>CANTUR010000793.1:4290862-5721149 GCA_947683625.1 Mallotus nudiflorus | reverse complement strand
ATTGTAGGGGCCTTAGACTTTGTTCTTTCATGTTTGTGGCTTTTCAAAGGTTCTTAGAGAGAGAAACGGGAGGTTAGTTAAGAAGGGAACTTGAGAATTAGGTCAAACACAAGAATGTCAGTTTTCATAGGGGTAGGACCTCCTGCTACTAAGCTGATCACCTCATCGATGAGCCGATTGCCTCATCAATAAGGCGCCGCCTCAGCAGCAAGAGGCGATCGCCTCTTCACCAGAGATTAATGAGGCAATCACCTTATCAGCAGTATGGGCCATTTGTACTTGGAATTTCATAGTCTAAACAGGTGCCGTCAAAACATAGTGGGATAGTTACGTATGCAAACATTGAAATCAACTCACATATGAAGAAATGGGAAAAGCAAAACAAGTGGATTTAATTAAGGAAAATGATGAATTATGCAAACATTCTGTCTATAAAATCAAAAACCAAAATTTTGTGTTCGCTATTCAAAGACTACACAAGTTTTAACCCCAAAACATCAAGCATCTAATCTAGTACCCTCAGGGTTAGCCTCTTCTCCAGCACCACTGGCACTCATGTCGTCATCCTCGTCTGACGCTCAAGAGTGGCGATCCTCGCCCTGCTAGCCTCATCCCAATCCTATTCAGAAAAATCACAGGTTAGTAAACCATGCAAGCATGCATACATGTAGAAAATAAAGAGGTTCTTACCCTCCACTACTGGGTGACCTCCAGCATGTAGTCTCTCTGAGCCTCTATCATGTGATACATATATAGGCCCTGCTCCAGCAAAATATGCATTATTGAAATAAATGTTGGAGTAACGTTTGGTTTGAGAATCATAATAAAAGCAGATTAAGGGAAGAACTTACATAAGTAGCACCACCAGGAGTGCATGCAGGGGTCAGGTCCTTATCCAAAGTCAAGAACTGACACGATAACTGTCCAGGAGGAACCCAACATCGAGCTAGAGGGTTAGGGTCGTGAATGAAGCTGCCTGGGACAAACTTAAAACTGGGGACAGTAGTCGGCTTGGCTTCCTTACTAGCCACAGAAGTCTCCTCCCTACTTGGATCCAGTCGACGCTTCAAGGGCTCTCTCTCTTACACTCGGGACCTAATCGGGGCCATGGGCCTAGCAGGTGAGCCTGAAGATAAAAACAGGGGGGAACATGTTAAGAATGCAATCAATTTATAAGAAAAGGGAAATCGACAAGGATATACCTAAGAGGTAGAAGTGGCTTGGAAGGGGACAGTGAGCAGAAGGTGGGTACGGATGAACTCCGCATATCGACTCTTCACGCGAACTGTCTAATCCACAGCTGGTGAGCCCGCAACAACCTGACCGAGGTCGTCGCCCTCCAGCTCATGAGTCCAAAGCATATTGTCATGAGGGGAACTAGGGACCTGCCTAGCTCTAATGCCTGCCCTTCAGTTCAGGCCCCGCTCTCCTAAATACCAGGCTCAATATCCAGGGCCGCAGAGGAGTGCCCTCTTCCGGGCTAGGGGCCTAGAGCGAGTCATCTCAATGGTCCAAGTGTCCTCGGGCCCCCACAAGTCGTTCTAGATCTACAAAAAAGGGAGATGTCAATATGTGAGTAAATTGAATATGAATAATTTACTAATAAGTAGGTTTGTGCTTTGCAGGTACCGCATCCTATGTCAGAGAGTTTAGGTGCTACCTGTGGATGTGAACTCGCGCAAGGTGCCTCTTCACTATGCGGTTAGCGCTCCACCTGCTGAGGACCGGGAAGTGAGATCCTACTCGTGTAATGCCCACAAGCAGCTCTAGCTCTAGAGCCTAGACCTGAAAAAATAAAACAGGAGGAGTTGAGAAAACTGATGTAAGTAATGGGTGGTCAGAACAAGATAAAGGAAAAAAGGGATCATGACGCACCAGAACAGCATGCCAAAAGCTGCAGAATCTCCTAACTCCTCGAACCACCTCATTTATGCTTTGGTACAAGTATGCCAAGGTGTAGCTACCCCAATCGAATGTGGGAATCTGGTCAAGATCCCAAAGGGCTGGTAGGAACATCATATCGATGGAGCTGGCGGTGTCAGCGAAGAAGGTGGTACTGAGCAGGTAGAGCAAAAAAACCCTCACAACCTGGTTAATCTCACAGGGAGAGATCATCGCTACGGCCTGATCCCGGGTGTATAAACTCCTGATTGAGTCCAAATTAAGGGTATGAGTCCCCTTCACATTAGGAGTCATCCCCAAAAGTTGCTCGATATATGTAACCTTATTCGGAGACAGCTGGTGTAAACTCGCATCAAAGGGAACAGCATCCCCGGCACAGGCAATCCCCGTGATAATAGCAAATGATACTAGGTCTAGAGTGAGCTCACAAAATGAGAGGTGGAAAGTGTGGGTCGTATTAAACCACCTTTCCATCAGGGCATGCAGTGGTTGGTAGTCCGTGTGCCCCTGCTCAGATGGAAGTGAGAGTACGAAGTCCTCGAACCCTGTCTCCTGAATCTGGTCCCTCTGCTCATCGGTCAAGTTGCTATAGAAGACCCGGGCTCCATGGAAATTCCCAGCACCCTTGAATGTCTGAGCATCATGTTGAAAATAAAGAGATAGGGAAGTAAAATTTATGAATGTTGCGGTGTTAGGGAGAAATTCAAAATGAATGCATATGTAAATAGCGCAGTTCGCTCTATTGATGAAGCGATCACCTCATCATAGAGGTGAACACCTCATCACAATGGCGATCGCCTCATTAAAAAGGCGATCGGCTCTGCGAAGGGGCGACAGACAATTGCTTCTTCACAGAAACCTATCGCCTTATCGAAGAGGCAATCGCCTTTGTGAGGCACAGATGGGGACAATTCTCAATTTTTAATGATTAAAACACAAATTTCATATTTTTTTTATTAAATAAGGCTCTAAAATGATAATTATACAAGATTAATCACTAACCCAGTATAATTTTACAGGGAATTTCAGGGTACTAACCTCTCCAGATGTAGAAGAGCAAATGTGAAACCTTAGATCTACTAGAAGAGGAATCGAGTCCCCATGGGTCAATCCTAGACTCCTAGAGGTGCTAATAGGAGGTAGAATATGATCCCACTTAGGCAAAGGCGGTGTTCTCTCATTCTTTATTGACTGAAAAAGGGAGAAAAGATGTAGGGAGTACAAAAAGTGTAAGAGAAGGAAAAGGGAAAAGAGAAGTGATAAAAAAGTAAAAGAGGAAAAGATAAGGGAAAAGTTAGTTTTATAGCAAGCAAGGGTATGGGGGATTCCCTAAAAAAAAGTATGAAAAATGATGGATGGAAATTAGTGCTGCATACTAGGGAGGCAAAATTTAGAGTACGGATTTTTGAGACAAAGTTTCGGGAAAAATGGGCCAGGAAAACCCACATCACAAAGAAAGGACTATTCAGGTTTGAATCCTTAAAGCTTAAAAGGAGAGAGCAATTTGGGTTTGAATCCCCGAAGCTCAAAGGGAAAGAGCTATTTGGGTTTGAATCCCCGAAGCTCAAAAGGAGAGAGCTGTTCGGGTTTGAATCCCCAAAGCTCAAAGGGAGAGAGCTATTCGGGTTTGAATCCCGAAGCTCAAAAGGAGAGAGCTATTCGGGTTTGAATCCCCAAAGCTCAAAAGGAGAGAGTTGTTTAGGTTTGAATCCCCGAAGCTCAAAAAGAAAGGGTTATTGGGGTTTGAATCCTCGAAGCTCAAAAAGAGAGGGCTATTCGGGTTTGAATCCTCGAAGCTCAAGGACAAGGCTATTTGGGTTTGAATCCATAAAGCTCAAAGGAAGGGCTGTTCGGGTTTGAATCCCCAAAGCTCAAAAGATCGAGATGACTGCTCGGGTAGTATCCCAGAAGTCGAAAGTGAAGGACAACTGGGTTAGGAAAACCCGAAAGTCTATGTCCCTGGAGGGGTGATAATCAGACTAGGAAAATCTAAAAAACACATCCCCAGTGATGATCGGGCCAGGATAACCCGCAAATTAAGTTTCAGTGTTATGAGGATCGAGCCAGGAAAACCTGAGAATTAAGTTTTGTGTGTTGTAAGGATTAGGCCAGGAAAACCCATAAGTCTATATCCCCAACAAGATGACAATTAGGCCAGGAAAACCCAAGAATCGAATTCCAATGTTGTAAGGATCGGGCCAGGAAAACCCGAGGTCGACAGTTTCCAAATTTCTTTATCAAACATTAATGAGTGGTTGATCGGGCCAGGAAAACTTGAGGATCACGGTCATGCTTCAGAATTGAAGGATTCATCTCTCGGGTGAAACCCGAGGGTCAAGTATGTCTTTTTATCTTATTATTTGTTCGTTGTTGTGCATGTGATTTTTTAAAAAAATTACCATTGCATGCATTTGATTTTTTGAAAAATCAAAGGGCAAACTGTAGACACCCGATTTGGTCGGCCTGTGTTAGGGGATGAATTAGGGATGCTCAGTTTGACCGGTCCGTTGTCGAGCCCAATTATGAGAATGTGAAACTTGGACATGAGAATGAAGCCTGAATCTCTAGTGAAAAGTGGACTTGAAAACCCAAAGCCTAAAAAACCTAAAATCGAGCCCAATTATCCAAATTTGGCCCAAGCCTGCCTGGCCCAACGTAGCCCCAGGCCAAAAAGGCATCGCCTCATCGATGAGGCACCGCCTCTATGGCAGCCCATTTGGGAATGCAATCATAACAGCCAAGTGATGCGGGCTCCACTCTCCAGACCTGCTTCTTGAGTGAGAAAAAGATTTTTGGGGTAGGAAAAAAGGCTATAAAAGCTCATGATGGGCTAAAAGGCTTAGGGGCATGGGAAAGCTAAGGAATAAAAGAGAAAAAAAGAGGGAGAAAGGAGGAGGAAGGTTAGTGAGAAAAGAAGGAGGACCTCTGAAGAAGGAAGAAAAACACAAAGAAAAAAAATGTCCTTGAGAAAGGGGGGGAAGATTGAAGCAAGGAGATCCACTATTTCCCAAGAGAAGAAGGAAGAAGTTTGTGTCAAAGGTAAAGATCACACCTTAGCAAGGATCTCAATCAAAACATCTCTGAGGGCCTCTCATTTTGGTATAAAACCTGCACTTAAACTTGACATGTTCATCATTTTATGTGTTCTTGCTTATGTGTAATTAAGCCATCAATATATTTTAGATATTTCTAGTTTATCTTGCTCAATATCCCACTCCATTGATGTGATCTTTGAACACTTTTGCATGTAGTTATAGTTTGATGATTATAGAGTGTGTATATACATGTTTTGTTACTTAGAGTAAAAGCTTAAGCATGTGAGAGTGGGTTTCAGCCTTTCGACCAGGCAGCACCTTTTGTCAATGAGGCGATCACCCCATTAGCAGGCCCCTATGAAGTTTCTTTCCCCTTTTGTTTATATGTGTTTTACATTTTTTTACCTTTAGAATATTAGGAGTCTCTGTTGATGAGGCATCACCTCATCAATGAGGTGGTCGCCTCATCTCAATGAAGCGATCGCCTCATCAATAAGGCGATCGCTACATTGACAGAATTAGCCTGCTTCCTATTTTGTTTTTTTTAATGTTTGTCATGGCGTCTTCTTTGATATGTCCTCTCTTGGCCTTAAACATGTCTATATCATTGCATTATGATGTTTAATCTTGATTTTTGAATACTTTCTTTAGTTCATAATGTGAAAACTCCTTTTTATAAAGTCTTTTTGTAAGTATTGTTATATGTGATTTCATTTTTTTTCTTGAAAAGAAGGACTAACTATGTGTTATTTGCAGGAATTACTTGATAATTTCTGTCATTGAGTAGTCACTTTCGCTAGTTATCCCTTGTACATTGCCGCTTTTATATTATTTTATTGGTTTATTTTCGGTATATGTTTGGTTTATTTTCTGTATATTATTCATTTATTTAGCTAAAAAGCATTTTAATTCTTAATCCCTTCCCCCCATTCATTTCTGAATGTATGGTTGTAATTATTATTATTTTATTTTTGTTGAACGTCGCGACTTAAAAGCATGAAACTGGACTAATGTGCAAACTCGAACTTGATTATAAAACTTGACAATTATCCAAAGGCAATTTTATTACGTGTAGTAAATGAGGAAATAATTAAATAATTAAATAATAATAAAACGCAAAAAACAAACGGAGGCCAACCGCAAGGTTGAGTGAGCATTCAAACACTCATACCTAGTTTTTGAACCCGATCTCTGATGACAGCTTCTAGGAACCTCTGTGAGATCCAGTTATTGTACAATGTGTGATGCAACCAAGCTAAGCAAGCCCATCAAACCAAGTGATCCATTGCATTATGAGGGACCAATGACAAGATCAAGGACAAAGAAGTTCAAACAAGCATTGAATTTGCTTGTCTTTCACATTACAAGCAAGTTGGTGGATTTGACTACAAGTACAAGCTTGGAGCCGCATGATGAAGAATTCAAGCTAATTAGTTTAATTTCCTATTCTGAAATTAATTAGCTTGAATTGGACGAATTTGGAAGTTATTTTTTTTATTCATATTTTGGAGTCAATAAGGAAGATTGTAAAAGATTCTAGAAGATGTAAGAAGATGTGAGAAGATTCAAGAATATTCCAAGTCAAAGTCAACAAGTCAAAGTCAAAGTCAAATAGTCAACAAGTCAAAGTCAATGGTCAATGGTCAACATATGACATGGCATGTGACATGGCATGCTTTAATGCTTAGTTGTCATGAGTTGTCATTTTGCTTAGTTGTCATGAATTGTAATGAGTTGTCAATTTTGACTTTTCAAAGATGAGTTGTCATTAGTTGTCCTATTTTAAAGGAAATCTCCTTAATTAAGGATTTTCCTATATAGGTATCTTTGGGAATAAGGAATAAAACCTTTTCCTTTAAGGATTAGGTTGCTTACATGCCTATATAAGGGCTAACCCTATGACATACGAATTCAAGAAGTATTGAAATATTAAAAGTAAGGTTTTTCCTTAAACTTTGTTCTTTTGAAACTTTGCAAGTTTACTTGAATTGTTTCACTTCTACCTTTCATTACAATTGCTAGGTTAGATTAAACTTAGAATTGTGTGATTGTTCATCTTATAATAGCTAAGTATCTTGCTTCAAATTAATAAGCAAGGGGTTTAGCTCCATCAACACAACTATCCTTGATGATCCTTGGGCTAATATTCAAAGTTGGATGCGCGTTCTATCTCTATTATAGGTAGGGTTCGTATCAATGTGTCTTGGCTTTTATCTGGGTGGCGACTCCATCTCCGAATAGGCCCAAGACCTATATCGTATTTCCTAGTAAGCCTCGAACCCACACAGTGCTGTGGTAGCTAAACACTTGGGCAAGCGCTAAACCTCGCCGCCTACAGTACCATATTTAAAACTCTCCATAGTAGTACCATTTTATTTTTTGGAATGGTTCGGTCCAAGAATTAGATTCCTTTAGAACATATTGGTATATACATGGTAAAGTTTAAAATGAGAATTTAAGATTTAAACACATCCATCTAAAAAGTATAAATAAAAATACACAACAAATTCATAATACAAAATCAGGAATAATAGCATTATTTTTTGTCAAAAAATCAAATTGAGAATCTATAAAATATGAAACAAATACAAGAAATAATTTAATAGATTATAGAATTTGGAACTGCATAATGTTAATTTTTTTATTTTCATAATTTAAATTTAAATGTAATGGATATTCTACATTTTAATTGTTAATAATAATAATGATAATGATGATGATGTTGATAACATAATGAAAATGTTGACTATTTGCATGATCAAGTTTTAACCATTCTCCATTTTGATTTTAATAATCAATTTCAAACTGCTAATATGTGCATTTAAGTGCGCATTCAAGTTAGGTTTGAAGCTACAATTAATATGCATTGAATTGAAATGACAACAAAGTCATTTAAGAGTCACAAGACTCTTCATGGTATTGGTTATGATTGTGAGGAGCATCACGAATCAAAGGAGAACCAAATTCAAGCCATTTGAAGGAGCAAAACCCCTCATAGTCCTCCTCATGCATGGTCGTAAGCATTAGTCTCACAGTTGTGAGCAACTCAATCACAATCGTGAGCAAGTGAATTCAATTAGAGTTTTAAAGCAACGCTGCTCACGGTCGTAAGTAGGATCATGCGCATCATTAAGAGTGACTTGATAGTTTCTATAATGGCTATTTGAAGCTCCAACAATCACATTTTTATGGGTCATGATTGTGAGCGGCAATTATCCTACAAAAGGTGAAAGAAATATTAAAAAAAGTTCGATGAGTGTTGGGAATGAAAATTAAAATTCCAACATCGTATTTCCACCCTCCATTAGAAATATAAGCTCAATACTTCATTTAAAGAGTTAAAGAGTTGGTAGAGCAAAATTAATTGTGAAAATTCATTAAGTCAAAATCTTGTTCTTTCATATTTTCACTTTGTATATTTTTTTATTTGTAAACAAACTCTTGTTGAGTTTGTATCTACTCTTCTACTTAGAGTTGGGTGTGTGATTAGTTGATAGGATTCTTTCTTCTACTAATTCTTGTGGTTAAGAAGTGTGTAGTGAAGATCAATGAAGTTGGGTTAGTGATGACCCTTGTGAGAAATACTTATTACAGAAAGGTTTAAATGTCAACACTTAAGAAAGTTGTGAGTGAGTCTTGAATTTTCAAATTGTAAAGATTTAGTATTAAGTCTTGAAAAGTACTTGTAACAATATTGGTAAATAAAATTGGTTTTGAAAATTCTAACTTTCAACTAAGTGAGGCAAAGAAGTAGGATTTGTTGAGAATCCAAACCTCTATAAATTGCTTGTGTTTTGCTTGTTCTTGTTCTTATTTTTGATCTTGCTTACTGTCTTTTCAATTCCTTAATCTCTTCTAATTTTCCTTTTAATTTTGAATCTTCCCTTAATCAATTCAAAATCCCTATTCGTCCCCTTCTATGTCATTTTTCAGAAAAGTGTATGTTAAATTTACAAATATTTTATTAATATTTTTGTATCATGTATTAAATTAATAGTCTATATTACATTCAACTTTTCGATTTGGTACAATTTTGATATGATTCAATATGGTTCTCAATTCAATTTTTTTAAAAAAATTTCATACCATGCCAAATTAATAACATAATTTGGTTCAGTTTAGTTCGAAATTTAAATAAATCAATTCATACAAATTTAATATCTTTCAGTTTAGAGTTTTATTTTGATTTAATATTTTTCATCCCAGGTTTAGTCCTGGATAAAATTGTCAAAAAATTTAAATGTTTGAATTTTTGTATATCAATAAACTATAATAAATTTAGCATTTAAAGAAAGTAAAAGTGACTTTTATAAGATATCATGATAGTTTTTGTATTTAATTTTGACCAAACGGTTATTTTATGCTAAAACTACTAAATATTTGCTAAATCTACACATTTTTCAGAATTAAAAGATTGAAATAAATTATAAAATAATTAAAAGTTCATATTATTTAGAGTAATAATTTTATATTAAAAAAATTAGTTTTAAAATTATATAATAACAATTGTTTATAAATAGCAAATTTAATTTTTTATTATTGCATTACTATTTTTATTTAATTTCAAATAAATAATTGTTTATATTAAAATTGATTATATTGGCTAAATTAAAAAATTTATCAAAATTTAATAGTCAGGATAAAATTGTTAATAGTCAAATGTTTAACATTTTATATCAACACATCATTATAAATTTAGTAATTTAAAAAAGATAAAACTGACTTTTTAAAGGATGGTACATTCGTTTTTTTTTATTCAATTATAATAAATTATTTGTACTAAAATTATTGAACAGTTGCTAATTTTCTATATTTTTAAATTAAGATATTAAAATAAAATTATAAATATTTGAATTTTTTATATCAGTAAATTTTGCTTTAAATTACTAATCTACCATATAAGTTAAATGAAAAATATTGTAAATATACCAGCATTGCTTGTTTGTTAAGGAGAAAAAAACCACTATCGATAATACTAGATTGGCCAATGATTGATTGGTGTTTAGGTTGAATTAAAATGTTGAATGAATTGATTAATTGAAAAAGTTCATCAATAAAGAGAAGAAATCTTGTAGCACTTGAACAATCATGGTGCAGAAGTAAGAAATTACAAGAGAATAATTAAAGCAATTATGGAGAGAAATCGAATCACACATATGGACAAATGAATGTGAATTCACAGTGTTTCACGAGATAGTGATTTTAAGCTGCAAACAAAACGAAAAAAGGGTCACGAGTGAGCCTGGGATGCAACAAACCAACAACTAAATTTAAACTCAATGATTGAGCTTTTTTGGGAGTTTTGAATTGCTACAAGTATTTGCCAATACTCATTATTGGCCCCTATATCTATATGGAAGAATTATATATATGGGAATTGTTGGAAAAGCTCAAGAATTATTTTGTCTTGTGCATCTCTTTTCAACATTTTTCTTTTTTAATTGTCTGATGAGATATCCATTGCATGTTCTTCTTAGTAGCAACAACAAAAATTTATGTAAACTCCACTCCACTCCACTCAACCTATCCATCCCTATAATTGTATGTTCATGAATTTATAAAACAAATTGGACATTAGCCCGCACGATGTGCAAGAGAACGCATATTTTTGAAAATGTTGAAAAATATTTTCTAAAAAAGCTATTTAAAAAATATTTTTTAATAATTATTCATTTATTTTCAATTCTTATAAATAAAGATAATGACAATAAAATAATGAAAGTGGATAGAATCTTAAGTATCTTAAAATCAATATTAATATAATGGTGATAGATATGATAACTCTTTAACTATCTTAAAAAATAATGGGACATAAATATTTGCAATAATTTAAATGAAATAAATAGAAAATTAAGAATTTTTAATTTAATAAAATAAATAGAAATATTTGAACAATTTACACCATAAAATTAATGGAAAATGAACAATTTTAATTGTTGTTATTTTTGTAGGATTAATAGGTTTGTTGCAAGATGTTGAAGTTGCTATTTATTTGTTTTATCCATTTAAATGTAGACATTAAATTTCTTATTTTGGACTGTAATTTTGTATTTTTATGCTGTTCTATTTGTACTTTTTAGTTTGTTTAGATGGGTTGTTGTAAGGTTTTTTAAGATGTTGCTTTTAATGTTAAACTTTGATTATTTTCTACAATTTTCAAGCTTGTTACAAGCTCAACGGGTTCAAAATCGAACCCTAAGCGACCTCCCAATCGAGTTTTAAACAAGCGAGCTCTTAATTGACCTTTAAATAAATGAGACCGAGCTTTTAAATGAACGAGCTCGAGCTTAACACAAACAAGCCTTAAACGAGATGAATCTAAGCGAGCCTGAGTTTGACAATCCTGATCAGAGCTCGAGCTGGAACACAAAATCTCCAAAGCAACCGAGCTCAAGCTTGGCTTGAGCTCGTTTCCACTAAGTAAAGCCAAGTTCTATCTTCCAATTATTTTGCTCGGCTTAGCTCGATTATAGTCTTACGACTTGGGTTCTCCAAGACCTATGCACAACCCTAACTATAGAGCAATGCTCCTTAATTGCAGAGCAATCGTACTATGCTCCTTGTTATGAAAAAAAAAAAAAAAAACGATTCATGATGTTTTGTTACGTGTAATATTTTCTTCATGAATTTTTCCTCTACATATTTTAATAACGTTCATTTGAGCATCTCATTTAAATTTTTGTTAATTACCATGCTTGTGCTTTTTTTTTTTTTTTTTTTTTTAAAAAAAAGGAAAATGCTAGCACAATTCTTCTATACACAAATTGACAAAAAAAAAAAAAAAAAAAACAACTTGTACAATAAGAACTTTTGACTTAGACTAAGAACCTCAAGATTATGTCCAAGTATATACAATAAACTAGAAACATAAGAAGAAGCCCAGAAATAGACTTTGTGTGGAAATTAATTGGTCCATGGACCATGGTGATGTTTACAAAAAGGCATCATGTTCCCTGCAACAGTGCCTGCCATTTTCTTTCCATTCATAGGATATGTGATATGTCCTTTAAATCAAAAGGGCAGAAATTAATTTTATAAATTAACAGTAGATTTCATTTTAAACCACTCTCTCATTTATAGGCTACAACGTTCCTAATTATCCCTTTCGATCATTAGCATAATATGAGCAGTGAGTAGAGTTAATTTATTTCTGAGTATATTCTTATAAAATTTTTATTTGTTTTTAAGATTGTGAAAATGTTTTTCAGAAATTGTGAGAAAGTTTTGGCTACATATGCTCATCTCTTTTGGTAATTAACGCTCATCTCTTTTCTACACACTCAAAACCACTTAAAGGATGAACACAGGAATTAGCCCCAACATTTCCTATTCTTTCCAGAACAGGGAGCATAGTGTTATTGCTAAAGGATCCCATCAAATGCCACATAAAGGAACCAAAAATGGATAGAATAAAAAATATTTAACAGAAAAGAGTTAAAAGGTGCCAAAGAACCTGTTTGACAAGGTGAATAATAATAATTTATATGATTTTACAAATCAAAATTGAATCACAATGTTAAATCCTCAGCCACAACCTCGCCTGCAGAAACAAGTCTAGTTAACTACAAGCAGACAAAAAATCAAAGCTGATATTTTCCTCAATTTAATGGAATAGGCCATTCTTTTGTTGAACTATGTCCAATTTTGATTATCACTAATCACATGCTCGATTTTAGTGCCAATTATAGACATATTTTACAATCATCTCCGGAGTATTTCCCGAGTACAAAACACATTTTCCTTGTATATCTAACAGCTAACAGATAATGCTCAATATGAACCAAATCCAAATGCTTCCTCCAGTGCTCTCTTCCTGCTTAGCTCTGCACTCCACCCACCAGCCCTACTCCCTCTTTCTGCTCGAAGCCTCATCATTAATAGGGTAACTGGTTGTGGAGCACTGGCTGTGGAGCAAATGTCAAAGCTCTGCACTCCACCCATGGAGTCAAATTATGACAACATGGAGTCAAATAAGCTGCCATAAACTTAAAAGAAAAGAGTTTGAGGGTTCCAGCAGTAACAACCACATCATTTGGAACATACATGCAAGTGCAGTAAAGAGACTGCTAAATCCTACTTCTCAAATCTTAAAAAAATTGCTTTTCTACCCAATGCAGCTAAGTTCCCTTTATGAATGTCTTTTCATATTATGACGCATGATATATGTTTGAACAGCCACACGCATTAGGTTGCAGGAAGATCTCCGAGACTAATATAGTCCAACATAGCGTAAATTCTACCAATTTTAGGCTTCAAAGGAATATTATTATAAGGGATGAAATCCAACCAAACTACATTGCAGTTAAGTTTTCCATTGGTATAAGCGTATGCATACGGATAGAATGGGAAAGGTGCTGGATCGGCACCTATAATCCACATATATACAAGTATGATGCATGTGCACACAGTATCATTTCATTCAGAATTTTGCCTATCAAGGCACTTTTAAACAAACAAATATATGAAAATAATCTCAAAGAATTTGGTCATCTAATCCTATACTTTGGATCGTAGATGATTCTGGTAGTCGATTAATATGAGAAAGATGTTTTAAACGGAAAGACAAGCAATACTTGTAATAATAAAAATAACTTTAACATTACAACCTACCAATGAAACAACAATTAAATTCTTAAGGAATAGAAGTTAAAAGCTGAAAAAAAATAGAATAACTTGTCATTAAATAATTAAAATCCAAAATTCAACAATTTGAAAAGTGCATGTCAAATCATCCAAACATGAAACTAATAGAGACCAAATGAAGAATCAATAGTTTTCAGAAGGTTCAAAACTGATATATCAATACCAAATAGCAAGCCTATGAAAGCTATAGATAAAACAAATAAGAAAATATTACAAAAAAATGAAATTGTTTCATTCTCATCGCATCAGTATCAGTCTGTACAGGAAGTCCTTTGCTTACTGCTAGAGCTGCAACTAATTCTTCAGCCTGTTAAATTAACATTGCCACTATAGAAGAAAAATCAATAATTTATAATTACAATCTTTCTATCATCTTTAAAAACTGATTTCAAACATTTTATATACATACCTAGTTCTTACAAACAGAAGAACAATATGCAGGGCAAGTCAAGTTAAGAAGTAAGTACCTTCTGCGCTTGATTTATCATTATTTGATCAGCATTTTCTTTCTGATGCTGTGCAATTCTTTCTTCAATAGCAGGAACATCCACTCTAGCAATTAAATTAAAAATTGCAACATATAGTTTTTTTTTTTTTAAAAACCCAATAGATAGCTCTCGAAACTTTCATGGTTTGTTTTATTGAGCCCTTATACATTTATTATGTTTTAGAAGACCTTTAAACATCTATTTAATACAATATGGAATCTTTTTTTTATCAAATAATCTTAATAGTGTTTACCAACCAAATAAATGTTTAAAGGTTCGATGTTGTATCAAATAAATATTTAAAGGTTCGAAGTTATATCAAATAAATGTTTAAGGGTTAAATGTTGTATCAAATAAATGTTTAAGGTTTTTTAAATATAATAAATGTATAGGAACTCAACAAAATAAACCATGTAAGTTCGAAAGCCACATAATGGACTTTTCCTTTTTTTTTTTTTTTTTTTTGTAAATAAAAAGTGTTACATTTAATAGAAAATAATTGGGTGTTATGACTCGAATCCAGAGGTATGTGACTGGAACTAAGGAATGAAAAATGCAAAAATGCAACCGAAAATCGTAGTAATCCTTGAAAATTTTTGCAAATAAATAACAATCACTTAATTATAATACCATGGATAAAATTATTAATATCAAATACATAAGTCATTACTTCATCACAATAATATTTCAACACAACACAAATCCATAATATCAATAGCACAAGTTTCTTAATCAACTATTGCGGTATCTAAAATTCGATTACATAATGTTCAAATCAAATAGACATACATAATGCAGCCAGTGAAGAACAAACTTAGCACAAACAATGACTAGTACTAGGCAGATTGTGAGGTCCTAAAAAAAATAAAATTGAGGGAAAGCAGAACTCACTGAGTGAATCAATTTTATAAAATGCATGCTGGTTTGAAAACATTTGTTAAAATCCTTTTTGAAAATAAAAATAAAATAAAGTAAAATTACTATAAATATAAATATTAAAAATCATTTGCTTTAATATAAAACTCTAGTACAAAATCATATAAATTTATTATTTTAGCGAAAAATCTAGTAGAACACCTAGACCATCAAATTCTAATAGCCACTTGACTTGCTTATTCCAATTGATTGTCGGTCCTAAAGAGCAAGCTTGACCAAGGTCCAACCACAGTCAGTCTCTTATTCCGAATGATCAATGGTGCCTAGAGAGCATATTTGACCAGGGTCCAACTAGTATTATTCCTCTGCCCAAAGAACAAGCTTAACTTAAGCTCAACAATAACCACACATCTGCCTAGAGAGCAAAACTCAACCAGTGCTCACATCAATGACCATATAAATAATTATTATTGGTACACACGCAGTCCTTATAACATCCACCAAGTAGCACGTTCTACCATTATTTCCAAATCATTTAAATCATAATAAATAAAATAAAATAAACAAATAAAGTTGAATAAAAAAAATTCCATTTAGTTAACTAATGCAAATTAATTTAATTATATAAAATAAAAAAATAAGGAAAATTTATTTCCAAGTAATTAATAAAATTTCTAATTTATAACAAAATCTCATTAACGAAATCCATTTTCCATTTTTACTACTAAATTAGCATAAATTATAAATAGATGTATAAATTACTCAAATAATTCATAAAAATCATAAAAAAAATAATAAATTATTCATTTAAGCTTAAAAATAATAAATAAATTCATTATTCATTTATTTTCCTAAATTTACTACTAGTTAACTAATAATTGAAAAATTATTATAAAAATTATTTTTAAACTTTTATTATTTAAAAATGTCTAAAATAGCATAATTAACAACAAATTTAATTAAAAATAAATAATTACAAATTCCTAACATTTTCTCAATAATACATATTTATACATAATCTTTGAAAATTCATATCCTAAATTCTAGAACTAATCTCACAAAACTTCCTTTACAAAGTTTAATCTAATTAATTTATAGAATTTAATAAAAATATCTACACATCCTAGGTTCAGAACAGTGCCATGAACTGTAACTGAGACCCAGAATAGTGACCTAAAATTCAACCTTCTCGAAAAATTGCAAACCATACTTCAAAAGAAAGCTTCCAACCTCATTTCAATAATATAAACTCAATTAGACCTGAATGAACCTAATTGAAGCTCAATTTAACAAATAAACTAAAATGACCTAAGCTCGAATTACTCAAAATTAAGGGGCTTATTGGAGTTAAAAACCAAAATTGGCAGAGGGCTTTTATAGCTTAGAGGATGAGGATCATTTTGAGATCAAAGATGAGCCTTGGGGTGGTTGAAGGTGGTGCCGACGTGCTCTTCTCCTCCGGCAAGGAAAAGAATCTGAGGAAGAAAGAAAAAAGAGAGGGAGGGGAGGTGTCACTGGGAAGAGAAGCAGCTAAGGGAGGTGTCTGGTGGCAACGACGTGGTGACCAACAGTCTGGTGGTGGATAGGTAGTGGGGTGGCATCCGGTGCTGCGTGGGGAAGAAGAGGAAAGAAGAGAAGGGAAAAGAAAAGAAAAGAAAAGAAAAGGAGGGAGAGAGAAGGAAGAAAAAAAAAGTTTTTGTATATTTATTTATTTTTTATTTATAATATAGTACAAAAGTACAAAATAACTATTTTAAAAATAATAATATCTTCCTTTTATTGACACATAAACATATACATACACACTCTAAACAATTAATTAAATTTACCAAAATTACCCAAATATTAATAATTTCATAAATAATCAACTAATAATTAACACTAATTAAATAAAATAATAATTAAACTTAATAATCCACATTTAATATTAATAATTAAAAATTCAAGTCTTTCCATTAGGTTTTTCCTATTTTTCAAAGAAATTATTAAAAGAAAAGTGGAAAACAAAAAACTTACTCATGTCCTCCACTTCCTCCAAATAATCATTATATTCCCTCAAAGATGGAAAATCATCCTCTCTCTTATTGAATCTATCAAAATAACAAAAAAAAAAAAATTGATCACAATTTATCAAATAATAATAACAATAAAGACCTAAAAATCAAGAAGCTTAGGGTCTAGGTCTAGGTCCTCAAAGGAGTTTAGCACCTCTTCCTTATTAACTCTTGAATTAATCATCATGGTTGTTAGGGGTGGTACATTTCAATAGTTTGGGAAATGATTATTTTTGTGCTAGGGTTTGAGTTTGATTTTTCATTATTTGTGGTTTTTTCAAAATCTATGAAGTTTTGAATTTTGTGTTTAAGGTGAATGCAAGTGTTTATGGAATGGCTAGTAACTTGGTGAAATCTGCAGTAACTACTTGGATAATAATTTAGGACATTTGTGTTTGGTGGTTTGGAAAAGGTAAGAGGTTGGAGTAAGCCTTTTTGGATTAAGCGCTCCAAGACTTTTGATAAGAGTTGGTTGAAATTAGAGAATCTCTTTAGCAGTTGGACAACATGAACTTTTACAGCTCGGCTAGTGTTACCTTGTTGTGTGCCCCCAATTTGATAATTTTTAGCTCCGGTGCTTCTATCAACTTACAATTCATCATCATAAAGGTCTACAAATGATTTAGGATTCATCATCTATAACCTTTCAACCAAATTAGATAATACACTGTGAACAATCATCATAACCTGATCTTTTTTAGCCAATTTATTTTTTATCAATCCTGCCTTATTCATGGATCTAGTTAAGAAATATGGGAATGACTCATTTAGTTTCTATTTTGTTAACTCTAAATCCTTGATAGACACCTTTAGCTTGGTGTTATGATCATATTACTTTAGAAAAGTAGTATATAATTTTCTCCAGTAAGCTCTAATAGATTTCTTTAATCCATGATACTAGTTCACAGCAATACCCTTCAAGGAAACCACAAATAACTTTGTGACTACAAATAATGGAGCTTTAGTGGTGCTCATAGTTACTATGTAACAGCTAAGGTGAATCCTTGGATCTCTAAAACCATTAAACTTTTATAGTTAAGGCATTTTAAACTTGTCAAACAACTTATCACCTTCCATGCACAATATGTCATCAAAGTCAAATGAATACCCCATGTCTTGCCCTCTTATCAGCTCTTCCATCTTGGACATTTTATGAGTCAATGCTTGCATTAAGTTCTTGAACTAGCTCAAGTGATTCCCTCTTTACTTTCTCTACTATGTAGTTTTTAACATCCTCAAGTTACATTTCCACAATAGGTACATTTTTGGCAGCATTCAAGGTTTATCCTCCAATATTATCATTGTTAGTATGTGGGTCATCCATAACAAGTGGCAAAATAGGTGGTATAATAACAACAGGAGTAAGTGTTGCTGTATGAGGTGGCATTAACCTAGCTAGGGTTTGTCTCAGTTCATCTTGCATCATAAATTTTATGTTAGCCATTAGTGCTCCCTTAATGTATTATATGGTCCAATTTCCTCCTTGTTGTTCTTCCATCTGTTATGTTTGACAAATTAGAGTTGGTGTAGCTTTTAGGTAAAGCAAGTTGATAAGACTCTTTTCCAAGCTTATAAGGATCTTTTTAGCTATCAATTTTGGTTAAAGAGGCTACTTACAACTAATCTAATCTAAGCAAAAAGGTGATTTGGTGGAGCTTTGGTGTTTCAAACTAAAGGCCTAACATCTAGGAGGCTAGAGCACTTGATTCAAGTATTGAACCTAAAGCATCCAAAGCTTGTACACAACTATTGTGGTCTACGTCAATTTATGAGTTTATAAGTTCTCTTAAACTTAAAGTTTCCTAGGTTAATATATGTATTTGTTGCTTTGATATTTAGCTATGTGTAAAATGCAAAATGGATCATTGGGAGTAGAATTCTTTATGTCATAAAAGGTTATGCAAGTGAAATTTTTGAAATTTCACCCTACTTAGGCTTGTGCTCACCACACTTGTAAGTTACATAAATAATTCCTTTCAGTGCTTAGATGTGTGTGAAAACTAACCTTTGTTTTCCAAGATTTTTAGGATAGGATTTTCTCTTTTATTTTATTTTTCATTTTGATGTAATTAATGTAATTGGAAATTTTCTAAGGCAATGTAATCCTTAATCCCGATTGCCCTTTTATTTTAATTTTAGATGTATTTATTAGAATAGACTTTTTTTTAAGGTTGTAATTCTTTGTTCCTTTCCTCGTTTCTTTTATGTTGCTTATTTGTGTGTTTATTTTATTTATTATTTCTTGCATGCTTGTGTGCTACTTGTTATGTGCTTACTTGTTTGCATCATTACTTGCCTAATTAATATGATTAGTGAATGTTTATTTATTTGCTTATTTTGTGATGCATGTGCCCAACTCCAATTATCCCACATTCCGATTTCTATTTTGATTGACTAATAATCAAAATTGGTAAATGCATCATAAAATTGAAATTAGGGTGAAGTAATGGGTAATTAAGAAATGTATAATAAGAAATAGGATAAGTAACTCCTACCCCCAAACTCGGAATCTCTGGTTAAGAAATATTTTTATTATTTTATTATATTGATTACTAAATTAACAGTATATTTACTACATAATTTTATTATATGTAATTTCATCACTTAACACTAATTTAAATTAACTTTATATTTACTTATTAGCATTATACATTACTTTTTTACTAAATAAAATTATATTTACTTAATACTACTAATTAATAATAATAATATATCATTGCATTATATTTAACTAATACTATAGGAGGTTGTTTATGATCTCTCTAAACGAGCTTGTTCACAATCTCTTTAAACAAGTTTGCTCATAACTAATACCTAATAATTAGTAATATAATATTATAGTTAGTAACCCTGTAGTAATCTTATAGTTAGTGATCTTAGTAGTTAGTAATTTTAATAGTTAATTAATACTTAGTTTTTAGTAATCTTATAGTTAACAGGTTCACAAATTAAATTATAATTTATAATTAAAATTATATTTATCTATTAATTTAAATTTGCATTATTTAACATTAATACTTATATGTTACTTTAAAATACAAATATTACATATTTTTTTATTTATAAAACAAATTTATTATTTGGAAAGTATTTATTGTATAATATTTATTTATTATAATATTAATATTAATTTACACAAAAAAATTATATAATATTATCATGAGTTCATAATACTGTCATATGCAATATTTTATATTAATTACTACTAATTTAATTAGTGTTGTCTTGCTTAATATATAATTAGCATTATATAATATTGACTTAATTAATTAAATGATATTTATTGAATATTAATATTTAAATTAAATTATACCAATCCACCTAAAATAGAGCTTGTTCATGAGCTTATAAAACGAGCTTGTAACGAGCCTGTAAATGAGCCTATAAACGAGATTGTTCACAAGTTTACGAACGAGCCTGTAAATGAGCTTTAATAAGTTGAACTTAAGGAAGTTCATATATGACTCGTTTAGTTTACAAGCCAAAAAATGGAGTTTGGGGCTCGACTCATTTAGCTTAACAAATGAACTAAAACGAGCTTTTTTCGAGTCGAGCTCCAAACGAATCACAAACCGTTCAGCTCGGTTACACCTCTAGTTGAGGATGGTTTTATTTATAACCTATCAAAAACTACACTGTTTTGGGATAGAAACCATATAATTTTTTGTTTATAAAAAATATGTAGTTTTATGTTGAACCTACGTAGTTTTTGTCCTGATTTTTCTTTACAAAAATATTTAGCTATATATAATAATTTAAATTATTTATGTTAAATATTAAATAAATTTATGGGAAAATCACATTAACAAAAAAAACCTAACCTTTTATATCACTAGCAAATAACATTATAATTTAATTTTATAGTCAATTTTACCCACAACGTTTCAAAAGTTTGCAAAACTAATACTTCGTTAAATTTTATTTTATTGAACAGCTGACGTGTCCTTTAATGAGGCCCATTTTCTGACAAGTGGGAACCTGTAGATGCTTACTAGATTTGAATAATTACATATAGAATCCTAACCTTTATCAAACTTGAAAAATAAACCCTAATATAAAATATTTAAATAATTTTAATGAAAATTAAAAAATTATTAAAATAATTTTAATAGAATAAATAATAGAAATAACTGTGAAATTCAGTGTTTTATTATTAGTAAAATATTCTTAAATATTTAAAAATTCAATGCTTATCAAATTGGAGTGAAATTAATCTCAAAAATAATTTCATTAGCTATCAATAATGGGTTATATTTTTAGTACTTTTTTTTTAATTTCATATTTTCTTAATTTTAAAATATATGTTAAATTATATATTGTAATTTTTAAAAATTTTTTAAATATATAAAAATAATTTATTAATAAAAATGCATTGAATTTTACACTTATTTCTTTTATTTATTTTATTAAAATTATTCTAATAAATTTGTAATTAAAATTGTTAAAATATTTTGTATTATGGTTTGTTTTCTAAGTTTAATAAAACTTAGGATTATATATGTAATTACTCAAATTCAATCAGCACCTAGAGGTCTCATATGTCAGAAACTAGGCCCCACTAACAAACATGTCAATAGTCTGTTAAAGAAATTTGAAATGTTTTAGTTAAAATAAAAGACGTAATTTTTATAGAAATAAAAAGTAATTGTTGGCTAATTTTTATTTTTTGAGTGATTACGAGCATGTCAGAGGAGAATTTCCTCAAAATAAGACCCGACTTCTTCAAATTGATTGTAGATTCCTAAACTCCTTTACCACAATTTATTTGGATTTCAAAAAGATTTTATGAGCTTGATTAAAGTGTACTGTAAGAGTAAATAAAAAGAAACTTTGTATTGATGAAAGAGCTATTACAAATGGAATAAAACAGTAAATAGACAAAAACAAGAAAGTTGTAGTCTATAAGCTAAGATAGTAGCTGCTAAATGAAAATTGAAAATAATTGATGAATTGGTTGATTTGTTGATATGTGTTGTTGTGATTTTTGGTTATTTGATGGTTCCACTTGATTTTATAGGCATTTTTTTACTTGCAGGCCACTTCTTTTACTTATAGGCTACCCTTTTTACTTGCAGACTACTTCTCCTATTTATTTCTTCAGCTCAAGAATCTTCGAAAAATGAATTTATGTAATTCCTAGACGTCTTCTTCTCTAAGCTTTGTCCAGAATCTTCTTGCTTTAGGATCAAGTTGTTCCCTAAAAGCCATCTCCAAAACCTTCTTGCCTTGGTCATTAAGTTGCACTATGATATAAGCTGGGCTTTTTAATTATTTTTGGGATTCAAAATTTTAATAAAATCATAATGGGTTAGCCCTTAATATTTCAACCAAAATTTCAATTATGACACATACAGTAATATTTTACATATAATAGAATTAGAGTATTTTACATGTAATAGAACATATGTATTATAAAATAAGACTTTTATATTTATTATAGAAAAATATTGTGAATTTTAATAACTTAACACATAAGTTTTTAGGAGTAAATGTTGAATTATGAAAAGAGAAATTTATCAAATTTTGAATCAAAATAACTTTAGAGCTTAGCACTTAATATATACTAGTCGCGAATTTGCATTTTACACAGACTGTAAATAATATATATACTATAAAATTATAAATTAATTAATTTTAATAAATTAAAAATATATTTTTATTTTATTTTTAAATTGATAATCTAAAAAATTATTGCAATTATTTTATTTTATTATTTTTAATTAAGAGTGCATGTATATTTTTAATACGTATAGTAATAATAATGATTGAATAAATAGAATAAAAGAAAAAATAGAAAATAGTTGAAAAATAAATGTTTTAGTTAGAATAAAAGAAATAATTTTTTTTGTAGAAAGAAACAATAATGTTTTAAATATAATAGAATTAGAGTGTTCTATATAAAATATAACATCCATATTCTAAAATAAGATTTCTTTATATTTTTCTATAAAAAACTATTATAAATTTTAATAACTTAACACATAAATTTTTAGAAGTAAATGTTGAATTATAAAAAGACACTTGTTAAATTTTGAACTTAATAATTTTAAAGTTTAATATTTAATATAGAGAAAATAACATGAATAGGTCTAGTTTGATCCATTCCTTTTTTTTTTAGATTTCGTTGTTTTTGCTTGTCAAAAGTCCTTTGTGTTTTCAATCCTCAACTTCAGCACTTTTTGTATTTTCTTTTATTTTTGACTTTTTTTTAGATTTGTAATTTTTTCTGTAAGTTTTTTTTGTTACCTATTTACTATTTTGAAGTCATCTTTTAATTGAAATTTATTGTATGTGTTTATTTGATTTTTGTTTTCAGCACAAATTTAATTGTTAGTTTAATTAGCTGAATTTTTCTTGGATCGTTAAAATTAATTATTTTATTTCCAATTAAAATTTTCACTTTTATTAGTATTAATAATAAATATAAGAATTTTTTTGATACATTACATAATTTTTTTTGTTTTTTATTGTATTTTGTTGTTTTAGTTAAGTTGATTATATGTATTTGTTGTTGTTATTTATTGTTTTTCATTTTATTGTTTGTTGTTTTTTCTATTGTTTTTTGTTACTTTTTGATTTTTGATTTTTGTTTTTATTTTTTAATATTATTTTTAATGAGAAAGGTTTTTTTCTTGGTTATTTGTTGTTTTTCAGTTATTTTTATGTTATTGTTTTTATTGTTTTTTTTTTAGTGCTTTTGCTTTTTGTTACTTTTTATTTTTTTTTAGTGTTGTTGCTTTTTTTTCAGTTTTTTTTTTTGTTGATGTTACAAATATACCATAAAAATCATAAATATGTTACATATTGATGATTAATAAATATCAAATAATATTTTTTTTGAAAAAAAATTGTTAGACCTTTTAATAAAAAAATAAAATTCTTATTCTTTAAAAACATAAAAGGGAAATTTTTTTTTATTGCTTATTGTTACAATAGTTGAAGATATTTATTGTTTTTTTTTTTTTACAACAATTGAATATATTTAGTTCATAATCATTTATTTTAAAAAAAGGTTTGAAGGGAAAAAAATGTTGAGAAAAAACATATAAGACAGTACCTTAAAATTACAACAAAAAAATGTTGAGCAAAAAATTACTAAGAAAAACAAGATGAAGACAGTAGAAAAAAATGTTGAGAAAAAAATGTAGAGAAAAAAAAACTAGTCCTTTTCTATTAGATAAAAAATAATTAATTAAATAGAAAAAGAGACATTAAAATAAAAATATGAAGACAATAAAAAAATGTTGAGTAAAAAAAATATTAAGAAAAAAAATGTTAGAGTAAAAATAACATTGAGGGAAAAAAAAAAAGGGCACTACCCTAAAAATAAGAGAGAAAAGTCATATTTGAATAAAAAAGTTAGAGAAATTAATTTTAATAGTGTATTTATGAAAAAAAATCCCATATATATAATATGAAGTAAAAATCGAATTATCCTGCATTCTAAAAAAAAATTGAATTATCCTATTTATAGTTACCCAATTGGAATAGTTTGAACATAAAATTACTATTTATATTTTTTTTTTTTGGGTGAACGTTATTGCCATTCACGAGTTCTTTAATAATCTAAATTATAGAAAGAATTCGAAGCTCTGATAGTTTTAGTCTTGATGCCATCATCATATGTGTAGTTCAAACTCTAAAAGTTCCTCCACCATGTTACCTAGTATTATCGATTAATTTTTAATGTCGGATATTTCCATTTTCAAAATTATTCGTTATATAATATGACATATATACGGTTGACTTGTTTATAAAATCCGTTAATTATTTAGCATACCATAGTGCAATATGTCAAGGGGTCAGAGTTTAAGCGCAGGAACAATCTCCAGGCAGTACCCTAGGCCTCCCGCATGTTTAAGGGTAAGGTTTCATCCATCTCTGATGCTCACTGGTTTTGCCCTCCCATGGGCTCATCAGGGGAGCGGGGAAAACTCTCGACCAGTGTGGTGCCTAGGTAGCACGCCCATCCATGGGATAGACGACCACTTACTCACCACTTTGCGTTGCCCCACACTCCACGTTAAGCTCAACCAGAAAACATCTCGTGTAGTCTTGTGTGTCATGACTAACGGCCCGTGACATTCTCCCTCACTCAATTCATGCACGTCCTCGTGCATGTCGAGGAAGAGTCCTTCCTTTTCACATTAATTGGCCAGAATTTGTATGCAATTCCCTGCCTACTCACCCTTGTGCATTGAGGCTACGATCCACTTACAACTACCCCCGCTATTTAGGTTGTGCCAGCACGGATACGAGTGCTTGGCGAACTTTCACTACGGCTTCCTGCCTACTCGTTCTCGTCTCAATCTCTTTATAGAGGACCCACTTGTTAACACCTCTACTGCTTAGTGTGCGAGCATCCTCGCTCATCCACATTAACCCGCCAGCGTAATAAAGAGCGTTCGGCAAACACACAACTAACACTCATCCAACTCTGATACCATTTGTCATGGGGTTAAAGTTTAAGCGTCGGATGTGTGCTAGCTACGTGTTTGCCAAGCACTTTTTACCGTGCTAGCAGGTCCATATAGATAAGCGAGGATGCTTGCACCTTAAGCAACAAGGGTGTTTGTAAGTGGGTCCTCTATAAAGAGATTGAAACGAGGACGAGTAGGCAGGAAGCCGTAGTAAAAGTTCGCCAAGTGCTCGTATCCACACTGGCACACCTTAAGTAGCAGGGGTAGTTGCAAGTAGATCATAGCCTCAATGCACGAGGGTGAGTAGGCAAGGAATTGTGCACAAATTTTGGCCAATTAATGTGAAAGGGAAGGAGTCTTCCTCAATATGCACGAGGACGTGCATGAATTAAGTGGGGGAGGATGTCACGAACCATTAGTCGTGACACGCAAGACTGCTCAAGATGCTTGCTTATTGAGCTTAACGTGCGGTGTGGGGCAGCACAAGGTGTTAAGTACATGCCATAGGTGGTTGTTTATCCCGCGGATGGGCGTGCCATCTAAGCACCACATTGGTCGGGAGCTATGTAATATCCCGTATTTTTAAATATTTTAATACTGTACCAGGATATGCAGTGTTAATAATTTTTGTATATATTACGATATTTTTACGAGTTGATATGTATTTAAAACCTATTTTAGTTATTGTGTATTATTTACAGTGCTTTACGTAAAATTTTCTCGGGACTTGCATTTTCGGGGAAATTTTCATGTAAATAATTTACTAATAATTATTTTAAATATATTTACGGACTTGCATGAACTCATACGTATTTTTAAATTACTAAATAAAGCCTATGTGTGTATATATTTATTTAATTAGGGTTTAATTTATTACCCTAATATTTTATTATTATTTGTTTATTAAATTAATATAATAATTTGTGGTGTGCAATTTTTCCACATATTTTATTTATACACTATATTATAATATATACATAATATTTTATTATTTCTTTTTTTTCTTTTTCTTTTCTTTTCTTTTCTTTTCTTTTCTTTTCTTTTCTTTTTCTTTTTCTTCTTCTTCTTCTTCTTCTTCTTCTTCTTCTTCTTCCCACGTGACCCCTTCCCCTCACCGCTGCAACTCCCGATCCCCGACCGTCGGTGTGCCACCAGCAGCTCCACCTTCCCCAGCCAGCTGCTCCACCGCCCCCAGCCTCCTTCCCCGGCGCCGACAAGCTTCTTTTCTTCCATTTCCGGCCGAAAGCTCCATTTCTCCTCACCTTGCGATTTTGGCCACCGTTTTTGACACCGGTGGTCTCTTTCTTCTCCTTGAGCTCCGGTGAGTGTGATTCTAGCTTTGGTTTGAGTTGAATTGGTCTTGATTTGCTTAGGTTTCAAATTTTCAATTTCGGCCATATTAGGGTTTTTGATTTTTTTGAGCTTCTAATTGATTGATTCATGAAAGCTCCCTTCAAAAATGTTGATCCTAGTAGCTTAATCTACATGTATGAATTTTTTTGGAATTTTTGGAGATTATTTTGATTTTTGGGTATTTTTTAATATTTTAATATTATTTTCTAATTTTCGGAAATTAATTATTTAAATTATGAAATTGTGTTTTATGGTTAAATTAGGTGTTGAAATGAATTATAGGAATTTATTTGGAATTTTTATGAAATTCTAGGTATTTATTTTGAATTATTGAAGTTTATGTAATTTTGGGAAATTAGGGTTAATTATGTTTTTAATTTAATTTAATTGGTTAATTGAGTTTAATTATTGATATTATTGATAAATATGTTGATAAAATTAATTTTGGATAATTGTATAATTTTTGGTGAATTTTTGAAGTAATTTTAGTATATTTATATATATAAGGGCATTTTGGTAATTTTACCCTAAATTGGTTAAAAATGTAATTTAATTGGTTTTAATAGTTATTTAAGGTATAAAAATGATTTCTACAAATTATTTGGTATTTTTAACTAATTAAAACTATTTTTCGTAAATTATTTTCAATTATATATATAATATACGGTTTTTCAAATAAAATGAGTTTTTATCAGTTTTTACAGTGTTTTAAGGTTAATTATGTAATTTTTACGTATAAAATGTATTTCTGTGATTTAAGGGTATTTTTGGTATTTCCTGAATTATTCTGTGATTGTGGACCCCGATCGGTAGATTGTAGTCTGCAGTCCGACCGAGGGGTTATGAATAAGATGTGGTGTTTATTTTCGAAGTGTGTTTCTTTGCAGGGTCGGCTCTACTCTTTGAGTAGAGAGATGTCCGTTTTACAGGGGAGGTTCTGTCGAATTTTCGATAGAATTCTCGTAAAATGTGATGTCCGGTCGAACCCTAATATCAATTCTGTGTTAAATACTCTAAATCAAATTCTAGGATTTCTGTTAGGTTTATTCTAATTTCGGTTATTTATTGTTTGTTTAGTTGCGCCGAGACCGAGGGCTAGTGGACCAGGCCCGTCGGATCCATCTCATGGAGCGCACTAATTTGTGAGTTACTATACTATATATATATGCTTTAGGATGCATGATTTAGAAATATATGTTTTATTTTGATTGAAATGCATTAATAATGTGATTTTTATTTAAGTTTATTTTTGGTATATATTAAATTATATGCATGTTTTGTTAATAAATTATATCTAAAATGTTTTTAAATATATTTCTAGCTTAATTTATAATTTGATTGGATTCATTTGACATATATATACTCGAGATATACCTGGTTTACTTTTGGTATATTTTCGTTATATATATATGGTTTATATTGTTATCTTATTTAAATTCATGCATCATGTATTTGTGAATGGATATTTTATATTTATTGATGAAGGATATCAATAGAACGTGCTACCTAGTGGGCAGCACTATGACCGAGTACGTACCGGTGCGCTTATAGCATTTAGGCTATATTACTAACCATTTGTGGATATTGATTGGTTATGATTATTTGATGTGTGATATATGGTTTGGAGGTGTAATTGCTGGAGCTCGGTTGACCAAGTGTCTCGGGGCCAATCACACTGGCAATCAGACTGCTGGAGCTCGGTTGACTTAGTGTCTCGGGGCCAGTCTACTGTCTAAATGGATTAAGTGGACATATTTGGATTAAGTGAGCCTTTTTTTTGAGGCTGCGATATTTTCTAACACTATTTTTGACACTATTTTCTAACACTATTTAAGTGGACATATTTTCTAACACTATTTTTGAGGCTGCGATATTCTAGGGTTCTATGTGATCCTTCATAAACTGTGATTTTCAATAAAAATATATAAAAAAAATGATCTTTCTGCATCTGTGTGAATTTGCCTGTATATATTTACATATTATATATATTGTTGCCTGTATGCATAGTCATTTAGCGTGTATGTATATATATTATAGTAATTCACTGAGTGAGGTCTGACTCCCCTCCGTTGACTATTTTTCAGGAGAGTCAACATCTTCAGACCTCAGTAGCAGGCCTATACGCCGGATTTCTTTCGCCCCGGCTTCTTTGTGTAAACTGCTTACTTGAGTCTTATTTTTATAATCTAGACAGTACAGTAGTTGTAAATTAATTGTGGGATTTTATGTATTTTATTTATGTGAGATATTGTATTATTGAACTGGATTTGTATTAAAAGATTTATATATATATGAGATGAGATTTGATTTAAATCCAGTTGGTAAAAATAATATTGTGATATTTATGATATTTATGATGTTTATTTCCGCTGCATTATATATATTGTAATTATTACTATTGCATGGTTTATTTTATTTTATTTTTAGGCTTGCTACGGGTTCCGGATTCAAAAGAATTCTCGTTCCCTAGTGCCGGTCATGGCCCCTGTTTTGGGTCGTGACAAAGTTGGTATCAGAGCGGAGTTCTGTGTCAGGGCTTAGTTATGTGAGTCGTGGCCCTAGTTTTAAAGTTGTGTTTTCTGTTGAACTATTGCAGTGAATTAGGTTCGAGTATGTCTTGATAAGTATTCCTTGTTTTAGTTTTCTGCATTATTCCTCCGTTGTCTGTTTTATCTGAATCTTTTCGTTTGTCTTTTCAGTATGAGGAGGCGAGCGCGTGTCGCTCCACCGATCGTTAAGGCTGAGGATGATGAGTCTTTTCAGGATGAGGTTTTACCTCCTGAGCAGCCAGTTAGACGTAGAGGTCGTGGCAGAGGTAGACCTCGAGGAGCGGCAGGTCGCCGTAGGCAGAGAGAGTTACAAGACGAGGAGCTTGTTGAGCCTGAGTTTGATGTTCCTGTTCCTCCAGTTGTTCCGCCTGTTCAGCCTGCCTATCAGCAGGGTATGTCTGACCCTGAGGCAGCTTTATTCTATGCCCGAGTTGGCAGGATTGCTTTCGATGGTACTTTCGATCCGTTAGATTTCCTGCATGCGATCGAGACTCGGACTTGGACTGCTCATACTGAGTACCAACGGATCATGATCATCGAGTTGTCTGTTGAGGGACCAGCCTTAGATTGGTTCTCATATGATCCAGCCTTACATGATGACGATGATCTGGGCTCAGTTCCGAGAGCGATTTATGAGGAGATTTTATCCAGAGCCACTTCGTTTGAGCTATCATCTTCGATTGACCAGTATTTCTCGTGGAGATCGATCTGTAGAGGAGTACACCCGAGAGTTTCTTCGACTGGGTAGATATGCAGAGGATCTGATGCGAGATCAGTACTTTGCGGTCACTACCTACGTTACTGGTTTGGGTTCTGCTTTTGCTGGTATGCCTACAGCAGACCTTACTCTCGAGTCTGTGATTGAGTTAGCCAAGGAGATTGAGTTGAGGCTAGTTAGGCAGGGAGCGATGCCTGATTATTACCAACTGGGAGTTCAGTCGAGTGGATTATAGGCTACTTCGTATTCGAGTTTTCATGTGGGTTTGAGTAGTCAGCAGCGAGGTCCGACTCAGCAGAGTCAGAGACAACATCAGCGAGTGCATCGGAGCAGTAGACATGGCCGTGGAGGTCAGCGTAGATCGTTCAGATTTGGGTCAGGTGCTTCGAGCAGCAGCAGTGGTCGTAGTTTTGGATCAGCGGCCAGTGTATGCCAGACTTACGGTAGAGTCCATCAGGGACTGTATTATCTGACACCACTGACATGCTTCAGATGTGGGCAGATAAGAAATTTTGCCAGATCATGTCCTTATTCGGGGTATCAGTAGCAGCAGATTCCGCGATTCCCACAAAAGTTGATTGCTAGTGCTGCACCCATGCCATTTCAGTTACCACCAGCCCAACATCAGAGTTCCACTCAGTTTGTTCCACAGCAGAGTCGTGGTAGAGGTACTAGAGGAGGTGCCAGAGGTGTTGGCCAGGCTTCTACCAGTCAGCAAGGAGGTCGAGGTCAGGCCAGAGTCTTCCATCTCACTCAGCAGGATGCTCAGGCATCTAATGCAGTCGTGGTAGGTATTATTTCTGTTTGTTACTTGGATGCATGGGTTTTGTTTGATTCGGGTGCCACACATTCGTTTGTTTCTCCTGTTTTTGCTTCTAAATCTTGTTGGCAAGCTTTGAGGATGGCTTTTCCTTTGTCCGTTGCCACTCCTCTGAGCGATTCCTTGGACACCGATATTGTTCTTTCTGGTTGTCCAGTTCTCGTGAGAGATAGAGAATTACCCGCTGATTTGATCCTATTGGATGTGATGGAGTTTGATGTTATTTTGGGAATAGACTGGTTATCTCAGCACTATGCCGTGGTAGATTGCAGGAATAAAGAGGTGACTTTCAGAATTCCTGATGAAGAAGATTTTAAGTTTGTGGGTGATAGGAGTTCAGAACCTCAGAATCTTATTTCTGCTATTACGGCTAGGAAGTTATTGAGGAAAGGATGTCAGGGATATTTGGCATTGGTCAGGGATACTTCAGTGGAGAAGTTGTCACTCACAGATGTTCTTGTTGCTTGTGAGTTTCCTAATATTTTTCCCGAGGAGTTGCCAGGTTTACCACCTCACAGAGAGATTGAGTTTTGTATAGATGTGGTTCCAGGCACCACTCCTATATCTATGCCACCCTACAGAATAGCTCCTGCAGAGTTAAAAAAGTATGGAGGAGCATGTATATCACTTGAGGATTGTACTACAGACATTGAGAGATCATCAGCTTTATGCTAAATTCTCGAAGTGTGATTTCTGGATGGAGAGTGTTTCTTTTCTTGGACACGTAGTGTCTAAAGAAGGTATTCAGGTTGATCCACAGACGATTGAGGTAGTGTCTGAGTGGCCTAGACCGACTTATGTTACAGAAATTTGAAGTTTTCTAGGTTTAGCCGGGTATTATAGGCAGTTTGTGCAGGATTTTTCCAGAATAGCAGCCCCTATGACTCGCTTGACTCAGAAGAATGTCAGATTCGAGTGGTCAGAAGCTTGTGAGAATAGTTTTCAGTTATTGAAGGAGAAGTTGACCACAGCGCCAATATTAGCTTTGCCTAATAGTGTGGATAAGTTCACAGTTTACTGTGATGCCTCTAGAATTGGTCTTGGTTATGTGTTGATGCAGAATGGAAGGATGATAGCCTATGCTTCGAGGCAGTTGAAGAAGCACGAGCAGAACTACCCTACACATGATCTTGAGATGGCTGCAGTGATCTTTGCTTTGAAGATCTGGAGACATTATCTGTACGGGGTGACTTGTGAGATATTTACTGATCACCAGAGCCTTAAGTACATTTTCCAGCAGCGAGATTTGAATTTGAGGCAGAGAAGATAGTTGGAATTGTTGAAGGATTATGATTGCGAGATTTTATATCATCCGGGTAAAGCTAATGTTATAGCAGATGCCTTGAGTAGGAAGTCCTCAGGTAGTCTTGCTCATATCGGTCTTGAGAGGAGACCATTGATCCAGGAATTGCATCTGTTGGTGGATCAAGGTCTGATGATGAAGATCAGTAGATCAGGTGGACTGCTAGCTCAGTTTAAAGTGCGATCTATATTGAGGGATAGGATTAAAGTAGCTTAGAGCCGAAATCCTATTCTGGAAGAGCTTACAGAGAATGTTAGAGCAGGGAAGTTCACTGATTTCACACTTGATGATGATGGTGTGTTGTGGATCAGTGGTAGATTGTATGTTCCTAATGTGGATGACTTGAGAGAGGAGATTTTAGAGGAAGTACACTCTACAGCCTACAGCGTTCATCCAGGTGTTACTAAGATGTACCACAGTATCAGAGATTTATACTGGTGGGATGGATTGAAGAAGGATGTCGTTGATTATGTTGCTAAGTGCTTGACATGTCAACAAGTGAAAGCCAAACATCAGAAGCCTTCTGGGAAGCTTCAGCCTCTTCCTATTCCCGAGTGGAAGTGGGAAAGGATAGCTATGGATTTTGTGGTCGGTTTACCTCGTTCGAAGGATGGATACGATTCCATCTAGGTGACTGTAAACAGATTGACGAAGTCTGCACATTTCCTACCTGTGAAAGCCACTTATTCAGTTGCCAGATTGGCGAAGCTGTATATGAAGCATATTGTGTGCCTTCATGGAGTACTTGTGTCCATTGTGTCAGATAGTGGTTCAGTGTTTACTTCTCATTTTTGGCAGAAGTTGCAGGAAGAGATGGGCACTAGGTTGGATTTTAGTACTGCTTTTCATCCTCAGACAGATGGTCAGTCTGAGAGGATGACCCAGACACTGGAAGATATGTTGAGGATGTGTGTCCTGGATTTGGGAGGTAGCTGGGATGATCATTTGCCACTCGTTGAGTTTGCATATAATAACAGCTACCATAGCAGTATTGGCATGGCACCGTACGAGGCGTTGTATGGAAGGAAGTGTAGATCCCCTCTGAGTTGGGATAAGATTGGTGAGAGAGCTTTGACTGGACCTGAGATGGTTCAGGATGCTGTAGAGAAAGTCGCCTTGATTAAGCACAGATTAGAGACCACGGTTAGCTGACAGAAGAGTTATGCGGATCCTAGGCGTAGATTAGAGACCGCAGTTAGCTGACAGAAGAGTTATGCGGATCCTAGGCGCAGAGATGTGGAGTTTCAGGTTGGAGATTTCATTTTTCTAAAGGTATCTCCGATGAAGGGTGTGATGAGATTCGATAGGAAGGGTAATTTAGCACCGAGATATATCGGACCGTTTGAGATTTTGGAGAGAGTTGGCACTGTTGCATATCGGTTGGATTTGCCTCCGAGTATGTCACAGGTGCATTCAGTATTTCATATCTCGATGTTGAGGAAGTATATCTCAGACCCTTCACATGTGTTGCAGCCCGACAGTGTAGAAGTAAGTGAAGATTTGACGTTTGTGGAAGAACCTGTGGCGATCGTTGATTATCAAGTTCGACAGTTGCGTTCGAAGCAGATTCCGATGGTCAAGGTTCTGTGGCATAGCGACAGAGTTGAGGAGCATACATGGGAGACTGAAGCTGAGATGCAAGCTTCTTACCCGTATCTCTTTCCTTCTTGATCTTGTTTTCTGGAATTCGGGGACGAATTCTTGTAAGGGGGGGAGATTGTAATATCCCGTGTTTTTAAATATTTTAATACTGTACCGGGATATGCAGTGTTAATAATTTTTGTATATATTACGATATTTTTACGAGTTGATATGTATTTAAAACCTATTTTAATTATTGTGTATTATTTATAGTGTTTTACGTAAAATTTTCCCGGGACTTGCATTTTCAGGAAAATTTTCACGTAAATAATTTACTAATAATTATTTTAAATATATTTACGGACTTGCATGAACTCATACGTATTTTTAAATTACTAAATAAAGCCTATGTGTGTATATATTTATTTAATTAGGGTTTAATTTATTATCCTAATATTTTATTATTATTTATTTATTAAATTAATATAATAATTTGTGGTGTGCAATTTTTTCACATATTTTATTTATACACTATATTATAATATATACATAATATTTTATTTTTTCTTTTTTTTCTTTTTCTCTTTCTTTTTCTTTTTTTTTTCTTTTTTTTTTTTCTTTTCTTTTTTTTTTTTCTTCTTCTTTTTCTTTTTCTTCTTCTTCTTCTTCTTCTTCCCGCGTGACCCCTTCCCCTCACCGCTGCAAATCCCGATCCCCGACCGTCGGTGTGCCACCAGCAGCTCCACCTTCCCCAGCCAGCTGCTCCGTCGGCCCCAGCCTCCTTCCCCGGCGTTGGCAAGCTTCTTTTCTTCCATTTTTGGTCGAAAGCTCCATTTCTCCTCACCTTGTGATTCCGGCCACCGTTTTCGACACCGGTGGTCTCTTTCTTCTCCTTGAGCTCCGGCGAGTGTGATTCTAGCTTTGGTTTGAGCTGAATTGGTCTTGATTTGCTTAGGTTTCGAATTTTCAATTTCGGCCATATTAGGGTTTTTGATTTTTTTGAGCTTCGAATTGATTAATTCATGAAAACTCCCTTCAAAAATGTTGATCCTAGTAGCTTAATCTACATGTATGAATTTTTTTGGAATTTTTGGAGATTATTTTGATTTTTGGGTATTTTTTAATATTTTAATATTATTTTCTAATTTTCGGAAATTAATTATTTAAATTATGAAATTGTGTTTTATGGTTAAATTAGGTGTTGAAATGAATTATAGGAATTTATTTGGAATTTTTATGAAATTCTAGGTATTTATTTTGAATTATTGAAGTTTATGTAATTTTGGGAAATTAGGGTTAATTATGTTTTTAATTGAATTTAATTGGTTAATTGAGTTTAATTATTGATATTATTGATAAATATGTTGAGAAAATTAATTTTGGATAATTGTATAATTGTTGGTGAATTTTTAAAGTAATTTTAATATATTTATATATATAAGGGCATTTTGGTAATTTTACCCTAAATTGGTTAAAAATGTAATTTAATTGGTTTTAATAGTTATTTAAGGTATAAAAATGATTTCTACAAATTATTTGGTATTTTTAACTAATTAAAACTATTTTTCGTAAATTATTTTCAATTATATATATAATATACGATTTTTCAAATAAAATGAGTTTTTATCGGTTTTTAAAGTGTTTTAAGGTTAATTATGTAATTTTTACGTATAAAATGTATTTCTGTGATTTAAGGGTATTTTTGGTATTTCCTGAATTGTTCTGTGATTGTGGACCCCTGTCGGTAGATTGTAGTCTGGAGTCCGACCGAGGGGTTATGAATGAGATGTGGTGTTTTATTTTCGAAGTGTGTTTCTTTGCAGGGTCGGCTCTACTCTTTGAGTAGAGAGATGTCCGTTTTACAGGTGAGGTTCTGCCGAATTTTCGATAGAATTCTCGTAAAACGTGATATCTGGTCGAACCCTAATATCAATTCTGTGTTAAATACTCTAGATCGAATTCTAGAATTTCTGTTAGGTTTATTCTAATGTCGGTTATTTATTGTTTGTTTAGTTGCGCCGAGACCGAGGGCTAGTGGACCAGGCCCGTCGGATCCATCTCATGGAGCGCACTAATTTGTGAGTTACTATACTATATATATATGCTTTAGGATGCATGATTTAGAAATATATGTTTTATTTTGATTGAAATGCATTAATAATGTGATTTTTATTTAAGTTTATTTTTGGTATATATTAAATTATATGCATGTTTTGTTAATAAATTATATCTAAAATGTTTTTAAATATATTTCTAGCTTAATTTATAATTTGATTGGATTCATTTGACATATATATACTCGAGATATACCTGGTTTACTTTTGGTATATTTTCGGTATATATATATGGTTTATATTGTTATCTTATTTAAATTCATGCATCATGTATTTGTGAATGGATATTTTATATTTATTGATGAAGGATATCAATAGAACGTGCTACCTAGTGGGCAGCACTAGGACCGAGTACGTACCGGTGCGCTTATAGCATTTAGGCTATATTACTAACCATTTGTGGATATTGATTGGTTATGATTATTTGATGTGTGAGATATGGTTTGGAGGTGTGATTGCTGGAGCTCGGTTGACCAAGTGTCTCGGGGCCAATCACACTGGCAATCAGACTGCTGGAGCTCGGTTGACTTAGTGTCTCGGGGCCAGTCTACTGTCTAAATGGATTAAGTGGACATATTTGGATTAAGTGAGCCTGTATGGCTAGAGTGTTGTCTAACACTATTTTTGAGGTTACGATATTCTAGGGTTCTATGTGATCCTTCATAAACTGTGATTTTCAATAAAAATATATAAAAAAAATGATTTTTCTACATCTGTGTGAATTTGCCTGTATATATTTACATATTATATATATTGTTGCCTGTATGCATAGTCATTTAGCGTGTATGTATATATATTATAGTAATTCACTCAGCGAGGTCTGACTCCCCTCCGTTGACTATTTTTCAGGAGAGTCAACATCTTCAGACCTCAGTAGCAGGCCTATACGCCGGATTTCTTCCGCCCCGACTTCTTTGTGTAAACTGCTTACTTGAGTCTTATTTTTATAATCTAGACACTGCAGTAGTTGTAAATTAATTGTGGGATTTTATGTATTTTATTTATATGAGATATTGTATTATTGAACTGGATTGGTATTAAAAGATTTATATATATATGAGATGAGATTTGATTTAAATCCAGTTGGTAAAAATAATATTATGATATTTATGATATTTATGATGTTTATTTCCGCTGCATTATATATATTGTAATTATTACTATTACATGGTTTATTTTATTTTATTTTTAGGCTTGCTACGGGTTCCGGATTCGAAAGAATTCCCGTTCCCTAGCGCCGGTCATGGCCCCTGTTTTGGGTTGTGACAAGCTATCCCCGCTCTCCTAATGAGCCCATGGGAGGGCGACACCAGTTAGCATCAGACATGAATGAAGGCTTACCCTTAGGTATGCAAGAGGCCTAGGGTGCCACACAAAAATTGTCCCTATGCTTAAACTCTGACCCCGTGACAACTAGCTAGCTTTTTTTTTTAATCATGATATTTATAGTTCTTTAAATTTTAACTAAATCAATTCATCATATAATATTATAAAAACAGTAAAATTATCCCAACAACCAATTTAACATTGTTGTATGTATCATAACTTAAAGACAAATATCATTTAAATAAAAATAACTCTTCACAAATTAATTTTGATACTTATTGATGGCTAGCTAAAATCATTTTCACATTCCATTATGCCATTATTTTTCAAGACGTGAAAATCTTTATTTTTCAAGACGTGAAAATCTTTAATTAGTCTTTGACATAGTGAAATATATATATATATATATATATATATATATAGCTTGCTTGCGATCTCATATCGCTTTTGAGATATTAAATTAAATTTTAAATTCTCATCTAAGCTTTTTAATTGGGCATAATTAAGTTTTCAGTTTTTAAAACATATTTTGACTTAGTATTGATATTGTGTTCTTTGATCCTTTAGATGCACAAGTTTAGAATTTAGATTTTCAAAAGCACAATATAAAAATGACTCTTATGTTTTTTTCAACTCTATGTTATAGAGTTTAAATTTGTCATCACTCATGACAAGTGTGTCATGACTTCACTATGCTTATGATGATGGTGGTGACATTGATTATGACAACTCTCGGAAACTTTTGGAATAAATCATCATTGCTCATGACAAATTTATAACCACTCATGATTGGTGTATCATGACTTCACTTGCCTATGATGCTGGTGGTAACACTGATCATGATACATCTCAAGAACTTTTGAAATTTTACAAATTGAACCTCTGTTATGTCGCTTGAAAAAAATGTTTTTGTGATTAGAATTTACTTATGACCATTTATAATGAAGATTCTCATCAAATTTGACCAAATCCTGCTTCAGCTTTTGATAAATCTTCGATTTTGTCCCTTTGTCATAAGTTATAATGAGTTCGTCACCACTTATGATAAACAAGTTATCACTTATGCCCATGCTGCCATAATCGATAACAGTATTCAAGACTTAATAAAGTTAAAATGTTGACTTTTCATTGTCTGACTTATCCAGTTGTGATCATGATCCATTTATCATTGCTTATGCTAAAACTTGAATTTTGCAAATTTAATTATTCTAAATATAAACATTTAAACACACAGATTTAATATAATTTTACTTAATTTCTTGTGACCATAAAAAAAATAATTATTTTACCCTTCAAGTTTCAACATAGATTTTGGTTGATAATGAAATTTGAGTTTTTGACATTTGTTCATCTTCTCCCTCTCAACTGTATTAGTTTTAGGAATCCTAGTTTATTGATTTTATTTTTTAGTTTCATTAGGCTAAGTTGGATATTCTAGTCTTTTTACCTTAATTATTTTAGGTTATTTTTATCATTTCATTTATTGATGGTGATGTAGCAAGCTATTTTTCATGACACTCCACTAGTGTTGTAATCAACATTTAGGCCACCACTTAACAGAGAAAAGTACTTAGCACTTGTGTAGGCGGCGGGGTTTAGCGCACGCCCAAGTGTTTAGCGACCATGGCACTGTGTGGGCTCGAGGCCCACTAGGAAATACGATATAGGTCATGGGCCTACTCGGAGATGGAGTAGCCACCCGGATAAAAAACCAGGACACACTTTATAGCAATTGGATCCCATAGAGGTTCCCAGAAGCCGTAATCAGAGATCGGGTTCGGAAACTGGATATGAGTATTTAAATGCTCACCCATCCTTGTGGTTGGCCTCCGTTTGTGTTTTGCATTTTATTACCATTTAATTATGTAATTATTTCCTCATTTACCACGCGTAATTAAATTGCCTTTGGATAATCGCCAAATTTTATAATTAGGTTCGAGTTTGCACATTAGTCCAATTTCATGCCTTTAAGTCCCAACAAAAAAAAAACACAATAAATAAAATAAATAATAATTTACAACCATACATTCAAAATTAAATAGGGGGAAGGGATTAAGGATTACAACGCTTTTTAACTAAATAAACGAAATAATGTACAAAAAATAAACCAAACATATACCGAAAATAAACTATTAAAATAACATAAAGATGGCAATATACAAAGGATAAATAGCAAAAGTGATTACTTGATGACAGAAATTATCAAGTAATTCCTGCGAATAACACGCGGTTAGCCCTTCTTTTTACAACAAAAATGAAATCATATGTAAAGATATTTACAAAGAGGTTTTCACATTATAAACTAGAGAAAGCATCAAATAATCAAGATAATCACCATCATGCAATCATACAGACATATTTAAGGTCAAAAGGGGACATATTAAAACAGGCATCACAACAAATAAACAACAAAACAAAGCAGAAAATGGTTAACCCTGCCAATGAGGCGGTCGCCTCATTGAGATGAGGCGACACCTCATCAACAGGGCTCTTATAGACCCGAGACAAAAACAGGTAACACACACACACAAAAGATAGGCTCCTTGAGGGCCTGTCAATGGGGTGATCGCCTCATTGATGAGGTGATCGTCTCATTGAGATGAGGCAATCGTCTCATTGAGATGAGGCGACGCCTCTATAAAGAGGCGTCGCCTGATCACCAGGCCGGCTCTAACTCCTAAGACGTGCAGACTTCTACTCTAAGTAACCAAAACATGCATATACACACTCTACACTCATCATACTGTGACTACAAGCAAAAATATTCAAAGATCCATCAATGAAATGAGATATCAAACATGACACACTAGAGATAAACCTAAAATGTACTAATAGCTCAGTTACACATAAGCAAGAATACATAAAATGATGAACATATCAAGTTTAAGTGCAGGTTTTATACCAAAATGAGAGGCCCTCAGAGCTGCTTTGATTGAGATCCTTACTAGGATGTAGTATCTCTCTTTGACATAAGTTTCTTCCCTCCTCTCTTATGGGAAAGTGGACCTCCTCTTCTTCAACCTTCCTCCCCTTTTTCAGGACGTTTTTTTCCTTCTCTTTTTTTCTCTCTCTTTTTCTTTTTTAGAGCTCCTTCCCCTCCTTCCTTGCCAACCTCTCCTTCTTATCTTTCTTTTTTCTTTTATCCCTTATCTTTCCCATGCCCCTAAGCCTCCTAGCCCATCATAAGCTCTCTTAGCCCTTTTTTTTCTTTCCCAAAAGTCTTTTCCTCACGCAAGAAGAAAGTCTGGAGAGTGGGGCCCGCACCACTTGATTGTCATGATTGCAGCTGCAAGTGGGTTGTCATAGAGGTAGCGCCTCATCGGTGAGGCGATTGTCTCTGTGATGAGGCAATTGTCTCTATGATGAGGCAATCGCCCCATTGGCAGCTGCTAAAGAGGCGATCGCCTCATTACACTGAGGCGATGCCTCCTGGGCCCGGGCTTGCGCTGGGGCCAAACAGGCTTGGGCCGAATTTGGGTAGTTAGGCTAGGTTTTAGGTTTTTAAGTCCACTTTCCACTTAGAGATTCAGGCTTCATTCTCATGTCCAAGTTTCAAATTCTCATCATTGGGCTTAACAACGGGTCGGTTAAACCGAGCACCCCTAATTCGTTCCCTAACACGGGCCGACTGAATCGGGTGTCTACAGTTTGCCCCTTGATTTTTTGAAAAATCAAATGCTTCCAATGATAATTTTTTGAAAAATCACATGCACAATAACAAATAAACAGTAAGATAAGTAACATACCTGACTCTCGGGTTTCACCCGAGAGATGAATCCTTCAATTTTGAAACGTGACCGTGATCCTCGGGTTTTCTTGGTTCGATCAGCCACTCATTAATATTTGATAAAGTATTTAAAGACTGTTAACCTCGGGTTTTCCTGGTCCGATTACCGTTTCACTGGGGACATAGACTTATGGGTTTTCCTGGCCCAACCATCAATCACCTGAAACATGATTCTTGGGTTTTCTTGGCCCAAAATCATCACTACACACAAACTTGATTCTTGGGTTTTCCTGGCCCGATCGTCATTGGGGATGTGATTTTCAGATTTTCCTGGTCTAATTATCACTCCTCTGGGGACACAGACTTTCGGGTTTTCCTAGCCCAGTTGTCCTCTGCTTTCGACTTCAGGGATATTACCCGAACAGTCATCTCGATCTTTAAGCTTCGGGGATTCAAATCCGAACAGCCCTATCCTTGATCTTCGGGGATTCAAACCCGAACAGCCCTATCCTTGAGCTTCGGGGATTCAAACCTGAACAACAACCATGTCCTCTGAGCTTTGGGGATTCAAACCCGAACAACCCTATCTTCTAGAAACTTCATTTCAAAGATCTGTACTTTGAGTTCCGCCCTCCTGGTATGCGACAATAACCATCATTTTCCATTCATCATTTTTTCATTCTTCTTTTTTTTTTTAAGGGAAAACCCTACATCTTTGCTCACTATAAAAATAACTCTTTTCCTTTTGTCCTTTCTCCCTTCTATTTTTGTCACCTTTTCTTTTCCTCTTTTTTCTTATACTTCCTGTACTCCTTGTATCTCTCCCCACTTTTCAGTCGATTAAAACTATATTTCAGAGCTCCATTAAAACTATATTTCATAGCTATACAGATTATATCATGGACTAGCCAAAGTCGTACTTATAACATCATATAACTAATTTCTGGCCAGACAGCTTGTCCCCTTTTTATAATCTATACAACTATAAATTATAATTTTAATAAAGTTGGTAACTGGATCATTTTCTTAATTAAGTTTCTGATGTATCAGATCCTTCATAGAGGCAAGTACAGAGCATACTCCTTAATTTAGATAGGTGGAACGATTATAATCCATAATCAGACTAAGAGAGAAGAAATTCTTAAACATGATAGAACCAGAAAGCTCTTCTGTTCCCTTTTCTACTCCCTCTGTAATATGTGATTATAAGTGTGTGCCAACTAAGTCTGTTGTTGTTATCCTATCACCCCCTATCAACCAAACCACCCAGAAAAAGACTGATTACTTGTATGAGTTTACTTACCTTTCTGAAGACCAAAAGATTGAAGAATCAAAGTTTCCCCTGTTGAACCCTTATGATGCCTTTTCAAAATCCAAAATAAACCAGAAATAATCTTTCAAAGCTTTTGTAAACCGACCCACTTCTTCTATAAAAGAATATGTTCAAGCCTCTAGCTTTGATCAACACCATATACCAGCCTCTCAGACAGAATAGTTCGTGACCTTAGAAATTCCTCCAGAATTTTTGAGAACTTGGCTTAACTAGGGATACACTGACATCCACTTTGGAGCTATAAGGTTAGGACTCTCCTACCATGGCAGAGCAGGGCAACCTGTTTTCTCTAGGATCGCTCTTTTGGATTCTAGATATAAACAGTATCAACATGCTGTAATTGGAACTGTAGAGACATCCTTAAATGCTGGCTCAATATTCTTTACATTTTTCCCAAATTATAATCTTGCCCTTTCTGATCCCCATGCCTTGACAGCTTTAAAAGTCCAACTCTAGATCCTTGGTGCTAAACAAATCTCCACAACCAAAGTAGCCACCCTTCACTACCAAATTGTCTACCATCTCCAAAACCATGCTATCAACCTGTCACTACCCTGTGTCCAAAATGATGCTTTGTTCATAAAAGCAGACTCTCATAATACTCCCATGTGTATCCACACTCCTAAACAACTTTCTATGAATGATTTGTTAAAATTATTCCTAGAAAAATGGATCACCAATTATGAGAAGTTGCATGAGACAGTAGAGCCAGTTCAAGGTACAAACCCAATGCATATAAAAAGATCTGATGGATCAGTTGATACGATCTTTAGGCGAAAACAAGAGACTCCTACAGTTTTTAATACACAGTTCATTATCAATCCTTAGGATCTAGAAGATAATATTTTTGTAGTCTCTTTTGATAATTCTGGAAGACCAATCTATGCTTTTAAGCATGGTGGTCACTGTTATTTTGATTATTATGATTGTGATGATTGTTATGCTGAATCCTACTTTGATGATGATGAGAAGAAAAAGAAAAAGAAGAAATCTCCAGGAAAATATAATGAAAAGGAATTCAGAAGAAGATATGAAGATGGAGGTTCAAGCATCTGCACTCTGGGACAACCTTCAGGAAAATATGATTATCTTGTATCATATTCTCCTCCTGCTTGGTACAAACCACCAGCTACTTAAAATATTCCTCCTAAACCTTGCAAGCCTCAAAAACCTCCTTCCCAGTCGAAACCTAAATCAGATCCTCTCCCATGTTACAAACAAGCTTTGAAATGGGTAAGAAAAGAAAATTCAGCCGAAATTCAAAAGCCAAAGTCTTTACCCCAAATTTGTATGTTCCAACCCACAGATTTTCCTCCTTTAACCAAAGAAACAAAAAACCAAATTACCATGCAGCCTTTTATCCTGGAATCAAACATTGTTGATGCAGATGGTAGACCTAGATAAACAACTCCGGCTGAAGCAGTAGTCAACTGGTAGACACAGAATGCTTGTGCTCAAAATCAAAAACTGAAGCTTATTAAAGAAAAGATTGATGAAGTTGCTAAACATATGAATTTGGCAGAAAAAAAGTTCCAGGCCTTTGAAAAACGAATGGCAGTAGTTCATGTGGAATTACAAAGGCAGATAGAGATGAAGCACCAGGAACTTATGCGAATTATCAACAATAAAGGCACATTGAATAGCATTCAAATGAAAGAAACGAAAATTTTAAACTTGAAAGCCCAAGTTGACCAACTTGAAAAAGATCTTAAAAGAAAGAAAGAAGAGTTATCCTCACAAACCTCTTTAAAATCTTTCTCTCCAGATCCTTTGGGTCTTTTATACAGCCCTTATTCAATTCCCAGTTCACCATACACATCCTCTTCCACTCAACCTTCTGCACCAACAGCTCCCTTGAATATTCCTCCAAATTTTCTAGGATTTAAATCCTCATTAAAAACCCCCTCTCAAACATAGTCCTCTGATGAAACAACAGCAAAAAAAGGAAAAACAATTCATTTCTCTCAAATTGAGAAACCTAAAAAAACACCCTCTGAATCATTACCTAAAAATATCTCACCAACCTCACCACCAAAAGAGTCAGAACACCCTCAAATGATGATAAATCCCATCTCTTCCTTTTTGGAAGAGTGTGTTAAAAATGTCATGCCCAGCTTCTCAATTGGATCTGTTTTAAAGGAAAGTTCATCTTCTAAATCTTCAGAAAGCGACTCTGATTCAGATTATGAAATACCTTACCAATTGATGGTTGATGATGCTACATCTTCTAGAGGACCTCAAGTTGAAGAAGTTGATGATCCATTAGAAGAATTTGAACAGCCTAGAACACCATAGCCAGATCCACAGACAAATTTCCAAAAAAATACTGGAAATTACTTTACCCTGGATGATGTTCCTCCTTCACAATACAGGAATAGATTTCTGGAATTTAGAGCATGGATAGCCAGAAAAATGCTTATTCCTGGAGCAGAAATCAGGGTTGTTATTGAAACATTTCTTGCAAAAATGGTGGGAAAGTTGGCAAACTGGTATGCTTCTCTGAATGCTTATGCTAGAACCCAGTTGATGGATGCCACTTCACCAGAAGATTTTCTAGGACTCTTGCATTATGAGTTCTTAGGAAAATGGGATGATGATCTTGAAGTTGCACGAAAGGAGTATTACCAGATGATGTTGTTCACTACAAAGAAAAGATCTAGAAAGACATTTCTAAAATATGTCTACTAGATTTTACCTGTTAGGAGGCACTGCTAATCCTGATTTAAAGCAAGCCTTTTTGGCTTCTATTCCTGAGATCCTTGCCTCTCAAATGTTTTCAATCCTTCAACAATCAAATTACAAAGTTGAAGATGTGCCAATGGGACATTTGTATCAGATCATGATTCAAGCTCATACCCAGTTATGTGATTAAAGGAAGATGATTAAACTGTATCTGGGCAGTAGGAAGAATCCTTTGGGAAAATTTTCATATGATAGGCCTGATTTGCAGATCAAATGCAAAGATGTTGATGTTTGTGTTTGTCCATTAAAGAAGGAGAACGATAGAACACCCCTTGTACCTCAGTGGGATCGTGTTCCGCCTCTCATTAGCACTTTTAGGAGTCTGGGATTGACCCGTGGAGACTCGATTCCGCTTCTGGCAGACATAGGGTCTCACATCTGCTCTTCCGCATCTGGAGAGGTTAGTACCCTAAAATTTCCTGCAAAATTTCATTGGGTTAGGGGTTAATCTTGCATAATTATCATTCTAGGATGTCTATTTAATCAAACAAAATATGGAATTTATGCCTTAATGCATCAAAAATTGAACATTGTTCCCGTCTGCACCTTACAGAGGCGATCGTCTTATCGTTGAGACGATGGGCTTCTGTGAAGAGGCGATTTCCTGTCGCCCCTTCACAGAGCCGATTGCCTCTTCAATAAGGCGATCGCCTCTATGATGAGGCGATCGCCTCTAAGGTGAGGCGATCGCTTCATCAACAGAGAGGAACTTCACCATTTACATGTACATCCATTCTGAAATTCTCCCTGAGATCGCAAAACGCATAAATTTACTTCCTTGTCTCTTTACTTGCAGCATGATGCTCAGACATTCAAGGGCGCCGGGAATTTCCATGGAGCCTGGGCCTTTTTCAGTGACTTGACTGACGAGCAGAGGGACCGGATTCAGGAGATGGGGTTCGAGGATTTCGTACTCTCACTTCCATTCGAGCAGGGGTGCACAGACTACTAGCCATTGCATGCCCTGATGGAGAGGTGGTTTGATACGACCCACACCTTCCACCTCCTGTTCAGTAGCTTACTTTAGACCTGATATCATTTGCTGCAGTCACGGGGATTGCCTGCTCCGGGGATCCTGTTCCCTTCGATGCGAGTCTACATCAGCTGTCTCCAGATAAGGCTGCATATATCGAGCGACTTTTGGGGATGACTCCTGACATGAAGGGGACTCATACCCTTAAGTTGGACTCGATCATGAGTTTCTACACTCGAGATCGGGCCGCATCGATGATCTCTGCCCTTGAGATTGACTAGGTGGTAAGGGCTTTCTTACTCTACCTGCTCGGTACCACCCTCTTTGCCGACATCGCCAGCTCTATCGATCTGATGTTCCTACCAGCCTTTTGGGATCTTGACCAGATTCCCACATTCGATTGGGGTAGTTGTGCCCTGGCGTACTTGTACCGAAGCATGGACGAGGTGGTATGAGGGGCTAGGAGGTTTTGAGGCTTTTGGCATGCTGTTCTGGTACGTCATGATCCCCTTTTTTCCTTTATCTTATTATGACCCCCATTACTTACATCAGTCTTCTCAACTTCTTTTATTCTATTTTTCAGGTTTGGGCTCTAAAGCTAGAGTTGCTTGTGGGCATTAGCCGAGTGGGAGACCATTTCCTTACCCTTGGTAGGTGGGGCGCCAGCCGTATTGTGAAGAGGCACCTCGCACGAGTTCACATCCATAGGCAGCACTTGAACTCGCTGACACAGAATGCGGTACCCGCAAAGCACAAACCTACTTATTAGTAAATTATTTGCATTCAATTTACCTACATATTGACATCTCTCTTTTCCTGCAGATCCAAAACGACTTGTGGGGGTTCGAGGACACTTGGACCATCGAGATGACTCACTCCAGGCCTTTAGCCCGGAAGAGGGTACTCCTTTGTGGCCCTGGGTATCGAGCTTGGTACTTGGGAGAGCGGGTCTTGAACTGAAAGGCAGGCGTTAGGGCTAGGCGGGTCCCCAGGTCCCCTCCTGACAGTATGCTTTGGGCTCATGAGCTAGAGGGCGACGACCTCGCTCAGGCTGTTGCGGGCTCACCAGCTATAGACCACACGGTTCGCGTGAAGAGTCGGTATACAGAGTTCATCTGCACCCACCTTCTGCTGACGGTCCCCTTCCAGGCTACTTCTACTTCTCAGGTAAATCCTTGCAAGTCCCCATTTTCTTTGCAAATTCACTGGATTCTTAATATGTTCCTCCTATTTTTGTCTTCAGGCTGTGCCTGCTAGGCCTATGGCCCCGGTTAGGTCCCGAGTATAGGAGAGGGAGCCCTTGAGGCGTCGACTGGATCCAAGTAGAGAGGAGACTTCCGTTGCCTGTGAGGAAGCCAGGCCGATTGTTGCCCCCGATTCTGAGTTTGTCCCAGGCAGCTTCATCCACGTCCCCGACCCTCTAGCTCGATGTTGGGTTCCCCCTGGAGAGTTATCACGCCAGTTCCTAGCCTTGGACGAGGACCTGACCCCTTCATGCATCCCTGGTGGTGCTACTCACGTATGCTCTTTTCCTGACCTGCTTTCACTATAATTCTCAAACCAAATGTTAGTTCCAACATTTATTTTGATAATGCAGATTCCACTGGAGCAGGGCCTATATATGTATCGCATGATAAAGGCCCAGAGAGACCACATGTTGGAGGTCACCCAGCAATGGAGGGTAAGAATTTCATTATTTTCTACATGTATGCATGCTTGCATGGTTTACTAACCTGTGATTTGTCCGAATAGGATCGAGATGAGGCTAGCAGGGCGAGGATCGCCACCCTCGAGCATTAGATTGACGTATTTCAGATTGATGAGGACAACGAGGATGAAGGCAGGAGCGACAGCGACGTCGGGGGAGAAGGCGACCTTGAGGGTACGGGATCAAATGATTGACGTTCCAGGGTTAAAATTTATGTAGTCTCTGAGTAGTGAACACAATATTTTGGTTTTTGATTTTTATGAACAGAATGCTTGCAGAATTCAACATTTTCCTCGATTAAATCCACTTGTTTTGCTTTTCTCATTTCTTCACATGTGAGTTGATTTCAATGTTTACATGCATAACCATCCCACTATATTCTAACGGCACCTGTTTAGACTGTGTGACTTAAAGAAACGCAATCGACCCATACTGCTGATGAGGCGACCGCCTCATTGAACCCTGGCGAAGAGGCGATCGCCTCTTGCAACTAAGGCAACGCCTCATCGATGAGGTGACCACCTCAGCAGCAGGCGGTCCTGCCCCTATAAAACCCACATTCCTATGTTTGACCTAATTTTTGAATCCCCTTCGTCCTTCCCTTTCTGTTTCTCCCTTTAAGTGTCTCTGAAAAGCCATAAACATGACAGAACAAAGTTTGAGGTCCCTACTATCAATTTTGAAAGGTTTGGACAACAAGTCTTGGGTCGGGCTAAAGCCATTTCATCTCGCGGTCTTCAAATCACTCCATATTAGGAGAATTAATTACCCTTTTCTCCATGCCATGGTTCAATTTTGGGATCCTCAGAAACACATTTTTTGGCTCAACACAATAGAAATATGCCCCCTACTAGAGGAATTCGAGGCAATTCTTGGTCATCGTACAGATTCTACTTGCCAACTTGCAATTCCTGCTCTTGAAAACCCGAATTCTCGTTCCATTCGACAACAAATGGCGCGCATGTTCAATCTTCCACCTCGGTCTTCCTTCCACTGTACCTCTAATTCAGAAGTCAAATTGGAGTCCCTTCTTAAAGTCATCATGACCATGGATAGAGGGGAAACTTACTGGCCCTGCATGTTAGCCCTCTATTTGTATGCTCAATTTCTGCTGGTTTCCCCCTTAGGGCACTGCGATATGAAGATCCTCTCCATCCTCGACCAAGTGGAGTTAGGGCTCAATCCCTTCCCTCTCATCTTAGCAGAAATCATCATTGGATTGGATGACTTCATAAGGACGCGACGATTCTCTGAAAGCCCCTTTTTGCTGAAGGTAAGTTTCCCGTTGCCCCCCTTTTCTTTCAACTGCCAATACTGCCTGAATCTAAACATTTGCAGTCCCACAGATGTGGCTTCATGAAAAGCTGGGCTTGATCGAACCTTCCCAAGACATTAGGCGTTATCAAGCCAAGCATTATCGAACAAGGAAAATACATCCCATCCCTGTAGACATTCACGACTAGCTATCAACATTTCCTGATACACTGATTCGCTAGATGTGTCCCTAGTGAGGTGTCCGACCTTATACATATTGCCTCCCGATTGTCGGTCTCCATTTTGCCACTTTCTACAATCCAGCCTGCCTCTGTTGCCAATATGATCATAAACAATTGATTATGGAGCCTGTTCACGAGTTCGAGCCAGGGCCTCTTTCTTAGAATTTCCTAGACCACCTAGTGGCAACTTGGCCTCGAAGAGCCATCGAAAGAAACTTAAGCTACGACGATGACCAGACCACCGATGATCATTACAAAGCGTGGTTTGCTTACAACAGACAGAAAAAGATGAGTTTATTAAATATAAAAAGATAAGAGAATTACAGATTTTAAGTTCACAGGGTAGGCAACAAAAGAAGAGAAAGCAAAACTAGCTCATGGAATGAAGTCGTCATTTTCCCTTTTGTTAGAAGTAATTTCCCTTTTGTACTAGTTAAACGGCTTGTAATGGACACATTATGCAATGTTTAACGACAATTAAAGCAATCCATTTCATTTCATTTCATTTAAGCACAAAACATATATACATTTTGCTTCTGGTACATCTCATGTTATTAGTTGGTTTGCCCTTGCAAGTTTTCCAACTAACCATTTTGCGCCTCTCTCTCCCCTTTTATATGTCCTTAACTTTTGCCTGGACCGCCTCTTTTGAGGTTTTCAGTCTAGCAAGACTCCTCTTTTTTTTTTCCTTTTTTTTTTCTTTTTGGTCTCTAATTTTTGCCTAAACAGCCTCTTTTCAAGGTTTTCTCCCTAGCGAGACCTTTTATAGAAAGTATTTCTTGAGCTTGTCTAGGTTGATGGGTTCTTTGAACTCGTTTCCCTCCATGTCAGATAAAATGGAAGCACCTTTCGAAAATAGCTTCTTTACTAGATACGGTCCCTCCCAGTTGGGTTTAAACTTTCCTCGAGGATCGGTCGTGACTGATCTTGTGAGTTTCAACACTAGATCCCCCTCTTGAATCTTGCCTGGCTTGATCTTCTTATTGTAGGCACGGGCTATTCTTCTCTGATACAGCTGAGAATGATACATAGCCTTCATCCTCTTTTCGTCCAACAGTGTCAACTAAGCCAACTGACTTTCGACCCATTGATACTCAAGGAGTTTAGATTCCATAAGGACTCTTAATGACCTTATCTCGACCTCTATGGGCAAAACTGCCTCACACCCATAAACTAAGGAGTATGGAGTGACCCCTGTCGAGGTTCTAGCAGTAGTTCGGTACCCCCATAACGCGAATTGTAAGTACTCAGCCCAATCTCAGTAATTTTCCAGCATCTTAGCCAAAATCTTCTTCACATTCTTATTTGCTGCTTCTACTGCTCCGTTTGCCTGTGGCCTATATGGAGATGATCTGTGGTGCTCAATCTTATAGTCCTTTAGTAGTGTGGCCGTCTCTACTCGAAACTGAACATCATTATCTATAACTATGTGGTATAGCAGATCATACCTGCAGATTATGTTCTTTTCGATGAATCTCGACATCTGCCTCGCCCTTATGGTAACATAACATTCAGCCTCAACCCACTTAGAGAAGTAGTCGATGGCTACGATGATGTATCGATGACCATTAGTTGCTTTTGGCCTTATCTCCCCTATGATGTCAATCCCCCATACAGCAAACGACCAGGGAGATGTCATTCCTGGAAGTTCCATATACGGTAGGTGGCTAACATCACCATATGTTTGGCAACTGTGACATTTCTTCATAAATGCAACACAATCCGCTTCCATAGTGAGCCAAAAGTACCCCTGGCGTGCTATTTTCTTTGCTAAGACAGTCCTATTCATGTATGGCCCGTACACCCCTTCATGAATTACTTCCATAAGCTTCTGACCTTCATCTTTGTCGACGCATCTGAGGTGTACCCTAACTGGCATTCTTCTGTATAACATCCCCCCGTGGCTTATGAACTGTCGAGACAACATTCGTAGGGATATCCTTTCTTTCTTATCAGCGTCATTCGGGAATTGCCCAATTTCCAGATACTTTTGTAAATCATAGAACCAAGGTTTCTCAGTGACGTCAACTGGCGTTACTCTCACCTCTTCGTAATAGGGGGCTCGAGACTTTATGAGAATTAAGGGTCTGGCCTTTGGTTGCTTCCTACTTTCCCACATGGAGGCCAGTGTGGCTAGGGCGTCTGTTACCTGGTTTCCTTCCCTTGGTAAATAGACGAATTTACATTGTGTGAAGGGGCACAGAATGGTGGTCAAGGGTTCCCAGTATAGTCGTAATCTATCTTCTTTTATCTCCCATTCTTTGGTGGCTTGTTTTATAACCAGCATGGAATCCCCGTAGATAGTGACATTTTCCGCCCCTGCACTATGCAATGCTTCTAAGCCAAAGATGCGGGCTTCATATTCTGCTTAGTTATTGGTTGCTTCAAACTCGAGCCTTTTTGCCATTGGGATCATTTCTCCTTCTGGCATAACCAAAATCACTCATTTCCCAGTTCCCTTGTTATTGACAGCTCCATCAAAATACATTTCCCAATCTTGTATCTCTATTGCCCCTAAATGCTCGTCAGGGAACTCCAGCTTCCACTCTTAGGTGTCCCCGATCGGGCTTTGCGCTAAGAAGTCTACTACTGCTCTCCCTTTTATTGTCTTTTTGGCTGTATACTCTATATCAAATTCTATGAGAAAAACAAGCCACCTAGCCAATTTTCCCGTAAGAGACGAGGTCTGTTGGAGGTACCGGAGGGGATCATGTTTGGAAACTGCTTGCACCTTATACAACTAGAAGTAGTGTCGGAGTTTCCTCGTTGCCCAAATCACTGCTAGACAAGTTTTCTCTACTAAACTATAAGTAGCTTCGTAGGGTAGGAGCTTCTTACTTAGGTAATATACAACATGCTCTGTTTTCCCTTCACCTTCCTGTGCTAGCATTGCCCCTATTGCATCCTTTTCAATTGCTAGATACAGGATTAAGACTTTACCTGGTCTCGGGGATTCATCAGATAATCCTTGATGGTTTCAAAAGCCTGCTGACACTTCTCATTCCATACAACAGGTTGGTCTTTCCTCAGAAGCTTAAAGATAGGGTCGCAAATGGCTGTTAGTTTGGCTATGAATATGCTAATATACTGTAAGCGCCCCAGAAACCCTCATACCTCTTTTTCATTCTTTGGTGCGGGCATATCCTTAATTGCTCTGATCTTATCTGGGTCCACTTCCATTCCTCTCGGGCTGACAATGTGCCCCAATAGTTTCCCAGACGTGACCCCGAAAACATACTTTTTCGGGTTCAGTCTAAGATTATACTTCTCTGCTCTAGCCAGAAACTTGTCCAATGCTTCAAAATGCCCTTCCATGGTTGCAGACTTCACCATCATATCATCCACATACACCTCGACCTCTTTATGGATCATGTCATGTAGCAAGGTAGTCGCCATCCTATGATAAGTGGCTCTCGCATTCTTCAACCCGAAGGGCATCACTTGGTAACAGTACACGCCCAATTCAATGATGAATGATGTCTTCAATCTATCCATTACTGTCATCATGATCTGATTGTATCCCGAAAATCCATCCATAAAAGAGTACATTGCATTGGAAGCCGCACTATCAATCAATGTGTCAATATGCAGTAGGGGAAAGTCATCCTTAGGGCAGACTTTATTCAAATCTCGGTAGTCTACACACACTCTGACCCTTCCATCCTTCTTAGGAACTGGGACTATATTTGCTAACCACTGAGTGTCTTCTACCACTTCTAAAAACTTTGCCTTCAGCTGCTTTTCAACTTCTTCCTTAACCAAAAGAGCCCATTCTGGCCTTAGCCTCCTTTGCTTCTACTTTATTGGTGCTATGTGGGGGTATGTGGGGATTTTGTGTTCTGAGATCTCCCTGTCGATTTCGGGCATGTCTTCATAACCCCAAGCAAATACTTTTTGTCTCTTTTTTAAGATTTCTTCCGTTTTTTCTCTCTTACCATGAGTTAAACCATAAGCAAGCAGTATATTTCTAGGATTATCATCTGTGCCTAAATTAAATGATTCGGTTTGCGTGGAATTAATGTCAAACATATGCATGAAATGATCATCACAAACAGAATAACTCTTAGAAAACACATCGCATAAATAAGCAAATTTAGATTTCATTGCATTCACTTTTGAAAAGAAAAGATCGTCAATTTCAAACAAAGAAGCCAGGGAGACATCAAAGTCATCATAAAAGGTATCTATAATGGAATTGAGGATGTAGGTTTCAAAGTCTAGGTCTTCGTTCTGATCATCAACGCCCTTCTACCCTGAAGTAGCTTCATCCTTTTTAGACTCCTCTTCAGCCAGTACCAGCTCCTCAGTAGGGGCCTTTTCGATAGCAGCTTCCTCGGTTTTGTTCACAAATTCAGCAAAAATCTCAAATCTTGAGATAACTTCCCCAGCCATTAGGATAGGTTCTGGAGTCCCACTGTATGGGTGCCCGGTGCCTTCCTTTACAAAGATTTCCCACAAAGTCTTCTTTCTAGCTATGGTTTCCTCTCCTTTTCCTCAGAGCGGTTTGACATACCCAATTCCTTCCCAGCTTTGTCAACCTCTTTGAATCCTAACCCATGCTTTAGAATAGGTAGCTTGCTTCCCACAAACTCTGAAGGTCCGCTCTAATTTTTTCCTAACCCCATGCCAGGCAGAAATTTCATATTGCGCATCATTCTCAGAACTCACGCAGACTTCAAAACTAGGGCTAAGGGAAATCTCTTTAAGGATCAACTTCAATGCGGCTATGACGACTTCAGTTTCGTCTGAGATGGTAACAAACCTTCCCTCATGTGGAAACTTAACCTTTTAATGGACAATGGATGGGACGCCACCCAGGGGGTGAAACCATGGCCTTCCTAATAAAATGGCAAAGGTTACCGGGATATCAAGCACATGCAGGTCAACCCAAACTTCTATAGGCCCTGTTCTGACTAACGCCCTGAAAGTTCCTTCCGCGGATCTCTTGGTGTCATCATAAGCCTTGATAACCACCTCAAAAGGCTTTAGGTCAGCTACCGTTAACCCTAGTTTTGGCAGAATCTTCAATGGACACACATTGATGGCAGAACCGTTGTCAACCATCACACAGCAGGTCATTTTCCCTTTTACTTCGACTTTGATAAATAAAGCTTTATGGTGATCCCTCCCTTCTAGAGGCAGATCGTCATTAGAAAACGTTATCATTCCTTGAGGAGTTTTTGTTAAGGACTGAACCATCTGTTCTAGGGTGGAATTAGTAGGAATTTTTCTTTGGTCTAGTGCCAGGACCAGGGCTTCCCTGTGATCCCTAGAATGCATGAGTAACTCCCAAACACTGGCAATGTTCTCTCTGCTTTGTTCTACCCCCTTTCCCTTCTCTGCACCTCTTGCCTTTTTGGGCCCCGTCTTGGTAACCTCGGTTCCTTTTTCCTTTTCTTTGACCTTTCCCATAGACTAACTTGGCTCATACCCCTCGCTGTCCCATAGGTCAACTTGTTCTTTGCTTTCATCATCAGAACTCCATACGTCTAAGACTTGTATCTGTAACTCCATGGGTTGTTTGCTTGTTCTCAAGTTTTCAAGCTCGATCTGTTGGGAATTGTGAGAGATATCAATGAAGGAGTTTAGGACTTATTCTTCTATTAGGCCAGAGTTGACCATCAGAATGGATGGGTTAGGAAGTGGTACATTTCAGTAATTGGGTAATGGGTTGGTTTAAGTGTTTGGTTTTCTGTTTTCTGGATCGGTGATTTTACCTGAGTCTATCAAATCTTGAATTTCATGCTTTAATCGGGCGTAATTGTCTATGTCATGCTCAATGGTCTGGTGGAATTTACAGAAAAGTTTTGGGTTGGCTCCAGGCAAAGGTTATTACGAAGGCAAAGGTCATAGCAAGTTCTTCTCAATGAGCTTATCGAGGACTTTAGACATAGGACGTTCCAGATTAGAAATCTTCGGGGTTGTCTGACTGCACTAACTTGTACATTACTGCTCAGTGGTCGAATAGCATGAATCTGAACGTTATTACTCGAGCCGGCCCCCTTTTTGCCCCCAGAACCTCTTCCGAAGAACTTCTTCTCTTGAGCCAAATCTGATTCTTTCTAGACCCCAAACCTGTATAATTCCTCAAAATTCCTGATCCCCAAATCCCTCAATTTCCTAGACAATGCGGGAACACACCCTTCTATTGCCAGGACCAACTGGTCGGACTCAGTAGGTCTATGCTTCATTAAGGACAACTTTCCCCTCCAACGAGTCAGGTAATCGGCAAAAGGCTCGTTAAAGTTCTATTTGTTATTCTACAGATCTCTCAAAGACACCTCCAGTTGAACGTTGAGACCATATTGCTTGACAAAGGCAGCACACAATTCTTTCCAATCCGACTGAACATGCAGTTCCAAGGTGTAATACCAACGAATTGGCGCTTCTTCCAATGAAATAAGGAACTGCTTAACAATTTGGCTCTCAATTAGCTCAATAGCCTTCATGTATGTTACATATTGCTTCAAATGCAAATGGGGATCCTCAGCACCAATATACTTCTTCATGTTTGGGAATTTAAACTTACGAGGCAACGGTTCATCACCCTTTTCCAAATTCAGATCGTAATCTAGGGGGGCGACCATACCCTTCTGCTTCATCATTACTTGCATCCGGTTCATCACTCTGGTCATATTCTTAGCCCACTCAATTTGACCCACATCCTCAGCTTGGATGATATTTCTTTGATTCACCAGATTGGCCAATACCGTTACATCATCTTCTTCCCTCCCCCTAATCGGTATTTCCTCATCAAGGTCAACCGGATCGATTGACGGTGCATTGGGTGGCTGTGTTGGCTGACTTTCTCTGATAAGCTTAGTAATCTCCCCCATCATTTCTCTCATCATAGCCCGAATTTCTGTTATTACTTCTTTCCACTGTGCCCCAAATGCCTCTGGATCAAATCCTCTTGCCATTCCTAATTCTGAATTTCTGACCAAACGACCTGAACCAGCTCGGATCCACCTGGCTAAGCTTAAAGGATTTATAGTGCTGCAAAACAGTCAATTAGAATGATGCATGACGTGTATGCATGATATGCAAGTTCGTTATATTTAGAAACAAAAAGGTCACACACGAAAACATATACAAGATCAAAACATGGAACTTAAACGTGCAAACTTCTGCCTTTATTTCTCCCACACACGTATTCGATGACGAGTATCTTGTCCTAGGATTTTCGACCTGGGTTTTAATTATCAACGGGGAATAACAAAACTGACGTATGCAAGAAAATTTTCAAAATGATTCAGACAAGTAATGGTTCCTTTAAATAAAGCTCGAGTCCACTTTCTATGAGCGAAGATCCTTAGCACCATAAACTTTCTATGAGCCAAGATCCTTAGCACCATAAACTTGCTTGTCAAGGCCCATTTGAAATGGGTTATGAGGAAGCATGAGAGGCCTTTGTTGACTAGCTTATTTATAATGAGCTTTGGTCGGACACGAGGGCTCATTTTATTTTGGACTGCTTATTGATGGGCTCGAGATTTATTTTAAGGGTCCATTATATGGCATAATACACATGCATGTGGGAAAATTCTTAAGGATAGTTGCTAGGTCATTACATGGGCTTGAATTTTGGGTAAAAAGGCTCCGACTACCACAACGATATACATCCATATACATCTCCCCACTCAAGGGTCAAACAACGTGGATTAGTACGTGTCGTGAGTGACAATAATCAAATATTCCACCACCAAGTTTGAGTGAAACGTAGGCAGCGGAGTACTGACTATTGTCGGGTTAATTTGGGATTGAAGTGCTCATTGTGTGCAAAATGTGTAGTGAATGCATAAATGCAGGACGAAATAAGAAAATAATTAAAGATGATAAAATGCAAAACATTGGAATCAGTTTCCCTATCCCCATTGGAGTCGCCACTGTAGACGGTGGGGTTTATCGTACACCCAAGTATTTGGCGACCACGGCACTGTGTAGGCTCGAGGCCCACTAGGAAATACGATATAGGTCATGGGCCTACTCAAAGATGGAGTCGCCACCCGGATAAAAAATCAAGACACACTTTACAGCAACTGTATCCCACGGAGGTTCTCAAAAGCCGTCATCAGAGATCAGGTTCGGAAACTGGGTATGGACGTTTGAATGCTCACTCAACCTTGCGGTTGACCTCCGTTTGTGTTTTGCATTTTATTACCATTTAATTATATAATTATTTCCTCATTTACCACACGTAATTAAATTACCTTTGGATAATTGCCAGATTTTATAATTAGATCCGAGTTTGCACATTAGTCCAATTTCATGCCTTTAAGTCCCAATATAAAAAAAATACAGTAAATAAAATAAATAATAATTTACAACCATACATTCAAAATTAAATAGGGGGGAAGAGATTAAGGATTACAACGCTTTTTAACTATATAAACGAAATAATGTATAGAAAATAAACCAAACATATACCGAAAATAAACTATTAAAATAACATAAAGACGACAATATACAAAGGATAAATAGCAAAAGTGATTACTTAATGACATAAATTATCAAGTAATTCCTGCGAATAACACGCGGTTAACCCTTCTTTTTACAACAAAAATGAAATCACATGTAACAATATTTACAAAGAGGTTTTCACATTATAAACTAGAGAAAGCATCAAATAATCAAGACAATCACCATCATGCAATCATATAGACATATTTAAGGTCAAAAGCGAACATATTAAAACAGGCATCACAATAAATAAACAACAAAACAAAGTAGGAAACGGGTTAACCCTGCCAATGAGGCGGTCGCCTCATTGATGAGGCAACGCTTCATCAACAGGGCTCTTATAGACCCGAGACAAAAACAGGTAACACACACACACAAAAGATAGGCTCCCTGAGGGCCTGTCAATAGGGTGATCGCCTCATTCAGATGAGGCGACACCTCTGTGAAGAGGCGTCGCCTGACCACCAGGCTGACTCTGACTCCCAAGACGTGCAGACTTCTACTCTAAGTAACCAAAACATGCATATACACACTCTACACTCATCATACTGCGACTACATACAAAAATATTCAAAAATCCATTAATGAAATGAGATATCAAACATGACACACTAGAGATAAACCTAAAATGTACTAATAGCTCAATTACACATAAGCAAGAATACACAAAATGATGAACATATCAAGTTTAAGTGCAGGTTTTATACCAAAATGAGAGGCCCTCAGAGTTGCTTTGATTGAGATCCTTACTAGGATGTAGTATCTCTCATTGACATAAGTTTCTTCCCTCCTCTCTTGTGGGAAAGTGGACCTCCTCTTCTTCAACCTTCCTCCCCTTCTTCAGGACATTTTTTTCCTTCTCCTTTTTTCTCTCTTTTTTCTTTTTTAGAGCTCCTTCCCCTCCTTCCTTGCCATCCTCTCATTCTTCTCTCTTTTTTTTTTCTTTTATCCCTTAGCTTTCCCATGCCCCTAAGCCTTTTAGCCCATCATGAGCTCTCCTAGCCCTTTTTTTTTCTTTCCCAAAAATCTTTTCCTCACACAAGAAGAAAGTCTGGAGAATGGGGCCCACGCCACTTGATTGTCATGATTGCAGCTGCATTAAATGCAGCTGCAAGTGGGTTGTCATAGAGGTGGCGCCTCATCGATGAGGTGATCGTCTCTGTGATGAGGCGATCGCCCTATTGGCAGCTGCCAAAGAGGCGATCGTGTCATTACACTGAGGCGATGCCTCCTAGGCCCGGGCTTGGGCCGAATTTGGATAGTTTGGCTAGATTTTGGGTTTTCTAGTCCACTTTCCTCTTAGAGATTCAGGCTTCATTCTCATGTCCAAGTTTCACATTCTCATCATTGGGCTTGACAACGGGCCGATCAAACCGAACACCCCTAATTCGTCCTCTAACACGGACCGATCGAATCGGATGTTTACAACTTGATTGAAATAAATTTAAGGAGTTTAAACATTGAATTGCTAAAGAAAAAATAATAGCAAAAATTAAAAAGTTTTAGACACTTATTATGTTATATATATATTTATATATATAAGAACTGTTGGAAAACCTCAGAAGAATTATTTTGTCTTGCGCATCTCTTTTCAACATTTTTCTTTTGGGTTATTTGCAAATAAAATTATGACTTTTAGTGCTTTCTATAATTTAATCACGACATTTGAAACTTACTATATTAAAACATAAATTTACATACCGATTAATTAACCAATGAAAAAATGCTTACGTGTCAAGCAAACTTTTTTCAAATATAGTTGAAATTCATCTACCACATACGCTCACTAAATATTTAATTAGTGTTTCAATTTGCTTAAAAATGCAAATTTATATTTTAATATGCCAAAAATTTAAATATTGTCATTAAATTACAAAAAGCAGTAAAAGTTATGATTTTATTTGCAAATACCCCTTTTCTTTTTACTTGTCTAATGAGATATCCATTGCATGCTATTGTTAGTGTAAAAATCTCATTTTTAAAGCCCAAACACTTTTGTTCGATGAGAGTAGGATTATGATAGTGTCCTGTACGATAGAGTATATCTCATTTGATTTAATGGCGAGCCATGAGATTGAATCCACAACTTTTCATGGTTCAAATTCACTGCCATTGCTTATTTGAAGCCTTTGCACTTCATCTTGCTATGATAGGCTTTGAACAGCTGAAACAAATGATCGGATGAGTCCTGAATTACAAATTTTATTACCAGCTACTCTACAAACCTGCCAACATCTGTATGAAGCATATTTTGCATTTTTTTCTTTCCTCCTAAACAAGGAGAAATTTTGCAAAGTTCCCATTTTTAAAAATGCTATTATCGACAACAATAATTACATCATTTTCACTAGTAGTAGCAGTAGTAATGATAGTAGTAAAAATATAATCTGTGCCAGTGCAGGAATTCATCCTCCACCACCCATCAGTACTAACATAACAGTTTGATATTAGTAAAAGAGAACAAAGGAATGGAAAAGAACAGAAATGCAACTGGAGAGAATTAAGAGAATCTTACAGACTCAATTAGGTTGAATACCATAAGGGAAACCCATTTCTTAGCTAGCTGAAATACCCAGTATCGTGACAGTTAAGCTAAGGTAAGCTAACTTTCCCTCCAAAATTAACTTATTTTTCCAGCTCACATCACATCTTGATCATTGATTATCAACGCTCCATGACAACCTAATCTAATTGCCACAATACAAAAATACATCCATCACAGCTCGACATCTTATTTAAGCAGATGTAACAAGGAAAAGCTTTGGTGGGGGAAATATATTTTTTCATAGTGGCTTCCTATACTTGTCTCTGAAGGATATTTTTATTATCTGCGATAGAAAGCTTCCTTTGTAGCTTGTCATGTATTCATTAATAGTAGATGCAAGGAATTCACGATTTATCTAGAAATGTAGTTCAGTAATTTGATATTTACCACACTGTCCCAAACAAGTCACCAAATCTAATCCTAATCACAATCAGTGTAATTTTTTCCTCCCCATATATATGAGAATGAGATGCATATTACACGATGAATTCTAGTTGGCTAAAGTAGAGTGGTCAAAAAGCTTGTGGGCTAAGCCATGGCAAGTAGGCAAATGCTATTGACTTTACAAAACTAATAATAAACCTCAGAAAAGAAAATTTAGTTGGATGGAATAACCAAAATAAGCAGCTAAATAATTTTCTGGAGAAATGCCCTACCAATTTTATTCAATCTTCAAGAATATGTCTGTTTCTTCTTGCACCAAAAGCCAGTCTCTGTAGAGGACAAAAACAAGCCAAAAAAAGGAAAACAAAATCATGAAAATCCAATAAACTCCAAACAAGCATAAAGTTATTGACATAATATAAATTAACATTACACAGAAAAGTGCCCAAAACAAATAGACAATATTGCACTCAACTGAGAAAATCTGCGAGTAGGCTTTTAAGCCAGTAAGAAAACGGACGTATGTGGGCTTCGTTGATCCATTGGTAGGGATGGATCTGATATTTGGAACAAGGTATGCCGCAACCTACAAGAAGCAACAACCCAACAGCTAAAAAGGATAAATGGTATATGAACAATGTTGAATTGTGAAGCTAAATGTTCAGGCAAGCCAAATCTGACAACAATGTCTACATGTCACATTACACTTGTTTCAAAAGAAAACTAACAAATGTAGTCATATCTAACAGTCCACAAAAGTGCCTCCTTTTGTTTGGGTGTTAGAAAGAAAATGCAAGTCCTAACAGGGGATTAGTTGACCATTTAATACACTAAATCCCATATTAGAATAATAAATGATGGCCTCTGTTTATTTTAAGCAGATAATCATCTTTATACTCAAACCACCAAGAAGGAGGCTGTAACATTAATTTAGGATACCCAAAGAATATCTCACCACTTCAGCTGGTTCTGCCAAAACATTAATAAAAAACTTGGCCTGCAAAAGGATAAATCAATCAATTAATGAGATGCTATCAGCATTGATATGACAACAAATGAACAATGCTTCATTTAACCTGCTTTGTAGTAGCACCAGACATGAGAAGATCAGTTGTGACCATTCCAGGCTGCAGACCAGAAAAAGAACAAAAAGAAAGAGAAGTATTAAAAAAGGCCTCCAAAACAAAAAAATTATATTATCCTGGAAACATTAGATAATATTGTCTTAAAATACCATCTCAAAAAATAAATAAATGCATAAATTGCATTCAAAATCATAGAGCAAAAATAGCATCCTCTTCACTGAAACCATTTAACAGTGAAACTATTTGGTTCAATAATCCTACAAAATTCAATCTAAAAATATGATGCAGCATTCATATTGCATTTTTTAATTGTAGTTTAACTAGGGGTATAAGTTTAGTTCGCTTCATTTTATTCAGTCAAAAATTTCAAAACCAAATAAACCTAATTATTACAACTTATATAACCAAACAAAAAAAATAAAATTCGGCTCAATTGATATACTTTGGTGGTAATTTAATTAACTTAGTTTTTAAAGGATAAAATCAGACTGAATTAACCAAAATGTTTATTTCAAAACCAAACATAACCAAATTTCTGGTCAATTAAGTTCAGTAGTTCAGTTTAAACTAAATAATGCTCATGGCCTCATGCCCTAATTTGAGTGTTTAGCAAGCAATCAAATATATAATTTCTCTCTTCCCTCTTGTTTGGTTTTCTGCTCCTGTTATCTTCTCCACAGTGAAAATATAAAATGAGAAGAGAAAATGTTTTGGGTGATACACTAAGTGCAATCATTATCACCTAAGACTTGCATTAGATTTGACTAAATTCCAGTTTTACTGATATTGTTGTATACAAAACAAATCAATATCCAATGGCTTGTAAGAGACAAATTGATTAGCCGCTTCATTAAAATCTCAAGACATATTCAGTAATTGAGATTAAAATTATCACAATTTTTTAAAAAATGTTTCAGTAAATAATGATCCTAAAGCATAGGAAGATGATGCATAAGCACTCTTCCCTCCTTTATCTTCTATTAAAATATCAATGAGACTATAAATGTGATATATCTCTAACATCATTTAAATATTGAAAACCACCATCAGATGGCTAGGTTTGTCAGATAAAGTAAAATGGGATGATCATTTGCAGCCAATATTAATTAATACACTTTGATTGAGATTGAATTCAAAACACAGTTAGGTAGCAGTACCTAATATGCAGTCTTGTATATATATATATATATATTTGGTCAATCACCAAAACAGAATTTTATATATAGCAGCAAAATTTTTTTCTTTTTTGGTTAAACAGCATATATTTTGAAGGAAAGGCTCATACAACAAGTATTGGACCTAGAAGAGATGCTTGGACAACAGTATCCAATATGTATATATAGATACAAAAAGACAAAATTAAAGGAGTCAAACGTACTGATAAATTATGCACTACAACATTTTGAACATCTTGCATCTGCAATTCTGCCTGTAAAAAAGAAAAAGAAAAAAGAAGGGGGTTGAAACCTTACAGATATCTACTTTCGGTAATATATTAACCAGATTCCAAAATATACACAAGACTATCAGAAAAGGAACAAGCACTGACATTATTCTTATCTCTAATAGTCAACCTCCATAAGTTCAGTCCAACCCATGCTCAGCACCAAATGCAACATGTTTGTAAAACGAGCTGCCTAAATGGTATTATTCTGCTGCATACACCTATTCGTTAGTTTTCTCTAATTGATAAATGTGTTAATTCTCATTATTCACTATCTCAATTACACAAAATACATTAACTTGTTTAAGGTATTTGGAGACGTAGGAAAAGATGTTTTCTGCTATTTTTTTACTTAAAAAAAAATGTTTTCCAAATCTATTTCAAATAATTATAAAAAATGTGTTCTCCAAATTTATTTGAAATAATTACACCATCTTTCAAATCTCCACTCAAACATGTTCTATTTTTTTGACAAATTTGTTCCAAAAGATCTTTATCCAATGTCATTATACAATTTTTCCCTATATTTTATATGTTACTTCATACCATTTTCCTATTTTTTCTAGTTTTAATGTTACTTTCCTATATTGTCCTATTTCATCCTATTTTCTTAGTTTTATTGATACTAATTTACATATTTTCACTTTAAAAATTATTTGAAAATTTTTAATTTAGTTTGTGATGAATTTGAGTTGTGAACTCTTTTATGTATTTGTTCATTTATAATTAAATTGATATTTTCAGAAATTTATTATTTTATTATTTATATTCTATGCCTATTCATATGAAATAATAAAAATAATTTAAAAATTATCTTCTAATTTAATATAAAATTATATAAGAATTATTTATTGTAAATTAGAAAACCAATTTTTAAATTTAACAAATGAACATAAAATTTCATACTTCTAGAGTTTTCTATGCAAAATGAAAACTCCAGTTTTGTAAGAAAATTAGAGTTAAAAAACATAAAACAATTCTCCACAAGTAAACAAGCCATTTAGTTCAATAGTGTATTCTCACACAATGTTTATGGAGAAATGCAACAGCTTATAATTACTAGAAGTGTCTTCAACAAATAGCATTCTAGAACCCCATCCAGATGTGACCTTTACCCATTACAGTGAACATGTTGGTTGCATTGATGACCCAGCTGACAACTAGTAACAAATAACCAAGATAACAACTGCTTTTGATTATTAATAACACCCTCACTTTCCAGAATAAAAATGATAATAACATCCTAATATTAAACACAAATAAAATTGCAAAATTCAATATACATATGTGGTATACATATTTAATTTAAAACATAAAAGCACCATGGTTGGCTGCCTTCCAATGAACTTTGCAAATCAAGTTGAGCATGTACCTGTAATGATTTTGTTAAATGCACCACACTGCGCTTGGTTGCCCCATATGCAGCAAATCTAAGTGAAAAGTGAAACAAACAATTAATTATATCAACAGGAAAAATGACTCTAGACTGCAACTCAAAATTTACCTCTAATTTAATTATAATAGCGTGAAAGCATGAAGATCATGCTATAAAGGGTGAGCATTTTTCAGTCAAAAAAGTTATTCATCTGAAATGGTGCATTCTTTTAAATTGGTTTCATTCCTTAAAATTATAGTACGTTTGGTTTTTATGATTTTGAAATTTGGTTTTCAATTTTTTTGTTCTGTTTATTCAAAGACTAATAATTGACATAAAGGACTAGCGTTTTGTAACTAATTTATAAGTCTCTCTCTCTCTCTCAACAAACATGCACACGCACATATTGAGGCTTCCATGCATTTCTTGTTCCTGACCTAAAATTTAAGCTCTATTCAGAAACTCAATTTTGTTAATGGGTCAAAGATAACGAGCCAATTAAGAATTCAAACCCAATAAATTGACCTAATTGATTTTTAACTTATGATTTGGTTAATTTGAATTTGGTCTCTTCAGTATTAATGTTAGCTGTGTAACATTATGCTTCCTATTTTGTTGTAGGGAGCCCCTCATTGCACATTTTTTATGCTTTTATCCAGTGGCCATTAGAATTTTTCCTATAATTCTTCCCTCTCTCTTCCCTTCTTTCCCAAATCATCATCTATTCTGTTGCATTACTGTTAATTATCATCTTCTCTATCTTCTTCCTTTTCTAATTTCTTTCTTCCTTCCTTTTTACTTTTGCCTTTCCAATTCTACGTCATTGCACATATTATGTTGTTGCTCATCCCAGATAACAATAAGGGAAAATACACACAAACATGATCTTGGATCCCTAAAACGAAAATACAAAAACCACAAGGAAATAAAAATCATATAGAATATCCTTTTTCAGCTAGAGGGAGTAATGCAAGCAATGTTAACTCCACCAAAGAACCAAGTAGCAAAAGCACTAGCTGATTGGCGTAATACCCTGTTGAGTGTGCAGCAGCAAATGTGGTAGCCTGTGGAGTGCAAAGGTACAAAAACCACAAGGAAATAAAAATCATATAGAATATCCTTCAACTAATAAGGGAAGCTTGTGATCCTTTGCATTCAGCTAGAGGGAGTAATGCAAGCAATGTTAACTCCGCCAAAGAACCAAGTAGCAAAAGCACTAGCTGATTGGTGTAATACCCTGTGGAGTGTGCAGCAGCAAATGTGGTAGCCTGTGGAGTGCAAAGGCAGAAAATATGGTAGCTGCCAGAAATCAGAAATGGTGGAACATGGAGACTAAATCCAGACCAGTTGTCATATAGAAGCCATTGGTGAAATTGAGGGTCCAAGGTACAACCTTATCATGTCCATGCTTCACCTTGGAATGCTAGCATGATGTTTGATCAATTACTTCCAGATTGAAAGGACAAATTTAATGCAAAATTTTCATTCATCTTAATCTATAAGAGGCATAGTTTAGGGTGGCCATGGTTCAAGTTCATGAGAGTGCTGGTTCATGGTCCCACCTTAGGTGGAACTGAACCGGAACCAGCCCCCACCCTGGTTCAAGGCCAGTTCCGATTCGGTTCAATTCCAGTTTGGTTCAGGTTCAGTTCATCCGGTTCAACAGTTTTTTTAAAAATTTTCCAATGTGAAGTGACTTAAAGTATGAGTCACGAAGGAAAAAGGTAAGAATACAAGCCCATATTTTATTCAATTCATGAATTAGCCCAGTCTTGAACCGGAACCGTGCGGTTCCATGGGAAATGGAACTGGCCTTGAACCAGCCCCCTCCCCTGGGGTTCGGGGCTGGTTCAAGCCAGTCACATGTTTGACCGGTTCCGGTCCTGGTTTTGACCGGGGGCCTGAATCGGCTTGTGACCAGCCCTAGCATAGGTTATAGAAGAGAGATAGGAAGAGGCACCAAACATTAGCAACATAAGTGTTCAAATGCTAGAAAGGATGTGCGATTCTTAGGGGTCTGTATAACTTGAGAACCTGCAGATAAACAGATAAACCTGCAACTCTGGTACACTGGCCTGCCCCAATCTGGCAGAGAGTTTAGTAGCGGATAAACAAAAGGCATCCTTTCCCAATCCTTTTTCAGTTAGCAATAGGCAACTTAATTAACCAAGCTACAACATCCAAGGCCTTAATGGTGGTAGCATGAAAAAGGAATAAACATAAGTACCAAATAAGTGATTGCATCACACTACCAGGCACAGCTAAAAGGATGGAGGTAGTAACACCAGAAGAGTAGAAGTGGTTCACAGCATATGCAGTGTAACTAGCGAAATGATCACCCATTAAACCTCAAAAACAATAACATAATTGCAATATATTCCACAGCTTCCATGCAGTCTAGCACAGCACAATTAGCATCATCTAAAACTGGGATACATTATATCATATGTTTAAAACCCAATATTCTATGCAAACAACTTTTTAGTAGGCCCACAACAACATTGTTTTTGTAGTCTACCCAAGATCGTACTATTCTGCTAATAATAGAGAAGCAGCAGCATGCTAAAAAATACTAGAAACTAATTTCTGAAACTAAAGAGTTATTGCAGAATAAGTGACAAGAATTACCTTGGGGTTGGCCGTCCATCAGAACCAGCTCCATCAATGTTGAATATATGACCCCCTCGAGGTTGGCTCAACATCATATTAATTGCCTTGAAAATCATTATGCATGAGAAATAGGCTAGGAAATGCCACTTAAGAACAAAGAAAACCGCTTTACCTCTCGACAACACATCATTAGACCAAGGGTATTTGTAGTGACAACTTCACTGCATAGAAGTTCAAAGAATAAATAACTCCAAATATTCACTGCAAAATGAACAAGTTCAAAGGCAAAAAAGAGAAAAGATAAGATATAAATGCTTACATGAGATCTTCATCTGAAGCTTCTGCCAAAGGTTTAAAGCTATATGCATTTGATCCTGCATTATTGATCTGCATCAATCTCAACATGAGCTAACAGAGTAAAAACCAAACTAAAACTGATCAGTTATTTCAAAGAACAAAAGGAAGAAGAATAGTTTAAGATTTTGATTAATTTATAGGCCACCCTCATTTGTGCACAGAAAGGTTCTATCTGACAAGCAACTGTTTATGATTCCATTAAGAAATTTTTGTCCAACTCAATCATCATAAAGTACAGGGTAGCTGGAAAAACAAAAGTCAAGAAAAAACTTAGTTAAATACCCATATATCAATGTATTTGAGGTTTTCCTGTGCAAACACAACTAAATCTTTCACATCCTGCCCTTCTCTTACATCACATTTTGTACCCTGCAGAGAAAAACATAGGAAGACACTTACAACAGCATGGAGGGAGAAAAAAAAAAAAAGAAATAGTATGGGAATAAGTTATGGAGGTGGTACCCACACATGCTGATCTCCAAATTCCTCTCTTAGGCTCTGAACAGCAGATTTCACCCTCTCAGCTATCAAAAAAAGATAGGGATTACTAGCAATTTGGTAGATTGCAAATTCAAAATATTTATTGATAGCCCAATCAGTATGTCAAGCCTGGCTATCACAGGCCTTCAGGTCAAAAGGGACTTCACTTTTGAATTTATGAAGTTGAACTAAACAAGAAATATCTACAAAAGCATGACTAATGACACAGGATCCAAGCCACAACAATAATACATTTCAAGCTTCAATTAAGTATTCATGACTTTCATGGTTCTATAGTTACCAAGTAGGGTTGACCCAAACATGACATGATAGTCAATACGAACACAACATGATAAGCCAATCGTGTTATAAACCTCAACCCAAATATGACATGTTAATAAATGAGTTGAAACAGCAAATTTAACACATTTAAAATATAAATGAATTTAAAATATATTTATATAACTCGTGTATTTAACATATTTAATATATCGCTTATTGTAGAAACTCCATGGACCTTGAGAGTGTTGGCCCACACTTGCTCCTATAAACACATAAATGGGATTGAACTCGTGCATCACAAAATTAATTGGCTTGTATCAAAATCCAATCTACACTACTTATTTGCTATTTGAACTCTTTATATATTTCACTAGCCAAATACAGTCTAGTGCCAAATATACTCTGGCTGCATCCAAGGTCACAAACAGGCCTAGCTTCCTTTGCTACAAGCCCCAACTCCCTAAACTCCCCAAACTCTAGGTCTTTAAACAAAAGTCGATAATCATCTTTCTGCTCTGATACCAACTAGAAACTTCATGGGCCTTAAGAGCGCTGGCCCATACCTGCTCCAGTAAATACATAAATGAGATTGAATTCATGAAACACAAAACTAATTGGCTAGTATTAAAACCCAATCTACACTAGTAATTTGCCACTTGAACTCTCTATATATTTCAGATGTAGGATTTGTTTACATCTCCAACATTCTTCTTCAAGTGCAATTGGGCTTGCATTAGTTGTTACTAGCCAAACATACTCTGGTGCCAATGTACCCTAGCTGCACCCAAGGTCATAAACGGGCATAGCTTCCTTAGCTACGAGCCCAAACTCCCGAAACTTCAGGCCTTTAAACAAGAGCCCAAGATCATCTTTCTACTCTAATTCTTATTGAAACTCCATGGGCCTTGAAAGTGTTGGCTCACACCTGCTCCAATGAACATATAAATGGGGTTAACTCATGTTGGCTTTATATTATATGAGTTCATCCCCATTTATATGTTCACTGGAGTAGGAATGATGAGAGCCAACACTCTCTAGCCAAAGTGTTTCTACACTTATATACCATAGCTGTAATATATCTTATATACATACAGCCTCTCTCTCTCTCTCTATATATATATATAAGTACACCAGGCTTCCCCATCCCCATGCAAACACTGGAAACACTAAAGTTGCATATATATATATATATATATAATCTAATTTATGTTGAGAAATTATATAGGTTATTGATGCATTAGGTTAATGTGTTAACTTGTGACAACATAATAAATGGGTTAAACATGTTATTTTTAGTTAGCAAGTCAATTTGTAACATGACATGAAATTAACCGAGCCATTATCATGTTGATCAAGTAATGACTTTGAACATTATAATGATCAACCCTGACCTTTTCTTTTTCATGTTGGATACATGTCATGTTATCGGGCCGTGTATAATATAGCCACCCCTAATACCAAGCCTAAGAGAATGAACTTGATAAATTTCGATTTTGCACATCAAAATGTAATCCTTGTAGTTTTAGTTCTGTAGTACAAATAAGTAAGGAATGAAATAAGGGTGTAAACTAGAATAGAAAAGTTATTTTTCTTTGTTTGGAAGAATAGCAAAATAAAGAGCAAAAAGGAAACACATATATCTTCCTTTAAGAATAATCTCTCTAATTTGGAGAGAAAACAGAGGAAAAAAAAAAAGAAAGAAAATAAAATTTATTTTCCTTTAAGTTTTTCTCTTATTTAGAAAAGAGCAAAGAACACAAAATGAGAAAATTTTCCTATACCTTCCGTCCTTGTTTTCTTTCCTCCCTCACTTTCTCAAACAAAGTGCAAGTCTACCAAACTTTTATCAAACCATCATAAACTTGTTAACTAGAGGTGGAATGGCAATCAGCAAGCTTAAAACTAGAGGCTTATAGGTTCTATATATAATGATCAAAATATGATTCATACTTGCTCAGAATCATTTGCTATCACATGTTATCATCAAAACAAGTTCATCGGTGTTCAAATCTCAAGGTATACAAGAGTTATGCTAATGGTTAAAAGAATTTAGATAATGACGCAGCGGAAAAGAGTAGAATAAATTATTAAGGCTGGAACATGATTAAATATTTAGGATTTAAACAAATTTCTCAATTAATATTAAGAAATCTGAAATCAAAATACAAAACCTAATTCTAAAGCCAAAGTCTCTATTTATACTGATTATAATGAATTCTAAACTTTGAAGGAAGCTAATTGCAGCCAATTAAATAAAAGACTTACTAAACAAGAGTCATAAACTACTCTGGAATAAGAATCCTAATATTAATATAATTATAAGAAAAACCGAAACCTAAACAAATTCCTAATTTGATTTTGACTAGGATGCTCCTGTATCAGATCAATAAGTCAAACATGTAAGATCCCAAATGTTTCACCTTAAGAGATCCAAGTCTATTGTTGACAAATATGCTGCAACACAGCCATAAGTCATTAAATCAAAAGCAGCAGAACCATGAAATCCTCACCAACATTCTATCAGCTGATGGATTCAGCCTTATAATGTTTGTGACAAAAGAAACCTGCTTGCATACCATACATTTTGAGATATGACTAGGTTTTACATCATGAGCTGAAAGGATCCCACTCTTTGCATCTTCATCATTAATGATGGGATACAAAATTCTTAGTTTACATAGGCAAAGATTACAACAATTATATCAAAGGAAAATAATAGGTACTAAGTCAAGAGTTTTGAGGCCTAAGTCACAGACACCAAATAAAAGCAAAAGTTTAAGGATTCTTATTCCTAAGGATTTAGACATTAAGGATATAATTGAGAAAAAAGAAGATAGATTTATGTTTACAATATTAAGAACTAAGAGAGAAAGAATGTAAAAACATAGAAGATAAGGGAGAGGAAAATAAAGATGAACTAAGGAATTGGCCATAAAACCAAGAACTTGATGTAATTTTTAAATATATTCCATTCCAACTGAAAGAAAACACGACCATTCTCCTAACTTTTTTTATTTTTTTCTTCAAATGCTACAATACTACTCCAGTAATACATATTGAACTATTTATATATATATATATATATATATATATATATACTATTTGCACGTTATCATGTTTTTTATCCACGAACACACAGAAGGCCTGCCAGAAATCCTACTATCCCACCCCACATCAACCAAGATTTTAGACAGAACTCTTAGAAAACCCAAGAAATGCCCCACTCCCCTATTGAAAGAATCCATTAACTAGAAAGAGGCCCCAATTAAAGATGAAAAATATTTACTTATAATTTATCATGATATCTCTATCAGCAATCAATCTAAAGAATAATGGAGACTGTGTTATGAGAGGGATAGACACATTAAATGGCAAATAGAAAAGTAAATTGGTGAATCTTTGCATAAGCTAGACAAATAGGGAATTTTTCCAATCCCTTCCAATATGTCCAAAAGCTCTTGTCATCCAGATGTCCACTACATTAGAAGGGCAAAAAAATTGTGCTCAGCTCAATAGAAGCCCATAAAACAATTTTATAAAACTTTTTGGATTGGCTATGTTAATTTTTCTCCTCCATTACAACTGAACTACAGCTATCATGCAGAGATTTTCAGATGTTTTACCCTTTCTCACTACTCCCTCATCATCCTAGGTCTACCACTTGCTTTCTGATCTGATCTCTTGTAACTTCAATGTGCACAACTTTTGCACTCATACATTGACTGATTTACAGTGAAACTATACAAACCATCTCAATCTCCTCTTAGCTTCTCCTCAACGAATGCCTGGTGTAGTTCATATACTTTCTTTCTAATATATCCAATAATTTCACTAGGAGGTCATTAAGTTAACATTATCTATCTATTAGACATATATGCATTAAATCTGAACTCAACTAACTTAGAATTTATTAAGTTACAGAAACAGGAAACTCCAAGATTAGATTCCAAATGTCAGCAATATGCAGATGTTTCTGATCCCCGACCATTGGTGAAAGCAATTTGAACCTCACAGGTGTCATGACAGAAAAATGACCTATAAATGGTAATCTACTGAGAATGTAATGCATGTTATACTCTTGGACTACGAAATGTATGTTAATGTCTTAAATAGAAAAGCAAATATATGAGGCCATATGCACATATGTACACACCCTAAGAAGTTACAATGCACTCTGCACAATCTGCATGAAGCATCTAATCTTGCAGTTATCAGTTATTACCATTTAAATTACACTGAACTCTTAATTGAATATATTCAACAACGTAGAGCTCTAGTATATTGGTATCAAAATCCATTCAAAAAATAAAATCAAGTTGATGTTGAAAGAACAACTACTTTCACCACAGATATTAGGTCACGAAACTTCAACACGGGCATTGAAAGCACAACCTTACCTGATCTTGAGCAAATTATAACATTGTCACCAGCCTTTAGGAACTCTTTCGCCAGAGCATACCCTATTCCTGAATTATGAGTAACAAATGAATCAGGTTTGACAGAAATAACCAACCAGTTCAAGAAACAGAGTCGAGGGGGTGGATTGGTCTGAGTGGAGAGAAAAAGATTGAACTTAAAATATTTTATTGAGATGTCCATTTTCTGACACTGCGGTATCTTGATATCATTAAGACAGTAGACATCATTTAACTGTGCAAGGCCTGAAGTTAAGCTAAATGTTTCACAAATGACTTGAAATGTAAGATATTGGAGGGAATGAGAATGAGAGAGAGACAGAGACTGTGTCTGCCGACAATACTTGCCAGTTATAGTAGGTTCACAATTTAAAAAAAAAAAACAGCAATCTTAAAAATATAATCACAAAAACTAGTACCAGAAAAAAATACTGCCATTGCTCACATCAACGATGGTATTTGTTAAGAAATTTCTACTCTTAATTAGCTCTGATTATTAATCTAGATTAATACCCAAAAACTATCGCCTCTAAATGTAAAGGATTAAGAAGACGTCATTATTTGCATCAAGTTTATTTACCTGAAAAGACAACAAATTCAAAGCACTCACTTACAGTACCAAAAATAAAATATTAGTATGTGATCAGGTGTAATTAAAGTTAAAGGGAAGAGGAAGATGATAAAGGAGAAGAAGGTAAAATAATTCAACAATAACTCATCTTGCAGCCTCATTACAAAAAACAAGAATATTAATAAAGAAATTTCTTAGCATGTGTCCCCCTCAGCTAAACAGAACACAACTAAAAGCACTTGCCCGGTCCAATGAAATTAGCAGCAAAAATCTTTCTGCTTCCTTTGTCATTCGGTTCTATACATTTCTGTTAAGTTGAAATAATATCTTTATGCTTTTTTCCCTATGTCCATGCAGGTATTTCTTTTAACCTTTATAACAATTTACTTCTTTAAATTAGTAAATAAGCTTTTGCTTGTCAAGTTGAGTTCTCCTATTTGTTTAAAGATGCAGATTCATTCTATAATTCTCTATGCGTCTTCTCCACAACTACTCTTTGCCTGCCAACTTTGCACATATATGCACCCAGCCCAATCCAGGCCAAAGGTGATGAGTCTTGCATCTGAACCACTGCCATGCCATGTACTGCTGGAAATTTCATTCCAGGGAGAAATTTTCTGCGCTTATAATCATGCATCTAGAATTGATTCATGATTAAACATCACCATTAACTGACTTTACGGAAGCCCAACTTTCAATTCACAGCATAATACCAAAATTGGGAAGAAAAGTTTGAAAAGCCAATAAAAAACGAACCTTTGGTTGAGCCAGTGATGAGGACATTGTAAGGAGGCACCATAGGCTCTCTGTTAATAAGAGAAGACTGGTCCCTTGCAATAGGAAAATTGCTGTTCAAATTTGCAGTTGTTATTGTGCAATCACAAGTGCTATCTCTTCCATTGGCATTGGCAGGCTTTTGGCCGGAAGAATTGGTGAAAAAACAGTGACGGTGGAAATGCGGAGGAAGGAGGAGGCGCGGTTGAGTCAGAGTTAGGAGGGAAGACGAAGAAAGTGACATCGCTGCAGCTGCATGCGACACCTGCCAAATTTCATGGATATACCAACCTATTTTATTATCCATAAAAATTTCGCCCCTCAATATAATACAAACATAGAGAAGGGGGGTAAAGGAGTCGGTATCGCGTGCGGTTCGTGTTGGGCTCCGTAAAAATTCATTTATGTTCATATATTAAATTTTATTTAATAAAAGAATTGAATTTAATTACACGAAACTCAATTCATAAATAAGCTAGAATAGAATTTCATAAACCATTTTTTAATTTTAATATATAATTTAATTTTAAATATATAATATAAAAATTTATATTGTAAAAAGTAATTTAGAAAATATATTATTATAATAAAATTATAATTTTTATTAAATATATTTTAATTTATTTTAAAATTGTTATTGTATAATTTTAATTTATAGTTTGTAAATTTAAAATTTTTTTAAACTCGTTTAAACTCACAAACAGCTTATAAATATCAAGTGGGATAGCGAGTTTGGCTCGATTACAAACGAAACAAGTCCGAACTAGCCAAAACTCGGCTTGATTACACCTTATAAATAAGCATTGTACTCCATTTATAATCCAATGCTTCAGATGATGCACATTATAAAATAATGTTATGAGTTTGATTTTCTATTTTTCATAATCTCCCAATTGTTAAAAAAAAACATATATGAGCAATGTTATTGTTTTTCAATTAAGTTCAATAAAAATTTTATTCACAGTCAAATTCTAAAAATTTTTTAAAAAAATTATGTTGAGTGAAAGTATTTTTCTTGAGTAAATCCTTCAAATTAATTTTTTTTTATTTTTTAGTTTTAGAACTATAAAAAAATATATTATTTTAATATTTTAACTAAATAATATTTTTATTTTGATTTATGACTGCTTTTATTACTTAACTTTTATAATAACTATATAACTCATTAAGATAATTTTAAAAATAAAAATCATATTTTTTAAAATTATGAGTTATATTGAGAACTATTTATAAAAATATAAATATTTAGTTTTGTCAATATTATAATTTGTGCTACATTTTCAAAAAAAAATTCAATTCAGTCAAATTTGAGGTGTAGTCTATGGTTTGTTTTTTACAAAGTAAACTTTACTTTATTAATAACTATTATTAAATGATTTAATACACTCTCATTCAATAGTAATAAAAATAAGGAATAATGACTTCATAAGTCCTAAAAGTTATGTCATTTTTTCAATTAAGTCCTATAAGTTTTAATTGTTTCAATTGAGTTCATTAACTTTTTAAAAATTACACCGTTAGTCTTAAGCCGTTAAAATTGACAGACTTTACTAACATGTCAATTACTCCTCACTTCTTCTTCAAAATGATTGATGATGTGTCAATAATGGTGGAAGAGATTAAAAATACAAAATGTCACCTTATAAAAACATGACATATTATATTTCCACTATCAAATCAATATATTTCCACTATACAAAATATCATATCCTCTCCCTCCACTATAAAAAATGTCGCAACATGGTTGGGAACAACATCAGACTTCTCATCTTTCAAGCTGTGAATGGAGGATGAGATGCATTCACAAACCCATTACTCTCTTTTTGTTGTAAATGCTAAAATGTTTAGCCAAAGCTTTAAATTGCGTACCTAAACCAGGAAAAATTGCATATAAACTTCAATCATAAAAATTTTATAACTACAAACACATAAAAAATCAAATATAGATAAAGCAAAAAAAAATCATAAATAGACATTTATGAGTATCAAAAAAATAGGTCAGTCAGCAACAAAGTTTCAAAAGAATTAGATGATAAAGAAGACAATTAAAAAAACTTAAAAAAATAATAAAAAAAGGACCAAGATTAAATTCATGGATGAAGAATGGCTAAGATTTCATTAAATGAAGTCATTTGAGGATGTACACATTACTCACAAGGTAATGCAAAATCAATGCTTCAACCTTATCTAAACATAGTTCTAAAGTTTCAACATACTGTTTTCTTTGTCTTCCTTACATCCACTTGTTCTGTTGTAGTGAGTTTGAAAGGCTTCAAACTACAAAACTCATTTTCCATGTTTTGAAAAACTCATATTTGCTAAATATTAATTTTTTTTCAAAAAAAAATTCCAAAAGATTAAAATCATGACAAAATGTTTTGATCATGATTTACTCCAAACAAGACCCCAAACAAGAATCTGAATGCTAGGCATAAACTGATTTCTCACCCATAAGATATTACTTCCAAAGCCAAAAGTCTAACAAGATCAATCCAATAATGGAGAAACGTGATGGTCTCTAGCTAGCAAAAACCCTAAAAAGAAATCAATAAAGGATGACATTAGAACTCAGAATAGTAAGTAACATTACTTTTAGATGTATATAATAAGAAAATTGATATTTAGTTTTTTTTTAACCATCCTTATCCATAAGAAGTCAAGGCACTTTGTAAGGATTTATTAATCGTTGAACTTTTAAATTATTTCAGCAAAAAAAAAAAATTAATGTTGATATTTACCTTAGACATAAGCCCGAGTCTGTCCATATATGCACATCTCAAAAAGGTCAGGTGAACTAAGAAATTGCACTAAAGGAATCCAACATTTCACAACTTCATTTTGTTGTATATGACCAGATTCTTCTATCTAATCCAACCAAGAAAATTATATTGCCAAGAGAGCTCTACTTAATTGCAGGAGAGGCTATTTAATTGGCAAGGAAATTAGTTATCGAGCCTGTAAGCAATCACCTATATCAAAGGGATGCAGTTAAGCACCATAAAAAATAAGGTTGACACTTGGAGGAATGACTTCTTTACTTTCAGCTTCATTAGGATAAACTTTTACAGTATTCGGTAGTAGGGCTTCTTCAATAGGCCTTATGGTAGCCTCATTTACTGGAGTTAGAGCATATGATCTGCACTATATTGAAAAATTAGATTCAAATTCTCAAAACATAAAATGGTGATTAATACAAGTGACACCATGCCAGTGACATTGGTTTTGATTAGAATCAGACTAAGAATCAAAAACTTAAGTTGGTTCAGTTGTGATTGCTGCTAAATGATAGTGAAAATATGACATGTCATATTTTTACAAGGTGGCATTTTCTTTTTTCTTTTTTAATCTCTTCCACCATAAGTGACACTTCATCAGTCATTTTAAAGGAGAAGTGAGAATAACTAACACATTAACAAACTCTATCAATTTTAATGGCTTAAGACTCAAAGTACAATTTTTAAAAAGTTAATGAACTCAATTAAAACAATTAAAACTATAGGACTTAATTGAAAAAATAGCATAACTTTTAGGACTTATGAAGTCATTATCCCTATAAACAAAGTGAAAATAAAGTAGATAAAAACTAAAGTTACCCTAGAATTTTCAAAAATTTAATTATTCGAATTTTTAAAAAATATTTTTTTTAAATTAGATTATAAATATTTGAATATCGAAATAAGTTAACATATATTCTTATAAGTTGGAATAACCTATAATAAAGCCCCTGAACTTTGACATTTTATTCTATTGAGCCCCTAAACTTTTATTGTGTTTTATTAAGCCCTTAATCTTTTATTTTCATATAGATTAAGGACAAATTAGGCTAAAGTAATGAAATTGTGCAAAAATTCAAGTTCGTTGTTGCTAAATATGTTGCTATGAAAAGTTTAGAGATATGTTTTGTGCAGAATGAAAAAAAAAAGGTGAGAGAAAGGTGTAAGGAAAAATGTCCATGGAAGTTATTTGCTTAATTGATAATTCTAATGACACATTCACTATTAAAACATACTACCGACATCATAATTATGGTAAAGTAAATTAAATTTAGTTTACAATTTCATTACTTTAGTATAATTTATCCTTAATTTATATAAAAATAAAAGATTGAGGGCTTAAAAAAATACAATAAAAGTTGAGGGGTTCAATAGAATAAAGTGCCAAAATTCAGGAGCTTCATAAGTAATATTACTCATGATCTTGCTATTATAAGTAGCTATTATAGGGGTATATAAGGAAGGAGACGTTTGTTTGCTAGAGGAAACTGTTATTACTCTTGGAGTTGAGATGGAAAGAGCAAGTTGTGTAGGATTCGTTGGTTGTGTTAAAGCTAATATGGAATGTGTTGGATTTCGTGTAGCTTCAGATTCTTTTAACCTTTCTCAAGCTAGAAGGGACTATAGGGTGGACTATAAGCTTATAAAGAGGATCATAGCTAAAGGTTTTGTAAATTGTGAGGAAGGAATGTAGTGACTAGTTAAAACGCATACAATTACCTTTTCTTAAATGAAATGATAGTTGATCTCAATGTGCTTTAGATCATGCATGAAAAGCAAGATTAATCATCATATATAAAGCACTGTTGTTGTCACATAAAAGTTAAGGAGCTTTATGTAGAATAATGCCAATGTTGTAAAGAAAAAATTGTATCCAAATAAGTTCTATCGATGTGGAGGTTAAGTCACGATACTCTGCTTTGGAGCTGGATTTAGAAATGATAAGTTATTTCTTTGAGCACTTGAATATACAATTAGCTTTAAGAAAGATACAATATAACCAATTGTACTATGATATGTGGCAGTATACCCTACCCAATCTACAACTCAAAAGCCATAAGTGAAAGAGTACTATATTTAAAGAAAGAGATATCAAAGTGAAGGGTGCCTTAAAGATATCTAAAGATACATTTTACAGCTTTCATATCTCCAATAATGCCATTTTGAAGATTTTTACACAATTTTTTGATTACTTGAACAATGTTAGGTCTAATGTATGTTAAATACTGTAGTACACCAACTAAGCTTTAAAATTTTATCACTTTTATTGGATCAGAGTGACAAGCCATGAGTTATAATTTGAGGGCTATAAAGGTTTCAAAATGTGAGCTATCGAGTAATTTGGCTCTTCGGAGGAGTTCTTTAGCATATTGGTTTTGTGAAAGAGTGATTCCTTGATGATTTTGTTGAACTTTAATTCTAAGGAAGAAATGTAATTCTCCAAGGTCTTTGAGAGCAAATTCAATCTTAAGTTTATTAATGAAAAGCAAAATAAAGGTTTTTTTTTTTATTTCCTATGAGCACAAAATCATCAATATAGATAAACATTAGTATAATTAAATGATCATTATGTAAAATGAATAATGAAGGATCAACACAAATTCATCTGAAACCAAGATGAAGTAAATATTTATTCAATTTACACACAAACTCTAAATATTAAGAACCTTTGAACTAGGCAGTTGCTCCATGTAGACGATTTCCTTAATATATCCATGAAGAAATGCATTTTTGACATCTAATTATTTTATTTTCCAATATGAAGTTGTAGCAATAACTATAACAAGCCAGATGGTAGTGACTTTAATGATGGGGTTATAAGTTTCTTTATAGTCTAGTCCTTTTATTTGACATTAACCTTCATCAATGAGTTGAGCCTTATAATAATATATAGTATCATCTTTTTAAATTTAATTATAAATATCCATTTTGATCCAATTATATTAGTCTTGGATGGTTTAGGGATAAGGTGTCAAGTGTGATTTTCATGAAGAACTTGTATCTTTTATTCTATTGCCTCCTTCCAATAAGGCATTTATAAGGTAATTTTATAGGATTTCAATACATTCATATCACTATAAGTAATAAGGGTAATGTTTCTACGTTTGGATCGAATATTTTATGTTTCCTTGGCAAGTTATAAATTCAACTCTGGATTTTACTGAAGTTTTGCATGAGTGAGCATTGAATGTCCTTGAGTGTTTTGAGTTACACTTACAAGATTTAAATCAATCGTTAGATTATGACTTAGATTGGGAAAATTATCAAATAGAGATTAAGCATTATTTAATTAAAGAGAATTATTTGAAGCTTTAGAATGTGCATGATTTTCATGATTCATGAACTCTTTATGTGTTTCATTAACAAGATTGAGTCGTAAGTCGTCAGTCACGATAATAATGGAATTTTGCTCAATTAATTGGTTTGAATTTATTTTTATGCTAGGAGAAGAGGCATTAGCAATATTTTTCAATTTTTGGATTAACTTCTTTAAAAGTATGATTTATTTCCTCCTACAAAATGTAAGCAGGGTCCCTTTCTCAATAGGAGTAGTAGATGAACTGGTATCAAAATTATATTACCCTTTTTCAATGTGATATTTATTTAGTTAGGGCTGCTCAATGTTATCCAGGAATGAAGTGACTTCTAACTCTCTTTTAGGAGAATTATGATGAGATAGAAACTGAGGAAAAATGCTTTCATAAAAAACTACATAACGAGAAATATACACTTTATTAGCTATAAGACATAAATAGCAATACCCTTTATGGGGCTATAACTAATAAAAATGCAAGGATATGTGTTTTTAAAAAATTTATTTTTTGCTTCATCATAAAGGTAAATAAAACATCTACACCCAAAAATTCTTAAAATGCCATAATTTGGTTCATAATTAAATAACTTGCAATATGGAGACTTCATATTGAGCATAGGGGAATGTAAATGATTAATTAAAAAAGTAATTATGAGGACGACATCAACCCAATATTTGGTTGGTAAGTGAGTTTAAAAAAGAAGTGTAAGCCCGATTTCCATTATATAATGACTGTTGACACTCGATTTTCAGTAGTCCTCCAAAAGTGGTTCAATAATGAAAGTTTTATGTTAATTAGATAGAGGATAACTTTGCAAAAGACTATCCATAATGTGCTTCTAAAGTTACAACCATAAAATTTTGAACCAAGGATCTGAATCGATGAATTGGATAGTCGAATCCTTGAATTGAGAGCCCGATTCATCAAATCAAAAACTCAAAAGACTAAACCTTTTTCTACAACATCCTAGTAAGGGTTCTACTTTGAAAGTTAGACCTTAAGTGTGAAATTGGGACTTAAAAACCTTAAACTAAGGCCTTAAAAAGTTGAACCAAATCTTCTAAAGTTCGGTTTATTATTTTAGAGGACAAATCGAACTTAAACTCCCAAAAAACCCTAAGAACCTTGAAGACTTATCAAACTGAACCTAGAGGGCCCAAATGACCATTAAAGCTTCAAAGATTTCAAAATGAACTAAAAATGACTATAAAATACAGTGGAGCTGATGAATACACGTTGGTCTTAAAAATCCATGCAATTCATTAATCCACAGATGTGGATCAACAATATACGTGTGTGGATTGTTATCCACGCATATGAGTTTTCATATGGATTCGACTTTTCTATAAATTAACAATTTTTTTTTATTTTTTAGAGGACTTTTGGCAAATTTTCTAATTTTTTAATATTATCTACATTTGAGGAATTTTTTAGTGACTTAATCAAACCAAAAACATTAAAAATTATTGCTTTTAGCCTCAAACCCCTTTTAAACAAAGGTGAACAACTCGTAAAAACTCAATTTCCAAGACACCAAAATTTTTTCCAAAAAAAAAAATTCCAAGACACAAAATAACCAATTTCTCTTTTTTGTTTAAGAATTTTAGAACCAAAAATTCAAATTGAACCATTTATTTATCAAGGGTAAGCCCTCTAAGGGTCCGTTTAATAATTTTCCCTAAAAATTACATTTTCAATATATTTTGTATTTTTATTTATTTTAAAAATTCTATTTTATTTATTTATTTTCCTTCATCATCTTATTTTTCTCTATTTTCTTTATTTTTCAATTATTTTTATCTTTACTTTTTATTTTCCTTTCTTAATCACATTCTCTTTATCTTTACATATTCTCTATATTATTTTGTATTTTGTATTTTATTTTCACCATTTTTATCATTTTAGCATCATTCCATGGATTTTCATTATTATTATATTATTTGTGATGAAATTGTGATTTTGATGAATATATTTGTGAAGTAATGATTTGGTAATGGCGTGGAGTTGGGGAATATATCCGGGAGTGTTTGTTTATTTGTTTGATATTCATTTGTGTGAATATTATTTTTATGATATTTGACATTTCCATCATCATTTACATCTTAAAGTTCACATTTTTATTTTAAAGCTTGCATTTTGTGCTAAATTTCACACTTTTTATGTAGAGCCTGTGTTTTGCTTTTTTTTTTTTTTTTTTTTTAAAAAAAAAGTCTATCCTTTTAATGTCAAATTTACACTTTTATCACATTTTCATGCTAAAATTAATATTTTTTACATAAAATTTGTATTTTAATCTGAAATTTATATTTTAAATATAAAATCTATATTTTTATTATGTTTTTATCATAAAGTTGACATTTTTAATATAAAGTTTATATTTTTAATTTAAAATTTGCATTTTATATTCCATTTTAGTATGCTTTAGTAGAGAATTTATATCTTAGCATATCTTTGTATTTTATATTTTTTATATAAAAGATAGATATGTGCATAAAGATAATATTTTTTTACTAAAAATATAATTTTCAATATTTATTATGTAAAGAATTTATTTTGACTATATAAAAATATTTTTCCCATTTTCTATTCCATTTTACTTTATTCATTTATTTAATAGTCAATATTCAATAAAAGTATATTTCTTCACTATCCTTTTGCACATTTATTTGTTCAATCATTTTCATTCATATCACCATTTAGATAAGAATAATAATGACTTTGTGATTAATCACCCAATTTTGATGATATATTGAAAATCACTTGAGGGATTCATCATAATCGATTACCCAAGTCATGCATTTTCATTGGCATCTTTATTTGCTTATTTGTTTTGATGATTTTTATTATTTTGATTTATTTTTCATTTAATTTAATTCATTGTCATGTGAATTCAAAGAATATATATGATTATTATAAATGTGATATGTGCTTGCATGTGTTTACGTACTAATCTTTGTTTTACAGAAATTATTAGACTAGAATTTTTAATTTATTTTATTTTCCATTTTCAATGTACTTAATAGAATAAGAAAATTTCAAAGTGATGTAATCCTTAATCCCAATTTTTATTTTTATTTATTTTTTCTATTTTGATGTATTTATCATAATAGACTATTTCAAGGTTGTAATCCTTAATCCCTTTTTCCATTTTATTATTTGTTTTATTTGTTTTTTTTAATTAATTATGTCTTGCATGCTTGTGTGCTACTTGTTTAGTTGCTCACTTGATTATTTGAAATACATGTTGATTGATTAATTTGTCATGTTTGCTATATTTATTTATTTATTTACAATATGTGTGTCAAACCTAATTATCCCATGTTTCAACTATTAATCCAATGTCATTTTAAATTGACTAATATTTTAAGTACGGTGAATGCATCATTAAAACTGAAATTAGGATAATGTGATAAGAGATTTAAGACATGTATATTAAGAATGCAGTCTGTCACGACCCAAAATAGGGGTCATGACCGGCGCTAGGGAACGGGAATTCTTTCGAATCCGGAACCCGTAGCAAGCCTAAAAAATAAAATAAACAAGCATAGTAATAACAATAAATTATATTATATAATGCAGCAGAAATAAAAATCATAAATATCACAATAGTATATACACCAACTGGATTTAAGTTAAATCTCATCTCATAGATATATAAAATCTTTAAATACAAATCCAGTTTCAATATAATACATCTCTTTAAATAAAATACATGAAATCCCACACTTTAATTCACAACTACTGCAGTGTCTAGATTATAAAAATAAGACTCAAGTAAATAATTTACACAAAGAAGCAGGGGCGGAAGAAATCCGGCGTATCGACCTGCTACTGAGGTCTGAAGATGTTGACTCTCCTGAAAAATAGTCAACGGAGGGGAGTCAGACCTCACTGAGTGAATTACTATAATATATATACATACACGCTAAATGATAATGCATACAGTCAACAGTATATATCTAATATATATATACAGACAATTACACACAAATGCAATAAAATCATTTTATATATTTTATCTGAAAACCATCTTTTATGAAGGATCATATAGAACCCTAGAATATCGCAACCTCAGAAATAGTGTTAGACAACACTCTAGCCATACAGGCTCACTTATTCCAAAGATATCCACTTAATCCATTTGGACAGTAGACTGGCCCCGAGACACTAAGTCAATCGAGCTCCAGCAGTCTGACTGCCAGTGTGATTGGCCCCGAGACACTTGGTCAACCGAGCTCCAACAATCACACCCAAACCACATCACACATATCAATAATCATAATCAATCAACATCCATAAATGGTTAGTAATATAGCCTAAATACTATAGGCGTACCGGTACGTACTCGGTCCTAGTGCTGCCCACTAAGTAGCACGTTCTATCGATATCCTTCATTAATAAATATAAAACATTCATTCACAAAATAAATGATGCATGAATTTAATTGAAATAACAATATAAACCATATATATACCGGAAATATACCAAAAGTAAACCAGGTATATTTCGAGTATATATATGTCAAATGAATTCAATCAAATTATAACTTAAGCTAGAAATATATTTAAAAATATTTAAAATAGATTTTATTTATAAAACATGTATATAATTTAATATATACCAAAAATAAACTAAATATAAACTTAAGAAATAATCAAATATTTATGCATATTTAATCAACATAAAACATGCATTTCTAAATCATGCATCCTAAGCATATATATATATAGTATAGTAACTCACCTCGTGCGCTCCACGAGACGAGTCCGACGGGCCTGGTCCACTAGCCCTCGGTCTCGGCGCAACTAAACAAGAAATAAATAATCGACATTAGAATAAACCTAACAGAAATCCTAGAATTCGATCTAGAGTATTAAACACAGAATCAGAAATTAGGGTTCGACCGGATATCACGTTTTACGAGAATTCTATCAAAAATTCGGCATAACCTCCCCTGTAAAACGGACATCTCTCTACTTAAAAGAGTAAAGCCGACCCTGCAAAGAAACACACTTCGAAAAATAGGCTCAACACAAATCCACAACCCCTCGGTCGGACTCCAAACTACAGTCTACCGACCGGGGTCCACAAACACAAAACAATTCTGAAAATACCAAAAACACCCTTATAACATAGAAATTCATTTTATACGTAGAAATTATATAATTAACCTTAAAACACTGTAAAAATCGATAAAAACTCATTTTATTAGAAAAACCGTATATTATATATATAATTGAAAATAATTTACGAAAAATAGTTTTAATTAGTTAAAAATACTAAATAATTTGTAGAAATCATTTTTATACCTTAAATAACTATTAAAACCAATTAAATTACATTTTTAGCCAATTTAGGGTAAAATTACCAAAATACCCCTATATATATAAATATACTAAAATTACTTCAAAAATTCACCAAAAATTATACAATTATCCAAAATTAATTTTCTTAACATATTTATCAATAATTAAACTCAATTATCCAATTAATTTCAATTAAAAACACAATTAACCCTAATTTCCCAAAATTACATAAACTTCAATAATTCAAAATAAATACTTAGAAATTCATAAAAATTCCAAATAAATTCCTATAATTCATTTAAACACCCAATTTAACCATAAAACACAATTTCATAATTTAAATAATTAATTTCCGAAAATTAGAAAATAATATTAAAATATTCAAAAATACCCAAAAATCCAAAAAATCTCCAAAAATTCCACAAAAATTCATACATGTAGATTAAGCTACTAGGATCAACATTTGTGAAGGGAATTTTTATGAATCAATCAATTTGAAGCTCAAAAAAATCAAAAACCCTAATGTGACCGAATTGGAAAATTCGAAACCTAAGCAATTCTAGACCATTTAAGTTGAAACCAAAGCTAGAATCACACTCACCGGAGCTCAAGGAGAAGAAAGAGACCAGCGGTGTCGAAAACGGTAGCCGGAAACGTAAGGTGTGAAGAAATGGAGCTTCGACCGGAAATGGAAGAGAAGGGGCTTGCCGGCGTCGGGGAAGGGAGCTGGGGGCGGCGAAGTAGCTGGCTGAGGAAGGTGGAGCTCCTGGCGGCACACCGACGGTCGAAAATCGGAAGTTGCAGGCGGTGGTGAGGGGTGGTGGTCGGGCGCGCACGGGAAGAAGGAAGAAGAAGAAAAAGAAAAAAGAAAGAAAAAAGAAAGAAAAGAAAAAGAAAGAAAAAGAAAAGAAAAATAAAAAAAATAATAAAATAATTTTAATAATTTAATAATAAATAAAATAATTAAATAACAATAAATTAATAAATAAATACTAAAATATTAGGGTAATATATTAAACCCTAATTAAATAAATATACACACACATAGGCTTTATTTAGTAATTTAAAAATACGCATGAGTTCATGCAAGTCCGAAAATATATATAAAATAATTAATAATAAATTATTTACGTGAAAATTTTCCCAAAAATGCAAGTCCCGGGAAAATTTTACGTAAAGCACTGTAAATAATACACAATAATTAAAATATGTTTTAAATACACATCAACTTGTAAAAATATCGTAATATATATACAAAAATTATTAACACTGCATATCCCGATACAGTGTAAAAATATTTTTAAAACACGGGATATTACACAGTCTAACATATGACAAATCTCTGAACCTGGAATCTCTTATAGAGGAAGTGGATTTGTATTAACTCATTTCCAATCTGTGGTCGGGTGGTGACTCCAAACTCAAAGGTTTGGCTCCTTAAGGTTGTCCCTCCCACATCAATAACATTTAGAAGAGCAAAATATCCATATCGCATGTATCTTTTGAGTTACGATCGCCACTCCCATACCATAATGGTGTTTCCTTTCGGCAACTCTATTTTGTTGTAGAGTATATGGGCAAGAAAATTAATGATGTATGCCACAATTAGATAAATGATTTTAAAAAAATTGTAGAAGTAAACTTGCCTCATCCATCACTTTAAAGGATTTTGATTTTTCTTTCAAATAAGTTTTCAACTTATTTTTAAAAATGAATGAAAACTTTAAAGAAATCATGTTTTTTTAAAGGGAAAAACCATGTACATCAAGTTCAATTGCCCATAATGACAATATAATATTTAAATTATCGGCACAAAAGAATTGATGCAGGTCCCCACAAATCACAGTATAGTTTTTCTAAAGGAAAACTTGCAATTTTATTTGATGTAGAAAAAGGAAGTTTATAACTTTTGTCTATTTGACAGCTAACATAAATGATTTTAGATTTTTTCGAAATTGAAACATTAATTAAATTCTTTGAATGCAAGACTTTTTATAAATTGAAATGCAGATGTCCCATGTGTTGATGCCAAGTATATTGAGAAACACCCTCACAGGCAATAAGAGCTTTATAGTTATTATCAATAGCATATAAACCTTCACGTTTATGGCCTTTAGCAAGAACTTTTCCCTGTTGAGACTTAAAAAAAAAATTATTACCATTAAATGTAATAGTACATGTCTTATCTTCAATCAACTTAACTATAGATTTAAAATTCTTTTTAATATCTAGAACTACCAAAACATCTTTAAGATAAATGATTCCATAACTTGATTTGCAAGTTGTCTCTATACCAATAACAATAGAATCAATCCCATTATATTGAGTTATTTTTTAAAGTTTACCTAGGTCATTTATTATATGAGTTGTGGCTCGTGAGTCAACATTTAGATTTAGTCATCACTTTGAATTATAACATGGTAGTTAAGGCTTTATGGAGTTAGTCCTCCAGTTGAATGGAGTGATTAAAAAGGCTCAAACACTCAATTTCTTAGTGATTAAATTTTTTATAAATTTGACATGTGGGTGTGGCTTTATTATGATTGTTGCTTTTGTTATCAAAAGACACATTATTGAGTTATTCTCCACGGTTAGAAAAGTTGTAGTTATTATGTAGATGAGATCTATGTTTAGCACTTGGATTAAATCCTACCACAACCTCTTCATCTTTATGCAATATAACCTTAAATATGCCAAGGAATAAGATCATGTTTAATGGCATTGGTGAAGTTTAGTTGTTTGTAGGTTTGAAGTGCCACAACAAATTGGTGAAATGAAGGATAAGGTGGTTTCGTAAGTATGCATGTGCGAAAATCTTGGTACTTAAGTCTAAAACCTCTTGCAAGTTGAAACACCTTCTTAGGTTCGTTAATTAGCTTTTTGATGGCAACAAAGTTGTCATAGAATTCCTTGAATTTCTTTATGCATTCATCAATGGAGAAATTACCCTTTTGTAAGGACATGAGAGATTCATTTAAAATCATCTCATTTTCCATCATAATGGGAAGGATTTGTTGTTCTATTTATGTCCACACCTTATAAGCTAAACTAACTTCTTCGAGGGTAACTAATACCCTAGTTTCAATGTTTTTCAGTAAGAAAGCTATCATTTTTCTTCCATAAGAGATAATTTTGGATTGGTTTCAATCTTGTCTTGCTTTTTTATTTCTTTTGCATGTTCACTACCTTTAATAAAGTGATGTGTCATGTTCATCCTATGGATTAATGGCTCCATTTAAGATCACCAAATAAGGCAATTTATGCTATCTAACTTTAAAGATATTAAGACTAGAACATTGATCAAGATTTTAGAGAGAAAGTTCAATTTTATTATTAATTTTGAAGAGAGAGAGGTTGGACATGAGAATTGATTTGTGCTTTGATACTATAAAGAAGTTTGGCAAGAAAAGTAATTCTCATGAATTTACTAATGAAGTAAAATACAAGCTATATTTATACAACAAAGGCAAGCAAAGACTATATATGTATGACATTTTTGTGTTAGAAACAGATTGAACACACCATGATACATTATAAAGACCATATTTACAAATTATTAAAAATAGAAAAAAATATTCATACTAGAAATACATTTTCTCTAATATTTTTTAGAAAAAAATTATTCCCGATCAAAAAAGAAAAATAAAAAGACAATAAAATCAAGAGAAAAATTAAAAAATTCAAATACAAAAGGAAAACACAAAAATGTCTAAATCAAAATAGTCATTATTATGGAATTATTTTTAGAGAAATCAACCAAGTAGTTAAATATTATTTAAATAGATCATTTTTTTTAACATCTATATATGTGTTAAATGTTGAACTCTAAAGTTATTAATCCAAATATTTAATAAGTATCTATCTTTATCGTAAGCCTCAACCCGCACTTTGCGTTAAAAATTATATATTTTTAAAAATTCTTTATAAAATATAAAATAAATATATGAATAGATTTAAAAATTATGAGAAAATTAATTAATTTGTTAAACTAAACATAATAATTTAGTAATGTTAATTATACTTTTGAATAAAAAATATTTTAAATATATATAAAATTACTTTAATTATTTATTAAATGATACAGTACATTTTTATGTATTTTGTGCAGGTGATTATTATGCATCCATCTGAATTTGAGAACTCATGGTTCATTTTTCAATGTATAACATTGTTTACGAAGTAATCTTCATTGATCAATTAATATATTTTAATTTTTCTATTTGTTTTTTTTAATTATTTTTCCTTTGCTTAAATGTAATAATATAATATTAGGACCTTTACATTTATAAATTTTTGTTCTACTAGTAATGCAAAATGAAAACAATGCTCTAATAGGCATAGGAAAAAAAAAGCCACTCTTATAGTAAAAAAAATGAAGAATACATAATCCATTCGTGTAAAATGAAACCTTTCTAAAGAAGTTATTAATAAGATGCTTCAATTCCATTAAAAAAAATTGTAATAATTTATTCACATACAAATATAAATAGAAATGAACAACACCAAATATAATCAAATAACTAAATAACATCAATATGCCTGAAGTTTGAACGAGTGTTTAAGATTTGATAATAACTAATAACTTGTTTCTGGAACTTTCAAGTCTAAGCCCTATAAGAAATCAATGAAGGACAAGGTGAAAAGTGATGAGGATCCCTACAAATCCTCTAATGCCTAAGTTAGAGAATGTAGAGAGAGAGAGAGAGAGCTTAGAGAGATAAAGAGAGCAAAGAGTATAAGAGAATATAATGAATGAGAATGAAGGATACGGGGTCCTATTTATAGGGATAGTGATGCTAAACTTAAGAGGAATGGGATTCCTCTTTGATGAAAGTCTTGTGCCTATTTGGAAAGTATTTCTTCCTATCCGAGAATCTCCTTAATTAGGAATCCTTCTCTTATTCGGTTTGGACATCCTTCATCTGTAAGTCACCCCTATATAGGAAAATAAACCTTTAATAGAATTGGAATAGGTATATGGGGTATCAAGAGTTCCCCTAAAAAATATGTATTCAAGTCTAAAAAATGCAAGGTGATGAATTAGTAAAAAAATTGATTCCTCTGCTTGGAGAGAGAGACTGCTTGATTAACTGCATCAGATGTGGAAGGGTAATCTGAGGTGGCCAACTCCAGTCACAGAAAAAGAAATGATGCTCGGTACCGAGTCTTAAAATCATTTTATCAAAATATCACTCACGAAGTGCCAACTAGACTTAGATGCACAGATCCTGCAATGAAAGATGCTTGGTGTAATAGAAATGACTCAAGGAATTAACCCATCAATATTTTAGAAATGACCTAATAGGACCAGCTGTCACTAGAGTTTTGATGCTCGGTGCATTAAAAGCGCAGCTCAAGTGTCGTAGATTCTCACTAGAATCTCGATGCATTAAAAGCACAGCCAAAGTGCCATAAAATATCAATGCATTAGAAGCACAACCCAAGTGACGAACCTCAATACTATCGAAGTGACTTGAAGGTGTCAACTTCAATCACTGGACTTAGAATCTCGGTGCATTAGAAGCATGACCAAAGTGCCGTAGAATCTCGGTGCATTAGAAGTGCAGCCCGAGTGCTGAATCGTAGTACTATTGAAGCGACTTAAGGGTGCTAGCTTTAGTCACTAAACTTAGAATATTGGTGCGTTAGAAGCACAACCCGAGTGCTAATAAAAGGGATAGCTAGCAGTGAGGTGAGCGGGATTATCAACCACCATGTCTTTTGACATTCTTTTGAATTTTGAATTATGTAACTATCATGTTTATTTATGTCAGAAAATAAGAAATTTTATATGCCATAATGATGACTACTCAATTAATGGGCTTTTCTTTTACCCAAAATACCCTTGATGTTGTATGAGAGAGACGTAATTAATTGTGAGGGCAGTAATGGTCATTCTAGAACCTTCTGCTCTCCTTAAATAGGCCATCCCCTTTGCTAGCCTTACTTTTGCTTTTTTGCTTCCTTCCTTTTATTTGTTTTCTTTTAAGTGTTTTTTATACTTGCTTCCTTTACATTTTCTATAGACTTGTTGTTTTCCTTCCAAGTGAAGTATGTTCCCTTTTATATCTTCTTCCTTTTTTATTTCTGCTTAATAAGATTTATGGCTCCACAAAAGCAAGTTAGTTCATATATGTTTGTGTCTAGAATAGATGAGAACATGCTCAAATGGTATAGAAAACATTTTAACATTCCCTAAGATTTCACTTTGTATACTATAGATAATAACTTCAAAGCTCATACTCCTCTTCTAGACTGGCAGAAACTAGTTATATACTTTAATCACCTAGAAGAGGGTTGAAATTTCCCTTAAATCCTTTTGTTAGGAATTTTTTAAATAGATACAACATAGATCCTATCTAATTCTACCTTAACAGTTATCAAATCTTAACCGAATATATGGAGTTAATGCACATAGAGGGTAGAGAACTGAATTCAGACATGCTAAGATATATGTATATCCTGAATAAGAAAAAGAAGAAGCTAATATTTTCTTTGTCAATTATTATGAATCATAGCCTTTTTTATAAGCTTCCAGATCTTCATAAGAAATGGAGGCATAGATTCTTTATAATTGAACATCTGTTGAATTTTATCAATATCAGGCGGATGTGGGTTTATGATTACTAGAAAGTGAAGTGTCCCACAAAGCTATCCGAGGAAGATATTAAATTGGTGTTGGGATTGCATATTCAGAGTATAGTTGAGGGAACATCTGTTAAGAATTTATATCAGAGATGTCTCTGAAGAATCAACCTCGAGTGTATAAATATTGGCAGTAAGTTTTAAGATTCTGAAGGTATATCCTGACTTTTGTTCTTTCTCTTTTATTTATAGATGGCTAACTTTTTTGCCTTTATAGACGGGATATAACTCTTAGATGATGAACTAGAGACCCAAGAGGATGTATATATTACTTCACCCATTCAGGAGCTATGTGCCTTAAAGGTCCCAACTAACGCTAGACTCAGTAATAAAGGAAAGGCTATAGCTGATACTTCTTAGAAGGAAAAATCTGAGACTTAAAAGAAGTGATCCCTGAATGAGGACTCAAATGCTGAAGAGTTGAGTGATGAGGTGTTCGTCAAATACCCAAAAATTTTCAAGTGTTCGAACATGAGGTATTGGATATTAAAGAAAATGAAACCTCTAAGTATCCTGAATTCTCAAATTAAGGATCAATATGCTGAGTCTCTATAGCTCCTTGACAATATCCAATATTGGACGGATGTGGATAAAGAGGAGCCATTCAACTCTATGATAGGACATTCTCTAGAGGTAATTGTCTTTTGCCCTGTTTGCTCGTGTTTTTATATACCAGTATTCTTGGTTCTGTTTGCTTGTGTTTTTATATACCAATATTCTTAGTTATGATCCCTCTTTTATTTTCTAAATAACTCAAGCCTTATTGTTGGTTAAGGATAATTACTACTATCTCAAAAGTCATGACAACTTGAAAGAGATAAAGGTTAGCATGGTAGCCGTCGATTATAAGAAGAAATTAGAGAATGTGAAAATGGCATTAGAACTCTATCAGATAAGGCATACTGAGGCCAGATTTAAGGTCGAGGTGAGTCAAAAAAAGGTGGAAGAGCTAGAGTATTATCAAGCCCAATTTACTTTAAAGATCGAGGGGTAGGACTCCCAACTTACAGCCTTAGAGAAAAGACTTGCTAAAGTATAGAATCTCATGAGGATGACAAGAAAAACTATCAAAAGATAATTACGGGGTTTCTTAAGGCTTATAAGTTCGAGTTTCAGAGGGTCTTACTTACTCAACATTTCAATCTGGACTTCTCTGATCTAGAGAAAATTACACCCATGGATCTGGCCAAGATAGATACCAAAGAAGATGCTCGGAGCAAGGCTTCTTCCAAGTGGTCAAAGAATCCAAAGGTAGCCGCAAAGTCCACTAGTGAGAAATCATCTTTTAAGCAACTAGACAATTTGCAGTTAACTGGGGAGAAGTCTTTTGGCATTGGTGTTTCTAGTTCTAAGTCAACCCTGTTATTTGAGCCTCAAAACTCCGAGAATATGAATTTGTCCTTGCTAAGGGGATTAAGCTCTTCCAAATGTTGAAGCTAATTTGTAAATTACTTAAAAATTTTCTTTCATTTTCTTTCTCTTATAATACAACATTTTTTATGATAAATGAAGTATTTTATCCCTCCAAATTATGAGTACATTTATTGATAATATTTTTGAAGACTGGCCGAGTTCTAATATTTGGGTAATTCTTTTCCTTGCTTATCCTTGATCTTGTATGCCCCTTTAATTATTTCTTTAATGACTTAGTAAGGGCCTTCCCAGTTAAGTCTGAGCTTGCTTGTTTTGAAACTACCTTTGCCAATATCAGCTCTTCTGAGTACCTAATCTTCGACCTTATATTGCCTTAGCCATATATGCCTATTATGATATTCCATAATCCTCTATTTCTGGGCTTTCACTATAATGGATGCTTGTTCTCTTCTTTTTTTAAGTAGATCTAAGCATATTTGACCGTTAATGTTATTGACTTCCTTATCTAGATTCTCGGTTACCCGGTAGCTTGCTGACCCAATTTCCACTAGGATTACAACATTCATCCCATATGTCAGTTTGAAAGGTGTTTCTCTTATAGAGGTTCTAAGTGTTATTTTATATGCCTAAATGACATTGTTGAGTTCTTTAACCCAATTTGCCTTCTTTTCATCTAATCTTTTCTTTAAGCCTTGCATGATGATCATATTAGTGAAATTCGTCTGGCCATTTGTTTATAGATGAGCTACTGAAGTAAATTAGAGCTTTATATTAAGACCATAATGGAACCTTCTAAATTTCTTGTTATTGAATTACTTCCCATTGTTTGTTATCAAGGTGTGTGGTATACCAAACCTATAGATAATTTCTTTCTAAAAAAAGTATTGAATCCACACTTTAGTGATAGTTGAGACAACTTCAACTTCTATCCACTTGGTGAAGTAATTTATAGCCATGATCAAGAACTCTTTTGTGAGGATGAAATAAGAAATGGGCCTAAGATATCCATTCCCCATATTACAAATGGCAAAGGACTCTCAATTGGATGCTGAATATTAGAAGGCTTATGGCTGAGGCTGATAAATTGTTAACATTTGTGGCATTCTTGAACTAGTTTCTGAGCACCTTAGGACATGGTGGGCCAATAATAACCCTGGAGTAAAGCTTTTCTGACCAACAAATGATGAGACTCATGAGCTTCACAAATCCCTTCATGGATATCCCTAAGCATGTAATTTCCTTCTTCTAGCGATACATATTTAGACCATGGATGTGATAGGGACCTTTTGTAGAGATCCTCATTATGCATTGAGTATTGTACAACCTTTATCTTTAACTTCTGAGCCTTTAACTTATCTTGTGGAAGTATCCTATGCTAGAGATACTAAATGATCAATTTTATCCATTTTACTACTTCTTGGATATCTATGATCTCTACCTCCTCTGTACTTGGCTTCATCAATTCCTTAGTAAGCTCCAGCTCTTTAAATGTTTGACTATTTTCTACTAATGATTTCCCTAGTGAATCTGCCTTTGAGTTTTCACTTTTAGGAATTTGGCTGATTTCCTACTGTCCCCCATCTTGTTTGAGCTTCTTTAAGAGCTGTTTAACTTTCTCAACGTACTTAGTGATGCTTGTCTCCTTGATTTGGTATATTCCTTTGATTTAGTTTACTACTAGTTATGAATCAGAGTGTATCTTAAGATGCTTAGTTTTAACCTATGTAGCTTACTTTAATTTTATGATGAGTGCTTCATACTCGATTGTATTTTTAGTGGCTTTATATTTTATTTAAACTGCATATCTAATAGTGACCTTATGTGGCCCTTTGAGAATGATCCCTATACTGGATCCTCAGATGGATGAGGCTCTGTCTATGTATAACTTCCACTCTGGTCATTCAAAAAGGGCAAAATCTTCCACTATCATCTCTTATATGAAGTCTACCAAGGTCTGGGCTTTAATCTAATACCAAGGTTTATAGCTAATGTTAAATTCTCCGAGCAATATCGACCATTGAACCAATATTCCTGATGTCTCAGGTCTTTATAAGATTTTCCTTAGTTGGAAGCTGGATCTTACAATGATCGAGTGAGCCTGAAAATAATGTCTAAGTTTTTAGGATGTATGTATCACGACCATAGCTAACTTATCCAGTTTGGGATACTGGACTCCTAATTCGTTAAGTATTTTATTGATGTAGTATACTGGATTTTGCTAGCTTCTTTCCTCCCTAACCAATACTGATGCAATTGACTTTTGATCGACATAGAGATATAGGTATAATACTTCCTTGGGGATTGGCTTGCTGAGTAGAGGTGATGAGGATAGGAACATCTTAATGTCTTCAAAAGTTGCCTGACATTCTCTGTTCCATACAAACATCTTAGAATTTTTTAAGGCTCAAAACAGTGGTAGACACCGCTGGCTGAATAGGAGATAAAATGCCCCAAAGTTGTTATTCTCCCATTTAGCTTCTAGAGCTCATTTAATGATGTTAGAGCTTTCATCTTAAGTATGGCTTCCATCTTTTCTAGATTACCTTTAATTCCTCTATGAGATATCATGAATCCTAAAAAATTTCCTGCTTTTACCCTAAATACACACTTCTTTGGATTAAGCTTGATCTAGAATTGATCCAATATTCAAAGGATTTAGTCAAGATCCTCAGAGTGCTGCTCTCCATGTTAGCTCTTAACAATTATGTCATTTATATATACTTCCACATTTTTTCCAATTTGATCTTGGAACACATGCTTCATCAACCTTTGGTATGTTGCTCCAACATTCTTTATTCTAAAAGGCATAATATTATAGCAATAAAGACTTTCATGAGTAATAAATGATGTTTTCTCCTAATCCTCCTTCTTCATTGGGATCTGATGGTGCCCCTGAGCAGCATTCACAAAGTTATATAAGTTATGGTAAGCAGTTAAGTCCATTAGTTAATCTATCGTCGGTAACGAATAACTATCTTTAGGACATGATTTGTTGAGGTCAGTATAATCCACACACATTTTGTACTTTCCATTTGACTTTTTTACTAGTACCACGTTAGCTACCCATTATGGGTGTGTCACTTCTTTGATGAATCTGGCTTCTAGTAGTTTCTTTATTTCCACGATGATCACCTTCGGTCTCTCATATGTAAAGTTCCTATTTTTCTAAACAATGAGCTTAACTCTTGCCTTAATGTTTAGACTATGTGAGGCAATCCAAGGGTGTACTCTAATGATCTCAGATGCTTTAAAGGCAAAGTTGCCTAAATGTTTAATGAGGACCTTTCTTATCCCATGCTTAACTTCATCATTAAGCTCATTATCGATTCTGACTGTCTTTCCCTCAACAATCTGTAAGGTCTGGACCTAATCAATTGGTTAAGGATTGGCTCTTTGTTTATCAACTTTTAAGGATTTTAGAGGGAGTCTGGGGCTTGATAGCATTGTCTAGTCATATACTAATCTCTGTGAATAGTTATGACTTGACCTTCAAGAGGAATCTGCATGGTCAAACACATGATTGTTGTGGCTACAAGATATGTTTTTAGATATTGCTATACAATTACAACCTGTCTTTGCTCAATGGATACAAAACACCCATGCTTTAGCATCGGGTGCAACGGCTCCTGGTATAACAGCAAGCACCAATTTGACTTAGGGGGTGGTGATTTAGTGGTAGTGGGTGGTAGGAACCATATTTGAACTAGTGACATAAGGATTTTCAGTCCTCTGCTCTACCAGTTAAGCTATCCTGACATGGAAACAACAACCCTAGTCGCTATCTTTATATATGGTTTGCTTGTAAGTTTTACTGGTATGGCTTATAAACTGCTTTTGGGCAACCCTCTCAATAACTAAAAGATCCATCGAAGAATATGGGGTCTAGTTGAAGTAAAGAGCCTCCCATTAATTTATTAGAGTATTGATATGGTATAAATCATTGTAATGTATAAAGTTAATTTTTTTATTTTAACATTTTGAATTTATATTTTAGAATTAATTAAAAATCTAGAGTTTCTTACTTTTTTTATGACAAATATCAACAATATTTTTATCCCCTCTTCAAATAGAAATATTATTAAATAGGAATATTACCACTGGTTTTTTATTTTTATTTTTATTAGAATAAAAAAAGAAAAGAGGCCAAAGCCCCTTATTAAATTTGAACCGATGACTTACGCACTAACTAGAAATCCAATTTTGAAAGATTTCATTGCAGCTAATATACTAATATAATTAGTGATAGTAAGTAATATAAAAATAATAAGCAATACAAAGATTCTAAATTATATTTAAATTATAAGTTCAAATTAGAATCATAGTACAATATTTCATCTAAGCGTCTTGTATAATACTATTACACTAACCAAATTTATACTTCCCTTCTCTTAATTTAATTAAAGTTAACTTACTTTACTTGAAGTTATAAGGACCTAATTTCATGATGTAATTGTGCACGTATATGACGAAAGCCCCTATAATAAAAATCTAATTGAGAATTGATATCTGGTGTTGAGTTTCGTGATTTAAAAAACTAAAATGCAATGTTTTGTGGATTTAATTTCAAAATTATTTTTTTTTAGGGTTTTGATTGTAGAAATTAGAAACTTTTGAGGACCTTTTTTGTAATTTAATTAAAAAAAAGAAATGGTTGACCGACATTGTGTAATGTTGATCGACATTACAAAGTGCTGACAGACATTACGTAATGCTAGTAGGCATGGCATTACGGGTTGAAAATCGGCATTTTGGAATGCCAATTTTTGCTAAAAAGTGATTTTTATGCTGATTCTATCATTTTTCAATTTTTTTATTAGTCCAGGACACCACGTGTTTGATTTTTTTAAAACCTTATCGCTCATCATCTCATTATCTTGATTTTGAAAATTCAAAATAAAATGCAAAGACTCTTGATTTTGCTCCTAACTATCGCGCAACTTCCCTGCATGATCACAGGAGCTGGAATTGCATGGTCAAGCTTTAAAAGTTGAGAGATAGAGTCTGTGAGGGGGATGAAAAAAAAGCTGTAAGAAAAACCCTAGAAAAAGAACTGCAAAAAAATCAGAGAGAAAAAAACCCTAATTAGCTACTGAAAAAAAAAACCTTTTAAAAAAAATATGTTCTTTGCTTTTAAAGTCCAGAGAATTTAGCAAAAAAAAAAAACAAAGTCAATCTCAAAACGGTGACAATCCCAATTTGAGGAGCATTCAAACAATATTTGCACAACATCTTCCACTCTTTTTTTCTCTTTTATTTTGAATTGATTTCTTTGTTTTATTTTTTGATTAATTCATTACTGATTAATTTTTTATGTTTTTTTTATTGATATTCTGTGGTACTCTGGAGATGAGGTTGGTGAAATGAGATTTTAAGATTTCTAGTAATTAAAATTAATTTAGATTTAGCTCAGCCCATTAATTTTATTTCTTTTAAAATTTATAGACAATAGGCCCATTCCCTTAGTTAATTAAAACAAGTAGATTTAGGCTCACTAATTCAATTAAAATGTAGGACCATCTCTAGTCCAATTCACTTATAAATAAAAATAAGTAGAAATAGCTACTTTTAAAAATTAACCTAGTTTAGACTTAAGGACGATGCGCTTCATGTGCATTTTTTACATGTAATTTTATGACTTGTTGCTTTTTTTTTTTGTTAGATGGATGTTTAATTTGGATTTAAATAAAATTTCATGTAATTAGAGAATAAGATAGTAATTCATAAAGTAATTCTAAATGAACACAAGACAAAAAAAAGTTAGTATTCTGTTCCCAGAATTTCCTAGTTGTGATGTTAGCTTTCTTTTAGAGAATCAAGTACCACCTTTCGATTTGTCCTAGTTATTACTCTAGGTAACGACTCCTTATCTGTAATATCCTATATCTATATATATATATATATACACCCGCCCATACCTATATATATATATATATATACATACATACACTCATCAACACATCAAAAACACCCACACCAACTCCCTCATTTCAGTCTGTCCCCTCATCCTCACCTAGCTTTCTCTGCTGCTGCAGAATTCTTTTTCTTCTTCTTCTCCTTCTTCTTCTTCTTCTTCTCTTCCTCGCGCAGCAGCTGTTCCTCTCTTCCTCGCGCAGCAGCAGCCCTGCGTCTTGTCTGTGCAGCTTCGTCGCTCGGTGATGCCATCTCCTGGAAGTGTCCACCAGCCCTTCGCCTCCATGTGAGCAGCCTCATCCTCCCATCTTCACCGACAGCAGCAAGTTCTTCCCCTGCTCTATTTCCGCTGCTTGAAGGGTGAGAGATGCTCACCTGTTTTCTTTCTTTTCTCCCTTCAATTTTCTGCTTGATCTTAGCAATTCTAGGATGATTAGTGTTGGTTAGCATGTAATTGAGTTGATTGTATATTTTCTTGGATTTTTGATAGTTAAACTAAATTTACAGAAATTTAGTTAATGTTCATTTGGTTATTTAGATGGTTATTTAGCTATAATTAGCAATTAGGGAGATTATTATGGGTTATTTTTTTTTGAGCAAATTAATTTATTGAGATTTTAGGTAATTATTCTGATTTTTTTTTAGTGAATTCTGGAATTTTAAAACCATTTTAGGAATTTTCGGGAATTAATCATATAAAATAGAAAATAATAATGTTAATTGCCATTTTGGTGATATTAAGTGTTGAAATTAAGTTTAGGGTATAGTAGATAATTTTAAGAAGATTATACAAATTTTCTAGGAATTTTTATACTGTATGTCAAAATTTAATAATTAGACTAATTTTGAAACTTTGGTTTAAATAGGTAATGAAATTTGATTTTTAGGGTAAATAATATTTTTGGGAGGAATTTGTTGGTTAATTAAATGTTTTAATTACATTAAGAAAATGTATTTTGAGAAAATGAATTTTTGACATGATTAAATAGTTTTTAGGAATTATTTTTAGTAGTAAAAGCTCATTATGTAAATTATGTATTTTAGGGGGGTAAAAATGTAATTTTACACTAAATGTGATAAATATATATATATGTTGATTAGTTTTATTAATAATTAAAGGGTTTAGATAATTTTTAGAAATTAATTGACATGATTTCCTAAGTAATGTAAATTTTGAATAATGGAGATTTTGTATAATTTTTATCTATTCTTATATGTATGAATGTGATATGTATTTAAGAAACACATATTATTAAATTGTGATATTTTATTTGAGTTGTGATCTCGGTCGGGGCAAATTGTATTTTGGGAGCCCGACTCGAGTGTGGATGGTTTTGGAAATTAGAAGTGAATTTTCTATGCAGGTCTGGCTCTACCTTTGGTAGAGAGATGTCCGTTTTACAGAGGAGACTCTGTTGAAATTTCGGTAGATTTTCTCGTAAAACGTGATATCCGTAGAAAAATGTCTACCGTTAATTAGGTTAAAAACCTGTCTGTCGAGTCAGTTTGGAATTTCATTGCTTTGTTGATTTTTGGTTTCGGTGTCCATAGTCATATTTTAAAGGTCGATTATTATTTTCCTTTAGATCATTTCGGAGCAGAAGCCGTGAGGCCGAGGCAGACGCGTGGTCGTCAGCCTTCACATTCATCCTGTAAGTCAGTAGAACGATCTGTGCGTGTGTTTATGTAAAAATGCATGCGCTCGTATTTTATTACATTGATTACAGGATTTATTTAATTTAATGCTATTATCTAAGATTTAAACGCATTTTATTTATTTACAAATCGATTTTTGAGAAATTTTGGTAGAACGGGCTACCTGGTGGGCTTCACCAGGACTATGTGCACATGGTAGAGATTGAGAGATGGATCCGAAAATTTTATGATTGATGAATGTTAAACTGGGACGGGTGCCTCGGTAGAAGCCTTAGCTCTTGGGGACCGCCAGTGATTGGAAAGTCAATAATGGACTGGGATGGGTGCCTCGGTTGATGCCTTAGCTCTCGGGGACCGCCAGATCCATATATTTGGATTAAGTGAATGACTACGGCTTGGTGCCTCGGTTGATGCCTTTGCTCTCGGGGACCGGTAGTCTAGTTGGGATAAGTGGGCCCAGTTGGCCATTTAGACATGGGTTTAGGGTTCTACCGAGATTTTTCAAAAGCTATAATTATATATATTATAAATTATTTTCACTATAAAAATATATAGTTTTAAAAAAAAAAAAAAAAAAAAAGGTTTTCAAACCGTACAGCTCTTTTATTGACTTACTCAGTGAGGTCTGATTCCCCTTAATTTATTTTTTCAGGAGCTTGGGAGTTTGACCTCAGACTACCTCTACGCCGGATTTCTTCTTCACCGGCAATTTTATGTAGGTCATTGTAAGCTGTACTGTATATTAATCTAGGATGCTGCAGTAGTATATGTATTGAGGATCTGTATGGTTTAAACTAAATTATGTAGTTTATTTGTACGAAATACATTTATGTATATGACATAGAACTCAATTGATAATATGAGATGTTGAATCGTATTTTTATTAAACTGTTAAATTTGTGTAATTTGAGAAAAATCAGTTTGATAATATGTTCTGTTGGTAATTAAAGTAAAAATATGAATGGTTTTATTTTCTTTTTCCTTTAGGCTTACTCCGGGTTTCGGTGGCCTTATGCCTACCCATTCCCTAGTGCCGGTCACGTGCCCTCGGGTTCGGGTCGTGACAAAGTTGGTATCAGAGCATAAGTTTGATTAATTGTCCATGTCTGTCTTTCTGTGTAACTACTGCAGCTTTAGGGTTGATAATTGTCTTGAGATGTATGGTTTCTAATTCCGCGTTGCTTTAAATATTCTTACCCCGTTTTGAATTCAATTTTTCTTGTCTTCCTTTCAGAATGAGGCGTGTGCGTACCGACCCAGATGCTGATCCGACCCTTAGGCTAGATGAGCAGTCTGTGCACGATGAGGCTCCCCTTCCTGCTCCACGTCATAGGGGCAGAGGTAGAGGTAGAGGTCGAGCCAGGGTAGCCGCAGCTGAGATTCCTGATCAGCAGCCAGTCGAGCCTGAGGCCCCAGCTGTTGACCCCACAGCCTTTGCAGCTGGACTGGCAGGGATTAATCAGGGTCTAGCAGCATTGAATCAGGCGATGCCCCTTGTACAGCAGATGCTTCAGCAGAGGAACCAGGGTATGTCAGATACTGAAGTAGCCCTTCTTTACTCTCGGATCGGTAGAGTTTCTTTCGACGGTACGGGTGATGCCTTAGACTTCATTAATGCGATTGAGGCACGCACCAGGACTGGGCACATGGATTATCAGAGGATTATGATTGTGGAGTTGTCGGTACAGGCGGCTGCTCAGGATTGGTTTATGCAGTCGATTCAGCCATCGATGCACGAGCTGACTTGGCCAGAATTTAAGGACCACTTTTTGAGATTTTTCTGTCCTCCAGCCACCAGAGACACCTACAGGTGGCAGCTGCTCCATATTACTAGAGGCGATAGGTCAGTGGAGGATTATACCAGAGAGTTTAATAGACTGTCCCGACATGCAGAAGATATTAGGAGGGACCCTTACAGAGCAGTGGAGCTATATGTTACTGGATTAGGACCCGCTTTTGTTGGTATGCGTACCGAGGACCGCACCTTGGAGAGTGTGATTGAGGAGGCCCGTTTGATAGAGAGGCGACATATCCACCAGGGCACCATGATAGATCCTTATATGATCGGGGGCAGTGGTCATGGTGTAGCTCCTGGGTACCAGCAGCCAGCATTTCACATCGGCAGTTCGAGTCAGCAGGCTGCGGGTGGTTCTCAGCAGAGTGGTAGGAGGTCCAGGACTCACAGAGTTGGCCGACATGGATATGCTTCAAACAGGAGAACCGACAGGAGTCACAGATTCGGTGTAGGAGTTAGTAGCAGTAGTAGTGGGCAGAGTACCGGGCAGAGTAGTTCTGGGTCTGGAGCTAGTGCTTGTGCGAGTTGTGGACGATTTCATCAGGGCCCGTGTCATATGTTGATGGGCGCTTGCTTTAGGTGTGGGCAGGTTGGACACCTTGCCAGAGCTTATCCCCACTCCGGATACCAGCCACAGTACGTTCAGGGTTCGTCTTCCTCAGTAGCTCAGCCCTACTATCCGATACCTCAGCAGTATCGAGCACCCACACAGCCACAACAGAGACCGCCTCAGCATATGAATCAGCAAGGTCGAGGTTCAGTTGGTAGACCTAGTGGACGTGGTTTTGCGCAGCCTTCGACTTCTCAGCAGGCAGGTCGTGGTCAGGCTCGAGTGTTCACTTTGACACCACAGGATGCTCAGACTTCGAATGCAGTGGTAGCAGGTATTCTCTCAGTCTGTGCATACGATGCTAGAGTGTTGTTTGATCCCGGTGCTTCACATTCCTTCATTTCTCCTGTGTTCGCTTCGAGAATCGAGTGGCAGCCTTCTAGGTTGTCCTTTCCTCTATCTGTTTCGACTCCTCTGAGTGACGAGTTAGAGACAGATGTTTTCTTTCCTTTGTGTTCGGTGATGGTTGATGGTAGAGAACTATTGGCGGACTTAGTATTACTCGACGTACTGGAATTCAATGTCATTTTGGGTATGGATTGGTTGTTGAGGTATTATGCCTTTGTGAATTGTAGAGAGAAAGAAGTGGTGTTCAGGATTCCAGGTGAAGAAGAATTCTGTTTCAAAGGTGAAAGGAGCTCCATGCCTCATAATCTCATTTCTGCCATTACAGCCCGGAAGATGCTTAAAAGGGGTTGTCAGGGATACTTGGCAATAGTAAGAGATGTTGAGAAGGAGAATGTGGCAATTGATCAGGTGCCAGTGGTGTGTGAATTTCTGGATGTCTTTCCTGAAGAATTACCAGGATTACCACCAGACAGAGAGATAGAGTTCTATATCGATGTCATACATGGTACGGATCCTATTTCTATGCCACCTTACAGAATGGCACCAGCTGAACTGCAGGAGCTGAAAGAGCAGTTGCAGGAGTTGCTTGATAAGGGTTTCATCAGACCCAGTACATCGCCTTGGGGTGCTCCGGTGTTGTTCGTGAAGAAGAAAGATGGTAGCCTTCGACTTTGTATCGACTACCGGCAGTTGAATAAGGTCACCATCAAGAATAAGTACCCACTTCCGAGGATCGATGATATGTTTGATCAACTTCAAGGTGCTACATGCTTCTCTAAAATAGATCTGAGATCCGGGTATCATCAGTTGAGAATCAGAAGAGGTGATGAGCCCAAGACAGCCTTTCGAACAAGATATGGCCATTATGAGTTTTTAGTAATGTCCTTTGGACTGACTAACGCTCCAGCAGCCTTTATGGACTTGATGAATCGGGTATTTAGGCCATACTTGGATCGGTTTGTGATAGTTTTCATTGATGACATTTTGGTTTATTCTAAGGGTGAGGCTGAGCATGTGATGCATCTGAGAAGGGTATTTCAGACCTTAAGAGAGCATAGATTGTATGCCAAGTTCTCAAAGTGCGAGTTCTGGTTGTATTAAGTGGCATTCCTAGGCCACGTGGTTTCTCGAGATGGCATACAGGTGGACCCTAAGAAGATTGAGGCTATTACAGAATGGCCAAGGCCGACTACGGTTAGGGAAGTACGGAGTTTCCTGGGTCTAGCAGGTTATTACAGAAGATTTGTAAAGGATTTCTCTAGAATTGCTGCACCCTTGACAAGGTTGACCCAGAAGAATGTTAAGTTTGTATGGACGGACAAATGCGAAGAGCATTTCCAACTATTGAAGAACTTGTTGACGTCAGCACCGATTCTAACTTTACCCTCTGGAAATGAAGGTTATACAGTATATTGTGATGCTTCCAGAGTAGGATTGGGCTGTGTGTTGATGCAAAATGGCCAAGTGATTGCTTACGCTTCGAGGCAGTTGAAGAAGCACGAGCAGAACTATCCTACTCATGACTTAGAGATGGCAGCCGTGGTGTTTGCTTTAAAAATATGGAGGCATTACTTGTACGGAGTGACATGTGAGATATACACAGATCATAAGAGCTTGAAATATATTTTCCAGCAGAGGGATTTGAATCTGAGGCAGAGGAGATGGATGGAACTTCTTAAGGATTATGATTGCTCCATTTTATACCATCCAGGAAAGGCAAATGTTGTTGCGGATGCCTTGAGTAGGAAATCAGCAGGCAGCCTTGCCCATATTAGCACAGAGAGAAGGCCCATTATTAAGGAGTTGCATGGACTGATTGATCGGGGATTGCAGATGAAAGTTACCCGAAAGTGTCTTTTTGCTCAATTCAGTGTACGGTCAGTATACTTGGATCGGGTGAAGGCAGCTCAGAGCAGAGACCCCCAGTTACAGAGAATCATGTATGAAGTGCAACAAGGGCAGTCATAGGACTTTGTAATTGACAAGGAAGGTATATTGCGGTTGGGCACTAGGATTTGTGTGCCAGATGTTGATGACTTGAGAAAGGAGATCATGGAGGAAGCACATTATTCTGCATATAGTGTTCATCCGGGTTCTACCAAGATGTATCATAATCTGAAAGATACATATTGGTGGAATGGAATGAAGAAGGACATTGCAGAGTTTGTATCCAGGTGCTTGACTTGCCAGCAAGTAAAGCTTGAACATCAGAGACCCTCGGGACTGTTGCAACCCATGCCAATTCCTGAATGGAAATGGGATATGATAGCCATGGATTTCGTAACTGGACTACCTCGAACTACTGGAGGTTATGACGCTATTTGGGTGATTGTTGATAGGTTAACTAAATCAGCACACTTTCTGCCTATAAAGAAGACGTACTCCACTGATAGACTGGCAAGACTTTATGTCAATAGAATCGTTTGTCTACATGGGGTACCAGTGAGCATAGTGTCGGATAGAGGAGCCACTTTTACCTCAGTCTTTTGGCAAGAATTACACAAGGCCTTGGGTACCAGATTGGATTTTAGTACGGCCTTCCACCCTCAGACAGATGGTCAGTCTGAGCGGACCATCCAGACGTTAGAAGATATGTTGAGGATGTGTGTAATGGATTTTGGAGGACAATGGGATTCACACTTGCCACTGATTGAGTTTGCCTATAATAACAGCTATCATGCTAGCATTGAGATGGCACCATACGAGGCACTATATGGTAGGAAGTGTAGATCACCTTTGTGTTGGGAGATTGGAGAGAGGCAGTTAACGGGACCAGAGTTGGTGCAGATCACATCAGAGAAAGTCCCCATTATACAGCAGCGATTGAAGACAGCCTTTAGTAGACAGAAGAGCTACGCTGACCCTAGGAGGAAGGATGTATCCTTCATGGTTAGAGACATGGTGTTCCTGAAGGTGTCTCCAATGAAAGGAGTTATGAGATTTGGCAAGAAGGGTAAGCTAGCTCCTAGATACATTGGACCGTTTGAAATTCGGTCTAGAGTGGGTGAAGTGGCATATAGGCTAGTGTTACCACCAGAGCTATCGAGAATCCATCCTGTATTTCATGTTTCCATGTTGAGAAAATACGTCCCTGATCCGTCTCATGTGTTGCAACCTCAAACCGTAGAGCTTAGCGACGATTTGACTTACGAGGAATACCCGGTGGCGATTGTGGATCGTCAAATCCGACAGCTGCGAACTAAGGAGATACCGATGGTGAAGGTGTTATGGAGTAACCATTCTGCAGAAGATTGCACCTGGGAAACTGAAGCTGAGATGCGAGTTTCGTTCCCGTATCTCTTTTCTTCTTAGCTTTGTAATTCCTCTTTTCTTTCTTTTCTTGAATTCGAGGACGAATTCATATAAGGAGGAGAGACTGTAATATCCTATATCTATATATATATATATATATACACCCGCCCATACCTATATCTATATATATATATACATACACTCATCAACACATCAAAAACACCCACACCAACTCCCTCATTTCAGTCTATCCCCTCATCCTCACCTAGCTTTCTCTGCTGCTGCAGAATTCTTTTTCTTCTTCTTCTCCTTCTTCTTCTTCTTCTTCTTCTTCTTCTCTTCCTCGCGCAGCAGCTGTTCCTCTCTTCCTCGCGCAGCAACAGCCCTGCGTCTTGTCTGTGCAGCTTCGTCGCTCGGTGATGCCATCTCTTGGAAGTGTCCACCAGCCCTTCGCCTCCATGTGAGCAGCCTCATCCACCCATCTTCACCGACAGCAGCAAGTTCTTCCCCTGCTCTGTTTCCGCTGCTTGAAGGTGAGAGATGCTCACCTGTTTTCTTTCTTTTCTCCCTTCAATTTTCTGCTTGATCTTAGCAATTCTAGGATGATTAGTGTTGGTTAGCATGTAATTGAGTTGATTGTATATTTTCTTGGATTTTTGATAGTTAAACTAAATTTACAGAAATTTAGTTAATGTTCATTTGGTTATTTAGATGGTTATTTAGCTATAATTAGCAATTAGGGAGATTATTATGGGTTATTTTTTTTTGAGCAAATTAATTTATTGAGATTTTAGGTAATTATTCTGATTTTTTTTTAGTGAATTCTGGAATTTTAAAACCATTTTAGGAATTTTCGGGAATTAATCATATAAAATAGAAAATAATAATGTTAATTGCCATTTTGGTGATATTAAGTGTTGAAATTAAGTTTAGGGTATAGTAGATAATTTTAAGAAGATTATACAAATTTTCTAGGAATTTTTATACTGTATGTCAAAATTTAATAATTAGACTAATTTTGAAACTTTGGGTTAAATAGGTAATGAAATTTGATTTTTAGGGTAAATAATATTTTTGGGAGGAATTTGTTGGTTAATTAAATGTTTTAATTACATTAAGAAAATGTATTTTGAGAAAATGAATTTTTGACATGATTAAATAGTTTTTAGGAATTATTTTTAGTAGTAAAAGCTCATTATGTAAATTATGTATTTTAGGGGGGTAAAAATGTAATTTTACACTAAATATGATAAATATATATATATTTTGATTAGTTTTATTAATAATTAAAGGGTTTAGATAATTTTTAGAAATTAATTGACATGATTTCCTAAGTAATGTAAATTTTGAATAATGGAGATTTTGTATAATTTTTATCTATTCTTATATGTATGAATGTGATATGTATTTAAGAAACACATATTATTAAATTGTGATATTTTATTTGAGTTGTTATCTCGGTCGGGGCAAATTGTATTTTGGGAGCCCGACTCGAGTGTGGATGGTTTTGGAAATTAGAAGTGCATTTTCTATGCAGGTCTGGCTCTACCTTTGGTAGAGAGATGTCCGTTTTACAGAGGAGACTCTGTCGAAAATTTCGGTAGATTTTCTCATAAAACGTGATATCCGTAGAAAAATGTCTACCGTTAATTAGGTTAAAAACCTGTTTGTCGAGTCAGTTTGGAATTTCATTGCTTTGTTGATTTTTGGTTTCGGTGTCCATAGTCATATTTTAAAGGTCGATTATTATTTTCCTTTAGATCATTTCGGAGCAGAAGCCGTGAGGCCGAGGCAGACGCGTGGTCGTCAGCCTTCACATTCATCCTGTAAGTCAGTAGAACGATCTGTGCGTGTGTTTATGTAAAAATGCATGCGCTCGTATTTTATTACATTGATTACAGGATTTATTTAATTTAATGCTATTATTTAAGATTTAAACGCATTTTATTTATTTACAAATCGATTTTTGAGAAATTTTGGTAGAACGGGCTACCTGGTGGGCTTCACCAGGACTATGTGCACATGGTAGAGATTGAGAGATGGATCCGAAAATTTTATGATTGATGAATGTTAAACTGGGACGGGTGCCTCGGTAGAAGCCTTAGCTCTCGGGGACCGCCAGTGATTGGAAAGTCAATAATGGACTGGGATGGGTGCCTCGGTTGATGCCTTAGCTCTCGGGGACTGCCAGATCCATATATTTGGATTAAGTGAATGACTACGGCTTGGTGCCTCGGTTGATGCCTTTGCTCTCGGGGACCGGTAGTCTAGTTGGGATAAGTGGGCCCAATTGGCCATTTAGACATGGGTTTAGGGTTCTACCGAGATTTTTCAAAAGCTATAATTATATATATTATAAATTATTTTCACTATAAAAATATATAGTTTTTTAAAAAAAAAAAAAAAAAAAAAGGGTTTTCAAACCGTACAGCTCTTTTATTGACTTACTCAGTGAGGTCTGATTCCCCTCAATTTATTTTTTCAGGAGCTTGGGAGTTTGACCTCAGACTACCTCTACGCCGGATTTCTTCTTCACCGGCAATTTTATGTAGGTCATTGTAAGCTGTACTGTATATTAATCTAGGATGCTGCAGTAGTATATGTATTGAGGATCTGTATGGTTTAAACTAAATTATGTAGTTTATTTGTACGAAATACATTTATGTATATGACATAGAACTCAATTGATAATATGAGATGTTGAATCGTATTTTTATTAAACTGTTAAATTTGTGTAATTTGAGAAAAATCAGTTTGATAATATGTTCTGTTGGTAATTAAAGTAAAAATATGAATGGTTTTATTTTCTTTTTCTTTTAGGCTTACTACGGGTTTCGGTGGCCTTATGCCTACCCATTCCCTAGTGCCGGTCACGTGCCCTCGGGTTCGGGTCGTGACATTATCTCCACGCTATGTCTTTGTGACATAGTAGTGTGTTCCCTAGAGCCCTGAGCCCAAACAGTGTTACGGTTGCTAAAATTTTAGGCACGCGCTAAACCCCACTCTCTACAGTCCTGAATTCCAAGTTTTGCTATGATTGATTCTACTTTTATTCTTTTTTTTCTAACTTACTTTACTTGAAGATGGGGTCCCGAATTCCAAGTTTTGCTGTGATTGAATCTACTTTTATCTTGGTTATCAAATTCTAACCTCAATTCTACTAGTCCCATTGGTTGTGTGGTTCCTCCATAAAAGCTTATAATAGGATTTTGAATAGCTTTCAAATCAATGATAGAACCTCCCATTGCCTTATAAGCATTCTAAGAGAGTGCATTGACAACACTTTTATCATTAATTAGCAATCTTTTTACTAATTAATTATTGATGAAAACACTCACCATTAAGGCATCATTATGAGAATGCTAAACATGTTTCCTATCTTTCGGACTAAATATGATAGTCTACTTTTTTTCAAAGGTGGGGCCTTACTCCTTTAAGTTCTTTTAGGCTTTCTTCTAGTTGTTTCTCCTCCGACAATCATATTGATAACTTTGACTACATCATTATGAGCTTTCTTCTATTCTAGATTATCTCTATCCTGATCATCTGGATCTTTATCTCTTCTAGTTGTGTCAATAAAGTTAATGAGCTTCCCATTATGTATTAACTTTTTTATACCATTTTGTAATTCTCAGCATGCCTCAGTATCATGCCCATAATCCCGGTGGTATTGACAGTAGTACCTCCTATCTTGCATGGCCCTCCTAGTTGGACTCAACCTTCTGGCTAAAGTTATGTCCATACCACTCTGTTTAATCCATTTGAGAATTTTGGATCTGGAGGTGTTTAGTGGTGTGCAATTCTTTGCCTCTCCTTCCATTAGTTTAAAGTTTATCCATTGGAATCTAAGCCTTCTTGGTTCTGACCTTTCATCTTTTCTGTTAGGCGCTTTCTCGTCATCCTGATGCATCCTTATATCTTCATCCATTTTTATCATCTTTATTGCCATAGTTATTACCTCAGCAAAGGTATTAGGTTCTTTAGTCATGATCTTGTCCTTGAGTTTCCCCAACCAGGTCCTATTATTCAAGGCTTCTATGGCTACTTCATCGATTAATTTTTTTAATTTGCATAGCTACCTTATTGAATCTATCCAAATAATTTCGTAATGACTTTGTAGCCTTTTATTTACACATCTGAAGATCATTTATGTTTTTAGCATGATGAACATTGGTGATGAGCTGAGTTTGGAATTTTTTAACTAATTCTTTAAAGGATGAGTAGAATTTTTAAGAAGCTAGTGGAACCACTTTTAAACATTCTTGGTGAGTGTACTAAGAAAGACTCTGTACATGATTCTGTCATTACATTCTAAAGCAGCATCCTGGTCCTGAACGAGGATATGTGGTTGATCGGATCCCTAGTTATATCAAACTAATCTAACTGAAGCATTCTTAACTTGGTTGGGATCTCTGTACTGATTATTCTACTTAAAAATCCTTTCATAACACATTCATCTTCCTTCCTCAGTTTATTATGAGCTTTATGCATGACTTTTTCAACTTTATAAGCTATCTTTGAGTCATCTAGGGTCAGGATTATTGAGTTAGATTCTCCTTTCAAAGCTTTGTGACTTTCTCTATTTCCACTAGACACATTCGGAGCTACTGCTGGTGTTGCTACATTATTCTCTGGATGAGTTATTCTGGGATTACTGCCTTAAATCAAGGCATTCGGCTATTGTTCCATTAGGAGTATCTAAGTTTGGATGTTTTGAATCATTGCTTCTTTAGTTAATGGAGGTAGGTTGAGTTTCTCAATTATTATGTTTAGGTTTGGTGTATTTATGGTGGGGGTTTCTAGCAAGTTTGGAAAAGGTATAGAAGGTATGGGTCAGTTATTATGCTACAGAGGAGCATGATAAAGGAAGTCATTGCTTAGTGTTGGCCATCCCTGAGTATTACTAGTTAGAGTGTATGCTCCGAGTAGAGTATATAATGAGGGTCCAATATGCTAAAAAGGTGCTGACAAAATTATTGACTGAATAGGTGTTGACAGTTTAATTAAGGGAACAGGGGTTGATAGGATGATCTATGTATGTAAGGTTGAGATTGGTGATAGACTGGAAGTCATGATGTTAATGTCTTATTTGATAGACGCTTAATGGCTTTTAACTCAAGAGGATTCCCACAGATAGTGCCACTTAATAACTTATTTCTGAAACTCCTAAGTTTAAGCCTTACAAGGAATCAACAAAGGATAATGTGAGAAGTGGGTAGGATCCCTAAAAACCCTCTAATGCCTAAGTTATAGAATATATAGAGAGAGAGTTTAGAGAAATAAAGAGGTAAAGAGTATAAGAGAATAGAATGAGTGAGAATGAGGGATATGGGTCCTATTTTTAGGGAAAATGATGCTCAAACTTGAGAGGAATATGATTCGTATTTGATGAAGGTCCTGTGTCTATTTTGTGAGTATTTCTTCCTGTCCAAGAGTCTTTTTAATTGGGAATCCTTCTCCTATTTGGTTTGGACATCCTTTATCTACAAGTCACCCTTTTATAGGAAAATAAACCTTTAATATAATAGGAATATGTATATGGGGTATCAGTAACTAAGTCAATGTTCTACTACCAATGTTCTCTCTTAAATTTAAAATATAATGATACACTTCAACATCACTAATACCTGCAATCAACCTTCATTTTACCCAATATCTTATTCTACCTAGTCGGTGTCATCAAGTTCAATTTGACCATTAAAATGGCATCATTAGGTTCAAGAATTTAAGTGTGTTTTGGTCCTTTTTTCCAATTCTCAATGTATAGTCCAAATGGGTACATGGTCACTCATTATTAACAAGAATGCCAAAAGAATATATTATGTTAAACTCGACAATGCCAAGCTCAATCTATTACATTTAGATTAAATGAAATTGAGAGGAGAAAAAAACATTGAGTTTAATGATCCGTCTGTTTGTCTAATAGTGGTCATGGTGCAAGATTCCTTGCTTTGAATTGAACATTTCAAAGAAAAAGATTTTGGTTGTTAAAAAAAAAGAGAAAAAGATTTTGTATTTATCTTACTCAAATAAACATCATAATTTGTACAAGTACATTGGCACTCCACAATAAAGGAAAATAATAATAAATAAAATAAAATTTAACTCAAGATGATGTATATTGAAGTCACTCAATTTTTCTTAAAATAACACTAATTAGAACTGTTTGAGAAATGATAAACCACATCTCAATAATTTATGACCTATATCTCACCATTAAATACTATAGAGTTTAATCCTTTCTTAATCTGCACCATCTACAAATCCTAAAGTAGACAATGAACAAATTCCAAAATCAGTTGCATAAGTCTTCCTAGAGCAAAAATAAATGTTGCTGAGACTTTTTATAATAGGCAATTGCTCCTTCAATTAAAGTCTCTATTTCTAAATTTGCTTTCAGTATCTATATATTAATACATTCAAACACAATATTGGCAGTTATCTTAAAGACCTATCTAAAATTAAAAAAAAAAAGTAAAAACCTTGAAAATAAATTTCCAGTTCATGAAAATTAACTAATGTTGCTTTACTTTGATTTTCTTACTTACTCTATTTTCATGTATCAAACAACTTCTCTAGTACACTTTAGGTGATCGAACTCTTCTAAATTGGTTCTAATTCAGTATTAGAAACTGAAAAATTAAAAACAAAATTTTTAAATATAAATTGTTGAAATATTGAATAGTAATAGAAGGAAATAGTTGTTTACTTGAAATTTAAATAGTGGAAGGATCTCGAGGCAGAGATTTAAAAAAAATAGAGAGCCTATAAAATTACCAGATAACACCATTAATAAATCAAATTTAGAAGAGAATTATAAACATATAAAAAAAAACCACTTAATTTGTTGTTGTTACAACATTCCAAATATCTCATATCAAGAAAGAAAACATAAAAAAAAAGACTTTTAGCAAAACCCATGATTATACTCCTGGCATATATTCTATTAAACATATGCAAGAAATAATTAAAATTCGTAGAGTTTACGACACGTACAATGCTAAGTTCAAGAAACAGACGGTCCTTCTTTGTAATTATTTGCATAACACTCAACTTGTAGTTGCTCAAGTTACTACTCAATTGTAGCTAGCATAAAATGAGGGTGATTCATTAAGATTTTAAGACAAAAGGCTCCAATTGAAGCGAAACTATAAGAGCAAGTGAAGTAGTAGAATCTAAAGATTAAAACTAAAGAATAATGCTACAATTCATCCGTATCCAAAAATTCATCAAACACTTTCCCAATCATAAAGTTTCCTAATCCTTCAAAATATAGTCATTTATCCATTTCTTTTATATTCAAAATGTTATAAGAGAAAAAAAAATCTCTCAAATATAAGTAAAATGACTCGTGAAATAAAAACTTCGATTATGAAATACTAAACCCAAACAGACTAAAAAGTTATTTTAAAAGAAATTAAAGAGGCGAAGCAAAAGGAAGTATGCATACTATAACTGGAAAATTGTTGAGCAGTAAAAAAAAATCACAAAATCAAGGCTAGTGCCCTTAAGAAATAAGAATCTTCCGACACAAGGTGAAGGTCCATATATTTCAATGGAAAAGCTAATATACTGTAATATCCCGTGTTTTTAAAATATTTTTACACTGTACCGGGATATGCAGTGTTAATAATTTATGTATATTATATGATATTTTTACGAGTTAATATGTATTTAAAACCTATTTTTAATACTATGTTTTATCTACAGTACTTTACGTAAAATTTTCCCGGGACTTGCATTTTCGGGAAAATTTTCACGTAAATATTTTAATATTAATTATTTTAAATATATTTTCGGACTTGCATGGACTCATACGTATTTTTAAAATACTAAATAAAGTCTACGTGTGTGTATATTTATTTAATTAGGGTTTAGTATTACCCTAATATTTTATTTATTATTTATTAGTTTTATTGATATTTAATTATTTTTATTTAGTATAAATTATTAAAATATTAAATTTTATGTGTGTGGTGTATATTTAATGTGTGTGATTTAATATTTTTTTATTATATAGTGTAAAGTATATATATATATACATATATACATTAAAATTTGTCAAAATTACAAAAGTTTGGAAAATTACCATTTTGCCCCCCGAGTCTTCTTCTTCCTCCCGATCCTTCTCCTCGCCGTCCGGTCGCTGCTACTGCCGTTTCTTCACCGTGGGTGTGCCACCGCCTTCCCCAACCATTTCAGCCGCCTGAGGTAGCCGTTTCCGGCGTCTGGAAGTCGATTTTGGCCGGAGAAGTCGAAAATCGATCCACCGTCGATCACGTCGATTCCGGTCACCGTTTTTGACACCGCTAGTCTCTTTCTTCTCCTTGAGCTCTGGTGAGTGTGATTCTAGCTTTGGTTTGAGCTTAAATGGTCTAGAATTGCTTAGGTTTCGATTTTTGTCAATTTTGGCCTATTAGGGTTTTTGATTTTTTTGAGCTTCGAATTGGATGATTCATGAAAAATCCCTTCACAAATGTTGATCCTAGTAGCTTAATCTACAAGTATGAATTTTTGTAGAATTTTTGAAGATTTTTTGGATTTTTGGGTATTTTTGAATATTTTAATATTATTTTCTAATTTTTGGAAATTAATTATTTAAATTATGAAATTGGGATTTATGGTTAAATTAGATGTTGAAATGAATTATAGGAATTTATTTGGAATTTTTATGAATTTCTAAGTATTTATTTTGAATTATTGAAGTTTATGTGATTTTGAGAAATTAGGGTTAATTGTGTTTTTATTTGAATTTAATTGGTTAATTGAGTTTAATTATTGATATTATTGATAAATATGTTGAGAAAATTAATTTTGGATAATTGTATAATTTTTGGTGAATTTTTGAAGTAATTTAAGTATATTTATATATATAGGGGTATTTTGGTAATTTTACCCTAAATTGTCTAAAAATGTAATTTAATTGGTTTTAATAGTTATTTAAGGTATAAAAATGATTTCTACAAATTATTTGGTATTTTTAACTAATTAAAACTATTTTTCGTGAATTATTTTCAATTATATATATAATATACGATTTTTCTAATAAAATGAGTTTTATTCGGTTTTTACGGTGTTTAAAGGTTAATTATGTAATTTCTACGTATAAAATGTATTTATGTGATTTAAGGATATTCTTGGTATTTTCGAAATTATTCTGTGTTTGTGGACCCCGGTTGGTGGACTGTAGTTTGGAGTCCGACCGTGGGATTTTGATTGTGTTGAGCCTATTTCTCGAAGTGTATTTCTTTGCAGGGTCGGCTCTACTCTTTTGAGTAGAGAGATGTCCGTTTTACAGGGGAGGTTCTGCCGGATTTTCGGTAGAATTCTCGTAAAACGTGATATCCAGTCGAACCCTAATTTCTGATTCTGTGTTTAATACTCTAGATCGAATTCTAGGATTTTTGTTAGGGTTATTCTGATGTCGATTATTTATTTCTTGTTTAGTTGCGCCGAGACCGAGGGCTAGTGGACCAGGCCCGTCGGACCCGTCTCGTGGAGCGCACTAGGTGAGTTACTATACTATATATATATGCTTAGGATGCATGATTTAGAAATATATGTTTTATTTTGATTAAAATGCATAAATATTATGATTTGTATTTAAGTATATTTTTGGTTTATTTTTGGTATATAATAAATTATATACATGTTTTATTAATAAAATATATTTAAAATGTTTTTAAATATATTTTTAGTTTAATTTATGATTTGATTGAATTTATTTGACGTATATATACTCGAAATATACCTGGTTTATGTTTGGTATATTTCCGGTATATATATGGTTTATATTGTTGTTTTATTTAAATTCATGCATCATTTATTGTGAATGAATGATTTATATTATTAATGAAGGATATCGATAGAACGTGCTACCTAGTGGGCAGCACTAGGACTGAGTACGTACCGGTACGCCTATAGTATTTAGGCTATAATACTAACTTATTTGTGGATATTGATTTGATTATGATTATTTGATGTGTGAGATGTGATTTGGGTGTGATTGCTGGAGCTCGGTTGACCAAGTGTCTCGGGGCCAATCACACTGGCAGTCAGACTGCTGGAGCTCGGTTGACTTAGTGTCTCGGGGCCAGTCTACTGTCTAAATGGATTAAGTGGATATAATTGGAATAAGTGAGCCTGTATGGCTAGAGTGTTGTTTAACATTATTTTTCTGAGGTTGCGATATTCTAGGGTTCTATGTGATCCTTCATAAAAGATGATTTTCAGATAAAATATATAAAAATGATTTTATTGCATCTGTATGTAATTGCCTGTATATATATATATTAGATATATACTGTTGACTGTATGCAGTATCATTTAGTATGCATGTATATATATTATAGTAATTCACTCAGTGAGGTCTGACTCCCCTCCGTTGACTATTTTTCAGGAGAGTCAACTTCTTCAGACCTCAGTAGCAGGTCGATACGCCGGATTTCTTCCACCCCGGCTTCTTTATGTAAATTATCTACTTGAGTCTTATTTATTTTATCTAGACACTGCAGTAGTTGTGAATTAAAGTATTGGATTTCATGTATTTTATTTAAAGAGATGTATTATATTGAAACTGGATTTGTATTAAAAGACTATATATATGTGATGAGATGAGATTTCGATTTAAATCCAGTTGATATGGATAATATTACGATATTATGATTTTTATTTTCGCTGCATATCATATTGTTACTGTTATTATGGCATGTTTTATTTTATTTTAGGCTTGCTACGGGTTCCGGATTCGAAAGAATTCTCGTTCCCTAGCGCCGGTCATGGCCCCTGTTTTGGGTCGTGACATATACTGAGGTTGTTTCCATCTTTATTGCCTATAAAATCTCAATTGGAAGAACATTTTCTTTGGATATTGATATCAAAATCTAAAATAAAAAAAATAATAATTGATACAAGCTAGTGAGGTGGATTTAAATTTTTATCTGAATTGAGAAATACAGTGAGTGAGGAGAGAGCGTAATTTGAATTTAGAAAAGGGTGTGAACAAAGGATTACAATCTTCTATGCTATTTTCATTTTTCATAATTGGAATTGAAATTGACACAATAAAATGAAAAGAGAGCAAATATTTCTAGGAAGAGTATCTTTAATACAATAAATAATAATAATAATGTCTAATAATGAGGGTGTCTTTAGGTTTTCAAGGTAATTGAAAAGATGAAGATTACAAAAAAAGAACAAAGATGCTATTGAATGGGAGAAGACACATCAATTAATAACTTGAGACTTAGTAAATTAAAACTTAAAGTAGAAAAGCTTCTATATATATATATATATATATATATATATATATATATATATATATATATATATATATATATATATATATAATTTGAATATTCACACTAAAAGCTAATATGTCAAATTCTTAAAAAAATCTGAATTTTTTATTAAAAATAAAATATTTACCAAATTTGTTTAATATTATTTTTCAACTAAAACAATGTTATATATATCTAAATACTACTCAAATTCTAAAAATATTTGTATAATACATATCTTCTTTCCTTAAATTAATCAAATATTTTTTTCAAACCATTAAAAATTTTATTTTTTAAATATATAATAATTATTTAGTATTATTTTTTTAATTAGTATTATTTTTTAATTATAACACTATTATATATACTCTAATAATAATCTAATAATTTTTAAAAACTAATTTTATTATAACTAAAAAATGATAGTAATAAAAATTAAAGAAAATAAAATTAATATGATATTTTTTTAATTAAATAATTAATTATTTTGTTTAAATTATTTATTTTATTTTAAATAAGCATTTGTAAATTTTTTGGAGTGTTTATAAAATAGTGAGAGAGAGAAAGAGAGAGTATGGTTTCTTTGCTTACAGCGCAAATTTATGGTTTATATACCTTGCCTAATGCTTAGCCGTTTTTGTAAAATTTCAACAACAAAACAAAAGAGGCGATTTTGCTTACAAAATTAATTTTACTGTGTAATTAATCATCATTTATTAGCAATAAAAATAATTTCACAAATACACACACAAAGCACATGCTTGTGTACGTGTGTATGCATACACAAGGGGATAGAGATTTTAATAACATATTAACACACTATATGCACTCCTATTTTTGTTTGTGGGAGGAACATGATCAATGTGATATTAGGGCACATAAACTAATGACAACCATCTAATGGTTGTCATTGATTATGGGAGGGTCTACTTGAATAGGTTTTGTAGATTGGAATTATCACTCGATTAAGTCAAGAGAAAGTGAATTAAGAACGTACTATCCTCACAAGAAATTCCGGATTCGGAGGGTAGGAGTTACTTATCTTATTTCTTATTATACATTTCTTAATTACCTATTACTTCACCTTATTTTGGTTTTATGATGCATTTACCACGTTTGATTGTTAGTCAATTTAAATTGAAAATTGAAATGCGGATAATTGAATTTGGAGTGCATATATCACAAAAATTAATAAACATTCATCAATTAAGCAATAATAATGCAAACAAATAAGCAAGTAGCAAGTAGCACACAAACATGCAAGGAATAATAATAAATAAAATAAATACACAAATAAGCAAAATAAAAAGAAACGGGGAAAGAAATTAAGGGTTACAACCCTTAAAAAAAACCTATTATAATAAATATATCCAAAATAGAAAATAAAAGGGGGAACCAAGATTAAGGATTATATTGCCTTGAAAATTTCCTATTCAATTAATTACACAAAAATGGAAAATAAAAGAAAATCCCTATTCTAATAATCCTACAAAACAAAGGTTATTTTCCACACACATGCAAGTACACATCATATTTAAGGCTGATATATATATAAATATTATTCATCCATAATTGACATAATAAAGTAATTCAGCAAATAAACAAACAAATATGCTAATGAAAATACATGATGTAAGGATTTAAAATTTAGGCATTTTAGTGCAAGGTTGTCATTTTTATTATGAAAAGGGGGTTTTCATGATAAGGAAATATAAAAATAATTTATTTATTAAAGAAGATAATAAAAAGCAATAAAAATGCATATAAAATAATAAAAATGATAACAAATGATACTTTAAAAAAAAAGTAAATTTATCAAAAATAACAAAAATGGAAATAATAAAATAACAAAAGTAAAAATTAAAAAATAGAAATGATAAAAAAAAATGTTATTCTCATCATACAAATATTAACTTTATAATAACAATAATAAATTTATTAAGAGAGAAAATAAAAATGACAAAAATAATAAAAATTCAATAAAATAATAAAAATGACAAAAATATTATTTTTACCATAAAAATATGAACTTTATGATAAAAATAATAAATTTATTAAAAGGGAAAATAAAAATGACAATAATAATAAACATGCAATAAAGATAATAAAATAATAAAAATGCAAAGGAAATACTAAAGATGATAAAAATATTATTTTTACCTTAAAAACATGAACTTTATGATAAAAGTAGTAGATTTATCAAAATGGAGAACAAAAATAATAAAACATTAAGAATGCAAATAAAATAACAAAAATGATAAAAAAAAAAACTATTTTTACCATAAAATTGTGAACTTTATGATAAAATAATAAAAATATAAATGAAATGACAAAATGCTATTTTTACCATAAAAATATCAACTTTATGATAAAATAACAAATTTACCAAAAAAAAAGAAAATAAAAATAATAAAAATAACAAAAATGCAAAGAAAATGATAAAAATAATATAAATGCTATTTTTACCATAAAAATATTAACTTCATGATAAAAATAGCAAATTTGCCACACACATAAAAGGCAACAAAAATGAAAACAATAATAAAAAAAGCAAAAATGCATAGAAAATAATAAAAATATTATTTTCACCATAAAAATGTGAACTTTATGATAAAAATAATAAATTTATCAACGGAAAGAAACAAAAATAATTAAAATGATATTTTTACCATAAAATGTTAACTTTATGATAAAAACAACAAATTAATGAAGAAAGAAAATAATAAAATTATTGAAAAATGCAAAAAATAATGGTAAAAATGCTAACTTTAACACTAAAATACCCATTTTTTATATGAAAAGAAAAATGATGCAAAAATTAATACAAATACTCCCGAACTACCCAGTTCTTCAACATATCATATACCCAAACTTCAATTTCAACACAAAAATCACAACTTCACCATACAATAATAAACAATAAAAATAAAATGCAATAAATGATGCAAAATGCAATAAATGAGTAGGAGAAGGAGAGAAACTGCAAGAAATTATAATTTTTAATTAAAATAGATAGAGAGAACCTTAGAGGGACCGAGATTTACCCTTGTAGCATGTTTTGGTTAAGCTAGAGCTTGGTTTGAATTTATAGGTCTAAATCCTAAAAGAAAATAATTTTGGCTTGAGTGTTTGGATGTGTATAGGACCTCCAAATGCTTTAGGAGAGAGTGAGAGTGTAATAACCTGAATATTTTTAAAAATTATTTTATATATAAATATTGAGATTTTTAGCGATATTAATTATTTTATTCTTATTTTGTTATTATTACGTTGAATTGTTAAATGTGATTATTGAATTTAAAAATTTATTGGGAACTATTATATCTAAAGATATTAAAGTTATTAATAATAGTATTGTCACTATTATTATTATTATCCCATTATTATTTGCATGCATGTACATTATTTTATTTTAATTGTTATTATTTTTAAATAGTATTATTATTATTATTTATTATTACTAATGGCATTATTTTAAACTAGGGCTATTTTATTATTGTTAGGTGTTGTGTGTGTGTGTATATATATTTATGTATATGGGGTTAGTTGACTATATATTTGAGTGTGTGGTTGAGTAATTTTTATATTATTATTATTATTATTTGATAAATTTTAGGATCAATTTTTTTGTTTTGTTTTGGTTATTTTGATACATTCAATAAGAGAGAGGATGATTTTCCATCTTTGAGAGATTATAATGATTACTTAGAGGAAGTGGATGACATGAGTAAGGCTTCTTTCTTTTTTTTTTTTCAATAATTTCTTTGAAAAATAGGAAATATCCAATAATTTTTTTTTATGAATGTTATACACTTTGTTTTACCCAAAAAATGATATGTTGCAATTTTTAATTTAATTACTGGAGTGGATGTTCCTACTATTGAAGAAAAAATTGCATAGTATCAAAAAGAAAATGCTAAACAAATAATGATAAATCAAGTGTGAAAGGTACTTAACTCCCAATTTTGCTTGCCCAACATATTGATATTCTATTTTAGGAATTGGGTAGGTAATTAATTGCTTGAAATTAGTTTTCAAGATGATAAAAAGATTGTAATTATAAGTTATTGATTTGTCTTCTATGGTGGCAATGTTCATCTAACACGATGAAGAATTAGTTGCAACTTTAGCAGCAAGCAAATAACTTTCTGCATATACTAATACTGATGTGGCAAGAATAAAATAATTTCATGCATTTTTTTAATATTTTCTTATTTGTTTCATCTACAACTTTTTTAAGCTTGCTATTTGGTATTGCTATATTGGTTTTGAATCTTCTGAAAACCATTGATTCTTCATTTGGTCTTTATTAGTTTCAATCTTTGATGATTTGATATGCAGTTTTCAAATTGTTGGATTTTGGATTTCAATTATTTAATGACATATTATTATTCTATTTGTTTTTAGCTTTTAACTTCTATTCCTAAAGAATTTAATTGTTGTTTCATTGGTAGGTTTTAAGGGTAAAATTACTTTTATTATTACAAATATTGTTTTTGCGTTTCCCCTGAAAACAACTTTCTCATATCTAATTGATTGCCAGAATCATTTATAGTCCAAAGTATAGGATTAGATGACCAAATTCTTAGGATTTTTTCATATTTTTATTTTTTTAGATGTGCCTTGATATGCAAAATTCTAAATGAAATGATGTTGTGTGTGTGTGTGCATCACATTTGTATATATGCGAATTATAGGTGTAGATCCATCACCATTCCCATTCCATCCACATACATACATACCCCAAAAATAGTGGAAAATTTAATGGCAACGTATTTAATGGCAATGTAGTCTGGTTGGATTTCATCCCTTGAACTAATATTCCTCTAAAGCCTAAAATTAGTAGAATTTAAGCTATGTCTGACTTTGTTACTCTCTGAGATCTTCCTATAACCTAATGTGCATGGTTGTTCAAATATATCATGTGTCATAATATGAAAAGACATATATGAAGGGAAGTTAGCTACATTAGTTAGAAAAAAATATCTTTTTAAAATTTGAGAAGCAAGATTCAGAAGTCTCTTTACTATACACTTACACATAAGCTTCAAATGATGTGATTATTGCTCTTAGAACACCCCCAAATCTTTTCTTTTAAGTTTATGGTAGCTTATGTGACTCAATGTTGTCATAATTTTTCAATACATAACAAAAATGTTCTCTCAAACCATTTTGTGCTTAAATAAAGCACTAAATGAGGCATTGTGACTGAATTAAGGCAATATGCACCATTGGTTCCTGAGGAACAACCACGACCAATATGCATGGCTCCACAATTGGATACATAAGGTTACCTTATTGACGATGAGGAGATTATAAGTTGTCGAGCAGAAAGAGGGAGTAGGGCTAGTGGGTTGAGTATAGAGCTAAGTAGGAGGAGAGTGAGCACTAGAGGAAGCATTTGCAAACATTTTTATTTAATTCATATTGAGCTTTCTATTAATTGTTAGATTAATGGGGAAAGTATACTTTGCACTTAGGAAATACTATAGAGATGAAAGTAAAATATGTTTATAATTAGCTTTGAAATTAAGCACATGGTCAATGATCATCAAAATTGGACATAGTGGAACAAAAAAAAATGGTCTATTTTGCTAAATTGAGGAAAATATCAACTTTAATTTTTTGCTCACCTTTAATTAACTAGGCTTCTTTCTGCACATGAGGATGCACATATTATTTGGATAGGTTAGGAGTTGTAGAATGTTGCTTATAACTCAAGAGTTAGCATTAGGATTCAATTTTTATTTGTAATTGATTGCCAGAATCATTTATAGTCCAAAGTATAGGATTAGATGACCAAATTCTTAGGATTTTTTTATATTTTTATTTGTTTAGATATGCCTTGATAGGCAAAATTCTAAATGAAATGACACTGTGTGCGTGTGCATCATATTTGTATATATACGGATTATAGGTGGAGATCCATCACCATTCCCATTCCATCCACATACATACCGTAATAGCAATGGAAAATTTAATGGCAATGTAGTCTGGTTGGATTTCATCCCTTGAACTAATATTCCTTTAAAGCCTAAAATTAGTAGAATTTAAGTTATGTCTGACTTTGTTACTCTCTCTGAGATCTTCCTATAACCTAATGTGCATGGTTGTTCAAACATTTATCATGTGTCATAAGTTGTGTTTTATTCTATTTTCATACCATTTCCCCTTCTCTTTTATTTTTGTCTTGTTCTTCCATCTGCTCTCCTTCTCTCGGTGCCTTCTTCTCAGTAGCACCACCATCACCTCACACCATCACCACCATCAGTTTCTTCTTCTCTTCCTTGTTGTCCCTATATAGAAGCCATCGATCCAGTCTCATTCTCCTTTTTCACGCGAGGACAGCAACAGCCTTTCAACTCCTCTGCCACCTATAGTTACCGGAGACAACAACAACTCCGACACTATATGACAGCTCCACCTTCCCCTGTCTTTAAATCTCAGCTTTATTGAGGTTAAATGGGTTAGGAGTTAGTTAGTTTTGGGTTGGTTCTTAGTTGATTTAGGTTGTTTATTAGTTGATTTTTGTTAGTTGAGTAATGATTTGCATGATTTGAGTTATTTTTAATTTTTTGTTAATTAACTTAATATTTGCTTATTTACTCAGAATTTATTTTTAATATTTGGTTAATTTTTGGGTTGATATATATATATATATATATATATTAGTTGATTTTAATTATGGGTATTGTTTTGAATATTTTAATAATATAAATTGAATTTTTGTTTGTTAATTATGTTAATTAATTATTTTGGTTGGAAAAATTGGAGTAATTGGAGTTATTAATTTAAGTTAGTAATTTTAGTATTAATAAAATAATTTTTAGTAACTTTATATAATTTTTGAGGAATTATCAATATTATGTGATTTTTGGAATTATAGGTTAATTGTGTGATTTTGTTGAAAATATAGTTAAATATATGTTTTAAATGATTTTAGAATTTTATAGGGTATTAAATTAATTTTTATAAATCATTTACTATTTTTAGCTAATTAATACTAATTTCAAACATTATATTCAAATAATATATTATTTACCATTTTGGTGATTAAATGGATTTTAAATTACTTTTATTATATAATTAAGCTATTTGAATAATTAAATGTGAAAGTGACTATTTTATATTGAATATTTGGAAAATTGGATTTTTATGTAATTATATTATTAGTTGAAATTTTGTTAAATATTATGGAAAATATTTATATTTAGTGTTTTGATGTTTAAATAAATTGTATTGTGATTTATTATTGCTTTTATGGATTTTTTTAATAATTTTAATATATTATTATTTCATATTTATTTTATTGTGTATTGTGAACCTCGATTGGAGATTTGAGTAGTTCGGGGTCCCAACTCAAGCTGTTAAGCTTGTGTGAAGTTTAATAGTGTGTTTGCTTACAGGATTGACTATACTTTTGTAGAGGGATGTTCGTTTTACAAAGGAGACTCTGCCAAATTTTCGGTAGATTTCTTGTAAAATGTGACATTGAGTCAATCATAAGTTTTGAATTTTGAGTTGAGTCTTCCTTAGAAATTCTAGAAGGTAGAGTTTCTGTTTTCTAATAGTCATTTTATTTTTTATCTTTTAGCCACCCCTCCAGTCGTGTCTACCAATCGAGGTCGGACATGACATAGCAGAAGAGCACATTCATCTTGTAAGTTAATATTCGATTTGTATGTCGAATTTTTCAAATTAAAACATATTAAATTCTGATGAATTTAATTTTATGAAATTCTAGTCGATATTCTTTAAATAATGTTGCATGATTTAATTTATAGTTGATTTAATTTATTTTTATTTATTGTAAATTTCCTTATTTTATTTTCATTTATTTTAAATAAACTACAGTAGAACGGGCTACCTAATGGGTTTCATCAGGACTGTATGCGCACTGATAAAATATTGGATTTTATTGATTATATTATTGGGGCCGAAGGTCTAATGATGCTTTACTCTCGGACACCGTCAGTAATATGATATTTGATTGTATTGATTTATACTAGGGCAAAAGGTCTGGTTATGCTTTGCTCTTGGATACCTTCAGTAAAGTTAGATTTTATTTATTAAATCACTGGGGCCACTGGTCTGGTGATGCTTTGCTCTCGAACACCACCAGTGATATTAGATTAAGTGATGTGACTAAGGTTGTGTATCCTGGTGATACTTTGCTCTCAGGATCCGGCAGTCTTGGATATAAATGAGCCGATTGGCTATTAGAATTGAGGACTAGGATTCTACTTAATTTTTATACTATAATGTTTTAAAAGCATTTAAAATTTATTCCTCTTTTTGAAAAATGGGTTTATATATATATATATATATATATATATATATATATATATATATATATATATATCAAATGATTTGAATAAAAATTATAAATATATTATATTTTCATAAAAACCTATTTTAAAGGAGATTTTCAAACCGCATTCATTTCTTTTATTAGCTTACTCAATGAGGTATAACTCCTCAACTTTTTTTTTAAGAGTTTAGGAGTCTTCCGTTAGACCTACTTCCCTATGCCGAGTAGCTTCCTCATCGGCTATCTTATGTAGGTTTATATAGTTGTGTTTGTATTAGTATTTATGTATTGCAGTACAGAAATTGTATAATTCCATACCTTAATTTGGACATTATGTATTTGAGATTTATACATTAAGATATTATTTTGTATAACTAATTATTACTATATTATGAATGACGATGGTATAGTTTGTTTAAAATGAGAAAAATCAATTTGATAATGTGCATTATGATTAAATTATTTTATTGTAAGGTTTTAAAGTTGAAATGTTTCGTGTTTTTCTTTTAAGGCTTACTATGAGTTTCGGTAGCTTTAACCTTTCTCATTCCCTAGTGTCGGTCATGTGCTCCTAGGTTTAGGTCATGACAGAGAGAGTAAAAAATTATCAAATCATAGTATGATATTCTCTCTCAAGGAGAGAGTTTTATGAAAAAAATGAGAAAATCCCCCTAAAAAGGGAAAATTTTGAGTTTTCATGCCTATAGGGCCTGGAACCATAAGCTTGGGTCCATGACCTATGCTCTTGGGTCTATGACCTATGAGCTTGGGATTGGACCCATGCTCGTGGGTTCATTGACCCACGACTGTGGGTTAGTGACCACACTCGTGGGTTAGCCTGTCTCATGGGCTTTTCCCTATCCATTTTAACCCTTTTTGGGCCCAATTTAGGTTTTTTTGAGGTTTTGATGCGTATTTTTTGGTTTTTTTAGGTGTTCTTTGAGTTTTTTCTCAGTCTAAGCATGCCTTAGAAGAATCTTTATGGAGTTTTCCCCTGTTTGGCTGATAGGAATCCTTCATCATTGAATTTTTAAGGGAACCGCCAAATTTTAGGTATTAACAAACATACACACACACACACACATATATAACTATTAAGTTCAAAATTTGACAAGTGCTCCTTTTCATGATTCAGTATTCACACTTAAAAGTTTATAGGTTAAGTTATTAAAATTCATAATATTTTTAAAAAAAAAATCTAAAAAATCTAATTTTAAATATACATGTTTTGTTCTAAGTAAAATAATCTTAATTTTATTGCATCTAAAATATTACTCTTCCTTTCTATAAAAATTTGTGCCTTTTATCTAACTAAAACATCCTTTTTTTTCAAGTATTTTTTATTTTATTTATTCAATTATTATTATTTTTATACATATTAAATTATGTATATATACTTTTAATAAAAATAATAAAATAAAATTATTATAATAACTTTTTAAGTTCTCATTTTTATATTTAATTAAATTTTAATTTTAATTTATTAAAATTTTTTAATTATTTATTTTAAAATATATATTATTTACAGTACGCACTAGTTTTATATAAAATTTAAGATTATTAAAAAAATAATATTTTAAATATATAAACTCTATATTTAAAATATTTACATATTTCTTCCATATATTGGTGTTCTATATTTTTGAAAAACAACATTTTTCCATATCCATATTTATGTTTTTCCAGTTTAGGATATCAACACAACTGAAACTACATGTTCATGGGCTCACTTTTCTGGTTCAAGGACTCTTCTTAATCATAATTGGTTACTTCACTCACTAGGTTGAGCAAACACCAACTGAATCGTTCCAAATCAAAGTTTGTGTTATGTTCGGTAACTGAAATTTATTTAATGCGGTTTTGGTTGGGAAATTAAAGTGAAATTGGCATCAGTTGTCGGTTCAGTTTATACACACAAAAAAATAAACTGACCAAATTATCAAAATTTTAATAAACTTATAAACGACGTCGTTTTATAGGGTACCCTAAACCTAAACATATAAATACCATTTTATTCTTTAAACCCTCATTTCTAACCCTAGTTGTCATTCTCTCTTTATTTTTCTCTCAACCTCTCTAGTGTCTTCTCTCATCCATTTCCTTTATAACCCTAAAAAACTAATCTTTCCTCTTACTGCCATTCTTCTCTCCACTCCAGTAAAGCTTTGCCACATCCCTTGCTCTTATCTCATTCTCTCTCTATGTTCTCTTGATTATTATATTATCTTGAGTCTCTAACTCTCAGACACTTAACTTTGCTTATGTTTCCTTAATGTTTTCATTATAAAGAACACTCTGACTCAATGTTTTTTATAGAAATACTAGATGGCCGATAAACACACTTTGTTATTATTTTTTTTGCTAGCAGTGTTCAATAATTAACATTGATAGTGAGGAAATTAACATGGAAAGTTCTTTTTAGGAAAAATTGCAAATTTAGTGTTTGAAGTTTTCAATTTTTGCTATTTTGGTGGTTGAACTTTTTTTTTTTGCAATCAAATGTTTAAACTTATTAATTTTGTATCATTTGAGTGCTTCCAACCGATGAACAGTGGCCTAAAGGTTGATTCACCATTAATAAGACCCACTTTGTAGAGAAAAATTTGCCACATCATTATGAAAGGATGAAATGGAAAAAATAACTTAAAATACTACACATAAAATGACTAAAAAAACCATTGACAGACAAACAAAATTTATAAATTATAATTTCTAAAATTAATGCAATTAAGAGGAAAGAAAAAGAATCAGGTATTAGAAACTCATTAAATTACATTTTCTATTATAATCTAAAAAAATTGACTTGAAACAAAATTAAAAAAAAAAGCTTACACTCCATAATGCATTCTATAATCAAAATCACTATTCATTTTTAAAATCTTCATAATTATAAAAAAGAAAGAAATTAACATAATAACATCATTGGATAAGAAAATGAAAATGATTATGATTATGAACAAAGCCCATGAAAATCTAATTCTTTTAAGCTACACACAATCCTTGTAAAAGAAGAAAAAATGAAAGTACAAAATGAAAACCCATCCTAAAATTACTAATCTTAATATGATGTGTTTCCACCTACCTTTCTTGAAGTGAGGGAATCGAAGGCATCTCTACTACATGAAACATTTAACAATAATAACAATAACAATAACAATAACAATAATAATAATAATACTAATAGTAGTAGTAGTAGCAATGTAGCTGATGGAATCACCATTAATTCTTTTCAAAATATTCAATCTCCATAGTCCAAGTTTCTTACCATCATCACTGTCGTCAACACTTGCTCTTATTGTTATAAACTAAGAAATTCAAGAAATAAAAACAAAGGAACAATGACAACAACAATAATAACATCCATGTTAAAGAAGGGATCTTTTAAGTCAAAGGAATCTAATGTTTGATTTTAAAGTTGTAATTGATAAAATGAAAGATTAAACTTTAAGGAAAGGAGGAGTAAATAATGAAGGCGATAATAACTTAGACAATGAGTAGGAGGAGGAGGAGGCAGAGGCAAAAGTAGAGGAGGAATCTCATCCTTCTCTCACTCTTGCTCTGGTCAATTTTAATTATTTATTTTAATAAGATGAAGTTGGTTATTTAAGTCATTTTATGTATAATATTTTAAGTTATTTTTGCTCCTTTCAAATGATATGGCAAATTTTTCTCTACAAAGTGGGCCCATTAATAGTAAGTCATCCTTCAGACCACTATTCATCAACCAAAAGCACTCGAATGATATAAAATTAATGAATTTAAACACTTTATTGCCAAAAAAAAAGTTCAACCACCAAAATAGCAAAAATTTAAAAGTTTAGACACTTAATTTGTAATTTTTCCTTCATTTTAAAGAAATCAACCAAATTTGGTAAAGATCTTGTTAGATCTTTGAATTTTTTTTAATTTCATGTTTAATTTTATGATTTTATAGAAGTGATTTTGATGTTGTTTATGTTTTTTTTTTTTGCATGATTTAATGGTGAATGACATCGATGGTTGGATCTTATAAGTATTTTTTTGATCTTATATAGAGATCTTATGGTGGAAGCCTAAAGTTGGTAGATATAACCCTCGATTGATTTTTGGTTGAAGAAATTATAACATTTATTAATACTTGAGTCAAACTAACCTCTAAAACATCACTATTAAAGGTAATATATTGTCTTTACAATTTTCCTTTAAAATATAATTGTTGATGTTTATAAAATTTAAATTTTGTCACTAGATCTTATGTATGTTGATTTTTCAAAAAATAATATTTTTTTTTGTAGATCATTTGTGTTTTTTAAATATAAAAAAATAATATTTTTGTTTATAGATCTTGTGTCTCTTGATTTTACAAATTGATTTTTGTAAAATAGTTTTCTTTGGCTCTTTATATATAGTCTTATTGAATTTAACAATTAATTTTTGAAAATACTAAGTTATTTGATTTTGAAAATTGCTTAAATGGATATTATGTCTCTGGATCTTCTAAAGTAATTGTTAAAAGTGAAAGCTAGTTGTATTCTATTTGTAAACAAAACGTGCCTTAAGTATGTGGAAGCCTATAATTGATCCATAATTTAGTTGAATTATTGTTTGATTTAATTCTTAGTTTCTGGAAGCCTATTATTGATTTTTAATTTTTTTTATTCCCTTATTGTTTATAATATATAATGTAAATGGAAATGGAAAGAGGTCCTGCCAATGGTAGTCAAACTGCTACTGGTGGTGAACCAAAGCAATCTACAAAGGTGGAAGCCCAAAAGTAGCCCCAAGTTAGTTTAACAAAAAGAGAAAGGGCATAGGAAGCAAAAGTGTGGCATAGGGGCACTTTGAAAAAATCCTTAATGTCCAACCAAGTTGGTATAAGCTAGATGTATATAGTGTGCTAAAATGATTTTTGCTGATATTAAAAAAATGGCACATCATCCATGAGACATCATGTGCTCACTTGCATGAAAAAACCCTTGCTCTAAAAAGACTAGGTAGACCCTTTTAATTCTCCAACCTGATGTGCGTTTTGATTCTGATTTGAATGACTATATAGGTGTCTTAAGTACATGGAAGTTTGATCAAGATGTTATTACAAGTTCATTATGTAATATGGTCATTGTTGATGAATTGAGTTTTAAATTTGTTGAAGGGGAGGCATTCAAAAATTTTATGTCTGTTGCTTGTCCTAGGTTTAAAATACTTAACAAATGGACAGTTAATGGAGACTGTTATAATGCATATTTAGTTGGGATGCTGAATTTGAAAAAAAAATGTTTTAAAAGCATTGTGAAATTCAAAGAGTCAACATCATAATTGACTCTTAGACTTCAATTTAACATATTAACTACATGTGTATTACTATTGATTACATTGATTTAGAGTGGAAGCTCCATAAAAATATCATTTCATTTTTTCATATTACATCTCATAAGGAGGAATACATTACTAAAACATTAGAAAACTATCTTCTTGATTGGGGGATTAAAAATATTTTTACTATCACAGTTGATAATGCCTCTTTTAATGACACTACTATTGGTTTTTTTTAATTGATGAGTTAGGGCACATCTGTTGTGAGAGTTAAATATGTTCACATCAGATGCATTACACACATTTTAAATCTTATTGTCAATAAGGGTTTGTAAGAAGCACATACATCAAGCAAAAGGGTTAGAGAAGTAGTTAGATATATTAGGAATTCACCTGCTAGGTTAGTAAAGTTTAAAGGTTTTTCTGATTTACTTGGTATTGAGTCTAAATATGAATTGAGTCTAGGTGTTCCAACTTGGTGGAATTGTATATATCTTATGTTAACACTACTTGCTCTTATGAAAAAGTTTTTGAAAAATATAAGGAATGTGAGTGAGCTTTTCGGGTAGATTTAAAAGATGATGTGCTTGATTTTTTGGACTGGCAATCCGTCAAACAACTTATTGATATCTTACAGAACTTTTATCATATTACATTGAGAATATCTAGTTCTCAATATGTGACTACAAACACTTTTTTTTTAATGAAATTTCTTATCTTTTTTACATTGTAAATGAATGACAATTATTTGTTGTTACTACTAAAATATCAATGGCATTTTCCATGAAAAATAAATTTGATAAATACTGAGGGGATCTTAAAAGATGAATTTGTTAATTTTTATTACTAATATTCTTGACCCTAAAGATAAGCTTGAATACATGGATTATTCATTTACTCAAATTTATGGTCAAACTTTGGGTGGAAGCTTTTATATTTATGTGAAAAATCTTTGTATGAGTTGTTTATTGACTACTCTTCTTTATACAAACCTGCTTCTAACTCTTCTTCTCAAATTGACCTCCCAATTGATGTGTGTGAACCTACTTCTGCTACTATTAGGAACTCAACGTCTTTATTGAAAGTTCAATTTAAAAAGCATAAACAAGAACTTGGTCTTGATCTTGGTCTTGGTCTTGGTGGAAGCAAACAATCAGAGATAGATATTTATTTATCCAAGTTTGTTCTTGAGGAGGAGGGCACATTTGATATCTTAAATTGGTGGAAGTTGAATTCTAAGAGATTTCTAATACTCTCATACTTAGCACATGATGTTTTAATTGTGCCTATATCCACTATAGCTTCGAAATCGACTTTTAGCACAGGCAGAGAGGGTACTTGATTGTTTCAAAAGCTCTTTAACTCTTAAACTAGTTGAATCTTTAATCTATTCAAAATATTAGCTTAGAAAGTCCACCAAGCCAATATCAATCAAAGAGGCAGTCGATGAATTAGAGAAGTTTAAGAAGGGTATGTCTTATATTATTTAGTTACTTCATTTCAATTCTTCAAAATTCTTTCTATTATACTCTTTTACTTTCTTAACTTCTAATTCCTTACTCTTTTTTTTTCTAAAGTTACCCCCGATTGGAATTGGTCCTAATGTAACATCATCAAGTTCCACTTAGCATTACTATCTGAGTAATTTTATTGATTTCTGCTTGACTCTAATTTTGATTATATATGTGATTTGTCATGCTTTGTTGTGTTGTGTGATCTCTACTTATGTGACCTACACTAAGGTGACAATCTATTTATTGCCAGTTTTGTTATTGCATATTGTGTGATCCCAGCTTTTGTAACTAACATTCAGGTGACATGTTGTTTTTTGCCAATGTTGTTATTGCATGTTGATTAATGGGCAATGATGATGCTTCAATCTACCTTATGATTATATGAAATGTTGGTAGAAATTTCTCTAATGGCTTTTATATATGTTGCTAGAAATTTTTGCTGCATTTTGTACATGAATTGAGCCTAATACTCTAAGCCCATTTTGGTTTGCTTTTACTTCTCATTTCTATTTGCTACAAATTTTGTTTGCATTTGTATATGAATTAAGCCTAATACTCTAACTCTAACACTTCGTTTGCCCATTTTCATTTGAATTAAGCCAACCATATGTCTTCTCATTTCTATTTTGCTTTTACTTCCAATTTATGTTTGTTTTAATATGAATATGTTTGTGTTGTTTTGGGTTATGATGCTGCTTCCACTTACGTCTTCGGATTCTATGATATACCGGCTAATACAATTTCTTGGGTGGCATATCTTTGTTGGCAGATTTTGTGGTTGCTCTTCACATGGCTTGAAAACTTTATTTTTGAGCCCATTTTTTTACTTATATATGTTTGTCACTTGTGTTGAGCTTTTCATCTATGAATTTCTTATTGTTGCATATGTTTGGACTTGTTATTTATTTGCAAGATGATGGTATATATTTGGAGTGCTTCATTGATGACACTGCAATTAATTTTTTTAATTATTTTTGCAAGCCATTACTATCATTTTTTTTTATCAATTTGGTTGTTGGCTTCTATATTTTTTACGCTGAAGTCTCAACATAAGGGCAAGTTGCCTTGGGCAACTAACTTAATATGATTTTTTGTAAATTTTATCTAACAATTTATTTTTGTATATTTTAGCCCATTTTTGTACTTAGAAAACAATAATATTTGTTTATTTGCTGTTTTTAATTGTAATTAAGCCCATTTTGTAATTATTGTTAGTGTAAAACACATGGACTTATTATACCATTGACCCTTGTTCATATTGCAATATGGACCAAAGGGTCCATAACATGTGTGAAGGATGCTTTTATTATTACTTTGTCTTGCTCATCTTTGTTTTCATGAAAGTTTTGTTTATGGGTCATTGTTGAACCAATCATCACACTTTCTTTTTTACTTGTTGAATTTTTTTTATTGAAGTTTTACTTGTTTTATTAATATTATAAAAATTAATGTTAATATAGTAATATTAAATAGATTATTAATATTAATAGTATAAAAATTAATATTGATATTGAATAAAAATATAATATTATTAAATAGAAATATAAATAAAAATTAATATTTAATAATGCATGTTCATTACTTAATTAGTATAGGTTTATTAAATAAAACATGTAGGTTCATTATTTAAAATAATGCAAGTTCATTATGAATAAATTATAGGTTTGTCAGTATTTATCTAAAGGTTCATCAGTATTTGCCTACAGGTTAATCAATTAAATAATAAGATTCATTACTCTACAATATTATTAGTTCAATATATTAATACTAAATAAAAATTAATAATAATATAATAAATATTAATATTAACAAATCATTAATTAATATTATTAATTTAATATATTAATATTAAATAAAAATTAATATTTGTAGAGACCCGATTCGGTCGGCTTGTGTTAGGGGATAAATTAGGGGCGCTCGGTTTGACCGGCCCATTGTCAAGCCCAATGATGAGAATGTGAAATTTAGACATAAGAATAAAGCCTGAATCTCTAATGCAAGGTGGACTTGAAAATCCAAAACCAAGCCCAACTATCCAACTTCGGCCCAAGCCCGCTCGGCCCAATGCAGGCCCGGGCCAAAGGGGCATCGCCTCATCGATGAGGCACCGCCCCTATGGGCCTTGACAAGTAAGTTTATGGTGCTAAGGATCTTGGCTCATAGAAAGTGGACTCGGGCTTTATTTAAAGGAACCATTGCTTATCTGAATCATTTTAAGAGTTTTCTTGCATGCATCGGTTTTATTATCTCCCGCTGATAATTAAAATCCAAACCAAAAATTCTAGGACAAGATACTCGCCATTGAATGCGTGTGTGGGAGAAATAAGGGTGGAAGTTTGCACATTTAAGTTCCATGTTTTGATCTTGTATATCTTTTTGTGTGCGACCTTTTGTTTCTAAATAAAACGAACTTGCATATCATGCATCATTCTAACCAACTGTTTTGCAGCACTATAGATCCTTTAAGCTCAACAGGGTGGGTCCGAGCTAGTTCAGGTTGTTTGGTCAGAAATTTAGAATTAGGAATGGTAGGAGGGTTCGATCCAGAAGCATTTGGGGCACGGTGGAAAGAAGAAGTAATAACAAAAACCTAGGCTATGATGAGAGAAATGATGGGGGAGATTACTAAGCTTATCAAAGAAAGTCAGCCAACACAGCCACCTAATGCACTACCAATCGATCCGGTCAATCTTGATGAGGAAATACCGATTAGAGGAAGGGAAGAAGACGATGTGACAGTATTGGCCAGTCCGATGAATCAAAGAAAAGTCATCCCAGTTGAGGATGTGGGTCAGACCGAGTGGGCTAAGAACATGACCAAAGTGATGAACCAGATACAGGTGATAATAAAGGAGAAGGGTATGGTCGCCCCCCCCAAATTACGATCTGAATTTAGAAAAGGGTGATGAACCGCTGCCTCGTAAGTTTAAATTCCCAGACATGAAGAAGTATATTGGTGTCGAGCTAACTGATCCCCATTTGCATTTGAAGCAATATGTAACATACATGAAGGCTACTGAGCTAACTGAGAGCCAAATTGTTAAGCAGTTCCCTATTTCATTGGAAGGAGTGTCGATTCGTTGGTATTACAACTTAGAACCGCATGTTCAGTCAAATTGGAAAGAATTGTGCGCTGCTTTTATCAAGCAATATGGTCTCAATGTTCAACTAGAGGTGTCCCTAAGAGATCTGCAGAATACCAAACAGAACTTTAACGAGCCTTTTGCTGATTACCTGACTCGTTGGAGGGGAAAATTGTCCTTAATGAGGCATAGGCCAACTGAGTTCGACCAGTTGGTCCTGGCAATAGAAGGGTGTGTTCCCGCATTGTCTAGGAAATTGAGGGATCTAGGGATCAAGAATTTTGAAGAATTATACAGATTTGGGGTCCAGAAAGAATCAGATTTGGCTCAAGAGAAGAAATTCTTCAGAAGAGGTTTTGGGGGCAAAGAGGGGGCCAGCTCGAGCAGTAATGTTCAGATTCATGCTATTCGACCACCGAGCAGTAATGTACAAGTCAGTGCAGTTAGACAGCCCCGGAGATTTTCTAATATGGGATGTCCTATGTCCAAAGTCCTCGATAAGCTCATTGAGAAGAACCTGCTACGACCTTTGCCTTCGCAACAACCCTTGACTGGAGCCAACCCAAAGCTTTTCTATAAATTTCATCAGACCATCAGGCATGACACAAACAGTTGTGCCCGGTTAAAGCATGAAATCCAAGATTTGATAGACTCAGGCAAAATTACCGACCCAGAAAACAGAAAACTAAACACTCAAACCAACCTATTACCTAATTACCAAAATCTACCACCTCCTAACCCATCCATTCTGATGGTCAACTCTGGCCTAACAGAAGAACAAGTCCTAAACTCCTTCATTGATGTCTCTCACAATTCCCAACAGGCCAAGCTTGAAAACTTGAGAACAACTAAATAACCCATGGAGTTACAAGTACAAGTCTTAGACATATGGAGTTCCGATGATGAAAGGAAAGAATAAGTTAATCTATGGGACAACGAGGGGTGAGGGCCAAGGCAGTCTATAAGGAAGGTCGAGGAAAAGAAAGAGAAACCTAGGGTTATCAGGTCTGAATCTGAAAAGGCAGGATGTGCAGCAAAGGGAGAGGAGGTAGGACAAAGCAAAGAGACCATTGCCAATGTTTGGGAGTTACTCATGCATTCTAGGGATCACATGGAAGCTTTGGTCCTAGCACTAGATCAGAGAAAGATTTCCACTAATTCAACTCCAGAACAGATGGTCCAATCATTAACAGAAACTCCTTAAGGAATGATAACATTTTCCAATGACAATCTGCCTCTAGAAGGGAAGGATCACCATAAAGCTCTGTTTATCAAAGCCGAAGTAAAAGGGTTGACAACGGTTCTACCATCAATGTGTGTCCACTGAAGATTCTATCAAAACTAGGGTTGACGGTAGTCGACCTAAAGCCTTCTGAGGTGGTTATCAAGGTTTATGATGACACTAAGAGATCTGTGGAGGGAACTTTCAGGGCGTTAGTCAGAACATGGCCTATAGAAATCTGGGTTGACCTGTATATGATTGATATCCCGGTAACCTTTACCATTTTATTGGGGAGGCCATGGTTTCACCCCCTAGGTGGCGTTCCATCCACAGTTCATCAAAAGGTTAAGTTTCCATATGAAGGAAGGGTTGTCACCATCTTAGCTGAAACTGAGGTCGCCATAGCCGCATTGAAGTTAATCCCTAAGGAGATTTCTATTAGCCCCAGTTTTGAAGTCTGTGTGATCTATGAGGATGAGATGGACGAAAAGGTTCTGAGAATGATGCGCAATATGAAATTTCTGCCCGGCATGGGGTTAGGGAAAAATCAGAGTGGACCTTCAAAGTTTATGGGAAACAAGGTACCTATTCTGAAGCATGGGTTAGGATTCAAAAAGGTTGACAAAGCTGGGAAGGAAATGGGTTTGTCGGGCCAGTCTGAAGAAAAGGGAAAGGAGACCGTGACTAGAAAGAAAACTCTATGGGAAATCTTTGTAAAGGAGGGCACTGGGCATTCGTATAGTGGGACTCCGGAACCCCTCCTGGTGGCTGGGGAAGTCATCCTTGCTGAATTCATGGGCAAAACTGAGGAAGTCACTGACGAAAAGGCCCCTGCTAAGGAGCTGGTATTGGCTGAAGAGGAGTCTAACAAAGACGAAGCTACTTTATAGTAGAAAGGCGTTGATGATCAGAACAAAGATCGAGACTTTGAGACATACATCCTCAATTCCATCATAGATACCTTTTATAATGACTTTGATGTTTCCCTAGCTTCTTTGTTTGAAACTGACGATCTTTTCTTTTCAAAAGTGAATGCAATGAAATCTGAATTTGCTTATTTGTGTGATGTGTTCCCTAATGGTTATTCTGTTTGTGATGATCATTTCATGCATATGTTTGACGTTAATTCCATGCAAACTGAATCATTTAATTTAGGCACAGATGATAATCCTAAAAATATATTGTTTGCTTCTGGTTTAACTCATGGTGAGAGAGGAAAAATGGAAGAAATCTTAAAAAAGAGACAGAAAGTATTTGCTTGGGGTTATGAAGACATGCCCAGAATCGACAGGGAGATCTCAGAACACAGAATCCCCACATACCCTCACATAGCGCCAATAAAGCATAAGCAAAGGAGGCTAAGGCCAGAATAGGCTCTCTTAGTTAAGGAAGAAGTCGAAAAGCAGCTGAAGGCAAAGTTTTAGAAGTGGTAGAGCACACTCAGTGGTTAGCAAATATAGTTCCAGTTCCTAAGAAGGATGGAAGGGTCAGAGCGTGTGTGGACTACCGAGATTTGAATAAAGCCTACCCTAAGGATGACTTTCCCCTACCGCATATCGATACATTGATTGATAGTGCATCTTCCAATGCAATGTACTCTTTTATGGATGGATTTTTGGGATACAATCAGATCATGATGGCAATAATGGATAGATTGAAGACATCATTCATCACCGAATGGGGCGTATACTGTTACCAAGTGATGCCCTTCGGGTTGAAGAATGCAGGGGCCACTTATCAGAGGATGGCGACTGCCTTACTGCACGACATGATCCATAAAGACGTCGAAGTGTATATGGATGATATGATGGAGAAATCTGCAACCAGGGAAGGGCATTTTGAAGCACTAAACAAGTTTCTGGCTAGAGCAGAAAAGTATAATCTCAGACTAAACTTGAAGAAGTGTGTTTTTGGGGTCACATCTGAGAAACTATTGGGACACATTGTCAGCCAGAAAGGAATAGAGATGGATCCAGATAAGATCAGAGCAATCAGGGATATGCCTGCACTAAAGAACGAAAAAGAGGTCTGAGGGTTTCTAGGGTGTTTACAGTATATCAGCAGATTCATAGCCAAACTAACAACCATCTGCAACCCTATCTTTAAGCTTCTGAAGAAAGACCAACCTGTTGTGTGGAATGAGAGATGTCAACAGGCTTTTGAAACTATCAAGGATTATCTGATGAATCCCCCTGTCTTACAACTATCGAGACCAAGTAAAGTCTTAATCCTGTATCTAGCAATTGAAAAGGATGCAATAGGGGCAATGCTAGCACAGGAAGGTGAAAGGAAGACAGAGCATGATGTATATTACCTGAGTAAAAAGCTTCTATCCAATGAAGCTACTTATAGTTTAATAGAGAAAACTTGTCTAGTAGTGATTTGGGCAACGAGGAAGCTCCGACACTACTTCCAGTCTTACAAAGTGCAAGCAGTTTCCAAACATGATCCCCTCAGGTACCTTCAACAGACCTCGTCTCTTACGGGAAAATTGGCTAGGTGGCTCATTTTGCTCACAAAATTTGATATAGAGTATATGGCCAAAAAGACAGTAAAAGGAAGAGCAGTAGCAGACTTTTTGGTGCAAAGCCCGGTGGGGGATGCCCAAGAGTGGAAACTGGAATTCCTCGACGAGCGTTTAGGGGCGATAGAGATACAAGATTGGGAAATGTATTTTGACGGAGCTGTCAATAACAAGGGGGCCGAGATAGGAGTAATTTTAGTTACGCTAAAAGGAGAAATGATCCTAATGGCAAAAAGGCTTGAATTTGAAGCAACCAATAACCAAGCAGAATATGAAGCCTGCATCTTTAGCTTAGAAGCATTGCGTAGCGCAGGGGCAAAAAATGTCATTGTCTATGGGGATTCCATGCTAGTTATAAAACAAGCCACCAAAGAATGGGAGATAAAAGAAGACAGATTACGGCTGTACTAGGAATACTTGACCACCATCTTGTGCTCCTTTACACAGTGTAAATTCATCCATTTGCCAAGGGAAGGAAACCAAGTAGTTGATGCCCTAGCCACACTAGCCTCTATGTGGGAAAGTGGGAAACAACCAGAGGCCAAACCTTTAATTCTCACAAAGTCTCGAGCCCCCTGTTACGAAGAGGTGAGAGTAACGCCAGTTGATGCCACTGAGAAACCTGGGTTCTATGATTTACAAAGGTATATGGAAACTGGGCAATTTCTGGATGACGTTGATAAGAAAGAAAGGATATCCCTGCAAATGTTGTCTCGACAATTCATAGGCCACGATGGGATGTTGTACAAAAGAATGCCAGTCAGGGTACACCTCAGGTGCATCGACAAGGATGAAGGTCGGAAGCTTATGGAAGCAATTCATGAAGGGGTGTGTGGACCACACATGAATGGGACTGTCTTGGTAAAGAAAATAGCCCGCCAGGGGTACTTTTGGCTCACCATGGAAGCAGATTGTGTTGGATTTGTGAAGAAATATCACAATTGCCAAACATATGGTGATGTTAGCCACCTATCGTCTATGGAACTTCAAGGAATGACGTCTCTTTGGTCGTTTGCTATATGGGGAATTGACATCATAGGGGAGGTAAGGCCAAAAGAAACTAATGGCCATCGATACATCATTGTGGCCATCGACTACTTCTCCAAGTGGGTTGAGGCTAAATCTTATGCTACCGTGGGGGCAAGGCAGATGTCGAGGTTCATCAAAAAGAATATAATCTGTAGATATGGTCTGCCACACCATGTAGTTACAGACAATGGTGTTCAGTTTCAAGCAAAGACGACCACACTACTAAAGGACTATAAGATTGAGCACCACAGATCATCTCCATATAGGCCATAGGCAAATGGAGCAATGGAAGTAGCAAATAAGAATGTAAAAAAGATCTTGGCCAAGACGCTAGAAAATTACCGAGATTGGGCTGAATACTTACAGTTCGCGTTGTGGGGGTATCGAACTACTGCTAGGACTTTGACAAGAGCCACTCCGTACTATTTAGTCTATGGGCGTGAGGCTGTTTTACCAGTGGAGGTTGAGATAAGGTCATTGAGAGTCCTTCTGAAAATCTAAACTCCTAAAGTCGGTTGGCTCAGTTGACACTGCTCGACGAAAAGAGGATGAAGGCTATGTATCATTCTTAGCTGTATCAGAGAAGAATAGCCCAGGCCTATAATAAGAAGATCAAGCCAGGCAAGATTCGAGAAGGGGATATGGTGTTGAAACTTACGAGATCACTCATGACCGACCCTCGGGGGAAATTCAGGCCCAATTAGGAGGGACTGTATTTGGTAAAAAAGTTATTTTCGAAAGGCGCTGCCATTTTGTTTGACATGGAAGGGAACAATTTCAAGGAACCTATCAACCTAGACAAGCTCAAGAAATACTTTCTGTAAAAAGTCTCGTTAGGGAGAAAACCTTGAAAAGAAGCTGTTTAGGCAAAAGTTAAAGACTAAAAAAAAAAGGGGGGAGTCCTGCTAGACTAAAAACCTCGAAAGAGGCGGTCCAGGCAAAAGTTAAGGACATGTAAATAGGGAAGGAGAGACACAAAATGGTTAGTTGGAAAACTTGCAAGGGCAAGCCAACTAATAATATGAGATGTACCAGAAGCAAAATGTATATACGTTTTGCGCTTAATGAAATGAAATGGATTGCTTTAATTTTCATTAAACATTGCATAATGTGTCCATTACAAGTCGTTTAACTAGTACAAAAGGGAAATTACTTCTAACAAAAGGGAAAACAACGACTTCATTCCATGAGCTAGTTTTGTTTTCTCTTTTTTTGTTGCCTACCCTGTGAACTTAAAATTTGTAATTCTCTTGTCCTTTTATATTTAATAAATTCATCTCTTTCTGTTTGTTGTAAGCAAACCCACACTTTTTAATGATCATCGATGGTCTGATCACCGTTGTAGCTTAAATTTCTTTCGATGGCTCTTCGAGGCCAAGTTGCCACTAGGTGATCCAGAAAATTTTGAGAAAGCGGCCCTAGCTCGAACTCCTAAACAGGCTCCATAATCAGTTGTTTATGACCGTATTGGCGACAGAGGTGGGCTGGATTATAGAAAGTGGCAAAATGGAGACCGACAGTCGGGACACAATATGTATAAGACCGAAGGGTCACATGCTGCAACCCCCACTAGGGGCACATCCAGCGAATCAGTGTATCAGGGAATGTTGACAGCCAGCCACGAATGTCTGTAGGGATGGGATGTAGTTTCCTTGTTCGATAATGCTTGGCTTGGTAACGCCTGATGTCTTGGGGAGGTTCGATCAAGCCCAGCTTTTCATAAAACCACATCTGCGGGATTGAAAATGTTTAGGTACAGGCAGTATTGGTAGTTAGAAGTAGAGGAGGGGCAATAGGAAACTTACCTCCAGCAAGAAGGGGCTTCTTGAGAATCATCGTGTCCTTGTGAAGTCATCCAATCCAATGACGGTTTCTGCTAAGATGAGAGGGAAGGGGTTGAGCCCTAACTCCACTTGATTGAGGATAGAGAGGATCTTCGTATCGTAGTGCCCTGAGGGGGAAACCAGTAGAAATTGAGCATACAAACAGAGGGCTAACATGCGGGGCCAGTAAGTTTTCCCTTTATCCACATTCATAATGACTTCGAGGAGGGACTCTAATTTGATTTCTAAGCCAGAGATACAATGGAAGGAAGATCGGGGTGGAAGATTGAACATATGTGCCATTTATTGCTGAATGGAGCGAGAATCCAGGTTTTCAAGAGCAGGAATCGCTTATGATGGCCGAGAATTGCCTCGAATTCCTTCAGTAGGGGACATATTTCTATTGTGTTGAGCTGTGTTTATGGGGATCCCAAAATTGAACCATGGCATGGAGAAAAGGGAAATTAATTCTCATAGTATGGAGTGATTTAAAGATCGCGAGGTGAAACGGCTCTAACCCGACCCAAGATTTATTGTCCAAACCTTTCAAAATCGACTGTAGGGGCCTCAGACTTTGTTCTGTCATGTTTGTGGCCTTTCAGAGACGCTTAGAGGGAGAAACAAAAGGGAAGGACGAAAGGGATTCGAAAATTAGGTCGAACACAGGAATATGGGTTTTTATAGGGGCAGGACCGCCTGCTGCTGAGGTGGTCACCTCATCGATGAGGCGATCACCTCATTGATCACCTCATCAATGAGGCATCGCCTCAGCAGCAAGAGGCGATCGCCTCTTCACCATGGTTCGATGAGGTGATCGCCTCATCAGCAGTACGGGTCGATTGCACTTCTTCGAATCACATAGTCTAAACAGGTACCGTTGGAATATAGTGGGACAGTTAAGTATGCAAACATTGAAATAAACTCACATGTGAAGAAATGAGAAAAGCAAAACAAATGAATTTACTCGAGGAAACTATTGAGTTCTGCAAACATTCTGTTCATAAAGTCTAAAACCAAAATTTTGCATTCACTACTTAGAGACTACACAAATTTTAACCCTGGAACATCAAGCATTTGATCCCGTACCCTCAGGGTCATCCCCTCCCTCGGCGCCGCTGCCACTCCTGTCTTTATCCTCGTCGTCCTCATCAATCTAACGCTCGAGAGTAGCGATCCTCGCCCTGCTGGCCACATCTCGATCCTGTTCAGACAAATCACAAGTTAGCAAGCCATACGAGCATGCATACATGTAGGAAAATAAGGAAATTCTTACCCTCCACTGTTGAGTGATCTCCAACACGTAATCTATCTGGGCCTCTATCATGCGATACATATATAGGCCCTGCTCTAAAGGAATTTGCATTATTGAAAGTAAATATTTAAAACTAACGGTTGGTTTGAGAATCATAATATAAGCAAGTTAGGAAAAGAACTTACATGAGTAGCACCATCAGGGGTGCATGCAGGGGTCGAGTCCTCATCCAAGGCCAAGAACTGGCGCAATAACTCTCCAAAAGGAACTTAACATCGAGCTAGAGAGTCGGGGATGTGAGTGAAGCTTCTTGGGATAAACTTGGACCCGGGGGGCGGTAGTCGGCCTGGCTTCCTCGCTAGCTACAGAAGTCTCCTCCTTGCTCGGATCCAATCGACGCCTCAAGGGCTCTCTCTCTCGCACTCAGGACCTAATCGGGGCCATGGGCCTAGCAGGCACAGCCTGACGACGAACACAGGAGGAACATGTTAAGAATACAGTCAATTTACAATAAAAAGGGGAACTTACAAGGATTTACTTGAGAGGTAGAAGTGGCGTGAAAGGGGACCGTCAACATAAGGTGGGTACGGATGAACTCTGTATACCGGCTCTTCACGCGAACTATATGATCCATAGCTGGTGAGCCCGCAGCAGCCTGAGCGAGGTCGTTGCCCTCCAGCTCATGAGCCCAAAGCATACTGTCAGGAGGGGACCTGGGGACCTGCTTAACTCTAACGCCTGCCCTCCAGTTTAAGACTCACTCCCTCAAGTACCAAGCTCGATACCCAGGGCCACAAAAGAGTGCCCTCTTCCGAGATAAGGGCCTGGAGCGAGTCATCTTGATGGTCCAAGTGTCCTCGAACCCCCACAAGTCGTTCTAGATCTGAAAAGAAAAGAGACGTCAATATGTAAGTAAATTGAATACGAGTAACGTACTAATAAATAGGTTTGTGCTTTGCAGGTACCGCATCTTATGTCAGTGAGTTCAGGTGCTGCTTGTGGATGTGAACTCACACAAGGTGCCTCTTCATGACATGGCTGGTGCCCTACCTGCTGAGGGCCGAGAAGTGATCCCCTACTCGTGTAACGCCCACAAGCAGCTTTAGCTCCAAAGCCCAAACCTGAAAAAAAAAACAACAAACAAACAAAATAGGAGAAGTTGAGAAAATTAATGTAAGTAATGGGAGTCAGAACAAGACAAAGAAAAAAGGGGATCGTGATGTACTAGAACAGCATGCCAAAAGCCATAAAACCTCCTAGCCCCTCGGACAACCTTGTCCATGCTCCGGTACAAGTATGCTAAAGCGCAACTACCTCAATCGAATGTAGGAACCTGGTTAAGATCCCGAAGGGCCGGTAGGAACATCAGATCGATGGAGCTGGCGGTGTCAGCAAAGAGAGTGGTACCAAGCAGGTAGAGCAAAAAATCCCTCACCACCTGGTTAATCTCAAGGGGAGAGATCATCACTGCGGCCCGATTCCGGGTGTAGAAGCTCCTGATCGAGTCCAGTTTAAGGGTATGAGTCCCCTTCATGTCAGGAGTCATCCCCAAAAGTCACTCAATATATGCGGCCCTATCCGGAGATAGATGATGTAGACTCGCATCAAAGGGAATAGGATCCCCAACACAAGCAATCCCCGTGATGGCAGTAAATGATACTGGGTCTAGAGTAAGCTCACCGAATGGGAGGTGGAAGGTGTGGGTCGTATCAAACCACCTCTCCATCAGGGCATGCAGTGGTTAGTAATCCGTGTGCCCCTGCTCGAATGGAAGTGAGAGTACGAAGTCCTCGAACCTCGTCTCCTGAATCCGGTCCCTCTGCTCGTCAATCAAGTCACTGAAGAAGACCTGGGCTCCATGAAAATTCCTGGCAACCTTGAACGTCTAAGCGTCATGCTGTAAACAATAGATAGGGAAGTGAAATTTATGCATGTTATGGTTTCAAAAAAGGAATTCAGAATGAATGGACTTTTAGACAGTGCGGTTTGCTCTGTTGATGAAGTGATTGCCTCATCGTAGAGGCGATCGCCTCTGTGATGAGGCAATCACCTCATTGGAGAGGCAATCGGCTCTGTGAAAGGGTGATAGGTTATCACTTCTTTGCAAAAACTGATCGCCTCATCAATAAGATGATCGCCTTTATGATGAGGCGATCACCTCTGTAAGGCGGGATAGGCACAGTTCCTGATTTCTGGCGATCAAAACATGGATTTCTCATTTGCTTAATAAATTAATGTCCTGAGTTGATAATTATGTTTGATTAATCATTGACCCAACGTAATTTTGCAGGAAATTATAGGGTACTAACCTCTCCGGATGCAGACGAGCAAATGTGGGACCCTAGGTCTGCCAAAAGAGGAATTGAGTCTCCGCGGGTCAATCCCAAGCTCTTAGAAGCACTAACAAGAGGCAGGATGTGATCCCACTCAGGCACAGGGGGTGTTCTCTCATTCTCCATTGATTGTAAAAGGGGGGAAGATGCAAGGAGTATAAGAAGTGTAAGGAGAAAAAAAAGAAAGGAAAAGAAAAGGTGACAAAAAAATAGAAAGGACAAAGGACAAAATGAAGAAGCTGTTTTTATAACAAGCAAAGATGTAGGGTTTTCCTCATGTATGGTTTTCCCCTAAAAAAAATGATGATGATGAAATGAAATGATGGGTGGAAATTAGTGCCGCATACTAAGGAGGTGGAATTCAGAGTACGGATTTTTGAGATGAAGTTTTAGAGAAAAGGGCCAGGGAAAAACCCACATTGCAAAGAAAGGTTTGTTCATATTTGAATCCCCGAAGCTCAAAGGATCGAAATGACTGTTTAGGTAGTATCCCTGAAGTCGAAAGCAAAGGACAGGGCTGTTCGGGTTTGAATCCCCGAAGCTCAAAGAAAGTGTTATTCGGGTTTGAATCCCCGAAGCTCAAAGAAAGGGTTGTTCGGGTTTGAATCCCCGAAGCTCAAAGAAAGGGCTATTCGGGTTTGAATCCCCGAAGCTCAAAGGATCGAAATGACTGTTTGGGTTTGAATCCCCGAAACTCAAAGAAAGGGTTGTTCGGGTTAGAATCCCCGAAGCTTAAAGAAAGGGCTATTCGGGTTTGAATCCCCGAAGCTCAAAGGATCGAAACGACTGTTCGGGTTTGAATCCCCGAAGCTCAAAGGATCGAAACGATTGTTCGGGTAGTATCCCCGAAGTCGGAAGTAAAGGACAGGGCTGTTCGGGTTTAAATCCTCGAAGCTCAAAGAAAGGGCTATTCGGGTTTGAATCCCCGAAGCTCAAAGGATCGAGATGACTGTTCGAGTAGTATCCCCGAAGTCGAAAGCAAAGGACAACTGGGCCAGGAAAACCCGGAAGTCTATGTCCTCAGAGGAGTGATAATCAGACCAAGAAAATCTGAAAACCACACCCCCAGTGATGATCGGGCCAGGAAAACCCGAGAATCAAGTTCAGTGTTGCGAAGGTCGGACCAAGAAAACCTAAGAATCAAGTTTCAATGTTACGAAGACCGGGCCAGGAAAACCCGAGAATCGAATTCCAATGTTGTAAGGGTCAGGCCAGGAAAACCCGAGGTTAACAATTTTCAAATATCTCTATCAAATATTAATGAGTGGCTGATCGAGCTAGGAAAACCTGAGGATCACGGTCACGTTTCAAAATTGAAGGATTCATCCCTCAGGTGAAACCCGAGAGTCAGGTATGTTGCTCATCTTATTGTTTGTTCACTATTATGCATGTGATTTTTTAAAAAATGGTCATTGCATGCATTTGTTTTTTCTTTCAAAAAATCAAGGGGCAAACTGTAGACACCCGATTCGGTCGGCCCGGTTAGGGGGCAAATTAGGGGCGCTCGGTTTGACCGGCCCGTTGTCAAGCCCAATGATGAGAATGTGAAACTTGAACATGAGAATGAAGCCTGAATCTTTAGTGGAAAGTGGACTTGAAAACCCAAAACTAAGCCCAACTATCCAAACTCGGCCCAAGCTTGCTCGGCCCAGCGCAGGCCCGGGCCAAAGGGGCATCGCCTCAGTGTAACGAGGCAATCGCCTCATCGATGAGGCACCGCCCCTATGGCAACCCACTTGCAGCTGCATTTAATGCAGCTACAATCATAACGGCCAAGTGGTGTGAGCCCCACTCTCCAGACCTTTTTCTTACGTGAGGAAAAGATTTTTAGGGAAAGAAAAAAGGCTATGAGAGCTTATGATAGGCTAGGAGGCTTAGGAGCATGGGAAAGCTAAGGAATAAAAGAGAAAAAAAAAAGAGAGAAGAGAGAAGGAGGGGGAAAATTAAAAAAAAAAAAAGAGGAAGCTCTAAAGAAAAAACAGAGAGAAAAAAAGAAGAAAAATGTCCTGGAAGGAAGAAGGAGAGGGGGAAGCAAAAGAAGCCATATCTCCATAAGAGAATAAGGAAGAAACTTATGTCAAAGGTAGATACCATATCCTAGCAAGGATCTCAATCAAAAACACCTCTGAGGGCCTCTCATTTTTGGTAAAAAACTTGCACTTAAACCTGACATGTGCATCATTTTGTGAGTTCTTGCTTGTGTGACTAAGTTCTTAGTACATTTTAGGTTTATCTCTAATGTGTCTAGCTTGATATCTCACTTTATTGATGGGTCTTTGAATACTTTTGCATGTAGTCGTAGTCTGATGATTATAGAGTGTGTGTATGCATGTATTGTTACTTAGAGTGAAAGTCTGAATGTTTTGAGAGTCGTAACTAGCTCGTTGATCAGGCGACGCCTGCGATCGCCTCATCACAGAGGCGAACACCCCATTGACAGGCCCCCAAAAGTCCCCTTTTTATGCGTGTCTCATGTTCTTGCATCAAAGGGAACGGGACCCCCTATTGGTGAGACGTCACCTAATTAATGAGGCGACCGCCTTATTGACAGTTTCAGCTTGCTTTCTGTTATGTTTTCTTTCATGCTCGTCGTGATGTCCATTTTGATTTGCATTCCTTTAATCTTAAACATGTCTGTATAATTGCCTGATGATGTTCAATCTTGATCGTTCGATGCTTCCTTTAGTCCATAATGTAAAAACCCCTTCTTTATAGGGCCTTTTATAAGTATCGTTATTTATGATTTCTTTTTTTTTTTCCTTTTCTTGAAAGGAAGGGCTAACCATGTGTTATTTGCAGAAATTACTTGATGATTCCTGTCATCGAGTAGTCACTGGTGCTAGTTACCCCTTGTATGTTGCCGCTTTTATGTTATTTTAATAGTTTATTTTCGGCATATGTTTGATTTATTTTCTGTATATTATTCGTTTATTTAGCTAAAAAGCATTGTAATCCTTAATCCCTTTCCCCATTTAATTTTGAATGTATGGTTGTAAATTATTATTTATTTTATTTACTGCATTTTTTTGAATGTCGGGACTTAAAGGCATAAAATTGGACTAATGTGTAAACTCGGACTTGATTGTAAAATTTGACAATTATCCGAAGGCAATTTTTTATGTGTGGTAACCAAGGAAATAATTAAATAATTAAAGGGTAATAAAACGCAAAACACAAACGGAGGCCAACCGCAAGGTTGGGTGAGCATTCAAACGCTCATATCCAGTTTCCGAACCCGATCTCTGATGACGGCTTCTGGGAACCTCTGTGGGATCCAGTTGCTGTACAGTAGGTCCCGACTTTTATTCGGGTGGCGACTCCATCTCCGAATCCGTTTAAGACCTATATCGTATTTCCTAGTGGGCCTCGAGCCCGCACAGTGTCGTGGTCGCCAAATACTTGGACGTGCGTTAAACTCCGCCGCCTACAATATTAATATGGGATAAATACAATTTTAAGCCTTGTGGTTTTGCCTTTTGGTAAAATTGGTTATATGATTTTTTTTTTTGACATTTTGATACCTGTGTTTTATATTTTTTTATACTTTACTACTGTTCTAACTAATATAATCATTATTTTATGAGAAAACATTGATATAATGTTATATTTCAATAATTAATTTATTTTATACAGGATTTATGACCAATCTATATAATTATTTATTTTTAAAAATATTGTAAATTTATTTTTAAAAATTATTTCTTTTTATTCAGAATAAAATTAAAAATACATTTAAAATTTATTGTAATCAGTTGAATAATATGTCACTTAGTATAAGATCTTAGTATTAAAAATCTATATTATTTTTACATTAAAGCATATATTTTAAACAATATTTGTTAGAAAAGGTAGTAAAGTGTAAAAAAAAAAATGAAACACAGAGTACTGAAATGGTAAAAAAAAAAAAAACCATAGAACTGATTTTGCCAAAAAGATGAAACCATAGGGATCAAAATTATACTTATCCCTATTAATATTAAATAGAAATAATTGATAGTAAATATAAATTTATTAAATAGATTTATAAACAAAAATTAATATTAAATAACACATGTTCATCACTTCATTAGTATAGATTCATAAGATAAAACGTGTAGATTTACTAATCAAAATAATGTAGGTTCATTAAGAAATAAACTATAAGTTAATTGGTATTTTACTACAAGTTAATTGGTATTTGTCTACAAGTTCATTAATGTTTGCCCAAAAGTTAATTAGTCTTTACCTATAGGTTAATCAATTTAATAATAAAGTTCATTACTTAATAATATTATTAATTTAATATATTAACATTAAATAAAAATTAATAATATATAATAAAAATTAATATTAATATATTAATATTAATATTAAATAAAATTAATATTAATATTAAATAGAAATACTTAATATTAAATATAAATAGAAATAGAAATTAATATTCAATATAATGCATGTTCATTACTTAACTAGTATATAATCATTAGAAAAAACATATAAGTTCATTACTTAAATTATTATGAATAAATTGTTGATATATATATATATAAAATCTCAAATCACTCCATTTTTTTCTAAATCACTCAATCATTTTTCCTAAATTATTAGAAATTCTATTTTTTTTTTAATTTTGTTAACTAAAACACTATTATACATACTCTAATAATAATTTAATAGTCTCAAAACAAATTCTATTATATTTAAAAATAATGGCAATAAAAATAAAATTTATTTAGTTAACTTTTTCTCTTTATTAAAATTCTCCTTTTAAAAATTATATATGTTTTATTTTATACAAAACACTTTAATTATACTATATCTAAAATATTACTCTCCTTTTTCATTCGAAATTATGCCTTATATATATATATATATATATATATATATACACACACTTTTGATAAAAATTATTAAATAAAATTATTTAAAATATTATTTATTTATTTATTATGCATTTATATTATTTTTGAGAAATCAAATATATGTGCTAATTTTTTTATATATTATATATTTAATTTTTTTTTTCTATAAAACATGCTAAAATTGTATGACTATTTAATTTTAATACTAATAATAAAATTCATTAATAAGGACATGTCATTTATGCTTAAATTTGTTTATCCCTAATAAGAATTCTAAGTTATGAACTAAAATATGGAATAGTAATTATTTAAGAATAGTTATTTTTGGAATATATATTCTATTTCTTAAAAATTACAATTCTATTCCACACATATTCCATTTCATAAATCAAACATAGCATATGATATTGGCACTTGAAAGCTCAAATTAGCAAACAAATGAAAAACACCTCCTCCGTTTCTCACTATCATGAATTTGGTCCATGTTGCAATATGGACACAAGTCCCTAATATAATTTGCCCAATATGTAGCATATGCTGAATCAAAGTTTAAATTTCTTTTATTTGCCCAGCCCGAAATTGGACCAAACTGAACCATCCAATTAACCGAACAGCAAATACTGAATATTCTCCGTCTGCCAAACCGTTATTTCCAATGACTTTCTTGGCTCAGTTTGGCGCTCATTTTTCAATTAAAATAACCAACTAAAAAATAACTCACCTTCACCGAACCGGCTGATGCACATTCCTATCGCTTAGCAGAAAAGCTAATAGTGCTGCTGACAAGATAGCCTTTATGGTAAGTAATGGCTCAATCATGATGGAGCTGAAGTAGTTTATCCTACACGTATTATCTTACCATTGTTTTAGCCTTTGCCTCTCTTTATTCCCCAAAAAACATGCTTTGGAGTTTCGCATTCTCTAAGATTAGGAGTAAAAAGCATGCTTTTGAAACAAGCATTCTCCAAAAAACATGCTTAGGAGTAAAAACAAGCATTCTCTAAGATTAAGGGTCAGTTTCGCATTCCTTTGTGATACTCAGCTTTTGAAATTTTTAATTTACGCTCGTTTGTTTTTTGTTATTCCTATTTATTTTTACCTACTTTTGGCTTAAGCATGATAAACTATGGTTCTTCCTAAAGTTGGATTCCAAAACGTACTAATAAAAAATTTAAAATATGTTTTAGAAAAACATGCTTTAGCAGAGATAAGTCTAAGGCATAAGCCAATGCTATCTATTCTATTTGGATGACCTTGTCTTAATAAGAAAATAATGCTTGATTAATTCTCATAAGAACTCCTGCTAAAGGCAAAGAGAGGAGTCAAAACCATGATCAGCAAACGGGGATCTGGGCTTGATAGAACTTAGGAAAGCACTGGATGGAGAAGGATCGGCAAGGTCCGGGCCGAAAGCTTAACTGCGGGATGGAAGAGGTAGGGCATATTTATATATGGGGGAAATGCACCAAACTCCCTAAGACAGACTAGACAGTCTTAAGCTGCTAAAGTTCAAACTCTTGAAGACCACAATATCTTCGGAGTCATGGAAAACCAAATCACAGATCAGTTTTATGCTAAGAAAACCAACTATTGAAACAGTTTCTCTTACAAGATGTTGTCAGTAAATAAAAATATAACCAAAAAAAAAAAAAGCAGATTTTGAGTGGCTTATACACTTTCCAGAAGATGGAAAGACATTTTATTTTGTGTTGGAATGAAAACGAATATGCTAGCTTTATAAATGAGTTGGAGTTTCCATATTGGAAGGGTCTATGAATTGAAAAGCTAGGACTAGAAGTAAGTCTTCAACAAGTGCCTTTTGATTTTGTTCATTGATGTAGTGAGAAAGCAAATACAAGAGGACATTTCTTCTTCTGAGGGTTTTGCCAGTTACATAGTTCTAGCAGATGAAACCTAGTAGACAATTTTGATCAAGTCAAGAGCAATGCACCAACACTCGCAATACTAGTCTCCTAAAAGTTTCCTTGTAGATGGACAAAAAGTTCAGAAATCTCTTTACAAGGCATTTAGAGCAGCGTAGAAAACAACTTGATCTCATTTTAAATCTAGTTTTATAGTGAAAACATGAAGTGCATCTGCAATCAACAATTAAAGCATTTGGAAACCATGCGTAGGCTAGTCTTCTAGCACCCAAAACCTAACTGAGCAGATGTCCTAACAATGAGATGCTTAATCAGGAGCCTAAACAAAGATTAATAACCTGAAATTAGTCTGAATTCATCTATGCTGATTTAAGGTACATCATAAATGTTCCACAAAATCTATCTTTGAGGCAAAAGTATTTCTGAGAAGCTATAGAGCAAATGCATATTTTCTTTCGTTAACAAATTTATCTGTAATCCAAGAGTTATTGGATGGTAGAAAAATTTAATTCTTGTTTGGAAACTAAATACTGATGGGATATAAACAGCAACAAGGCCAAGCAATATTTCTCAATGTGATAAAACATTGAGAAAAACCCAGTGAGGAATATCAGTGCAAAATCTAAAACCATCAATCTACCAAAAGATATCACATATTATGCATATCAAAAGTATTCTTCGACAACATCAGCCTAAGCTGAAAGAAGTGAAGTTTCTAAAACGCCACTCGTTTCAACTTCTAACTCATTGCTACAGAAACCGCATTAGACCTTATGAAGGATTTTATGTCTATAAAGCTTGAAATTGCTGGTCACAAGATAAATTAGAGCCTATGAATCTTTCAACTAATTGTTAAAAAAACAAAATCAGAGAGAAAAAAAGTTATAAATCAGACACGATCAGTGCAAGCATACTTAAACTATTGCATTTAACATTAATTCAATTATGCAAAATAACAAAATTTAACAGTGAAAAAGCAGGCAATTAAGTGAAAGCTCAATCAGAAATCTAACATTACTAGAACTGTTTAGAATCTAAAAACACCAATCAAAAGAAGGATAAAGAAATCCACCTGTGATAATGCCAATAACATTAAACAAAAGAGTACTGATAGATAAAAATTCACCTAAGATAAGCAGGGATCTTAATGCGAATAAAGAGCATACTCATAATATAGGCAATAACTACAGAAGAAATGCCAGCAGAAGCGTAAGAAACCTTCACACTCTTAGCACGATTCTTGTCAAGGGCAAGATCCAGAAGCACAATACCAATTCCACCAAGAACAAACATAAACCCAGATGACAATCCTTCAATTATGTACTGTCCGTTGACGCGGCCAGGGAGAAAAACAATAGGGCGGACAGATCCGGTAGCTGGGTCCTGGGTAGACCCGATGCCGGGCGGCTCAACAATTACGTCATAGATGATGCCGGAAACGACCATGAAATAGGTGAGAAGGACGAGGGCAAAAACTGTCATAGACGAGGGGAGTGTGAAGGTTGGGAGCTTTAGACGGAGGCGAGGAGGGCGGAGGATGGAGTAGGGTAGTACTTTCAGGATGTGGAAAATGGGATCCATTGAGCTCGGTGTTGGCTCCGCCATTAGTTTTTTCCCTCCGAGAGTAAAGATGGTAGAAGACGAACGAATGGGTTTACTGTTTAGGAAAATGCTCGACTAGTCGGGTATTAATACAAGTATGGTTGGGAGGTAGGATTTGGAAAATGAGTCTCATTTATTTTATTAATAACGTATAAAATAGTTAATTAGATATTACAAATTTAACTTTATTCTAGTAAAAAATTTTATTTACTTCTTATTTGATTCAAATTTAATAAAAAAATTATTTTATTTGAGATTAAGAATTTATTTATGAATGATTATTATTAAAGATGTGTGTTTATTTTAAATCAATATTTTATAAAATGAATTTATTTAAATAATTTTTTAAATTTAGTTTAGAATTAAATAATTTTACAAAATAAAAAAATTAAAATTGAAAATGGGATAATGACTTCATAAGTTTTAATAGTTATGCCATTTTTTAATTAAGTCCTATAAATATTAATTGTTTCAATTGAGTGTATTAACTTTTTATAAATTGCATTGTTAATCCTAAACCATTAAAATTGACAAATTTAACTGACGTGTCAGTTAAATTCTTAAGTCTCCTCTAAATTGACAGATGATGTGTTAGTCATGCAAGAATAGCTTCAAAACACATGATGTGACATTGGAAAAAATGCCATTTCAGATTTCCATGTCCAAGAAAACAATTTATTCTCTAAAAAGAATGACCCAGGCTAAACCTTTTCTGAAAGCAACAATAAGAGCATATTATGTTGCTATGATCCACAAATGATTTATCATGAATGTAAAAATCTTGCTTATACAAGCGTGTTCATTGAATAAGTTGAAGCACTAAAGAAAAAGCCAAAAAAATCCTTATATGCAAAAGCTAAGGACACTGGTATAGCACCAAGAAGTTGCTACGAGACTTAAAATTGACTAGAATTCTGCTGTTGAAATCGAAGATGTTGACAGCAATGATGAGCTAGATGTGCCTCCAACTGTGGTTTATTCTCTTCTTTGATTAGTCTAACATGTGTACTTCGTAGTGGCCTGCTTATGCTACAGTTTGTATCATAGCTGGGTTTCTTGACTCTTTGCTCAACTAATTGTTTAGTAAGTGTAAATTTCTTGACAGGAGGCATTTTTGAATTGGGTGGAGGAATTTCCCATATGGGTTGTTCCAGAATGCTAGGCTTCTATAATGGCTTTGTTGTTGGAGAAGTTACAGTAGGTAATGGGGATTCACGAGAAACATTAGTTGACTCATCAACATCTGAACAAACAAACAAGAAATAGATATAAAAGAAAGAAATTTTGATAAGAGAAATAAAGAAAGATGAAAATTGTAATCATACTTACAAGATAAAGAAGAAGAGGTCGGAGGAGAGGACACCCAAGTGAGAGAGGAGAAGGATTTACTAGTGGAGTACATAGTGGAGAAGATAGAAAGAAGAGAAGAGAACGCTAAAGAGAACGGTGACGTAGATCATGATAAAAAAAAAGGTTTTGATTTGTAATGTCTTAATATGTATTCTTCCATATTGCCATGATTATGATGATGATGATTTTGTGAAATTTCTCCAAATCCAATCAAATCATTTAAATTATGTTCCATTACTGTATCCTGTACTCTTATTTTGATCAAATTTTAACTAGTTTGGTTGATGGGTATGCGAGACTTTTAAGGATGGCTGATGAGCGAAGTGTGCTTAAACCTTCACCTGCTCTCTTAAAATGTCAACTACTACACATGTTGTGTTCTTCTTTTTTTTTTGCTTACATTTTTTAAAATGTTAGAATAGAATGGGTCAGTAGTGGTTGTTTTTCTAAATCCAATGTGGAACTATATGTTTTGAAGCTATTCTAGCATTACTAACGCGTCACCAATCAATTTGAAGGAGATTTGAGAACTTGACTAACACGTCAACCAAGCCTATCAATTTTAATAGTTTAGGACTAATGTTACAATTTATGATAAGTTAACAAACTCAATTGAAACAATTAAAATCTATAGGACTTAATTGGAAAAAATGACATAACTTTTAGAACTTATGAAATCATTATCCCATTGAAAATTAATTACATAAATATTTTCTTTAAATGAAATGAAATCATTTGAATTTACAAATGAATTGCATATAAAATTTATTTTATACCAAATGCACCATTAAAAAAATACATATTAAACCATAAGTAAATGTAGAAGTTGATATTGTATCTTTAATTTTTCTTTATATAGAATTTTTTTAAAAATATATATTTTTTATAAATGATATTTTTATGAATATATGGACATGGACTCTTCATCTAATAGCTATCTAAATTTATATTAACTAGTGTAGTGTTGATGTGAATTATGAAATTGTTCTTATAGGTTGGCAACACATGTGTTAAACTTAAGAATCTTCAGATACAAATTGATCTTATTCAAATGGATGGGAGCATTTCAAACAAACAGTCTAGATTAGAAGAATTAAATAAGCAGTAACTTAAATGTTTTAAAGAAGAAGAGTCTTATTGTTTTCAAAGGTCTAGAGTTTCTTAGACTAAAGATGGGAATAAAAACTCTAAGTTTTTTCCATGCTTTTTGTATGCAAAGACCACAAAATAATAAAATTCTCAAGTTAAAAAATGGTGAGGGTGAGGGTAGAAGTCTTTTGAACCAAAAAGGAATTAAGTTAGAAATTTTAGGTTTCTATAAACAACTATTCTTTACATCAGTTGCTCATCATTCTAAAACTGTATTGTGAATTATGCCTCAAATGTTCTCTGATCACATAAATGAAATGTTGCTTGCTCTAATTCTGGATGAGAAAATAAAATATGCTCTGTTTGATTTAGGTGCCTATAAAGCTCCATGACCAAATTCCTAGAGTTTTTATCAAAAAATTTTGCATATTATAGGACCTTTTATTTGTAGGGCTGCTAGTAGTTTTTTTTTTCCATAGTGGCTTTATGTTAAAAAAATGGAATAATACCTTCATTGTTTTTATTCAAAAATTTTGAATCCTGTTGATATTAAATGTTTTAGACCTATAAGCCTATGTAATTTTATTTATAAAATCATGGTAAATAGGCTTAAACCTCATTTGTCTGGTTGGGCTCATAAATGTTAAGCTATCTTTGTTCCAAGAAGACAAATTCATGATAATGTTCTTTTAGCACTTGAAGTCTTTCATGCTCTAAACACTTCTAAGCATAAGGGGAATCACCATTTTGTGCAAAGCATATGATCAAGTCAAATGGGTTTTTTTTAGCAATAATTAAGATAGGTTTTCATTCTCATTTTATTCGTTTGATCATGAAATGTGTTACAACAATCTTTTACTCTATCTTGATTAATGGTAACCCAACACAGTCTTTTAAGCCCTCTAGAGGGTTGAGACAGGAAGATCCACTATCTCTATACTTGTTCATTTTGGTGTCAAACGCTCTTTGTTTGGCCTTGTCTTAGGCTTAGAGAACACAATCTCATAAATGGTTTCAGATTCAATAGAAAATGCACTATTTTAACCCATCTTTTGTTTGCTAATGATACCCTAATCTTTAATAGAGTTGATATGGGAGAAATGACTAATATTAGAAATGTTCTAGACATGTATTGTACTGCTACAAGCTAGAGGATCAATAGAGATAAGCCTAGTATTTGTTTCAGTTAAAAGACCCCAATAAAATTGAGGCAAAATTTAAGTGATGTAATTAGCATAATCATTTCAGGGCAATTGATAAGTACTTAGGGTTGCTAGCATTTTGGAACAAATAAAAGAAAAGTGCATTAAGTTTTATTAAAGAAAGAGTTCTTCAAAAATCAAAATCGTTGAGACATAAACTTCTCTCTTTAGCTGGTAGGGAAGTTTTATTAAAAGTTATTCTTACAACTCTACCTATATATGTTATGTCTTATTTTAAGTTTTCAATACACTTTTTATGAACAATTAAACTTTTTATTACCTAATTTATAATGGGGAACTAATCCCATAAAGAGGGGTTTTCATATGGTCAATTGGGAGTCCATTGCTACGTCAAAATCCAAAGGAGGACTAGGGTTCAAAGAGTTTGATAAGTTTAATAGTGCTTTATTAGCTAAAAGGGTGTGAAGAATCATTAGTAATCCTGAATCCTTATGGGCACAAATGTTGAAAAATATTTATTTCTCTCATAATTCTTTCTTGAATGCAAGAATGGGATCTAGAATCTCTTGGGGTTAGTCTAGTCTGATCAAGACTAGAAATTTGTTAAAATTAGGTTTTAGATTTAACATTGGTAATGGAAAAAATGTTTCCATTTGTTAGGCCTAAAAACCATGAGATTTTCCTAGTCTTAGAGCTTATTCTTCCAAATTAAAGGAGATGGAATGTAAGCTTAATGAACTAATTTTTTAATCATGTTTATGTATATAGAATCCAAAAAATTCCCTTAGGAGACTCTTAAAATCAAGACAAAATTGTCTGACATTTTGATAAAAAAAAAATGCTCCATCACTATTGGATCAGCTTACCACTTTATGTGCTCTCAAAGTAGAATTAGGCCTCCTAGGACTACTATTGAATCATCTTATGGAAGAAGTTATGGCATAGAAAATCATTTCAAAGGTTAAAATGTTTTGGTGGAAGGTTCTTTATCACCTCTTATGCTTTGTTTCGAAGGAATATTATAGATTCAAATGTATGTTAGATATATGGATAGCAAATTGAGTTTATACAACATATGCTATTTCACTGCTATCATGCTAGAGCAACTTGGTTTGCTTCTCATTTTGCTTATATTCCTAATTTAACATAACTTTACCTCTATGGAAAATTAATGATCAAGTTAGTATTTTGTTAAAAAATGATGAGAATCAATTTGCTTTGTTATTATCTATTGGGTGGTTCATTTGGAAAAGTAGAAATGCTTGTATTTTTAAAAATACAAATCCTTATCCATTGTTGTGTTTACAAATTGCCTACAATTTGCTTACGAAAGTGCTATAGGCCTTAAAAGAAGATTGCTAGCAATTACATTCTCAGGACACTAGGACCCCAATTGCATAACATGTTAAATATTCATTATTAACCTGATATCCTAATGATTATATTAAGTTTAACATAGATGCTTCATATAATTCATCAATAGGTTTTGTAGGTCTTATAGTGATTGGTAGAGATTCATATGGAACTATTTTTCATGGAGCGGCTTAAGTTATGAAATTTGTAATGCAACCATATCATAATTAAACAAAGTCAACATATCATTTTAACACATAAAAGATCATAACATTTTCATTCATAGATTACATAAAAGTTATATTTACATATAAGTATAAAATATATCTCCTTATCATATGTGTGCTTATGATGAGGGTTCGACCGGTGACCTTTGCTCCATACTTTATTTACAATGCTATATGCTTCAAAATGGTCACATGTCAATCTTCACTATTTGGGAAAAATAATTGCGATTTGGTGATTTGCAACTTCGTGAATATAAATATCAATTAAATTCTAAAGGCACAAAAAACAAATAGATGATATTAAAACATAGTACAAGTATGATTCATTCAAATGCAAGTGCTAATGAGTTATTCATTGATTTTATTTTGGCATAGCAAGACAAATATTGCTTCTGAGATTCATGTGAAACAATTGCCATTTGATTTTATTGACTAACATATAACATGTGAATTATATGGTTTTCTTTGATGACTTGTATTTGCTATGTGATTTGTAAATATTTGTCAAGCTAGTCACAACGTCCTTTTATATCTGTATGCAAGTGTTCAAGTGTAAATTTGCATAACACATAGTCCTTAAGGTCATAGTGTTTGCATTTTACTTGTAAACACTTGTGTATAGATATAACCAATCAATAAACAAACTATGCACATTTGAATAATAAAAAATAATTCATCTCAAAATCTTATAGAATATACATTGTCAATCAAGCTGTAATTCATCCATCACATGTTCATACCTATCTCAAATACACAATTTCACCAAAGAATTTAATCAATATTTATACTCACTTTTTAGATGTCCAACACTCTATGGATGACTTGTATCACCATTTCAAGCTTCACCAATGTTTTAAGATCCTCAAATATGACATATATTTGATCAAGAATATGTCTACAATGAGTGTTCATGCTTAGTATATAATTAGGATATGTTCTATGCATGTAAGCCTAACATTTTTTCATATTTTTCTTTATTGGACAACTTGACCTTGTTAGACTTGAGATTGAATAACTTTCACTACACCATTCCAAACTATTGATTCTTTTTCCTACAAAACTAGACACATAAGGCTATATAACATATCCAAAAGTCAGCATAATATAAGCTCTGCACAATTAATGGTGAAATTTTGAATTCAGACTTATGTTCTGTACAAAAATAGTTTGAGCAGGTCTCATTTAGTTTAGAATTTCTCAAGTTATAAAAGTTAAATTACAAAATCCTTTTTCAAGCACTTCATTAACACATAAAGGAACAACTTTCATATTTTGTATTTCATCTAATTTAGCCACTAAGGTCCTTATATTCTTTACATTTTTATTTATTAACTAAATTTCCAATTTATAATACCCAAAATACATCTTATGTTACACATACTCAAATATATCATTGCAATGCATTTTGACAAATACAAAACAAATGAAAGAATGTGAAATACATATAGTTAAATGAAATGATTTAAGATACATATGTTCAAGTGAATTATATGCAGTGTATACAAATTTAAATGAAATGCTTGTGGTTAAAGTCAATAATATTATAAAATTCCTTGTAGCGTAGGTTGAAGTTGTACTCCTTAGAGTTGATTTTGCATTATCCATTGGTTGTCATAGGTGTATTTTTGGACTGGACTCCTTGAAAGCTTTTCAAGCTCTTTCACAAATTTAGGAACCACAATGGAGCATCTCTAAATCTTGTTCAGACTATAACGTCAAAAAAAGAACTTTTTGTATCATATTAGTTTTACATGAATGAAGAGGTAGGCTAATGCAGTAGCAGACTAGGTTGTAAAATTTGTGTTATCTAATAGGCTTCCTCAAAACTTGTTTTGCAGTATTTCAAAAGATCTTCTTTTGCTCCTATAATATAATATTATTTTATTGAAAAAAAAAAACTTAGCCGTATTATGAGCAACAATATATTAACTTTATTAACAATGGATATCACAATAAACAAATCTCATCCAATCTACACTCTTAAATATTTTAAGCCTCTTGTAAAAATTCACTTTGTTTTGTATTTAATAATTCTAAAATTTGCCATTTTATATGTTGATTTTTTTAAATGATTATAACCTTAAATTTATTAAAAAATTTAAATTTTATGTATTTGGTACAAATCTTTTTTAAAAAAAGTATTTTAGTAAAATTATAAAATTAATTATAAATATCTCACATTCAATAAAATTTTACAAAATTTTTAAATAAATGTCATATTTAATACCTTTAATTTTGCATATCTTATTTTTCTCTTTAAGCTCTCTCATTTTACATTTTATTTAAAATATATAAACATATATTTTTAAGACTAAAATATTAAATTGAATGCTAAATTTATTCAAATACAATGTTCATTATTGAAATAAATTTTATATCACATCAAATATAAAAATTTGTTTATAAGTAACTGTATACACCTGATTCGGTCAGCCCGCGATAGGGGACAAATTAGAGATATTCAGTTTGATCGGCCCGTTATCAAGCCCAATGATGAGAATTTGGAGCTTGAACATGAGTACAAAACCCGAATCTTCGATTGGAAATGGACTTGGAAGCCCAAAAGTCCAAAACTTAGCCCAAACTGTTCAAAACAACCTAGGCCTATTTGGCCCAATACGAGGCCAGGCCAAAGAGGTGTCGCCTTTATGCAATGAGGCGATCGCCTCTTTGGCAGTTGTTGCAAAGGCAATCGCCTCATCATTGTGGCGCCGCCTCTGTGGCAGGCCACCTGCAGCTGCAGACATGGTGGCCAAGTGGTGTAGGCCCCACACCCCCTAGAGCTAAATTTGCATAAGGAAGAGATTTTGGAGGAAAGAAAAATGCTATAGAGGCTCATCATGGTCTAAGGAGCCTAGGGGCATGGAAAGTAGAGAATAAAAGGAAGAAGAAGAAAGAGAAAAAAAAAAGGAGATGAGGTGATAGTTAGGGAGGTCAGTAATTGTTGAAGAAAAAAGAGAGAAAAGCTCTGAAAAAAACTAGGAGGGATGTTTTTGGGAGAAGAGGAAGGAGATCAAAACTCACCAAACTCATTTTTCCTTGGAGAGAGGAAGGGAAAGTACTTGTTTCCAAGTAGAACTCACATACTATTGAAGATTGCAATCCAAAGGACATTTTTGAGGGTTAATTGCTTTGACAAAAATCCACATTCAAGTAAAAATATCTTCATCGTCTTGTTATTTTGGTATTCACTTTGCATGTGATTTATTTTATTGGTTTATTTTAGGTATATTCTAGGTTTATTGCACTCATTACACCATTTGATAGGTTTGATCTATTGAGTTTGCATGTAGTTATAGTCTGGTATACTTTGTGGAAACTTATGTGAACATTTGCTTGCTTAGGATAGAAGTTTGACCATTTTGAGAGTCAAGAGAGTCTATTGATGAAGAGGCGTCACCCTTTGTCAATGAGGCGATTGCCCCATCACAGAGGCGATCGCCATATTGACAGGCCTCTAGACAATTCAGCCCTCTTTCCTTTGTAAAAATTTGCATGACTCTCACCTTATATGCCTTTTTTTTTTCATTACTCGTAATTACCATGTTGCATAATGTAGTATATATGATAATATTTTTTATCATTTGAGGATTTTTCTAGTTTGTATTGAGAAATCTCTTGAGAACATTATTTGTAAAATATATTATAGATAATGTCGTGCTTTGCAAGAGGGAACTAATTGTATGTTTATTGCAGGAATTACTTGATGGTCCACATCATTGAGTAGTCAATCTAATTAGTTAACTCTTTAGAGCATTTTGCTCGTGCAAATATTTTACTATTAGTTTATTTTTAGTATATGTATGGTTTACTTTTCGTGTATTCCCTTTTTTATTTCATTCAAAAGCATTGTAATCCCTAATTCTTTCCTTTCTTAATTTGAATGAATGGTTGAAAAGATTGATTATTTATTTCTGCTTATGATAAATGATGGGCCTAAGTGCATAAAAAAGTAATTAATGTGCAAATCCGGATTCAATTCTAAAACTTGACAATTCTCTAAAGCCAATAATAATTTGCATGTTAATAAGGAAATAATCAAATAATTAAAGGTAATAAAATGCAAAACACAAACAAAGTCCAACCACAAGGTTGGTTGAGCATTCAAACACTCATACCCACTTTCTGAACCCATTCTCTAACAACGGCTTCTGAGAACCTCCGTGGAATCTAATTGTTGTATAAGTGTGTCTCGGCTTTCATCCAGGTGGCGACTCCATCTTTGATTAGGCCCAAGACCTATTTCGTATTTCCAAGTGAGCCTCGAGCCCATACAGTGTCGTGGTCGCCAAACACTTAGGCATGCGCTAAACCCTGCCGCCTACAGTGGCGACTCCACTGGGGATAGAGAAAATGATTCCAATGTTTTGTGTTTTATTATTTTTAATTATTTTCTTATTTCTTTTCTTTTCCATCTTTTGTATTCAATATATATTTTTGCACACAATGAGCACTTTAGTCCCAAATTAACCCGACAATAGTTAGTACTTTACTACCTACATTTCACTTAAACCTGGTGATGGAATATTTAATTATTGTCACTCACGACACGTACCAATTAGTGTTGCTTGACCATTAAGTGGGGAGACATATATGGACGTATATCATTATAGGAACCAAAGCCTAATACCTAAATCTTAAGCCTATGTAATGGCCTAGCAATTATCTTTAGGAGTTTTTTCCCACATGCATGTGTGTATTATGCCATATAATGGATCCTCAAAATAAATCTTGACCCCATTAACAAGCAACCCAAGGTAAAATGGGCCTTTATACCCAGCCGAAGCCTAATATAAACAAGTTATGTCAATATGGGCCTTTCATGCCCATTCATGACCCATTTCAAGTGGCCTTTGACAAGTGAGTTTATAGTGCTAAGGACCTTAGCCCATTAGAAATAGACTTAGGCTTTGATTAAAGGATCTGTTACTTATTTAAATCATTCTAAGAGATATCTTGCATACATTAATTTTATTATCCCCTATTGATAATCAAAACCCAGACCAAAGATCCTAAGATAAAATACTTGCCATTGAATACACGTGTGGGAGAAATAAGGGTGCAAGTTTGCACGTTTAAGCTTCATATTTTGATTTTGTGTCATGTATTTGCATCTTCTTTTTACTTTTCTCTCTTAAGTTTCCTTAAATAATGAAATAGTCTTACACATCATGCATACACGCCATGCATTATTCTGACACATGATTTTACAACAATATAGATCCTTCGAGCTCATCAGGGTGGGTCTAAGCTAGTTCAAGTCACTTAGTTAGAAACTCAGAAGTAAAAATGGCAAGTGGTTTTGATCTAGAGGCTTTTAAAGCACAGTTGAAAGAGGAAGTGTTCACCAAGACTCGATCTATGATAAAAGAGGTTATGGGATAAATAACCAAGATCATTAGAGAACATCAGCCTGTAAAACCACCCATTGTACCAACAGTAAACCTAATAGATCTCAATGAGGAGGTCCCGATCAAAGAAAAAAAGAAAGATGATGTAATGGTACTAGCCAATTCATCAAGCTGAAGGAACGTTAATCTAGTTGAAGATGTGGGGTAGACCGAATGGGCTAAGAACATAACCAAGGCTATGAGTCAAATACAGATGATGATAAAAGAGAAAGGCATAGTTGCTCCTTTGGATTATACTAATCAGAATCTAGAGAGGGAAGATGAACCACTACCCCAAAAATTCAAATTGCCTGACATGAAAAAGTATTCTGGCGCCAAAGATCCTCATTTGCATCTGAAGTAATATGTAACTTATATGAAAGCCATTGAGTTGACTGAGACCCAAATCATTAAACAATTCCCTATGTCATTACAGGGAGCACCAATTCACTGGTACTATGCTTTGGAACTGCACATTCAGTCTGATTGGAAGGAACTATGTACTGCTTTTGTAAAGCAATATAGCCTCAATGTTCAGTTGAAGGTGTCCTTGAGGGATTTAAAAAACACCAAGTAGAACTTTAATGAATCCTTTGTTGACTATCTGACTCACTGGAGAGGGAAGTTATCTCTGATGAGGCATAGGCCTGCTGATTCGGATCAATTAGTCCTAGCAATAAAAGGATGCGTTCCAGCATTGTCTAAAAAGTTGAGAGACTTGGGGATCAGGAATTTCAAGGAATTGTATAGATTCAGAGTTCAAAAGGAGTTAGATCTGGCCCAAGAGAAAAAGTTCTTTGGAGGGAGGTCTGGGGGCAAAGAGAAAGCTGGTTCAAGTAGCAATGTCCAGATCAATGCTATCTGACTGTCAAACAACAACCTATAAATTAACGCTATTAGGCAACCTCAAAGATTCTCGAATTTGGGACAACCTCTATCTAAGGTCCTTGACAAACTTATTGAGAAAAATTTACTAAGACCTTTACCCTCACAATAACCCATACCCGGTGCTAACCCTAAAATTTTTTATAAATTTCATCAAACCATTGGACATGACACCAATAGTTGTGCCTAATTAAAGCATGAAATCCAAGACTTGATTGACTTAGGCAAGATCATTGACCTAGAAAACTGAAAGCCAAACACACAAACCAACCTCTTGCCTAACTATCGAAACATGCCACCACTAAATACACCCATCCTGATGATCAATACTAGTCTAATAGAGGAAAAAGTACTAAACTCCTTTATGGATGCTGCCTACAACCCTCCAAAATTCAAACCTAAAAATTAAAACCTAAGCAAACAACTTATAGAACTGCATGTGCATGTCTTGGACATTTGGAGTTTCGATGATGAAAATAAGGGAAAAATTGATCCGTGGCACGATGAGAGAAGCAGGTTAGGCCAGTCTGTAGGGAAGGTTGAAGGAAAAGGGGAAGAATCTGAGATCACCAAGTCTGAACTAGAAAAGGTAGAAAATTTAAGGAAAAAGGAAGAAGCAAGAAAGGGTGAAAAGACTACTGCTAGTATCTGGGAGCTACTTATACACTTTAGGAATCACAAAGAAGCACTAGTTCTGGCTTTGGATCAGAAAAAGATCTCCACAGGTTGCACCCCCGAGCAAATGGTCAGTTTATTGTTAAAGACTCCTTAAGGCACAATAACATTCTCTAATGATGATTTGCCCTTAGAGGGGAGAGATCACCACAAAGCTTTATTTATCAAGGTTGAGGTAAAGGGAAAGATGACTCATTGCATAATGGTCGACAATGGTTCCACCATTAATGTGTGTCCATTGAAGATTTTGCCAAAGTTAGGATTGGTTGTGGCTGACCTAAAGCCTTCTGAAGTGGCCATTAAGGCCTACGACGATACTAAGAGGCCTGTGGAGGGAACATTTAAGGCCTTAGTTAAGACAGGACTTATAGAATCTTGGGTTGATCTACATGTGATAGATATCCCTATGACCTTTGCTATCTTGTTAGAAAGGCCATGGTTTCAGGCCTTGGGCAGCATCCCATCCACTGTTCACCAGAAAATCAAGTTTTCTCATGAAGGGAGAGTTGTCATTGTCTTTACTAAGACTGAAACTACTATACCTGCACTGAAGTTGGCCCCTAAAGAGATCTTTATAAGCCCAAGTTTTGAGGTTTATGTGATCTATGAAGATAAGATGGATGAAAAAGTTCTAAATATAATGCACAACATGAAATTTATGTCAGGCATGGGATTAGGAAAAGAACATAACAGACCTTTAGAATTTGTAAAATGCAAGGTACCTATTTTGAGGCATGGGTTAAGGTTCAAGGGGACTAATAATACTAAAGAAGAGGTGGATATCTAGGAACAGTCTGAGGAAAAAGAGGAGGAGGCTGTGGCTGAGAGGAAAGCTTTGTGGGAAACCTTTGTAAGGGAAGGCACCGGGTACCCATACAATGGAGCTCCAGAATCTCTCCTAATAGCCGAAGAAATTATTCCGGGGTTCTAGATCTTTATAAATTTATGAACGGAATGAAGGGGGTATTGTTAAGGAAGTTCTTGTGGAAGAGTTGGTGTTGGCTGAAGAAGAACCTAAAGGGAACAAAGCTGCCCCGGAGCTAAAAGGCACTGATGATCAAAGCGAAGAGTTAGATTTTGAAGCCTATGTCCTCAACTCTATTATAAGTGTCTTTTATGATAATTATGACATTTCTTTTGCTTCTTTGTTCGAAGTTAAGGACCTTTTCTTTTCAAAAGTGAATGCAATAAAGTCTAACTTTGCTTATTTGTGTGATGTGTTTCTTAATGGTTATTCTATTTATGATGATCATTTCATGCATATGTTTGACATTAATTCCATATAAACTGAATCATTTAATTTAGGCACAAACAATAATCCTAAAAATATACTACTTACTTCCGGTTTAACTCATGACAAGAGAGAAAAAATGAAAGAAATTTTAATAAAAAGATAGAAAGTATTTGCTTGGAGTTATGAGGACATGCCTGGGATTGACAGGGAGATCTCAGAACACCAAATTCCCACATACCCTTATACAGCGCCAATAAAGCAAAAGCAAAGGAGGTTGAGACCAGAATAGGCTCTCCTAGTTAAAGAAGAAGTTAAGAAACAGTTAAGGGCAAAGTTCTTGAAAGTAGTAGAAGACACCCAATGGTTGGAAAATATAGTCTCGATTCCTAAGAAAGATGGAAGGGTTAGAGTGTGTGTGGATTTTTAAGATCTAAACAAGGCTTACCTTAAAGACGATTTTCCACTACTGCACATTGATACGTTAATTGATAGTGTAGCTTCCAACACAATGTAGTCCTTTATGGATAGATTTTTGGGGTACAATTAAATAATGGTGGCGGTAAATAAGTTAAAGACTTCCTTTACTACTGAATAGGTCATATATTGTTATCGAGTGATGCCTTTTGGATTAAGAATGCAGGAGCCACTTATTAGAGGATGGCGATTGCTCTGTTGCACAATATGATCCACAAGGAGCTAGAAGTGTACATGGATGATATAATGGTAAAATCTACAACCAGAGAAGGAGATTTCGAAGCTCTAGATAAGTTTCTGACAAGGGAAAAAAAGTACAATCTCAGACTAAATTTGAAGAAGTGCATTTTTGGGGTAACATTTGGGAAACTGTTAGGATACATTGTTAATCATAAGGGAATAGAGGTGGATCCAGACAAGGTTAGGGCGATCAGAGAAATGCTCACACCAAAGAACAAAAAAGAAGTTTGAGGATTCATAGGGCGTTTGTAATATATCAGTAGGCTCATAGTTAAATTGACAACCATCTGTAATCCAATTTTTAAGCTTTTAAAAAAGGATCGACCCATGATATAGGATAAAAAATTTCAATGAGCTTTTGAGGCTATTAAGAATTTCCTGATGAGCCCCCTTGTTTTGCAACCGCCAAGGCTAGGTAAACCTTTGATAATGTATCTGGCAATTGAGGAAGATGTAGTAAGGGCAATGTTGACATAGGAAGTTGAAGGGAAGATGAAGCACGTTATGTATTACTTAAGTAAGAAGCTTTTGCCATATGAAACCAACTACAGCCTTATGGAAACGACATGCCTAGCGATGATTTGGGTAATGAAAAAACTTTAACACTACTTCCAGTCCTATAGAGTATAGGCAGTTTCCAAACATGATCCTCTCAAATATCTCCAACATACTCTGTCTCTTACAAGGAAGTTGGCTAGATGGCTAGTTCTACTCACATAATTCAATATAGACTATATAGTTAAGAAAATGGTGAAAGGGAGAGCGGTAGCAGACTTTTTGGCCCAAAGACTAGTAGATGACGAATAAGAATGGGAGTTGGAGTTTCCTGATGAGCATTTAGGGGTGATAGAGGTACAAGGTTAGGAAATGTACTTTGATGGAGCCATCAATAATAAGGGAGCTAGAATAGGTGTGATCCTAGTAATGCTGGAAGGAGAAATGATCCTGATGGCAAAAAGACTTGAGTTTAAGGTGACTAACAATCAAGCGGAATATAAGGCTTGCAAGAGCGGAGAATGTTACCATGTATGGGGACTCTATGTTAGTCATAAAACAAGCTACTAAAGAATGGGAGGTAAAGGATAGATTGCGTTCGTATTGGGAATATTTAGCTACTGCCTTGTATTTATTTATTTAGTGTAAGTTTGTTCACCTCTCGATAGAAGGAAATCAAATAGCTAATGCCTTAACTACATTAGCCTTTATGTGGGAGAGTGGGAAACAAGCAGAAGTCAGGCCTTTAATTTTAACAAAATCTCAAAGTCCTTGTTACTAGGAGATGAGGGTAGTATCAGTTGCTGCTACTGAGAAGCCTTGGTTTTATGACTTGTTGAAATATTTAGAAATAGGGAAATTTTTTAAGGACACTGATAAGAAAAAAATGATGTCCCTGCGAATGTTATCTTAATAGTTCATTAGTCACAACAGGATGCTGTATAAAAGAATGTTGACAGGGTACACCTAAGATGTGTTGACAAGGATGAATCTTAGAAACTTATGGAAGCAATTCATGAAGGAGTATATGAGCCGCATGTGAATGGGACAGTGTTTTCAAAAAAGATAGTTCATTAGGGTTATTTCTAGCTTACCATGGAAACATATTGCATTAAATTTGTGAAGAAATGTCACAACTGCCAAACTTATGGTGACATTAGCCACTTAGCATCTATAGAGCTCTAAGGAATAACTTCTCCTTAGTCGTTCACTGTGTTAGGAATTGACATCATAGGAGAAATAAGGCTAGAGGCATCTAATGGTCATCGATACATTGTAGTGGCCATAGATTACTTCTCCAAGTAAGTTGAAGCCAAATCCTACGCTACTGTGGGGTTCAAAGCAAATGTCAAGATTCATCAAAAAGAAAATAATTTGTATATATGGTTTACTGTACTACATTGTTACTGATAATGGGGTTCAGTTTTAGGCAGAGACGACCACATTGTTGAAAGACTACAAGATTGAGCATCACATATCATCTTCATATAGGCCATAAGCAAATGGGGTGTAATATCCCGTGTTTTTAAAATATTTTTACACAGTATCGGGATATGCAGTGTTAATAATTTCTGTATATTATATGATATTTTTACGAGTTGATATGTATTTTAAACCTATTTTAATTACTGTGTATTATTTTCAGTGTTTTACGTAAAATTTTCCCGGGACTTGCATTTTCGGGGAAATTTTCACGTAAATATTTTAATATTAATTATTTTAAATGTATTTACGGACTTGCATGAACTCATGCGTATTTTTAAATTATTAAATAAAGCTTGTGTGTGTATAATTATTTAATTAGGATTTATTATTACCCTAATATTTTATTAATTCTTTATTTGTTTTATTGATATTTAATTAATTTTATTTAGTATAAATTATTTAAAATATTAAATTTTATGTGTGTGGTATATATTTGATGTGTGTAATTTAATATTATTTTATTATATAGTGTAAAGTATATATATATACATATATACATTAAAATTTATCAAATTACAAAAGAATTGGAAAATTACAAAACTGCCCCCGAGTCTTCTTCTTCCTCCCGATCCTTCTCCTCACCGTCCGGATGCCTGTCACGCCGTTTCTTCATTGTGGGTGTGCCACCGTCTTCCCCAACCATTTCCGCCGCCTGAGGTAGCCGTTTCCGGCGTCTGGAACTCGATTTTGGCCGGAGAAGCCGAAAATCGATCCACCGTCGATCACGCCGATTCCGACCACCATTTTCGACACCGCCGGTCTCTTTCTTCTCCTTGAGGTCCGGTGAATGTGATTCTAGCTTTGGTTTGAGCTTAAATGGTCTAGATTTGCTTAGGTTTTGAGTTTTCTATTTCGGCCTATTAGGGTTTTCGATTTTTTTGAGCTTCAAATTGATTGATTCATGGAAAATCCCTTCACAAATGTTGATCCTAGTAGCTTAATATACATGTATGAATTTTTGTAGAATTTTTGGAGATTGTTTGGATTTTTGGGTATTTTTGAATATTTTAATATTACTTTCTAATTTTCGGAAATTAATTATTTAAATTATGAAATTGGGATTTATGGTTAAATTAGGTGATGAAATGAATTATAGGAATTTATTTGGAATTTTTATGAATTTCTAAGTATTTATTTTGAATTATTGAAGTTTATGTGATTTTGAGAAATTAGGGTTAAATGTGTTTTTATTTGAATTTAATTGGTTAATTGAGTTTAATTGTTGATATTATTGATAAATATGTTGAGAAAATTAATTTTGGATAATTGTATAATTTTTGGTGAATTTTTGAATGAATTTTAGTATATTTATATATATAAGGGTATTTTGGTAATTTTACCCTAAATTGTCTAAAAATGTAATTTAATTGGTTTTAATAGTTATTTAAGGTATAAAAATGATTTCTACAAATTATTTGGTATTTTTAACTAATTAAAACTATTTTTCGTGAATTATTTTCAATTATATATATAATATACGGTTTTTCTAATAAAATGAGTTTTTATCGGTTTTTACAGTGTTTTAAAGGTTAATTATGTAATTTCTACCTATGAAATGTATTTCTATGCTATAAGGATATTTTCGGTATTTCTGGAATTATTATGTGTTTGTGGACCCCGGTCGGTAGACTGTAGTCTGGAGTCCGACCGAGGGGTTGTGAATGAGATGTGGTGTTTATTTTCAAAGTGTATTTCTTTGCAGGGTCGGCTCTACTCTTTTAAGTAGAGAGATGTCCGTTTTACAGGGGAGGTTCTGCCGGATTTTCGGTAGAATTCTCGTAAAACGTGATGTCCAGTCTAACCCTAATTCTGTTTTCGTATTTTAATACTATAGATCGAATTCTAGGATTTCTGTTAGGTTTATTCTGATGTCAGTTAATTATTTCTTGTTTAGTTGCGCTGAGACCGAGGGCTAGTGGACCAGGCCCGTCGGACCTATCTCGTGGAGCGCACTAGGTGAGTTACTATACTATATATATATGCTTAGGATGCATGATTTAGAAATATATGTTTTACTTTGATTAAAATGCATAAATAATGTGATTTGTATTTAAGTATATTTTTGGTTTATTTTTGGTATATAATAAACTATATACATGTTTTATTAATAAAATATATTTAAAATGTTTTTAAATATATTTTTAATTTAATTTATGATTTGATTGGATTTATTTGACATATATATACTCGAAATATACCTGGTTTACTTTTGGTATATTTCCGGTATATATATGGTTTATGTTGTATTTTATTGAACTTCATGCATCATTTATTTTTGTGAATGAATGATTTATTTATTAATGAAGGATATCAATAGAACGTGCTACTTAGTGGGCAGCACTAGGACCAAGTACGTACCGGTACGCCTATAGTATTTAGGCTATAATACTAAATTATTTGTGGATATTGATTTGATTATGATTATTGATATGTGTGAGATGTGGTTTGGGGTGTGATTGCTGGAGCTCGGTTGACCAAGTGTCTCGGGGCCAGTCTACTGTCTAAATGGATTAAGCGGATATATTTAGAATAAGTGAGCCTATATGGCTAGAGTGTTGTTTAACACTATTTTCTAAGGTTGCGATATTCTAGGGTTCTATGTGATCCTTCATAAACTGTGATTTTCAATAAAATATATAAAAAGGATTTTATTACATCTGTGTGAATTTGCCTGTATATATACATATTAGATATGTATTATTGACTGTATGCATTATCACTTAGTGTGTATGTATATATATTATAGTAATTCACTCAATGAGGTCTGACTCCCCTCCGTTGACTATTTTTCAGGAGAGTCAACATCCTCAGACCTCAGTAGCAGGTCGATACGCCGGATTTCTTCCGCCCCGGCTTCTTTATGTAAACTGTCTACTTGAGTCTTATTTATTTTATCTAGACACTGCAGTAGTTGTGAACTAAAGTATTGGATTTCATGTATTTTATTTAAAGAGATGTATTATGTTGAAACTGAATTTGTATTAAAGAGATTTTATATATGTGATGAGATTTTTTATTTAAATCCAGGGATGAAAAATGATATTGTGATATTTAAGATTTTTATTTCCGCTGCATATATATCAAATTGTTATTATTGTTATTGCATGATTTATTTTATTTTTAGGCTTGCTACGGGTTCCGGATTCGAAAGAATTCCCGTTCCCTAGTGCCGGTCATGGCCCCTATTTTGGGTCGTGACATGGGGTATTGGAAGCCGCCAATAAGAATATGAAGAAGATCCTAGCCAAGATGATGGAAAATTACCGAGATTTGGGCAGAGTGCTTGTAGTTTGCATTATGGGGATACTGAACTACTACCAGAACATCAATAGGGGTCACTCCGTACTCCTTGGTATATGGATGTCAAGCCGTATTACCAATAGAGGTTGAGATAAGGTTGTTAAGGGTCCTGTTAGAATCCAAACTTCCTGAGTACTAGTGGTGGAGAGTCGATTGGCACAGTTGACATTGTTGGATGAGAAGAGAATGAAAGCTATGTATCAGTCCCAGTTGTATCAAAAGAGAATAGCCCAAGCTTACAATAAGAAGATCAAGCTAGAAAAGATCAGAGAAGGGTATTTGGTGCTAAAGCTTACGAAGTCGATCATGACCGACCCACAAGGAAAATTCAAGCAGAATTAAGAAGGATCGTATCTGGTAAAGAAGTTATTCTCAAAGGGTGCCACTGTTTTGTTTGACATGGAAGGGAATGAGTTCAAAAAGCTCATCAACCTAGACAAACTCAAGAAATACTTTCTGTAAAAGTCTTACTTGGGAGAAAACCTCAAAAAAGGCTATCTAGGCAAAAATTAAAGCCCAAAATAGAAAGAGAAAAAATAAAAAGTCCTGCTGGATTGAAAATCTTGAAAACAGATGATCCAGGCAAAAGTTAGGGATGTGCAAAAGGGGAGAGAGAGATGAAAAATGGTTAATCGAAAAACTTGCAAGGGCAAGCCAATTAACAACATGACATGTATCAAAAGCAAAATGTATATATGTATTGTGCTTAAGTTAAATGAAGTAGATTACTTTAATTATTGTCAAGCGTTGCATAACGTGTCCATTATAAATTGTTTAACTAAAAGGAAAACTACATCTAACAAAAAGGGAAATGATGACTCAATTACATGAACTAATTTTTTCTTTTGTTGATCACCCTGGGCACTCAATACTTGTAACTCTCTTGTTCTCTTATTTCTAATGAACTCATCTCTCTCTATTTGTCGTAAGTAGACCCATGATTTGTAATGAACATCAGTAGTCTGATCTCCGTTATAGTCTAAGTTTCTCTCAATGGTTCTGCGAGGCCAAGTTGCCATTAAGTGATCCAAGAAATTTTGAGAGAGGGGTCCTAGTTAAAACTCATAAACTAATTCCACGATCAGTTTCTTGTGACCATATTGACGGTAGAGGTAGGTTGGGTTGTAAAAAGTGGTAAGATGAAGACCGGTAATTAGAGCACAATATATGTAGGACCGGATAGTCACATATGTTAGTGATATGCACTAGGACAATCATTTACGATTATGTATTGACTTTCTTATTTTATTAATAAAAAGGTGTTGTATTATCATTTGATTTTATGATAATTATATGAATGGTTAATTCTTACTAAGGCCATCAAGTATGTGATTTGATAGTAAAACCCTTAAATTAAAATAAGAGTTCTATTATAATTATCCCTAGCCATTTATTCATTATATATAAATATTAAAGTATTAAGGCTAGTATGAAGTTAACTGATGGTTATGTTTTACTAATCATGAATATGAGATATTAAGTCAACTCATAGGTACATGATGAGAGATCATGTACTGGATTGACCCACTATGAAAATACTACATAGATTATTGTCATAAGAATTTCTCATCACAATAATTTTATTTTGGTCCTTTGACCTTGAAATCATTATGGATTTCTATATAGCTATTTTATGTTTTGACACATTCTAACATTGTCTTTAACCATACGATTAAATATGATGTTGTTGGATATGAAATTAGTTATGTGAGGAATGTGAGTGATTTAAAAGGAATTTATCCCTCATTAATATGAGAAAGATATCTAAGGGCCCCTTGATGAGATAGACTGAAGGAAAATTCATAGCCATGCTAAAATGAATTGATAAAGAGTTATCATTTTCAGTCTACTTGGAATCAAGTCACAATATTGAACTATATAAGGATGACATTCTATGCCTTATGTTCAATTAGGATATCATGTGATAAAAGGACAATAAAATTCACTGTAATTAGGTTATGTTGGATTATTGACTTCACATGACTTGGGTAGTCATAATGTCTTGTTAGAGGCCACTTATGACTTGTAGGCCTAAATAGAGATTTAGGCCCACTGCCAATGTTATGTGAACCTACAGGGTCACACACTTAAAATAAGCCCAAAATGAATTTGGGTTTAATGAGCCTAAAAATAAACTCTGTGGAAATAAATAATTAACGTGTTTTATTTATTTATTTGTTTATTTATTTAAGATAAATGTTATTTTAAATAAATAAATAAGATATTTTTTCTGATTTGTTTTTAAACAAAATCAGAATATAATGGAAGTTACCAAAAGGTCATTGGTAGGTGAAACCCTAATTTAGAGTCTATAAATATATTATATTCTCTAGGATTTAACACACTTGTTTTTCCTACCTCCAAATTCATTTTCTTTCTTCTTAGAAAACAAAGACAAAGTTTTTCTTTTGTTATTAATTTGTGAGACAATCAAGGAGGTTGCTAGCACACACTCCAATTCATTTTGTGAAGGGTTGTTTGTGTGGATACCTATAGAGGACACATCCTTTTGGAGACGTCTAGATCTGAACAACCAAAGCAAAAGGCTCGAGGTAAGGTGTCACCAGTGTGAACCTCCTCTCATCCTTCCAGAAAATCTTACCTCTTCTGCATCTTGGTAAGATTCTTGAAACCAGAGATTTAATCAAGTAGTCGAATTACATGGATCCAGGTTTGGGAACATAATAAATTTTTAATTTTTCCACTGCGTTTGTATCACGAAACCCAACAACATGTTGCAATCTTCACCAAAGGCACATCCAGCGGATTAGGGTGTCAAGGAATGTTGATAGCCAGCTGTGAACATCTACTGGTATGGGATGTAGCTTCCTAGTTCGGTAATGCTTGGCCCTATAATGCCTAACATCTCGAAGGGGTTCAAACAAGCTCAATTTCTCATAGAGCCACATTTACAAGGCATCAAATGATTAAGTGCAAGTGACAGAACAATGAAAGAGTCAGGAATCGACATGGGTGAGCCTACCTCCAACAAAAATGGACTCCAAAAAAATCATTTTATTTCTATGAAATTATCCAGTCCGATAATCATTTTTGCTAGAATAAAAGGGAAAGGGTTAAACCCTGATTCCACTTGATTAAAAATGGAAAGGATCTTCGAATCATAGTTCTCGAAAGAAGAAACAAGTAGAAACTGAGCATACAAATAGAAAGCTATCATTTGAACCAATAAGTGTCTCTTTTGTTTACACCTACAATGATCTCAAGGAAGGATTCTAGTATGACTTCTGAACTGAGAATGCAGTGAGAAGAAGATCAGGGTGAGAGATTGAATATCTGTGCTATTTGGTATTGAATGGAGTGAGGGTTTGGGTTCTCAAGATTAGGAACTGTAAGTTGACAAGTGGAATCCATATGACAACCAAGAATTACTATAAAATCCTATGGCATGGGGTATATCTTTATCGTATTGAATTGAAAAACATGTTTATGAGGATCCCAAAATTGAGCCACAACATGAAGGAAGAGAAATTTATTCTCCTAGTGTGTAATGATTTAAAGACTGAAAGGTGAAACAGCTCCAACCTAGCCCAAGATCCATTATCTAAGCTTTTCAAGATTGGTTGTAGCAATTTGAGGCTTTATTTGGTCATGGTTCAAGTTTTTAGAGGTGTTTAAAGAGAGAAAGTAAGGGTTACGGATGAGGGTGTCTCAAGAATGGGGTTGAGCAAAAGAGTTAGGCTTTTAAAGGGAAGGAACTGCCCTGATTATTATGTAGTCACTTCATTATAGAGGCATCGCCTCAATGCTAAGAGGTGATCACTCTTCACTAAAAAGCCATGAGGTGATCACCTCTTCAGCAGTATCAGCCAATGAGCTTTCATTAGAATTTTGTAATCTCAGTAATGTAAATTAGAGAATGGCAGGGTAAACACATATACATGTATCATTGGAACTAAATTGAATGTAAAAGAATGGATTTTATTGAAATAAAAGCTACATTTTATAAATAGTTCATCTAAAAATAGAAGAGCATATGTGTTCACATCCAAATTAAACGAGTTAACAAAAAAAGAATGGTTCATGGGCCCTAGTCTATCAAGTGTCTGACTCGGTGCCCTCAGGATTGTCCCCTCCTCCAGCACCACCATCGCTCCCATCCCCATCGGCATCATCCTTATCAATCTAGAACACATCAATCTAACACTTAAGGGTAGCAATCCTCGCCCTGTCGGCCTCATCATGATCTTGTTCTAGCAAATCATAGGTTAGTCAATCATATGAGCATGCATACATATAGGTATAAAAAGATTTTTTACCCTCCACTGCTGGGTGATGTCCAATATGTAGTCCCTCTGGGCCTCTATCATATGGTACATGTATAGGCTTTGCTCTAGAGGAATTTTTATCATTGAGTGAGTGTTAAAACTAACAAACGTGTTAAGAATAATGGTGAAAATAGGTTAGGAGTAAACTCACATGAATGGCATCGCCAGGAGTGCATGCAGGCGTAAGATCCTCATCCAAAGTTAGGAATTGGTGCAATAACTCTCCAGGAGGGACCCAACATCGAGCTAAGGGGTCAAGAAAATGAACAAAATTTCCAGGAATGAACTAAGAGCTAGAAGTGATAGGCGGCCTCGCTTGCCGGCAGCAACTAAAGTCACCTTTCTACTATGATCCAAATGGTGCCTCAAGGGCTCTCTCTCCCACACCTAGAGTCTAGCATGAGGTGTGGGCCTAATGGTTGTAGCCTGAAAATAAGGAAAGAGATTGTGTGGGAATATGAGTGACTTCAAAAAGGGAAAGTGATAAAGGTATACCTAAGAGGTGAAAGCAGCATAAAAAGGGACTGTCAGCAGAAGATGGGCTCGAACGAACTCCACATATCGACTCTTAACCCGGACCGTATGATCCACAACTGATGAACTAGCGATAGCCCGAGCAAGGTCATTACCTTCTAACTCGTGTGTCAAAAACATGCTATCAAGAGGAGATTTAGGGACTCGTCTTGCTTTAACACCTCTATGCCAGTTCATGACCCACTCATCAAGGTACCAAGCTCGATATCCCAGCCCACAGAGAAGCACCCTCCTCCGAGTTAGGGGCCTGGATTGAGAATACACTAACCACTGTCACAAAGACATGGCATGGAGATAAGGAGTCGCTACCCAAGGTAATAACTAGGACAAATCGAAAAGGTGATACTCGATTCCCTAAAAGAAAGCTAGCACCACAACCATGAGATTTTGGATACGGAATACCAACTTCTTTCAGTCTCGTATTATTTTAGAATTACTTTATGAATTACTATATTATCCTCTATTTACACACAATTTCATATAAACTCTTATTCTAGCAATTAACTTCAAGGCAAACTAGTCATGAAAATACAAATAAATAATGCATTCATTCAAACATATAATCCCTAAGTTAGTCTAATCTATATTGATTTTAATTAATTGGGCTAAATCTACATGTTTTAATAAATGAGCCTAAAGGGCCTAATTTTAATTAAATGAACCTAAGTCTATTTATTTTAATTCTAAAAATGGACCTAAATCTACAAATTATAAAGTATTTAAATTAATGGGTCTAGTTCTATATATTTTAATTCTAAAGTGATATTAAATCTACAAGTTATGAAAAAGGCTTAAGTGGGCTAAGTCTAATTAATTAAATTAAATTAAGTGGGCCTATGCCTAATTTACTAAATGGGTCTAAGTTATATCTAATTTAAAATCTAATTAATTATGGGCCTAAAAAATGTATTTTAATTAATTAAACCTAAAAACTTAAATTTATTTAAGTGGATTAAAATTTAATATAGGCTTAAGGCCCAAAACACATAAAAATAAATAAACAAGTCCAAAAACCAATAAAATATATTAAAACAATTAACTAAGAAATCAAACAACTAATTAAATTAATTCCGTCTAAAAACCCTAATTTTCATTAACATGCAACCTAAATTAATCTACTCCCACCATTGATTTTAATTAATTACCCAATTAAAACCCTAATTTTAATAATTAATTAATTAATTTAACAAGCAACCACATATAATTCCACTATTCCCACCATTTAAGCTATTACAATAATCTATAGAAAATAATAATAATAATGATTAATACAACTCCAAAAAATATAAATAAAATAAAGCAATAATAATAAAAAAAAAACCCTAGAAACTATATCTCTACAAGGTTTTATCCATGGCATTCCATGGACCTCTTATGGATTTGAATCTCCAAGTATGATCATCATGTGTTTTCCTCCATAATCACCATAAAAAGGAATAAAAATTATGATTAGTGAATAAATTATAACAATAATAAAACAAAATTTAAAATCAAAAGAAATCAAATAAAATAAAATAAGGAGAAGATGATGCTCATGGATGATTTTAATGGAATGTTCCTCATATATTATAGAATCATCGTTGTTGATAGGTCTTCAAATATTGTTCTTTAAAAATCCTCCAAAGATCTTTATTTAAGCAAAAGAATTTGTGATTTTTTTTTCTTTTTTTCTTCTCATTTTTTTCTTTTCTTTTCTTTTTTTTTTTTTTTTGTTTTTGCTCTCCTCTTCTACACCTTTTTTTTTGCCTCCTTTTTTTTCTTTTTCTATTTTCAGAGCCAAAACACTCCTTATATAGGGATACGTCTTCAAACCCTAGTTATAAATTGATTCCTAAAAGACTTATATTTCCTTAAAATATAATTTTAGGAGAATTTCAGACTAATTAGGACTCAATTTTTCCTGAAAAATTCGAGAACGGGTGGAAGAGTTCTAATTCCAATTAGAATTACATAATTCTGATTAGAATTACACAATTTTGATCAGAATTAATGTAATTCCGACCACTTTTTTTTTTTACTTTTAATTATAAAAAGGTCCTTGAAAGAATTTAAGTTTTGCAATTAGATCCTTAAAAAGCATTGCAATTTAGTCAATAAAAACATTAAATTCTTTCTTTAAAAAATACAATCAGACCCCTGAAGTTTCAAAGTTCAAGTATTGAAGACCTATTCATGACATTCTCATCATTAGAGTCTTTTATCGTATCCATAACTCATCATCCTGAAATTGGGTGTCTACAGGTAAGCTCTCCAAATAGGAGGTGGAAGGTGTAGGTCATGTCGAACCACCTCTCCATTAGCGCATGAAGCGGCTGATAGTCTGTCCGGCCCTGCTTAGCAGGAAGTGAGATAATGAAGTCCTCGAACCCAATCTCCTGAATCTGGTCTTTCTAGTCTTCAGTCAGCTCACCATAAAAGGCCTGGGCCCCATGGAAGTTTCCAACACCCTTGAACGTCTGCACATTATGCTATAAAAATAAATCAGGGAAGTTAAATGAATACATTTTGTTATTTTTTATAGAAAAATTCAGAGTAAGTGAACATATATCATAATTCACCCTGTTGATGAGGCGTGTGGCCTCATCAATAAGGAGATCGCCTCATCACAGAGGCGATCACCACATCACAGAGGTGATCGCCTTATCAATATAGACGATCACCTCATCAGCAAAGGCGACACCTTTTGTGGTTAGCCACAAGGCAATTGCCTCTTGCGAAGAAGTGATCACCTCATCAAAGCCTCATTGAAGAGGCGATCGCCTCTGCGCAACACAGACAATGACGGTTTTTTAATTTTTTAACGTCGAGATCACAAATGCCATGTTTAATTAACTTAATTATGATTCAAAATAATAAATAAACATGAATGACCACTGACCCGATGTGATTTGCAGAAAAAATAAAGAAAAATTGAGTACTAACATCTTCGGATGCCGATGAGCAAATGTGGGTGCCTAGGTTCGCTAAGAGAGGAATTGAACATCCTCGTGTCAATTCGAGGCTCCTTAAGGCAGGCAGGACACAATCCCATTCAGGTGCAGGAGGTCTTCTCTCGTTGTCTATTGTTTGAGAAGGAGGCACGAAAAGTTTAGAAAGGAAGAGGAAGAGGAAGAGAAGAGAGAAAAAGTAGAGGAAGGAAAGAAAATAAAAGAGGAGAAAAGATTTACTTTTATAGTGCATGGTGGGGTAGGGTTTTTTTTTTTAAAAAAAAAGATCATCATTCATGTGTATTTGGAAATTGAGGTACAAAAGTAAAAGTCATCTAGGTGATTATTTTCAATGATGATCGGGCCAGGAAAACCTGAGATTTGCATTTTCAATTAAAAGTTGTATAGGGCCAGGAAAAACCAAAAAGTTATATTGCGGCAAGAAAGGGTTGTTCGGGTTTGAATCCCTAAAGCTCGTAATCAAGAAGGGTTGTTCGGGTTTATATCCCCAAAACTCAAAGACCAAGTCGATTGTTCAGGTAGTATCCCTGAAGTCAACAATGAATGACAATTGGGCCAGAAAATCCTAAAAGTCAGTGTCCCCAGAGGAGTGATAATCAAATGAGGAAAATTCAAAAACCATATCCTCAATGGTGATTGAGCCAGGAAACCTCAAAAATCAAAGTCGAGGTTAAGTGATGATCCAGCTAGGAAAACCCGAGAACTATATTTCAAATGGTTAATGATCGAGCCAGAAAAACCCGAGAATCATATTTCAGATAATTGATGATTAGGCTAGGAAAACCCAAAAGTCTACATCCCCAAAGGGACAGTAATCAGGCCAGGAAAATTCGAGAATAATCGTCTGCAAACAATTTATCAAATACTAATGAGTGACTAATTGGGCTAGGAAAGCCCGAGGATCACGATCACGTTTCAGAATTGAAGAATTCATCTCTTGAGTGAAACTCGAGAGTCAGGTATGTTGCTTATCTTATTGTTTATTTGTTGTTGTGCATGTGATTTTTTTAAAAATTGTCATTGCATGCGTTTGGTTTTTTAAAAAATCAAGGGGCAAACTGTAGACACCTGATTTGGTTGGCTCGCAATAGGGGACAAATTAGAGATGTTTAGTTTAATAAACTCGTTATCAAGCCTAATAATGAGAATGTGGAGCTTGGACACAAGTACAAAACCCGAATCTCCGATTGGAAATGGACTTGGAAGCCTAAAAGCCCAAAACTTAGCCCAAATTGTCTAAAATAGCCCAAGGCCAAGCCAAAGAGGCGTCGCCTCTATGCAATAAGGCAATCACCTCATCGTAGTGGTGTCGCCTCTATGGCAGGCCACTTGCAGCTGCAGACATGGTGGCCAAGTGGTGTAGGCCCCACACCCCTCATACTTGAATTTACGTGAGGAAGAATTTTAGGGGAAAGAAAAAGGCTATAGAGGCTTGTCATGGTTTAAGGAGCCTAGGGGCATGGAAAGTAGAGAATAAAAGGAAGAAGAAGAGAGAGAGAAAAAAAGGAGAGGGGGTGATGGTTAGGGAGGTCAGCAATTGTTGAAGAAAAAAATAGAGAAGCTTTGAAAAAAACTAGGAGGGACGTTTTTGGGAGACGAGGGAGGAGATCCAAGCGCACCAAACTCATTTTTCCTTAGAGAGAGGAAGGGAAAGTACTTGTTTCCAAGTAGAACTCACATTTTATTGAAGATTACAATTCAAGGGACATCTCTGAGGGTCAATTGCTTTGACAAAAATCCACATTCAAGTAAAAATATCTTCATCTTCTTGTTATCTTGATATTCACTTTGCATGTGATTTAGTTTATTGGTTTATTTTAGGTATATTCTAGGTTTACTGCGCTTATTACACCATTTGATAGGTTTGATTTATTGAGTTTGCATGTAGTTGTAGTCTGGTATGCTTTGTGGAAACTAGTGTGAACATTTGCTTGTTTAGGATAAAAGTCTAACCATTTTGAGAGTCGAGAGAGTATGTTGATCAGGCGACGCTTGTCAATGAGGCAATCGTCCCATCATAAAGGTGATCGCCACATTGACAGGCCTCTAGACAATGCGGCCCTCTTTCCTTTGTACAACTTTGCATGACTCTTACCTTGTATGCCTTTTTCTTGTCATTACTCATAATTACCATGTTGCATGATGTAGTATGTACGATAATATTTTTTATCATTTGAGGATTTTTCTAGTTTGTATTGAGAAATCTCTTAAGAACATTATTTGTAAAATATTGTTATAAATAATGTCGTGCTTTGCAAGAGGGAACTAACCGTATGTTTATTGCAGAAATTACTTGATGGTCCATATCATTGAGTAGTCAATCTAATTAGTTAACTCTTTAGAACATTTTGCTCATGCAAATATTTTACTATTAGTTTATTTTCAGTATATATATGATTTACTTTTTGTATATTCCCTTTTTTATTTCATTCAAAAGTGTTGTAATCTCTAATCTCTTCCCTTCTTAATTTGAATGAACGATTGTAAAAATTGATTATTTATTTATGCTTATGATAAATAATGGGCCTAAGTGCATAAAAAAGTAATTAATGTGCAATCCGGATTCAATTCTAAAACTTGACAATTCTTTAAAGGCAATAATAATTCACATGTTAATACGGAAATAATCAAATAATTGAACGTAATAAAATGCAAAATACAAATAGAGACCAACCGCAAAGTTGGGCGAGAATTCAAATACTCATACCCAATTTCTGAACCCGTTCTCTGACGACGGTTTCTGGAAACCTCCGTGGAATCCAATTGCCGTATAAATATGTCTCAGCTTTCATCCGAATGACGACTCCATTTCCGATTAGGCTCAAGACCTATTTCATATTTTCAAGTGGGCCTCAAACCCATACAGTGCAATGGTCGCTAAACATTTGGATGCACGCTAAACCCCACCACCTACAGTAACTTTAATACATTTGTTTAACATGACAAACATCAAATGGAGATGGCATCGATCGGCTAGAGACTAGCATGACTGAGAATGATAAGGGGAAGCTCTATTTAGCGTCCTCGCCTCTCATACTGTGCAAGTTGGGAAAATCTATTTCTAGAACAAGCTCATTCACTATCTGAACCTCTGAGAACAAACTGAATACTGTCAAATGCTAGTATAAAATGTTGCTTCTCTGGTAAAGTAGTCTTATCGAACTAATGTAATGAGCCTGCAAGCTATCACAAATGAACTCAAAGAAATCAAACATAAAAATTTAACAAAGAAATCAAACAAAAAAATTTAAAGATGTAGTCTTTACATTATTATCTATGAGCATATAAATAGCTATCGGCTTGCTATCTAAAAAATTGTAAAAGAATAGCCTATAACTTATACATTGTCCACAAGGTATGTGTGCATCTTCCACTCAACTTGTATGACAAAGAGGCTGACTACAAAACTTGAGATCAATATAATAGCACTGAAAAACATCTATTGTATATCCTCTGCTAGCCTATACTGAACCAAAAGCTTTCTTGGCTCAAGGTTTAGCACAAATGGTAATACTCAATAATTTTGTATTTTTCTTGGCTGCTAAGCAGCCTTAAGAAAAATGGTGCAAAGCAGAAGCTATAATCAGCCAGAGTGATGCTTTGATCTTCGGCGTTTCCCAAGAAGTTTTAACATGTTGTCAGTGACATCAGGCTGGGAGTTGTCATGCTCATCTTGATTGTTGTCGGAGGTGTGAGTCAACCATGCCAGTGCCTCCATAGCAGCATCCCTCTCTGCCAATTGCTTGTTTTTCTTTGGTTTTCCCACAAATTGCATACCCTTGAACTCGACCAGTGCTCTAAACTCATTTGTCTTGAGGTGCTTTGTTTTGTATTTTGGAGGGGAGTGCCCAGCTCTCATCAGAAGAGTTTGTAGCAAGCTCTTTGGATTTGTTCCATCTTTTGTAAATCTGCTTTCATTAGACTCTTTAGGCTTCTTGCTTTCACGTCCAAAGACAAATCTCCCTTCACATTGATCTCCTGACACTAACTCCTGAACAGCAAGCAAGAGGTATTTCCCTTCCTTATCAATGTCAAGCGTGGGATCTTCAAGCTGCATCATGGCATATATCACTCAAAAGAACAAATATCTTTTCAAGTACAAAAATTTTCAAAGGTCAAAATAGATACTGTAAACCAAACATTCTATAATACAATAAACCAGTGGTGCAGCAAAATAATGTAACAAATCATGACTCTGTCAAGCATTTAGTCAACTAGGTGTTGTATAGAACTCGTAAATGATAAAGTTCATTCATAATTAAACATTATTGTTGCACTATCGGGGCCATCTTGAGAAGCATATTGTTATAACAATAAAGCCACACACAAAAACCTTGACCCGAAACATCATCCCCCACTAAGGAGATATTAGCGGGCTTCAAGTGAAATAGTTCAAAGAATTCAATAAATTTTGTGTTAACTCAGTTCCAAAATGAAACATGAGGTTTGCACCTTAAACTGCTGAAGCCCAGAGAATATAGGGTCGATGAAACACTAGGTCGATGAAAAATGATGCATGTTTGACAATTCTAACTACACAGCTGCAATTGTCTTACTTTAGAAGGCCCAAACACATTACATAACTTCCCTGATTCTTTCAATTATTCGATTTTTTTAATAACTGCAAAATCTGATGGCATATGGATAATGAAAAATATACAAGGCCATAAATTCAATGATATGCACTCATAGATTGCTTTGGAAAAAGAAACAAACAAATGCATCGGAAATGACATTGATATACTAAGCAAACATAAAACAGTTCCTACTTCCTTTTTAAAACATGCCAATTGCTGTTTCTAGAACAAGTTCCTTTTCATCACCAAGAGAATAAGTATGGATAATTGCAAGAAGGTAGATAGATAAGCCTTTTCTTTAAGTAACCATCTTTCCCAAATCCTAACTCACCTTCTTTTGAATGATCTTATCAAATTCTTCCTTAAGGGTCAGATAGCACTCTGCCAAATTAGGATCCATGAAGAAATCAATATACCCTTCCAACATTTTCAGATGCCCAGCCTGAACATAGAAATTTTAATGACTACATACTTTAAGTTGAAAAGAATTAATAGTATCTTAAATATCTAACAAATAAGGCAATCACCTGCTCACCGCAACTAAGAGAACCACCAAAAAGGATCAGTATAGAGTCAGATACTCCAGTAGAATCACGTATAAAAACTGTATTGACCTTGACTTTTTCACCAAAGACCAGCCATGGATAAGGAATTGTCTGATAGCGTGCATTCACAGAATTCTGAAACAGAACCAGAAACATTATCAGAACATATTAAGCATGATATGGAAGTTCATCAACAAAGCAAAAGAAACTGGATCGTCAGACATTATACAAGTGTGGATAGATGGATGGATGGTTGGATGACATATGTGAGTATATACCCGTGGCAAGAAGATTTCATTTTTTTGCAATTATGTTTTTCAAAATTCTGGAAATGCTCAGTCAACAAATATCACTCATTGACTAACCAAGAGACTGTAATATATCTCAAAAAGGAAATTCTTGATTATGCTCTTATTGAGCAAGGAAAATTTAGTAACTGCATCAAAGGGTTTGCTGATACACTGTTTACAAGAGAGGAAAGGGCTTTGAAAACAGCTTAAAATAAGAAAAAGGTCTTCCAATACCAAAAGATGAGAGTTGAAGCACAAATTATTTAAAATAACAGAGATAGCTTTATCTTGAAAACTCTCCTACTCTCTTCCTTCCAAATGATCTAACATAATGCAAAGAGGGATTAAAAAAATATTCTGGACACAGCGCATGAAATTGTCCACCCCCTTTCTACATGTATAGGCATTAGCATATGTCAGAATGCTTCATTGTCTCTTGCATATGCCTTAAGCAGAAGACACAGCAAGTTGAAATAGAAACCTCAGAATATGGGTTCTTCAAATTCTTGTATTTATGAAAAGCTAAAGTTATATGACTTAATCAACTGAAAGGATGGAGAAGATGCGAGGAAAAGAAAAGAATATGGAAAATGTTATCAACTGACAGCTCACTACATGCTCTCTCAGCCCTTGCTTTGCAAGTAAGACAAAATTAGCCCAAATGTCAAATGCTAGAACAAACTCTAGGCAGCCCTTAGCTTCCAGCCTTCAAGTAAAATACTCTTGTATTGTTGCAATTTCCATAGATGAAACTAAGTACTGAAATCCCCTTTTTAAAGTTCCTTTAAAAACAGATTATGCAATACAAACAGCTTGATATAAAGCAAGCAGATAGTAAACAGGAAGAAAAGAAAACAAAAAGATAAAAAAAAGTAACAAAATAGAACTAGAGAAAACAATAACAAAATAGAACTAGAGAAAACAATTGTATAGTGAGGAGAACAAAAGGAAGCACAAAATATCTCCAAAAGCTCTCAATTATCCACTCCAAGGATCTAATCTGCACCCAAATGCAGTCCGTCCATGTACAAACATGATAAAATCAGATATTAATATCACAAAACTAAAAGAAAAAAAAGATTCTCTAAATTTAAAGAAATAAGAACAAATTTATTTTGAAAATTATTCTAGTTAAGTGTAGTCATTAAGAGCTTGATCAACTAACATTTTTCTCCACCAAAGGAATTCAACTTCAAGCAAAAGTGTAACAATAGTAAAAAAACTTTAATTTCTAGGTTCCATCACATGCACTAAATTCTGACCAGTTTTTGTTGTGATGGTAATGATAAGAAGAAAACATTAATTCTTTATCTGTATCAATAAATGTACTTGGAAACAAAAATAATGACTGTTATTTTCTCATGCCTTTCCAATTCTATCTTTTTTTGTTAATGGATCTTTCCAAATTCTATCACTATGTTCTTTTTTGATGTTTTGGTTGAATAAAAAAGACAGGTTAATCTTTAAACCATGAGAGGAGAAAAAGGAAAGAAAACCAAAGTACAGATATATTTTCATGCTCAAATGTTGAAGGATATTGTGTATCAGAGGCTCACTTTAAATGTCTCATGTTGGCTGATAGTGAAAAAATAAGAAGCTGAAATACAGATCATTTGACCAATTTCCTCTTTCATCAAAACCAAAGCATAAAATTATGATTTATCAGCACACACAGAAGCTTAAAATTTTAGTCTCAACCACATTAAATTTGAGCATCATATCAAAGTTTCTATCAGATAAAAATAAATGTGAGCATGGGTAAAATCATCACCAAAATTTAAGCTTTCCAAATATTACATGCATATGCACTGTCCAAACTAAAGCCCAAGGCAAGCAATGGTCTAGATTGGGTTCCTTTGTTTTATTATACTCACAGCATATAGTAGAACTTGACCATCATCCATTGTCTTGAAAGACATGGATGTTTCTCTGTGCTGCACATGAAGAGAATCAGATAAGTTTTTACAGAACACATTTTGGGATAGAAAAAAAGAATCAACTGTTCAAGCAACTGTAGCTTACCACTACTGATGCTATGCCAGGATAGAGGCCAGAGCATATAATTGCACGAACCAATGACTGGTTGTGACTTAATTTGTTGTTGGTTCCTGCATCAGCATCTACCAACCCAGCATCTTTCAAAATGAAGGTAAACTGCTTTCTTAGAGAATGGATAGCCTGTAGAGTTTGGGCAGAGAGGAAATTTCTCCAGCAATATTCATATGCTGACCCTTCTCTTTCTGCTTCTTTCCATCCTTCATATGCACGAACAAGAGCCATGTGATCACTGTAGTCTTTTGCAGAAAACCTAGACTTTGCTGTCCCAGCCAACTAAATCAAAGAGAAAAACCATTAATTAATGAAGCCCAGAAGTGGAAATCAGACCATGTACTCTTAACAATACGCGCACACATCAATGTAAAGCACGATTCACAGTCGAAGAATTAATTATCACTTGTATTCTAACTCTTATAGCATATAATGAAAACAAGTGCCGTATGACTTGGTGTCTCATAATGTCCACCTGACTAATTTAAAAGTTCAAGCCAATGCAAAACTACAGTTAATGATATTGCCTTGGATTAGCAAAGGCAATCAGACGGGGTCACATGGGATCAGGTCATTTTGGCACCAGCTTTTCAAGCCACTTTAATTATCCAAAGCATAAAATTTTGAAATTTAATTTTAGTTCATTCAAGTTGTCAGGGCCAATTTCTGTTTAATCCTGGTTTTGGCAAGTACATTTTCTATTTTAAGAATTATTTTATTTAAAAAGAAAAATAAAGTTAAGTCTTCATGTTGATACATGCAAGTACCATAAAAAATATCAATACAGCAGTACAAAGCAGGCTACTTCATCTTAGGAGATTAAAGGTATCAGTCGTTTAGTTCATTTTCCTTTTGCTATGAATTGTCATATCTTCTGATAGTTACAAGAGCGGAATAACTACACAGATCTAAAAAATTTAGCAGTATCAAGAAACATATTTCTCAGAAACATATATGAAATGAGCTTGAGTTCTTCTCTACACTTTGTGTAGCCAGATAAAGAATTGTAAGCTAGACTTACATCCTTTTTATCTTGAGGAAGAAGGAAAGGATCCCTGACACTCAGACCAGATACTACTGTTAGTACAGGGTCAAAGCAACGAAAGATAGCACCCATGATTAGCATTTTCCCTAGCTTGGGATCGACTGGAAGCATAGACAAGAATTTCCCTGATTAAACATAAGATAGATAAAATTTAGTTACTGAGCAAAGCTTATGACAGTAATTTCAGATTTAAAAAATAGCAAACTGACCAAGATTAGTCAGATTTTCCATCTCATCTAATGCACCAATCATCTTCAGAAAATCAATTGCATTTCTGACCTGTAACCCATCAAAATTTTAAATTTGTGATTGAGATCTGAGGTAGAAATATCATAATAAAACTTATAAATTTACATAACTGAAAAAGAAGGCCTATAGAATAGCATTATGATAATTTCCGATGCATATTAGTTTATTTATGCCTGTGAACTCATGAGTCAGCTAATAACAGGATCTTCCATTTTAATCCCTTAGATCAAATTTCGAGCTTCACGCATCATTGACTTACAGCCAAAGGTTCTGGCGGCTGAAGTGCAGCTGATAAGAACTCTGCTATACTTTCAACTTGTAAACTTTTAATTTGCAGGCAAAGAGAGTTTAAAGGAGTTCTCAGAAGTTCAGGAAGTTGATATTCAGCAAAAGCTTCGTAAAGACATTTGGGGTAGAGATGATAACATTCACCTGGCTGCACACGACCAGCCCGGCCTCTTCTCTGCAAACCATGTATAACTCAAGAAGTCTATCAAATGTAAATAAAGACCACAAGGAAAAGGATGAAGTTATAATACAAAAATGTTGTTCAAGATAACATTTAAAGCCTATTTATTTCATAAAGGGAAAGCTGCATCTGCTATTCCATATGAATCATAACTTTAAAACCAACACAGCACAACCTATAAACAAACACCTAACCTGTAAAAAGATTATCCACTTCATGGAAACCCTCAGCATACCCATTGCATTGTTGTCAATCAATCATTGCCAGAAACACCTTACCAGGCATGTTGTTTATATGCAAACATGTATGAAGAGGAATGATTAAATCCAGATACAGGTTCCGCATTGTTAAAATGCTGAAACCATAAGTATATGAAGTCAAAAATTTCTACAATACTTGACTTAATCTGAACTAGCAAGACACTTGATCAAAAGAGTAATAAATTACTAAACAAAATGAAACAATGCAATAACAAAGTTCCAATTATCTACAGAATTCAATAGCGAATTGCTCAAATTAAGTTCAAGTTTGGTTAACATGTCACAAGGAAACTTACTTGCCGTGCAGATGCTTTTGATATCCATGATGGCAACAAACAAGGCGTATTGTTCAAAGCATCATAAGTGGTCTCTTTAGCTTTTCCACAATCAACAACAAAAACAATGTCATTAATTGTGATACTTGCCTCTGCCATATTAGTGGCAAGAACTATTTTACGTATATTAGAAGGAGGTCTCTCAAATATGAGTTTCTGCAAAAAGCAATGGCAGAAACAGTGAATAACAGCAGGAAACCATAACCCCAAAACAACAACTAACATGCTACACATAAAATCAGCAATATTTTTCATAAAGACAATATGCAATTAACTTCAGTGAACCCATTACAAGAAATGACCTGTAGAATACTACATATTGTAAATGTGTGAGGCATAAAAATGAAGCATCCAAATCTAGTGTCCAAATTCCAATTATTAGATGAATAATAGAAGCAAATTCACATTCATTTGGTTTCAAAAACTCAAATGTTTCCACTTGATTTATTGCAGGACAAGGTGATGGTTTGGCTGTGTATGATTCCAAAGCTTCTAGGACGATTTCAACAAGTGTTTTCCAACTTGAATGGCATCAATTTTTTTATCTTGTTCTACATGCATGCCCTCTTTTTTATTTGAATTGCAGTCCCTTCTCCTCCACGGTGTACTCTCCTCCATTCTTTCTCACTAAAATTTGTCCCCATACCAAAGCGAAGAAAAAAACAAACTGTGCAATCAGGGGACTTCTCATTTTCTTCTCCAAGAATTTAACTAGGATGATCACTTGAAAATGACTTCACTATGTAGCATTTTTTACAAAAAAAAAAAAAAAAAAAACTCAGTCAAAGTGGAGAAAAATAGCTAAGGTACAAGAATGCAATGATGGACGCTGCAATCTGTAGAGAAATTATAAGAATAAAAGAATGTGTCATGTGCAACCACCAAAAAAAAAGTCCAGTTCATGACTTTTTTTTTTTCCTACATTAGGTGGTACCATATCAAGTTCAACAAAAATTAATCATTCTCTACATTAACTGTTTAAGAAGCCATTTTAAAAGTTCAAGCTTCCTTTTGATTTCTTCCTTGAGATTGCTTTGAAACTTTCAACTGAAACTAGCTCTGCATCACAGTTACTTTGATTCCAAACTCTATCCTACACCTCTGTCATTTAGGTTTCAAGCCAGTGTTTTAAACAACAGTCGTTATAGTGCATTTAGGTCATTTTGCAACCAATTTTCAAGTTGCCAATCCAAGATTGAAGTAGGACGGGACTCCTAGGGGGCTGTGATAGCTACCCTGGCGATGTATCAGCAGAGTTGTTTGAAACAGCTCTGTTTTTTTTTTCCCCAATAAGGTGGTAATCATCCCTGCATGGTTCAGTGGAAAAAGAAGAAAAAGAGACATTGGCACCACAACAATTTTTGTTTTTAATAAGACCTGATTTTTGTGATTACATTATTACAGGGATTGCTTTAATTGTAATTATTTTAGGGATTTCTTTATTTGTACATTGTCAAAATATTGTTTCAATTTTGACCCCAAAAAAATAATATAATTTTTTTTTGTATAATCATAACTGTGATGATTTTATTTTTCACTATATAAAAATTATTGAAGAGATTTCATTTTTTGTCTCTTGAATAATAATTTTTAACAATAAAATTATCTATTACATTTTTACATAATTCTTTTATGAAGTTAAAAATAATATATTTAAAATGTTAAATTATCTTTGGAATTATTCTAATATTCTTTTTTTATGATAATAATTTACAATACATATGGATTATGAAACTAATTCAACATTAAAACTTTGAAAGAAAAAATAATATTATACTACACTCTCTTGGTGGTGATTTATATTATTGATGTATTTATTTATGAATTTTTGTAATAATCTGAAGTATTTTTTTTCATCTTTTATCTTTTCATCTTGTAATAATTCCAATTTACTTGTAAAAATTATTGTATATTCTTTTAAAATATTCTTTTACGTCAATACAATATTATAGTTAATAGTAGTTTTACATTTTTTTAATTATTTTTTTATTTAAATTTATGTTTTGAAGTGCAAATAATGGTTTTTAAAGTAATTCTTATCTTAGCATGTTCAATATTGGAGTTTATTTTGCATATTTTGTTAATTTGGCTCATTTTATTCATTATTTTCTAAAATTCATGATAGCGGCAAACAATACAGTCCAATTTAGTCTAATACCATTTCACCTTTTTCGATACCGAAAAAGATCACGAAATCATTTTTTAAAACATTGGCTCAAGTTGACTAAGAGGGTGTATGGTTCAATTAATTTAATTACCTAAAAGAGGTTTTTCATCAAACAATTAAATTATAGGTGTTTCCTGAGATCCCAAATAACCAACTGATAGTTATTTTTATCCAAACCAACTATGAATTTGATAGGCGTTAAATTGAAGTTTTTTTCTAACAGCTGATAACTTTTTTAAATGGGAAAAGTCCAATAAAATACCTTATGATTGGATGCTTTTTCACTTAAAGATCAATGATTTTTTTCATAACATTTAAAGTTCTATGGTTTTATCTATTTGCATTTTAGTACCCTACTCAGTACTATTATTAAAAATATATGATGTACTATTAAAATAATAAAAACCTTTAACAGTAAAATTATTTACTATGTTGTATAGCATTTAACTAAATAAAATAAATTCATAATGTTATAAGATGTATTTTTAGTTTTATTAGGAATAAAAAGAAATAATTTTTAAAATAAATTTTTAATATTTTAAAAGTATCTAAATAATTATATTGATGATAAATCATATATAAAACATTTTTATTATTGGAAGGGAGTGTTATATTGAAATTTTATTATAAAATAATGATGATGTTAGTTGAGAGGACATTGAATTGTTAGAAAATAAAACTACATACCTCTAAATGTCACAAAAAAAAAAAAAAAACCATAGGTCTTTACATAAAAAATGTATCTAACCTTAGATACTTTTTTGTACTTATCCCTATTTAAATTTATTTTTTTATTTAGATTATATTTCCCTTATTAAAAATAACCAATGAAAAATAACTTTTTTCAAATTAAATGCATATAATTAATTTTTTAAAATTATTTAAAATTATAATTAGCAATTACAACATTTATATCTATAATTTGTTTAAAAAATTGTCTTAATAAAATTTATATTTTATAGTTCATTTTTAAAAAATTTCTATTAATAATTTAGTACTACATAAATTAAAGATTGTTGGAGAATATATCCCACATCAGAAACGTAGTAAGTAATAAAGAGTTTATAAGTGGTGCAGATTGGACCTCAACACAAGCCAATTGGTTTTATATTACCTGGGCTTAACCTCATTTATAAGTCCACATGTGTGTGCGTGGGCCAACATTCTCGAGGCCCATGGACTTGTTGACATGGTATCAGAGTGGTGATCCCAAGTTCATGTTTAAGACCTGGAGTTGAGTGCGACCCGTTTGAATTTGATACTCACATTTCTATGTGAGTCATTGGGTGTAACCCGTTTGTGTTTGGCACGTGTAATTGGTCCAGGCCCAGTTACACTTGAGGGGGAGTGTTAGAGAATATATCCCACATCGAAAATGTGCAAAGTAATAAAGAGCTTATAAATGGTGTAGATTGAACCTTAACACAAGTTAATTGGTTTTGTGTTATATAAGCTAAACTCCATTTATAAGTCCACGTGTGTGTGCATGGACCAATACTCTTGAGACCCGTGGACTTGTTGACAAAGATAATAATTTGTTATTTATTACTATATATTATTTTTCAATAATTTACAAAGCTAAAAAAATAGTATAAGAGATGTATCAAATTACATTCCAAAATAAAATATAATCTTAATGGTCATTTGACATATTAACAACAACTACTAACAAACTTTTACTCACGGTTTACACTTATCAGCTACCAGCTATCATCTATCAACAATCCACAATAGCTACCAGCAATCAGCTGCTACAATCAGCTAAAACAAACATGCGCTAAAAAAAATTCAGGTCATTTAGGTTTGATGTGGATCAAAATAGGTTCTAAGTTCTGACCTGTCATTTAGGCAGATTCATGTAATTTTTCCAAGTTGAGGAAAAAAAAACCATCCCCTTTTAGGCCAAATGCAAAAACTGGCTAATTAAAGAGGCCCCGAAATTAAAACTAGAAGATATTTTAAAGTTAAAAAGTATTATCATTAAACTATTTTTTCTCTTTAACCTTTCTACATTGTGCATTTCTGGCTTTCAATTGTTTCATCAAAATCATTCTTAAGCACCTAATTACTACATTAATGTGATGTTGCAACTGGAAAATGACACTTGAAAATATTACTCTAAATGCCAAAGATTGTATTCCCTTTCTGTTACTTGAATAAATTAGTATTAGTATCAGCATAAAGAATTACAATACTCTCCAACCAGTGTGCTGGGTGCTTTTGAATCAGTTAGTAGCTAAAAGCAGTTTAGAATTATCCTTACAAATGATTTTTCCATTTTTTTTGTCACATAAAATTCATGTCAAGTTATTTACAAATAAGAAAATAATTTTTAAAAGAAAAATATTTGGAGTGAAATAGATTAACCTTACCTGTTCAGAGGTTGCCATAGAACCATGGCATGTCAAAAGGAGAACCCTGTTAGGATCTCCCAAAAGAGGATGAGCTTTAAGTTGATCCCTCAAACAGCTAATATCTTCCCAGCCAGTCATGAATACCAAGACACCACCAGGCCGTTCCTTCCTACATATATGGCAGAGTACTGCCTCAATGAAGTTAAAACCTATGCAGTCAGGCATCCAGCATGCTAGAGAATCACGCACTCTAGAGCTATAATTCTCAAAACTTGATTTATTAAGAGAATCCTGAAAAAAAAAAAGGACAAAGAAAAAAAAAGAAAAATCAGCATATTTCATGCCAAGCTTCAGAACTATGGCATGAATGTTCTGTACTGCTCTCACAAATGCAAGGGAATAATCAATGAAAGATGCATCAAACGTAAATTTTGCACAGGAAATACAAAACCACAATTTTGAGGGAAAAAATTTATTGTGAAACAAATATCTGGAAGTCAAAACATTCAACAAAAATCTCTCAAGACTCATCCATGACTTTACTGGCTTACCCAAAACATGGAAATTCTAGAAGTCAAAATTTCACTGGTTACCAGATGTCATACCTCAACAAGAGTTGCTATCTGATTTTTCCTTTTCCGTGGAGCAAGCTGCCTCTGTGTTTTCCACATCTTCTCTTGTCCATAATCATCAATTTGATTAAAAGAAGTTAACTTATATCCAGTCATTTCTAGAACATCTTCCAAAAAGTGTGCTCTCACTGGATATGTAAAGCCCTGAATAACATAAGATTGTGCATAAATATTACATTCATTGAGCAATGCGCTGTTTAAAGCATGTAAGCTCATATGCAATCTTGAGTAATTATTCAAAATAATTGGAGATCTTTGATATTTGAATTTCGCAATAATGGGAGAAAAGGCATGCAATCGTTTAGAAAAAATTTGGAAAAAAAAAGGTTCAGAAAGCTAGCAATAATGGGAGAATAAGGGATGCAATCGTTTAGAAAAAATTTGGATTAAAAAAAAAAGTTCAGAAAGCACAAAATTATTTATGTTTTCATAACAAGATTTATTCTAGATTGAACGTCTATGCAGTTTGCAGAGAAAATGATACATTCAAAAATAAAAATCTGACTTTTCTCACATTTACACACAATAAATAATCTACAAGGGGTTTCAAAAACTTCTGAACACATGGGCAAGCTATTTCTCATATGCAGTTTTTCAACCTGACGTGCATGCTTTCCTTAGTTTTTCCATTAGATATACATCATCAATCCAACAAAAGAGTCAATTGAAGATTAAATGGACAATATAAATATGTAAAACAAAAATCAGTTGAATGGATGACAAACAAAACTAGCTATTCAATGGCTGGTGCAAGCTTACTGCTTTGTATTTGTGGACAGTGGACACAAGATAACAAATCAACATTTAGCTTACTGGAATATGAATTTTCGGTGCTCCACCAAAATAGTTGGAAAAGAGTTCTGCATTTAAAGTGGCACTCATTAAAATCAATCTCAAGTCCTGACGGCGTGGAAGAAGATCCTTGAGTACAATCAATAGGAAATCTGTCACGCAGAAGTCAATTAAACAAAAGAAATATAGGACCATAATATCTAGCTTTAGAGGGGGAAAAAAAAGATGGCAAATCGAAATTGTAAGTAACATACCTTCGTTCATGCCTCGTTCATGAATTTCATCAACGAAAACATGGGTTACACCATTCAAGTTTCTGTCGCTTAGCAGCCGTCTAAGTAATATTCCACTGGTACAGAAAAGCAGATGGGTGTTTTTTCCTTTCATACCCTCTAGTCGAACTTTATAACCAACCTAACAAAAAACTCTGTTATAACAGTAAGAATAAAGAAGTTTTTAAACTGAAAAAAGCTTGCACATGAATATATATAGTATTTTTGCATGCTTGTATTTCTGTTTTAGAATGAACACTCACAGTTTCACCAAGTGGCTCTCCTCTCTCTGCAGAAACTCTATCTGCAACTGACATAGCAGATATTCTTCGAGGCTGCGTGCAAATAATACTGCAAAATGCCCCACGACCAGATTCTATTTGTGACTCCAATATATACTGAGGAAGTTGAGTTGTTTTACCACATCCCGTCTCCCCAGATACTACTATAACCTATGAAGAAATAACTTGTTAAGAAAGCCAACATGTGTCAAAGGAACTATCTACAAATTGTAACAATAAAAAGTACCTACAAGTTCCATAGTTTTGGGTCCACTATCCCTATCATGATTGTCCTACTTCTAGAAGGAAAGGTCTTCCTCTTTTTGGCCGATTGTGGGCCAGGAGGGATCTGAATCCCCAACACCATGGCACATGCTCTAATCTTCTGAGCTACAAGCCCCAACTTATATACACTAGATCTGCTCCCGAGAGTACCCTAAAAGTATTTTCTAAAGCTTTTGACAATGGTTATACTTAAGAAAACTTTATTTTGTTTCCCTTGTTCTGAATCCCTTTTCCCTAGCCTCCTAGTGTACAATTACTCTTTTCTTTCTTTTCTTTTTATTCTTTTTCAGGTTCACTAAACTAATTTTCGGCACTGCAGCATCCCATCTGAAAATTAGGCATGTCTCTTACTTCCTTACTCTGTACATCCATAAGGAAAAATTTACAACTTTCCTAATAATTGTAATTTACAGCTGTATCCCTTCATTAATTCAGCCTATCCTACTTCACAGTCATAAGGCAAATTACTGAGACCCTGAGGTGTTTTTATCCTATCTTATTTACATTGTCATTGTTTGATTGCTTGCAGCACTTGGCCGACTTTGAATTAGCCCTAACAAACCAAAATGTACCCATTCTTGGAAACCATAAAGAACCAAACATGAACCAGGAAGCTAGTGACTGGAAACAGGTCATTGTAGACTCGATATCAGCCCCCAACACTGTCATTTTTTTTTTTAATCACAGCCTACTAACTTTCAATCTAACATTATCAGTTTTCTTCAATATTAAAAAAATATAAAACAACCCACCTATAAATTGTAAATCAGACAAAAGTTTTGGACTAGAAAGCAATTGCATTATTATCCATCTTTTTATATATCAGCAGAACTCTCAAGACTGGTCCAGACTAGATCAGCCAACAAAAGCAGGAAGCAATAGTGCCTAGAGAATATCAACACAACGAAAACCAGCCAAGCAAATGGTTTGAACATGAACTGGCCGATCCAGTCGAAGTTTTTACAAATCAGACCGGTGTCCTTGACTACAAAGAAAAATAATGCAAAAGTCATATTTGGGAAATCGAGGCATTGACCACATGCTTATAAAAACCACAATACCTCAACTAATATATTTAGATATTGACATCATGCTCACTTTTCCTGAATATATATTCATATCAATATCAGCCAAATTTGAGATTTTTATTTTCTCCTCTTTCATTATTTCTAAGTCCTATGTAACTATTATTTGAAAAAAATCTCACTACCGAGTCATTATGTTATAGTAGTTACTAAACAACTTAACCAAACCTTAATGGCAAGTTAATTGGATTCAGCTATTTGGATTCTTATTATCCACTCTCAACAATTTTGGTCAATCTTCTTGCAAGTATGCAATGCTGCTAGATCATTCTGAACCAACTTTCTCTATGTTGGTTTAGGTCTACCCCTTCTTTCTTCCCTTCATCTACCATAATGTGGTCCACCTTTCTAACAGGGGTATCCAAAGGTCTCTCAAGCTGTCTTCAATTGAAATCACCCATATTTCCCTAATGCAATCATTTCTGACTTTTGAAGAAAACAAATATTTTATATCAACATTAAGTTGAATGAATGCAAAATAGTTTGAACATGAGCTTTGTGATTTCAGTGCTTAGTATCAATTTTGCGCACTTGGTATTCTCGTTCTCCCCACATTCTCATAGTTTTTCAAGTAGCACATGGAAATATTGCATAATAACCGTACCACCAGTTCAACCCTCAAATCACTGCAATTGACTGATGTAGCTACTATAAATTCTAAACAAATTTTGTACTGCAATTGACTGTTGTAGCTACTATAAATTCTAAACAAATTTTGTAGGTACATAAAACCTATTTGGAATATCATGGAGCCGTAATCAAGAAAAGAGCGAAGCAATAAGGTTTTTCAAAAATTGAAGCAGAAAAAGCGGTATGTTCTTCCACCTACACACAACCACTGACATCTAGGCTAAAAGTGAGACTATGAGTTCCATTTCAAACCTGGTTCCTTGCTATTGCTTGCAGCAGCTTTTCCTTTTCCTTGAATGCGGGTAAATATTTGCGGAAGTCCATCATCTTCCTGCCTTCAGGAGATTCCTGTAAAACAGAGTCAATACATTTAGAAAGAGTCAGAATGATTACACATCATTTTTTTTCCCCTTGTAACATATTACAATTGCTATTTTCTTAAAAGAATACCAAAAGGAGCCCACCCTGCGGGATGGAAGAATGAAAATGAAGAGCACTAAGTGAACATATGAATAAAAGGGAATAAAACTCAGTTCCACCATAAGAAATAAACAGCCAAAAGATCTCCCCACTAGAAGAATAAGCCCTGTGAGGCTTCAACCCCATAAATTTTAGAACAACCAAACCAATGGAGATATGTCTTTCTACATGTACAGATAGACCAAAAATATGTCCTATTTTACATAGGATGTAACTTCCAAGAAAATGTAAATTACATTATTGACTTCCATAAAAAAATGTCAATTATCCATTGAGACTAAATTAAGTAAACTGAAGGGAGCAACAGAAATTATTTTAAATGAAATGAGATGCATGATGGAGAAATGAGACATACAGAAGTTAGCTTTTGAGTCTCAATTCCATCATTGAACTCCAAAGCGTATTAAGAACCAAATTCTTGTTTAAGACAATTTCAATATGCACTAAAAAAATCTACTGAAATTAATCAGAATACTTTTTGGTGAAGGCAAAGAAATTATAATGGTGAAGGCATCTGGAAATACTTTTTTGATTTAGTTTAGCTCCATTATAAAACTTTAAAATAAAGGAGAAAAAGGAGCAGCCAAGCTCAGCGGGAAAATCTTTTGCGTGCATTTAACAAAATATTAAATTTTATAAAGGAAACTACAAAGGACGATCATTGATTGCTTAAACTCAGAGTCAGAAACATACAGCACACTGTAAAGTCCAGGGTTTGGCTTTCCCCATTACAACACACATTACAACCTTAGCAATTTATTTTGAGAATTCCCAGCTGTTGCATAGAACAGTATTAGTGCCAGTTCTCAATAATTGATTGGATGCTTAAAAGGCTCCTGACTCTTCAATAATGGAAATAAAGTATGTGTAGATAGTTCATTAAGAAGGAAAAAATGAAACCTGCCACACTCTTTGTATATTACGCATTCTCAAACTCCTCCTCTGAAAAACCCTTTCCATGACAGAGCCATCTAGAAAAGAATCTGAAATTTCATCTTCAGCCTGATCAACAGATGTACTAGTGTCAGCTGCAGAGTTTCCAACTTCTCCAGAACATAATCGAGTTCTGTCGAGATGTTCATGAAGTAAACCCTCTACCCTCCTTTGTAAGCTTAAGGGGATTACCACCTTCACAAAAACAGACAAAAAATATGAACAATGCAAACATGACAGAAAGAAATCACCTTTCTTTCACATGGATATGAATGTAAAATATAAAAATGTTTCATAAATCATTACCTCCCTTTGAGGACGCTTGTTATCCAAATCAGGCCTGTAGTTAGGAAGAGGAACTTTGCTAGCAACCACTACTCTTCCATACATTTCACTAGTAGAGACAGCAATGACAAAGCCAGAAGCCATGTTATGTATGATACCATGAATGCAACAAAAATTAATCAGAAAAAAAAAACAAAAATAAAAATTACCTGTAAAGTCCCATCCTTTTGGCAAGATTAGAAATCTGTTCATAGTCCCTTCTATCCTTTCTATCTTTGGAGACAATTTCTTGGTCAGTTTCACTACGTAATAACAAGCTGAGCTTCCATTTCCATTCGTCAACATTGGCCACAGAGGAAGATGCCTGACATGAACAACCCAAACCCACAATTATTTTCCAGCACAATAATATTCGAGAACAAAAACGGAAAATTGAATTGCAAGAAGGGGAAAACCTTATGGGTCTCGAAATCGCACTCGTACTCATCATCAGAGAACTGCTCAGCTGCATAGCCAGAGAAAGGGCGCCGAATGAAAAGAGAAGAACTTGAGAGGGAGAAAAGCCAAGTGAACAACGGAGTGGAAGAGCGTATGTGATTGTTAGCGAAGACTGAATTGGCGCAGCAACCACTGAGTAAGCCTCCTAACTTGGAATTTCGCATTCTAACAAAGGAAAAGACTGAGGCATGGCTCTTTTAACCACCCCCAATTTGCCTAGTTTTCTATAATATTGTTATACAAAAAATGTCTCATCATTCTTGTTCTGAGGCCAAGCGGAACTGAGCTAACAGGATGGACGTATAGTAGTTAAGTCGCCAATAACTTAGGGGCTAGCAAAACCGAACGCCACTGAAAAAATTAATCTTTTCTTTTTCGTTCTTTAAACAACTGAAAAAATTAATCTGAATGAATTTGGCCAAATGCATACTTTCATGGAAGAGTACTTAACACGGTTAAAATACATAGGAGGTTGCCTATCTTTGATTTTATTTCAAAAGGGATACTAAATTGTAATTTGAGAAAATTCGTTTTGTTTTAGAGTTCATTCTTTTAATTGTTCTAAATAATTTTTTATGGATTTATTTAAGGTTTTCAAACAATTATTCAAAGACGATTAATAATATAATTTAATAACCCTATTACTAAATTCTTGCCTAGTCTATGATCTAAATGTAAACAATCAAGATATGGGAAATTATTTAACATTAACAAAACATGCAAATGCACCAAACTTATTTTGAATCAATACGCTTATCTCATAATAAAGTAATGATTCTGACAGAAAATATATACCTTTAGTGAACATGGTCCACTAAGCTTTGCAATAGTTTCAATTTATATCACAACAACTCCTAACAACAATGTTTTGGTTGAAGGTTCTTATGTGCTACAACTGCTCTTTCTTTTTGGATAATACAGGTCTTACAAAAAGCATTCCTTCTTAATAATATCGTGACAAAATTGTTAGTATAAGGTATGTTTTAGTGGTATTCTTGTAATTATTTAGACATTATATATAATTCCTATGGTAATAAAATATTCTTTTAAATAAATATGTTATTTTTTTGAGTATTGTTCCTTTAGTATTATGTTGAATAAATTTATTATCAAAGAGTTGATGATATGAGTTACAAATTTATTCAGTACATTTACTATAAATTGTTCGTAGTCGATTAATTAATATTTGAATAATATTAATTAGACTATCACCTCTGTCTAATTTCCTTGATTAGTGTGAGAAACTAATAGTGGGAGATAGTGAATCTCATGCTACTTGATATATGAGTGATCAGAATAGACATATGGATACTCATTGAATGGGCTAATCGAACAATGACATTAGGATTGTGACTGCAAGGATATTCACATATAATCAACAATCACAATCTAGATTATAATGGTGCATATAGTCCTTAGAGTTGAGATGACATAGTCATCCACATTTAGGTGGTTTGAGTTTGTTACCACTTACGTACTTGTGTTAATCATCACATGGGTATATGGCGTGTGGTGGCTCTAATTAGTTAAATGTAGGGATAAATGTTTAACCAAGATGGGATTCATTACTTGGTGTGAACCGGGATAGATTCTATGCTATCTAAGTTTACTCTTGACGAATAAATTCCTGGCCAGGATAAATACAACACAGTCTGAAAAACAGTTTCAGTACTAGAAAAAGTTCTAGTATTTGTTGTATTTTATCAAGAATTAAAACTTAAGATGAGGTCATATAATAAAGCTATTAGAGTTTGATAATACCTTAACTCTAGGCTATATTGGGATCTTTAATGAAAGGAATTTAATGCACGATAATTATGATCAGGTTCGTGTGAATCATAATATGCATTCATTTCTGATTGGGTAGCTGTGATATCAATACTAGGGGTCACTCACAGCTTATGAGAACTAAATGTGAATAATTGGGATTTTCACATTTAGAATTGAAAAAGAGTTTCAAATAATATTAAATGTTAATATGATGTTTTCTTATTGTCATTTAGACATGAACCTAGTAAGTCACACCTAATAGAGTTTTATTTAGCCACTATAGTATTAATCTAATTATTGATTAAAAGAGTTTAATCAATTAATCAGGATTAATAGAATTAGATTTATGTTTTGAACAATGATTCTAGTATATCATGAAATCTAATTCAAATAAGAGTATTATTTATTAATTAATATTTAATTAATATTGGATATTAATTAATATATATTAAATTAATAAATATATATATGTTGTTATTTATTTATGGACTTATATTAATGGTTCAAATTGGTTTAGACATAGGCCAAAATTTATTTTGGACCAAAGATTAATTAAAGTCCATATCTATGTATATGTATAATTTAATATGTAAAATAATACATTTGATGTATACTTTACATACAAATTTATACATTAATATGTGTAGGTGGCAAGCTTAATTATTGAATTAAGTAAGGTGGCATATTAATTAAGTGGATATTTCTAAAGTATGCCCAAGGTGTCATTTTTAATCATTTGGATGGTTAGGTGTATACTTAAGGTGGCATACTTAATAATCACTTAATTAATTAATGCATACTTTTCCTTATTAGGAAATTACTACACATTTATCATTTCATATATCTAAGGCAAGTCAAGTGACTTGGTAAGAGAAGGAAGAAGCAAAATAATGCTTAAGCGAGTTTTTGCTTAAAAAGTTAAAAAAAACACTAAGTGATTTTGGTTATGATAAGATCATAAACCAAAAATAAACACAACATATACTAAACATATCCTCTACACTTGTGCTCTTAATTAAATTAGTACAAGTTACCAAGTTTAATTAACACAAGTAAGTGATAGATAAGGCTTTGGTATTTCAAACTAAAGGCCTTACATTTGGAGGGCTAAGCATTTGATTCAAGGAATTGAACAAAAGGAAGGCTAAGTTCTACAACAAGTAAGTTTACAAACTTATAATTAATTTTAATTATTTGTTTGTATATTGCTTAATTTATATAGTTGTGTATTTCAATGCAATTTGAATCCTGGGCAAATGAAATTCGTCGTTTTATGAAGGGTTATGATGAGTAAATTTTTGAAATTTACTCTATTTAGGCTTGTACTTACTACACATGTATTTATGTCTAAATACCATAATTGATTTCTAACAAAAACAAGATATATAGTAGCAAAAAAATTTTTAGATATATAGAGAACTTCTTATTTTATTTATGCTCCCCTTCCTTCAGAAGTTGAAGGAGTTTACATAGAGATACAAAGTAGTTGGTGCCTCTAGTGTTGTTTCCAAGCTCAACAGATAAAATTACTAAAGCACACTGGTACAAACAATTGGTGTCTCTGGTCCCATTTTTCAGTTATCTTTAAGTACAATAATACAAGGGAATCTTATTGCTTTTTATCTATATGAAATCCAAAGAGATAAGAATTCTATTGTTATCCTCTAAGAATAAAACATGTCATTATTTTAAGATAAAGTTATAGGATATGCCTCAATTATTTCATAGTGAGGCTTGCATCATGGATGACATTATCAGTCACTTCATTTTGAGTTGAATATGGGCATGTTCTAATTTAGGTGATCTTCTTTGTCTTGTGTTTGGATTGCCTTATCTCTGTAGGCCATAGGGTATTGCTTTTTATTTTCAACTACCTTCTTCCAAATCTCAAAGGTCTTAGATTTGAAATTCAAATTAGGGTCCTTGTCTACTAATCTCAGAAACAATTTCATTACTTCTTCCAAAAGGTCTTTAAACTATATAGTAACTACCATCTCTAAGGATACAATATTCTTTATTGAATGCTACATTCTCTATAACTACTTTAAAGAACTCAATGTGAAGAGCTTTGTTAGCTAATTTTACTACTACATATATTTTTCATCTTAATTTCATGTTTGGCCATTAACTGTATGTGGTTTCATAAACTATCTACCTGTAACTAGACATAAATCCCATATTTGATAAGGATATTGGATCGTATCATCTGCTTCATTTTCCATCATTATGCTAGCAATATGAAATGTAACAAATCTTGATATTTTTTAATCATATTGAGCGCAGTTTGCACAATTTATGGGAATATTGAAAGTGGACTGTTTAAATCTACTACTAAAACTGATGTTAATTTTGCTTAAGTAAATTTTAAAATTTTCAACACCATCTCTACTTCTATTTGAAAACTAGGCCATCTATGTGACTACCAATAGATATAGGGATATAACATAGAACACTCTTGTAGAGAGCAATCTATCAAATCAATGATTTTCCTCTAAACTATGTAAATTACATCAGGAGGTGGATATTGTTTCATACTTTCAAAAAGTTATTTCCTTTCAGAAATTTCTTCGAGGAAATCTTTTTCATCCGCTTAACATATTCCAAATCTCTTTTCCAAGGACTGAATGTACTTAATGGGTTCTTCCATGAAATGTGCCATTTGTAAATAATCTTTATTCTAAATACCTCATTTTAGTCCTACACATATCATAGACCCATCTTTGGAAAGACTAAGACTATCCTAGTCTTTATAGTAATACTAGGATTTTTTATCCTCGAGACTTTCTAATAATTCAAGAAATCCTTTGAGATTTACATCTCTAGATTCTTTTATAGAATCTTCAAGTTCATTAAGATGATCATCCAAAAGATCTTCTTTAAGGACTACTTCTTTTGCAACCTCAAAACTTTTTTGCTGCAAAGAAGCTTACTCATATTCTTTTTGGCCTCTTTTTATTCCATCTTTTATAATCTTTTCAACTTCTTCTTTGGTTAATCCAAAATTTTCAACTCCTTCAGCTCTGTAGTCTGGGCCTTTGGGTTTTATCTCTTTTAGTTCCTTTAGGTGAACCAGAGCATCCGCACTCCTTTCTTCATCATGTTTCTTATTGGAAATCACCAATTCTTTTGAATTTGCCATATTTCTTTTATTTTGGCATTCTATAGAGATATGACCAACCTATTTACACATCCAATAAAGAATATCTTTTGATATCTTTGTTTTCTTCTTCATCCTAATTAGACCAAAGCTTACTGTCATGGGACTATTACCCTTTCCCCAAAAGGCTAACTTGATGGCATGTACAACGCCTACGTTTATAAGGCTAGGATCCCCTTTACAGTTTTCCAATATGGGATTCATGACATTTTACCCCACCTAATTGATATCTTTATTTTCTTCTTCATCCTAATTGGACCAGAGCTTACTATCATAGGCCTATTACCCTCTCCCTAAAAGGCTAACCTGATAGGTTGTGCAACGCCTACGTTTATAAGGCTAAGATCTCCTCTACAACTTTCTAATATAGGATTCGTGACGTTCTACCCCACCCAATTGTTCAATGCCCTTGTTGCATTAACTCCTTACCCAATGAAGGACAAGGACCCACCCGATCTGAACCTACCTCTATCTTGATGTCTCTCAAGAGGGCCCCACATTAAAGAAAAGTATAGTTAACTCTAATACCACTTGTCATAGGGTCATTACCCTCTCCCCAAAAGGCAACCTGATGGGGTGTGAAAAACCCATGTTTATAAGGCTAAGATCCCCTCTACAACTTTTCAATGCGGGATTCATGACATTACGCTCTCATTTTCTTCTCTTTTATGCTTTTGAGGGCACTATTTTCTTGAATGCCCTTGCCTTTTACATACCCAACATAGTTTGTTTTTGGCATCAGTGTTCATTTACAAAATTAGAAAGTTCACGAGAAAGAGAATCAACTGTTACATTTTCATCATATGGAATATATTCACTATCAAATTTGTAATAACTAAATCATTTTTGCAACCTCAAAAGTCTAGCTTGTCTAGCCTCTTTGAAGTTTAGGTTCATAAATCTCTTCATGTAAATTTGAGTCTATTCTTAAAATGAACCTTTTTAGTGCTTTTGTTTTTGGCAGCAATGTTCATTTACAAAATTAGAAAGTTCACGAGAAAGAGAATCAATTATTACATTTTTATCAGATGATATATATTCAATATCAAATTTATAATAACTAAATCACTCTTACAACCTCAAAAGTCTAGTTTGTCTAACCTCTTTGAAGTTTAAGCTCATAAATCTCTTCATGCAAATTTGAGTCTATTCTCAAAATGAACCTTTTTGGTGCTAGGAATATGTACGATACTTTAATCCCATTTTTCACAGTTAAAACTTTATTTTCATGAATTTGATAGTTTAGCACATCTCTTTTAAAAGTTTCAAACCAATATTTATAGATAGGTTTAGGTTTTCTTCCTTTAATTTTAAGGACTGCACCCCAACTCTTATCTGAAGCATCTATCTTCAAGACCAACTCATCTAAATCCAATGATGAATTTAAACATGGAAAATTTTTCATTTTTCTTTTATTCAAATTACAACTTGAGTGTCTTTATCATCCCAATACCAAGGATTTTTATCAAAGATTTTCTTCTAAATTCTTCCTAAGTATTTTGAGAGATCTTTTACAAATTATCTATTATAGTTAGCAAGCCCATAAAACTATTAAACTTGCTTTATATCCTCTAATTCATCAAGAAAATTAATAATCTTTTCAGAGATATGACTTTGCATCCAAATTTTTCCTTTGGATATTTCTATCCCTAAAAATTTTATTTTATTTATTTTTCTTAAACCATTATATCTTTCTTTCTGATAAAATCATACCTTCCTTTTAGAAGATATCAGTCACTTATTCTAAGTGACTTATGTGTTCTTCTTCATTATTATTGAAGACTAATACATTGTCTATATAAACCACATAAAACTTTGGGATAATAACTTCATAAGTCCTAAAAGTTATGATTTTTTCCAATTAAGTCTATAAGTTCTAATTTTTCTAATTGAGTTCATTAACTTTTTAAAGATTGCACCATTGGTCCTAAGTCGTTAACATTGACAGATTTTGTTAACGTGTCAGTTACTCCTTACTTTTCCTTCAAAACGACTGATGATATGTCAGTCATGTAAGAAAAGATTCAATACACATAATGACACATTCGAAAAATATGCCATGTCAAATTTCCACTATCAGTTAAAGACTCTTTTTGTAATTTGAACTCTCTAATGTTAAACACAATAAAGATACATAAATTCCTAGGCATTTATTATCTTTGTTCAAAGCTATATTTTTCTTTAAAAAAATTTAATGTCGTTTTCTTTGTGGTCTAAGAAAATGATAATGGAAAAATGAGTTGTGGTTCTAGAAATGAATTTACTTAATCGAGGGTGGGGATTTTGTTTAAGGCTATAAGAAACAAGTATGTAACCTTTTTTTTTTTAGGAAAATCGATAATGGAAAGCAAAAGTGAACATTAAGCATGATTCTAATACTTTGATGTAATTTTGTATAGTTACTTTTTTATTCAAGTGCTAATGACATGAGTTTTCCTAATTTTTTTCATTATTTTTTATTTTGTGAAAAATTGATAATCCAAAATATAGGGTTCATATTGAATTTAGTGTTAATGGAGGTTAACAAAATGATTTCTTTTTGTATGAATAATAATTTATTATAGTGCTAAATGTAGTTGTTTATATATTAGGGGTTTATTATGCATGGTTTGGTTTCATTTTATGATGACTAGCTTGTCCAAATTTTATATTTTGATGTGTTATTTCTCATTTGATTTATAGGCATTTATAAAATGGCTGATGCATGCCTAGTTTGACATTACGGTGGAAAGCTAAAAAGCAATATTTATGTAAAAGGGTATGAATTTAATTAAATTGTAGACATATATAAATTAGGTTACTGGTGCTTACTTGACCATGATAAGGGTGAACTGAAACAAAAGGAACCCTTAAAGTTATACTTTAGGAATGGTTGTAATGGTGATTTTGTGGAGGTTTATGATGATACAACAACTTGTCAGTTGTTAACTATTTTAAATGAGAAAAAGGAATATGCTATATATGTTGTGAATGATAGCATTGTAGAAAATGCAACCATTAAGGATAGTTGGCAATTTAAAGATGTACTTTATGAGGTAGATGTAGATGAAATTAATAAAGTTAGTGAAGTAGGTGAAGCTAACATAAATGAGAATGAGACAGACTTAGAAGAAGAAGAGTATATAGAGGTTAATAAAGATTTTATGTTTGAAAAAAACGACAAAGAATTATAGGAAGCTAGAAAGAATTTGAAGAACTTAGATAAAATGTTATTCAGTGATAACATGCTTAAAGAGATGCTGTTGAGGACATATAGAAGAGTTGAGGAGGCAACAGAGTCAGTTCATGAGGTAGGTCAAGATATGGGGTTAAGATGTAGATGAGGAGGCAATGCATGTAAATATAGGGTATAACTCTGGTTATATATATTCTTTTGATTTTAGTTTTATGGATATAGATGAAGACATGAATGTGAAAAATGGTAGAAAGACTAGAAAATTTACTTCATATAATCTATAAAGTAGTAGAGTTATTTTTACAACTGGTATGACATTTTAAAGGGCTGATTAGTTTAAAAAAGTTTCAACTAGGTATTCAATAATAAAGAGGAAAGAGTTGAGGTACAGTAAGAATACACAGGTGTATGTCAGAATGAGATGTAAGAAGCCTAAATGTGCTTGGTATATATCTGGCACAGAGGATGCTAAATTTGGTGACTTTCATATAATAGCTTGCAGTAATGATCATCAATGCAATGTAGTGAATAAGATTAGCAAGCTAATACATAAAAGGCTTGCTGCTTTTATATTAGAGAAGTTTAATATGGTTCCAACTGTCAAACTGATTAACTTGCAAAGTTTAATGAAGAAGGAATTAAAATTAGATGTTAGCCTGTTGCAATATTGGAGAGCTAAGGCCCTTGTGTATGAGAAGTTAAAGGGGAAGAGTCTCAACTACTTGTGAAGAAAACTTTTTTTGGATCTTTTTGTATATATGTTGCCATTGTTAAGCAAAATTTATTTTGATGAGTCAAAATTTGTTAAGTACTATTTTTTTTAGGCAAGTTTTGATTTATTAAAATATAGATTTAATAGCCTAAAAAAATTGTTCTATCAATTATCCTTGGCAAGAATAAACTTTTTTGTCAATCAAGCTTTTTTATAATTATATAATGTAGGTTTTTTGTTTATCAGGCCATGGAATTTTTTTGCTTATACAAACTAACTTTCGAAATAAAATCATATATAATACTTCAAAATAAGTGATTGACTTTCATTAAGTTAAAGTGATTAACTTACATTAAATTACAACAAAACTTATTGAACTACTAACTAAACTACTCCTACTACATGACCTAGCTAGTTGCAACTATAGCCCTTTCTGAGCTACTTAACTTCATTGCATCACCCTTCAATTGCACCACATAATTAATTTTATCAACCAAGAAATGGCCAACCATATTATTAGCTTTCTATTCATTCTTTTTAACCTTCCATTCTCATTCTCACTTATGGTGATCCTCCTCAACAATCCTAGGATTATTTGCTTTAATTTTGCACACATCAGTGGGACAATCCATTGAAAAAACTGACATCCCATTTCATCCTACAACTCAATATTCATCAAAACAGTATACATTATTAGATAATAAGATTATAATGAAGATCATATATAGATTTTAAAAAATAAAAATTCCATTTCATTACCTCTGACTTCTCATAAGTTATGAATCTCCTTCCCAAAAATTGCAGGTCCTTGCTAAGTTATAGATTTCTTTCACTCTTCTTCTTTCTTTCTTCTCTGATTATCCATTATTTATTGCTTTTTCTTTTTAATATAACCAACCATTGCTAGAGGGTGGCGAGAATTTTTCCCTCTTAATTGAAATAGCTTTTCCCTATAAATTGCAAAAAGAAACCCTAAGTGACAATGGAAATATAACATGCCATATTTTTATAAGGTGGAATTTTGTATTTTTAATCTCTTCCACTATGACTAACACATCATCAGTCATTTTAAAGGACAAGTGAGAGTAACTAACACATTAACCAAGTCTACTAATGTTAACAACTTAGGACTAATAGTGCAATTGTTAAAAAGTTAATGAACTCAATTAAAAAAATTAAAACTTATAGGACTTAATTGAAAAAATGGCATAACTTTTAGGACTTATAAAGTCATTATCCCTAAAACTTTTTTAATGCCTTAAAAGCATTATCCATTTGCGTTGAAAAATGCCTGGAGTATTCTTTAATTCGAATAGCATAACCAATCATTCATACAATCCTTGGGGAATATTAAAAGCTATTAGGGATATTAATTATTCCTCTATATTTACTTGCCAATAATCACTTTTTAGATCAATTTAGAAAAAATGAAAGGTTGCTTAAGACTTAATGTAATGATTACATCCTTTACTGTAGGAGTCTTATAGCCATCATCTTTAGTAACTTGGTTTACATGATGATAGTCTATAACCATTTGTGATTTTCCTCGCACCTATTTTACATGGTTAATAACCATAAAAGCCGGACTAAAATGTGGACCCACACTATTTCTAATTAAACCTTTTTCAAGCAATTCAAGAATTTGCTCAAATTCTTTTATCATCTCCTCAGAATATGTTATATTCTTAGCTCAAATGATAGTGTGTGGATTTTACAGTTCTAATTTGGCCTTTATACCATTTAGAACCCATAACTTTAATGGTTCCTTACTACAGTTATCAACTAGCTTGATTAAGAATTTATTCCATTTAGGTTTTACTAGCTTTGCCTTTTGCATAATAGGTTTTTCTATTATGCCTTATATATTGTTGCATAATTCTTTACACTAAGAGGTATTAGTCACATTCTCTGGATTTTCATCTTCAAATTCTTCTCATCATCTTTTAAGTATGAATTCTTTTAGAGGGATTTTAAAAGATAGAGGTACGGTGAATTTGACTCAATAATCATATTTTCCAGAAGGTCATCCTAAAAGATCCTAATTTTTTAGTTTTTGCTTTTAATTGATTTAATTCAATGGATCCAAATAGACATTCCATCCATGACTCACCATGTTGTACTCACACTCTGTATGTTGGTTCACAAGTAATAGTTCCACATAATTATGAAACCTTAACTAGGTAGAATCCAAACTTTAGCTTTAATTTTGGTTTTTTAGTATTATAATTTGTACATCTATAATAGAAATAAAAGTTTCATCCTGTACAAAAAGAAGGTTTTCTTTTTGCCCCTTTAAGAAAGCATTTCCTAGAATTATACCTACATTTAACTCAGGGAATGCTAGTATCTTATCAATGGTGAATTTTATTCCACTAATGATAAAAGGAACCTTTTATGCATAATATGTTACAAGGTTCAATTTACCTCCTGTCATGCGCAAAACCATGGGCTTAGCCAATGGATGCCACAATTCATCAAGTAGTGCATTTGGTCTTGCACTATTGATAGCTGCTCCTATATCAATTAACCAAAGAATAATCATAATAGCCTACAAATTTGAGTGTTAGTAAAGTATGCAAACTTACATTGTTGAGTTAAAGATATTATGTGACACCATCGGAATGGGTGAAACCATGTTCTAAATTTCCTAAAATGGGATTGATCTTTATTAAGAAATTTTTTGAATTTCTTTTACCATTTTAGGGGTTAGTGTTGTATATCTTATTACTCTTACACTTTTTTCTTGATTTTCCTCATCTTTTACATAAATAGGTTAACTAATTTCTTTATACCAAATTATTATTTGAGTTCCTGATGATTGAGTATCATCTGACCATTGGAATTGCTAAGTCTTATTTTTTTTTCCTACCAAATTACTTGTAGTTATCTGATCCTTCTTCATGCAATTATGTTACCTTAGAAATGCTCCTTACTCCATGATTTGTAATGTTTATAAGTCTAAACATTGTCTTACTATGATACGCCAAATATTTAGCCTAGGAATTTATTATGTTCATTTTGGTTGATTTTATTCTCAAGGTCAAATAATTTCCCAAACATTTGTTAGTCAAGACCATCAAATAATTTAGTTGGGCTTAAAACCATACTAGGCCATTTGCCAAGTTGGTTTGGACACTTAATATCAACTGATCCTTGAATTCTCTCCATTTCTTATCTAAAATCACTATTATCATAGGACTATTTATTGGAAGGTTAAATAAAAGTACCAACCCAACTTGTACAAGTCCTACATGGATATGCTTATACTCTCTATTGGACCTATTAACCATTTTTCTAATTTTGGTAACACTAATAAGAGGTACATCTAACATTTCTAGCTTTATGCTAGAAACTTAAGCAGTCGAGTCATATTAGGAGACATCTACGATTGATTTAAAATTAAACTTTGACTTACTATATATGGAGTTGATTTCTACCATAGGCAATTTCCATTTTAACACAACTTTTAGATGGATTCTCATACTAGAAAGATTCCTTACGTACTAAAGCGTTGTCCAAAGGGACTAGTTCCTTATCTATTGTAGCTTCAGCTTCTATTGACATCATAAAGATTTAAGTTATCTATAAATCAGATTCATCATAGTCAATTTCATATTCAGAAACTACTTCATTTACTAAATCTATATTAGTTTCTATGTCAAAATATTCATTTTTGTCTATGGGTTCATACACTAGACTCTCATCTTAAAAAAAGACTCTTTGGAAATTTTCTTTCATTTTATTTTTATATAGACAAGTGTCGACTTTATGACTTTAAGAGCCACAAATCCACTAGTAAGAACAACTGCTTAGTGGTTTTCTTTTAGGATATTTAGTTTCTCTCTTATATTTTTTCTTAAAGGCTTATATCCTATCCTTTTCTCTAAAGTTTGTTCTTTTCTAATAAACCCAGTAGGTTTACTAAACCTTTTTTTTAACTCTCTTTCTCTCTCTCTTCGATATTATTCATTTATTGTATCCTTTAAACTTTTTCTTTTTTAAAGAATATCCAATTATAGACTAGTTTTCTATTCCCGATGAACACCCATATCTTTTAGGGACATACTCAATTTAAAAATAATAACTCTTATTCAAATAAGGAAAATGCTTAGCATCCTGCCTTACTAGGAGTTCAATACATGTCTTTCTTATGGCATACCTAACCACCTAAATTCTTCCTTCTAAACCTTCGACTACATTATCTTCATTTAGAGAAGTTGATAGGCCATTTTTGCCATTTAGGCCAAGGCTTTAAAAGCTTGGCAAAAAAAAATTTGACATGTATTTTTGAGATGCCATATCCAAATTATAATAATATTTTTGAAATTCATAAGCAAAATTATCAAAATAACACATGTCACAGATTTATAACTTCATTAAAGCCATTATTGATTGTTCTTTTTCTAATGACTTTATAGACAAAGAGAAACCATAAAATTCTCTTTTCAAAGTGTTTACCACTATAGCTAAAACACCATTAGCCAAGACTTTTTTATCAATTTCTTCTTCAATTAGAGTGTGGGCTACCAATAAATCCTAATATTTTTATGAATTGCCTACCATGCTAGCTTTGCACAGCTCGTAGGCACTTATAATAGTGTAACTACCTGATCTAATTATAAACCAAATTATAGTAATCCACTTAACTATTCTTTTATGCTTTTCACAATCTAAATTTAGAAAATTTATCAAACTTATAACTAGCCTTAAAGGTTTATCGCTAGGTATAAATTATTCTTTCATCTTATGTGGGTAATTAGGCTTATGTAAAGTCCCTTTCATTGATACAAGCTCATTAAAGGTTGTTCACCTTTTATATATCAAGATCATGATCAATCTCAAAATAACTTTGGTTTTAACTTAAACAATTAATTTTAGTTGTTAACTTTTATATTTAAGTATGTTTATAAGTTAGGTGGAGATGTACAATTGGTTATAATCTGAACTCCTTAAATCAAGTGTCTCAATCTTTACTCTTATTAATCTTCTTTAATTTTTCTTTAAATTCCATTAATCCTTGTTTTAATTTCTTTAGCCTTATTTAGTCCCCCATAAGGGCTCTTTACAATTAGTATTAAAGCTTAGGTTATGGGTACTTAATTGCTATAATTCAAAATTATGGGGAGTGAATCTTTTTCATTTCAAACCTTCAAACCTTTCTTTATAGAAGTGATTACCCCCATTAGAAGCATAAAATGAAGCTTCATTTAGATAGTGATCTTATTGTTAGTATAAGGTATGCCCTAATGACATTCTTGTAATTATTTAGACATTGTATATAATCCCTATGGCAATAAAATATTCTTTTAAATAAATATGTTATTTTTTGAGTATTTTTCCTTTAGTATTATGTTGAATAAATTTATTATCAAAGAGTTAATAATATAAGTTACAAATATATTTAGTACATTTACTATAAATTGTTTGTAGTCGATTAATTAATATTTGGATAATATTAATTAGATTATCACCTCTGTCTATTTTCCTTGATTAGTGTGAGAAACTAATAGTGGGAGGTAGTGAATCTCATGTTACTTGATATGAGTGATCAGAATAGACATGTGGATACTCATTGGATGAGTTAATCAAACAGTGACATTAGTATTGTGATTGTAAGGATATTCACATATAATCAACAATCACAATTTAGATTATAATAGTGTATATAGTCCTTAGACTTGAGGTGATATAGTCATCCACATTTAGGTGGTTAGAGTTTGTTACCACTTACATACTTGTGTTAATCATCACATGGGTATATGGCGTGTGGTGGCTCTAATTAGTTAAATTTAGGAATAAATGTTTAACCAAGATAGGATTCATTACCTAGTGTGAACCGGGATAGATCCTATGCTATCTAAGTTTATTATTAATGAATAAATTCCTGGCAAGGATAGATACAACATAGACTGAAAAAGAGTTTCAATACTAGAAAGAGTTCTAGTATTTGTTGTATTTTATCAAGAATTAAAACTTAAGATGAGGTCATATAATAAAGCTATTAGAGTTTGATAATACCTTGACTCTAGACTTTATCAGGATCTTTAATGAAAGGAATTTAGTGCACGGTAATTATGATCAGGTTCGTATGAATCATAATATGTATTCATTTCTAATTGGGTAACTGTGATATCGATACTAGAGGTCACTCAAAGCTTATGAGAACTAAATGTGAATAATTGCAACTTTCATATTTAGAATTGAAAAGAGTTTCAAATAATATTAAATGTTAATATTATATTTTCTCATTGTCATTTAGACATGCACCTAGTAAGTCACACCTAATAGAGTTTTATTTATTCGCTATAGTATTAATCTAATTATTGATTAAAAGGGTTTAATTAATTAATAAAGATTAATAGAATTAGATTTATGTTTTGAACAATGATTCTAGTATATCATGAAATCTAATTCAAATAAGAGTACTATTTATTAATTAATATTGGATATTAATTAATATATATTAAATTAATAAATATATATATGTTGTTATTTATTTATGGACTTATATTAATGGTCCAAATTGGTTTGGACATAGGCCAAAATTTATTTTGGACCAAAGATTAATTAAATTCCATATCTATGTATATGTATAATTTAATATGTAAAATAATACATTTGATGTATACTTTACATACAAATTTATACATTAATATGTGTAGGTGGCAAGCTCAATTATTGAATTAAGCAAGGTGGCATATTAATTAGGTGGATATTTCTAAAGTATGCCTAAGGTGTCATTTTTAATCATTTGGATAGTTAGGTGTATTCCTAAGGTGGCACACTTAATAATCACTTAATTAATTAATGCATACTTTTCCTTAGTGGAAAATTACTACACATATATCATTTCATATGTCTAAAGGAAGTCAAGTGACTTGGTAAGAGATAGGAAGAGAAAAATAATGCTTAAGTGAGTTTTTTCTTAAAGAGTTAAGAAAAATCACTAAGTGATTTTGGTTATGATAAGATCATAAACAAAAAATAAACACAACATATACTAAACATATACTCTACACTTGTGCTCTTAATTAAATTAGTACAAGTTACTAAGTTTAATTAACACAAGTAAGTGATAGATAAGGCTTTGGTATTTCAAACTAGAGGCCTTACATTTGGAGGGCTAAGCATTTGATTCAAGGAATTGAATAAAAAGAAGGTTAAGTTCTACAACAAGTAAGTTTACAAACTTATAATTAATTAATTATTTATTTGTATATTGCTTAATTTATTTAGTTATGTATTTCAATGCAATTTGAATCTTGGGTAAATGAAATTCTTCATTTTATAAAGGGTTATGATAAGTAAATTTTTAAAATTTACTTTATTTATACTTGTGCTTACTGCACATGTATTTATGTCTAAATACCATAATTGATTTCTAACACTTATAAGACTATTGGATGTAATTTTAGATTGGTGGAATTCTCCTATAGAAAAAGTGGAAGGGGTTGAAGTTCTAAAATATAGAAGGAGATGATCACAAAAAAAAAAGGATGAAAATTTCAAAAATAAAAGAGCCATGACCATTTTTATTGCTTCAATGTCAAGAGAAGAAGGAAGCAAACTTCAACATTTTATTTCGGCCAAGGAGATGTGGGAGACCTTAGAAAATCATTATTAAGGTAATATCTAAGTGAGATTTCCAAAAGTTCAACTCCATATTTATATGAGCATGAACTCTTTAAAATGAAGCCTCATAAGAACATCACTTAAATGATAAATTGATTGAATGCCCTCTTGACAACCTTAAGGAAGTTGGGCAAGCACTATTTAAAAAAGGAGATTAACAGTAAAATTCTGGTAGTGCTACCCAATAAGGATTAAGAGTCAAAGGTGACTTTAATTGAAGAATCTCATGACCTCTTCAATCTCTCAATCGATTTTCTAATTAGTAAGCTTCTCACTCATGATCTTACCTTGAGATAAAGAGAAGAGAAATAATAAGACAAAGAGAAGAAGAAGAGTATTGCATTCAAAACATCATAAGACTTAAGTAATGAAGATGACATTGAAGACTTAAGTAAAAAAGATGACATCATTCACTAAGTACTTTATGGAGTACTTGAGAAAAAAAAACTTGAACAAGCATAAGGAATCCAAGAGATGTGGATTCAAGAAGGCCAAAAAAGACATATGCTTTAAGTTCAAGAGATTTAGTTAAATTCAAAATGAATGTCCTAAGTTTAAGCATAAGTATAAGGGAGAAAAGGAAAGGAGAAAAGCTTTCAAAGACATTTGAGATGACTCATTCGAATTCAAGATGGAGGAGCAACAACAAGAGCCATCAAACCTTTACTTCATGGCCTTAGAGGACAAATTTGAGGTACCTCTTTTGTCTAGCTTTTCTTGTGAAAATTATTGTAATGCTTTGTATAATGATGAGGTGGATCTTGATATTGAGAGCTTCTTATTTAGAAAATTAGTATTGAAATGTCAAAATTACTTTTAAAAAAAGTTTTATAAACAAAGTTTTTTAAAGTTGTCTAAGAATTTTTAAAATTTGAAATTAGAATTTGTAAGTATTATTTCCTTAAATGAGAAGCTATCTCATGATTTGAAAGTCTCTCTATCTTTAAAAAAAATGATTTTGATAAAGCAAAGAAAGAAAATGAGTTACTTTTAAAAGAAATTTTAGAATTAAAAGGCACAATTTTTAAATTTCAAAAAGGGAAAAAGTCCTTTGACCATCTTCTAGAAAGTCAAAGTTCCAAGACCAAAAGTCTTAAGAATCCAAAAGTCAAGCCTTAAAAGGCTAATCATTAAAAGGCTCAACTTAAAAGGCTTAAAGCCCATCATGCATTCATATATCACAATAAGAGGCACATATACACTTGAGACCTAAAAAATTTGTTCATTATTGTGATTGTGAGATGCATACTCATCTAGAACTTTTATGTCTAGGAAAGCCACCAACTATCATAGCTATGATAAATTTATATATATTGGTGAGCAAAATATATTTGCTAAAATTAAATGTTTTTATTGCATAAAATTAGGACACACTGAGAATATGTGTTATTATAGAAAACTTCACCTTAATCTCTTATCCAAAGACTATTTTGAGACAAATAAACTAAGACCAATTAAGGTTGGGTACAAAAATGTGTTTGATCTCATGTTGTGTTGGGATAGTTAAAGTTGACTATATGATAATTAATGATAAGCTAGTACAATTAATTTACATAACTTTTCATTAAACATGCAAACATTAACTATATCCAAAGAAAACTTAACCTTTGCATGATCAAAATAATTTTCAAAATTATATGATCTTGGAATGCTATTTTCCATCGTTTTTCAACATTCTTTATTTTGATATTCTTTAATTGGTATCACTTTTGTATGTCTTATCTTTTAAAACTCTTTAGACTACATATTTAGAATCATGATTGCTATTAGCAAATCATTAATATATGCTATGTTTGGCATATATTTCACTTTTCATGATTAATTTTTTCACTTAATTTTTATTAGGTACCAATTGGTATTATAACTTTTTCATTCGGTACACTACTTTTTCAATTGGTATTCTTATTTTTTAACATTCATTTGATATTTGGCATCCTTTCATTTTTTTTGTGCCTTTGTTTTCAATTGATATCATTTATCTTATTTGAATTACTTTCTTATAATTCATTTGACATTTATGTTTCCTTCCTTTTTCACTTTGAGCAAGAGGAAAGAAAGTTGGTATTTTGAATTGAAATGATTATGCTTGGTATATTACTAGAATATCAAATTAGGGGAGAAACCAAATCATTAATATGTTTAACTCACCCATGCATATATTTAGGGGGAGAAAATTTCAAACCCTTGGTATATTAATTAAGGGGGAGTTATAAGGATAAATACACATATATACACTTAGTGATTTTTATTTATCATTCAAAAACTTAATTATCAAAGTCAAAAAGAGGGAAATTATTAACCCTTTGAATGATTAAGATCATGATCAATCTCAAAACAACCTTGTTTTCTACTTTAACAATCAATTTTAGTTACTAACTTTTATATTTAAGTGTGTTTATAAGTTATATGGATATATAGGATTGGTTATCATTTGAACTCCTAAAATCAAGTGTCTTAATCTCTACTGTTCTTAATCTTCTTTAATTTTTCTTTGAATTCCATTAATCATTATTTTAATTTCTTTAGCTTATTCACCCCTCCTCTAGGGCTCCTTATAAAGGTTTTTTCATTAATCAGATTTAAGGATTTTCTAAGGTCTTGAGCTAGATTGTTATTGTTTATGTTGGTTGCTTTAATAGTAAGGTTAGCTATATAAGGGATCATTTTCTCTTTCCTCAATTTGTGTATTTCTTTTTTTATATTATAACTTTTAGAGCTTTCTCCCTTCCTATATCAACTAGCATTTCATTCACTAGTTTGCCTTTAATGGTTAAGGCTTGTCTTTCTTTTAGTGAATCACTGTCTTTCTTTTAGTGAATCACCAAGTATTCCTTTAGTATTAAATTTCATAAGGAGATGGCTCACTTCATTTTGTACATTATTGAATGAAGTCAATATTGATAGATTTTTGGAATACGAACTCGATGTTCGATTTCTCATTGGCTTAACATATTTAATCTAAACCATGCAAATGATTAAAAAATATAATAATATTTTAATAATACATAACTTTCTATTATATTCAACATAATCATAATATTGATTATGATATTCTTAATGAAAACTAACTTCTTCCTATGCTACTTTAAATAATCATTGCCTTAAAATTCTTAAACTATTAATATTAGATCAATCAAATAAACATAAAATAATGGACAAGACTTTCTACAGTAGAAGGCATGAAGCTAATAAAAATATAAATTTCTATTTTATTTATTATCTATAAAACCTGTGGACTTATTTGCAAGAAAGTTAACTTTTGGACTAAATTTGTAGTTTTGAACATTTTTATGGATTAAGAAAAAACTTCCTGGTTACCAATTTGAAATTTAAATAAAAGTCCAATAATGATACAAATTGAAGTTTGGTGACTAAAATGAAATAAACGCAAAGTTTGTTACCCTTTAATGCATTTGACATGTACTTAACACCTTAAAGTAAGTACTCAAGTTGAGTACTGACATATCGAGGCTCACAAAGTTTTAGAGTAAGTCCAACAAAGGCATCGGTTAAAATAAATGGGCCAAACACCATGTTTCATAGCTTTGGCTATGTTATCCGATTATAATTTTTCTACTTTTAAAAGAAAAGGTTTTTCTCTTTTTAGTTGGCTGTGGGCAAGGAGGGATTTAAACTCCGAACACTGTAGTTCGTAGTGACATGCTCTAATCCTTCGAGCTACAGGCCCTACCCATCTTCACTAAATTTGTTTCTTACAGTACTTGTAGACGATGGGGGTTTAGCACATGTCTAAGATTTTAGCAATCATGATATTGTTTGAGCTTAGGGTTCTAGAGAACACACTAGCCACTGTCACAAAGACATGATGTGGAGATAAGGAGTCACCACCCATGGTAATAACTATGACAAATAGAAAGTAGTGATACTTAATTTTCTAAAAGAAAGTTAGTACCACAACTGGGAGATTCTAAATACGAATACTAACTTCTTTCAGTTTTATGTTTATTTAGAATTACTTTATGAATTACTATCTTATCCTCTATTTACATGTAATTTCATATAAACCCTTGTTTAAATAATTAACTCAAAGCAAACTAGTCATGAAAAAACATGTAAACAATGCATTCATTTAAGTTTAAAATCTCTAAGTTAGTCTAATCTATATTGATTTTAATTAAATATGTTAAATCTACATGTTTTAATTTACAAGTGATCCTGAAGACTAATGGGACTAATTCCTATTTTAATTAATTAAGTGAACCTAAGTCTATTTCTTTTAATTCTAAAAATGGGCCTAAATCTATAAATTATGAAGTATTTAAATTAGTGAACCTAACTCTACATGTTTTAATTCTAATGTGATCTTAAATCTATAAATTATGGAAAAAGCTTTAATTTAATGGGCTATGTTTAATTAATTTTAATTAACCTAGGTAGGCTTATATCTAATTAACTAAATGAGCCTAAGTTATAATTAATTATGGGCCTAAAATATATTTTAATTTAAATCAATAAACCTATTAAAGAAAAGGTGAATCTAATTGTTAAACCTAAAAACCTAAAATCATGGGCTTAAGGAAAACATAACAAAACATAATATAAAAATCATAAAAATTAACAAATCACATATAAAATAAAATAATTAAACAAACAATTAATCAAGATACATAAATCAAAATAATAAAAAAAATATGAAAATAATAAACTAAACTATATAATAATAAATTACATTAATCATGCATTCAATGATATCTAACCCTAATAAAATTTTATGCATTTTAAATTTACTAAAACCACCATTAATTTTAATTAAAGATTTATCAGATAAACCTAATTTACTAATTAATTAATTAAAATCAAACACATAAGCACACACACAAGATTTCACTATTCTCACTATTGTAACTATTACAATGATCTACTGAAAATAAAAATTAATACAACCTAAAAACTAAATAAATAAAAACACAAAATAAAACAACCAACAAAATAATAATAAATAAATAAATAACCTAGAAACTATATTCTACTATAAAATTCAATCAATGACATTCCATGGATCTTCATGGATTTTATTTTCTACAGTGAAATCATCATGTAACTCCCTCCATAATCACAAATACAAAAATAAACAATGATTAGTAATTAAAAAAATAAAAATTAAATTAAATTAAAATTAAATGAAACTAAAATAATCAAATAAAATAAACAAAAAAGGGTAGAATAAGAGATTATTGGATAGATGCAGTATTGATTTACTCCTCAGAGTGGTATAAATCACCATTGTCTTTTAGAATCGATCTCCAATGCTTTTTTTTTCTTCCCTAAAAGTTTACTGCTTCTTCCTAAAAGAACATTACTTCCAAAGAAAACTCTTTAGTTGAAAACTGTATAAAAGAAAGGAAGAGCTAGTCACCTTCTAGGAGAGTTGAGCTGGGTTTATATAAAAAACCCTAGCTAAAGTCAAGTATCTTACTATGACTTCTCCCATTTACAGTGATAAATTTTTGGTTTAATAAGGACTTTTACTTTCCTAAAAAATTCAGATAAATCCTAAAAAAGGGATTTATCACATCATTTGACTAATTAAAAATCAGAAAATAAATTTTTTATTTACTGAAAAAATCAAAAAACACATACAGAACATAATCGAGATAGTATAATCCCTATCAGGATTATGTAATTTTGATTGGAATTGCATAATTTTGATCGGTTTTATATAATTTCAATTTTTTTAAGTTTTAATTATAAAAAAACCCCTGGAAGAATTTAAACTTTTCAATTAGGTCCTTAATGAAAAAATTACAAACAAGTCCTTAAAAAACCAATTTAGTTCTTTTGAAAATGCATTTAAACTTTTGAGGTTATAAACTTCAAGTGTTGAAGATATATTTATAATATTTTCATCATTGGAGTCCTCTGTCATATCTACACTCAACTATTTCGAAATTTGGTGTTTACAGTACTTTAAAAGATGAACCTTTTCTCTCTCCATCCATTTTAATTCAAGTAGCATAAAAAATGCTTAAAATGAGCACACTTATATCATATGCCAATAAAAAAAAATAGAATCCCTAGTTTGCATCAACAATAAAATATCTTCAACCTTGTTCACTTTATGATGTATTCAACTATATAAGTGTTTTTCATCTTTCACCTTATTGATTTATTATGTCGAAGTGGGGCTACTTTTGTTAACATTGGAAAGAAAAAAGTGTGCATTGTTGTAAAGAACAAAAGGTATGTATATTCTTAACCACTAGGGCAACTTGTGTTCTGTTTATTTGTGATTTTATTTTTTTGTTGGTGGACAATATAATGTTTTCAAGGTATTTAGAGTTTTTATATTTTTGAAATTGAATAAAAAATTATTTATATTTATATATTGGGGTTAACCATAAATAAAATTTAAAAGTTATCAAAAACTAACTGCTTTGTTTTAGGGTGCCAAATTTCTTCTATTTGCCAAGTGGGTGAACTTATTGACTTATTTTTTTTTATTATGGGGATACATGGGTAATGGTTGATGATGACTTACAATATGTAAATGGTAAAATTGAAGAAGTGCTAAAATTTAATCTTGATTATATGTCAATAATAGATATTAAGAAAAAGTTCACATAAGATTTAGGGTTTCCATAAGTAAGCAAGGTATATGTGAACTTAGAAAGAGTTTGAAAGATGGTTTATTTTCAACCAAAAATGACAAAGACATTTATCATAATTTAAATTTCAAATGACATAAATTAAATGTTCATATTTGTGCTAAACATCATGTTAATGAGCATGTATTTACACATATTGTCATGCTTATAGAATAGAGTGAAAATGTTCAAGAGACAACACCTGAAATGAATGATATAGTACTTATTATCAATAATGAAGTAGGCAGAGATGCGAAATAGATAGACAAAGAGAAAATTAATGAGGCAAGGAATTAGAGGGTTAATGATGTTTTTAATGGGAGAGTTAATATGAATGACTTAGTTGAAGGGAAAGTGGATGAACATGAAGGTGTTAATAATGATGTTTGTGTAAAAGATTATCATGATAATGTCTTATAAATTGGGAGAGATGGTGAGGACTTGAGTAAAGAGACATTTAGATTAGCAAAAGAAAAGGGAAGGAGGTAGTTAATGAAGAATTAGCAGAGTTTAAAAGGGTATGAATGGAGGAGATTGAGAAGAGAAAAAAAGAAGTGAATAGGAAAATTAAGTTTGTTTACGATGACTAAGGAAAAATAAACTTGCAAGTTCAAGCTCCATCATGTTTGACTTGGAGAGGTAACCTGCCTATTACCATAATATTATTTCAAGAACAAAGGCAGAATATGAGGAATCAAATGAGCAGCTCTGTATCACAAGCAAGGAGAAATCAACAATAAATTTTGAATAACTCTAGACCAATTGAAGCAAACAGCTCATAATTTGCTACTTTTTGAATATATTAGAAGTTTTTTATGAACTTTTTTAGTGATTTTTTAGTGATCTTTTTTATGATATTTTATGGTCATCTTTTATAGTTTGCATACAAGCAAACACTTATTTTTTATGAGCCCCTAAGTTTCTTAAGAATTTGAACTCCATTTTCATATTCTATTTCAAGTTTAGAAGGCATTCAACTGGCTCTTTAGATATTTATCATTTCTGGTTAGGTTGAAGATATATATGTTATGGCATTTAGAATATGCAGACAATAGTATTTTGGATTATTTAAACATTGCCGTTTTGAAAATCCAATATTGAAATATATTTGGATGTTTTTATTTAATTCATATTTTAGTTTAATGCGCTTTTTAATTTATTATTTTAAGTAAAATAGATGATTGAATAAAAATGTGTTATAAACCCTACGTAAACAATATACATTAAATTATTGGTTATTGTCACATATCATTACAACTAAAACAGGTTCCAACAATATATTCGTTTGCATAATGAATGCTTCAAAAGATCAAACCACTATAACAAACAAATGATGATTGCAAAAATAATAAAAATGAAAAATTTTCAAATCTACAAAGCCACCATGATAAGGAATACTACAACAAATACCCAAGAAATGCAACATTAAAATTTGTAAAAATTCTTCTTATATTGCATTGCTTTAATTCTTTCTCTAGCATAATTCGTCCCAAGTCCTCTTCTTAGTTGTACAAATATTTAACTTAGATCAAAAGTGATACTTTGCCACATCAGTGCTCAAGTTAGGTGGGTTAAAGGTGTGACCATCTAATAAGGGTGTCAGTGGGGTTAGGTGTCAAATGGCAGCCTTGAAGCTCATACACAATTTTCGGATTCAATATATGAAGTGTGCTTATTCATAGAATCCAGTTAGCATAATAATTTGGTGTCATTAATTATTATCTAGGTGGCGATTCCCATCCCTAATACTAGTCTTTGTGATTATAATTTGTATCTTCCAAATTAGTTGCAAAATAAAACATGAAACATGATATGTAGTTATAATATGTTTGAATAAAAAAAAAAGGGAAAATGATCAATTTTATGTTAAATTTTGGTTTAGTTTTCAATTATATTCTATTTTCAAAATTATATCATTTTATCTATTCAATTTAATGAATTGTATTAGTTCTCTCCTATTTTAGTTTTTAGTTTAACGATCTAAATATATTTTAAAAAAATTAATTTTACAACCTTATAAAAAAAATTTATCTATTATAATCCTTTTCTTTTTTAACAAAAAAAAAAAAATTTCAAATGTTAATCTTACTACTTTCAAAATAACCTAAACAAATTAAAAATATTTTCAAATGTTAATCTTACTACTTTCAAAATAACCTAAACAAATTAATTTTGAATTATTTTTATAAAATCTAAACTTTTTTCCATTATTTTATATACCGAAAGTCTTCATATTTTATTTTTTTTGTAAAATTCATTTCTCAACTTACGATTATATTATTTTAAATTTTTTTAATAAAGATTGAACATAAAAAAAGTGTGAAATGAAAAAAAAAAAAAATTAGAGATGTCAAGGATATTATTTTGAAACAATAGTAATTCTTTAAAATCTTGCCATACAAAAAAAACACAACTTGTAAACTGGTTTATTATATACTGATATAAATAAAAATATAAAGAATTATTTAACTATCAATGTCAAAAGCAATGAAATTTTTAAAAAGATTTTTATTTTTTTTTAAAATCAAATATTCTTTATATTCTAGAACAATATTTTCAATATCTATAATGCTATCCTTTTTTCCCCTTTTCATGCTTTTTTTTTTATGTTCCATCTCTAGTAAAAAAATTTTGAATAATGCAGAAGAGAAGTAGATTTAAAAATAAAAATAAAAATAACATGTGGAGGTTTTGTATGAAATAATATAAAAAAATTAAAAATTTATTAAAATATTTTAAAATTAATTTTCTAGATTATTTTGAAAGTGGTAAGATTAACATTTAAAAATATTCTTTTGTATTTTTTATTAAGAAAAAGAGAAAATAACTTTAATAAATAAATTTATTGTATAAAAAGTAATATTTAAAATACATTTAAATTCTTAAATTAAAATGGGATATAATCAATAGAATTCATAAAGTTAAAAAGATAGATTGATATAACTTCAAAAAAAAAAAAAAAAAAAGGAATACAACTGAAAATTAGATCAAAATTCAGAATAGGATAGATCATTTTCCAGAATACATATGTATATATATTGAAGCAATGATAAACCTTCAAAAAGAATAAAGTCACATTTTTCTACCAACATCTTGACATCAATAATAATTAAGTAATCCTCCAAAGAAGGGTATGTCAGTGTCAGGCAACCAAGTATCCCCCATTGTGAAATTATATACTGTAAAATTAGCAGCTTGTGAGACATTCATAAGAGTATAACCAGGCCATTGCACTCTCATACTAGTATTTGCACCAGGTCCATAATTCTCAAACTCCCCATAGTAAAGCGTGTTTAATCCAACAGTCCCATTCCACTCTAGCCATCCGGTTGGAGAAATTAGATTCCCTATATACGACTGCATAAATACCGTTCTTGAATATTCTTTCCAAGGCCTACCTAAAAAGTTCAAGGTCGAGTTCAAATCCATTGCCAAATCTGGTGCAGCTTCAATGGTGCAGTTATGGATAGAAATGCCTGTATTTTGATTTGGATCAGTTCGACCTTGGGCAGTGAGGGCATTCTTCTGGGCAGGCAATGGTTTACGAGCATACAAATTGCAGCTCTGGAAAACAGCAGCAGAGTTGCCAAAAATGAAATCTACTGTTCCATAAATGTCACATTCTCTGTAGAATTGTCTCAGGGAGTGCACATAAAGGGTATCTTGATAGCCTTCGAAACTGCAACGATAAAATGTAGATAGATCAGCATTATTTCGTACAGCTACCGCTTGGTGCTTATGAGGACCGGCAGTATTCCTGAATGTTATGTCTACAGCCACAAACCGCTCCCCTGAAACAGCTGCATCGCAACAGAAACAACACAATTAGTTCAATTTATACTGCGGTATCCACAATCCAAACTCAGTTTTCGTATATTGTCAACTTACCAAAGGTTGAAGAATTAAAAGTTGTCCAGCCATCAACAACACTATGGTTTCCGGTGATGATAGTACGATTAATTCCATCACCTATGAGCAAAATGCTCTTCTTGTATCTTGGAACAACAACATACTCCTCATAATATCCTTCTCTAGCATAGATTACAAAATAGCCATCTTCAGGCTTTGAATTATTAGGAGCAATTGAAATGGCGTCTCCAATGGATGTGAAGTTATCCGTGCCATAAGGGCTGACTATCACAGTGTTATTTACTAGAATTCCATCCGCGTCCAGATCAGCAAGACTGCGTCCGCATCTGGAATCACCAGATGTATGGCAAGGGCGCTTATGCAAAGCCTGCATACAAGTTTTTGCCAGGGTCAGAAATGAATTTTTGTCATTATCATTATTTCAGCTTTTTTCTGAACAAAAACAATATCCTATCTAATTATTGATTTCTTTCCTTACAGGGCTAATCACCTGCTTAATTGGTGTTGTTATTCAAAGCAAACAGTTGCTCGTCATCTGTTAAATCAAGAGTTGCCAACAGCAATTGGCAAGTTTCTTCTCATTCTTGTAATTTAGGACATATTTCGCTATTTCAATTCCTTATGATTTTTAATTATTAGTTCATGGTACGTAAATAAATTTGTTTCTCAATATTTTTGAAAAATGTCATCTAATAATAATAATAGTATAGTAAATGAAGTTAATAAAAAGTTTAAAGAATAAAATTATAGTAAATAAAGTCCTTTCATAAAATATTTATATTATCTGTAATAGCATAAAAATTTATTATATGTAAATTTATTAATTAAGAACTGAAATTTTTTTCACTACTTTTTTATACAATATTTTTTAAAATATTTACAATCATACTTAATAAAAATTTATTAATTATTTTCATATCAATAAAAGTGCTATTTTTTTATAAGATTATTTAATATTACAACATTAGTAAATTTGAATTAAAAATAATTTTTAAAAATATAATAAATATTTTTAAATAAAATTGAAATAAGCAAATTAGAATTAATTAAAATAAAGTTGAAGATGTGAAATCAGGTTATAAATATAAATTATAAAATTTTCTCAAAAAATGGAGGAGACACACAGCTGTATGTATTAAGTAGACGTGCGAAGTATATAAAGTCAAGCTGCACAGCTGTTAGACGCGGAAGTGCATGTGCTGACAAGTGGCTCGAGGTGCGTGTTTATTTAGATTGCTAGTAGTAACTCCTTTTTTTTTTTTTTTAAATAACATCGTCGGATCTGTTCTGAGCAACTTGCATGTTTCGTCCACGTTGCTAACTATTATCTCTTCAATTTAAGCACTCTCTGCTAAGCACACTCCCCAAGATCTCCGACTGTCTTAATGCTAAACCTTAAGATCTCATAAATACAACTTCACTTTTCTTCTTATTCTATCCCAAAATATTTAAAAAATTGTAATTTAAAAAAATAAAAAGCATCTTGATACGTTATTTTATATGAAATTAATTTTTAATATGTATTTTTATATTTAGTTATAATTTAATTATATATTCAACATAACAATAATTATATATAATATATTATATTTTAAAAAAAATATATGTAAAAATCAAGTTATTTTTAACATATATTTTATATATACAAATATATTTTTGATGTTAAATTTGGTTATTGTTAATTTTAGATAAAAATTCTAATTCGTATGAAAATATTAATTTAATTCTATTTAGTTTGATTAAAACTAAAATTATTCACTTTGATACGATTTTAATATTATTCAATATAAACTTCCGTATTATTTTTTTGAAATAACTTTAGTGTAATTAATGGATTTGGGAAGGATGGAAATAGAACCCCATACATTAAAAGGCACACTTAAGACCTTCACAGAGATTTCCAAGCATTAAAAAAATAATAAAAATAAAAATAAAAATGGTGCATCCATGCCTAGTAAAACATACCTAACCTTAAAAGATGCACTGCCTATTCAATAGGTAGTTAGCAATCACCAAGTGAGATTTCACAAAGTCAAAGGTCAAACTCAACCTCAAGTATCTCCCAAATTTATATTGAATTTTATTTTTAAAATTTTTTACAATTAAATTCTATAAATTAAATTAAATTTTTAATTTTAATATTTAATAAAAAATTTATTAACACTAATAAATAAACTGATAAATTTTTTGGAAATATATATAGCTTAGTTATAATTTTTTAAAAATTTTTGAACCTACATACTAATTTTTTAACTTTTCTTAAAATATGTTTAAATTTTTCTTAAACTTTTTTATAAGCATAAAAATTTTTAAAATTTTTATAATTAAGTAATATATATGTTACAGAAATTTTTCTTATTAATTTAAATAATTTTTAGTTAGTTAACTATTAGAATTAAAATTGATGATTAAAAATTCAATATTGATTTTTTAAATTAAATTATGTAGAAAATTGATGAATTTTTATATATATATCACTTGATTATAAAGTTTTAAAATTTTTAAGTCTAAAATTTTGAGAAAATAAATTTTTAAAATTTATTATATAGGTTTAAATTTTTAAAAACTTTATAATTAGATGATACAAATTTTTTTTTAAAAAATTATCAATTTTATCTATAAATTTAAATAATTTTTCATTAGTTAACCATCAACTTAATTGTAGAAACTTTTTAAAAGAAAATTTAATATGATCCAATTTTCAAAAAAAAAACTTTCTATTAGAACTAAATATATTTTAAAATTCAATATTAACTTGGGGATATAGTCGAATTTCCAATTTAACTCTTTCGCCAATTTTATACTAATTGATAGACTTTGACAAACCGCTCCTTCACATGTGTTAATTAATACTAGAATTTACTATACTTTTATTTTATAAATATAAATTCTTTTTTGTTATTTACTACTATAAATATAGAATTTACTACTTTGATTTTATATAAATTACATTTCAATTTTATATTTAAACATATAAATTAATTTTTAATTTGTTAATAATTTTACTCAAATCGACTACTTTTTTTAAAAAAAATTACAAATTATTTAATATTTATGAAAATATTTAACATAGTAAATATTTCAAATGTATTAATTTGTAGTTTTTTAATATATGTAAAAAGAAGAATGTATATGTATAAATTGGAAAATTATTTATCTGATAATTTAATTTAAAAAAGAAAAAAAAAGCTTTCTCTATTTTAAAACTGTAGAGTTAATTTAATTTTTAAAAATAAAAAGTACTTAATTTAATTAACATATAATTTTTAAGTATTATTCATTTATACTAAATAATTTTATATTAGACAATTCTTTCAACTTATCCATATTAAAAATATTGCAGTTAACATTTACATTAGTGATATATTTTTATTTATTTTATACTTAGTCATTTTGGTGTGTATATATATATATATATATATAACAAAAATTTTCTTAAAAACTACATATAATAAATCGAAATTATCAATACCTTGATAAGAGTTTCAAGCGGTTGTCGAAGCCTGTGCTTGGGGAGAAGTCCTTTTCCATCAGAACCCTTCTTGTTCCTCTTGTTTTTCTTAAGATTCCTGTCGAGTGCATGTGTAACCAGCCCAAGAGAGATACTGTACAGCTGAGTAACGTTAGCAAGAGGAGTTCCTAACATACTCACAATGCCGCTCCTAGATTCCACCAATCCGTCGTAGCAAGTCTGCTGGTTCGTCACTATTCCACTCAGTAAACTTGTCACTCTTTCGACAAGCTCATCATTCATCGACTCGGCCATTTTCAACTCAGTGGATATGGTCTCCAAGTAGTCCAGATTCAGCTGGTTGAGCTCGTGGCAATCTTGTAATGCTCCAATCTGCTCACCGCTCATCTTGGAGCGTTGCTTGTCGTGGGTTAAGTAAAAGTTAATGGCTTTGGATAATCTCTGTGCCTGTTTAACGCATTGTTTTACTGAGAACAGGCCGTAGTGATAAGGATCCAAGGGTGACGAACGAAAAGTTGATAAAATAGAGCGGCAGAGCTTTGGGTAGAGTGAGGATTTGCAAGCAATGGAAGGTGATTGTGGCTGGGATTGTGATATGGATTGCGAGGAGATTAACAAAGCAGCAGAGAGAAAGAGAAGAGCAAAGACGAAACAGCGATTGGGCATTTTGGGTTTTGGTTTAGTCTATTGCAGTAGCTAAAATTAATGCAAGTGGATGTGTCCATTTGTCTCCATATATAGACTCATTAGAGGAGCTGAGGCGGAGAGGAAATATACATAGAATTGAAAAAAGGTATTATAATAATAAACTTTTTAAGTTTTGATACAATTTTATATTGTTTATAAATAAATATATTTAGTTCATTTTAAAAATTATATATTTAATATCTTTTACAGTCAATATATATATATATATATATATATATATATATATATATATATATATATATATATATAATTAATTAATTAATTATGTACTTTTAAAAAATTAAAACTATAATTTAATTAAATATAAAAATGAGATCTTCAAATTATTACAATAAATTTATTTTTTAATTTTTTATTAAGAGAACATAGATATTTTTAAAAATAATAATAATCAAATACATAAATAGAAATTAGTTGAAAAAAAAAAAGATTTAGTTAGAATAAAAAATATAATTTTTAATAAAAAAAATAATATATTATATGTAATAGAATTAAAGTATTTTATATAAAATAAAACACATGTATTTTAATACAAGATTTTTTATATTTTTATAAAAAAAAATATTATGAATTTTGACAGTTCAATATATAAATTTTTAGTGATGAATGTCGAAGTACAAAAAGAAATACTTTTGAAAATTTGAATTTTTAATGACTTTGTAACTGAGCATATATATATATGATATGATAAAAATATGAAAATAATGTATTTTTCCTTTTAATATTCATACAATAACAAATTTATTTTTAAAAATTAAATAAAATTTTTTTAAAAATTAATCGAAACATTATATAATCATTTTGCTTCTTATAAGATTTATAGACACGTATTAAAGAAAATTTTCATATAATTTTTATAAAAATAAACTAAGATCCCATTAATTAATTCTATTACATTTCTATTAAAATTAAATAAAATTTTTTAAAAATAATATCATTTAATTTAATTTTTACATTACCTAATTTGATATTAAATTATTAATAAATACTATTTTTACAATTAAATAGTATATTTTTAAAAGTAAAGTTTAATAACATAAATAATATTAGCTTTTTTGAGAGAATATTAAATTAAATTATATAGAAAATATGATATTAGATAAACAATATTATTTTCTGTTTTAAAATTAAGTTAGTAGACGATTAACATTGGCAAGATAGGGACCATTTAAAATGTAAATTTTATCTAATATTTTTTTTTCTTAATAGGTCACTAATTGTAATAATAAACATTATCTATAACGGGGCTTAAATAGATAATTTTTATAAAATGATATAGATATATTTGCTCAAAAATAAAATAAAATATTAGAAATATATAAAATTTTATATATAAATTAAAAAAATAAACAGCAGTTTTCAATAATTTTTTTTTGTCAATGTTTCCTACAAAAATACTTGGCGCTATAATCACATCTATACTTCAGTCATAATAAGTTTTTTTTTCCCCTAATTTATGTGTCAGAACCAATTTTATAATATTTAATAATTGACAATAACAAAATATATACTCATATAAAATAGTTCTAATTATTAATCTACACATGCACCCAAAAAAAAAAATTAAATAAAAACTAAATATGTAATTTATTATCATAAGAATTGTGTTTGGAATTATTAAAATATAGGAAAAATTGCACCCATCACTTATACTTGACCAGAATTTTTTATTTATATTTTTCACTTTTTTTTTTTACGTTTAATCCTCCACTTTTATTTTATTTTCTTTTCATTTTTTATGGTTTTCTTTCTTCTCATTATTATTACCATTATTATTCCATAACTCTTTTATTTTTTGTTATTCTGTTTTCATAAAAGTTAGGGTGCAAAATTAAGATCATAAAAATAATTTTAATTTATATGTTTTTGGCTGTTTTAGTTGGTTCATTTTCAATTTTATAAAGTTATTTTTTTATTTTTTTTTTGCTTTGGTGGTTTTTTGTTGTTTTGGTTGGTTTTTTTTTTTTTTTTTCAGTTTTATGAGGTTGTTTTTTAGTTGATTTTTTTATTGTTTTGATTGGTTCAATTTTTGTTTTATGAAATTATTTTTTTGGTTGGTCTACTTGGTTGTTTTGGCAATTGTTTTGATTGTTTTGGTTGATTCATTTTCAGTTTTATGAGATTGTTTTTCTAGTTATTTTTGATTTTTTCTTTTTCAGTATTATGAGATTATTTTGACAGTTGTTTTGATTAAAAAATTGGTTGAAAGATAATAATGTCCAAATGTCTCCAACTTACTCTCTACAAAAACTTTTTTTGCAAAGAGAAAAAAAAGAGAAAGAAGACAAGCAATTAACATAAACAAGAATTCTTGTAACTCCTGGTGAACGGTCAAGAAAATATAATAATATATATATGTGTGCATATTTTACTTTATTGTACTAATAAGCTTGAAAAAGAAGTAGAATTATCAAGATAATATGGTTAACAAAACTAAGAAAATGAAAGATTTACGGATAAAAAAAGAGAGGAGAAGAAGAAGTAGTAAGATAATATGATTAAAAATATTTTTTATATTTTAGTTATTTTTTAAACAGTCCCTATGTATGAGTAATATTGTTATTTACTCAAAAAATTTAATGTTGACACTATTTACAAATTATGAGAAATAATCATACTAAAAAAGAAAAATTATATAAGATGGAAAGTTAAAAAGTGGCAATGCTATTCTAATTTCTAGAATATTGATTCGAATTTTAGATTTTGTCAAACGCGTTAAATTTTTAGATTTAAAATATAAATGATTTTATTAAATAAAATTTAATTTATTTGTTATAAAAATAAAAATAATAACGAACCATTATTTAATATTGAAAATATAAATTACATAATAACAACTCGAGCCGATCAAGTTGCCACTGAAAAAATAAATATGCGCGTGATCAATTATTATTGTTATGGGAGCATATACGCGTTGTCGGTTCTAGACTTTATGAAGTTTGGGGATAAGTGCATACGAAAGACAATGACGGTGAAATGATACATTCAGGACTCTCATTAAAACTAATCGGAAAAATGTATTCTCATTTTCATTTATTTTTATTTTTTTGACATTTTATATTTATATATTTATTTTAACATATCATAAGTTTTTATTTAATTTTTTTTTCTTTTGGTATATTAAACTCTTGTTTGGACCCAAAACATAATATAGTTAAGAATATTCATGTTTGTTTTTGTAATTTTGAAATCATTTTATTAAATTATTATAATTTTATTTTTAACAATTTAGATCCTTAAAATTACTAAAATAGCAAATAGATTTATCTAAATTTAAAAAAGTTATATACTTTTCAACTTTTTCTTATCTAATTGAGATTTAGGTTATTATTTCTAATAAATTCATAAAATTAGAATTATAATCGTAAAAATTATAAAAAGATTTATAATAAAATAAATATTTGAATTGTTCATTAAATATTTACATAATAAAAATATGAATGTGAACATTAAATTTGCATTATTAATTTTTCATTAAATTTATTATAATATTATCTTTAAAATTATAAATTATAAATTTACAGTATTACTAATAAATTCTTTACAATCGTTAAATGATTTAAATTTTATCATATTTGAAAAATATAATAAAAATATAATATACATTGATCATATGTGAATAATATGTAAGTTATAATTAAGTAATTATTATAAGTATTAAAATTATTTTTAAGTTTTTAAAAATAAATGCGTAGTTATATGAAAATGATACATTGACATACTCTCAATTAGAGTATATTTGGAATTAATGTCTAATTAGTTTCACTTGTTATTATTTGATTAATCGATAAATATTGTGTAAAATTAAGTTAGAATAGGACTTAGTTAATTAACTTAATGTATATAGGATTTATACTTATTTGATTAAGTTTGATCAGGATTAAAATGCGTAAGTTCATATAGGATTATGATTTGCAATATTCAACCCTTGATTAGTTAGTATTAGATTTAGTGTTTAATTTGTATTATGAGAATTCTACATGCATTTGATGTGGATTTTTTTTTTATAATGTTTTGCAAGGTTAATTAATTTAAAAGTTGATTTGACTGCTTTATGAACTTAAAGAAGGCCAAAAGGATCAACGAAATATGTCCTGTAAGGTAGTACAAACATGATCAAGTGCCTAAAACTTGATTTTTAACCACCTATGGAGCACGTCCTTAAGTGCAGCCATGCTGAATTCGAAAGAAACTAGAGCAGGAAGAACAACCATGTGTAATCAAACATGAAAAACTTATAACTTAGAACGGGCGTGCTACAACAATTATGGCTATGAGCGGTGTCCTAAATTAAGAAGAATTCAACTTTTGGAAGGCCTAATCATACTCAACTTCAATTAAGGCAATTGTGTTTTATAAAAAGGACTTAGAGGCATGAAAATTAGAATCATAAGCCTCCACATCATTAAGACATCATTCTTAACATTTGTAAACATTTATAAACAATCTAGTATAGGTTATAGCAATAAGTGTGAAGTTCAAGCATAAAGGGCGTCACTGTGTGAGGTTCAAGCATAAAAGGCTTCACTCAAGTCAAATTTAAGGATTTTTTTATCTTTTAGCATAAGATTTTGCAATGGAGTCGATAATATCATCTTTACCATCTTGGCTAATAGGCTTAAACTTATGCTATCTTTTGCGATTGATGAAGAGTATAGTGCCTTTGTTCTAGGGCATCTTGTTAACGCCAACGGGATCAAATTGACACTCTTTAGATCGCATACTCTTTTTCCTTGTTACAGGAAAATAGAGGGTTAGTGAGGGGAGAACTAAAAGAGTTTAGGGATGACATAAATGCACTTACAACCCTTTATTTAAGTAGGAGAAACAAGGAGTCACTACTCAGTATCATCTAAGAAATTGTCTGTTTAGGGTCTAAGGTAAACTTGGTTCCCTTGCTTATAACTACATTTGCCCATTGAATAAATTATTAGGTTTGAATGTGATGTCAGCTAGAGTAGTCTCGTTTATTTAGAGGCATCATTATATTGCCCAGATGCTGAGTAGGGACAACCTTACTAGTTTAATACAATGCTTCCAAGAAATATGTACCATTTTAGATCAACCAATACACAAAAATGCAAGCATAATATATTCATATAAGCACATAATAACAACATAAAAATAATGATGCATGGTCATGACATAATGCATGTGCATATTAATTTTAATAAGTAAATTAATAAACATGGCAAAATATGATGCATGATCATGGCAAGTTTAAAACTAATATAATATGCATACACATGACATGGCAACCATGATAGAATCATAAATATACATGGTATAATCATGGTATATAATCATGGCATATTTACATGTCATGGTAATAATAATAACACATAATCATAGCATATTTTATCACACATATGAATATCTAAGCATGTCATCCTAATTATGTCATATGAAAAATGAAAAATGAAAAAAATAACAACAATTAAATTAAAAAGAGCAGAGATTAGAGAGAAAAACACTCAAGTAGGCTCATTCTCTTCATCTTGTCCTTATTTTCTGAGTTTCATAGCCATTATTTTGAGAAAAATTGATTTTTAAAGTAAATATGATAAATGTGATGGAAATGATTGAACAATCCAAGAGAAATTAATGAAAAGATGTTTAAAAAGAATAAAGTTAAATAATTTTTTTGAAGTTAGATAAAATTTTTCTTATGAATGAATAGAAAATAAAAGTTAAAAAGTACTAAAAAGATCAAATTCATTATGATTAATTGGTCAAATTAGAGCCTTTAACTTACAATGTGTATAATTCATCAAATTAGGCCTTAAGATATAAATCTTGTACCTTGAATAAATTGAATGCATATCACAAATTATTGCCTCATTATCATTCCAACAATAATCATAAATGGTTTAAAAAGAAAAAAATGAAATAATTGATTTTGAGATCTTAATTGAATTTCAACATTATGAGTGATCACAAAAAATACAACATAATAAACAAATATTCATAAATGAAACATAATAAAGGCAATTTTGAATGTAATAAAAGGGCATAAAATAATATAATCAAAATTGAAAATAAAATTAAGTAAAGAAAAGAAGATAAATTAATGGAAAAATTATTTAAGATGTAGTGAAATGGGACAATAAAAATAATATTAAGATAAAATAGGAATACAATTTGTTATGAGATTCTTGAAATAAAGTAAATAAAAAGAAAATTATGATTAAAAGGTTGATATAGAGAATGGAGATTGAGAGTTTGGAGATTAAGTAATATATATATATATATATATATATATATATATATATATATATATATATATATATATATATATATATATAATGCATGATATAAATCCAAATGCATGATTCACACAAGCATTAAATAAATCCAGGATGGATACAAAAGATGATGAATGATGCAAATCGGGGTGCATGCAATATGATGCAATTCCGAAATTCATGCAAGAATGGTAGTGATGCATGTCAGGGTGCATGCAAAATGCATTTAAAAGATCTAAAAATGATTCACAAACATGGTAGTGATATGCAAAAGGCACATGATATGCATCAAGAATATGAGAATGCATGAAATACATAAATGTAAAAACAAGGAAATTGATTAGTAATAATAATAATCAATAATAGAAGAAAAATTGGTTAGAGACAATAATTAAGTAATAAAAAAAATAAAAGATAATTATAAGTCAAAAAGGAGCATAAAAACGATGAATGATTCCTTAGAATCAATATATATATATATATATATATATATATATATATATAGCAATAATCAATCTTAATTTTGATATTAACAAACTTAATTTTGAGTATCTAATATGTTTGCTACAAGTATGTATAAATTAGGTAATTTTTGGAAGACAAAATAATGAGGAAAAATTAAGAAAATTGAAGTTTGAGATGTAGTCCCGAGCCCTATCCCGATCAAGATCAAGATTGGGACAAAATAGTCCAAAATAGTGCAAATTTCGTGCCTCAAACAGAACCCATCTTGAGCAATGTCCCGACTGGGACATAACTCGGGACAAGGGCATTCGACTGGGACTAGATGAACCAGACTAGGACAAATTTTAACAATTCTTAAAAATGGGATAGAACTCATCCCGAGTCCTGATCCTAACCGGGATGGTGTCAGAGACATCAGTCCTGAATAGGACCCTCTTATCTCTTTCATCTTCAACAGCTCTGTTAGCTCTAATGATTAGTTTCATCAAATGTCTAGACAGAGACCGATGGAATTTTTACAAAAATCTAAAGAAAAATTAATGAAGAAAGATGAAGCCATGGACGAAGTTAATGATTCTTAATAGACATTTTTGAGTTGTTAAACTATAAAAACAACTCTTGAAAGCTCAATTAAAGCTTACACACTTTAGTTGTTGAATCATTTACTCTTAACATTCAATTAAGCTCTTAAACTTTCATATATTTTCTTTATTCTTTAACTCTATTGAGAGTTGGTTGTGTATTAGAAATAGGACTTCTACTTCATCTAATTTCTAGGATAGATTAGAAGGGAAGTGAGGTTTGTTTTTAAGGAATTGGTTTAAATGTTTGTCCATTAAAATACTTGAGATTTTGGTTAGAGATAAGCCTTGTGAAAGCTCATTATTGTATGGTTTAGAATTAAGCCATAAAACTCTTGTAATCACAATCTTGTTAATAAGATTAGTGTGGTAATTAAAAATCCTAACTTAGGGATAAGTTAGGCAGAGACGTAAGATTATTGAGAATTCGAACTCTTTAAATTTTTGTGTTTATCTTTTCCTTCTCTTAATCTCCCTTTAATTCTTGTTTAATTTGCAAAAATTTTCCATATGTATTGGTCTTCACTATCTTATTCACTGTTATCAGTCACTGATTGCAAGAATTTCGGGGGCCTTATGCCTACCCATTTCCTAGTGTTGGTCACGTGCTCTCGGGTTCGGGTCGTGACAAATAGGTTGATATAGAGAATGGAGATTGAGAGTTTGGAGATTAAGTAACAATATATATATATATATATATATATATATATATATAAACACACACACAAAATGCATGATATAAATGCAAATGCATGATTCACACAAGTATTAAATAAATTCAGGATGCATACAAAAGATGGTGAATGATGCAAATCAGGGTGCATGCAATATGATGCAATTCCGAAATTCATGCAAGAATGGTAGTGATGCATGCCAGGGTGCATGCAAAATGCATTTAAAAGATCTAAAAATGATTCACACACATGACAGTGATATGCAAAAGGCACATAATATGCATCAAGCACATGAGAATGCATGAAATACATAAATGTAAAAACAAGGAAATTGATTAGTAATACTAATCAATAATAGAAGAAAAAAATTAGTTAGAGACAATAATCAAGTAATAAAACAATGAAAAGATAATTATAAGTCAAAAAAGAGCATAAAAATGATGAATGGTTCCTTAGAATATATATATATATATATATATATCTATAAATAACAATGATAAATCTTAATTTTGATTTTAACAAACTTAATTTTGAGCATCTAATATGTTTGCTACAAGTATGTATAAGTTAGGTAATTTTTGTAAGACAAAATAATGAGGAAAAATTAAGAAAATTGAAATCTGGGATGTAGTCCCGAGCCCCGTCCCGATTAGGATCAAGTTTGGGACAAAATAATCCAAAATTGTGCAAATTTCATGCCTTGGACATAACCCATCTTGAGCCACGTCCCGACTAAGACATAACTCGAGATAAGGGCATCCCGACTGGGACTAGACCAACCAGATTAAGACAAATTTTAGCAATTCTTAAAAATGGGATAGAACTCATCCCGAGTCCTGATCCTAACCAGGATGGTGTCAGAGACATCAGTCCTAAATGGGACCCTCTTGTCTCTTTCATCTCCAATGGCTCTGTTAGCTCCAATGAGTAGTTTCGTCAAATGTATCGACTGGGACCGATGAAATTCTTACAAAAATCTGAAGAACAATTAATGAAGAAAGATGAAGCCATGGATGAAGTTAATGCTTCTCAACAGACATTTTTGAGTTATTAAACTATAAAAACAACTCTTGAAAGCTCAATTAAAGCTTACACACTTTGGTTGTTGAATCATTTACTCTTAGCATTCAATTGAGCTTTTAAACTTTCATATATTTTCTTTATTATTCTATAACTCTATTGAGAGTTGGTTGTGTGTTAGAAATAGAACTTCTACTTCATCTAATTTCTAGGATAGATTAGAAGGGAAGTGAGTTTTGTTTTTAAGGAATTGATTTAAGTATTTGTCTATTAAAATACTTGGGATTTTAGTTGGAGATAAACCTCGTGAAAGCTCATTATTGTGTGGTTTAGAGTTAAGCCACAAAACTCTTATAATCACAATCTTGTTAATAAGATTGGTGTGATGATTAAAAATCCTAACTTAGGGATAAGTTGGATGGAGACGTAGGATTATTGAGAATCCGAACTCTTTAAATAAATGTATTTATCTTTTCCTTCTTTTAATCTCCCTTTAATTCATGTTTAATTTGCAAAAATTTTCAATATGTATTGGTCTTCACTATCTTATTCACTGTTATCAGTCACTGATTGCAAGAATTTTCTCGTGATCTTTTTTTCCCTCTTTTAATCCATTGAGGATTCTTGTTTGAGCATTATAGTTCCTTTTGCATGGTGTTATCCTTTAAAAAACATATGAGATTTTTATTTTGTAACATGCTGAAAAATATGAAGAGCATAATTTGTGTAATGTAATTATTAAGAATTAGGTAGAATATGTATTTTAAATTTTTATAATATTACCTATGATGTATTTTTTGTTTGCTCAGGGAGTATCCTTTTCTTGATATTTGGTTGTTCTAATGATATAGTATCCCTGAGGTTGTTTGGAGGTATGACATCTTATTTGATATGCTGACACATGTGAAATAAGACATAAGAAAAATGATAGAACTATTTATTTAAGTCACCTGTGGATTAGTTGTGATTTTCCTATATTGCTCTGAATCGCTGGACTTGTTTTATTTAGATTCATTTTTCAAGAAGTAGCAATTTTGTTATTTAAGTTACATTATAAATCGTCTTACTTTGTAATGCAAAAGTGTACATTACCTTTTCATATGTTTCCTTTTTGTAATCAATCTCGAGCTTTTAATCAGTTCTCCAAACTTTCTTTTAAATTGTAGTTGTTGAGCTTGATTTTGAAAATAAATTCTTTTCCACACAAATTTTGAATTGTAGGTGGTACTTCAAAGTTGAGGCAATCTTGTTTTTGTAGTAATAAACTTGCACTGATATTCAGTAGTTTTTCAACTTCTTTGTTAAAGCAACAAATGTTGCATTACGGGTGATGTCTGACACGTGAAGATGAATCTTGTATCTGTAAGTTTTTGGATTAGTTAATTATATAAAGTTATTTTGAGATATGTAGTGTTAATAATTTTTAAAATTTTTATTTATATATTATTAATATTTGTGAATAGTATTAATTTATTTTACATTAAATATTTTATTTACGTAAAGGATATTATTTTAAAAGTTAGTATTGTTAGTATTATTATTTGTTATTGTTGTTATTATTATTATTATTATTGTTTTGGTTATTGTAATTATTATTAGTGTTATTATGCATGTGTGTATTGTGTATGTAAATTAATAATATAAACTTGTCTATTACATAGACAAATTTTTAAATTTTTATTTTGATCCATACCATACAGTTATGTTCCAATAGAATTGAATTCTCGTACTGAATTATCCTGAAATATGGGATGACACCAGTATAAAGATTTTTAAATTAGGTACAGATACTGAAGATTTTATTTTTAAAATTCTGAAAATATGGTACATGTACTAGAGATTTTATTTTTAAAATTCTAAAAATATGGTATGATTCCGGAGATTTTAAATTTCCAGATTCTCCCAACCCATGCTCACTCCTAATTAGGATTAAGATAATTATTTTAGTAAAAAATTATTTAATTTCTCTTTTCTAATGTCATAATTTGCATTTTATATTCAGTGTAGGATTTCAATTGGAACCTTTAAATGTGAAATATTAAAATAAGATCTTTTAGAGTTGCACTAGTAACAAATTTCAGTGTTTAAGATTAAAAACATAATAATCACTCCACAAACCTTTGTCAATCACATGTGATAAGTTCCAAATTTTTTTTATACATAATTCTCTATTGATATTCTTGTTCAACTTTAACTGAGCCAAAACACTTGATGTTTACATTTAATAGAAGATGTGTTGTGCTATTTTGGACTGGATTTTGTTTGCTGATTTCGACTAATAAGATTTAACATGATAAAATTTTAAATTTTTATATTTAGTATTTCTAACTGGTTAACAAATGTATTTTTAATATATTAGTTAGATTTGTGAAAGTGGGCGCATCATAAATTCTATTGGCATAACATAAATTTTATAGTTATTATTGAAACTTTGTAAACTTTTGTACAATTTGCATGCTTTGATGTTCAATTCTGAAAGAATAGAAAGATTGCATAATTTTTTTTTTTTTTTTAAAAGGGCAAAGCATGTTTTCTACAAGATCTGTAAATATTAAGAAAATGGGTAGGCCTACCTTGAGAAGAAATCGAGGGAATTCTACTCTCACAAATTTGTCCAATCTTCTCTTCTAGCATATCAATAGTTGACTTCACATGCAATCTCCCCTTATTCAGTAAATTCATATTGTGAACTCTGTACTCAAAAGCATAATCTTGCTATCCCATCCATTTACGATTCTGTCGTGATTAATGAGTGCACAAGTTCAAAAAGAAATATTAAATATTAAAAAATTAGGTCACCCACTTGCTTCTTTTCTAGTTCATGAACTTTCTTATTTAAGTTATTTTCTATTTCCAAACCCTACATATAGGCCAAATTCTTATTTAACAAAGAGATAAAATAAAACTCTATTTGCAAAATAGAAGAGAACCTCAATCATAATAATTCATACCACTCGCAGTTAGCTTTTAAGACTATTTGCATATTTTCTCATCTTCTCCAACTCTTCTTCTAAGGCACTACATTTTATGAAAAAGTTACTCAAGTTGCATAAAGAAACTATGATGTTTTTTAGGCTAAATGAAAAGCATCATCCTGGAATTTAAACATCACATTGAGTCACTAATCAGCAATAGAGGAAATAATTAATGGGGATCTCAAATTAAAAATTTATAGATGATAGTGTAAGTTTAATTAAGGATAAATAAAGCATAAATTATCTTCTGAAAAAAAAAACACTATAAATTACATATCAACAACATCGATAAGCTAGGTTAATATATACCTATATGAGAAAAGGTAAAAAAAATATCAAAAATTGAAACATACCAATTTACAAGGACGAAGATTCCAATTCCAATTCATCCCCTGCAAATACCATCATCACAAACAATGTAAAAGATTATAATGATAGTGTTGAGAAATCGGATAAAAACTTGGATAAAAAAAGGTTGGAAGAAATGAATAGAAGTAATTGAAGGAAGCGAGAGATAGAGGTGTGTTGAAAGTCAACAAAATTGAAGAGATTAAAAAGAGGAAGGAACATTTTGAGAAAAGAAAAATTCACTCTTCGTATTGAATTGTTACATTAAAGGAGAAAAGGTTATTTTCCTACCTAAAAGATAAAGAAAGATCCAAACTTTGACCTTGCTCATTTTCATGAATTTTTACTTGATTTTATGACAAACGACACTACAACCAAACCAAATTGATATTCGTTCAGCTTCTAAATCACATAATTTCATGTTATATCACTTAATGCATGTAAAAAAGATTCAAATTCGCTTATTTTCAAATTCCCAAAACATCGCATTATATCACTTGACACATGAAAAAGATTCAAACTTAGACCTACTACAATTTCATCCATTCTTTGATTACATCATCAACTGAAAACATTAGGATGCAAAAAAAATTAAGATTAAAACAAAGATGCGAACACACACCTTAGCAGGGGCAGTAACTTCAACTAGAGCAGTAGTAACCTTACCACCAATTTTCACTCCAATAGCTTCTCTAGAAAAGCTATAAAAGTAACCAAATTGAATCAAATTAATCTCAACAAGAAAAAAAAAAAAGAAAAATGAATTAAAAAAGCAAGTATAAGAAAAGGGGGGCAGCAGCAGCCTTACCACTAATTCTCACTCTAACAACTTCCCCAAGAAAGCTACAAAAGTAACCAAATTCAATAAAATAAATAAAAAAATGAACTAAAAAAGCAAGTATAAAAAAATTGAACCTTACAGCGACATGTAAAGATACACACTCATACCACTTGGTAGCATTAGGAAAAGAAGCTCCAACCTTCACCAAAACGACAACAAACACCTTTATATCATCCTTTGTAAGCTAATTCCTAATTAATTAGAGACCATAGGTCAAATCAAATCGACCTTTTGAGGAATCATAATAGAAAATAAAAAAAGAAATTCAAGGGAAGGGAACAAAGCAAATTGCGAAAACAAACACACAAAAAGATTCCAAAACTTAAACAAATTAGAGACGCCAATTTGATGAATTTTTACTAAATTTCGTGACAAACAAAACTATAGCCAAACCAAATTGAAATTCATTCAGCTTCTAATTCCCAGAATATCATGTTACATTGCTTAATGAATGTAAAAAAGATTCAAATTTAATTAGTTTCTGTAATATCCCGAAATTTTAAATTGCATCGGGATATGCAGTATTAATAATTTTGATAAATATATTTGATTATTTAATTAGTTTGATAATTATTAAAGTTATTTTTAATTATTTTAAGTTTCTTACGTAAAATTTTTTTAAAAATTATATTTTAAAAAAAATTAAAAATAAATAATTATTTATTTATTTATATTAGTTCGTTTTATTAAATTGCATGATTCCATGCATGATTATGATTATCATATTAACATATATATATATATTTATTTATTGGTTTTTAACATGTGGTGTAGAATTATTGTAAATATAGTATTATTATATTAAAATATTAAAAGTTAAAGTTATTATATATATATATAAAGTTTGGTTTATTTACAAATCGCGTCCCTCCTTCTCCCTCAACAAACTCGATGCCCCTACCTCCCTTGTCGCTGTTGCAACTCCGTTTTTTCACTGTCGGTGTGCCTTCCAGCGTGCCACCTCCACTTTCAGCTTGCTCCATTGCCTGTTACCTCCTTTTTCGGCGTAATTTGGCCATTTCTAAGCCGAGAAACCGAAACTCACACTCAACGCCGTTCACTGTGATTCTGGCCACCAAATTGGACACCGCTGGTCTCATTCTCTTTCTTGAGCTCCAGTGAGTGCATTTCTAAGCTTGGTTTCACTTTTTTTGGTCTAGATTTTTGTTGGTGATCAATTTTCCAATTCAGCCATTTTGATTTCTTTATTTTTTTGAACTTCAATCTTGATGATTCAAGTTTACTTCCTTCACAAAAGTTTCTCCTAATAGCTCAATCTAAATTCTGTATTTTTTGTAGAATTTTTGGAATTTATTTTGATTTTTGTGAATTTTTGATTATTTTATGAATATTTTCTAATTTTTGTAAATTAATTGAATAATTTGTGAAATTGTGATTTATGGTGTTTATAGAGGTTGAAATGAATTTTATAAATGATTTTGTAATTTTTTTCTAATTATTATGAATTTATTTAGTTTAGGTGAATTTTGGAAAATTAGGTTAAATAAGTATTTTGTTAAAATTAATGGGTTAATTGAGTATAATTATTGATTTTATTGAATTAAATGTTGAGAAATTAATTTTTGAGCAATTTTATAATTTTTAGTGAATTTTTGAATAATTATAGTATATTATGTGAATTTATATATTATTAGGGGTATTTTGGTAATTTGGTTGAAAATTAAATTAAATTGGTTTTAATAATTATTTGAGGTATAAAAATGATTTTTACAAATTATTTACTATTTTTAACTAATTAAAACTATTTTTCAAAAATTATTTTCAATATATATATAATATATTATTTTTGTAAATAAATGAGTTTTTATTGATTTTTAATATGTTTTTGGGCTAATTATGTAATTTGGATTTATAAAATGAATTTCGGTTAATATTAATGAATTTATCAAGAATTATGGATTTTTAACAATATTTTATTAAAATTAGGATTTTTATGTAATTATCGGTAAAATGATTATTTTTAGTGTTTTAATATTTAAATTTCTATATTTTGGTATATAAAAGGTATTTTTGGAATTTTCATGTATTCTGTGTATATTTCGTGAATTGTGAACCTCAGTCGGTAGAATTGTAGTTTGGGAGTCCAACTGAGGGGTTGAGTGACTGTATATACTGGAAGTGTGTTTTCTTGCAGGATCGGCTCTACTTTCTAAGTAGAGAGATATCCATTTTATAGGGAAAGTTCTGTCAAATTTTTAGTAGAATTCTCGTAAAATGTGACATTCGGTCAAATCCCTATTCCTAATATGTGTTTGGTGTTTTAGATCGAGTCTCTAGAATTTCGTTAGATTTATTCTGATTTCGTGTTGTCGTTTATTTGTTTAGTTGCGCCGAGACCAAGGCCTAGTGGACCAGGCCCGTCGGATCCATCTCAAGGAGCGCATAACTGTGAGTTGTTATTTTTATAAATACGTGTATTAGGATTGCATGTTTTAGAAATGTATGTTTAAATGTTATGAAATATGCATAAATAATTTAATAATTGCTTAGGTATACTTTAGGTATATTTTTGTATATTTTAAATTAAATGCATGTTTTATTATTGAATTATACCTAAAATGTTTTAAGTATATATATAGTTTATTTTGTAATTAAATTGAATTTATTTGACATATATATACTCGAAATATACTTGGTTTATTTTTGGTTTATTTCTAGTATATATATGGTTTATTTTACCATTTTAATTAATATCATGCATCATTTATTTTATGAATGTATGGATTTATTTTGAATGAAGGATATCAATAGAACGTGCTACCTAGTGGGCGGCACTAGGATCAAGTACGTACTGGTACGACGATAGAATTTAGGTTAAATTACTAACCTATCTATGGATATTGATCGGATTGATTTATTTGATATGAGATGTGATTTGAGAGTGTGATTGCTGGAGCTCGGTTGACCAAGTGTCTCGGGGCCAATCACACTAACAGTCAGACTGCTGGAGCTCGGTTGACTTAGTGTCTCAGGGCCAGTTTACTGTCCATATGGAACAAGTGAATTTATTTGGAATAAGTGAGCCTGTATGGCTAGAGTGTTGTCTAACACTGTTTGAGGTTGCGATCATTTAGGGTTCTATTTGATCCTTCATAAACGGATATTATTTTCAGTATTATACAAAATGATTTTTGTTGTATTTGTGTGTATTTGCCTGTATATATATTTATTATATATACTATTGAATGTGTGCATTTGTCATTTAGCTATGCATGTATATATATTATAACAATTTACTCAGTGAGGTCTGACTCCCCTCCGTTGATTTATTTTTCAAGAGAGTCTTCATCCTCAGACCTCAGTAGCAGACCCTTATGCCGGATTACTTCCGCCCCAGCCTTATTGTGTAAACTATTTACTTGAATTTATTTTGTATTTTAGACACTGCAGTAGTTGTTTTTATGGGTAGTATGTATTATATATGTTTGAGATTTAAATTTTAAAGGTTTGAACCGAGAATTTGTATTAAAAGATTTTATATATATGAGATGGATTTGTGTTATTAAATTAGTGGAAGAGTTATATTATTACTTATGAGATTTTAATTTCCACTGCAAGATATTTTATTTATTTTATTATTATTGCATGCTTTTATATTTCTTTTTAAAGGCTTGCTACGGGTTTTAGATTCGAAAGAATTTCTGTTCCCTAGCGCTAGTCATGGCCCCCTGTTTTGGGTCGTGACAGTTTCAAATTCCAAAAACATGGTATTGTATCACTTGACATATGAAAAAGATTCAAACTTACACCAACTACAATTTGTTCAATTCTTTTATTGCATTATAAACTGAACCATTATAATGTAAAAAAAATTAAGATTAAAATAAATATGAGAACACATACCTTGGCAAGGGAAACAGCTTCAGTTAGAGCAAAAGTAGCCTTACCACCAATTCTCACTCTAGTATGTTCACCAAGAAAGCTATAAAAGTAATCAAATTGAATCAAATCAATCTAAAAAAAATTAAAAATAGACCAGAAAAGCAAGTATAAAAGAACCGAGTAGTAACAGCCTTACTACCGATTCTCACTCCAATAACTTCTCCAGGAAAGTTATAAACGTAATCAATTTCAATCAAATCAATCTAAAAAAAAACCTAGAAAAATGAATAGAAAAGGCAAATAGAAAAATAGAAAATAGAAAAAAAGATGAAAAGAAGATGGAATTCATTAAAGGGAAACAAAATTCATTAAAGGATTCAGAGGAATGATTTTTTAGGTTCTTATTAAGAATTTAAAGAACATAAGCAACACAAAAGAAGATGGAATTTGTTAAGGGAGACAAAATTCATTAAGGGATATAAAGGAATGATTTTTTGGGCTCTTCTCAAGATTTTAAAGAATAGGAGGAACATAAAAGAAGATGAAAAGAAGAAAAAATCATTATGGGAAGATGAAATTCATTAAGGGACTGTTTGGTTGCTCTCTTCCACGGGCAGAGGAAAAAGCCAAATTCAAAGCTTCAAAGACGTGTTAGAATTCTAGAGAGCCATATGTCAAAATTTTAAAGCATCACTTATGGAACTCAACTTTATATATTTATATAGATTTAAAGTAACAAATTATTTTTCAAAAAAATATTGAAATCATTTTCTAGAAAATATTTATGAGTATGTATTATGAAACATTAAATTAAATATGTGATGATTTGATAGTAGGTCCAAGTTATTACACTCTTTTGACTGTAATCTTTAGTAAGAAAAAGTGTAATGGAAGAGGGTATAATAAAGTGATGATGTGCATATATATTATTAGGGGGTGTCAAAACAGGTTGTGGGTCGTGTTCATGTCGGGTTGACCTACTTTGGTGACAAGATTAGGGCCAATATGAACATGACTCATTTATTAATCATGTCTAATATCTCAACCCTAACGCGACACGAAAATTAAATAAGTTACATGAACTCAACATGTGTAACCCATTTAAATAAATAGGTTAAATGGGTTATGTTGAATTTTATGACCCACACAACCCATTTATTAAATGGATAATCTAGTTTTCAAAGTAAATAAAGTGAGAACTTCAATGTACTGTTGGGAGTCTATATAATTATTCATGCAATGATTTATCATTGTTTGAATATTTCATTATATTGGAAATTAATTTTAATAAAAGCACATTAATTTATGCATGTGCATTCAATAATGGTATTATTAGTACCTTTCTTGCACTGCCCACTAACATAAATACTAGAAGAACTCAAGATAATAAAAGCAAATAAAAATCATTTCATTTTATTGTATTGTTTGTACACATTAACCTAAATTGGTGGCACTCTTTATGATCTATTCTTGTTTGAAACACTACTTTTTTAGGATCTTCAAGCTTAAATTTTTATTCTCCACATAACATTTCCTCATGTGTGTATGTGTGTGTGTATAAACAAATAAATCATGTATGGATTCACCATTTATCATCCATTCACAAGTAATGAAATCTTTTGTATTATATCTTTAAAACTAATTACCACCCTTATATTGCTTTCTTTTGTTCAAGATTTTTTACTAAATGTAATGTGCTACTGCTACTTGTGTGCAAGTAAAAGCACAAAGATCACACAATAATAAATCTTAGTGAATCTTAGACTGCTAATTCCTTCACATAATAATATATTAAACTTAGCTTTACATAAGCCTTGAGACATGTCTTTTAATCGAGTAAGGATAAGGAATCATACGGATGTGGACACAAAGAGCATAAACATAATACATAGAAATAAAAAGCTAAGAAATGGAGGTTCCACAATCAAGTATATTTGTATCCATACGCAATAAGAGTCATCCATATACTTTTTATGTGCACATTACACTTCAAGCTATAGTAGTGAATCCCACTTTGGAAAAAAATGTTCACGGTTGTCACTATTAAATCATTGTCTAGTTCACAATGAAGAAAGAGCATTAATATTAAGCATGCTTTAATTCTAACTTGAAAAAGTGCACATAGTGAGATCATTTCCAAAAGGTATATATATAGTTCTAACTCTAAGATTGTTCCGTAAAATAAAAAGCATATGTCCTGCAAGTATATAGAAGTTGAAATTTGTTCCCTTCGCCCTTTAAATTAAAACCTTAATTTTGAAAAGGTTCTAACTTATTTAAATGCTTATATAAACAAAAGTGATTAAAAATTAGCAAAACTTGTTGACAATATTTTAAATATAGTTATATATGTTTCTTATTTTAGGTTTATCACTTTAATAACATATTACAAATATAATTGCATTGATAAGATTTTCCTAGGCCCATATATAAAGGAATGCTTAAACCCTACAACTAATTTTTTAAAACAAATTAACCTAACTTTTAACTTCGAGAAATGTTATGTAGTGTTACAAACCTGAATTAAAAGTTCCTTGCAATCCAGCTCTTTGTTGTGCTTCTCAACAACCAACTAACATGAAAAAAATGGACATAAATACAAACCTAAAAACTAATCTATCAATAAAAACAAATCTTGAAAAATGGAAATTAAATAGAAAAATAACTAAAAGTACCTTAAATTTGTCTAGGTGCTGGCTTGAAGATCCAAATTACAAATTGTTCATAGTAGTAGATAATGATTTCTTCATGTCACTAATTTAGAGTTTATTTTTCATTTCAATTGTGGTATGAGGCAATAGACAAAGAATGGAAATAGGGTTTGTGCTGTTAGAGAATAAAGAGTGTGTGTGTGTATATATATATATATATAATGACCATATTACCCCTTAAAATTATAATAAATTAAATGAGTTTTAAATTTGGTCATGTCAGGTTAACATGACCCGACACGACATGTATAATTAAAAGGGTTGTAACGGGTTCATGTGTCAACCCGTGTCACGACTTGATTTCAACCATGTTATAAATGTGTCTACCCACTTCTGACATGAACCCGTTTAACTCCAACCCTAATTTGCTAATTTTACATGTTAGATGAATCATTATTAGTGTGTCATGACCCATTTTGACACCCTTATATATTACACTTTTATTGGGATTGTTTTCCAAAATCTTAAAGGCTAATGATGAATGCATAAAAATATCTCACCATTAAATGAGATTAAAGAAAAAATAACTTTCAAGCCATTTTTAACCCAATAAAAAAACTAAAATCTTGCCTACTAATCGAATCTAAACAAACCCTTACCAAACCCTAATAGTGTTGGGAAAGAGGTTTGATGAATGAAAGAGAGAGAGAGAGAGAGAGAGAATTTCTTCCAAGTTGTGTCATTCAATTAAATAAGTATGCCCTTGAAAAATGGGTATTTTGTGTATATTTTTGTGTTTTTCAAATTAATTTTTGCTCGAATAACCTTGATTTAATCTTAAAAAAGTCCATCATGAAAAGTCAAATTTTAGTCAACCAACTTTTTTAGAGGTCAAATCGAGCCCTCGAAGTCAAATTTTAATATGAAACTGTTTTTTAAAATTATAGCGTGTTTCAAAGTCTCATTTAGTCAAAATGGGTCTTACAAAAAAGTGTTATACAAGTATATAATATCTAACTTTGGAATATATTAAAGTATATTTATTTTACTTTTAAAACTAATTACATTACTTATCATGAAGTATTTAAGAGTAATGGAAAAAGGGGAGAAACTTTCCTAATAATTAGCTCTTAATTATTCTAAGAGAAAAATGAGGTTTATATATTAAAAATAAGAGTGAAAATTAGAAAAAAAAAGCCTAAATAATGCTTTCTTTAACTCTTTCTCACTCTTTTTTTTCTCACCATTTCTCTCTCAATTCTATCTAAAGTTTCCACCCAAAAACTATTCTCAAATCCTTACACATCAACCATAATTCTAACATAAAATTTCTTCCAAACATTACATCAAAACACTCTCAAACAATCATCGAAATCAAATGTAATAACCCTTAATTTATTTATAAAAATAATTATAAGTTACTATTAATGTTGTGTTGTTGATGGGTTGTTATATCATTGATGTGCCATTGATGAGTTGTTGATTAATGCTTGTTGGTTTATTGTTGGGTTGTTGAGTTGTTGTCATGGATGTTCATTGTTGAGTCATTATTGTGTTGTTGATGAGCTATTGCTTTATGGTTGATGTTGGATTATTGTATCATTGTTGGATTATTATTGTTTTATTGATTGGTTATTGCCAAGTTGTTGCAGTATTGTTGTGTAGTTGTTGTATAGTGTTATTGTTAACTCATTTAATTGCTAGCATTTATCTCAAGCCTCAAAGTGGAAGGATGAAATGGAAATTGTGCCAAAAATGCGGAGACTAAAGTGAAAAATTTTCCATCTTCCTCTTTATTTTAGAGCTGACAGACGTTAAAGTTCTAGAAAAGCCCCTAAACTTCCTAATTGTCACTATAGCACAGAAAAATTTCCCATCTCCGTTCACTAATCAAATTACCTTCAATCAACTTGAAATTTTACCTCTAGCCATTTCTTGACGTCCTTTACGTGTTGACAATGTCCATTTGAGCAGAATCAATAAAAAAAATTAGTTTTTAATTTGAAATTTCTGCCCAAAGTTGTGAACTCTAGAACCTTTTTATCAACGCCGATCTATGGAAGCTACTACTGGAAACTCATTTCCCATCATCTCAGGAGTATGTAGGTGCTGGTGTTACATCTAATCTATGTCCAAAGAATATTTTGTAAATTTTTAGGTATTTTTCCTTTTATTTTTTATCTCCTTATTCTATAAGTATTTTAATGTGTTTGAGGGTTTAGATGTATTATATTTATTGTGGGGAACATTTTAGTATAATTTATTTGGTTGAGTGTGGTGATTCTGGTGAGAAATCCGGTGAGTATTAATTAGATTCCGACGAGGAAGAGTGATCAGCCAATAACATTATGATTTTATTTTTAATAAATAGCATAAATTATGAGGATTAATTTTCATTGCTGGAGCTAAGTTTGATTCCTTACAAATTTTGAGATAAAAATTCTGAAGGGTTCCAATGGAAATTTCTTTATTTTCATTTAAATAGTCTTAAGTCATCAAATTTAAATCTTTTAACCTCAAATGCCATTTTATTGTGTTTTCGAGTCCATTTTAGTGATTCCTTGATTTTATAATATTTCTAGAATTTTTGAAATTTTTTATAAATTTATTTGTTATATATTTTAAATAAATATTATTATTTTAGAGAATATCAGAGTGGGAACCTTGGAGATTAGGAGGACAAGGACACGTCAACCGGCTCACTCCATTTGTAAGTTAATGTTTCGAAATGTATGTTAAATTATGCATTTAAAGAAAAAATATATATAATTTTGAGATTTACCATGCTATTCATGTTTTGGTTACTATTGAGGTTATATTGTTTATATGATTGATGATAATATTATTGTGGAGGAAATAAGAATATTTTTATATTTATTTTTAATTTTTCAATTATAACATTCTTAAGTATTATTGTATATTTATTTATATATATAAAGAGTTTTGGAAAAGACTGGTAGAATGGGCTACCTGATGGATGTTATCAGGACCATGTGCACACTGGTATTGATCTATAAGTTAGGCCCTTGTTTGGATAAATATGAAAAGGCTCGTGATGGGAATTGTAGGTTTCATCAATTAACTCCCCAATAACAAGAATACTATGATAAGTTGAATTAGAAGAAAACTAGAAATTACCAATTTAATCAACAAATTCGGATCGTTCAAAGATTGAAGTAAGAAGATAGATGCTACTTAACCCCTTTACCAACAAGGATAAAGATACTAAGATAGACTTTGAATTTCCTCTTATGCCACAAACAAGAAAGTTTGATAAATAACAAGAAAACAAAGATTTAGATTTTGACACCACAAGCTAGAATAAAGCTTGATAAGTCACAAAGTTTATGCAAGAAATTAAAGACAAAATTCCTCACAATAAAACTCAAACAAAGTTATAATTCATATATCAAATTCACTTATGATGGGAATTGTAGGTTTCATCAATTAACTCCCCAATAGCAAGAATACTATGATAAGTTGAATTAGAAGAAAACTAGAAATTACCAATTTAATCCACAAATTCGGATCGTTCAAAGATTGAAGTAAGAAGATAGATGCTACTTAACCCCTTTACCAACAAGGATAAAGATACTAAGATAGACTTTGAATTTCCTCTTATGCCACAAACAAGAAAGTTTGATAAATAACAAGAAAATAAAGATTTAGATTTTGACACCACAAGCTAGAATAAAGCTTGATAAGTCACAAAGTTTATGCAAGAAATTAAAGACAAAATTCCTCACAATAAAACTCAAACAAAGTTATAATTCATATATCAAATTCATTTATGCTACAAAAGAAAGAAAAAAGGACTTGTTTATATAGAGTACAAGTCCATGCACACACTACTAAAATAGACTCACACACATAGGATTACTTTTACTCTTAAATGGCCTTAATAACCACCACCCACATATAGCCATTACTTGGAATTAATTACCCCATTAACTCTTAATAACCACTACCCACATTAATAGCCATTACTTGGTATTAATTACCCCATTAACTTGTATATGGTGGCTACATGTAACCCTAATTGTTATTAACACAAAAACAAGTTAAATATTATTCCTTGGGCCTCCATGGATGCTTTATTAGGTTAAAATTCTTGGGCTTTCCAAATGTCCCTAATTAAACCCAATATGGCTTCTTGAAGCTTCTTGGATTTGGACCTTGTGATTGGGCCTTCTTGTACTATTAATGGATCTTGGATCTCTTTAGGCTTTGAACTTGGATTCACATCAGCTCGGTTGAAGCATAGCTCTTGGGCATATTATGTGATATGTGAAAAGGCTCGATAGATATGTCGCTCTTGGGCGTATTTTGATTATTTACTAAGGTTGGTAGCTTTGTTGATGCATAGCTCTTGGGAACCACTAGTAAATATTAGAATAAGTTACTTAATGGGGTTGGTAGCTTGGTTGATGCATAGCTCTTGGGAACCGCCAATAATTATTAAAATAAGTGACTGACTGTGGCTGGTAGCTTAGTGGATGCTTAGCTCTCGGGAACAGGCAGTCATATGGATTAAGAGAGCTAAGTGGCTATTGGATTTGTGGTTTAGGGTTCTACCATGATTTTCCACTTAAAGAATATTTTAAATAAATGTTATTACTATTTTCAAAGGTATTATGAGATTTTATAAAAGTCTTTAAGATTTGTCAAGATGATTTTGGTAAAATAATGGTTTTCAATATATATATATATATATTCATAAAATCTTTTAATAAAGAAGGATTTTTGAAACAACATGCATTTCTTTATATTAGCTTACTCAGTGAGATCTAACTCCCCTCAACTATTTTTCTAGGATCTTGGGAGTCTACTATAGTTCTTCTCTACGCCGGACTTATTCTTCACCAGCTAGTCTATGTAGGTTATTGTATTGTTATTAATATTTATGGAATAATTATAGTTAATCTAGACACCACAGTAGTAATGGAGGAATTGTTGTTATTGTATTTGTATTTTTATTGGTATTTGTATGGCATTATGATATGTATTTTGATATACTTAAATTGAGATGTTGGTAATTATTATGATTTTGGAGAAGTTGTTATTTTTATGTATTATTGTGAGTGTTATTTGTATTATGCAGGTTTTGGTTTTGTTCCCAATATAGAACAAACTCTGTCGGATTTCCTTTAGAATGGTAAAGTTTAGGAATGATTTGTTCTAAAAATTTCTAAGGCTTACTATGGGTTTCAGAAGCATTACGCTTTTCCTATTCTTTATTGTCGGTTACGTGCCCTTAGGGTTTAGGCCGTGATAAAGTTGTTATTAGAGCAATGGTTCATTCTTTGTTATTTTGGTCATGGTATCTGTCTTTTCTTAAAACTACTATGGTGATTAGGAGGTCATGTCATTTGTTGTCATATTTGCTTTTTGAATTTTATGTATATATTAGCGTCCTAGTTATGTCTTTAATCTTGTCTTTATATCTTTCCAGAATGTGGACGAGAGCACGAAATGCTCCTACTATAAATGAAGCATATAATGATAGAGAGCAATCTATTCAGGATGCAGCTCCTCTCCCTAGCCCATAAGGTAGAAGAAGAGGTAGACCTAGGGCAGCGACAACTCGAAGATAAGAGTAACAACTGTAAGTAGAACCAGAAGCTCTTGAGATAGATCTTACAACCTTTATGGCTAGAATGGTAGGAATTAATAAAGGATTATCAATACTTAATCAAGCCATGCATTTAGTACAACAAATGTTACAACAGAGGAGTTAAGGATGTCTAATGCAAATGCAACTTTATTATATTCCAAAGTTGAGAGAGTTCCATTTGATGGTGCTGGTGATGCCTTAGATTTTATAAACACTATTGAGGCTAGAACTAGGATAGGGTATACAGATTACTGAAGAACAATGATTGTGGAATTATTAGTGCAAGCCGTAGCTCAAAACTAGTTTATACAGTCGATCCAACCACATATGCCTACTATGACTTGGTTGGAGTTTAAACAACGATTTTTTAGGTATTTCTATCCACCTTACATGAGATATAATTATTGATAGTAGCTATTACACATAACAAAAGGTGATCAGTCAGTTGAGGAGTATACTCATGAGTTCTTTAGGTTATCACGTCATGTTGTGGACATGATACAAGATGAGAGGAGAGTAGTAGAGTTGTATATGATAGGGTTAGGCCCAACATATATTGGTATTTATGAGGATCAAAGACTAAAGAGTATCATTAAGGAGGCTAAACAATTGGAGAAACAACACATCAGACATGGGACTATACCTAATCCTTATATGAGTGGTAGCACTAGGATTGGAGTAGGCCAAAGGGTTCAGTAGCCTGCTTTTAAGATTGGCAGTATGAGTGTACAGATGGAGGGTACTTCCCAACAGAGTAGAAGGTCTCAAGCACACAGACCTAGCAGACACAGTTATGCTCTTAGTCGCATGGGTGGTAGATCTGTTAGATTTAGCCTTGGAGTTAGTAGTAGTAATAGTGGTCAAAGCTTCGAATATGGTAGTATAGGATCTGGGGCTAGTGCACGTGCTATTTGTGTTAGAGTACATTAAGGGTCGTGTCACATGATGCCAGGAGCTTGTTTTAGGTGTGGGCAAGGACATTTTACCATAGCTTGTCCTAACTATAGATTTCAGTCATCATATGCACAAGGATCTTCAGCTTCAGTTTCTTAGCTGATTCAGTAGGTGCATAAGTAGTATCAAGCACCTATATACCCCTAGTAGAGACTGACTTTGTTTGTGAAATAGCAAGGTAGAGGTGCTAGAGGTAGAGCTGGAGGAAGGGGATATGCCCATTCATCCACCTCACAGTAGGTAGGTCGTAGACAGACCAAAGTTTTCACATTGACTCCTTAGGTCAGGCATCCAATGCAGTGGTTGCAGGTACTCTTCCAGTTTGTTATATTAATGCTAGAGTTTTATTAGATCCTAGTGCATCTCATTCCTTTATATCACTTGTGTTTGTTTCCAAGATGGGAGGGTAGAGAGTTATTGGCATACTTGATCTTGTTAGACATAATATATTTTGATGTAATTTTGGGAATGGACTAATTGGCTCAACACTATGCCACATTGGATTATTGAGAGAAGTGATTTTCAGAATTCCAAATAATGTGGAATTTTGATTTAAAGGTGACAAGAGTCCAATGCCTAAAAATCTTATTTCTACAATCACAGTTAGAAAAATGCTTAGAAGGGGGTGTTAAGGCTATTTAGCTATTGTTAGAGATACAAAGGTAGATAAGGGAGCAATAGAGAATGTGCCAATTGTGTGTGAGTTTTCTAATGTTTTTCCTAAGGAATTACCTAGCTTGCCACTAGAAAAGGAGATAGAATTTTGCATCGATGTTATACCTGGTACAGATCCTATCTCTATGCCACCTTATAAGATGGCGCTTGCAGAGTTAAATGAGTTTAAAGAATAGTTGTAAGAGTTTTTTGACAAAGGTTTCATTAGACCCAGTACATCTCCTTAGGGCGCACTAGTGTTGTTTGTAAAGAAGAAAAATGGTAGCCTTTGACTTTGTATCGACTATAGACAGTTGAACAAAGTCACCATCAAGAACAAGTATCCTTTCACAAGGATTAATGATCTATTTAACCATCTTTAAGGAGCTTAGTGTATCTCTAAAATTGACTTAAGGTTAGGGTATCATCAGTTGAGAATTAGAAGTAGAAATATTCCCAAGACTGCATTTCGGATAAGATATGGCCATTATGAATTTTTGGTAATGTCCTTTAGGTTAACTAATGCCCCAACAACTTTTATGGACATTATGAATTGGGTGTTTAAGCCATTCTTAGACTAATTTGTAATAGTATTTATTAATGACATCTTGGTGTATTCGAAGAGTTAAGAGGAACATCCCATGCACTTAAGGATAGTGCTATAGACTTTGAGGGAGCATCAGCTATATGACAAATTCTCTAAATGTGGGTTTTAGTTGGATCAAGTATCCAAAGATGGTATACAAGTGGATCCTAAAAAGATTGAAGATATTATGGAGTGGCTAAGACCCATAACAGTCATAGAAGTAAGGACTTTTCTAGGTTTAGCTAGATACTATAGGAGATTTATGAAAGATTTCTCTAAGATTGCCACACTTTAAATAAGGTTAACCAAAAAGAATGTTAATTTTGTATAGACTAAATAATATGAGGAGCACTTTCAAATGTTAAAGGATAGATTGACTTCAGCTTTGGTGTTGACTTTACCTTCAAGAGACAAAGGATATACAATATATTGTGATGCTTCTCGAGTAGGATTAGGATGTGTACTAGTGCAAAATGGAAGAGTGGTTGCTTATGCTTAACATTAGTTGAAGAAGCACAAGTAAAACTATCCCATTCATAGTTTAGAAATGGCAGCTATGCTATTTGCTTTTTAAAGATTTGAAGGCACTTGTACGGTGTAAGTTGTGAAATATACATTGACCATAAGAGCTTAAAGTATATCTTCCAACAGAAAGATTTGAACTTGAGGCAGAGAAGATGGATGGAACTTTTGAGGAATTATGATTTCTCTATTCTTTACCATTCGGGTAAAGGTAATGTGGTAGCTGATGAATTAAGCAGAAAGTCAGCAGGCAGCCTTAATCACATTAGCACGGAAAGGAAACCGATCATTAAAGAATTGCATGAGCCTATTGATCATGGATTACAATGGAAGATAACCAAGTCATGTCTATTAGCTCAATTCAATTTATAATCAGTATACTTGGATAGAGTTAAGGCAGCTTAAAGAAGAGATCCAAAATTACAGAGAATTATGACAGAAGTTCAGTAAGGTCAATCCAGAGATTTTGTAATTGACAGTAAGGGCATATTACACTTAGGCATTAGGTTGTGTGTGCCAGATGTGGATGATCTGAGAAAAGAGATTGTGTAAGAGGCACACTTTTCTACTTACAGTGTTCATCCAAGTTCTACTAAGATGTATAATGATTTAAAAGATACATATTAGTGGAATGGGATGAAATGAGACATTGCGGAGTTCGTATCTAGGTGTCTCGCATGTCAGTAGGTGAAATTGGAACATCAAAGACCCTCAAGATTATTACAACAATTACCCATCCTCGAGTGGAAGTGGAAGATGATTATGATGGACTTTATTTCTGGATTTCCTAGTACAACTGAAGGTTATAATGCTATTTGGGTGATAGTTGATAGACTAACTAAGTCAGCTCACTTCTTGCCAATTAAGAAGACATATACTACTGAAAGATTAGCAAGATTCTATATCAACCGAATTATTTGCCTACATGGAGTACTAAAAAGTATAGTGTTTGACTAAGGAGCTACGTTCACTTCAGTCTTTTGGTAAGAGTTACATAAGGCATTGGGCACTAGACTGGACTTTAGTACAACTTTTCATCCTCAAACAGATGGTCAGTTAGAAAGGACCATTCCAACACTAGAGGATATGCTTTGAATGTGTGTTATAGATTTTGGTGGCCAATGGGATTTACTTTTGCCTTTGATTGAATTTTCCTACAACAATAGTTTTCATGCTAGCTTTGGGATGGCACCATACAAAGCATTGTATGGTAGAAAGTGTAGATTTTCTTTATGTTAGGAAGTTGGTGAGAGACAAATAATAGGCTCGAAATTAGTGCAAGTGACTTTTGAGAAGATCCCTATCATCCAATAGAGATTGAAGATTGCCTTTAGTAGACAGAAGAGTTATGCAAATCCTAAGAGGAATGATGTATCATTTTCTGTTAAAGACATGGTGTTTTTGAAAGTGTCTCCAATGAAGGGAGTAATGCGATTTGGTCAAAAGGGTAAGTTTGCTCTAAGATACATCGGACCCTTTGAGATTCGATCAAAGGTTGGTGATGTGGCTTATAGATTGGTGTTACCACCAAAATTGTCTCGGATTCACCCAGTGTTTTATGTTTCTATTTTAAGGAAATAAATTTTTAATCCCTTTCATATTCTTCAACCATAAATAGTGGAGCTTAGATGGGATTTGTCTTATGAGTATCCAGTAGTGACAGTGGATCAATAAGTTTGCCAACTCTGCATGAAAAAGATTCTTATGGTGAAAATGTTATGGAGTAACCATATAGTAGAGGATTGTACTTGGGAGATGGAAGCAGATATGAAAATTCGATATCCTTAATTGTATGGAAATTGATGTAAGAACTTAAAATTTAAGGATGAATTTTCTTAAGGGGGAAGAATGTAATAACCCTTAATTTATTTATAAAAACAATTATAAGTTACTATTGATGTTGTGTTGTTGATAGGTTGTTGTGTCATTAATGAGTTGTTGATTGATGGTTGTTGGTTTATTGTTGGGTTGTTAAGTTGTTGTCGTGGATGTTTGTTGTTGAGTTGTTATTATGTTGTTGATGAGCTATTGCTCTATGGTTGATGTTGGATTATTGTATCATTGTTGGGTTATTGTTGTTTCATTGATTGGAAATTGTCGAGTTGTTGCAGTATTGTTGTGTGGTTATTGTATGGTGTTACTGTTAACTGATTTAATTGTTAGCACTTATCTCAAGCCACAAAGTGGAAGGACCAAATAAAAATTTTTCCAAAAATACGAGGACGAAAGCCATCTCCAACCATAAACATCAAAATGCAACAAATTTTACTCCAAAATGCATATGGTAAAGTAAATTTGCTCCAACCAATTACTTCATTTTCAACTCTAAAAAGAATATTCTCCATATATTTCTATCCAATACTAATATTATATTATTTAAACACTTTACATATTACACCCATAATTTATTCAATACTTACAATATACACCCATATATTTATTTATAATATAATTTATTTTTTGAATATATTTTTTAAAAATAAATAATATATAAATAAAATAATAATATATTTTAATAATAAATAATATAAATATATTCACATATTTTTAAATTTAAATAATATAATATATGAAGAGAATTAAATGATAATAAAATAAATTTACTAAAAAAATATAAAATTACATCTTAAAATTAAAGTAGTCTATTACAAGCACTAATTAAATTGAAAAATACAAATCACATTATTAATAATTTAATCATTTGAATTTGAATATTTTTTCCACAAATGTTCAATTAATGCATTGCGAAGTGCAATATGAGCATCTTTGTCCTTAATTCGTCTGTGACAATTAAGAAATTGTTCAAACCAAGTATTATTATTGACAGTCATTTCAACATATGTAGTTGGAGCTTCTATTGCATCAACAATTGGTGCATTTAAGTCACGTTCATCCTCAATAATCATATTGTGGAAAATAACACACGTTTTCATTATGTCATGCAAGTTTCTTTTTCTCCAGAAACGTGTTGGTCCTCCTATAATTGCAAAACGTGACTATAGAACTCCAAAAGCATGCTCGACATCTTTTCTACATGATTCTTGTTTCATTACAAAAAAAATTTTCTTTGGACCACTAGGTTCATGAATTGTTTGAACAATATTGCTCCATTTTGGGTATATACTATAAACTAAATAGTAACTCATATCATAAACTTTTCCTTTTATCACATAATTTGCTAAGGAAGCAATACCTTGTGTAAGATCAGAAATAATATGAGATGATTTTAAAACATTGATATCATTAGTAGTTTAAGGCATACCAAAATAAGCATTCCATATCCAAAGATTATAGTCAACAACAACTTCTAAAATTATTGTTGGTGATCCACTACGACATGCATACTGTCCAACCTATGCTGTTGGACAATTTTTTCACTTCCAATGCATATAATCCAAACTGCCCAACATTCAAGGAAAAGCACGTTCTTCACCAATATGGAGCAACCTAGCAATATCATACTGTTAGGTCTTCTTAAATATTGCTATGAAAAAATTTCCACAACAGCACAACAAAACATCTTCATGCTTTCAATTATCGTAGACTCACCAATTTTTACACATTCATCCATTGCATCAATAAGTAGGCCATATGCCAACATTTAAAATGAAGCTACTATATTTTATAGAGGCAATAACCTAAGTCTTATAGTAGCATCAACTCGTTATTCGAAGTATGGGTTATAACTTTTTACTGCATCAACTATACAAAGAAATAAACTTCGTGACATATGAAATCGTCAGGTAAAAAGATCCTCACCGTATCTTGGATTATCAGAAAAATAATCGTTGAATAAATTCATGTTTGCCATTTCATGATCTCACCGAAACACAATATAACCTAGAATCGATCCACCACGTCGAGACATTCGATTGCGTTGTTGATTTTGATAATATTCTATCATCATATTATTAGTTGAGAGAATTTGCAACGTTGCTTAATATTCCTTATTTGATAGCCCAGGTGGATTATCATCATCAGAAGATGCACTTGATGATCTACAGATTGATGGACCACTAATATGGAAATTCATTTTAGAAAAGGTTTTTCAATATACAAGAAGAGGATTCGAAATGAAGTTTTTCAGATAGACTTTGAGTTTTTACATTCATAAATGTCATTACTTTATAAACTAAAATTTGATAGGTTGCTAAATGTTTACAATTTAATTATCAACCGTTGATATGATTTTGTATACCATCCAACGATTGAAATTAAAAGTAGACAACAAATTATTATCCTTCCTGTGTATTTTTCAAAAAGATTATAAGATATCCTATCTTTTAATCTAATGGTTTAAATGATACTGCATACCATCCAATGGTTGAAATTAAAAGTAGACACTTAGTTATTGTCCTTCCTTTGTATTTTTTTTAAAAAGATGATAAGATATCATGTCTTTTAATCCAACAGTTTAAATGATCTGAGATACCATCCAATTATTGAAATTAAAAATAGACACCTAATTATTGTCTTTCCTTTGTATTTTTTCAAAAAGATGATAATGCATATCCTGAGCCTTGTATTTTTTTTCAAAATGATAATAAGATATTGTGAGCTTTTTAATCTAACGGTTGAGTTGATCTTGTGTACCATACGACGGTTGAAAATAGAGAGATTCCCTTTCTATAAATAAGTGTTATATCCATAAGATTTTTTCACAACATATTACAACATCTTCTAAAATTTGCAAAATCATTTTAATTATCAAACACTTTAACAATTTGAAAATGTTAGTTCGATCATTTGGACACACTCATGCAGAAGATGTGCTTTTATTTGAAGTTTATATGAAAATTTTATAAGACCTAATTATTGGTATTTATCAATCTTCGGATCGATTTTGGTCACGACTAGAAGAAAAATATAATGCAGACAAACAAGCAACATGCGAAATGCGTACCAAGTGCTCATTACAATGTAAATACCAAACAATTGAGAAAGCTGTAAGAAAATTAACTAGGTACATTACACAAATAGAAAATATGCATCTTAATGACGCTTTAAATGTAGATATTGTAAGTATTTCATTCTAATAATTTTTTTAATATTATTAATATTATCTGCAATGTCTTCTTCATATGTATAATGTTATTTCTAACAAGATTTTAATTAATTATTTTCAGTTAATTCAAGTAAAAATATTAATGCAGCAAGATGTGCATTTCAAAAGAAGTTTCAAATTTGATCATGTGTGGCACATAGTCAAAGATTTTGAAAAATTTAAAGATAACAGTCAAATTTTGAGGCAAGCTAATAAGATTATTAATGACATTAGGATCTGGGACTCAAACTCCAAATTTTGTAGTTCCAGAAATGGAACTAAAAAAGACAAATTGAAGAGAAGAAAGGAAGAATAATAAAAGGAAGAAAAAATGGACCTTGTTCTAGAAGAAAATTGATAGTTTATTGATTTTTTGAAAAAGGCTAACACTAGGGAGGATAAAAAGGTGGCCATCCAGGAATTTAAAGAAGAAAATAAGATTTTGTTTAAAGATTTTAATTCTATTAAAGATCTTGAATTTCATACATTTATGGTAGCTGAAAAAAAGAGGATTATGAATAAAAAAGCTCAACTACACCAACCACCAACTCCGACATCTAATGATTTTGGTGAATATTTAAACGATATTGGTGGATCTGGCTCTGATTTACCATATTATTAAATTATATGTAATTTAATATATGCTTTCGGGTATTACTAATTTACATGTTTTTGTTGGGTGTTTTCTTAAATCACTTGTTAAATTAATGCAAATCTATGGTTGTTAAATTTTTTCTATCCAAATTTTAATATTAATTTAGTAATTTAATATTAATATTATTTAACTAAAAAATTTATATTATTTAAGTAAAAATAATTAAATCAAATTTATATGCATTTAATAATATTATGATAGATATAATATACATTTGGACTAAATTGAACAAATTTATTTGGACTACATTGAATCAAATTATCACAATTAATTGTTATTAAAAAAAATTAAAAAAATGTACAAATGTTGTTTATCCAAAGTTGGTTGGATATATGCAGCCAACTTTACAGAAAATGAAAAATGGAGCAAGAATTAAAGCTCCATTGGAGACATAATATGGTGTCAAAATGAAGATTTGAAGCATGGTTGGAGATGCCCTAAAGTGAAAATTTTCCTTCTTCCTCTTCATTTTAGGGCTGGCAGAAGTGAAAGTTCTAGAAAGGCTTGTGAACTTCCCGGTTATCACTGTAGCACCTGAAACTTTCTCATCTCTGTTCACCAATCAAATGATCTCTTATTAACATGAAATTTTATCCCTAACCATTTCTTGATGTCCTTTACACGTTGATAATGTCCGTTTGAGCATAATCAGCCCAGAAAAATTTAGTTTTTAATTTGAAATTGTTGCTTGAAGTTGTGAACATTGAAACATATTTATCAATGCTGATTTATGGAAGTTACTACTGGAAACTCATTCCCCATCATCTTAGGAGTATGTAGGTGCTTGTGTTACATCTGATATGCATCCATAGAATATTTTATGAATTTTTAATTATTTTCCCTTTTATTTTTCGATCTCTTTATTCTATGAGTATTTTGGTGTGTTTGAAGGTTGAGATATGTTCTATTTATTGTGGGGAATGTTTTGGTATAATTTTTTTGGTTGGGTGTGGTGTTTCCGGTGAAAAATCTAGCGAGTATCAATCAGATTCCAATGAGGCATAATGACCAACCCAGAAAATTATGGTTTTATTTTTAATAAATAATATATATTATGAGGATTAATTTCTGTAAGTAGAGCTAGGTCTGATTCCTTACGAATTTGGAGATAAAAAGTTTGGAAATGTTTCGGTGGAAATTTCTCTATTTCCATTTAAATACTCTCAACTCATCAAATTTAATTATTTGGGACTCAAATGTCATTTTTTGGGTGTTATCGAGTCCATTTTAGTGATTCCTTGATTTTATAATTCTTCTAGAATTTTTGGAAATTTTTATGAATTTATTTATTGTATATTTTAAATAAATAATATTATTTTAGAGAATACTGAAGCAGGAACCTCAGAGATTAGGCGAATAAGGACACGTCAGCTAGCTTGCTTCACTTGTAAGTTAATATTTTAAAGTGTATGTTAAATTATGCATTTAAAGAAAAAATATATATAATTTTGAGGTTTATTATGCTATTCATGTTTTGGTTACTATTGAGGTTATATTGTTTATATGATTGATGATAAGATTATTATAAAGGAAATAAGAATATTGTTATATTTATTTTTAATTTTTTCAGTTATGGCATTCTTAAATCTTATTGCATATTTATTTGTATATATAAAGAGTTTTGGAAAAGACTAGTAAAATGAGCTACCTAATAGGTGTCATCAAGACCGTGTGCACATTGGCATTGATCTGTAAGTTTGGCCCTTTTTTGAATAAATGTGAAAAGGCTCAGTTGAGGCATAGCTCTTGGGCGTATTTTGATTAGTTACTGGAGTTGGTAGCTCAGTTGATGCATAGCTCTCGAGAACTACCAGTAAATATTGGAATAAGTGACTTCCTAGGGCTGGTAGCTCAGTTGATGCATAGCTCTTGGGAATTGCCAATAAGTATTAGAATAAGTGATTGACTGCGGCTGGTAGCTCAATGGATGCTTAGCTCTTAGAAACTGGTAGTCATATGGATTGAGAGAGCTAAGTAGCTATTAGATTTGTGATTTATAGTTCTACTATGATTTTCCACTTAAAGAACATTTTTAAAGGTATTATGACATTTTATCAAAATCTTTAAGATTTGCCAAAATGATTTTGGTAAAATAATGGTTTTAAATATAAGTTATATATATTTTTTATTATATTTTCGTAAAATCTTTTAATATAAAAGGATTTTTGAAATAGCATGCATTTTTTTATATTAGCTTACTCAGTGAGGTATGACTCCCCTCAACTATTTTTCCAGTATCTTGGGCATCTACTATAGTTCTTATCTGTGTTGGACTTATTCTTCATCGGCTCCTTCATTTAGGTTATTGCACTATTATTAATATTTATGGAATATTTATAGTTAATCTAGACATCACAGTAGTATTGGAGGAATTGTTGTTATTATATTTGTATTGGTATTTGTATGGCATTATGATATGTATTTTGATATACTTGAATTGAGATGTTGGTGATTATGGTGATTTTGGAAAAGGTGTCATTATTATGTATTATTGGGAGTGTTATTTGTATTATGCAGGTTTTGGTTTTGTTCTTAGTATAAAGGAAACTTTGTCATATTTCCTTTAGAATGGTAAAGTTAGGGAATGATTTGTTGTAAAAATTTCTAAGGCTTATTACAGTTTTGGAACCATTACGCTTTTATCATTCTCTAGTGTTGGTCACATGCCCTTAGGGTTCAGGTCATGATATCAAACATTTTTAAACTTGTCTCTACTTGCTTTTCTTGATTTAATCTTAAATCTTTAGTATTTTTTCTCAATTTTCTAAGGATAAAAACTTTTTAAAACACCTTCTTGATTTTATTTTGATTGTATTTTGGGGTTTAGGGCATTAATCTTTTAATTTTTCATCACAAAGTTCAATTAAAGGGCAAGTAGGCCATAAATAGCTAGTTTTTGTTCATGAACAACCAACTGACTATCTATGGGCCAAAACTGCCCATTCCTTCAAATTTCCTAGTTGAAAATGTCATCAAAACTAGCCATCCAAGTGACAAACTGGTCATTTAGGCCCAAAGTCCCATTTTTGCTTGTTTACAACCCCAAAATGATTTCAAGGATGATCCTTGCAACTCTTATACATTCATTGATGATTATACATCATCTAAATAAGCTTCAATGGTCCTAGGATGATTGGATTCTAATTATTTCAATTTATATTTTTTTCAAATGATCTATTTTTAATTTTTCACTCTTATTTTCAATCTTCTTTTGATTTATCTACACTTTGTTATAGACATTAGCATGTTGACTTAGCACTATTTGGATCACGGTCCCTTTTTCTTGTTACGAGAAAATAGAGGGAATGTGAGGATAATATTGGAAGAGCTTAAGGATGACATAAATACATTTATAACCCTTTACCCAGCCAGCAGAAACAGGGAGTTGCCACTCGGTATCAACTAAAAAATTATTAAGTTAGGCACTAGGCAAACTAGGATCCCTCATTAATGCACTTATAACCCTTTACCCAACCAGTGGAAATAAGGAGTCACCACTCAGTATTAACTGAAAAATTGCTCAATTAAAGACTAAGCAAACTTATATCACTCGCTTATAAGCAAATCCCCACACAAGATAAAGCATTAGGTTTGGATGTTGATGTCAGCAAAAGTAAACTTTTTAAATTCAAGGAATCTCGTTGTACGCATTAGTGGGATAAGTGCACGTCGTGCCAAATTTGACTTTCTGAGTAGGGGTCAGTATCAGGATAGGATTAGTGTAATGTTGGAGCATACAAGCTAATGGCAACCATCTACCGGATGTTATTGATGTGGGAGGGTCTGCCTGAATAAGCTTTATAAATTGGAGTCGCTACCAGACTGTGTCAAGAGAAAGTGAATTAAAAACTAACTTTCCTAACCATTGATTTTGGGTTTCGAGGGTAAGAGTTACTTTATCCTATTTTTTATTATACAATGCTCAATTATTCATTCCTTCACTTTAATTTTGGTTTTATGATGCATTTACAACATTTGATTGTTAGTCAATTTAAATTGCATTGGAGATTAACGCGGGATTGTTGGATTTAGCACGCATACATCACAAAATAAGCAAATAAATAAACATTCATCAACCAAGTAAATAGTGATGCAAACAAGCAGGTAAGTAGTATATAGCACACAAGCAAGCATGCAAGAAATAATCAAAATAAACAAGCAAATAAGCAAAATAAAAATGGGAGACTGGATTAAGGATTACAACCCTTGGAAAATGTCTATTCTAATAAATACATTCAAAGTAGAAAATAAAGAGGAATTTGGATTAAGGATTACACTGTCTTGAAAATTCTCTATTCTATTAAATACATCAAAAGGAAAATAAATAAAATAAAATTCCTATTCTAATAAACCTACAAAACAAAGGTTAGCTTTCACACACATACAAGCACACGTAACATATGTGACAATTTTATATATTTCATTTATTCATGATAAGAAAAAAATGAAAAGAAACTAAAGTTACAAAAGTAATTAACAAATAAACAAACATGGATGCTAATGAAAATGCATGATGCAAGATTTTAGAATTTAGGTATTTTGGTGCAAAGTTAACATTTTTATTATAAAAATAGAATTTTTCAATAAAGAAAATATGAGGAAAAATAAAAGAATAAAATGACAAGAATGAGAAAAATAATAGAAGTGCTATCAAGACATTCAAACTTCACGGATTTGAAGTTTTAAACCCTTTGTTAATTTTTTGACAAAAATTATTTTTTTTGATCCTTAAAGTTTTATATTTCTAATATTCATACCATTTTTTTCTTTTTAACACTTATAGCACTTTTAAAATTATTTTACCGATAAAAAATAAATTTGTTTAATTTAATTTCTAATATTTTAAATTATTATATACATATTTAAATAATTTTAAATTTTAAAAATAAACAAACAAGTTAGTACTAAGATTTTAAAAAATTATAATAATACTACTGTTTTTCACAATATTTTAAATTATTGTGAATAAATTTTTATAATATAAATTTTTTTCATATACCCAAAAAGCATAATAAAAAAAATAAAGATTAAGATAATGGATATAAAAAATTTGAGTTTGTTGGAAAATCTATTGCCGTTTTTTGTAATAAATAGACATACATTGATATCTACTGTTTATAAAAGTTATATTATAAAAAATTATTCACAATAATTCAATTAAAATTTTGTACAAAAAGCTAAAAATGTATTAAAAATATAAATTTTAAATTTTGAAGAATTATAAAATATTTTTTATCATAATCTCTTTTAATTATGGTGTTCTTTTTCATTATAATATTTTATTTTGAAAAACAATAGTTTCATTATAATTTTTTTTATCTTAACATTAAATTCTTTATTTATTTTTAAAATTTAAAATCATTTAAAAATGTATATAAAATTTATATTTTTAATTTAAAATAAGTAAATTTATTTTTTACCGGTAAAAAATTTTTAAAAGTGATATAAGTATTAAAAGGTAAAAAATGATATATATGTTAGAAATATAAAACTTTAAAGACCAAAAGAAAATAATTTTTATTAAAAAATTAACATAAGAGTTTATAATTTCAAACCCGTAAAATTTGAAAGTTTAAATATATAAAATAAAATTTTAGGGGCTTAAAACTAAAAAGTCAATAAGTTTAAGGATCTCACAATGAGTTTTGCCTAAAACATATATTAGGACTTGTTTTTATATATATAGTTACGTTAAATTAATTGTTAGAAGTAATTGTTAGAAACTAGTTTAAACAGCCAAAAGACAGCAGAATTATGTTCGCCAGAACACAAGTGAAAGAATCCATTCCGTTGTATATAAGTTACTCTTATAACATGGTGTGGATCACTCACATGGTGGTCTTTTATCATGTTATGATGCAGGTAAAAGTTCCTTTTATGAACAACACACATCTTAGTTCTTGAAAATCAAAGTAACAATTTTTTAAGACAGAAATAAAGGAAAGCAACAAGACCATGCACACACTTGAAAAACACGATCACCTTTTGCTTCTTAGACCTCTGATTGAGATGGATGTTCGTCGAATTCCACCAGAACATCGGATTGAGATTGAGGGACGCGTTGTATTTCAATAATATCTTCTTTTTTCCTGAAGAAGTACTTGAATGGGTAAGAAATCCAGCGGACAATGGGGTTAATGAGTACGTATACATGTTCCCACAAAGCAAAGTACAGTTTGTGCTGCATTATCACAAACACTGAGATGGGAAGAAACGCAGCAACAGAAATGAGACTTGCAGTCCACTCCTTTTCTTGGCGAATGACGAGCAAAATTGTAGCACCAAAAGAGAGCATTGTGGCCAATATAGAGAAGAAGAGAAACATGAAACCCAAGTTAAGTTTCCGAGGTAAAGAGCGGTGAAAATCCTGCAAATCGAATGAAGATGTGAGTATAGAGAGGAACATCAGAACTGAGGTCAATGATCCAGCTAAGGCAGCCACATCCATGACGGTGAAGAACACAAAACATGGAGAGTTGATGAAAACTGGAACACCCTTGTCGTTGTTTCCTCCAGGAACAGTATATATAGCAGCATAAACAACAGTCGCCACCAAAACAGCTACAGCAGAACATGATTGAGAGCTTTCTTTGATCCATTTCTGGGCTTCTTTTATCATTTCCTGATGGTTCGTTCGAAATAGATCTTTTGCAGTCCTATTATCTCTGTCCCGGTGTGTAAAATAATAATCAGGACACACGTCTCGTCTCGTACACGCTGCAGGGAGATATAACACCGTACCATGATAATACCCAAAAAAGAAGACACACACACACACACATATATATATATATATATATACATAAACATTTATACATGATGATATCAAACCTGACTGATAAAATATAATACCATGTCATGATGACACCAAAAATAATTGTATATATATCTCGCATCATGAGGATACCAAAAACAAAAATCAACTTTGATGCATGATGATACCAATCCTTTTACAGATGAAAATAAAATATGGCATGGAATCATGATGACAAAAAATAAAATAAACTTTCATGGACCTTTTAAAGGTAAAAGTAAATATTGTATCATGATCACACCAAAAAAAAAAAAAAAAAAAGAAGAAAAAAGAAAAACCCATTATAATCATGGAATGGGATGATGATAAGTACTATAATAGGTCATTATAATGGCATCAACCCAAGGAGAATGAGGAATTTGATTAATGGTTTGATTTGTATAATTGGCTAAGATAAAGATAATAATCACCTCGAACCAACGCAGCTCTTCTTGCAACTGGAGTGCAGGCCCATGTTTGGTTCCTTCAGTGAAATATTCTGTCTGCGCAACTTGGTGCAACAAGGTGCAGCCCTTGTTGTCGATTATTCTGCTCATCCTCTTCCACAATATTTTCTTTCTTTCTAAGAGATCAAAAATCTGCTTCTGGCGCCGCAATATAGTGACATGTAATAGATTCTGTCCCAAGTTATTTAGTTGCCCAGCAGCCTGAAGATGCCTTTTAAGTACTTCCCGGACAATCTCAGAAATGCCCCTGCTAGCTGCTATAAGCAATGGATTTTCACTTCCTCTTTCCACACCTTCGCTCTCGAAGGTAATCTTATCTGTCGATTCACCTTCTTTGACCTCATTGTCGATCAATATGTTGTCGTCAAAATTTTTTACCTCGTTGTCGATCAATGTGTTGTCGTCAAAAAATATGTCTACTAATTCTGTGGCAAGTTGAGAAGCATATTCATGCCTATGTTTTTCTTTCAGCATTCTTTGCACTTTTCCTATTCATATATGATTAATTGTTGTTCCAAAGTCAGTACAAAAACACATCAAACATTTCTGAATAATTAATTGTAGACAGATGCTGCTGCACATAAATAATTACATGTACCTGTAGCCAACTTTTTGAAGATTTCCACATAAATACGCATCAACACTGCCAAAATGAGACGCCAATTATATTCCATAGCAGTTTTCTTTCTTGATTTTCCATACAAATTAACATGTAATTTCTTTGTGTTCTTGAAAATTATTTGACTACATGCACCAACTATATATGTTTTTAGTGGATAGAAGGTTTGAGTTGGATTTTCCTATTTCTCACATCAAGCACAAGTATGAAAAGAGGCCTACTCCATGTACATTATACTCAATAATTAAATTTGTATTATATACATACCTATTGTATTTTTTATTTATCTAATATAAAACATTTAAAATATGTATTACTCATTTAACTATAGGGCACAATACTCTAATATGAACACGAATCTACTAATATATTATAGAAGAAAGTACTTTTTTTTTAGCAAACAAGAAAGTGCAATTTTAGTCATGTGGTTTTAATTTGTAATATATACATTTAGTCCTGTAGTTTTGTAATATGACACTTAAATACCTTGTGTGCCATTATTTTTTATACTTCAATATCCTTCAAAATAATGCTAATAAAAATCTACAATTTAATGTTAAAATAATATGGATGTTTAACAGTAAAATTAGTTATCAAGTGATATAGTATCTACAATAAATTCAAAATAAATCAAGTTTAAATGTATTTTTAATTTTATTAAGAATAAAAAATAATTACCAAAAAAAATTTATAACATCTTTAAGAATAACCAATTAGTTACATTGATTATAGATCATGTATTAAGTATTTTCATTATTAAAATATAATATTATGTTAATATTTTTCATAAAATAATTATAATATTAATTGATAGGATACTAAATTTTTGAGACATGAATATTTAAAAAAAAAAAAAACACAGCACTAATTTTATCATAATTTAAAATCACAAAGATTAAAATTATATAAACCAATTTATATAGATGTTTTATCATATGTCTTGCTATATGTAAGGTTGGAAACCTTGGCATACAACTTTAACGCTTTGTTTAGAGAAGATATATATGTATCTCTTTTAAAATAAGATTTACGAATGCTTATAAAACATTAATGTGGTAGAAAGAATACTAACTAAATCGTGTCCTTTTTTTTATCCAAGAAATATCAGTGATGTTTCGAGGTCGTTTTTCTTTATTTCTTTCCTGACCATCGTCCTCTTCATCATCATTAGCTACTACGTCTTCAACTGAAATACCTGAATTAATTACTCTTCATCCTCATGAGCTTATAAATTCTACTACCTAAAATATAACGGACCTTAAAAAGAGTAGAGAAACATACAATAGTAGAGAAGCAATTCAAATATGTTCATTGGGTATGCACTCCTAAACGCAGATGGCGTATCAGCTAAAAGATGAAGAGCAGTCTTTCCTTGAGAGTCCTTCAAGTTCCCAAGTGATTTGTCAATTGTTATCAACTCAAAAGCAGTTTCTGCATATTCAAATGCAAACTGTGGATTAGTGATGGGAAAAAATAATAATAATTGCTTTTATTGTACTGTGTCTTTATAGTGAACTGTCCCCTACATGCCCATTGGACTTGAATCCTGAAACGTAAGCCTACCTTATTTTTTATTATTTAAAAAAAAAGGAAGAAAAAAAAACTTAGGAGATAATTCAATATGGTGATTAAAGGCTTTTTCAATTATTGGCATATGGTTCTTTTCTTAATGTTGATGAAAATATATAATTCAATATTAAAATAATAAAATTATTTATTAGTAAAATTATTTACTGAATAATGTAGCATTCAATTAATTCTAATGAACTTATAATAAATAAAATTAAGATGTATTTTAAATTTTATTAGGAATAATATGAAATAACTTTTTAAAATTAATCTACGATATCTAAATAAGTAAATTAATAGTAATCATATATAAAATAATTTTATTATTAAAAATTAATATTATGTTACCATTTGATCATAAAATAATAATAATATTAACTAATAAAGTACTGAAATGCTAGTAAAATGATACCATATATCCTTACATATCGAGGAAAAAGAATATTAAGAAAAAACCATGGACATTCAATAAATGAAAAATCATCTAACCACAAGCTATTTTTTTTATACTTATATATATTGCTAATGACTAATTATAAATAAGGGGACGGAGAGAAAGCACAAAACTGAAGCGTTTTCCGTTGATGGCAACATGAAGAATGGATGTGGAGTCAGGTCCGTCGACATGAAGTGCTGATAATTTGTAATGACTGATCATTTGCCCTGGTAATTTGGCTAATTTGTTAACAGTTCTTGACATGCCAACTGAAGCAGCAGCATACAATGGAGTCATGCCGCGTTTATTTTTATGTTCAGCAAGCCGTTGACATCTACCAATAATGAGATCTATTGCTTCATAGTTTCTAGCCCAGACTGCTTCGTGAAGCACTGTGTCTCCATGCTCATTCTTTATCGACAAAACATTGATGACTTTATCAGGGCCTGGAGAGGGCCCGAGAGCAATAACAAGTAGTTCTTCGAGAGGAGATGCCTTTCGGCCATACACTGCCATCTGAAGTACAGTGTCTTTACTAGTTGTTATTGGGTTCAGCACATTATCGGTATTGGAATGTTTGATCAGTTTGCTCCAGTCCTCATTCAAGATTGCTAATAAAATACTTTTCCTCGTTACTGAATCCATGTTTGTGTTCCTAGCTAGGAGTAAATAAAATATCCACTTGCTAATGTTATAAAAGCATGTATATCAATTGAGCCTGAACATATACATATATATATAAGATCTATAATAATAGAGAAACGAGCACCCAAAAGTTGAATAATAATCTATTAAAATTTTGCACAATGATAAAATAAACGTCACGTTGTCAAAAATTATAAGTAATTCTTAACTGTTTCAAATGTATTACACTAAATTATCAGATATGTGATAAATATATACCTATCATATTTTTATTATTTATCAAGCGTAAAACATTTGAAAGATATATTTCAAATCTCACATTAATCTAAAATAATTTAGCAACGTCTTAACCTTATAGCTAGTGAAATCACACCACTTAAAGAGTGGAAATCAAAACTCATGATACTTTGACATAATAAGCTTTCGAAAAACACAATCCTATAAACATGTCAAACAATTAGCTCAGAATTTAAAGTAAATTATATTTTCACACGGCTAGAATTTAAATTCATGGAGTTAACACAACTAATACATTAGTTATCATGTAAAAGAATTATCATTATCTAGTCTATCAACTAATACACCCAAAAAAAAAAGAAGAAAGAGATAAACTTACTTTAAACTTGCTACTTTATGCAGTCAGCTTGTACTTAGACTTCAGATCTCTTAAACCAAATAAAATTAACTAGTTTAGCTCAGTTTTCAGTTAACTGAATAAAAAAATTGTAGATTTTGAGGTTGGAATCTATGACCTTATAAATACAAATATATGCATTTCCCACCAAATTACTTGTATTTTTGTAGAATATATATATATATATGTCTCAGTTTAAAATGAAATTTTTGGTTTTGAAAAAATAGAAACATAACCAAAGTTATTAGTTTTTGGATTTCATTTTGGCTCGGTTCGACACAACCCCTAGGGTGGACTTTAATTTTTTTGGCAATCTATTTTTTGCTGAAAGTTCCTGGTTTAGGAATTAAACTTCAATTCAACACAAAATTTCTATTTCTATGAAATAATTCAAAATTCATATACTTATTTCTGTAAAATAATTTTTGAATCTTTTAATTACAATACATTATATGCAAAATTACTGTTTCTTATAAAATCAAATTTAGCTCATTAATATGTTTTACTTGTTGATAGTTTGTGTAATGATCCTTATTTTAAATTATTAAAAGTTATTTTGAGATATGCAGCATTAATAATATTTTAAATTTATATATATATTATGATTATTTGTAAATATTTATTCTATTTTAAATATTTTATTTACCTAATGGTCATATTTGTATGTTATTATTATTATTATTATGATTATGTGTATTGTGTTGTGTGTGTATATATATATATATATATAAAGAGATCAAAAAGTAAAAAACTGGTCAACCTTACCTTTTCCCACCCCACCCACATTTTTTTTTTCTTTTCTTTCTCCTTCTTTTTGCTTCTCTGTCCACTATTGCTGATGCCACCAAGCTCCACCAGCCACCATTCGTGCCACCCAAGTTCACCACCTTCCTCCCTCATCTTCCTAACGCCGTCTGGAGCTTTGGAGTCGTCGGAAACCATGTGTTGCCATGATGAGCTACTGTAGTTCCGATGGAAAAACAGTCGATTTAGCTCGAATTTTTGGACTTGTTAGGCTCTTCTTAATTCGTACTTTTCGATTATCAAGTTGATTCAAACTTAAGACGTATAGTTAATTATATATCTTCAAGTTGTAGTTTATATCTAATAGGATTTTTTATTTTTTTTAATTTGAATTTAAATGATTCTTGTTAACACTCTTTGAAAATGTTATTATATACATCCTTAACTTCTCAAATATGTTTGTCGCTAAATAAATAAGGTTAACCGATTGCACAGCCTGGATGACAAATATATAACCAAAATTAAAATGAAATTAAAAAATTTTAAATAAACAAATTGTTAAATTCAAGGTGATGTGATCCATCGTGTGAATCATGTGGTCCTTTGACAAATGACAGTACACAACATTCACTTTACATAATGACTGTTTCAACTTTATAAACTTAACAAGCAAAGTACGGATGCCAGTAAAATGTTAACTTCTGATGAAGAGTTGTCGGTAAATTAAGAATATATCTACTTAACTGGTGACAAAGAAATCTATAGCATTATCTACTTTTGCTAAATTTAAACCTAGCCAGTATACATCTAATCTTTGCTTCCAAGAGATCTGAAGTCTAAGTACAATTTGACTGCATAAAGTAGCTAGTTCAAAGTAAGTTTCTCACTTTCTTTTTTTTTTTTTTTTGGGTGTATTAGTTGATAGACTAAATAATGATAATTCTTTTACATGATAACTAATGTATTAGTTGTGTTAACTCCGTGAATTTAAATTCTAGAGTGTGTGATAACATAATTTACTTTAAATTCTGAGTTAATTGTTTGGCATGTTGATAGGATTGTGTTTTTCGAAGGCTTATAATGTCAAAGTATCATGAGTTTTGATTTCCACTTTTTAAGTGGTATAATTTCACTAGCTATAAGATTAAGACATTGCTAAATTATTTTAGATTACTACAAGATTTGAAATACATATTTCAAATATTTTACGCTTGATAAATAATAAAAAATATAATAGGTATATATTGTTGAGAAAATAAATATTTTTATTGTATATATTAGGAAGTAAATATTTATATATAATTAGAAATAAAGTTTTATTCTATTTAGAATGTTATTCTATTCCTAATTAGGTTGTGATTAGGATTCATATGTGTATATATAAGGGGTGTAATCCTTTTTTGAATATCATGAAAAAATATTTCCTTTAAATTTTCTCTCTTTTTCTTTGAATTTTTTTTTCATGGTATCAGAGCATACTCATTGAAATCGAATTTTTTTATTGAATTCTTGCAAATCGTATTTTTTTCTTCCTTTGAATTTTTTGAATCTTCAAAATCATGACCACTGAAAATACATCCATCGTATCCCATGGAATACCCAATTTTATTCAAAACCTGCAAGATAATTCTCCCTTTCCTATAGGAATTATCCTTGATGATACAAACTATACTCTATGGTCATAGATTATGGAGATGCGAATTGGAGTTAGAAATAAATTTGGCTTTCTTAATGGTACTACGCCAAAGCCACCAGCAGGAGATAAAACATTAGAGACTTGGCTCCTTGATAATAATCGAGTCAAAAGTTGGTTGATTGACTCCATGAGTCCGACATTAATGCAGAGATTCATCCGTCTTCCAACAGCAAAGGTCAAAAACCTTCTATGATGGATCTGACGAAACTCAGTTATTTGAATTGAACCAGAAATCATTCACAACATGTCATAATGGTAAGCCATTACCTGTATACTATAATGAACTAATTGGAATATTTCAGGAAATCGATGCCCGGACGTGTGCATAAGGGAGAATGTTAATGGAGTAGTATCACTCCATAAACATATTACTCGGCTTCGAACACATATTTTCCTAGTCGAGCTTGATTTAGAATTTAATAATGCTTGGAGTGAAATACTCCAGAAGGATTCACCTCTTAATCTTGAGTCTAGTTATGCATATGTCCGAAGGGGTCACAACTAGCGACATATGATGGAAGAACCGAAGATACTGCCAGACCATTCTGTACTTGTAGCAGCTCAAACTTGTCCCCAGTTCAAAGGAAAAATACTGAGTAAGCCTATCACATACACCTGTACTCATTGTGGCGAAGTTGGACACTCCAAGGAACGGTGCTATGAAATTGTGGGATATCTAGAATGGTGGGATTTTAATAGAAAGCTTCGTAAGAAGCTCGACAAGGATGCAATTGCTACTTCTACTAAACCAAGTGATGATCTTAATACAACTTCAGGTATGACAAATATTACTCGAAATAATATATGGATTATTGATACAGATGCTACTGATCATATGACAAACTCCACTGACCATCTTATATCTATCTGTCCATCAACCCAATAAAATATTCTAACTGCTAATGGAGGCATAATACCAGTCACTCATAAGGGATCAGTATTTAACTCCGACTCTCTTAATTTAGATACTATTCTTGTTGTTCCATCTCTTTCTTGTAATCTACTATCTGTTGGCCAAATCACTGAAACCTTGAATTGCACTGACAAATTTTGACCTAATTATTGTGTATTTCAGGACATTACAACACACCAGATTCTTAGCTTTAGTGTTAAACATGGAAAGTTGTACTATCTTGAGTTGCATGATGATTCAAGACGGAAGTCAAGTCAAGTTAATAGGGTTGGTAGAAGTTGCTTGAGTGAAGACCAAGTAATCTTATGGCATCGTTGTCTTGGGCATCTCTCTTTTCATTATCTTAGACAAATAAAACCGAATTTATTTTTGCATACCACAAACTCAGAATTCAAGTGTGATGTTTGTGAATTGGCAAAAGGCCACCGAATTTTCTATGTACCGAGTTATAATAAAAATTCAATTCCATTTATGACCATTCATTCTGATGTATGGGGACTTGTAATATCCTGAGTTTTTAAATAATTTTAAACTGCATCGGGATATGCAGTGTTAATAATTTTTATACATATTTATAATATTTTTATGATTTTGTTATTTATTGAAGCTAATTTTAATTATTGTATATTACTTTAAGAGATTTACGTAAAATTTTCCCAGGAATTGTATTTTCGGAGAAATTAAAATGTAAATAATTTAATATTAATTATCTTAAATAGTTTTACGAATTTGCATGAACTCATACATAATTTTAAAGTACTAAATAAAATGTATATATGAACATTTATTTAAATTAAATTAGGGTTTAATTAATTAAATTAATTTTTATTATTTAGTTTTATATTAATTAATTAATTATATGTGTATAAATTATTAAAATATATGTGTGGTGAGTATTAATGTGTTTGAGATTATATATTATTATAATATATAGTATAGATATATATATATACATATATACATAATTTATTATCAAAAATCAAAAGCTTGCAAAAATTACGGAATTGCCCCTTTCTTCCTCCTCTTCTTCCCGATCGTCCCATCTCCATTTCCGGCCGTTGCAAGCTGATTTTCTTGCCGTCGGTGTGCCTCTTGGCTTACCACCACCACCTCCAGCCTTTCCCGACACCTGAAGCCACCATTTCCGGCATGTTTTGGCCGGAAAAGTCAAGAGAAGCCGAAATCATTTCCACTGTAGATCACGCTGATTCCGGTCATTGTTTTTGACATCGCCGGTCTCTATCTTCTCATTGAGCTCTGGTGAGTGTGATTCCAAGCTTTTTTTCACTTAAAATGGTCTAGATTTCCCTAGGTTTTGATTTTCCATTTTTGGCCTGTTAGGGTTCTTGAATTTTTTTAGCTTCAATTTGATTGATTCAAGAAAACTCCCTTCACAAAAATTGATCCTAGTATCTTAATCTATACTTTGAATTTTTTTAGAATTTTTGGGAATTATTTTGATTTTTGTGAATTTTTGATTATTTTATTAATATTTTTTAATTTTCGAAAATTAATTAATTAAATTATGAAATTGTGTTTTATGGTAATTATAGGTGTTGAAATAAATTTTATAAATTTATTTTTAATTTTTGTGAATTTTATATAATTATTTGGAATTTATTAGTTTATGTAATTTTAAAAAAATTAGGTTAATTATGTGTTTAATTAAAATTAATTGGTTAATTGAGTATATTTATTGATATTATTGAATTATATTTTGATAAAATTAATTTTGAGTAATTATACTATTTTTGGTGAATTTTTGATTAATTTTAGTGAATTTATATATATAGGGGTATTTTGGTAATTTGACACTAAATTAGCTAAAAATGTAATTAAATTGGTTTTAATAGTTATTTAAGGTATAAAAATGATTTCTACAAAATTTTTAGTAGTTTTAACTAATTAAAACTATTTTTCGTAAATTATTTTTAAATTATATATATAATATACGATTTTTCGATATAAATGAGTTTTTATCGGTTTTTAACATGTTTTAGGGTTAATTATGTAATTTGGAGTGATAAAATGTATTTTTATTATAAAAGGGCATTTTCGATATTTCTGTGTTATTCTGTGAATTGTGAACCTCGGTCGGTGAATTGTAGTTTGGAGTTCGACCGAGAGATTGTGGTTGTGTTCTGTGTGTTATTTCAAAGTGTGTTTCTTTACAGGACTGGCTCTACTCTTTGAGTAGAGAGATGTCCGTTTTACAGGGGAGGTTCTGTAGGATTTTCGGTAGAGTTATCGTAAAACGTGATATCCAGTTGAATTCTAATTTTAATTCTAATTCTATGTCTAGTATTCTAAATCGAGTTTCTAGGAATTTCTATTAGATTTATTCTGATTTTCTGTTATCATCTGTTTGTTTAGTTGCATCGAAACCGAGGCCTAGTGGACCAGGCCCGTTGGACCCATCTCAAGGAGCGCAATAACAGTGAGTTGTTATTTTATATATATACATATATGTTTTAGGGTGCATGTTTTATAAATGTATGGTTTATTTTGATAAAATATGCATAAATGATTTAATTATTACTTAGGTTTATTTTTGGTATATTTTAAACTATATGCATGTTTTATTAATGATTTATACATAAAATGTTTTTAAGTATATTTCTAGTTCATTTTGTAATTGAAGTGGATTTATTTGACGTATATATACTCGAAATATACATGGTTTACTTTTGGTATATTTCTAGTATATATATGGTTTATGTTGCTATTTTATTGAAATTCATGCATCATTTATTTATGAATGTATGTTTTATATTAATGAAGGATATCAATAGAACATGCTACCTAGTGGGCAGCACTAGGACCGAGTACATACCGGTACACTGATAGCATTTAGGCTTCATTACTAACCTATTTGTGGATATTGATCGGATTGATTTGATTTGATATGTGATATGATTTGGGAGTGTGATTGCTAGAGCTCGGTTGACCAAGTGTCTCGGTGCCAATCATACTGACAGTCAGATTGCTGAAGCTCGGTTGACTTAGTGTCTCGGGGCCAGTTTACTGTCCAAATGGAATAAGTGAATTTATTTGGAATAAGTGAGCCTGTATGGCTAGAGTGTTGTTTAGCACTGTTTGAGGTTGTAGTTTTCTAGGGTTCTATTTGATCCTTCATAAACAATGATTTTTAATAAATATATAAAATGATTTTGTTGCATCTGTGTGTATTTGCCTGTATATATATTTATTATATATACTATTGCCTGTGTGCATTGTCATTTAGTATGCATGTATATATATTATAAAAATTCACTCAGTGAGGTCGGACTCCCCTCCATTGATTCTTTTTTAGGAGAGTCATCGTCTTCAGACGTTAGTAGCAGACCCATTCGTCGGATTTCTTCCGCCCCGGCTTCACTATGTAAACTGCTTATCTGAGCTTTATTTTATAATCTAGACACTGCAGTAGTTGTAAACAGTTATGGGGTTTGTGTATTATATTTGTGTGAGTTATGTATATTAAATATTTGAACTGGATTTGTATTGAAAGATTATTTATATATATGAGATGAGATGATTATTTAAATCCATTGATGTATATTTACTTATCTTATTTATGATTTTTAATTCCGCTGCAAATTATTGCATGTTTTATTTATGTTATTATTATTATTATTGCATGTTTTATTTTATTTTTTAGGCTTGCTACGGGTTCCGGATTTGAAAGAATTCCCATTCCCTAGCGTCGGTTATGGCCCCTATTTTGGGTCGTGATAGGACCTGCTCGGATTCCTACTTTATCTGGTGCTCGATATTTTGTAACATTTATTGATGAATGTACCCAGATGACTTGGGTATTACTACTTTCCAATAAAGGAGATGTGTGCTTCAAGTTTCAGGACCTATACAACATGGTGGCTACACAATTGCCAGAGTAAAATCTGAGTCTTGCAGTCTAATAATAGTAGAGAGTATGTTAACTTAATTCTCAATGATTTTTGCCACAAAAAGGGCATTCGCCACCAAAATTCTTATGCCGGCACTTCTTAACAGAATGGTATAGCCGAACGGAAGAACCGACAATTATTGGAAGTCGTCCAAGCATAATTGTTTGACATGAATGTTCCTCGAGAATACTAGGGAGAGGCTGTTCGATCCGCTGCGTACCTCATAAACTGGACACTATCACGAGTACTCAATTTTAAAACTCCTCTTCAGAAACTTCAGGAACTTGTCATATCTCCACCCCTCAATAATCTTGAACCCCAAGTTTTTGGATGCTCAGTATATGTTAATCAGACACTCGATAAATTAGACCCTCGAGTTATCCGGTGTATCTTTATTGGCTATGTGGATTTACAAAAAGGATATTGGTGTTATGATCCGACTACAAAAAAGATGTATATCACTCGGAATGTTCGATTTCATGAAAATTGTCCTTTCTTCTCCCACTCTGAGTGCTCTCTTCAGGGGGAGAAAAATATGAACCTCTTTGAGATTGAAGATATCATTATGAGTGTTCCGAATTCGAGTCTCCCAAATGTTTCGAGCATCCCACCCGGATAGACATCTAGTGTTCTGAGTATGAGCATTTTACCCAGACAGACATCTGGTGTTCCGAGTATGAGCATCTCACCTGGACATATCATCGAAGAAAATTCAAGTAATCAAAATAGTACATCTTCCCAACCCATACCAGAAGTTGAAGAAACTCTAGATGTGGTGCATAATAAGGTAAACTTGTCTCTTTTAATTCCAAATGCTGAGCCTCATTATCCTTCTAGGAACAACATAGGGGTTATGAAAAAATAATATGATCCGGACCTTCATACCAAAGCTAAATACCATATCGACAACTTCATATCAACCAACCATTTGTCTAACTCACATGCACTTACTGTAAATCAATTATTTACTGTATCTATTTTGAGTAATGTGCAGGAAGCCTTAAATGATCTAGATTGAAAGAAAGCAATGAATTATGAAATGGAGGCATTGCAGAAGAACCAGACATGGGATCTTGTTCCTCTTCTGGAAGGAAAGAAAATAGTGGGGTGCAGATGGATATTCAATGTCAAACTCAATCCAGATGGAAGCATAAATCGATATAAAGCTCGGTTGGTAGTAAAAGGGTATACTTAGAAGTATGGAATTGACTATGAAGATACATTTGCCCTAGTAGCAAAAATGAACACCATCCAGGTCCTTATTTCCTTAGCTGCCAACCTGGACTGGCCGCTGCAACAATTTGATGTAAAGAATGCATTTTTGAATGGAACCATAGATGAAGAAGTATATATGGATCCACCACCCGGAACTAAATGTACTGATTGAGTATGCAAACTAAAAAGAGCATTGTATGGACTCAAGCAATCACCTCGGGCATGGTTTGGTAAAGTGATGTTGATCACACACTATTCATCAAACAGAAGTTAGGTAAAGTCACCGCACTGATTGTATATGTTAATGATATAGTGGTCATTGGAAATGATCCGAGTGAGACAACAATCTTGCAAAGACAGTTAGCATCCGAGTTTGAACTTAAGGATTTGGGTAACTTGAAGTATTTTTTAGGAATTGAAGTTGCAAGATCAGCTCAAGGAATTTCTCTTTGCCAATGAAAGTACATAATGGACCTACTGACAGAGACAGGGATGCTTGATTGTAAGCCAGCCGAGACTCCCATTGAAGTCAACCATGGACTTTCAGTCCTAGAAGATCAAGTTCTAACTGATAGAGATCAGTATCAAAGGTTGGTGGAAAGGTTGATTTACCTATCTTATACTCGGCCAGACATTGCTTATGCAGTAAGTGTTGTGAGTCAGTTCATGCATTCTCCGAGTAAAGAACATATGAATGCAGTATACTGAGTATTAAGATATCTAAAGTCTTCTTCAGGTAAAGGGTTATTCTTTGGGAGGAATAAGGATTATGAAATTACTGGATATACTGATGCTGATTAGGTTGGTGATCGGACTGATCGAAAATCAACATCCGGGTACTTTACATTTGTTGAAAATAATTTAGTCACTTGGAGAAGCAAGAAGCAGAAAGTTGTAGCAAGGTCAAGTGCTGAAGCTGAGTTTAGAGGAATGACTCATGGAATATGTGAGTTGCTCTGGGTAAGGCGAATTGTTCAAGATCTGGGATTAAAACATTCGAAGCCTATGTTGTTACATTGTGATAACAAGGCAGCCATAGCAATTGCAAATAATCCGGTTTAACATGATCGAACTAAGCATGTAGAGATTAACAGACATTTCATAAAAGATCATCTAAACTAAAGGACAATTGATCTTCCATATGTTTCGTCTCAGACTCAACTAGCTGACATCCTCGCAAAGGTTGTATCCGGAAAAACATTTTACAACTCACTTGGCAAGTTGGGAATGATTGATATACATTCACCAACTTGAGGGGGAGTGTTGAGGAAGTAAATATTTTTATTGTATATATTAAGAAGTAAATATTTGTATACAATTAGGAATAAAGTTTTATTCTATTTAGGATGTTATTCTATTCCTAATTAGGATGTGATTAAGAATCTTGTGTGTATATATAAGAGATGTACCCCTTCTTTGAATATTATGGAAAAATATTTCCTTTAAATTTTCTTTCCTTTTCTTTAAATTTTATTTTTCATATATTTGACACATATCTAACAATTTAGTGTAATACACTTAAAATAGATAAAAATTACTTATAATTTTTGACAACGTGACATTTATTTTATCATTTTGCAAAATTTTAATAGATTATTATTCAACTTTTGAGTGCTTGTTTCTCCATTATTATATATCTTATATACATGTATATGTTCAAGCCCAATTGATATACATGCTTTTATAACATTAGCAAGTGGATATTTTATTTACTCCTAGCTAGGAACACAAACATGGATTCAGGAACGATGAAAAGTATTTTATTAGCAATCTTGAATGAGGACGGGAGCAAACTGATCAAACATTCCAATACCGATAATGTGCTGAACCCAATAACAACTAGTAAAGACTTTTCCGAAAGGCATCTCCTCTCAAAGAACTACTTGTTATTGCTCTCGGGCCCTCTCCAGGCCCTGATAAAGTCATCAATGTTTTGTCGATAAAGAATGCGCATGGAGACACAATGATTCACGAAGCAGTCTCGGCTAGAAACTATGAAGCACTAGATCTCATTGCTGGTAGATGTCAACAGCTTGCTGAACATAAAAATAAACGCAATAGACTCCATTCACTACAACAAACTTAAGTATTAGTGGCAATTTTTTATGATCATGAAATTTATTGTCACAAAATATATACTATATGTGACAAGAATTTTTTATCCGTCACAATACATACTTCATAATTAATTATAAAATAATATATGACAATATTATTGTATTGTCACAAATCTATATATATATATAGCTTTTGTGACAACATGTTAAAAATTGTCATAAACAGTTTAACAAAATTTAGAGATACAACTTGTTATGACCATTACTTATTTTTATCACTAAAAATGTTTTGGTGACACATTAAAGTTGTCACATAAAATGTATACAATTAATTTTGCATGGGTGAAGATTTTTGCACTTCATTTTTGTTTTTTAAAATTGTAAATAACATATCTATTTTCTATTGCAAATTTTTATTCTTTTATTAATTACAATTACTAAACTACCATTTTTTTTCATTTTCCTTCTAAATTCATTGTTTGATATTTAATATTTTAAAAATATTTGTAATTGATTTTTTTTTTTGCATTAATAAAATTTAATATAGTTATTGTTTTTAATAAGCACTCTTTAACTTTTAACTTATCTGGAATGTAGAATTCACACCAATTATAGTAAATAATAGATCTTTTATTTTTTATGAAGAGATTTTTTTTAAATATCATATGCACATAATTTTTTTTTTTATTTTTATCATCACTTTTTAAAAAATAATTTAAAAATCAAATTATGTGATTAAAAAAATCATTATAAAAATTCAACAATAATTCATCATATAAAAATTATTTATAAATTCAATTAATAGAGCTAAAATCATTTTACTTGTAATTTAGATCAAACATATCCCAACAAATACTAACTATATTATACAAGGAAAAGTCTATTTGATAAAAAATATATATAGCACTTACTTTTCTATTATTAATATGTTATAACACTTGTCTAAAATTACAATAATTTTTTATATGATGAATTTTCATTAAATTTTTATAATATATGTTTTTAATCATGTAATTTGATTTTTATATTATTTTTTAAAAAATTACTATGAGAAAAATAAAATAATGTGCATATGATATTTAAAAAATTGTTCATAAAAGTAAAAATTAAAAAAAAATCATAAAAAGTGAAAAAAGATTATTTTTTTTAATAATTGTCTAAACAAATTAAAAGGTAAAGAGTACTTATAAAAAAAATTGACTATGCTAAGTTTATTAATGCAAAAAAATAAAATAAAATTGATATAAGCTCAAACACAAGTAGTTTTATAATTTTAAACATTAAATAGTAAATTTAGATTAAAAAAATAAAAAGAGTTGAAGAATAGTAGTTAATGAAAAAATAAACATCCTAAATAATGGGTAATTATATAACATAAAATTTAAAAAAAAAACAAAAAATAAAGTACAGACATAAAAGGGTGAAGTGTAAAAATCTGCACCTTTAATTTTGTCACAGTATTTTTCAAGTTTAAGCTTAATTTCGTTTATACTAAGTGACATTAATTAACAATCACTATTATATATTCAAAATACATTTATTACTATAAAAAATTATCACTTATTAAATTTATATTTTATCAAATATTTAATAATTACCATACACTTAAAAAATAAACTAAACTTCTAAATTTACCTGCACTTTTACATAATTTATGGAGATTTTTACTTGATCTTTTTTTTTACTACATTAAATTAATTCTAACCTATGATCTAAAAATTTTAGGAATTTTTTCATAAAGCGACCAAAAATAAAAAAATATTATCAAAAGCTACATTAATCAAAATATTTTTAAAACTAATTTTTCTGTTTTCAAAACTAACTTTAACTTTTTTTTTCTTTCAAATATACTTCACTTTCTTTTTCTCCCTTATTTTTAAAGTAACATCCTTTTTTTTCTCAACATTTTTTTACTGTCTTCATCTTCGTTTTTTGCTCAACATTTAGCATCCATTTTTCTATTTAATTAATTTTTTTATCTAATAGAAAAGGGGCTAGTTTTTTTTCCTCAACATTTTTTCTATTGTCTTCATTTTTTTCTCAATATTTTTCTACTGTCTTCATCATTTTTTTTCTATTTTTAAGGTATTGTCTTCATTTTTTTCAATGTTTTTTTTTGTTCAATATTTTTTTTTCTAATTTTAAGGTATTTTCTTCATCTATTTTTTTCTCATCGTTTTTTTTCTCTTCAAACCTTTTTTATTTAAGTAAATGATTATGTACTAAACATTTTATAAAAACAAGCAATAAATATATTCAACTGTTATAATAATAACAACAAGCAACATATCTTTAACTTTTGTAACAATAAGTAATAAATAAAATTTTTTACTTTTATGTTCTTAAAGAATAAAAAAAAATTAATTTTGATTTGTTTATTAAAATGTCTAATTTTTTTTAAATATTATTTGATACTTATTGATAATCAATATGTAACATGTTTACGATCCTTAAGGTTTATTTGTAACATTAACCAAAAAACTGAAAAGCAACAATCGAAAAAAAATAACAAAAAAATAATTGAAGAAACAAAAAACAACAATAGAAAAACAACAAACAATAAACTGAAAGACAATAAACAACAACAAATACATATAATTAACTTAACTAAAACAAAAAAACATAAAAAAAAAATAAAAACAACAAAAAAAATTATGTAATGTATCAAAAAAAATTCTTATTTTTATTATTAATACTAATAAAAGCAAAAATTTTAATTGAAAATAAAATAATTAATTTTAAGGATCTAAGAAAATAAAATAATTGTTGTAAATGAAAATGTTAATCAAATAATTTGATTGTAAAGATATTATTTAGACACCCAATTCGGTCGACCCTAATTAGGGGACTAATTAGGGATGCTCAGTTTGATCGGCCCATTGTCAAGCCCAATGATGAGAATGTGAAACTTGGACACAAGAACCAAACTTGAATCTCTAATTGGAAATGGATTGAAAGCCTAAAAGTCTCAAAAGTCCAAAACTTGGCCCAATTATCTAAAAATAACTCAGGCCCTCTTGGCCCAGCACAGGCCTGGGCCAAAGAGGCGTCGCCTCAGTACAATGAGGCAATCGCCTCTTTGGCAGCTGTTGTAGATGCGTTCGCTTCATCGTAGAGGCGCCGCCTCTGTGGCAGACCACTTGCAGCTGCATTAAATGCAGTTGCAGCTTTGGTGGCCAATTGGTGTGGGCCCCACACCCCAGACTTGATTTTGCATGAGGAAAAGATTTTTAGGGGGAAGGAAAAGGCTATGGAGGCTCATGATGAGCTAGAAAGCCTAGGGGCATGGACAAGGGAGGAGACCTATGAGAAAAAAAAGAGACCATAAGAAAAGGGGGAATTGGAAAAAAACAAGAGAGGAGGAAGCTCTGAAGAAGGGAGAAGACAAAGGGAGACATTCTAGAGAAAAGGGGAAAGATCCAAGCCAAAGGAGTTCATTTTCTTTTGGAGAGGAAAGAGGAAAACTTGTCTTAAAGTGGAAATCACACTCTAGTAAGGATCATAACCAAAGACACATCTCTGAGGGCCTATCATTTTGGTAAAAAACCTACATTTAAACTCAATATCTTTATAACTTCATCATTTGTGTGTTTAGTTTGTATATGATTGATTTATTAGTATACTTTAGGTATATTTTAGGTTTATTTCATTTGTTATACTACCTCATTGATCTGATCTCTCGACCTATTGCATGTAGTTGTAATTTGGCACCTGTTGGATGCATGTATTGATTGCTTAGGATAGAAGTATACTCGTTTTGAGAGTTAGGTTAGCCTATCGATCAGGCGACACCTCTTCATAGAGGCGTCGCCCCCTGTCAATGAGGCGATCGCCTTTTCATCACCACATTGACAGGTCAACCAACTGCTTGGTTCTTCTCCCTTTATAAGATTTTACGTGATGTTCACTTCACATGTTCTTTTTGTCTTCACGCATAATTATTTCATTGCATGATGGTGATTATCTTGATTATTTAATGATTTCTTTGGCTTGTGACATAAAAACCCTCCTTTTTTAGAATATTCCTTTATAAATATTGTTATATATGATTTCGTGTTTTGAAAGAAGGAACTAACCGTATGATTATTGTAGGAATTACTTGATGATTTTCATCATTAAGTAATCACCTCCATTAGCTAACCCTTTAGATCATTGCGTTTGTGTAAATGGTTTGTTATTAGTTTACTTTTGGTATATGTATGGTTTATTTTCTATATATTATTCTTTTATTTTGCCTAAAAGCGTTGATATCCTTAATTTCTTTCCCCATTTGATTCGAATGTATGGTTGTAAATTATTACTTATTTTATTTTTGTTGAATGTTGGGACTTAAAAGCATGAAATTTTATTAATGTGCAAACTTGGACTTAACTATAAAATTTGGCAATTACACGTGTGGTAATAAAGAAATAATTTAATAATTAAAGGTAATAATACACAAAACACAAACGGAGGCCAACTATAAGGTTGGGTGGGCATTCCAAAAGCCCATACCCAGTTTTCGAACCCGTTCTCTGGCGACAGCTTTTGGGAACCTCTGTAGAATCTAGTCGCTGTATAGTGTGTCCCAACTTTTATCCAGATGGCAACTTCATCTCCGAATAGGCCCAAGACCTATATCGTATTTCCAAGTGGGCCTCGAACCCACACAGTGCTATCGTTGCCAAACACTTAGGTATATGCTAAACCCCGCCGCTTACAATGGCAACTCCACTGGGGATAGAGAAACTGATTCCAATGTTTTGTGTTTTATCATCTTTAATTATTTTCTTATTTCTTCCTGCATTTATGCATTCACTACACATTTTGCATATAATGAGCACTTCAGTCCCAAATAAACCCGACAATAGTTAGTACTTCGCTACCTATATTTCACTCAAACCTGGTGGTGGAATATTTGATTATTGTCACTCACGACACTTACTAATCTGCGTTGTTTGACCTTTGAGTGGGGAGAAGTATATGGATGTATATCGTTATAGGAATTGAAGCCTTTTTACCCAAGACTCAAGCCCATGTAATGACCTAGCAACTATCCTTAGGAATTTTCCCCACATGCATGTGTGTTATGCCATATAATGGACCCTTAAAATAAATCTTAAGCCCATCAATAAGCAATCCAAGGTAAAATGGGCCCTCGTGTCTAGCCAAAGCCCATTATAAATAAACTAAGTTAATGAGGGCCTCTCATGCCTATTCATAACCCATTTCAAGTGGGCCTTGACAAGTGAGTTTATGGTGCTAAGGACCTTGGCTCATAGGAAATGGACTCGGGCTTTATTTAAAGGATCCGTTAATTATCTAAATCATTTTGAGAGTTATCTTGCATATGTCAGGTTTTGTTATCCCTTGTTGATAATTAAAACCTAGGCCAAAACTCTTAGGACAAGATACTCGCCATTGAATAAGCGTGTGGGAGAAATAAGGGCGGAAGTTTGCACGTCTAAGACTTCGCATTTTGGTTTTGTGTATCTTTTTGTTTCTTTCTTTCTTTCTTAAGTTTTCTAAAAATAAAATGGACTTGCATATCATGCATACACGTCATGCATCATTCTAACAAACGATTTTGCAGCACTATAGATCCTTTGAGCTTAGCAGGGTGGGTCCGGATTAGTTCAGGTCGTTTGGTTAGAAATTCAGAAGTGGGAATGGTAGGAGGGTGCGATCTAGAGGCATTTAAGGCACAGTTAAAAGAAAAAGTGATGGCAAAAACCCGATATATAATAAAGGAGATAATGGGGGAAATTACTAAGCTCATTAGGGAGAATCAACCAGCACAGCCGTCCAATGCGCCACCAATCAATCCGATGGATCTTGATGAGGAAATCCTAATTAGGGAAAGGGAAGAAGATAATGTGACGGTGCTGGCCAACCCATCAAACAGAAGAAATATGAACCCAACCAAAGATGTGGGGCAAATCGAGTGGGCCAAGAGCATGACCAAAGCAATGAACCAAATGCAGATGATGATAAAGGAGAAGGGTATGGTCACCCCCTTAGATTATACCGATCTGAATCTAGAAAGGGAAGATGAACCGCTGCCCCATAAATTTAAATTTTTGAATATGAGGAAATACACTGGCGCTGAGGATCCCTATTTACATTTGAAGTAGTATATGACTTATATGAAAGCTACTGAGTTGACTAAGAGCCAGATCATTAAGTAGTTCCCTATTTCACTGGAGGGAGCGTCGATCCACTGGTACTACAACTTGAAACCACATGTCCAATTAGATTAGAAGGAATTATGTGCCACCTTTATCAAACAATATGGCCTCAATGTTCAGTTAGAGGTGTTCCTGAGAGATCTACAGAACACTAAGAAGAACTTTAACGGTCTTTTACTGATTACCTGACTCATTGGAGGGGAAAGTTATCTTTGCATAGGCCTACTGAGTCAGATCAGTTAGTCCTAGAAATAGAGGGATGTGTCTTGGCACTGTTTAGAAGGTTGAAAGATTTAGGGATCAAAAATTTCAAAGAATTGTATAAGTTTAGGGTCCAAAAAGAGTCAGGTCTGGCTTAAGAAAAGAAATTCTTCGTAAGGAGGTTTGGGGGCAAGGAAGGAGCTGGTTCAAGTGGTAATATTTAAATCAATGCTATCCGATCACTGAGCAACAACATGCAAGTTAATGCAGTTAGACAGCCCCAGATATTTTTGAATTTGGGATGCCCTCTATCCAAAGTCTTCGATAAGCTTATTGAGAAAAACCTATTGTGGCCTTTACCTTCACAACAACCCTTATCTGGTGCCAACCCAAAGCTTTTCTACAAGTTTCACCAGACCATTAAACATGATACTAATATTATGCCGGGTTAAAGCATGAAATCCAAGACCTGATTGACTCAGGCAAGATTACTAACCTAAAAACCAGAAAGCCAAATACACAAACCAACCCCTTGCTCAACCACCAAAATATGCCACTACCAAAAGCACCCATTTTGATGATCAATACTGGTCTAACAGAGGAGCAAGTCCTAAACTCCTTCATGGATGTCACTCACAACTCCTTAAAAACTGAACCTGAGAACCCAAAACCAAGCAAACAACCCACGGACTTGCATGTGCATGTCTTGGACATATAGAGTTCTGATGATGAAAGTGAGGGACAGGTTGAATTGTGAGACAATGAAAGAAGTAGATCAGGCCAGTCTATGGGGTAGGTTGAAGAAAAGAAGGAAGAACCCGAGACTGCCAAGTCTGAGCCTAAAAAGATAGAATGTTCAGAAAAAGAGAAAGAAGTAAAGCAAAGTGAGGGGACTGTTGCCAGTGTTTGGGAGTTACTTATGCATTCCAGGGATCATAGGGAGGCTTTGGTTATGGCGTTGGATCAAAAAAAGATCTCCACTAGTTGTACCCCAGAGTAGATGGTTGGATTACTAATGGAAACTCCTCAAAGGACGATAACATTTTCTAATGATAACCTACCTCTAGAGGGGAGGGACCACTATAAGGCCCTATTCATCAAGGCTGAGGTGAAGGGAAAAATGACTTACTGCATGATGGTCGATAATGGTTCTACCATCAATGTGTGTCCATTAAAGATTTTGCCAAAGTTAGGGTTGACGGTTGTCACCATCTTCGCTGAAACCGAAGTTGCTGTGGCTGCATTGAAATTGACCCCCAATGAGATCTCTATAAGCCTCAGTTTTGAGGTTTGTGTAATTTATGAGGATGAGATGGATAAAAAGGTTATAAAGATGATGCGCAACATGAGGTTTATGCCCGACATGGGGTTGGGAAGAGATCAGAGCGGACCTTCAGAATTTATAGAAAATAAGATGCCTGTTTTGAAGCACAAGCTAGGATTCAAAGGGGTTGACGATATGGAGGGAAAGAAAGAAATATGGGGCTAGTCAAAATAAAAGAAAGAGGAAGTCGTGGCTGAAAAGAAAACTCTGTGGGAGATCTTTGTAAAGGAAGGCATCGGGCACCCCTATAATGGAACTCCAAAACCTCTTCTGATGGCTGGGGAAGTGATTCCAGGGTTTGAAATTTTTGCAGAATTTATGGACAGAGCCAAGGGTGTTACTATTGAAAAAGTCCCTATTGAGGAGTTGGTGCTGGCTGAAGAAAAATTTAAAGGCAATGAAGCTACCTCGAAGTTAAAAGGCATTGATAATTAAAGCAAAGAACTTGATTTTGAAGCCTACATCCTCAATTATATCCTAGATGTCTTTTATGATGACTATGATGTTTCTTGTACTTCTCTATTTGAAACTAATGACCTTTTCTTTTCGAAAGTGAATGCAATGAAGTCTGAATTTTCTTATTTGTGTGATGTGTTCCCTAATGGTTATTCTGTTTGTGATGATCAATTCATGCATATGTTTGACATTAATTCCATGCAAACTGAATCATTTAATTTAGGCACAAGCGATAATCCTAAAAATATATTGCTTGCTTCTGGATTAACTCATAATGAGAGAGAAAAAATGAAAGAAATCTTAATAAAGAAACAAAAAGTATTTGCTTAGGATTATAAAGACATGCCTAGAATCGACAGGGAGATCTTAGAACATAGGATCCCCACACATTCTCACATAGCACTAATAAAGCAAAAGGAAAGGAGATTAAGATTGCAATGGGCTCTTCTGGTCAAAGAAGAAGTCAAAAAACAATTGAAGGCAAAGTTTCTGGAAGTGGTAGAGGACACCTAATGGTTGGCCTAAGAAAGATGGGAGGGTCAGAGTATGTATGGACTACCGAGATTTAAACAAGGCTTGCCCCAAAGATGACTTTTCACTATCACACATCGATACGCTAATTGATAGTGCGGCTTCCAGCGTGATGTACTCTTTAATGGATGAATTTTCAGGGTACAATCAGATCATGATGGCAGTAACGGACAAGCTAAAGACATCCTTCACCATCAAGTGGGGCATATACTATTACCAAGTGATGCCTTTTGGATTGAAGAACGCATGGGCCACTTACTAGAGGATGGCGATCGCTTTGCTGCATGACATGATCCACAAAGAGGTAGAAGTGTATGTGGATGATATGATGGTGAAATCCGCAACCAAGGAAGGACATTTTGAGGCACTAGATAAGTTTCTGGAAAGGGCAAAAAAGTACAATCTCATACTAAATCCAAAGAAGTGTATTTTTGGGGTTACATCTTGGAAACTATTGGGGCACATTGTCAGTCAAAAAGGAATAAAGGTGGATCCGGATAAGATTAAGGCAATCAGGGATATACCCGTGCCAAGGAACAAAAAAGAGGTCTGAGGATTCCTAGGGCATTTACAGTATATCAACAGATTTATTGCCAAGTTAACAACCGTTTGCAATCCTATCTTTAAGCTCCTAAAGAAAGATCAACCTATGATATGGGATGAAAGGTGTTAGCAAGCCTTTGAAGCTATCAAGGATTATTTGATGAATCCTCCTGTTTTACAACCGCTATGGCTGGGTAAAGCTCTAATCCTATATCTGGCAGTTGAAAAAGATGCAATAGGGGCAATGTTGGCACAGGAAGGTCAAGAGAAGATAGAGCACGCTGTGTATTACTTAAGTAAGAAGCTTCTGCCTTACGAAACTAGTTATAGTCTTGTGGATAAAACGTGCCTAGCAGTGATTTGGACAATAAATAAACTCCTACACTACTTTCAGTCTTACAAAGTGCTAGCAGTTTCCAAACATGATCCCCTCAGGTATCTCTAGCAGACCCCCTCTCTTATAGGAAAGTTGGCTAGATGGCTTGTTTTACTCATAAAATTCGTGAATATATATCCAAGAAAATAGTGAAAGGGAGAGTTGTAGCCGACTTCCTAGCACAAAGTTTGGTAGATGATGACCAAGAATGGAAGTTGAAGTTTCCTAACAAACACTTGGGGGTAATAGAGGTACAAGGTTGGGAAATGTACTTTGAAGGAGTCGTTAACAATAAAGGGGCCAAAATAGGTGTGATTTTAGTAACGCCAAAGGGAGAGATGATCCCAATGGCAAAAAGGCTTGAGTTTGAGGCAACCAATAACCAAGTGGAATATGAGGCCTGCATTTTTAGTCTGGAGGCATTACGCAGTGTGGGAACAAAAAATGTTACCATATACGGGGACTCCATGCTAGTTATAAAACAAGCTGCAAAGGAGTGGGAGATAAAAGAGGATAAATTGCGTTTGTACTGGGAATATCTCACTACTATCTTATGCTCATTTACTCATAGTAAGTTTATTCATTTGCCGAGAGAAGGAAACTAGATGGCTGATGCCTTAGCCATACTGGCCTTTATATGGGAAAATGGGAAACAGCCAGAGGCCAGGCCCTTAATTTTGAAAAAATCTCAAGGCCCTTATTATAAGGAGGTGAGGATGACACCAATCGACGCTGTTGAGAAGCCTTAGTTTTATGACTTACAAAGATATCTAGAGACTGGGCAGTTTCTAGATGGCATTGATAGGAAAAAGAGGGTATCCCTACAAATGTTATCTCGACAATTTATAAGTCACAATGGGATGCTATACAAAAGAATGTTGATTGGGGTACACCTCAAATGTGTTGATAAGGATGAATCATGAAAGCTTATGGAGGTGATTCATGAAGGAGTATGTGGGCCACACATGAATAGGACAGTCTTGGCAAAGAAAATAGCTTGCTAGGGTTACTTTTGGCTCACCATAGAAGCAGATTGTGTTAAATTTATGAAGAAATGTCACAATTGCCAAGCTTATAGTGATGTTAGCCACTTACCATCTATAGAACTTCAGGGAATGACTTCTCCTTAGCCGTTTGCTGTATAGGGGATTGACATCATATGAGAGGTAAAGCCAAAAGCATTTAATGGTCATCGGTATATGATTGTGGCTATCGATTACTTCTCCAAGTGGGTTGAGGCTGAATCTTATGCTACTGTGGGTTTAAAGCAAATGTCGAGGTTCATCAAGAAGAACATAATTTGCAAATATGGTTTGTCGCACCAAATTGTTACAGATAATGGGATTCAATTTCAAGCATAAATGGCTACGCTGCTGAAATACTACAAGATCGAGCACTACCAATCATCTCCGTATAAGCCATAGGTAAATGGGGTGGTGGAAGCAGCCAATAAGAATGTGAAAAAGATCCTAGCCAAAATGTTAGAGTATTACCGGGATTGGGCAAATTATTTACAATTTGCATTATGGGGGTATCGAACCACTGCCAGAACCTCGACAGGGGTTACTTTGTTCTCTTTGCTTTATGGATATGAGGCCATTTTGCCGATGGAGGTGGAGATAAGGTCAATTCGAGTCCTGCTAGAGTCTAAGGTCCCCGAGTATCAGTGGGTGGAGAGTCGATTAGCTCAGTTGACATTACTAGATGAAAAGAGGATGAAAGCTATGTATCATTCTTAGCTGTATCAAAAAAAGAATAGCCCAAACCTATAATAAAAAGATCAAGCCAAGAAAGAACTAAGAAGGGGATTTGGTATTGAAGCTTACAAAGTCAATTATGACCGACCTCGAGGGAAATTCAAGCCAAATTGGGAAGGGCTGTATTTGGTAAAGAAGTTATTTTTGAAAGGTGTTGCCATTCTGTCTGATATGGAGGGAAATGAGTTCAAGGAGCCCATCAATCTAGACAAACTCAAGAAATACTTCCTGTAAAAAGTCTTGCTAGGGAGAAAACCTCAAAAAGAGCTTGCTTAGGCAAAAATCAGAGACTAAAACAAAATAAAAAAAAAGAGAGTCCTGTTGGATTGAAAACCTCAATAGAGGCGGTCCAGGCAAAAGTTAAGGACGTGTAAAAGGAGAGAGAGAGATGCAAAATGGTTAGTTGGAAAACTGGCAAGGGTAAGCCAACTAATAATATAAGATGTATCAAAAGTGAAATGTATATGCATATTGTGCTTAAATTAAATGAAATAGATTGCTTCAATTATTGTTAAGCATTGCATAAAGTGTCTATTATAAGCTATTTAACTAATAAAAAAGGAAACTACATCTAACAAAAAGGAAAATGACGACTTAATTTCATGAGCTAATTTTATCTTCTTTTCTTTTGTTGGTCACCCCAAAAGCTCCATACTTGTAACTCTCTTGTTTTTAATAAATTCATCTCTTTCCGTCTGTTATAAGTAGACCCATGCTTTGTAATAATCATCAGTAGTCTGATCTCCGTTATAGTCTAAGTTTCTCTCGATGGTTCTTCGAGGCCAAGTTGCCACCAAGTGGTCCAGGAAGTTTTGAGAAAAGGGCCCTAGTTCGAACTTATGAACTAATTCTACAATCAGTTGTTTATGACCATATTGACGGGCTGGATTGTAAAAGGTAGCAAAATGAAGACCAACAATCGGAACACAATATGTATAGGACCGGATAGTCACATGTTGTAATCTCTACTAAGGGCACATCCAGCGGATCAGAGTGTCAGGAAATGTTGATAGCCAGTTGTGAACATCTACCGGAATGGGGTATAGCTTCCTTGTTTGATAATGTTTGGCCTTATAATGCCTAATGTCTTGAGGGGGTTTAAGCAAACTCAATTTTTCATAGAGCCACATCTACAAATTGACAAATGATTAGGTACAAATGATAGGACAGTTAAAAGTCAGGAATTGACACGGGAGAGCTTACCTCCAACAGAAAGGGACTTTCGGAGAATCGTCATGTCTCTGTGAATTTTTCCAGTCCAATAATGGTTTCTACTAGAATAAGAGGGAAGGGATTAAACCCTGATTCCACTTGATCAAGAATGGGAAGGACCTTCATATCACAGTGTTAGGAGGAAGAAACCAATAGAAACTGGGCGTACAAGCAAAGAGCTATCATGCGAGGCCAATGAGTTTCTTCTTTGTCCACACCCATAGTGATCTCAAGGAAGGATTCTAGTATGATTTCTGAGCTGAGAACATAGTGAGAAGAGGACCTTAGTGGAAGGTTGAACATATGAGCCAACTGGTATTGAATGGAGTGAAGGTTTGGGTTCTTAAGGTTAGGAATTGCAAGTCGACAAGTGGAATCTGTGTGATGACCAAGAATTGCTTCGAATTCCTCCGGTAAGGGACATATTTCCACTGTGTTAAACTAGAAAACATGCTTCTAAGGGTCCCAAAACTGAGCCATGGCATGAAAGAAAGGGAAATTGATCCTCCTAGCATATAGTGATTTGAAGACTGAAGAGTGGAATGGCTCTAACCTAGCCCAAGACCTATTATCCAAACTTTTTAAGATCTATTATAGCAGTTTGAGACTCCATTCAGCCATGATGCAGGCTTTTAGAGGTGTCTAGAGAGAGAAATTGAAGGTTAGGGATGAAGGTCTCTTAAGAACAAGGCTGGGCTAGGGTTTTGGGTTTTTAAAAGGGTAGCACCACCTTATGATGAGACGATCACCTCATCGAAGAGGCATCACCTCAGCACCAAGAGGTGATTTCCTCTTCATTAGAAAGCCATGAGGCAATTACCTCTTCAGCAGTGTCAGTTGTTAACCTTCATCGGACTATGCAATCTCAGTAAGTGTAAATCAGAGTGTAGCAGGGCAGGTGCACACACATGTAATCATTGAAATCAATTCACATGTAAAAGAATAAATTTATTTGAGATAAAAGCTAAATTCTATAAACAAAAAAGGGGAATAAAAAAGTGTGTGTGTTCATTGTTCAAGCTAGATAAATCAGTTAAATGAGAGCAACAATAATTCGTTGGCCTTGATTCATCAAGCATCTGATCCAGCACCCTTAATGTCATCCCCTCCTCCAACACCACTGCCACTCTCGTCCTCATCTTCATCGATCTGGAACACATTGATATGATGCTCGAGAGTGGCAATCCTGGCCCTACTAGCCTCATCCCGGTCCTGTTCAGGAAAATTGTAGGTTAGTGAATCATGCAAGCATGCATATATGTAGGGAATAGAAAGATTCTTACCTCCACTGCTGGGTGACCTCTAGCATGTAGTCTCTCTAAACCTCTATCATGCAGTACATGTATAGGCCCTGCTCCAGAGAAATTTGTATTGTTGTATGAATGTTAGGACTAACAGATGAGTTGAGAATAATAGTGAAAGCAGATTAGGAGTGAACTTACATGAGTGGCACTACCAGGGGTGCATGCAGGTGTCAGGTCATCGTCTAGAGTCAAAAACTAACGAGACAACTCATCAGGGAGAACCTAACATCAAGCTAAGGGGTCAGGGACATGGATGAAGTTGCCCGAAATAAACTGAGAACTATGAGCGGTAGGCGTCCTTGCTTGCTTGGTAGTTACTGAGGTCTCCTCCCTGCATGGGTCCAAAAAATGCCTCAAGGGCTCTCTCTCCTACACTCGAGATCTAGCATGGGGAATAGACCTAAAAGGTGCAGTCTAAAGGTAAGAAAAGGAAAGTATGTAAGAACACAGCTAGTTCTCAAAGTAAGGAAGAGGTGATAGGGATATACTTGAGAGGTAGAAGCGACATGGAAAGGGACCGTTAGTAAAAGGTGAGCTCGAACAAACTCCACGTATCGGCTCTTTACACGGATTATATGATCCATAGCCGATGAGCCTACGACAGCCTGAGCAAGGTCCTTATCGTCCAACTTGTGCTCCTAAAGCATGCTATTAGGAGGAGACCTAAGAATTCGTCTCACTCTAGCACCTCCCATCCAATTCAAGACCCGCTTGCCAAGGTACCAAACTCAATATCCAGGGCTACAAAGGAGTACCCTCTTCCAGGCTAAGGGTTGGGAATGAGTCATATTGATGGTCCAACTATCCTCAGGCCCCCACAAGTCATTTCGGATCTGCAAAAGTGGAAATGTCAACATGTAAGTAGATTAAATTTACATAATTTGCTAATGAAAGGGGTTGTGTTTTGTAGGTACCGCATCCTACGTCAAGGAGTTCAGGTGTTGCTTGTGGATATGCACTCGAGCAAGATGCCTTTTCAAGACACGGCTGGCACCCTATCTGCCGATAGTTGGAAGGTGATCCCCCACTCGCAGCACACTTACGAGTAGCTCCAGCTCCAAAGCCTAGACCTATAAAACAAGAAGAAGAGAGAAGCTGATTAACCAGTATAAGCAAGTGAAGGCTAGAACAAGTTAAGAAAGGGGAGGGTCACGACTTACTAGAATAGCATACTAAAAGCCGTAAAATCTCTTGGCCCCTCAAACCACCTTGTCCATGCTCCAATACAGATACGCGAGAGCACAGCTACCCCAGTTGAATGTAGATACCTGGTCAAGATCTCGAAGAGTTGGTAAGAATATCAAGTCGATCGAGCTGGCGGTGTCAACAAAGAAGGTGGTGCCAAGCAAGTAGAGCAGAAAATCCCTCACCACTTGATCAACCTCACGAGGAGTGATCATAGCTGCAGCTCACTCTCGAGTATAGAAGCTCTTGATCGAGTCTAGCTTGAGGGTATGAGTCCCCTTCATGTTGGGAGTCATGCCCAAAAGCCACTTGATGTATGCGGCCTTGTTCGGAAATAGCTGATGTAAGCTCACGTCGAGGGGGATGGGGTCTCCAACATAGGCAATCCTTGTAATAATGACAAATGACACTAGGTCCAGGGTGAGCTCACTGAATGGAAGGTGGAAAGTGTGGTCGTGTCGAACCACCTCTCCATCAGAGCATGTAATGGCTGATAATTTATACGTCCCTGCTCAGAAGGAAGCGAGAGTACAAAGTATTTGAATCCAGTCCCCTGGATCTAATCCTTTTGATCGTCAATTAGCTCGCCATAAAAGACTCGGGCCCCATGAAAATTCCCAGTACCTTTAAATGTCTGAGCATCATGCTACAAGAAGAAAAGAAAAGGGGAAAGTTAAATTTATGCATTTTATTATCACAGGAAAAATTCAGAATAAATATGCATATAACTAATGCGCATCGCCCTTTCAATGAAGTGATCTCCTCATCACAAAGGCAATCACTTCATTGATGAGACGATCGCCTCATCAAAGAGGCGATTGCCTCTACAAGGTGCATACAATGATGATTCCTGATTTTTGACAATCAAAATGGCAAATTTCATACTTGTTTAACCTAATCATGCTCTAAGAATGATAAATATACAAGAATAATCACTAACCCAATGCAATTTACAGGAAAAATAAAGAAATACGGGTGTTAACCTCTCCAGATGCAGATGAACAAATATGGGACCCTAGATCCACTAAGAGAGAAATTGAGCCTCCCCGTGTTAATCCAAGGCTCCGAGAGGTGCTAGTGGAGAGTGGGATGTGATCCCACTCAGGTACAAGAGGAGTCCTCTCATTTTCCATTGTCTAGAAAAGAGAGAGAAGTACATAAAGTATAAAAGAGAAAGAGAGAATGGAAGAGACAAAAAGAAAAGGGAAAATGACAAAAAGTGAAAAGAGGGAAATGGGGAGAAAATTTATCCTTTATAGTAGGTAAAAGTTTAGGGTTTTGAAAAAAAAAGAAGAAGAAGAAAGAGAGGTCATTATTTTTGTGTGCTGAGAAGTCAAAGTTCGAGAATGAAGGTCATCTAAACGAAGTTTAAGGAAGATCAGGCTAGGAAAACTCGAGCTTCACATTTTAAGATGAACAATGTGTGGGCTAGGAAAACCCAAGTGTTGCGTTGTGGTAAGGATAGGGCTATTCAGGTTTGAATCCTTGAAGCTCAAGGACAGGGCTATTCAGGTTTGAATCCCCGAAGCTCAAGGATAGGGCTGTTCGAGTTTGAATCCCCAAAGCTCAAAGACAGGGCTGTTCGGGTTTGAATCCTCAAAGCTCAAAGACTGAAATGACTATTCGGGTAGTATCCCCAAAGTCGAAAGTAAACGACAACCGGACTAGGAAAACCCAAAAGTTTATATCCCCAAAGAAGTGATGATCGGACCAGGAAAATCTAAGAATCACATCCCCAATGGTAATCGAGTTAGGAAAATTTGAGAACTAAAGTCAATGAAGAGATGATCGGACCAAGAAAATTTGAGAATCATATCCCCAATGGTAATCGAGCTTGGAAAACTCGAGAACTAGAGTCAATATAGCGACGATTGGACCAGGAAAACCCGAGAATCAAGTTTTGATATAGTGACAATCGAGCCAGGAAAACTTGAAAATCACGCCCCCAATGGGTTGATTAGGTGACAATTGGATTAGGAAAATCCAAAAATCATGTCCCCAGTGGAACTGTAATTGGGCTAGGAAAACCCGAGGTTAATCATCTTCGACAAATTTATCAAATATTAATAAGTGGCTGATTGGGCCAGGAAAACCCGAGGAACATGGTCACGTTTTGAGTTGAAGCACTCACCTCTCGAATGAAGCTCAGAGTCTAGGTACGCTACCTCTTTGCTTTTACTTTTTTTTGCATTGTGCATGTGATTTTTTTGAAAAACTGCTTTGCATGTGTTTGGTTTTTCAAAAAAATCAAGGGGCAAATTGTAGACACCCGATTCAGTCGACCAGTATTAAGGGACGAATTAGGGATGTTCGGTTTAATTAGCCCATTGTCAAGCCTAATGATGAGAATGTGAAACTTGGACATAAGAACCAAACTTGAATCTCCAATTGGAAATGGATTTGAAAGCCTAAAAGCCTCAAAAGCCCAAAACTTGGCTTAATTGTTTAAAAATAACCCAGGCCCTCTTGACCCAACATAGGCCCGAGCCAAAGAGGCGTCGCCTTAGTGCAATGAGGCGATTGCCTCTTTGGTAGCTGCCGCAGAGGCGCCACCTTTGTGGCAAACCACTTGCAGCTACATTTAATGCAGTTGCAGCCTTGGTGGCCAATTGTTGTGGGGCCCATACCCTAGACTTGATTTTGTGTGAGGAAAAGCTTTTTGGGCGAAGGAAAAGGCTATGGAGGCTCATAATGAGCTAGAAAGCCCAAGGGCATGGGTAAAGGAGGAGACCCATAAAAAAAAGAGAGACTATAAGAAAAGGGGGGGGATTGGAAAAAAAAGAGAAGAGGAAGCTCTGAAGAAGGGAGAAGACAAAAGGAGACATTCTGGAGAAAAAGGGGAAAGATCCAAGCCAAAGGAGTTCATTTTCTTTAGGAGAGGAAAGAGGAAAGCTTGTGTTAAAATGGAAATCACACTCTTATGAGGATCATAACCAAAGACACATCTCTGAGGGCCTATCATTTTGGTAAAAAACCTGCATTTAAACTCAATATCTTCATAACTTCATCATTTGTGTGTTTAGTTTGTATGTAACTGATTTATTAGTATACTTTAGGTATATTTTAGGTTTATTTCATTTACTATACTACCTCATTGATCTTATCTCTCGAACTATTTCATGTAGTTATAATTTGGCACCTGTTGGATGTATGTATGCATGTATTGATTGCTTAGGATAGAAATCTACTCGTTTTGAGAGTCAGGTCAGCCTGTCGATCAAACGACACCTCTATGAAGAGGCGTCGCCCCTTGTCAATGAGGCAATCGCCTCTTCATCGCCACATTGACAAGTCGACCAGCAGTTTGGTTCTTCTCCCTTTATAAAATCTGCGTGATGTTCACTTCACATGTTCTTTCTGTCGTTACGCATAATTATTTCATTGCATAATGGTGACTATCTTGATTATTTGATGATTTCTTTGGCTTGTGACATAAAAACCCTCCTTTTTTAGAATATTCCTTTGTCAATATTGTTATATATGATTTCGTGTTTTGAAAGAAGGAACTAACCGTATGATTATTGCAGGAATTACTTGATGATTTTCATCATTGAGTAGTCGCCTCCATTAGCTAACCCTTTAGATCATTGCGTTTGTGTAAATGGTTTATTATTAGTTTACCTTTGGTATATGTACTGTTTATTTTCTGTATATTATTCTTTTATTTTGCCTAAAAGCATTGTAATCTCTAATCTCTTTCCCCATTTAATTCGAATGTATGGTTGTAAATTATTACTTATTTTATTTTTATTGAATGTTGGGACTTAAAAGCATGAAATTGAATTAATGTGCAAACTTGGACTTAACTATAAAATTTGGCAATTATCCAAAGGCAATTACAATACGTGTGGTAATAAAGAAATAATTGAATAATTAAAAGTAATAATACACAAAACATAAACGAAGGTCAACTGCAAGGTTGGGTGGACATTCCAAAAACTCATATCGAGTTTCCAAGTCCGTTCTTTGACAACGGCTTCTGGGAATCTCCATGAAATCCAGTTGCTGTACAGTGTGTTCCAACTTTTATCCGGATAGTGACTCTATCTCCGAATAGGTTCAAGACCTATATCATATTTCCAAGTGAGCCTCGAGCCCACACATTGCCGTAGTAGCCAAACACTTGAGCACACGCTAAACCCCGCCGCCTACATTGTTATTATTAAAAAAATATTTCAAAACGTTAAAATTAAATATTCACATCACATTAAGAATTTGACCACAATGCCAAAAACATGTCTAGAAGCGTGAAATGTTTCCAAAACTCATGCCCAAGAAACATGCGTATACATCAAACTAGGAGGATCAAAGATGAAAAAATAAAAAAACGAAAAACACTGAAATACAATCATGAAAATATGGAAAACCAATTTTCAAAAAAAAAAAAAAACGAAAGGCATGCCAAAAAATAAAAGAAGGGGTCAAAATAGGCCCCTCTTTTTCAGTATTATCTCAAAATTTTAAGTCTAGAAATAACTAAGTACTAAAAAAAAATCATTTTCTCATTCATAATTTGTCTTTTTTAGATACTAACTTTTAATTAATTTTAAAATTAAAAAACTCTTCATTCCAATAAAGTGAAACAATATTATCTTAGTAATTTATAAATTAATGGTTACAAGTATATATAATTGTTAAAAAAAATAAATTCAAAATTTATGACAATTTTTAAACAATATATGGCCATTATTTTTTTTGTGCAACTATTTTCTTAACTAAAATAATTGTATATTTAAAAAAACTAAAATAATTTTTATGAAAAATTTAATTGTCACATAAGATACAAAGAAAGAAATTATGAGAGTGTTAAACTTATCAACATTAAATTTATAGTTACAATAACTTACTATGGTAAATAAAATTATTTTAGTGACAATATCACACTAAAATATTTAGAATACATGATAATTTTGAATTTTAACTAGTATATTTATTGTACTAATTTAGGAGTTAAACTTCAATTCAACACAAAATTTCTGTGAAATAATTCAAAATTCATATAATTATTTCTGGGAAATAATTTTTGAATCCTTTTAATCACAATACATTATACGCAAAAATACTGTTTCTTATAAAAATCAAATTTAGCTCATTAATATGTTTTACTTGTTGGTAGTTTGCATTAGAAATTTAATTTTTAAGATTTGATGGGAAATTTTGTTGAGCATATAAGAAAAGTACAATCAAGGTTTATATGGTGTTAATGGTTTAGGAAATATTGAAATTATAACATTTTGAAAAAATCTCAATTTTCTAGTTTATGAAAATGTAAAAAAAAAAAAGGGTAAAATGAAAAAAAAAAAAAAACTCCATAAATAAGTATATATATATATTCTGAGCCTTGATATATATTCACAATGTTGATAGAAGGCCAAAACAGCAAAAGAAATTACAAAAATTATTGCAACAGAAAAGTAAAACAGAGGAAAAGCTACTGGAAACATATTATAAGAAGACAGTTTTGGGTTTCATCTTGATTGAAAAAAGTACATTATACTCAACGAAGATTCTAGATTTTATCTTTTTTTTTTCCTTTAATAGTAGATTCCATTTTTCTTATTTAATAAACTTCTTCTTAAAGAGAGAGAAGTTCATTAATAAGGTCATCTCAAACTCATAATTCTAAAACTCAATAAATTTCAATTGAAAATTATAAAATTAGACCGTTTTTATGGTTAGTTTACACTAAAATATTCTACTTTTTTTCCAATTAAGTACATGTCTATCTTTCTATTTCAACTACATTTTTTTTTTCTTTTTTCAATTTTGTCAATTTTTCTTTTGTTTCATTTTTTTCTTTTATTTTGAGTTGGTTATTTTTTCATTGTGCTCCTTTTGATTTTTATCTTCTCCTTTTTTATTCTGTTCTTTTTTTTTTTAATTTAATTTTCTCCTTATTTTTTATTATCCCATTATTTTTTTCTTTCTCATTTTTATTTTCTTTTTTCCTTTCCATTTCTTATTTTTATTTTTTTTCATTTTTCTTTATTTATTTTTTCCTATTTATTTTCACTCCTTCTCTTTTTTTAATTTTTAATTTTTTATCTTTATTTTTTTCTCATTTTTTATTTTCTTATTTCCTGTTATAATAATTTTTAATTTTTATTTCTTTTAATTTTTAATTTTTCCTTATTCTCTATTATCCTTATATTTATTTTTTAATTTATTTTTATTTTTTCTCCTTTTTTGTTATCCTTAATTTTTCCAATTTTTTATTTTTTATTCTTAGTTTTTTGTTTTTAGTTTTCGTTTTGGATATATATATATATATTAGGTTGATATTATGCTTTTCATTTTATACATGGAAAATAATCTAAAATATATAAATAATAAATAGAAATAAATGAAAAATATTTTCAAGTTTCATGCATTTGAAAAAAGATGGGTACTTGGATTCAAATTAATTGATATGCATATATCAATTTATTTATTTATTTAATTAATTAAATACAATTATTTAAAATTTATTACTCAAGATCAACTATTTCTTTGATAATTTTTCTAACAATAAATACTTACTTAAATTATCATATTCAGGTACTGTTTTGATTTTCAGATATTATTTTGCATTTTTTATACTGTTTTGAGTTTTATATACGAATAATATTTAGAAAATATACTTTTGGTTTGAAGAAAATATTTGAATAATATTTTGATAATATACTGGTTTTAGTATCGGATATGATTTTGAAGTTACATATGCATATAATATTTCAAATAGTATAATGTATTTATGAGTTTGAAATACTGTTTTGAGTATCATATACCTAAAATATTAAGATAACATACTATTTTGATTATATCATATATGAATAATATTTAGAAAATATATTGTTTTAAGTATTATTCTTATTATTTCTTAAATTTGTCGTGTAACAAATATTTTAATTAATAATTTTTGTTAATTTTTGATACAATTGGACAATATAGACCCAACTTTTTTTTGGAACAAAATATAAATTTTTATTTTTTCAATAATAATATATTGATCTAAAATATAAAAAATGTTAGAGATACTAACTTTTAGCCAAAAGCTCTTAATTTGTGACAGAAATGAGAGCTTTTGTTTTTTTTAATAAAGAAAAAAAAAAAGATGAAATACCTTCATTAAACTTGTTCTCATGACAAATAGTACACTCATTGTAAGTACGTGATTTTATAATAGAATTATATAATTATTTTTCTATGTAACAAAATTGAAAGTAGTGGCTTTTTTTTTTTATTCGATTTCAGTTTCCCTATTTTCTATCAACTCAATACTAAGATTGGAGCGTTGTTCAATTTTTCTTTAATATACGCATACTATATGAATAATATACAAATAGTATACTCATTATATACTATAAGTATACTCATTATATATTATAATACATGATTATGATGGCATTGCCATGGGCAATTTATGTATGGGCAATTTGGGTTAGCAAACTGGTCTCTGAAAGTTACAGACATAATGAATATACTCATTTTCCCTTAGAAAGTTCATTATAACACTCAACTTGATCCAGCGTTATATATTTTCTAAAAACATTAAATTTACACAACTTGAACTTAAAATTTTGGAGTACTGAAAATAAATTAAGTTTTATAATTCAAAATAATAATTTGATAGTGCATATTAAATTGATAGCTAGCACATGCCAAATCATATATTTTTTCCAAATAATATAATCATATAGTTCACTTCAATTATTAATATAATGAAAATGATACTTATAAAAAATATATACACAAGACATTAATCAAACAAAAAAAAAAGGATATATGATGAAGCCAAAAATGGCGTCTTTAGGTTAGCACAAGCACTTATGTCATACCATTGAAGCACCATACTGTTCAACATTATAGAGCACAAGTGTTAGCTAAACAGCCAGTGACATTTAAGATTATTCTTTTAAGATTAAAAAAACTAGTAACATTTGCTGCTTGCTCTGTTGAATTAACTATCTTCTTGCTTCATGTTTTTGGCTTCAAGCACAACATTCATATCAGAATGATGATCCACCTTCTTCAACAACACTTCTTGCCATTTTTGCAATAGCTTTAACTCTGCTTCTCATCTCCTCTGCTTCTTCACCCACCATGATATCATCCCCATGAATCCAAGTCCAATTCCGAGCACCAACACCTACTCCAATTTTAGCTATTTCCATAAACCCATATAACAATATCATACTTCAAAGTACATTTTCCAAGTTCCTCAAAGGAAGTCGTGTATAATATCTGTTAAGAATCAACTTCATCATCATCATCCAACTCTTTTGATTCAGAAAGTAGGTGATCCTTTGACGATCCATGTTCTGATAGACCTTCAGTGTATCCCGTCAACATTTCTCCAAGTTCTAAACTGAAATAGAATTCATAAAAAAAATGAATTTGCACTGTAAAAAATATGCAGGCTTTACACAACATAACCATTTATCTGTACATCAATTTCTTCAAGAACAAAATCCCGGAACAAGTTAAAAGCTTACAGGTTCAAAGGAGGAAAAAAGTACATGAAAACAAAATACACTCACTAAAACTTGATGCTCTAAGCATCCTCAAAGAAACGTTTCCAATTTAACCAAAAAAAAACTAAAAACAACATGTTTTTTCCCAAATAATAAGCATTGCAAAAATCAGATATAAACCTAACATGCAATTGTTAGCTTTCCAAGCATAAAAGTTAAATTTCATCAGTTATTAGTGCACTAAATCATATTTTTGAAACTGAAATAGTAGTAGCATGTTACGACCCGAACCACAAGAGCACGTGACCAGTACTAAGTAATGAGAAAACTTGAAGTTTTCTAAACCCATAGCAAGTCTTAAGGAATTTATCATAGAAAAATTAACTAATTTTAAAATTTTAAGGAAAATTCGGCAAAATTTCCCATGTATCGAGACAATTCCAAAACCTATAAAATGCAAATACACTTCTAAATATATATATAATTACAACCACAACCACCAACATCTCAATCCCAAAACGAAACAATTATAATAACAACAACAAAACATCAAAATCCACTGTTGTGTCTAGATTAACTAAATATGTTCCATATATAAGAATAATATTAAGTTAACCTACATAAAATAGATGGTGAACAATGAGTCTGGCGTAAAGAAAACAAACTAATTGTAAACTTCCAAGATCTTGAAAAAAATAATTGAGGAAAGTCAGAATTCACTGAGTAAGCTAAAACCTTCTTTTATTAAAACATTGATTACAAATATTTATTATGAAATTGTATTTAAAGATAATCATTAATTTACCAAATGCTATATACTTCAAAAATTCATTTAATAACTTTATTAAAAACTCAACTTCCAAAAACCCATTAATTAAACAAACATATAGTAAAAAGATAAAACAATACAACAACGTTAATAAATAACTTAGGTGGAAAATATTGGTAGAACCCTAAACCACAAATCTAAAAGCCATTAGGCTCTCTAATTTATCCAATGATTGTCGGTTTCTGAGAGCTAAGCTTCCACCGAGCTACCAACCACAATCAGTCTTTTATTGCAATATTTACTGGTAGTTCTTGAGAACTAAGCATCTATTGAGCTATCAGTCCCAGTAGTGTCACGATCCGAACCCCCATAGGCATGTGACTGGCACTAGGATGTGAGAAAAGTATTAGGCTTCTAAAACCCATAGTAAGCCTTAGGAATTTATCACAATAAAATTAACCACTTTAACATTTTAACAAAAATCCGACAAAGTTTCCTCTGTACCAGTAACAAACCAAAAACCTATAAATCAAAGAAATACACTTCCAATGATATTCTTAACCATCAATTCTCCAACATAACACAAAGTCAACACCAAATTTTTTTCATCATATCATCAACATAATAATACACATATCCATATAAAACCCAATAATATCACAAATACAAATTATCCAATATTCAAACTACTACGGGTGTCTAGAGTACAAATATAAAATAGTAACATCAACATGACCTACATAAAGCAGTCGGTGAAGAACAAACTCGATGTAGAGAAGAAGAACTAGTAAAAGACTCCCAAGATTCTAGAAAAATAGTTGAGGGGAGTCAGACCTCACTGATTAAACTAATATAAAGAAATGCATGCTATTTTGAAAACCTTCTTTGTTAAAATAATTTGTAGAAAAATAATATTTATTACTTATATTTCAAATAATTAATTTACCAAAACCATAATTATTAATCTAAAGGAATTATGTAAAATTTCATAATACTTTGGAATAATAACAACATTTATTTAAAACATCCTTTAAGTGAAAAATCATAGTAGAACCTTAAACCATAAATATAATAGCCGATAGGCTCACTTAATCCAAATAACTGTCGGTTCTTGAGAGCTAAGCATTCATCGAGCTACTAGCCGCAATCGGTCATTTGTTCCAATATTTACTGGCGGTTTTCAAGAGCAAAGCATCCACTAACTTATCAACCCTAGCAAATAACCAATCATAAATATGCCCAAGAGCTATGCATAAACCGAGCCTCTTTCATGTATCATACACTCGAGAGCTATATATCAACCGAGCCTTTCAATACCACATGTCTGAGAGTTATGCATCAATCGAGCTTCTTAACACACTACACCTAAGAGCTATGCATCAACCGAGCTTATCCACATAATATAAAAATAAGGGCCCAACTCAAAAATCAATACCATGTGCACACGGTCCTAATGACGCCCATTAAGTAGCCCGTTCTATTAGTATTTTCCAAAATTTCTTTATAAAAATAAATATGCCATAAACTGAAAATTTAAATAAAAATAAAAATAAAATAACAACAACAATATCCTAAAAATAAAATAACAACAACAATATCTTTACTTATCATCTATAATAATATCAAAAATAACCATATAAATAATATATTCTCAATAGTAATCAAAATTAGCATATTAAATCTCAAGTTCCCATATTTTGTTAAATATGCAAATTCAACAAACATTTCAAAATATTAACTTACAAGTGGGCGAGCCAGCTGATATGTCCTCATCCGCTTAGTCTCCAAGATTTCCACTTTAGTATTCTCTATAATAATAATGTTTATTCATTTAAAATACATAATAAATTAAATAATAATAATATCCAAAAATTCTTGAAAAATTATAAAAATTATGGAATTAATGAAATCGACTTAGAAATACCCTAAATGTGACATTTGAGGTTGATGAAATTATTTTGGTGAACTAAAACAATTTATATGGGAATTAAGAGATTTCCACAAAAATGCTTCCAAGATTTTTAACTCAAGATCCATGAGGAATCAAACCTAGCTTTAGTTACAAAAATCAATCCTTATAATTTATACTATTTATTAAAACTAAAATCATAATTTTTTGAGTTGGTCACTATTCCTTACTGGAATGCGGTTGGGACTCGTCGGATTTCTCATTGGAATATCGTATTGACACAAACCACTTATACCAAAGTGATCATAGCACTAAGAAAGACTTAGAAATAGCCTCAAACACCATAAACAACTACCAAACTAATAGATGGGAGAGAAATATATATTCACTGATTAAGCTCCGACGAAACACCAAACTATGACATTCAGACTCGTGGTTGGTCTCTTTCAACTCTTGACAATAAGATGAGTCTAATGGTGGTGGTTATAGCCTCTAAAGATTGCCGGAAATGGACTTTCGAATGCTAGAAGTTCAAACCAAAAATTTAAAAATTTAACTCATCAATTCTAGGTTAATTTTCATAAAATAAAAATTATAAGCTTGTAGAGGAGGTTGAGAAAGATATGTGGTTAAAATTTCACAGCAATTAGAGGCCATTTGGTGAGCAAAGAAGTATAATTTGACAGTGCTACAATAAACGTCGGGAAGGAGTTTAGGGGGTCTATGGGCATTTTCTTCCATCTCCATATATAACTGAATAGGAGATGGAAAATTGCCACTTTGATACTTGCATTTTTGGAAAATTTTTAATTGGTCCTTCCACTTTGGAAGTCCAGATAATTGCTAGCCATTAAATAAGTTGGTATCTTATATACTAAAAAACTACAAGTAGTTATCTGTGTTAACACTATAACATGAATAAATAATCATACAGTAACCTAAAAATAACTTAATAACAACAACAACATATATTTATTTGAATAATTATGGGTTATTACAAGTAGTAACTGACTATAAATCATAATATAGCACTGAGAGCTATGTTGTCACCACCCAAACCCAAAGGTCATGACTAGTGCTAGGGCACGAAAATTCACATAAATATGAAACTTGTAGCAAGCCTAAAACATAAAAGTCATACGAAACATAACCATAAATTTACCTTAGAATTAAAACTTTTTAAAACTTAAAATGTCGTCCATAGATAATATCATAATAAAATATTTAAAAATATAACCCAAGGACATAATGAGTGCTAAAGTTAACATAAAATACTACAACGAGAACATACGACTACTGTAATGTCTATGAAATGCAAAGAAATGATAGTTTAAAATTTACATAAGTCAGCCAATGAAGAATGGGTCCAGCGAAAAGGACTACTATGGGAGGCCTGTAGAGAGAAATCCTGAAAAATAATTAAGGAAAATCAGACCTCACTAAGTGAATTATCATTATAAATATGCATACAACCTAAGGGTACAAGCAACCAAACATTATAATAATATTTATTTTATATTTATATTTATTTAGTTTATACATGCATTTCATGCAAATACTCAAAATATTACCACATCAATACAACTAGATACATATGGAGATAGATGGATAAAACTTGAGCATTGGAGTAGAACCCTAAGATATCCATAACCTCAATCACTGTACCTCACTGGCCATTAGGCCTTCTTGAATCCAAATAATATTTCTCTTTTTCCAATTTGGCAATAGACTGGCCCTGAGACCCTGAAAGGTCAACTGAGCTACAACAGTCATACCCCTCTCTATATAAATAAAAAAAAATCTCAATAAATCATCTTAACTGTATGTCCATATCATACAACCGCATATTAAATCATATTCATATCTTATCCATCTAGCGTACTAGTGCGCACACAGTTCTAGTGTAACCCACTAGATAACACGTTCTACCTACTATCCTCCAAAAATATCACATCAAAATAACAAAATCCTATCAATATATATGTACAGCATCTAGGTTAAGAACACAATCCTCACAATTATATATATATATATATATATAGTAATCCTTATAAAGATAATTAACAACTAAAGGTTTAATGCAACATAGCATATTCGTTTCACATTAACAACAAAATATATGGATGCTAGTTAAGAATTTCTATATGCAATGCATACACATAAAAATAACTCACAGGTTGAACGTGCTCCTTAGTGATGACTCGATTGGCCTTGTCCTGTAGGCTTAGCTTCCGGTGTGGCTATAGGAAAAAATAATAAAGATAAATAGAATTAAAATTTTAACCTTGTACTTTCTAAATTTCTAAGGAAGAGACTCAATTTAAGATACAATACTAATTAAACTCAATAATTAACATGTACCGATGTCACGTTTTACAAGAAATCTATCAAAAATTCAGCAGAATCTGCTCTGTAAAATGGATATCTCTCTACTAAATATAGTCATTCCAGCACAAAACAACACTTTTACACCCTCCACAATCTAATAACTCGAGTTGGGCTTGCGAACTACACTTTATACCCAATCAAGTACCAATACAAATGTACATATAAAAAATAATATAATTTATCAAAAATTAATAACATATCATAGAATTTAATTAAGTTATTACAATTTAATTTATTTAAATTGTTGAGATATAAAGGAAATTCATTTTCAAACGTTTAATAAAATTTTCATTTAATATAACTTAAATCTCAATTTAATACAACTAAAAATTGTAAAACTACCTTTAAACTTCCATAACAAAACTTGTTATTAAATATAAATAAGCTACTTAAATAATCCAAATATATAATAAAAAAAATTAACAAAGCTCATCTAAGCTTTTTTTAAAATAATAATAATTATTTTTTGAAATTATTTCCGATTAACTAAAAAATTGCAATTACTTATAAAAATTATTTTCATACTTATATTATTTAAAATCAGTCTTAAACATGTTAAATAACTATAAATTTAGTTAAAACTAAATAAACCATAAAATATAAATTTTCTCAAAAATATATTTAAACATAATCCTATCAAAATTATATCTCAAATTCTAAAAATAATTTCATAAAACTCCCTTTATAAAAATTAATCTACACAATTTATAGTATTTATTAAAAATATAAAAACATCTATAACAGTACCAGATCACTAGAAGAGTAACCTAAAAATTCAATAAATTCAAAAAAATTATGAAAAATATATCTGATACCCCACATATATATTCCTGTTTAATTAAGGTCTCTATTTCCTATACAGGTTATTCAGAAATGAAAGACATCCAAGAAAATGTTCCCGATATAGAAGACTCCTAAAAAAGAAGGAACACTCTCCCAATTAGTTTAGGTGTAATGACATGTATTTTAAATAATATATAAATATATTTTGGAATATGCAGTATTAATAAAATTTTAATTCATTATATATATTATAATTAATTGAGTATATTTTCATTTATTTATTTTAAAAGTTTTATTTATGTAAAATAATTTATTTTTGGGTTCTATTATTTGAAAATATTAAAGTTATTAATAATACTATTGTCATTATCATCATCATCATTATTATTATTATTATTAGTAGTAATAGTAGTAGCAGTAGTAGTAGTAGTAGTAGCATGCATGTACATTTTTTTTATTTTAATTGTCATTATTTTTAAATAGCATTCTTATTATTAATTCTAGTGTTATGTATAATTATTTTAAACTAGGGTTATTTTATCAATGCTATGTGTTAGGTAGGTGTGTGTGTGTGTATATATATATAAGTATGGGTCGTTAAGCTCATGAAACACTTGACCAAAACCCATCACTTCCTTTTTCTTTCCTTCTCACGCCATTCTTTTCCTTCTTTCCCTGTCTCTGTGCTTCAACCAGCAATGCCACTGGACCGCCATCTTCACCACCATCTGTTTCTTCCTCACTTCTTTGCTAGCGCAGAACTAAAGCCTCCCGATCCAGCCCCTCCTTCTTTGTCTTGCATAAGGGACATCAGCCTTCCAACCCCTACAGTGCGATGCCAGCTCCTCCGCCACCTACAGCCACTGGAGACAACAACAGTTCTAGCTTCGGTGATAGCAACTCCTTCGGCAGCCCCTTTACCTGTCCTTGAATCTCAACTTTGGTAGGATATAGGTTAGTGGTTAGTTAGTTTTTGGGTTAGTTTTTTGTTGATTTATGTTGTTTATTAGTTTATTTTTGTGAGTTATTGATTAATTTATATGATTTGAGTTATTTTTAATTTTTGGTAAATTAATATAATATTTGCTTAATTATCTAGAATTTATTTTTAATGTTTGGTAGAAATTTGAGTTAATTAGTGTTAGTAATTTTAGTATTAATAAAATAATTTTTAGTAAATTTATATAATTCTTGAGAATTATTATTTTTATGTGAATATTGGAATTGAGGGATAATTATGTATTTTTGTTGAAAATATAGTTAAATATTATGTTTTAAATGATTTTAGAATTTTATAGGGTATTAAATTAATTTTTATAAATTATTTACTATTTTTAGCTAATTAATACTAATTTTCAAAAATTATATTCAAATAATAAATTATTTACTATATTTGTGATTAAATGGGTTTTTAACTAATTTTAAAATTTATTTAAACTATTTGAATAATTACATGTGAATTTGATTATTTTATGTTGAATATTTGAAAAAATTGGATTTTTATTAATATTATATTATTAGTTGAGATTTTATTAAATATTGTGGAAAATAATTATGTTTTATGTTTTGAGGTTTAAATGATAGTGCAATTTATTATTGATTTTTATGGATTTTTAATAATTTTAATATATTATTATTTAATATTTATTTTATCTCGAATTGTGAACCTCGATTAGGAATTGTGTAGTTCAAGGTCCCAACCCGAGATGTTGAGCTTGTGTGAAGTTTAGAATTGTGTATGCTTGCAGGATTGACTCCACTTCTGTAGAGGGATGTCCATTTTATATAGGAGACTCTACTGAATTTTTGATAGATTTCTCGTAAAATGTGACATCGAGTCAATCCTAAGTTTTGAATTCTGGGTTTGAGTCGAGTCTTCCTTAGAAATTCGAGAAGTTAGGGTTTCCACTTTCTGATAGTCATTTTTATATTGTCTTTTAATGCCCCTCTGGTTGCGTCTACAAGTTGAGGTCATACATGACATAGCAGAGGAGCACATCCATCTTGTAAGTTAATATTCAATTTGCATATCAAGTTTTCAAATTTAATACACAAATTTATGGTGAATTTAATTTTATGAGATTCAAGTCAGTATTCTTCAAATGATGTTGCATGATTTAATTTATAGTTAGTTTATTTTATTTTTATTTATTATAATTTTTCTTGTTTTATTTATCTTCATTTATTTTAAATAAACTTTTGTAGAATGGGCTACCTGATGAGTTTCATCAGGATTGTGTGTGCATTGGTAAAATATTTGGTTGTATTGATTATATTACTGGGGCCGAAGGTCTGGTGATGTTTTGCTCTTGAACACCGCCAGTAATATGATATTTGATTAAATACTAGGGTCGAAGGTCTGGTGATGTTTTGCTCTCAGACACCGCCACTAAAGTTGAATTTATATTTATTAAATAACTAGGGTCGATGGTATAGTGATGCTTTGCTCTCAGACATTGCCAGTGATATTAGATTAAGTGACGTGACTGCGGCTGTGCATCCTAGTGATGCTTTGCTCTCGGGATCCGGAAGTCTTGGATATAAGTAAGCCAATTGGCTGTTAGAATTTAGGACTAGGGTTCTACTTAGTTTTTTTTATACTATAATGTTTTAAAAGCATTTAAAAATTTATACCTCCTTTTGAAAAATGAATTTCTTACTTGTATATCAAATGATTTTAATAAAATTACAAATATATTATATTTCATAAAAACCTATTTTAAAGGAGATTTTCAAATCGCATTCATTTCTTTTATTAGCTTACTTAATAAGGTCTAACTCCCCTCAACTTATTTTTTTAGGAGTTTGGGAGTCTTCCATTAGACCTACTTTCCTATGCAGTGTAGGTTCCTCATCGGTTATCTTATGTAGGTCTATATAGTTGTATTTGTATTAGTATCTGTGTATCGCAGTAGAGAAATTGTATAATTGCATACTTTAATTTGGTTATTATGTATTTATGAGTAATGTATTGAGATACTATTTTGTATAACTGATGATGTTTATTTTATACATAATGATGGTATGGTTTGTTTGAATTGAGAAAAATCAGTTTGGTAATGTACATCATGATTTAATTATTTTATTGTAAGGTTTTAAGTTGAAATGTTCTGCGTTTTTCTTTTAAGGCTTACTACAGATTTTGCTAGCTTTAAGCTTTCCCATTCCTTAGTGTCGGTCACGTACCTCTAGGTTCGGGTCATGACAAAGTTGGTATCAAAGCTTTGGCTCATTTTTCATGCTTTTGACTATCAATGTTTGTCTTTTCTCATGTTACTGTGGTACTTAGATTGTTAACTGTCACTTGTTGATTTTCTTATCCTTAGGAATTTTGCATCTATGTTTTTGTTTTTGTTTGGTTTTGAATTTGGGTTTGGTTGTCTTTTTAGAATGAGGCATGCTCAGAATGCCCCTACTATTGATGCAAAGCATGATGATGATGAACAATCATTTCAGGATGAGATTCTTCCTCCTCCCCCTTGACCTAGAGGTAGGGGTAGAGGTAGAGGTAAGGGCAGAGCCAAAGTAACAATAACTTAGAGTAGGAACAGCCTCAGGTAGCGCCTAAGATTCCAATAGAGGGTTTTACAACTTTTGTAGCTAGCATGGCATGTGTTAATCAAGGCTTGGCAGCTCTTAATCAGGCAATGCCCATAGTGCAACAAATGCTTCAGTGATAGAATCGGGGGATGTTAGATGCAAATGCTACATTATTATACTCTCGAGTAGGACGAGTTCATTTTGATGGTACTGGAGATACATTGGATTTTATTAACACCATTGAGTCTAGGACCATATCAAGGTATTCTGATTATCAGAGGATCATGATTATGGAGTTATTTATCTCAACGGCAGCTCAGGATTGGTTTATGCAGTCCATCTAGCCCTTTATGACCACGATGACTTAGTTAGGTTTTAAGGAGTAGTTTATAAGATTCTTCTATCCTTCATCTATGAAAGAGAACTATAGATGGAAACTATTTAATATTGACAGGAGAGATCAATCAGTTGAGGACTATACTCGGGAGTTCTATAGATTGATGAGACATGTTAAGGATGTGAGGCAGGATGTTGCCAGAGCAGTTGAGATATATGTGACTGGGTTAGGCCCAGCTTATATTGGCATTCAACCAAAGGGTCATAGTTTAGAGAGTGTTGTGGAGGAGGCGAGACAGCTAGAGCAGAGACATATCCGACATGGAACTATACCTGATCCTTATGATAGTGGCATTGTCATACCTGTTCAGAAGGTGCAACAACCAGTGTTTCAGATAGGCAGCACAAGTGCTCAGTCAGCAGGTCCTTCTCAAAAGTAGAGAATCAAAGCACATCGGACTAATGGGCATCGTTTCAGTCAGGATCGTAGGAGTAATAGGGCTGCTAGATTTTGTGGTAGTGCTAACAGTATCAATGGCCAAAGCTTAGGACATGGCAGTTCTAGGTTTGGAGCTAGTGTGTGTGCCACGTGTGGGCGAGTGCATCAGGGTCCCTGTCACCTTATGCCATAAGCATGTTTTAGATGTGGTTAGTGTGGACACTTTACTAGAGCTTGTCCGAACTATGGATTCCAGTCATCTTTAGCTTAGGGATCTTTACCTTCTATTGTCCAGCCTTTATAATAAGTGTCTCAGCAGTATTAGACACCCATGTACCCTCAATAACGACTGATTCAATTTGCGAGTCAACATGGCCGACGCAGAGGACATACTAAATCGTTCACCTCACAGTAGCTAGGACGTGGACAAGCTATGGTCTTTACTTTGACTCCTCAGGATGCACAAGCATCCAATGCAATGGTAGCAAGTACTATTCTAGTCTGTTGCTCTAAGGCTATAGTTTTATTTGATCTAGGTGCTACATATTCCTTTGTGTCCACTTTTTTTGCTTCCAAAGTGCCTTGTCTTCCTTCCAAGATGAGTTTTCCTTTGTCTGTTTTGACTCTACTTAGTAATGAGTTAGAGATGGACATCTTCTTTCTATCTTGTCCTGTGTTGGTAGAAGGTAGAGAGTTGTTGGAAGACTTGGTCCTTCTGGATGTGATTAAGTTTGATGTGATTCTAGGAATGGATTGATTGTCCCAATATTATGCTTTTGTGGATTGTCGAGTGAAAGAGGTAATTTTAAAATTCCAGGTGAAAAGGAATCCAGATTCATAGGTAGTGAGAGTTTCATGCCTTGTAACCTTATTTATGTTATTACAGCTGGGAAAATGCTTAGTAGAGGATGTCAAGGCTATCTAGTTGTAATTGGAGATGTTTAAACAGAAATGGGATCAATGAAAAGGGTAGTAGTGGTACGTGAGTTCGCAGATGTTTTTCCAAAGTAGTTACTGGATTACTGCTAGATAGAGAGATAGAATTCTGTATTAATGTTGTGCCTGGTATAAATTCTATCTTTATGCCACCTTATAGGATGGCACCTGCAGAGTTGAATGAGATAAAAGAGTAATTGTAGGAATCATTGGATAAGGGGTTTATTCGGTCTAGCACATCTCCTTGGGGTGCTTCGGTTCTTTTTGTGAAGAAGAAGGATAGTAGTCTTCGACTCTGTATTGACTACAGATAATTGAATAAGGTTACCATCAAGAACAAGTATCCACTTCCCAGGATTGATTATTTTTTTGATCAATTTCAATTCTCTAAGATTGACTTGAGATTTGGGTATCATCAACTGAGGATTAGAAGTGTGGATGTACCCAAGTCAGCATTTCAGACTAGCTATGGCCACTATGAATTCCTAGTAATGTCCTTTGGGTTAATAATGCCCCCAACAACATTTATGGACTTAATGAATATGGTTTTTAGGCTATTCTTGGACCGATTTATGATCATGTTTATTGATGACATTTTGGTTTATTCCAAGAATAAGACAGAGCATGCGATGGATTTAAGATTGGTGCTGTAGACTATGAGAGAGCACCAGTAATATTCCAAGTTTTCAAAATGTGAATTCTGATTAGACCATGTGTCATTCTTAGGCCAAATGGTATCCAAAGATGGCATTCAGGTGGATCCCAAGAAGATAGAGGTGATCATTGAGTGGCTAAGACCCACAACGGTTACAGAAGTGAGAAGTTTTCTAGGTTTAGCGGGCTATTATAGGGGATTTGTGAAGGATTTCTCCAAGATTGCCACGCCTTTGACTAGACTAACCCAGAAGAATGTTAAGTTCATATGGACTGATAGATGTGAGGAGCATTTTCCATTGCTTAAGGATTTATTGACTTCAGCGTCAATGCTAACTTTGCCTTCTGGTGATGATGGATATATGGTGTATTGTGATGCTACCCGTGTAGGATTAGGCTGTGTGCTAATGCAGAATGGCAAAGTGGTTGCTTATGCTTTAAGGCAATTGAAGAAGCACGAGAAAAATTATCCCACTCACGATCTAGAGATGGTAGTGGTAGCAGTAGCAGTTGTATTTGCACTAAAGATTTAGAGGCATTACCTGTATGGTGTCACTTGTGAAATATACACCAACAGGTATATCTTTGAGTAGAGTGATTTGAACCTAAGGCAGAGAAAATGGATGGAACTTCTGAAGGACTATGATGGTTTGATTCTTTACCATCTAGGCAAGGTAAACATGGTAGTAGATGCATTGAGCAGAAAATCAGTAGGCCGTCTTGCCCATATCAATACTGAAAGGAAGCCAATTATTCAGGAGATGCATGAGCTAAGTGATCAGGGTTTATAGTGGAAAGTGACTAAGAAATACCTTTTAGCTCAGTTCAGAGTATGATCAGTGTACTTGGATAAAGTTAAAGCAGCTTAAAGAAAGGACCCATAGCTACAAAGAATCATGTTTGAGGTGCAACAAGGTTAATACAGAGAGTTTGTGATTGATAGTGAAGGTATTCAATGCTTAGGTACTCGGTTATATGTGCTAGACATTGATCATCTAAGGAAAGAGATATTGGAAGAGGCACATTTTTCTACTTACAGTATTCTTCTAGGTTCCACTAAGATGTATCATAATTTAAAGGATACATACTGGTGGAATGGAATGAAGAAAGATGTTGCAGAATTTGTATCCAAGTGTCTCACATGTTAGCAGGTGAAGCTAGAGCATCAAAGACCCTCAGGATTGTTACAAGCCCATATCTATCCCAGAGTGGAAGTGGGATATGATTGTCTTGGATTTTATGATTGGTTTGCCTTGGACGACAGGTGGATTTGATGCAATTTGGGTGATAGTTGGCAGGTTAACCAAATTAGCTCACTTTCTGCTAATAAAGAAGACATGCTCCACTGATAGGTTGGCACAGTTGTATGTCAGTAGAATTATTTGTCTTCATGGAGTTCCAATGAGCATAATATTTGACAAAGGAGCCACTTTTACATCAGTTTTCTAGCAAGAGTTACATAAAGCCCTGGGTACAAGGTTAGACTTCAGTACAACAATCCATCCTTAAACTGATGGTCAGTTTAAAAGGACCCTTCAGACTATAGAGGATATGCTCAGAATGTGTGTGATGGATTTTGAAGGTCAATGGGATAACCACTTGCCACTGATTGAATTTGCATATAACAATAGTTATCATACAAGTATTGAAATGGCTCCGTATAAAGCGTTGTATGGTAGGAAGTATAGATCACCTTTGTGTTGGAAAATTGGTGAGAGATAGCTAACAGGTCCAGAGTTGGTGTAGATTACTTATGAGAAAGTCCCTATCATTTAGCAGAGGTTGAGGACAGCTTTCAGTAGGCATAAGAGTTATGCTGATCCTAAAAGGAAAGATGTTTCCTTTCTAGTTGGAGATATTGTGTTTCTAAAGGTATCTCCAATGAAAGGAGTCATGAGGTTTGGTAAGAAGGGTAAATTGGCTCCGAGATATATTGGACCTTTCCAGATACAGTCACGAGTTGGAGAAGTGGCCTATAGACTGGTGTTATCACCTAAATTATCTCGAATCCACCCAGTGTTCCATATGTCTATGTTGAGAAAATATATTCCTAATCCTTCTCATGTACTTCAGCCTCAAGCAGTAGAGCTCAGCGAAGATCTATCTTACGAGGAGTACCCAGTGGCGATTATGGATTGCCAAATTCGTTAGCTTTACTCCAGGGAGATTCCGATGGTAAAAGTTCTGTGTAGTAACCACACAGCAAAAGCTTGTATGTAGGAGACAGAATCTGAGATGCAAGCCACTTATCCCTATCTTTTTCATCAATAAACTTTATATTTTCCTTGCTTTTCTTTGAATTTCGGGACGAATTCTTATTAGGAGGGAAGATTGTAATGAGCTGTATTTTAAATAATATATAAATACATTTTGGAATATGCAGTGTTAATAAAATTTTAATTTCATTATATATATTATAATTAATTAACTATATTTTCATTTATTTATTTTAAAAGTTTTATTTACATAAAATAATTTATTTGGGGTTCTATTATTTGAAAATATTAAAGTTATTAATAATACTATTGTCATTATTATTATTATTATTATTATTATTATTATTACTTCATTATTATTAGCATACATGTACATTATTTTATTTAATTGTCATTATTTTTAAATAGCATTCTTATTATTAATTTTATTGTTATATATAATTATTTTAAACTAGGGTTATTTTATCAATGCTATGTGTTAGGTAGGTGTATATATATATATATATATATATATGTATGTATGTATGTATGGGTCATTAAGCTCATGAAACACCCGATCAAAACCCATCTCTTCCTTTTTCTTTCCTTCTCACGCCATTCTTTTCCTTCTCTCCATGTCTTTGTGCTTCAACCAAAAACGCCACCATCACTCAGCCACAAGACCACCATCTTCACCACCATTTGTTGCTTCCTCACTTCCTTGCTAATGCAGAACTGAAGCCTCCTGATCCAGCCCCTCCTTCTTCATCTTGTGCAAGGGACAACAGCCTTCCAGCCTTGGATATAAATGAGTCGATTGGGTGTTAGAATTGAGGACTAGTTTTCTACCTAGTTTTTTTTATGCTATAATGTTTTAAAAGCATTTAAAAATTTATACCTCCTTTTGAAAAATGAATTTCTTATATATATATCAAATGATTTGAATAAAATTACAAATATATTATATTTCATAAAAATCTATTTTAAAGGAAATTTTCAAACCACATTCATTTCTTTTATTAGCTTACTAGTGAGGTCTGACTCCCCTCAACTTATTTTTTTCAAGAGTTTGGGAGTCATCCGTTAGGCCTACTTTCCTACACCAAGTAGCTTCCTCACCAGTTATCTTATGTAGGTCTATATAGTTGTTTTTGTATTAGTATCCATGTACTGCAATAGAAAAATGTATAACTGCATACTTTAATTTGGGTATTATGTATTTATAAGTAATGTACTGAGATACTATTTTGTATAACTAATTATATTTATTTTATACATAATAATGGTATGGTTTGTTTAAATTGAGAAAAATCAATTTGATAATGTGTATCATGATTTAATTATTTTATTGTAAGGTTTTAAGTTGAAATGTTCCGCATTTTTCTTTTAAGGCTTACTATGGGTTTCGGTAGCCTTAAACTTTCCCATTCCATAGTGTCGGTCACATGCCCCTAAGTTCGGGTTATGACATTAGGATTCCTAATCAAAGAGGAATCCTACTCCTTTTAGTTTTGAACATCATTATTGCTATAAATAGGACCTTATATACCTTATTCTCATTCATTCTATTCTCTTGTATTCTGATTAATCTCATTCTCTCTCTAGATTCTCTCTCTATACTTTCTGACTTAGGCATCGGAGGGTTTATAGGGATCCTCACCACTTTTCACATTGCCCTTTATTGACCACTTATAAGGTTCCAGCTCAAGAGTTCTGGAAAGTAAGTTATCAAGTGGTGTCATCTATGGGGACTCTTGGGAAAAAGCCATTCATGCATCTGCCAAATTAAGATGTTAACATTATGATTTCTAGCCCGCCGTCAATCTCGACTCTTGACACTCACATCTACCTCTCCACCCCCATTCATCCAATCAATCTATCATCACCTCACCTTCAGCCATTTTCCATTATGCTGGACCTTCTTCTGCTGGAATGCACATTCCTCTTGGAAACACTCAAGGGTGGTCGACTCTTGGCACCGACTTCCTATACTATGCCCCTTTGCAACATCATCACTGACCTATACCTTCTATGCCTTTTCCAAATTTAACATATACACCAGCCATAACTACACTCAACCTAAACATTGTGACCTAAACACTCAACCTCACCCCAATAAACAAAGAAGCAATGATACAAAACATCCAAGCCTAAATAACCCTAATGCAATAACAACTGACCACCTTAATTCAAAACAACAACCCTATACTAGCTAATATAGAAAATACCACACCTCCATAATTGCCCGGAGGGAGTAAGGGGAAAAGTAAATTTCTAGAAGGAGAATCCAACTCCATAATTTTGGCTCTCGATGATTCAAAATTAACTCAAAAGGTTAAAAAGGTTATACACAAAGCCCTCATAAGACTAAGGAAGGAAGATGAATATTTTATGGAAGGCAGAACAACCTTCATAAAGAGGATAATCCAGATAGAGATACCAACTAAGTTCAGGATGCCACAACTATATCAATATGATGGAACTGGAAATCCTGTTAATCATGTATCCTCGTTTAGAACAAGAATGTTGCCCTAGAACATAAATGATGAAATTATATGCAGAGTTTTCCTAAGCATGCTCACGAAGAATGCTTAAAAATGGTTTCACTAACTTCCTGAGAACTCCATCACTTCTTTTGAAGACTTGACAGAGAAGTTTCGAACTAGGTTCGTCACTAATATTCCTCCAGCCAAAAACATCAATGACCTCCGAATGTGCCGATAAGAGGTTGATGAATCACTATGAAGCTACCTAGATCGGTTCAACAAGGTGGCTATGTGTAGATGGTGGGGTTTAGTGCACATCCAAGATTCTAGCAATCACGACATTGTTTGAGCTTAGGGCTGTAGAGAATACACTAACCATTGTCACAAAGATATGGCGTGGAAATGAAGAGTTGTTACCCAGGGTAGGACAATTCAAAAAGGTGGTACTCTATTCCCTAAAAGAAAGCTAGCACCATAACCAAGAGATTCTATGTACGGAATACCAACTTCTTTTAGTCTTGTGTTCTTTTAGAATTACTTTATGAATTACTATATTATCCTCTATTTACATGCAATTTCATATAAACCCTTATTTTACCAATTAACTCTGAGGCAAACCAGTTATGAAAATACAAGTAAATAATGCATTCATTTAAGCATATAACCCCTAAGTTAGTCTAATATACATAGATTTTAATTAAATGAGCTAAATTTACATGTTTTAATTAATGAGCCTGAAAGGCCTAATTCTTTTTAATTTTAATTAAATGAACCAAAGTTTATTTATTTTAATTCTAAAAATGGGCCTAATCCTATAAATTATGAAGGTATTTAAATTAATGAGCCTAGTTCTACATGTTTTAATTCTAAGGTGATCTTAGATCTACAAATTATGAAAAAGACTTAAATTAAATGGGTTAAGTCTAAATTAATTAAATTAAATTAAGTGGGTCTATGTCTAATTTACTAAATGGGCCTAAGTTATCTCTACCCTAAAATCTAATTAATTATGAGCCTAAAATGTATTTTAATTAATCAAACCTAAAAAACCTAAATTTATTTAAGTAGATTAAAATCTAATATGGCTGAAGGCCCAAAACACATAAGAATAAACAAACAAGCACAAAACACATAAAAATAAATAAACAAGCCCAAAAAATAAATAAAATAAATAAGCCCAAAAGCAAATAAAACATATTAAAACAACTAAATTAAAGATCAAATAACTAATTAAATTACTTCCTTCTAAACCCTAATTTTCATTAACATGCAACCTAAATTAATTTACTTCCTCCATTAATTTTAATTAATTACCCAATTAAAACCCTAATTTCACTAACCAATTAATTAAAATAAGCAAACAACCACACACATAATTCCACTATTCCCACTATTAGGGCTATTACAATTATCTATAAAAAATAATAATAAAAACAATTAATACAATCCCAAAAATAAATAGCTAAATAAAGCAATAAAAAAAAACCTAAAAACTATGTCTCTACAAGGTCTTATCCATGGCATTCCATGGACCTCTTATGGATTTAATTCTCCAAATATGATCATCATGTATTTTCCTCCACAATCACCATAAAAAAAATAAAAATTATGATTAGTGAATAAATTATAACAATAATAAAAAAAATAAAAATCAAGAAAATTAAGAAAAGAAGTAAATAAATCAAATAAAATAAGAAGAAAGAAAAGATAATCCTTATGGATGATTTTAATGAAGTATTTCTCAGATTTGTAGAATCACCATTCTTAATAAGACTTTGAATATTAATTTTCAAAAATTCTTCAAAGATCCTTAATTAATAAATCAAGCAAAAAGAATTATAGAGAATAATATTTTTCTCTCTTTTTCCTCTCCTTTTTTCTCTCTTTCTTTTTTTTTTGTTCCTTTTTTTTCTTTCTTCCTTTCTTTAGTTTTTTCTCCTCCTTTCTTCCTTTCATTTTTTTCTCCTCCTTTCTCCCTCTTTCTCTTTATTTTTTTCTCTCTTTTCTCTCTGTTTGCTTTTTGCTCCCCATTTTTAGAGCCAAAGCCCTCCTTATATAGGGATACATCTTGAAACCCTAGTTATAAATTAATTTCTAAAATACTTCTATTTCCTTAAAAACATTATCAAAATAATTTTAGGAGAAGTTCATACCAATTAGAACTTAATTTATCTGGAAAATTCAAGATTTATTTAGAAAATTCAAGAATTTGTGGAAGGAGTCTAATTCCGACCGAAATTACATAATTTCTATGGGAATTAGGGTAATTCCGATCACTTTTTTTTACTTTTAATTACATAAAGGTCCTTGAAAGAATTTAAGTTTTGCAATTTGATCCCTAAAAAGCATTGCAATTTAGTCCATAAAAACATTAAATCCTTTCTTTGAAAAAATTGCAATTAGACCCTTGAAGTTTCAAAGTTTCAATTATTGAAAACCTATTCATTATATTTTCATCATGGGAGTCTTTTATTGCATCCATAACTCATCATCCCGAAATTGGGTGTCTACACTATACAAATAAAAAATCTTGTAAATGATGTTGTTATCAAAGCCCTCAAAAATGACACCAGACTTGGAAAACTCAAAGACAAGATAATAACAAAAGAACCTAGCACTTTTGCAGAGGTGATGGCCATGGCAATCAAAATGATAAAAATGGATGAAGATAGAAGGATGCGAAGGGAGGAAGAAAAAGCACCAGCTAAAAAAGAGAGGTTAAGACCTAAAAGAGCAAGCTTTTTACAAATAAATTTCAAAAACCCAATAGCAAGATTTGAAAAGGAAGCCAACAGATACACACCTTTAAATACTTCAAGATCCAGGATCCTCATGTGGGTAAGACATAATGGCATTGAAATTACCCCAGCCAAAAGAATAAGCCCAAACTGGAGAGTCACACAAGATAAAGGGCACTATTGCCAGTATCACCAGGACTACAGGCACGACACCGAGGCCTACAGAGACCTAAAGAATGCCATAGAAAATTAGTGCAGAGTGGTAGACTCGGCAACTTCACTAACACATCCAAAGGAACTAGAAATCCAAATGTGCAAAGATAAGACAGGCCAGAACCAAAGAAAGCCCAAACCAAACCAGTCGGGGTCATTAACATGATAATTGGAGGGGAACACATCGAGAAAATACCTAAAAGAAGTTATGGAGAAGGACCGGCACTCAAGAAGAAAGAGATCATTGTGTTTGATTCTGAGGATGGGGATCATGTTTTACACCCCCACAATGACACTTTGGTGGTAAGCACATACATTAGCAATTATCTGGTGAAAAGGTTACTAGTCGATGATGGAAGCATCATTAACACACTGTTTTAGAATGCTTACAAAGTAATGGGAGGTTCCTTCACTAACCTAAAAGCTATCCAAAATCCCATTACAAGCTTCTACGGAGGAACCACATATCTCCCACTAGTGTATAACGGCATCATAGGATGGCTAGCACTCTACGAAATTGATGCAGTCATAAGTATCTGACACCTGAATATGAAGATTCTAATTGGGGCCGAAACTCTTACAATCCGTGGAGATCAGCACATGGTTAGGCAGTGCTACCAGATGGCAATCAAACCTTAGACGACAATATTCCCCTTAGAAACTTGGGACATAGAGAAACAAGGAGTTGGACCTGAACCAATCGATGACAGTTAAACATTACAGATTGCTTATGGGAAGATGGTAAATATCGATAATGACCTTGACTCTGAAATTAAGCGAGGAATAATTAAAGTCGTCACTAAGCACGCATGAGGTTTTACCTCTCAGGCGTCAGAGATAACTGGAGTGGATCCTTAGATTGCCTCATATAGCTTGAAAATCATACCAGGGGTGAAGCCAGTGATCCAAAAGAATAGAACTTTTGCATTTGAAAGGTAGAAGATAATAGCCGAAGAAATAAAGAAACTGCTAAAAGTCGAGTTCATCAAAGAAGTTACCCACCCCGAATGGGTAGCCAATGTGGTGCTAGTAAAGAAGTCAAATGGCAAGTATAGAATGTGCGTAGACTATACTGGCCTCAATCGGGCATGCCCTAAGGATAGCTACCCACTGCCAACAATTGACCAACTAGGAGACTCCACTGCCAACCACAATCTATACAGTTTTGTTCACACAGCTCAAGGATATCACCATATACCAATTGAAGGAAGAAGACCAAGAGAAAATATATTTCATCACCCACGAAGGTCTTTACTACTGTAAAGTAATGTCGTTCAGATTAAAGAATACTGAAGCAACCTATCAAAGGATGATGAACCATGTACTCTGAGACCAGATCAGGAGAAATGTGGAAGTATATGTAGATAAAATTATTATCAACAGCAAGCATAAAGAGAAATATCTCACAGATTTAGATCAACTCCTTTAACTATTGACCTAGTCCAGGATTAAGCTAAATCCAGAAAAGTGCATCTTCAAAGTCAAGGCAGGAAAATTCTTAGGATTTAAGATATCCCATAGAGGTATTGAAGCCAACCTAGAAAAGATGGAGGCCATTCTCAATATGAAAGCTCCAAAGACTATCCACAAACTATAGAAACAAAATGGTAAGATTATAACTTTGGGGCATTTCATCTCTTGCTCGGCCAAGCGGTATCTATCATTATTTCGAGCTTTAAAAAATTCCATGAAATTTGTTTGGACTAAAGACTGTCAAACAACCTTTGAAGATATTAAAAATTCATATCCTTACCACCTCTGCTCAATAGGCCAATTCTAAAGGAAACGTTATTCTTATACCTTTTTGTGGGCTAAGAATGCATAGCTTTAGTATTAGTGAGGGAGGAAGAGAGCCAGAAAAGCTCAGTATACTATGTCAGTAAAATACTCTGAGGATTTGAGATTCAATACCCAATGCTAGATAAACTGGCCATGGTTGTCGTCCATGCATCCTGAAAGCTCAAACACTACTTCCAAGCTCATCCCATTATTGTAAGATCCAGCTTCCCCTTTGAAAAATGTTGCAAAGACCTGAGACTTCAGGCAGATTGGTCCAATGGTCAGTATTACTCAAAGAATTCGACATCAACTATGAGTCCCGATAATAGGTGAAGGCTTAAGCATTAGCAGATTTTGTTCAAAAGATGACACCAGAAGATCTTACCACCACCAGAGCACTAGAATGGAAACTTTATGTTGATGAGGCATCCTCCACTCAAGGATCTAGTGTCGGGATCATCCTTAAAGGACCACATAAAGTTCTTATCAGATATGCAGTTCGAATAGAGTATAACACAACCAATAATGCTATGAAGTATGAGGCACTCATCATAGGATTAAAGTTAGCTACTAAAATCAAAGTTGAGCATCTTAAGATACACTCGAACTCTCAATTGATCGTAAACCAGGTCCTAGGGACATTCCAAATTAAGGATCTGAGCATCGCCAAATACGTTGGGAAAGTCATGCAACTCATGAAGAAGATCAAGCAAGACGAGGGATAGTAGGAAATAATTTAGATACCTCGAAATGAAAACTTAGAAGCCGATCTCTTGGCTAAGTCAGTAGCTAAAGATAATTAGGATTTCAGAGATATGGAGCTCACCAAAGCACTGACAAGACTCAACACTGAAGATCTAGACATCTTAGAGGTACATGAAAGCTTGGAGTGGATGAAGTCGATCGACCAATATCTCATAAATAGGACACTCCTAGAAGATAAATTAAAAGCTAAGAAACTGAAGATGAAGGTAGCCCACTACTTTATACTTCACGGAGAACTCTACAGAAGATCCCTCTCACACCCATGGTCTAACTGTGTATCCCTAGAGGAAGGGAACTATATACTCAAGGAAATCCATAAAGACATTTGTGGAGTGCACGAATCACATTACACGTTAACTAAAAAAGCACTAATGCAAGGATACTACTGGTGCACCATGTCCATGGATGCTCAAAAGTTAACTCAATGCCATAAGTCCCAGCAGTTCACCTATCTCAATCACAAGCCCTCCAAACCTCAACATTTGATTGGCAGCCCTTGGCCCTTTGTAGTATAGGGAATGGACATCATAGGTCCCTTCCCGACCTCCACATCATATAAGAAATTCTTGATTGTGGCCATAGACTATTTCACTAAGTGGGTAGAAGTGGAAGTTGTACCGACCATCATGGAAGCCCAGATTTAATATTTCTTCTAGAGAGAAATCATCTGCAGGTTTATAGTACCACACACCCTGATCACGGATAATAAGAAACAGTTCGATAATAAGAAGTTCAAAAGATTCTGCTCTGACCTCAGAATAAATCTTTGTTTCACCTTGGTAACCCACCCATAGACAAATGGGCAAATAAAAGTCACTAATAGGATAATCATGCAAGGATTGAAGAAGAGGCTTAACAAAAAAAAGAGAAACTGGGTTGAAGAACTCAATAATGTTATTTAGGCTTACAGGACTATACCCAGATCATCCACAGAAGAAACACCATTAAAGCTAACCTACAGTATGGATGCAGTGATACTAGTAGAAATTGGATCACCAAGTTACCATATCAGCAGAGAATTAGATCAGGACATCAACAATATTAACACTTGAATATGCTTGGATCTATTGGAAGAAAGAAGAGAATGGGCATATGTCATTATAGAGGCACACAAGAGGAAGATAGCTTAATATCATCTTCAGTGTATCCACCCAAGATAGTACAAGATAGGAGACTGGGTACTTAGAAGGGCAAACGTTGACAATGGCAACTCTAGTACCGATAAACTTAGACCTAACTGGGAAGGCCCTTATCAGATTATAGAGCAAACATCTATATAAAATAAGAGATAGACAAGGCAAGAAATTACAACAATACTGGAACTCAAACTATCTTTGAAAAAATTACCAATAAATGTATTTGAAACACCATTCAATAAAGTATTTTCATTCATTGAAGGGAAAATTATATTACAAAAGTCAAAAAAAAAGAGAAGAAATCTCTAGTCTACTAATTCAATATTAGATGGATCAGACTCGGAGATAGAAGGGAGACTAGCATTAATAGCATTGACAGATGACCCTTCAACTAATTTAGAAACATTTCTCGCACGAAGGGCAAAGGCCTTGTTCCAGGCATCCTCCTCGAAAGTGATCCTAGCTAGGTCAGCTAACGTTATCTTATCCAAGTTAGTCAAGTACAAATTTGAATTTTGGGAAAGCAAGACACTCTTACACTCAAACCTGTATGCCTTGAGAAACCCCCTGACCATATTCTTATAGGATCTCTTGTCATTATCTCGGCCTCGCTTAGCTTCCTCTTCATATCAGCAATCCGGGAGTCTTGGTCCTTGTTCTTCCTTATTAGCTAAGCTTGACTATACTATAGCTCGGCTACCTTCTTTTGGCTCACCTCTGCTTCAGACTCAACCTCTATATATTTAGTCTTACAAAGTTCCAGCGCCACCTTCGTCAACTTCTTTTTGAAGTTGATTGCTATGATCCTGACCTCTATCTCTTTTAGGCTACACTAGCTCTTCAGGAAGAAATATTCATCCTTCACCAATAGCAACACTTGATTCATCTAAGAAAATAAATCTTGTGTCATTACCTTGAATCCCAAAACATAAAAGATCAAATAATTTTGCAAACTTACTTCTAGTGAATGCCCAATGATGGAGCTAAATAGCTCCTCATGACCTTCCTCCATCCACCGCTGCATATCAGTCGACAACCTTAAAGATTCAACATACTGATCTTTAACCTGGGTGTTCGAGACACTTGGTGATTTCATTTTGTTCAAAATCCAAGTCCTCATATCTGGACACCCAGAGAGCCTCAGACGTTGGATAAATATCTCTTTATCCAGCTCCTCATCATCAAAGTCTTTATCTATGAGATGCCTTTTTTGCCTTTTGCCTTTCTCAATCTAAGAATACCTAGCTATAGACTTCTCCTTCAAACTAATGATAGCCTCATCTAGGATTGCAGGCACTGTAGGTTTGGGCAATGGAGAAGAGACCGGAGCTTCTACTTACGTCTCTGTCTCATCAACTACAAGTCGAATCACATCCACAAATAAAAAAAAGTCAGCCATATATAAATTAAAAAAAATAAAAATAAAAGTCAAAGAGATACCTTTCCACTATGAAAATGTGCCAGTCGATTGTACACAATCTGGGCAGACTCTCCATAGGTATCTTCTCGATACATCTTTAGTTGACTAAGCATCGGCCAGACCATTAAGATGAAGTCTTAGGACCATCTTAGTATCATGGTCAGACAACTTCAGAGGCCGCTTCATCCTATGGCACTCATCGGAACACATTCACCGGACATTTATGAAATCCGAGTAGTGATCAATAACAAAAAATTTATGTCTCCACTTCTTATGAAGGTTCGGAAGCTTCACAAAAAGGCTATGGTTAGGGATGGTTGATAATGAGAACAACAGCTTCCCTTTCTTCTTAGTCAGACTATATAAGTATCACAGCATGTCTAAGTCTAGCTCCCTACCCTCCTCGTGCATCAACTGTATAAACCTAGTCATAATCCAATAACTATTGGGATGGAGCTGATCGAGTGTACCTATTCAAGAATGTTTTTACAAAGGGATCCAGAGGGAACTTCATACCCCCCTCTAGTTGGTCAAAATACACAACTAACTTATTGAAGCCTAGCATGGGAGTATGGGCTCTAAATTTTCTATCGACAGTGTGCAAGGTGAAATTAATGGGAATATTAAAATGCCTCTAATACCACCCTAACAACTCCTCGTCTATTCTAGAAATGAACATATTAGAGCTAACTTATTTCCTCGGTGACATGGATTTATCTAATAAGCAAAAAAAAGAGCAATTTAGGAAGAAAGAAAAGGATCACCTGGTTACATAACACATGGGTTACTACAGGAAAAGCTTGATGACAAAAGCAAGAGGAAGCAAAGAAGATTGAAGAAGCCAATAAGATAGCAAGAAGCAAAAATGCAACACATCGAAGAAATAGAGATACTTATAGGAGAACAAAAGGCTCTGGAAAAGACCATTAACTACCCTCATAAATACTTTGATCTCTCCGACATCATTAAGGACAGTCTGGGAAATGGAAAAACCCATTAATCAAGCAGTCATCATTGCAGCAGCAGAAACATCTTATATTCTAACACACAAATAGACGTGACAGTTACACAATTCAATTTTTTTTTTAAAAAGCATCAAAACGACATAGCCGATATACGGCCCAGGCGCACTACTGACAGTTGTCCCTTCATAGCGAGCATCACAATCTCTAGTATCTAAGTCCAGTGACTGAAGCTGGCTCCCTCAGGTCACTTCTGTAGTATTGAGGTTTGGCATCCGAGCCACACTTTCAAGGCACCAAGACTATATAGGACTTAGGCCGCGCTTTTAATGCACTAAGAATCTAAGTCTAGTGACTGAAGCTAGCACCCTTAGGTTGCTTCTACAGTATTGAGGTTCCAAGTATGTAAGCCTTACGCCATTGTGCCAAGCATCTAAGCCTCGAGCATCTAAATCTAGTGACTAAAGTTGGCTCCCTTAGGTCACTTTTATAGTACTGAGGATCAACACTCGGGTTGTGCTTTTAATGTACCAAACATCAAAACTCTAGTAATTACTGGTTTCATCACGTTGTCTCCACACTGACAGGTGAATCCATTACATATCTTTTTTTCTTACAGATTTTGTGCACTTAAAGTCCTCCTAGAACTTCAACGATGTTCTTACACGATGATTTCAAGACTTGATACTGAGCTTTATCTTTTCTTATGACTGTGGCTAGCCACCTTACCTTACCCTTCCACATCATATATAATTACTTAAGTAATCTCTCTTCAGGCAGAAGAGTGACGTTGCCATCCCTTTCAGACCTAAATACATCGGACATAAATATCTAAACATACTCACGAGGGGGACTTTTGATACCCCACATATATATTCCTGTTTAATTAAGGTCTCTAGTTCTTATACAAGTTACTTAATAAGAAAAGATAACCAAAGACATCCAAGAAAAGGTTCCTGAAGTAAAAGACTCTTAAAAAAGAAGGAATACTCTCCCAATTGGTTTAGGATTACTATTTAAAGAGGAATCCTACTCCTTTCAGGTTTGAACATTATTATCATTATAAAAAGGACCTTATATCCCTTATTCTCATTCATCCTATTCTCTTGTATTCTGATTGATCTCCTTCTCTCTCTAGATTCTCTCTCTATACTTTCTAACTTAAGTATCAGAGGGTTTATGGGGATTTTGCCCACTTCTCACGTTGCCCTTTGTTGACCACTTGCAAGGTTCTAGCTCAAGAGTTCCAGAAAGTAAGTTATCAATATCAATGAATAGATCTCAACTCAAATTACACTTTTCATGACTGCCACCAAGCCTAATTCTTATTCAATTAAGAGAAATTAGCCAAGAACAATAAAAATGTTTTACCTCAAATTGAGGTAGTTGTTAATGAGGATCGGGTCAATTGACTAAGGGGAAACATTACTCAAAGTGAGACAAACTCAATGGCACTGACGGCACGATCAGACACTGTCAAAGGTAGCGGCGGTGACTCTTCTTATTAACGGTTATAGGAAAAATGCAAGAGAAAGGAGAGGAAAGGTCAACCGATGGAAAGGGGGAGCTAGTGCTGATCTGGAGCTACTGGCGGCAGTGGCTGTGTAGAAGGAGGTGGCTATCAGTCAATTGGGAGGGAAGGAAAAAAGAAGAAAATAGAAGGAAGAAAAAAAAGGAAATTTTTTTAATAAAGTACATATAATATATTTAAAATAAATATATATATAAACATACTCTTAAAAATTATTAAAATTAATAAAATACTCATTTAACAATAATTTCGTAAAAATAATATTTTATACTTAAGAATCCATAATTTAATTTAATAATTAAAATACGGGTTATTACAATCTTCCCTCCTTACAAAAATTCATTCTCAAATTTTAACAAATAGAAAAGTGTGCAAGATTTCATTAAGGAAAAAGATAAGGATATGCCACTCACATCTCTGCCTTAGTCTCTCATGTGTGCTCTTCAACGTTGTTGTTCCTCCATAAGACTTTAACCACAGGAATCTGCTTAGAATGCAACTGACGAACTTGATAATCAATAATTACAAATAGTTCGTCCTTATAAGTTAAATCTTCATTCACTACCACACTTTGGGGTTGTAAAACGTGCGAAGGATCTGAAATATATTTCTTGACCATCGAAACATGAAATACTAGAAACACTTAAGACAAATTTAGAGGTAAAGCCAATCGATAGGCAACCATACCAACTCACTCCAGAATCTTAAAAGGTCCTATATATCTTGGTGCCAACTTTCCTTCTTGCTAAATCTTATAACACCCTTTATCGGTGATACCTTCAAGAACACATAATCCCTAACTTGGAATCACTTCGAATCTGTATAGTTTTTGTACCTGCTAGCTACCATTTCCAATCTTCTTCTTATCAAAACAACTTTCTCAGATTTATCCTTAATATTTTTCAGCCTAGCAAGCTCTCTTTCCCCAACTTCATTCTAATATAAAGGGGATCTATATTTCCTTCCATACAAAGCTTCATATGGTGCCATCTTAATACTGTGATAGCTATTGTTATAAGCAAATTCTACCAATGGCAAATGAACATCCCAACTACCTCAAAGATCCATTAGACACATTCTTAACATATCTTTAAGTGTTTGGATCATCCTCTTAGACTGATCATCCATCTAAGGATAAAAAGTAGTGCCAAAATCAACGTTGGTACCCAAAGCTTCCTACAACTTCTGTTAAAACCATGAAGTAAACACTGAACCTCTATCAGAAATAATAAAAACAAGCACCCTATAAAGACACACAATGTGCTTGATGTACAATCTAGCCAATTTAACCGCTAAATAAATAGCTTTAACTGGTAGAAAGTGAGTAGATTTTGTTAACCTGTCCACTATCACTCAAATGGAGTTTTATTCATCCTTTGAATGAGGTAACCGTGCCACAAAATCCATGGTAACTCTCTCTTATTTCCACTCTGGAATCAAAAGAGGCTGAAATTTTCCTAAAGGTATCTAGTGCTCTACTTTCACTTGCTAAGATGTCAAACACTTAGAAACAAACTTTGCTACATCTCTCTTCATTCCATCCCACCAATAAATATCCTTTATGTTGTGGTACAACTTGGTAGAACCAGGATGTACACTATAAGTTATATAATAAACTTACTTTAAGATCTCTTCTCTCAAGTCACATTAGGAACACACAACCTTCCACCAATCCACAGAACACCTTCATCATTAAGATTAAAATCAGCAAACTTCCTATCATGAACTTTCTCCATAAGCTTTAACAAATCAAAATCTTGGCTTTGAGCTGCCTTGCTCCTATCCCTCAATATCAATCTCGCTCTGAATTGGATTATCAATCCCTTTGACTTTGCTATCTTTATCCTCAATCCTTAGTTTACTAACTTGTGCATCTCTTAGATGAAATGCCTTCTTTCCGTATTAATGTGCGCAAGACTACCTAAAGACTTCCTGCTCAAGGCATCTACCACAATATTAGCTTTGCCTGGATAGTACAAAATGTCACAATCATAGTTTTTAAAAGTTCCAACCATCTTCTTTGTCTCAAATTCAGATCTCTCTATTAAAAAATGTACTTCAAACTCTTGTGGTCAGGGAAAATCTCACTTGTCACCCCATTTAAATAATGTTTCTAAATCTTGATAGTAAAGATAATAGCAGCCATCTCTAAGTCATGAGTAAGATAGTTCTGCTCGTGCTTCTTCAATTGTCTAGAAGCATAAACTACTACCCTACCATTCTACATCAATACATAACCTAGGCCAACTATGGAAGCATCATAATACACAGTGAATCTGTCTTCTCCATTAGGCAATGTCAACACTGGTGTTGTAGTCAACTTTTCCTTTAATAGTTAAAAACTACTCCTACATGCCTCTGACCATATAAACTTCACATTCTTCTGAGTTAAGCAAGTCATAAGTGCTGCAATCCTCAAGAAATCCCGAAAAAACCTCCTATAATAGCCTACCAAACCTAAAAAAACTATGAATTTCTATAATTGATGTCGGTCTAGGGCATTCTGATATTGCCTCAATCTTCTATGGATCTACTTGAATACCATCCTTAGCCACTACATGCTTAATGAATGCCACACTTTCAAGCCAAAAATTACACTTAAAGAACTTAGCATAAAGTCGATGTTCCCTTAATATTTATAACACTATTCTCAAATGATACATATGATCTTCCATACTCGAATAAATTAATATGTCATCTATGAATATTACCATAAACTGATCCATATATGGTCTGAACACCCTATTCATTAAATCTATAAAAGTTGCTAGTGCATTAGTTAATCCAAAAGACATTATAACAAACTCATAATGGTCATATCTTGTACAGAATGCCATTTTAGAAATGTTTATTTCTCTAATTCGCAACTAGTGATAACTCGATCTCAAGTCAATCTTAGAGAAGAACTATGCACCCTGAAGCTAATCAAATAAATCATATATCCTCATAAGAGGATACTTGTTCTTAACAGTTACCTTATTCAATTCTCTGTAGTCAATACACAATCTGAGTGTATCATACTTCTTCTTTACAAACAACACTAGTGCTCCCCAAGGAGAAGTGTTCGTTCTAATAAAACCCTTATCTAATAACTCTTACAATTGCTCTTTCAACTTTGTAAGAGCCATCCTATAAGGTACCATTGAGATAGGAACTATGTCTGAAAATACATCAATGCAAAATTCTATCTCTCTATGAGGTGGTAAACCTAAAAATTCATAAGGGAAGACTTTAGGAAACTCATAAGCTATAGAAACATATGAAATAGATTTCTGTTTAGCTGTTGTGACCCTGACCACAGCCAAATATCCTTGACACCCCCTTTTTTAGCATCTTTCTTGTTGTAATGGCAGAGATAAGATTCTGAGGTACAGAACTCTTATCACCCAAGAACTTGAATTCCTTTTCACCTAGAATTCTAAAAATCACCACTTTACTACGATAATCCAAAGTGGCATAATACTAAGATAAATAATCCATTCACAGGATTACATCAGAATTAAAAACATTCAACAACACCAAATCTACTGGCAACTCTCTGCCCTCTACTAACACAAAACACCTAAGAAAGATAACATCGATGTCTAATGAATTACTCAAAGGTGTGGCAACTGAGAAAGGAGTTTTCATCCTTATAGCTTATTAACCCAACTTCAAAGAAAAATAGGAGATACAAAAGAATGGGTAGCACCCGAATCAAGTAAAACTCTAGCCTTAAGATAATATACCAGAAGTGTACTTACTACGACTGCATTAGATGCCTAAGCAACCTGCTGAGTGAGGGTGAAAACTCAAGCTTATCCTCTACCTCACTATTGACTAGTGTTATACCTTAAATTTAACTGTCCCCAAAAAGGTCCAATGATAAAATGAATCCTCAAGATAACTAGAGTCTGCTCATTCATAACACCTTTAAAGTGTGTAACCTTAAAAACCTAACCAACCCACCAGTATGCAAAAATGATCACTGAGCCATTAAGTTGTGCTCTGACCTTATAAAATATGAATTATCAAAATAATGAGAGGTTTATTTCAAGAAAACTCCTTTCAGAATACTCATCTCGTTAGGCCAATGTGCATTTCATTAGATCGAGACCCAGCTTCGTGAAAAAATAAAAATTGATTTTGACAAAATGAACTTTGGAAACACATCCAAAAGGCCCCAAAACCTCCAAAAGTAGTCCTAGAATGGTCCAACACAACCTAAGGATCAACGCGTATCGCTCAGAAGTGCGCCTAAATGCCCCTAGGTGCCACATGCTAAAATCGAGGTAGAATTTGGCAAAACGGACTCTGAAAACACATTTGAAAGGCCTAAAACCTTAGGAACTAACCTTAGAATAGTGTACATAAAACCCGAGAAGTGCACGTGGAAAGCCAAAGTGCGAGTGGATCACGTGCATGCGCGTATGACCACGCATACATTGTACATGGCCATATGTAAAATTCTCGATATGCATGAACGACCACACCCCCACCACCCTATTCTACCTAATTTTCCCTATTAATAGACCCCTTAACACCCCATTTTGGAGGGGGAGCAAGTGGAAACATACACACACTCAAAATTTAGTCCAACTGAAGGCATTAAAAACCCTTTTCTAGATAGTTTTTGCTTTCCCATAGCCTTTCTCTTAAGTTGTTAGATCCCTTTTCCACCAAACCAAGCCTCATCTTTATCAAAGAATGCTTTAAAGGTATACAATCTAGCATCATTTTGAACCTCTCAATGAGGAAAGCTTGATAATCTCTCAAAGCTAATGTTTTAAAAACCACAAAGCTTAGTTGAGTCTAAGGACTACACAATTATTTTAGCATGTTTATTTTATTATATTACATTTTATTTTATTGTCGTTAATATTTGGGAATATTATTATGATTGTGTGATAAGATTGGCAATTTTGCATGCTAGGTGAATAATATATGTTTTATTATGCTTGTTTCATATCATCATTTTGCATCCTCTATTTTTGAAATTATGAAATCATATCAGAAATACCAATAATGTGAAAATTTTATATCTTAAAATTGAGTCATCATACTCTCAGTCCAGTGATGACCTCATACATCCTTTATATTATCATCATACATCATAATCACTGTAAGCATGCATGATCATCCTATTATTCATGAAATCGAGCAAGCTGTGTGAATGGTCATGTTAATCTTGCAGATCAGTCATATCCAAATTAGATTTACTTTTCTGTAATATTTTCCTTTTCATATGTATTTTATTAAGAAAGTGATGTAATAATCAAATTTTTAACTTTATTATCTTCCACTATCTGATGTACTGTGTAAATGCTATACAAACTACTATTATCGAAACTAAAGTATTGCGGTAGCTATACATTGAATATTGTATAATAAGAAATAGTCAAAAAGTAAATCTGATCCCCCAAACTAAGAAATCTCTACTGGGGGTAATACTCACTAAGTGACTCGATGTTGTGCCTTTTCTTTTCTTGATTTTCTAAAAATCAAGTGGCGACTCCATAAAATCAAAAGCGTCTTATCCTCTCAAGGCCAATTATTTATCCCTATTTAGTAAAGTTGCCATGTCCCTCAAAAATGGAAAGACTCGTACAGTGCCTTAAAAATATACCATTATCCAAAAGCGAGAGAGGTCGCTCGCAACTAATAGAAGCTTACCCAAAACCTTTAGCACTACCTCGCCCTTACTAGGCTACAAACTAAGAAGTACCCTAATACTAGAGTGGTGGCAACTGAAACTGTAATAGGGCTACACTGGTTGTAGAAGACTGAGGAAACTGCTGCTAAAAACTTAAATGAGGACATGATCTAGCATAATGCCCGGTCTGTCCATATTTGAAGCATACTCCTAGAGCCATATAACATGGACCTTGATGGACTTTGCCATAAGTCTAACAAACACTAGTTGTAGACCTTGTGCTACCATAGCCTGAACTCTGACCACTACTGCTACTAATAGTACCAAAACCAAATCTAATAGATCTATAGGTCTTACTATAGCCATGTCTACCACTCCTATGGACTCTATGTGGAGGTCTCTGGCCTTGCTGAAAAGATCCTCTAAGCTAACTACTATTGCCCATTTAAAATGATGTATGTTATGTACTCTGAGATCCTACTACTCTAACACCTCTAATTTGATAATAATCAAGCATAACTCCCTGCAGAATGAGCCTCTTCTCAATCTCCCTAGCTAACTCCATCACTTCCTCTAGAGTTAAGCCTATTCTAGGCATCCCGATGAAAGCAGTCCCCAAGCCAGTAGTCTGAAAAACTCCCTCATATACTCCTCCACTGATCAATCACCTCTGGATATAATAGTTAGTCGAAGTTTGTCACTCATCCTCATTAGCTCTAGACAAAACAGTCTCACAAACCTCTCTTTGATCTAAGCCCAAGTAAAAGTAGTCATGTGGAGCTAAATAATCTAAACAAACCAATCAAATGTTGCCCCCTCAAAAGATAACTCCACAATGAGCATTCTCTGATACTTGGTATGTTAGTGATATGTCTTAGGTCAATTATGTATGACCATGTTTTGACTTTATCATTTTACTAATAAAGAGTCATTTTCATTATCATTTTATATTATGATAATTACTTGAATAGTCAATTCTTCCTAAGGTCATTAAGTATGTGACTTGATAGTAAAACCCTTAGATTAAATATAAGTTCTATTCAAATTATCCCTAGTTATAATAATGTATTAAGACTAGTATAGTATTAATTGATGATTATGTTTTACTAATCATGAATATGAGATATTAAGTAAACTCATAGGTACTTATTTGAGAAATAATATACTAGATTGACCCATCATGAGAATACTATATAGAAAATTGTCATAAGTAATTCTCATCATAGTAATATTGATTTAGTCCTTTAACCTTCAAATCTCCTTGGATTTCTACATAACTATTTTATATTTTGATACAATCTAACATTATCTTTAACAGGATGATAAAATAGATTATTTTTGGATATGAAATGAGTTATGTGAGGAATGTAAGTGATTGAGAAGGAATTTGTCCCTCATTTAATCTAAGTAAGATATCTATGGGGCCCTTGATAAGATAGATTAAGAAAAATACATGGCCATGATAAAGTGAATGGATAAAGAGTTATCATTCTCAGTTTACTTGGAATCAAGAAATAATATGATTTAATTCTATAAGGTTGACATAATCTATGCCTTATATTCAATCAAGATATCATGTGACAAAGGGAATAGAATATTCACTATATATTAAGTTATGTTGGATTATTAACTTCACATGACTTGGGTAGTCATAATGTCTTGCTAAAAGCTACTTATGACTTATAGGCCTAAATAGAGATTTAAGGCCAACTGCCAACGTCATATGAACCTACAAGGTCACACACTTTGAACAAGCCCAAAAATGAATATGGGTTTAACAAGCCCAAATATGCTCTGTGGAAATAAATACATAAAATATTTATTTTTTTATTTTTTTTATTGTTTTAAGTAAAGGTTATCTTAAACAAATAGAAAATGATTTATGATTTAATTTTCAATAAAATCAGAATAAGAATAAGTGAGAAATTACTAAAAGGTCGTTTGGTAAGTATTCTCTAATTTATAAAGATGTTATATTCTCTAGGGTTTCACTCACTCATTATTCTACCACCAAATTAGTTTTTCTCTCTTTGTGAATACAAAACACAAAGTTCTTTTATTCTTGATTTATGAAAAATCAAGAGAAGGTGCTAGCACATAAACATTTATTTTCAATTAAAGGTTGTTCATATGGACACTTATGGAGGACATATTCTTTTACAGACATTTTAATCCAAACTACTAAATTCAAAGCTCGACGCAGGGTGTCAATGGAGTGAACCTTCTCTCTCCCTTCTAGAAATCTTGCCCCTTCTGCATTTATGGTAAGATTTTAAAAATCCTAGATTTAATTAATTAATCGAATTACTTGGATCCGGGTTCGGGTTTGTGATAAAAAGTTTTAATTTTTCGCTACGTATGGAATCACGAAACCTAACATGGTATGCACCGTCCGAGTCCTTGACTCAATAGCATGAAGAAAATCCAATAGATCTGAAGTCCCATAATATGAAATCCTACAAACTCTAACATAAAACATCACTGCCTTTGGGTATAATATACCCAAAGCATTCTACTAAAATAAAGGTTGCATAGGTGGTATCGCCTAAGGCATAGTTACTGCACCTTACTAAACTCTTAGTGCATAGGCAGCATCATCTAAGTCCTAAATCATAGGCTCCTTATCTTACTATTCCCACTGTCTCTGATAACCACCTGCCCCTCTAGGTCTACCTCTACCCTTATGCCTAGCTGGCTGCGAAGCTTCATCCTGATAAGACTCTCTATCTTCAGCCTCATTGGCTGTTGGAGTGACTCACACTCTCCTCATTCTAAAAAAAAGGAAATAAAGCATACAATATAGGTAACCATAGATATTCTAACAATTACGCAGAAAACTAAAAGCAAGGAAGACTTTTCAAGGATATAGTCGAACCTAATTACTGCAGTAGTTTCAAGGAAAACTTAAACTCTTCAACCTAGGCCAAACAATACTAAACTTAGGCTCTAATACCAACCTTGTCATAACCCAAACCCAAAAATCATGACCGGTGCTAGGGAATGGGAATTCACATGAATTTGAAACCCATTGTAAGCCTAAAACATAAAATTCATACGAAACATAATCATAAATTTACCTCATAATTAAAACTTTTTAAAAATTTAAAAGTCATCCATAGATAATATCATAATAAATTATTTAAACATAAAACCCGAGGACATAACGAGTGTTAAAGTTAACATAACATACTACAACGAGAACATACGACTATCGCAGCATATATTAAACACAAAGAAAGGATAGTTTAAAATTTACATAAAGTGAATAATAGGTCCAGTGAAGAGGACTACTATGGGAGGCATGTAAAAAGAAATCCTAAAACATAATTGAAAAGAATCAAACCTCACTGAGTGAATTATCATTATATATATTCATACAACTGAAGGGTACAAGTAGCCAAGCATCATAATAATATTTATTTTATATTTATATTCATTTAGTTTATACACGCATTTCATGCAAATACTCAAATATATTATCACGTTAACACAACTAGATATAAATCGAGATACATGGACAAAACTAGAAGATCGAAGTAGAACCCTAAGATATTTGTAACCTCAATCACTATACCTCACTCACTAGCAAATTTAAATATGGGGGAGGGGTGTGAGGGCAAATTTTTTTAATATAGTATAAGTTATTTTTTTTGTTTTGACCCCTACTAAATTTTTTCAATAATATATATATAGTCTCAAAATAATATAATATGTAAGATTTTTTTGTAAACTCTTTTTGAATCCATTATAATAACTCAACAATCCATTGTTTAGAAATTCTAAATGATAAATTTTTTTCTTTTTACTATTTTTAAATTTCACTTTTTGGTTGGTTTCAAAATAATAACCCAATAGTCCATTATTTAAAAATTTCAAATAATAAAACTTTTTCTTATTTCTTTTCACTATTTTTAAATTTTCATTTTTGACGTAGTTTCTCCAACACTTCACCCTCACCTTTCCTTTTCTTTTCTTTCTCCCGAATTATCAACCCATACCTCACCTCTTTCTCTTTGTACATTTTTTTTCTTGTATTTGCTCAATAGTTATTATGCACTAAACAATTTGAAAAAGTTAGTAATTTAGTATAACTCTCAGTCACTCACCAATTATACATGTTGTCAATTAATTTTTTTTATTTTATTGTACATACTTAGTTTACCCTATCTTAATGTATATTTTTTTCTTTATTTTGCTCATTAGTTATTACTCTAAAAACTATATATATATATATATATATATATATATATATATATATATATATATTGTATTGTGATAGTTGATTATATTTTATGTGATGTTGATTATATATATAATTATGGATAAACTTCTCAAAAGAAAAGTTTTTGTTGAAGAAAACTAATTTTAATGTTATTTTTTACTCATGATTTTGATTATCTTTAGTGTTATTTTTTGGGTATATTATATTGTTTTTTTTAGTTTAAACTATTATTAGTGTTATTAGTTTATTTTAAATAAAATATTTTTAGTATACTAATGTGAAGTAAAGTTTGCTCCCTTTGAAATTTTTTTTGGCTCCGCCCCTGACCACACCAGCCATTAGGCCTTCTTGAATCCAAATAATGTTTCTCTTTTTCATTTTGGTAGTAGACCAAACCCGAGACCCTGGAAAGTTAACTGAACTGCCATAACCATACCCTTCTCTCTATGAATAAAAAAATCTCAATAAATCATCTAAACCATATGTCCATATCATACAACCTCATATCAAATCAAATTCATATCCTATCCATCTAGCATACTAGTGCGCACACAGTCCTAGTGTGGCCCACTATGTAGTACATTCTACTACTATCCTTCAAAACTATCGTATCAAAATAACAAAATCATATCAATATATATATACATCATCTACGTCAAGAACACAATCTTCATAATATATATATATATATATATATATAATTAACAAATAAAAGTTTAATGCAGCATAGCATATTTATTTCACATTAATAATAAAATATATAGATGTTGGGTAAGAATTTATATATGTAATACATACACATAATAATAACTCACAGGTCGAACGCGCTCCTCGGTGATAACTTGACTGGCCATATTTTGTAGGCCTAGCTCTCGATATGGCTATAGGAAAAAGTAAATAACAATAAAATAAATATTAGTAAAAGTTAGTAGGGTTAGTAGAGTTAGAAATGTTAGTATCTTGAGAGATTGAGAACTTTGAGATTGGATAACAAGATATATATAAGATGCAAGAAATGATGCTAACGCAAATGCATGATTCACACAAGTTATAAATAAATTCGAAGATTATGCAAATGCATAAGATGCATTATGGAATTCGGGTGCATGCAAATGAATGAAAATTTTAGGGTGCATGCAAGAATGATAGTGATGCAAACTGGGGTGCATGTAAGGATGTAAAAATGAAGCATACATATGATTGTGATATGCAATCAAGCAAGTGATATGCAAAAAAACACATGAGAATGCATGCATAAATATAATAGGCAAAAAGATATAATAATAAGAATAATCAATAAATAATGGTTAGTACTAATAATCAATAAGTAATGTACAAAAAAAACTCAATTAGGAACACAAATATCAAGAATTACTCCTTACAAGCATTGAATCATATAGTACTTCAAAGAATACACACTTTATACCAATCACAATCAAAGCACATATTCATAAAAAGAGAACCCAAATTACCACCTAATCAAATAAGAACAAAGGAATACCATAAAGATTTATCATAAACTACTTCATAATTAATAAGAATCAAATATCAACAAAAATATATAAATAAGATTTAATTAAAACACAAAATCATAAATGAGACACAATAAAAAGTAGATCTTAATCACAAACCAAAAACCACGGTCAAAATACAATAGGAGAAATGTCTAAAGAACTTTGAAAACAAGAGTTGAAATTGAAGGATAAATGATTTTAAAATGAAAAAAAGTAAGAAATAAGTGAAATCCAATCATCCTAGGCCTTTTAAGGCTCATTTAGATGATGTATAATCATCATTCGATGCATAAAAGCCTTTGGGACCATTCTTGGAGTCATTTAGGTGCAAGAGGAATGTATGGCTAGAATTAGGGCTTGTTTGGCTATTTTTAAGTGCCTTCCACTAGTTTGAGAGGTGTATTTAGCTAGTTTTAAAGGTTAGATAGCTGGCTAGCTATTCATTAGCTAATTTCAGCTATCTGCTTCTAAGAAACCTTTAAAATGAACCTTTTAAATAGAAAAATAAATATTTAAGGCCTAAAACCTAAAAATAAAGACATGAGAGAATCAAGAAGGTAATTTTGGAAGTTTTTAGCCTTAGATATTAAGTAAAAACTCACTTAAAATAAGGGATTGAAAGAAGAATATAAGATTGAAGTTAATTGAGTAAGGGTGTGTTTGAGGGTTCTTTAAAGGTTATTTAGGAGTTAATTTAGGGTTGTTTTTGAAAGGATTTTTATGTTGGTATTAAAGTAGAGTTTTAGGTATATAAGGATTGTATTTGGGTTAAGAAATGGTAAGAGATTGAGAGAGAAATCAAAATGGTAGAGTTTTGGTTGTATTTTTCTAATTTTTACTCTTATTTTTCTAAAAATGTCTTGACACTCCTTCTTTACAAGTTTTTCTAGTTTCCTTCTTTTCCATTAGTTATTTTAGCCTCTTTAAAGCTTCTATTTGTAAATAAAGGCCTTGATGATAAATGATGTAATTATTTAGTTAGGATTAAGGTTTTAAATGAAAAATGAATATACCCTCCCAATCTAAAGGTACCACTTGTCCTAGTATATACCTTAAATGGTATATTTCATACTTAGAGAGAACCTAACATGAAAAGTGTCCTAAGTGATCTTAAATTGTGGCAAATGTCCCAAGTAATTATGAGGTAGGCTTGTATAGGTTCCATTTTGACCATCGAAGGTCAAAAATGTGACTTTTTGCCAAATGGAACCTACAAATACATTATAATTTTAAAAGATAGTTTTAGATTGCAATTTAACTCCAAGAGCTCAATTTGACCTCTAAAAAAGTCAATTAATCAAAGTTGATGTTTCATCTCAGGGCTTCCTAAGGTTAAAATAAGATTCACAAAACAAAAATGAAACTAGAAAATAAACATGATAGAGACACAATAGCCCTTTTTTAGGACATTGCTTACTGAACGATAGACAAGACCTAGTAAAAGATTTGTGTCTCTTAACCATTAAAACCTTTTTCTTAACCTAAACAAAGTTTGTTAAAGGCTTGGTTTGGGTTTAGTTTAGTCTCAATAGAATTCAATAGGTAATCAGGAAAGGTTTTAATGTCTCATATGGCTCTAAAGTAAATTTGAAAATCATTGCTCTTTATCAATCTCATTTATTGATGAGATATTTTTTACTTTCATAATTAGCCTTTAGGGTTTTGAAAAACGACCCAAACATTTGTGTTTTGCTTAAAGCTTTTGGTTGATAATCAAGATTAAGATATTTGATTTGTCTTTGTGATTGTGATTGTATGTGTTTGATGTTATTTCTTTTTTGCTTTATATATGAATTACTAAATCCTTATTTGTGGATATATTGATCTTTGTTCTTTGTTAATTTTATTATTATATATGTCAACATCTTTATGTATTAATGAGATTAATCTTTAATTTTGATTATCTTAATTCTTAATAATGATTTTATGTTATAGTTGTGTTTATTGTCTTGACATTCATGTTAATTAATCTTTAATATTTATGTGTTTATTGGTTATTACTAAAAATAACCCTTATTCGTCATGATTATATTTTGATGTTTATTATTAACCATTTTTCTTATTATGATGATTATGCTTACTAACCCTTTCCAATATCTCTTGTAGTTTTTTGCGTATTATTATGCTTCTCATGTGCTTGTTTGCATATAATTTTCTTGATTGCAAATCACTATAATGTATGTGTTTCATTTTTAGATCCTTAGATGCATTTTGCACGGACCCTCGCTTGCATCACTATCATTCTTGGATGCACTCCAAAATTTGAATTTATTTGCATGCACCCCAAATTGTATTATACATCATATACATCTGTATACACTCTGGATTTATTATTGCTTATGTGTATCATGTATGTGCATTAACATCATCTATTGCATTTTATACATCTATTGTGCATTAGCACCATCTATTGCATTTTATACATCTATTGTTATCAAATCTTAAAGCTCTCAATCCCTGAAGCTAATAACATCTGCTAACACTACCAACTAGTACTAAACCTTACTAGCATCTAACATTTATTTTCATGTCATTTACTTTTCAAACACTTTTACATATTGTTTATCCTTATATTTTGGGTTTTTTGCACTGAAGATACTTAACTCATTAACTAAAAACCACAAAAAATACCCAACTGTTAAAATGTAACACAAAACTCCATAACCTTTCGTTTTATTACCAATAAAGTGCCTAAACCAGATTTTCAGTCAAAGATGACCATATGACACACCACATGGCATTTGACATGGTGACATGTGTCACCTGGCGCTGATGTGGCGCCACATGGTATATGGAACCATCATTAAAAATGAGATACCGTAGTAGGACCAACGCTAAAAGTTGGGTACCATGAATGAAAATTTATGATTTTTTAGTTGTTTTTTGTTTGTTTAATTGGTTTTTATTTTCTAATGATAAAATTTCAAACTTTATAAATTTTAAGTGAAAAATTTGTATTTTAAGTGTGTATCTCAATTTTTAAATAAAATGAAATGTTTATAATTTAAATTAATATTCATTTCAATAAAAATCATTTAAAATTTGTTATATATTGTTAACTCATAAACTAGCTCAAATAGTTGTTTAATGCACTATTATTTTGATATGAAATATATAGTATATATTTTTTAGCATATAATAAATATAAAATTTTTATATAAAATATTCAATTATAATTATAATTTAATTTTTAAATAAAATGAAATATTTAATTTAAATTAATATTCAATTCCTTAAAAATTATTTCAAATTTATTATATAGTGTTAACTTATATTTATTTTTATTATATAATTGAATATTTTTTAATAAAAATAAAAATTTATATTTATTCTAAGCTAAAAAATATATACTATATATTTCATATCAAAATTGTAGTGTACTAAACTACTACTTGAACCGGCTTATGAGTTAACAATATATAATAAATTTTAAATGATTTTTATTGAACTGAATATTAATTTAAATTATGAACATTTCATTTTATTTAAAAATTAAATTATAATTATAATTGAATATTTTATAATAAAAATAAAAATTTATATTCATTATAAGCTAAAAACTATATTCTATATATTTCATATCAAAATAATAGTGCATTATACTACTATTTGAATCAGTTTACGAGTTAACAAATAAATAATTGATACCCCACATACATATTTCTGTTTAATTAAGGTTTCTATTTCCTGTACGGGTTACTCAAAAAAAGAAAGACAACTAAAGATATCCAGGAAAAGGTTCCCAAAATATAAGACTCCTAAAAAGAAGGAATACTCTCCCAATTTGTTTAGGATTCCTAGTCAACGAGGAATCCTACTTCTTTTAGGTTTGAACATCATTATTGTTATAAATATAACCTCATATCCCTTATTCTCATTCATTTTATTCTCTTGTATTCTGATTGATCTCCTTCTCCCTCTAGATTCTCTCTTTATACTTTTTAACTTAGGGATCAGAGAGTTTATAGGGATCAGAGAGTTTATAGGGATCCTCCCCACTTCTCACGTTGCCCTTTGTTGACCACTTGCAGGGTTCCAGCTCAAGAGTTCCGAAAAGCAAGTTATCAAGTGGCACCGTTTGTGGGAACTCTTGGGAAAAAGCTATTTGTTCATCTGCCATATTAAAAAGTTGATGTTATGACTTCCAGCCCGATGCCAATCTTGACTCTTGACACTCACATTAACCTCTCCACCCCCATTCCTCTAATCAATCTGTTAACATCTCTCCCAACAGTGGTACCTCCAACCACTTTCCAGTATGTCAGACCTTCATCTGGTGGAACACACATTCCTCTTAGAAACACCTAGGGTGGTCGACTCTTGGCACCGACTTCCCATATTATGCCCCTTTGCAACATCATCATTGACCTATACTTTTTGTACCTTTTCCAAATCTAACAGATACACCAGCCATAACTACGCCCAACCTAAACACTATGACCTAAACACTCAACCTCACCCCAACAAGCAAAGAAGCAAGGATACAAAACATCCAAGCCCAGATAGCCCTAATGCAATAACAACTAAACACTTTGATTCAAAGCGGCAACCTTAGACAAGCTAACATAGAAAATATCACACCTCCAGAATTGCTTGGAGGGAGCAAAGGGAAAAGTAAAGTTCCAGAAGGAGAATCCAGCTCCATAATTTTAGCTCTCGATGATTCAAAATTAACCCAAAAAGTTTGAAGAGGTTATACACAAAGCCCGTACGAGGCCAAGGAAGGAAGATGAATGTGTTATGGAAGGTAAAATGCCCTTCATAAAGAGGATAATCCATACGGAGATCCCAACTAAGTTTAGGATGCCATAACTGGATCAATATGATGGAACTGGAGATCCTGTCAACCACGTATCCTCGTTTAGAACAAGAATGTTGCTCTAAAATGTAAATAACGGAATCATGTGCAGAGTTTTCCCAAGCATACTCATAAAGAATGCTAAAAAAATGGTTTCACTAGCTTCCTAAGAACTCCATCACTTCTATTAAAAACTTGGCAGAGAAGTTCCGAACTAGGTTCATCACCAATATTCCTCCAACCAAAAACATTAATGACCTCTGAATGTGCCAACAAGAGGTTAATGAATCACTACGAAGATACCTAGATTGGTTCAATAAGGTGGCTATGAAAATTGAAAATCATGTAGACAAAGTTGTTATCGAAGCCCTCAAGAATGGCACCAGACTAAAAAAACTCAATGACAAGATAATAACAAAAGAACATGGAACTTTCAAGGAGGTAATGGTCGTGGCGGTCAAAATGATAAAAATGGATGAAGACAGAAGGATGCAAAGGGAGGAAGAAAAAACACCAGCTAAAGAAGAGAGGTCAAGACCTAGAAGAGCAAGCTTTCCACGAACAATTTTCAAAAACCTAGTAGAAAGATTTAAAAAGGAAGCCGATAGAAACACACCCTTAAATACCTTTAAATCCAGGATCCTCATGTGGGTCAAAAAGAATGGTGTTGGAATTACCTCAGCTAGAAAAATAAGCCTAAACCGAAGAGGCATTCAAGATAGAGGGCACTATTGCCAGTATCATTAGGACTTTAGGCACGATACTAAGGCCTGCAAAGAATTGAAGAATGCCATAAAAAACCTAGTGCATAATAGCAAACTCGATAACTTCACTAACACATCTAGAGGAACCAGGAATCTAAATGTGTAAGGATAAGATAGACCAGAACTAAAGAAGGCTCAGATAGAACCAGCCGAGGTTATTAACATGATAATCGGAGGGGAAAACACCGAGAAAAGACCTAAAAGGAGTCATGGAGAAGGATCAACACTGAAGAAGAGAGAGATCATTGTGTTTGATTCTAAGGATGGGGATCATGTTCAGCACCCCTATAATGACACCTTGATGGTAAGTGCATACATTAGCAATTATCTGGTAAAAAGGTTATTGGTCATGATGAAAACGCCATTAACGCACTGTCTTAGAATGCTTACAAAGCAATAGGAAGTTCCATCACTAACTTAAAAGCTATCTAGAATCTCATTATAAGCTTCTACAAAGGAACCATACAGCTGATGGGAATTATAGAGCTAAGTATGAAATTCAGAAATCGGGACATTGAAGAAATGAAAGTCATTAAAACCCTATTCAATATAGTGGAACTCCCACTAGCGTATAACGACATCATAGGACAACCAGCACTCTACGAAATCGATGCAATCATAAGTATCTGACACCTGACCATGAAGATTCCAATTGAGGGTGAAACTCTTACAATCTGTGGAGATCAGCACATGACCAAGCAGTGCTACTAGATGGCAATCAAACCTTAGATGGAAACATTCCCCCTAGAAACTTGAGAGATAGAGAAATAAGGAGCTGAACCTAAATCAGTCGACGACACTCAAACATTACAGATTGCAGATAGAAAGACAGTAAAGATCCGCAATGAACTTGACTTTGAAACTAAACAAGGAATAAGTGAAGTCCTCATTAAGCACACAGGAGGTTTTTCCTCTCAGGCATCGGAGATAACTGGAGTGGATCCTCATATTGCCTCACATAGCTTAAACATCAAACCAGGGGTGAAGCCAGTGATCCAAAAGAAGAGAACTTTTGCATTCGAGAGGCAAAAGATAATAGTTGAAGAAACAAAGAAACTGCTAGAAGTTGGGTTCATCAAAGAAGTTACCCACCCCAAATGGGTAGCCAACGTGGTGTTAGTAAAGAAGTTAAATGACAAGTATAAAATGTGCATAGACTATACTGACCTTAATCGGGCATGCCCCAAAGATAGCTACCCACTGCTAATAATTAAACAACTAGTAGACTCCACCGCCGGCCTTAGTTTATACAGTTTGGTTAACGCAACTCAAGTATATCACCAAATACCAACGAAGGAAGAAGACCAAGAGAAAACATCCTTTATCACCCACGAAGGTCTTTTAGATTAAAGAATGCTAAAGCAACCTATCAGAGGATGATGAACCATGTACTCCAGGACCAGATCGGGAGAAATGTAGAAGTATATGTAGATGACATTATTATCAAAAGCAAGCATGAGAGTAATACCCCGCAGATTTGGATCAAGTCCTCTAATTACTAAGCCAATCCAAGATTAAGCTGAATCCAGAAAAGTGCATCTTTGAAGTCAAGGTAAAAAAATTCTTGGGATTCATGATATCCCATTGAGGTATTAAAGCCAACCTAGAAAATATGAAGGCCATTTTTAACATGAAAGCTCCAAAGACTATCCACGAACTACATAAACTAAATGGCAGAATTACAGCTTTAGGGCATTTCATCTCCTGCTCGGCCAAGCGGTGCCTACCACTATTCCAAGCTTTAAAAAATTCCATAAAATTTATTTGGACTAAAGACTACCATGCAACCGTTAAAGATATGAAAAATTCATATCCTCACCACCTCTGCTCAACAAGTCCGTCCCAAAGGAAATGCTATACTTATACCTCTCTGTGGGCCAAGAATGCATAGCTTCAGTACTAGTGAGGGAGGAAGAGAGCCAACAAAGCTCGGTATACTATGTCAGTAAAATACTCTGAGGATCTAAGATTCGATACTCAATGCTAGATAAACTAGCCATGGCTACCGTCCATGCATCCCGAAAGCTCAGACACTACTTCTAGGCTCATCCTATTATTGTAAGAACTAGCTTCCCCTTGTGAAAAATATTACAAAGACCTGAGAGTTTATGTAGATTAGTCCCATGGTCAGTATTACTTGGAGAATTCGACATCGACTATGAGTCCCGGCAACAAGTGAAGGCTCAAGCATTAGCAAATTTTATTCAAGAGATGACACTAGAAGATCTTACCACCACCAAAGCACTAGAATGAAAGTTCTATGTTAACGGGGCATCCTCCACTCAAAGATCCTGTGTCAAGATCATCCTTAAAGGACCGCATAAAGTTCTTATTGGATATGCAGTTCAGATAGAGTATAATGCAACCAACAATATTGTGGAGTATAACGCACTTATTACAAGATTAAAGTTAGCTGCTGAAGTCAAAGCCGAGCATCTCAAGATACACTCAGACTCTCAATTAGTAGTAAGCTAAGTCCAAGGGGCATTCTAAATTAAGGATCTGAGCATTGCCTGATATGTTGGCAAAGTCATACAACTCCTGAAGAAGATCTAACAAGATGAGGGACAGTGGAAAATAATTCAAATACCTCAAAATAAAAACTCGGAAGCCAATCTCTTAGCCAAGTTAGCAGTTGAAGACAATCAGGCATTCAGAGACATGGAGCTCACCAAAGCACTGATAAAACCCAACACTGAAGATCTAGACATCTTGGAGGTACAGGAAAGCCCGAAGTAGATGAAGCCAATCATCCAATATCTCACAAATGGGACACTCCCAGAAGATAAATTAAAAGCTAGGAAACTGAAGATAAAGGCAGCCCACTACTCTATACTTCACAGAGAACTTTACAAAAGATCCCTCTCACACCCATGGTCTAAATGTGTATCCCCAAAGGAAGGGAACTACATACTCAGGGAAATCCATAGAATCATTTATGGAGTGCATAAATCACATTACACGTTAACCAGGAAAGCACTACTATAAGGATTCTATTGGCACACCATGTCCAGGGATGCTCAAAAGCTAACTCAGGAATGCCATAAGTACCAGCAGTTCGTCTGTCTCAATCACAAGCCCTCCAACCCTCAACATCCGATTAGCAACCCCTAGCCCTTCATAGTATAGGGAATGGACATCCTAGATCCCTTCCCGACCTCCCAATCATAGAAGAAATTCTTGATTATGGCCATAGACCATTTCACTAAGTGGGTAAAAGTGGAAGTTGTACTAACCATCATAGTAGCCCAGATTCAATATTTCTTCTAGAGAGAAATCATCTACAGGTTCGGAATACCACACACCTTGATCACAGACAATGGGAAATAGTTTGATAATGAGAAGTTCAAAAGGTTCTACTCTAACCTCAGAATAAAGCTTCATTTTACCTTAGTAGCCCACCCGCAGACAAACGGGCAAATGGAAGTCACCAACAGGATTATCATGCAAGGATTAAAGAAGAGACTCTATGAAAAGAAGGGAAATTGGGTCAAAGAACTCAATAATGTTATATGGGCTTACAGGACTACACCCAAATCATCCACAAAAGAAACACCATTCAGTCTAACCTATGGTATAGATGCAGTGATACCAGTAGAAATTGGAACACCAAGTCACCGAATCAGCAAAGAATTGGATTAGGACATCAACAATATTAACACTTGGATATGCCTAGATCCACTAGAAGAAAGAAGAGAATGGGCATCTGCGATCACAAAGGCACATAAAAGGAAGATAGCACAATATCATCTCCAGCGTATCTACCCAAGACAGTACAAGATAAGAGACTGGGTGCTCAGAAGGGTAGACATCAGCAAGGGCAACTCTGGACTGGTAAACTTGGACCTAATTGGGAAGGCCCTTATTAGATTATAGAGTGAACATCTAAAGGGGTATACAAAATAAGAGACAGACAAGGTAAGGAATTACAATGATACTAGAACTCAAACTATCTCTGAAAATATTACCAATAAATGTATTTAAAACACCATTCAATAAAGTATTTTCATTCATTGAAGGGAAAATTATAATACAAAATTCAAAAAAAAAAGAGAAAAGAAATCTCTAGTCTACCAATTTAACATCAGATGGATCAGACTCGAAGACAGGAGTGGGACTAGCATTAATAGCATTGACAGACGCGGGAGGCTCAGAAGATAGCCTTCCAACTAATTTAGAAACATTTCTCACATGAAGGGGCATCCTCCTCAGAAGCGATCCTAGCCATGTCAGCCGATGTTATCTTATCCAAGTCAGTCAAGTCCAAATCTGAATTTTGGAAAAGCAGGACTCTCTTACACTCAGACCTGTATGCCTTCAAAAATCCCCCTATAATATTCTAATAGGATCTCTTGTCATTTTCTCGACCTCACTCAGCTTCCTCTCTAAATCGACAATGCGAGAGTTTTGGTCCTCGATCCTCCTCGTTAGCTGAGCTTGACTGTGCTCTAGCTCAGCTACCTTCTTTTGGCTCACCTCTGCTTCAGATTTAGCCTCTGCATATTTGGTCTGGTAGAGTTCCAGTGCTACCTTTGCATTGTCTAACTTCTTTTCGAAGTCAATCACTATGGTCCTAACCTCCATCTCTTTTAGGCTATACTGGCTCTTTATGAAGAAATATTCATCCTTCGCCAACAGTAACACCTGAGTCATTTGAGAAAAGAAAACATACGTCATTACCTTGAATCTTGAAAAATAAAAGATCAAATAATGTTGCAAACTTACTTCTAGTGAATGCCCGATTATGGAGCTAAACAGCTCCTTACGACCTTCCTTCGTCCACTGCTATATATCAACCAGCAGCCTCAAAGACTCAATGTATGGATCTCTAACCTAGGTATTCGAGATACTTGGTGATTTTATTTTATTCAGAATCCAAGTACTCATGTTCGGACACCCAAAAAGCCTTAGACGCTAGACAAATATCTTCTCATCCAACTCCTCAGCATTAGAGTTTCTGTCAATGAAATGCCTTTTTCACCTTCTACCTTTCTCAGTCTGAGAAGACCCGGCTATAGACTTCTTTTTCAAACTGGTGATAGCCTCATCCAGGACTGCAAGTGCTACAAGTTTGAGTGATGGAGAAGAGACTAGAGCTTCTATTTGCGTCTCTGGCTCATCAACTACAAGCCAAATCCCATCTGCTAATGCAAAAAATTTAGCCACCTACAAATAAAAAGATAAAAATAGAAGTCAAAGAGATATCTTTCCATGATGAAAATGTACCAGTCAATTGTACATGATTTAGGTAGACTCTCCACAGGTATCCTCTCTATACATCTTCGGCTGACCGAGCATCAGCCAGACCATTGAGATGAACTCTTAAGACCATCTCGATATCATGGTCTAATAACTTTAGAGGCCATTTCATCCTATGACACTCATCGGAGAACATTTGCAAAAAATCTATGAAGTTTGAGTGGTGCTCAATAACAAAAAATTTGTGCCTCCTTTCTTATGAAGGTCTAGAAGATTCACAAAAAAGTTATGGTTGGGGATGGCCGATAATGAGAACATCAGCTCCCTTTTCTTTGTATTCAGACTATATAAGTATCATAAGATGTCTAAGTCTAGTTCCTTACACTCCTCATGCATCAATTGTATAAACTCGGTCAGAATATGGTAACTATTAGGATGGAGCTAACCGGGTGCTATATTGTACCTATTCAAGAATGTTTTTACAAAGGGATCCAGAGGGAACTTCAGACCCCCCTCTAGTTGGTCAAAATACACAACTAACCTATTAAAGCCTAGCATAGGAGTATGGGCTCTAAATTTTCTATCGATGGTGTATAGGGGAAATCGACAGGAATACCGAAATGCCTCTAATACCACCCTAATAACTCCTCGTCTATTCTAAAAATGAACAGATCAAAGCTAACTTATTCCCTTAGTGCCATAGATTTATCTAATAAGCTAAAAACGAGTAATGTAGGAAGAAAGAAAAGGATTAAATAGTTACAGAACGCAGGGGTTGTTGTAGGAAAAGCTTAATAACAAAAGCAAAAGGAAACAAAGAAGATCAAAGAAGCTAACAAGATAGCAAAAATCAAAAATGCTACACATCGAAGAAATAGAGATACTTATAAGACAATAGAAGGCTTTGGAAAAGACCATTAACTACCCTCATAAATACTTCGATCTCTCCCACATCATTAAAGGTAGTCTAGGAAATGGAAAAACTCATTAATCAAGCAGTCATCATTATGACAACGGAAATATCTCATCTTCTAACACACGAACAAACACGACAATTGTGCAATTCAAATTTAAAAAAAAAAAAAGGCATCGAAACAACATAGCAGATATACGTCCCGGGCACACCACTGACAGTTTTCCCTTCACAGTGAGCATCACAATCTCCATTATCTAAATCCAGTGACTAAAGCTGGCTCCCTCAAGTCACTTCTATAATACTGAGGTTTGGCATCCGAGCCACACTTTCAAGGCACCAAGACTATACAGCACTTGGGCCGCCCTTCTAATGCACCAAGAATCTAAGTCCAGTGACTGAAGCTGGCACCCTCAGGTCGCTTCTACAGTACTAAGGTTCTGAGCATGTAAGCCTCGTGTCATTATACCAAGCATTTAAGCCTCGAGCATCTAAATTCAGTGACTGAAGCTGGCTCTCTCAGGTCACTTCTATAATACTGAGGATCGACACTTGGGTCGTGCTTTTAATGCACCGAGCTTCAAAACTCTAGTGATGACTAGTTCCATCACGTTGTCTTCATACTAACGAGTTAATCCATTACATATCCTTTTTTATTGTAGATTTTGTGCACTTAAAGTCTAGCTGGCACTTCAACGACGATCTTACATGATGATTTCAAAACTCGGTACTAAGCTTTATCTTTTCTTGTGACTGAGGTTGGCCACCTCAGCTTACCGTTCCACATCAGATGTAATTACTTAAGTAATCTCTCTTTAGGTAGAAGAGTGACGTTGCCATCCCTTTCAGACTCGGATACAAAGGACATAAATATCTGAACAGACTCGCAAGGGGGACCTTTGATACCCTACATATATATTCATGTTTCATTAAGGTCTCTATTTCTTGTATAGGTTACTCGGAAAGGAAAGACAACCAAAGACATCTAGGAAAAGGTTCCCAAAATAAAAGACTATTAAAAAAGAAGAAAAACTCTCCTAATTGGTTTAGGATTCCTAGTCAAATAGGAATCCTACTCCTTTCAAGTTTGAACATCATTATCACTATAAATAGGACCTCATATCCCTCATTCTCATTCATTATATTCTCTTGTATTATGATTAATCTCCTTCTCTCTAGATTCTCTCTCTATACTTTTTGACTTAGGCATCGAAGGGTTTATGGGGATCCTCCCCACTTCTCACGTTACCCTTTGTTGACCACTTGTAGGGTTCCAGCTCAAGAGTTCCGAAAGGCAAGTTATTAATAATAAATTTTAAATGATTTTATTGAATTGAATATTAATTTAAATTATGAACATTTCAATTTATTTAAAAATCAAAATACACATTAAAAATATAAATTTTCACTTAAAAACTATAAATTTTAAAATTTTATCATAAGAAAACAAAAACTAATTAAACAAACAAAAATCAACTAAAAAATCAGAAATTTTCATTTATGATACCCAACTTTTAGCGTTGATTCTAATACGATACCTCACTTTTAGTGATGATTCCATTATATTGATGTGTCAGACTTGCAAATGCCACGTCAACGCAGTGTGACACATGTCACTATATCATATACCATATGGCATGACACGTGGTTATCTTTAACCGGAACTCGAGTTTAGACATTTTATTGATAATAAAATGAAAGATTAGAAAGTTTTATATTATATTTTAACGGTTAAGTACTTTAGTGATATTTAATTAAAAAATTAGATACCATCAATAGAAGTAACCCTTATATTTCTCATGTTCATCAATTCTCAATTTCAATCTATATTTATATTTATATATAATCTATATATATTACTACATAATATAAATTATCTATATCTATATCTATACATTCATATGTACTATTATATATGCTATAGTATATATTATATATCTTTAACCTCATTCTTTCTATTGCTCTTTATTCTTTATATTATCTTATCTCAATCTCAATTTTAACTTGGTTCGTGAATTACACCTTCTTTTTAATTTATTATACTTTCTAATTATTTATTTCATGTCACTAATATTTTTGTTCTTTTATTTGATGTTTTATATTTGTTATCTAATATCCTTATATTTATTATTTGCCATCTTGATAATTGTTCAAATTTCATTTCCATGTTTATGTCTGTATAATAATTGTTCAAAGTTGACAATTAAATATATTCTTGTTTATTTGTTTTATAATATGGATATTCTTGTTACTTCCAATTAAGTATTATTTTTTCATCTCTTTAAATCATTCTTTTGAATAATTATTTTGACATAAAATATGTCAAGTAAATTTTGTTGAAATATTGATTTACAAATATCTTGATTTTTATTTCTTCCTTTAATTTTTTTATTTTAATTTTTCATTATTTATTTTTGTTATGATTTTCTCATACTAAAATATTTTATAATAATAAAACTTATTATTATTTATGAACTTTAGCATATTTTTTTTAATGTATATTACTTTTTATCACATTTTATAATTTTATTACTTAAGTTTTTCATTTTGTTAAAATTCTATTCAAGTAATATTTTTATCATTTAATTAGAATTCATATGTTAAGTTTTTTTTTTGGTAAAATTCATATCTCAATATATTTTTATCTCTTCTTTTCAACTCTTTTCGTAAATTCTTATTTCAATTATTTGATTATAATTTTCTTTTTCAATCTTACTTTATTTAAAATTCATTGTATAACTACTATTCCAATTTGTCTTTTATTCAATTTCTTTTTTATAAAACTCATTTTTTTAATAAATATGTATTATGTAAATATTATTTTATGTATAATTTAATGTGATTGTTTTTAAATCTTGATCCTTATCCAACCGAATTCAAAATCTTTTATTTTCATACAAATATTCCTTTCTCTTAACTTTTTTCTATTATGAATTTTCAATAGCGGTTGTTGGAACCATGGAAAAGTGAAGTATGGATTTAACCTATTCAACTTTCAAGACATATGTTCTGAAATCTAACTTGATCGATTATTCATATTACAAACTGAGGGGTTTTATATATTCATGCAATTATTATCACAAATTTTCTTAAATTGTTTTCTAAAATTCATTGTTTTACATATTTTTATTTCGAATTTTCATTAAAAATAAGTTGTTTTAAATGGAATTTTTATACATGTTTACCTATAGTTTTTGAACATTTAGACATCTCTTGTTTCTTAATTTTAAATTTTATTTTTTAATAAATGACCTCAAATCTCAATTATTAAAGACAACAAGGGAGGAATAGGTGCTCATAAAAATGTTTGCCTTTCTAAACCTTCTTTCTTATTTTATTTTTGTTTTATTATGTATTTAAAATAGCATGCTATTATAACATTACCATAATTTCATGATTACCATGACATATAGAATTAATAATGCCATGTTTGTCATGCTAATTTAGAATATAATATGTATAACATGCTCATACATTATCGTAAATTACATGTTTATATGTTCAAGCTTACATCATAATTATCATATCCATGCATATATTTATGATCATGCATCATAATTTACCATGTCGATGCATTTTGTCATGATTACCATTAATATAAACCCTAAAAGGGGTTAAATGTAAGCATGGAGCTTAATAATAAAGAATTCAAGCTAATTAACTTAATTTCCTATTTTGAAATTAATTAGCTTGATATGGACAAATTTGGAGTTATTCCTATTTTGGAGTCTATAAGGAAGATTCAAGAAGATATGAGAAGATTCAAGGATATTCCAAGTCAAAGTCAAAGTCAAATAGTCAACAAGTCAAAGTCAATGATCAATGGTCAACATGTGACATGACATGCTTCTATTCTTAGTTGTCATGAGTTTTCATTTTGCTAGTTGCCATGACTTGTAATGAGTTGTCAATTTTGACTTTTCAAAGATGAGTTGTCATTAGTTGTCCTATTTTGAAGGAAATCTTCTTAATTAAGGATTTTCCTATATTATCATTGGGAATAAGGAATAGAACCTTTTCCTTCAAGGATTAGGTTGTTCACATGCCTATATAAGGGCTAACCCTATGACATACGAATTGAAGCATTGAAATATAAAAAGTGAGGTTTTTCCTTGAACTTTGTTCTTTTGAAACTTTGCAAGTTTACTTGAATTGTTTCACTTCTACCTTTCGTTATAATTATTAGGTTAGATTAAACTTAGAATTGTGTGATTTTTCATCTTATAATAGCTAAGTATCTTGCTTCAATTTAATAAGCAAGGGGTTTAGCTCCATTAACACAACTATCCTTGATGATCCTTGGGCTAATATTCAAAGTTGGATGCGCGTTCTATCTCTATTATAGGTAGGGTTCGTATCAACCATGTTCATGTTGTCATGCTTATGCATATGTATTATTGTTGTGCTTGTGTATATATATATTGTGTTTGCTTTGCATGTAGTGGTTAATTTAAAATAGTGCACATCTCTTGGGAGTATTGTATTAACTAGTAAGGTCTACTCTGCTCAATAATTGGATAAGATGGGGATGCCTTGAATATAAAGAGTCTATAACTACTGTGTCACGACCCAAAACAGGGGCCATGACCGGCGCTAGGGAACGGGAATTCTTTCAAATCCGGAACCCATAGCAAACCTAAAAATAAAATAAACATGCAATAATAATAATAATATATAATGCAGCAGAAATAAAAATCATAAATATCATAATAAAAATTTCATTAACTGGATTTAATTTAAATCTCAACTCATCACATATATATAAAATCTTTTAATACAATCCAGTTCAAATAATACAATATCTCACATAAATAAAATACATAAAATCCCACAATTTAATTTACAACTACTGCAGTGTCTAGATTATATAAAAATAAGACTCAAATAAGTAATTTACATAAAGAAGCCGGGGCGGAAGAAATCCGGCGTACAGGCCTGCTACTGAGGTCTGAAGATGTTGACTCTCCTGAAAAATAGTCAACGGAGGGGAGTCAGACCTCACTGAGTGAATTACTATAATATATATACATGCATACTAAATGACAATGCATACAGTCAACAGTATATATCTAATATGTATATATACAGGCAAATACACACGGATGCAGTAAAATCATTTTATATATTTTTATTAAAATCATCGTTTATGAAGGATCAAATAGAACCCTAGAATATTGCAACCTCAAAAACAGTGTTAGACAACACTCTAGCCATACAGGCTCACTTAATCCAAATATGTCCACTTAATCCATTTAGATAGTAGACTGGCCCCGAGGACACTAAGTCAACCGAGCTCCAGCAGTCTGACTGCCAGTGTGATTGGCCCTGAGACACTTGGTCAACCGAGCTCCAGCAATCACACCCAAATCACATCTCACATAACTAATAATCATAGCCAATCAATATCCACAAATAGGTTAGTAATATAGCCTAAATACTATAGGCGTACCGGTATGTACTCGATCCTAGTGCTGCCCACTAAGTAGCACGTTCTATCGATATCCTTCACTAATAAATATAAAACATTCATTCACAAAAATAAATGATGCATGAATTTCAATAAAATAACAACATAAACCATATATATACTAGAAATATACCAAAAGTAAACCAGGTATATTTCGAGTATATATACGTCGAATAAATCCGATACAATTTCAAAATAAACTAAAATATACCAAAATATACATAAAAGCATTTTAAGAATAATTTAGTTATAAAACATGCATATAGTTGAAAATATACCGAAAGTAAACCTAAGTAATACTTAAATCATTCATGCATATTTTATTAAAATAAAGCATACTTTTCTAAAACATGCACCCTAAAACACATATATATAAAATAGTAACTTACAAATTAGTGCGTTCCTCGAGATGGGTCCGACGGGCCTGGTCCACTAGCCCTCGGTATCGGTGCAACTAAACAAACAATAAATAACCGACATTAGAATAAACCTAACAGAAATCCTAGAATTTTATCTAGAGTATTAAACACAGAATTGATATTAGGGTTCAACTGAACATCACGTTTTACGAGAATTCTACCAAAAATTTGACAGAACCTCCCCTGTAAAACGGACATCTCTCTACTCAAAGAGTAGAGCCGACCCTACAAAGAAACACACTTTGAAAATAAACACCACATCTCATTCACAACCCTTCGGTCAGACTCCAAACTACAGTCTACCGACCGGAGTCCACAAACACAGAACAATTCTGAAAATACCAAAAATACCCTTATATCATAGAAATACATTTTATAAATATAAATTACATAATTAACCTTAAAACACTGTAAAAACCGATAAAAACTCATTTTATTAGAAAAACCGTATATTATATATAAAATTGAAAATAATTCACGAAAAATAGTTTTAATTAGTTAAAAATACCAAATAATTTGTAGAAATCATTTTTATACCTTAAATAACTATTAAAACCAATTAAATTACATTTTTAGCCAATTTAGGGTAAAATTACCAAAATACCCCTATATATAAATATACTATAATTACTTCAAAAATTCATCAAAAATTATAAAATTATCCAAAATTAATTTTCTCAACATATCTATCAATAATATTAGTAATTAAACTCAATTAACCAATTAAATTCAATTAAAAACATAATTAACCCTAATTTCCCAAAATTACATAAACTTCAATAATTCAAAATAAATACATAGAAATTCATAAAAATTTCAAATAAATTCCAATAATTCATTTCAACACCTAATTTAACCATAAAACACAATTTCATAATTTAAATAATTAATTTCCGAAAATTAGAAAATAATATTAAAATATTCAAAAATACCCAAAAATCCAAAAAATCTCCAAAAATTCCACAAAAATTCATACATGTATATTAAGCTACTAGGATCAACATTTGTTAAGGGAGTTTTCATGAATCAATCAATTCGAAGCTCAAAAAATTCAAGAACCCTAATAGGCCGAAATTGAAAATTTGAAACCCAAGCAAATCTAGACTATTTAAGCTCAAACCAAAGCTAGAATCACACTCACCGGAGCTCAAGGAGAAGAAAGAGACCGGCGGTGTCAAAAATGGTGGCCGGAATCGTCGTCGACGGCGAGGAGAAGGATTTCAGCCAAAAGAAGAAAAACAGCTCGCCGGTGCCGGGGAAGGAGGCTGCTGGCGGCGGGGAACGGCTGAGGACGACGGTGGCAAGCTGGGAGGCACACCGACGGTAGGGGAATGGCGTGAAAGACGGTGGTTGGTGGTGAGGGGGTGGTCGGGCACGGGAAGGAGAAGAGAAGGGAAGAAGAAAAGAAAAGAAAAGAAAAGAAAGAAAAAGAAAAGAAAAAGAAAAAGAAAAAAATAAAATAATAAAAAAAATAATTTTAATAATTTAATAATAAATAAAAATAATTAAATAACAATAAATTAATAAACAAATAATAAAATATTAGGATAATATATATTAAACCCTAATTAAATAAATATTGCACACATACACGCTGTTTAGTAATTTAAAAGTACGTATGAGTTCATGCAAGTCCGAAAATATATTTAAAATAATTAATAATAAATTATTTACGTGAAAATTTCCCCGAAAATGCAAGTCCCGGGAAAATTTTATGTAAAGCACTGTAAATAAGACACAGTAATTAAAATAGGTTTTAAATACATATCAACTCGTAACAAAAATATCATAATATATATACAAAAATTATTAACACTGCATATCCCAGTATAGTGCAAAAATATTTAAAAACACAGGATATTACATACTGACATCGACATTCAAACCTAATTACTTTATCTTGTGCGTGAGTTTGGTTTCAAGCGAGGGATTCAAGTTTACTTAGTCCTTAACCGGATAATTTCTCAAATAATACCGAGCGGCGACTCCATGTTTCTATTAATTGGGCTCTAAGGTTGTAAGTGCATTTATTTCATGATCAAATGCATAGTTTCATCCTTGAATTTTACTCAATTAACCTTGAGCACTCCTAAACTATTATTATGTTTCCTGTTAATCTTTAAACTTTTATTTTGAATCTGTCTAATCCCTGTAATACATAAAACCTAAGTATTTTATAAATCAATGTTGATATGGATTTAAGAGAAACTTATATAAACTAAAATAATATTTAATGAAAGAGAAAATATAATTAAAAACAAAAATTTTCTAACTTTTATATTAATTTTTATTTCTATTTATATTGTTTTAAAGCTAACTTTAGTATTTTATGTGTTTAAAATCATTTAAAAATTAATTTCTATTCATTTTGATATAATATGAGTTAAATAGAATAAAAGAGTACATATTAAAATGTGAAAAAATTTAAAATAGAAACTTAAAAATGAAATATAAAATAATAAAAATTGAAAAGTATTAAAAATTAATCGTGAAAAATTCAGGGTGAAACTATACATTTATCCTTTTATGCCATCCTAGGTTGCTATTCTAATATTCCCCTCACTTTTCTCTATTTGACCGTAACAAGAAAAAAGAATCATGATTCAAATAGTAGTGAAGAGTCGATGCGCTAACATCAACAACTCTAAAAAGAGTAAACAACGGGCTTTTTTCCATTTTGTGATTAAAAAATAAAATAAATTATCAAGTTGTTGTAGTTTTGAGTGAAATTACCTAGCTGTGGTTAAAAGCATTTTTTTTAATGCATTCCACAAGCTATACTGGCAGAAATGCTAGGGGACGAATGTCTCCTGCACCCTCTTCATTCCAATTGCTTCTTCTTCCTCTAAATAAAAAATATATACAGTGAAATTTAATAAAATCTATTTTATATTGTATAATTAGTAATTGTAGTGGAAAATGAAGTATTTTTTCATATAGTTCATTATTTTTACAAGTAGACTTACATTTAATTAGTTTTTTTAAACATAAAAAATTTTAATGATTGACTAATAATAATAATAATCATTTATTATTATTATTATTAAATCTAAATATAAAAATAATAAACTACATGCAAAAATCATTAAAAAACTATTTTTGAAGTGGAATGTGAATTAAAAACTACTACTTATCATTATGGGCTGAATGCATAGTTATACCCCTGAAATTTACACTATTAACTTCTAATATTTCTCAATTTTTATTATTTTTTATTTAATTTTTAAATTTTTATTTTTAACTTTTTTTACCTTTCAATTTGTATTTTTTATTTTATTTAATTTATACAATATCAAAATAAATAAAAATTTAATTTTAAATAATTTTAAAAATATAAAATATCAAAATTAGCTTAAAAATATAAATATAATTTAAAACTAAGATAAAAAAAAGTTACAGAATTTTTATATTTAATAATATTTTCTATTTTATTAAACATTACTATAATTTATATAAATTGATATTGTATTCAAATTAATATTGATTTAAAAAATATTTCTTTTTTATGTATTTTAGAGATTAGATAAATTTAAAATAAAAATTTAAAAGTTGAATATAACATAATAAAAATTAGTAAAGTTGATAGATGAAACTATGCATTTGGCCTATCATTCTCCAACTTAAAGTGATGGAATGTATTATTTTCTTAAACATATATATTCTACTACTTCAAGTATAAAAAAGGTCCCATCGTTAAATCATTCTGTCATTTTGACTGGCTTATTTCCCAGTCAAATTGGCAGAATTGGTTTCTATGCGCCACATGGACAAAAATTACCTGTTATGGTTTTTTTTTTTTTATAAATCACCATAAAAATGAAATTGTTACAAAAATATCACAAAAACAGATTTTTTTTTTTTTTTTATCTTTGCCACAAATTGGCAAAAAGCCAGCCAACCATTGTGGATGCTCTCCTTTGGCCATGTAAAAGAATAACAATCCTTAAACATAAAACTCATTTATCTCCTTTGAAATTATTGTTTTATAACATAAACAGAAGTTTTATATATTTTCTCATTATACAATACATGATTAAGATGTTGTTTCAAATTAGTTGTGCTATATACTAAAATAAATAAATATATAACTAGTCCTTGGAATTTCCAGATGATCCATAGCTGTAATAGATGTAAGCCCCAAGAGCTGCAATCACAAGAACTGCCGCACCTATATTTGCCAGTGATTGCCCCTCTTCATTCATATCCATTGCCAATCCCTTCACTTTCTTCATTGCAGTAGCAGTCACATTCTTCACTTTCTCACCAAGCAGCTCTTCCTTTCCCTTCTCTTCTGCAGTTGCACCTTTAGTTATGTCTTCTTTATCCTTCTCTGCTTCTTTTCTTTTCTTGCTACTTTCCTCACTTTGATCAGCCAACACTGATTCTTTTCTTTTCCTGATATTTTCCTCTTGTTGATCAAACAAAGCTTGCTCATCACTCGTCTTCTCGTCTCCTTCAATCCTTCCTTTCTTTCCGGTGATCTTTTGGTGATCACCCTTTTCATCATTTTGCATCACTGTATCCCTCATGGGTTCTTTGGGACTGGGAGCTTGAGGTTCCAATTTCTTCCCATCCGTTTCCTTTTGTTCAGAGGTTTCTTTTATACCCTTTTGGCCATTCTGTTCAGTTTTGGATTCTTGAGGCATTTGAAGAGGAGTCTCTTTCTTCTGGTTTCCTTCTTTATCAGCACTTGCCGGAGCAGACTTGGAAGGGACGGGCGGCGGTGTAATGGTGATTTTTGGCATGGTAATGGTTAGGACTCCATTCTGAAACTTGCCTTGAATATTTTTCACGTTGCAGTTTTGTGGAACAGAAAATGATTGATCGAATCTTTTCCATTTGTCATCAGTTATCGGTGTCTCTCCGTTAACCTTAATCACACGGGTTGTATGCACATATGTGACTTTCATTTGCTCCTTCCGGAAATCTGCAGAAAAGACATCAATTAATCTAGCTAATTTATACCACAATATATATATATATAAACACCCAGAAGAAGACAATTAATGTGAAAAAACACTTGAGTTGTAAGATGAGAAAATTGATGAATGAAAAAGAAGTAGAAAAAGGTTAATTAATAACCAGGAAGATTCAAGCGCAATATATTGGCCCCTTCTTCTTCCTCCCATTCAGAGTTGGGCTTAAAATCCTCATACTGAATTGCAGTTGATCCTACAGTTTGCTTCCTTGTTGCCATTTCTATCTCTTTGCTCTATCACTTTTGGATGGAACTCTATATTAAGCTGGTTAAACTAACACACATGCATGTATTTATACACAAACATAACACCACCACCATCATATGTATATAGTTTTCTTAATAACGAAACTATTCGTTTTCTTAATAACGAAACTATTCTTTTTCTTCTTTGATTTGATTTGGTGTAACATATAAAAATATATATTTTGTGTTATTTAGGTCTTCAGGTATTCCATGGCCAGCTTTGCGGTATTACTCTTTGAAGAAATAAAGTTGAGAAGTTCTTTGTTTGTGCTGTACTCCTTTGGGTACGTATTCACCTCCATTTTCAAAACCTTATTCTTTTATTGGTTTCGTAATATTAAGGATTAGGTGAATACTTCATATGAAGTTTATTATAGTTTAGCATGTTCAGGTTAGAATTGCTTCAAACTGAAGAATACATATGCATGCAAGCACATATGTGTCCTATCAAAAACAACAATATTTAGAACCCTTCTCCATCCATGTTAACTTACTAAAAGGCAGTTTAAGACTTTGAGGAGTTTTGCAAACATTCTAGGTGTTGACATCGGGTCTAAATGACATCCACCTAGAATATTTGCAAAACTCGAAGATAAAAAGTTTAAATGACAAGCCCACTACAGTAATGGTCGGACTATTTATATAATTATGGTTAAAAAAATTATTTTTTAAATTATGGTGATTTTAAAAGTAATTTTTTTATAATGATTTGTAAAATTATTTTTCAATTTATGATATTTTTAACTAAGATAAAAGAGAGAAAATTTTGTCAGCCATACCACTTGTGTCAAAGGCAATATTACTACTCTTTTTTTTTTTCTTTTGGGGCCATACTGCCACGGGCAATGGCGGTATGAGCCCTTTTCCTTTTTTTTTTAATTTTAGCCAAATTTTTTTATTTTTTATTTTTTATTTTAAATTCAATTTGTTTTTATTATTTTAATATTATAATGACTATGATTAATTAATTATAATAATATTAAAAATAATAAAATAATTATAATAATATTATAATTTTTTTATTTTATAATTTTATTATTATTATTTAATGTGTGTGCATGGATTGTCATTGACCTTTATAGCTTTTATATATTGAAATGGCCATTATTGTCTAATTTTTTATTATAATTTTATAATAATTATGATTAATTAATTATAATAATATTAAAAATAATATTATAATTATAATAATATTATGATTTTTTATTTTTTTATTTTGACATTATTATTATTTTTTATGTGTATACATGGATTGTCATTGGCCTTGATGGGTTTTATGCATTGAAATATATTGAAATAATCATTATAATCTAATTTTTCATTATAATTTTATAATAATTATGATTAATTATTTATAATAATATTAAAAATAATTTGTGATTAATTATTTATAATAATATTAAAAATAATATATCATAATTATAATTATAATTATATTATATTATATATATTTTTTAATTTTAACATTATTATTATTAGGAAAGAAGTGGAGAGGAGGAATCTCTTTTAAAAAAAAACACAGATAACTAGGAAAAAAGGGGAAGATTGAACAAAGAGATAATGGGAAATAGGGTTTTTTTTTTAAAAAAAAAAAAACTTTTACAGAAATTCTTTTTTCCTGACTTTATGGTGAATTGACAATAGCCAATATCAAAATAATTCTTAATAACACAATTGATGACAAGTGATTACTTTGGAAGTCAGCTCTAGTGGTGATCTGAAAGGTACTCATATTTTATGATATTATTCTTGATTTTTGTACTTTTATTTGTTTTTATTTTTATTTATTTAATTAACAAAAAAATAAATAAATATCAGAATATAGTTTGAAGCACCAACAGGTTGCTTCAAAACTCTGTTGGTGTTTCGTTTTCCTTTTTTTTTTTTTTTTTTTTTTTGTGTTTTGAGATTTTTTTCCGCAATAGTGCTATCCAAGCACTGTTCTCCTTTTTTTTTATTCTTTATTTACTCTGTGCCCAGCACTATTACTTTGATTTTGTTTTTGGCACTTCAAAATTTTCTTTTTTTTGTTATGTTGTATTTTCTTATTTTATTCTTACTTTTTTTTATTGTAGTTCTCTCTCTTTTATTAATTTATGGGTTTATAGTGCATTAGTTTTATTTAATTTAATTCATTGTCTATCTATAGTTGTTTATTATTGTTTATTTTTGTCCCATATTTTATTTTATAATTATTATTTTTACCATTTTATCATTTTGTGTAATTTATATTACATTTTTCATTTTATTTCTATATATATTTAGTCAATTTTATTTTATTTTAATATTAAAATTCATTTTTTTATTTTATATTTTATTTATGATATTATGTTGTTTTTATTTCTAATCATTTATTTTATTTTTTTATTTATTATTTTTCTATGCAATATATTATTAATTTCTATCTTTTTACTTTACTATTAATTAATAGTGATTAGATTAAGTAGGAATATTAAATTAAATCATCATTTGTTCTTTCATTAATTTTGTAAATTAGGACCTTTATATTGTAATTAATTTCAAATTTGGCTTTAATTTCTTAGTTTCAATAAGTAATTTTAATAATTTAGTTAATAAATTTGTTGAATCATTAGTTGTTGAGTAACTTAATTGGTAGAATTTGTATATAGTGTAGTTTAGATTTTTATTTCATTCTATATTTTATTTTGTGGAACTAACTTCATTATTTATTGTAGGTTTTTTTTCTCTTTTTGTTGAATAAAAAAGTAGCATTTTGGCTATTGCGCAAATTATTTATTTATGTAATTTTAGGTTTATTTTGGTATTAGTTTTATTTATGTGTGGAAAAAGGGTCGCAATCTTTTCTTCTCCCTCCTTTATTTGTATGCGTATTTATTTATTTATTTTTATTTTATTTTATTTATTTATACTGCAAATGGCTAATGAATAAATGCATAATGCGATGTTGAGACTAAAGTTGCATGAAAATGGAATAATTGCAAACTTGAATTTAAGTGTAAAATTTGGAAGTTGTTTGGAGGAAATTGTTATTTGCATGTAAATAAAAGAAATAATTAAGTAATTTAAAGTAATAAAATACAAAACACAAATGGAGTCCAACTGTAAGGTTAAGTGGGTTTCTAAAAGCGTATACCTAATTTCCGAATCCAATATCTGAAGATGACTTCTGGGGAATCTCCGTAGGATCCAGTTGTTGTAAAAGTTTTCCTGGATCTCATCCAGATAGTGACTCCATCTCTGACTTGGGCTATAAGCCCCTATTATATTTTCTAATAGGCCCTAAGCTTACACAGTGTTATAGTCACCAAACATTTAGACACGCATTGAACCTCGCCGCCTACACTAGGATTAAATTACAATTAACTTGATTTAACTAACTTCAAGGAGTTTTACAAACATTAAATAAGCATAATATTAAAATTATTATATGTTTTAAATCAATTCTTAACGTTGCCGAAAATTGAGTAGTTTAGTGGGTATATCTTGTTGACTCTTTGCATGATTAAGGTCATGATCAATCTCAATTCAACTTTTGTTTTGACTTTAACAATCAATTTTGAATCACTAATGCTCTTTGTTTAAGTGTGTTTATAAGTATAGGTACTTAATTATGTTTAATGAAAGCAATGTTAATTGACCACACCTTAGATTAAGTTTGAGGGCATTCTAATCACATTTAAAGCCGTCAAATACCCATACTTATGTCTTTTAAGGCATGGGAAGTGAACTGGGTGTAAAGGAGTGCATTCGAAGGCAAAAGGGACAAGGTTTAGTGAGGTCAACCTACACTCATAGTCTAGCCTGCGCTCACCACTCATATCTAAAAAAATGGTCGATATGCTCATGGTCTATGCTCACGACCATAACTAAATGAGGAGTGTTACCAATGGTCATTTTTGTAAGTAATGGTCATATTTTTCAACGCTTACAACCATAAGCGTTTGAATTCCTGCAAAAGCTAAAAATTCATTAAATGAAAAAGAAAGAGGTTGGGGATGAATTTAATGACTCCCAAAAGCTATTTTTTCACTCTCCAACTATAAATTAAATCCTTAAAATTTCATTTAAAAAGTTAGAGAGTTGGTTGAGCAAATTCATTAAGCCACATTTTGTTCTTTCACATTTATTCTTTATATAATATTTGTACGTAAACAAACTCTTGTTGAGTTTATAATTACCTTTCTATTAAGAGTTTGGTGAGTGTTTAGTTAATACAATTCTTTCTTCTACTCTTTCTTAGGGTTGAGAAGTGGGAAGTAAGGAATCAATCAACATAGGGTTAGTGCTAAGCCCTTGTGAAAAATACATTGAAGATTGGTTTGTGTTGAGCCAATAAAAACACGAGTTGATGTAAGGTTTGTGTTGAGCCTTAAAACATATTGTTGTAACAATCTTGGGAATAAGATTATGGTGAGTTCAAAATCCCGGTTCAATGATCACTCTCACACCATTTGCATTAGCTTGTTGGCAACTTTTGAATTCTTTTATTTAATATTCATGTGCACTTTTTCATGTAATTTCCTAACAAAATCAACCTCTTTTTACTATCTAGATCAACTCTCATATTCTCTTACAAAGGAGATAAATCTAATGGACTCAAAAGAATAAAACCATAAACAACTTCAAATGGACAATAATGAGTAAATGAATGCACACTACAATTATAAGTAAACTCAATATGTGGCAAACATTCTTCCCATGATTTTAAATTCTTTTTAATCAATGTGCGTAATAATTCTCCTAAAGTGCAATTTACTACCTCAATTTGACCATCAGTTTTGGGGGTGACATGTAGTAGGAAACAATAATTTAGTCCCTAATTTACCCCCACAAAGTGCTCCAAAAATAACTAACGAATTTAGCATCCCTGTAAGCACTCAATTGTGCACAATTGCGTCATAAGCACCTATGATGAAATTTATTCAAAAATTGAACTTGGTTGTTGATTTTCTGGACTTTAAGGACTAAATTGTAACATTTTTTAGGATTTGATTACAAATAAGTCATTTTTTTCAAGGGTCTTTTGGTAATTAAAATTTTTAGATTGGCATTGGTGGAATGTCGACCGACATTGTGTAATGCCAGTCGGCATTGCACAGTACCGATGCACAATAATTTTATTTTTTAATTTTTTCACGTATTTTTTCCTTATTTTTATCAATTTTTTCAGTGTTTTAATTGGTTAAAAATTCAAATTTTATCCTTATGATTATCTGATAAAGTTTTTTTTAAAACACAAAAGGCTTTTTTTTGAAATCAAAACAAACGCTATCTAATCATCAGTTCGTTCCTCCTTTGGAGGAAGTTCAATACGCGCAGACTCTACATTTAAAAGCAGAGTCTGCATGCGTGCGTGAGAAGATTTTTTGGAGAGGTTTTGCTGGGGGGAACTTTTTTCTTCTAGTTTTCAAAAGGATTTTTCTTTCTGGAGAGCTTTTACACAAAAAAAAACGCAGAAACCCTAAAAAACCCCAATTTTGGATACTATCAGTGTCCTTAAATGCAATCAAGTCCGAATCTAGAATCAACAAACAATTTAATTTCAACGGTGAAAATCCTAATCTGAGGGGCTGAAAAAGGGCATTTGCACAGCATCTAAATCTCCAGTGTTATTTTTCTATTTCTTTTATTACTCTTTTTTTTATTTTCTATTTATGATTTTTCTTTTATTTCTGTTATTATTTTGATTATTTGATTTCATTGCTAATTTGTTTTTTTTTGTTTTGATGTCCATATGTGGATTGAGGAGGAGGATACCACTTGTGTTAAATTGAACAGAAGGCCCATGGAATGTCATGGATGAACCTGTATTATTTCTTCAATAGTTCTTAGGATTTTATTTTATTTTATTTTATTTATTATTTTTTTCATTTTTGGTGTTCTGTGTAGTTATTTTAATTTTTGGGTGTATAATTTTAATTTTGTACATAGTTTTTAATAGCCCCAGTAGTGGGAATAGTAAATTTTCATTTTCTGTATTTTAAAATTGATTAGTAATTAGGTTCAATTGGGTACAAAAATCAATTAAAATTAATAGTGGCAGTAGCTTAAATTAGGGTTTGCATGTAATTAATTTAGGGTTCTTTTTTAGAAAAATTACTGTAATGTTTGTTTGATCTATTTTTGTGTTTTATTTATTTTAGGCTTGTTTTTTTATGTTTTTTGGGCTCCAAACCCACATTTAGGTCTAACCCACTAAATAAATAGGTTTAAAAATGATTTAGGACTTTAAATAATTAAAATCAACTTAGGCCCATTAGGTTACTTAGATTTTAGGCCCACATTTGTTAATTAAAAATTGTTTAGACTTAGTTCAGCCCATTTAATTGCATTTCTTTTAAAATAAATAGATCTAGGCCCATATTTTATTTAAAATAAAACCATATTAGACTTAGGCTCACTAATTTGATTTTCCTTTAAAATTGAATAGACTTAAGCCCATATCTTAGAAAGACTAAAAAAATAGTTTTAGGCTCATTAATTAATGTAGGCCCACTTTTATTCTATTTCACTTGTAAATAAAATGTAGATTTAGCTAACTTTTTAATAAAATTAACATAGTTTAGATTTAAGGACAACGCAATCTTGAGTGCATTTTTTACTTGTAATTTTATTGACTTGTTGCCTTTTTCGGTAGATGGATGTTAATTAGGGTTTAATAAAGTTTCATGTAATTAGAGGATGAAATAATCATTTATAAAATTATTCTAAATGAACACGAGACTAAGAGAAGTTAGTATTTCGTATCCAGAATCTTCTGGTTCTGGTGCTAATTTTCTTTTAGAGAATCGAGTACCACCAATCAAATTATCTCAGTTATTACCCTAGGTGGCGACTCCTCATCTCCATGTCATGTCTTTGTGACAATGGTTAGTGTGTTCTCTAAGGCCCTGAGCCTAAACAGTGTCGCGGTTGCTAAAATCTTGGACGCGCGCTAAACCCCACCGGCTACAATCCCTATCACTAATAATAGTTTAAGGAATACCATGTAAACGCACAATTTCATTAAAGAAAATATTAGTAATATTTGAGGCATCATCAGTTTTATGACAAGTAATAAAATGTGCCATCTTAGAACATCGATCCACAACTATAAATATTGACTCATTACCATGTTTAGACTTAGGTAAACCCAAAATAAAATCCGTGGAGATATCAATCCAAGGCATACTAGGTACGGGTAGTGGCATATATAACCCATGAGGCTTAGACTTAAACTTAGCTTGTTTACACGTAATGCACTTATCACAAATTCTTTGAACATCAATACATATATTAGGTCAATAAAAGTAATCATGCAAAACATCTAAAGTCTTAGCAATACTAAACTGTCTCATTAATCTACCTTCATGTGCTTCTCTCTTTAAAAGTTCAAGCATACTACTCACATAGGCACACATAATCGATTATGCCTATAGTACCCTTCAAATGCATCAATAACTGTATTTTCCTTACCTTGCTTATACCTTATAACATATGGAAAAGACTTAATAAACTTACTCCATTTGGCATGTCTTTTGTTAAGCATTTGTTGTCCCTTTAAGTACTTCAGAGATTCATAGTCTATATGAATCACAAACTCTTTAAGCCACAAGTAACATTGCCATGTTTACAAGGCTCGAACTAGCATATACTTCTCCTTTCCATATATAGGATACTTTAAGGCTGCTCCATTCAACTTCTCACCAAAGTAAGCAATCAGCTTTCCTTCTTACATAAGTACAGCTTTAATACCTAAACCCGAGGCATCACATTCAATTTCAAAAGTCTTAACAAAGTTGGGTAAATAAAGTAAAGGGGTAGAAATCAACTTATCCTTAAGCAGGTTAAATGCTTCCTCTTGTGCATCTCCCCATTTGAATCCTATACTTTTCTTTATCACTTCAGTTAATGGAGCGATAATAGTGCTAAAATCACAAATAAATTTTCTATATAAACTTGCTAATCCATGGAATGAACGAACTTCTCCAACTGATTTAGGTGTAGGTCATTCCTTAACTGCCTTAACCTTCTCTTCATCCACTTTAATACCCTGTGCACTTACTACAAACCCTAGGAAAATAAGTTTACTTTTGCAAAAAAAAAAAACATTTTTTAAAGTTAGTAAACAATCTTTCTTTACACAACACATCAAAAACCAAATGTACATGCTCAATATGCTTATCTAATGACTTACTATAAATAAGTATATCATAAAAAAAACAACTACAAACTTCCATAAAAATGCACACAAAGCATGGTTCATTAATCTCATGAAAGTGTTAGGTGCATTGGTTAACCCAAATGGCATAACTAACCACTCATATAACCCATGTTTCATTTTAAAAGTAGTTTTTCATTCATCCCTTTTTCTCATCCTAATTTGATGGTAACCACTTTTAAGATCAATGTTAGAGAAAACACATGCACCATACAACTCATTAAGCATCTCATCCAAATGAGGAATAGGATGGCAATACTTTACCGTTATCTTGTTAATAGCTCTACAATAAACACACATATGCCATAAGCCATCTTGCTTGGGTACTAATAAAATGGGTACAGTATATGGACTCATGCTTTCCTTAATAAGCCTTTTATCCAATAATTCCTCCATATGTTGTTGTAACTCCCTTGTCTCCTCGGGATTATATCGATATAGTGGTCTATTTAGAATTTAGGAACCCAAAATAAAATCTATTTGATGCACAATCCCTCTTAAGGGTGGTAATCCTTTAGGTACCTCATCGAGAAACACATCCTCATATTCCTATAAAAGAGACATAAAGAGGGATTGAGCATCTTTTTGCATAGAAACTCACTTATTTTCTTCCTTTTTCCCCTCAAGCTCTCCTTTTGCATGCGCCTCTCTTTTCTTTTGTGCATCCACTCTTAGCTCTCCTTTTTTCTCATACCCCTCATTTGTTTTCTCATACCTCTCCTTTTACTGCACATTCTTTTTCTTTTTCTCTCTCATGTGCATGTTCTTTCTCTTTCATTATCATTTAATCATCATAAACTTCTTTGGGTGACAAAGGTGAAAGTATAATTTCTTTACCATTCATGACAAGTTAATATTTATTAATGAATCCATTATGAATGACCCTCTTATCAAATTGTCATGGTCGCCCTAAAAGAATATGACTAGATTGCATAGGCATAACATTACAAAAGACCTCATCAACATATTTTCCCATAGAAAAAGGAATAAGTACTTGTTTAGTGACCCTAAATTCTCCAAAATCATTCTACTATTATAAATTATATGGCCTAGGATGTTTCAAAGTTGGTAAATTAAGCTTTTCAACTAACGAAGTTGTAGCTACATTTGTACAACTAGCTTCATCAATGATAAACAACATACCTTACCTTTAACTCGGTGGAAGATGTTGTCACATTATTCATTTTCCTTTACCTTTGTTTGTGTATTCAATGTGCACCTTACAACTAGGAAATCTTTGTAGTCAACCTCTTTAAGATCTTCTTCAATATCACTTGTATCTTCAAGTGGGGGCATCTCATTATCCTCCTCATCATCTTTACTATCATACTCCCCATTAACAAAGATCATAGCCCTTTTTTTGGATAAACTCGTTGCATATGTCCTCTTCCATTTCATTTAAAACATTTAATGGAACTTATTTTAGGCTTGGGTGCTTCAACTTACTTTGAACTCCCTCCCTCCTTGCCTCATTTTTTATACTTAAGCATGGAAGTACTTTCATCACCCTCTTTCCATTTTTTCTTCCAATTGGATATTGTTGTGGTCACATGAGATTTAGAATTTCTACCTTTTATTTGTTACTCCATTTTGAGTGCCATGTGGTACATGTCTTCTAATTCTACATATAGATGCAAATCCATAACATTAGCAATCTCCTTGTTCAACCCATTTAAGAAACAATCCATGTTTTGTTCATGATCTTCATCAGTCTTAGCCTATATCATAATAATCTCCATCTCTTGGTAATATTCTTTAACATTTATTGAACCTTATCTAAGGCCTTGAAGTCTATTATGCAACTCTCTATAGTAATGATTTGGCATAAATCGCTTCTGCATGATGGCCTTCATTTCTTATCATGTAACAATAGATTCTTCTCCACAATGCCATTTTATCAACACTAACTGATCCCACCACATTAAGGCATAGTCTATAAACTCAACAACAACAAGTTTGACTTTCTTTTCTTCAGAGTAATTGTGATTATCAAACATAAAATTCACTATCTTTTACCATGCTAGATATGTTTTAGGATAATTTTTAACATGAAATATTGTTATCTTGTCTTCCACATGTCTGCACACTCTCATCAATGGATTCATCATCTTCATCATCCCATCTTCCTCTTTTGGACTTCTCTGGGTGCATTTTGATTGGTATTATTTGTCGCACCTGTGGTTTGACTTTGCTCCACTCTTCCCAATCACTCTTGAACTTGTTGATGGCTAGTCAACAATTGTGCCATCTGATCTTGCATTGCTTTCATGAAGAGCTTCCATTCAGGATCCTTATCTACTCCACTTGAACCTATTATTACTCAAAAATTTTTTTATAAATTATAAAATTAAATTATGAGATATGCAGTGTTAATAGATATTTTTATTAATGAATATTTTAATATTTTTGACGTTATTATTATTTTATTTATTGATTTTATTAAATTGTGATTTTTGGTTATTATGAAATTAAATTTTATTTTGAGAGTTATTATTTATTATATTATTATTTGGCATTGTTGCTAGATTAAAAATTAAAGTTAAATTTTATTGTTATTTATTATTTAATATTATTAATATTAATTTGGAGATTAATTAGTGTTAATTTAGATTTGATTATTATTATTACTTGTGGTGTACTTTTATTAAATTTAAATTAATTGTTGTATATATATATGTGTATTGTGTGGTGGGGAATAATAGGGAAGATACTTTATTTTTAAATTATATTATAGTTGTACTATTTGTACCATATAAAAGAATAATAATATATATTTTGATATTTTGTGGTGTTAAACAAATATGTGTATATATATAAAATAAGTTGATAAATATATATATATATATATATATATATATATGTGTGTGTGTGTGTGTGTGTGTGTGTGTGTGTGTGGTGTGTGCAGATGTGTGTATGCATATATATTTTTTAATTAAAAAAAAAAAGTGGACAGCATTTGTCGTGTAGTAGCCATTTCTTTTTCTTCTTCTTCTTCTCATGTCGAACCATACCAAACCAAACCTTTGCATGCCACCACCTTAGCTCATTGGACCGTTACCATCAGTAGTACCACTGGCAGCGGCGACGGCAGTGGAGGATAGCACTGTGTGAACAGTGCAATCCAGTCACCGACGAGAGATCCAGTCGAGCTTAGGCTAGTTTTGAAGCTCACACTACAAGGTTCAACAATACATGATTCGTTTTGAGTGGTTCGACCGGTAAGGACTTCGAAAACTCAATTTTATATTTTAGTTAATATGTTTAACTTTATTTTTCTTATTGAATTTAATTTTATTTGGAGATGTGGTAGTTAGATAAATTGATTTTTGAGCTAAGATCTACCTAAATATTTTTTTTGTTTATTTTTTTGAAATTATTTAAAAATATGTATTTTTCGGGCTCGGTTACTATTCACACAGTTCCGAGTCTGAAAATTTTCTTATTTCTATTAAATTCCACAAATTATTTAGAGCAAGTTTCATCAAGGAAGTTTAATTAAATTACATACCAAATTTTTATTACAAATTTTTTAATGTTTATGTAAAAAATAGAATTTTTGGAGAAATTAATATAAAAGAGTAAATTTTATATTTTAATTGAAATTATTAGTAATTATTTTTTTAGATAATTTTTTAATAATAATTGGTATTAAAATAATTTTTATAAATTTATTACTATTTTTAGCTAATTAATATTAATGTCCGGAATTATATCCGAATAATAATTTTAATTATTAATTTTGAACTTAAGTGAGTTTTAATTGTTTAAATTAGATAATTTAATTGATTATCGGTAATTAAATACTATTTAATTTAGAATATTTAAAAGAATGGGTTTAATTAATATTATTTACTTATATTTGAAATTTTATTATTTAATCTGGAAAATAAATATTTTTTATGCTTTTATTATATAAATAAGTTTATTTTGATATATAAATGAGATTTTTATAATTTTGGTTGAAATATTTGGTACTCATTATTTAAATGATATTTTTATAATTTTGGATGAATTAATGGTATTTATTATTAGCTTATTTATTGTGGTATTTGATTGAATTTTGATAGTTTATATCTACATATGTATTTTTTTGGAAGTTAGTAAATTATTTGATTTTAATTGAAATTGTTGTTAATTATTTTTTTTTAAACTATTTATGAATTAATAAAAGTATGAAAGGTAAATTTTAATATTATTTCCCATTTATTAGTTAATCTATGATAATTTTGGAATAATATGTGAATAATAAATTTATTTATTATTTTTTAGTTTAAATGGGTATTTTATTATTTTTATGATGTTAAATAGTGATTTTAATAATTATTTGCAATCTATGATAATTTAATTGTAATATGGGAATTTTATTCCATTTATGAATGTTATTAGCAAATATTATTTAAAAGCTAGAATTTTATTATTTAGTTGGAACATAAAAGTTTTTAATATTTTTATGAGACATTTTGGTGATTTGAGAAGTTATTATATTTTTATATAGATTTTTATAATTTTTGGGTGAATTATTTGAAATTATAATTATTATTTGTTGTATTTATTTGTGGATTGTTAAGGCTCGGTTAGGCAGTATGAGTAGTTCGGGGGCCCAATCCGAGTAGTTAAACTTATGTCTTAAAGAAGTATATTTTCTATGCAGGATCAGCCCTACTTTTGTAAGGAAACATCTGTTTTACAAAGGAGACTTTGCTGAATTTTCGGTGAATTTCTTGAAAAACATGACAACCGGTCCGAGTCTAATTTTGAAATTTTGCTCAAGTTGTGTCTAGATCAAGTCATTCTTAGAATTCTAGAGTTATTAAATTAGGAATTTTATTCTAATAATTTTTTTTTCTCTAGCTGCGCCACGAGCTATACCGATCGGATCAGACCAGCCAAACCGGAACAGCAAAGTGCAATATTACAGTGAGTTATCATTATATATATGCATTGCACGTTGAATAAATATTTTATGAGAATACATTTGTATAATGTGAATTTAAATATGAATTATTCTATTAAATGCTTATATTTATATTTTGTATATATTTGGTATATAAATGTTATATTGCTTGATAAATGGATGCTACCATGTTTTTAATTACGTATTTCATTATTTTTAATATTTATAAGTATGATTTGGAGGATAGTTGTAGAACGTGTCACCTAGTGGGTTACGCTAGGACTGTTGCGCGATAATACGGTAGATGTTAGGCTGAGAATTTGATTATTTGATTATGAAATTAAATTTTAAGATTAACGATTATTGGAAATGGTGGCTACGGATTCTCAATTGACTTAGTGTACTCGGGGCCAGTCATGTCGATAGTGAGATTGCAGATCCTTAGTTAACCTAGTATACTCAGGGCTAATCTATTACCTTAAGTTAGATAAATAAATATTTAGAGTTACGGATAAGCTGGTTGACTATTGATTATATGATTGATGTTATAGATTATTTAAGGTTCTTTTCCGATCCTCCATATAAAATTTTCTATATTTATTTATTAAAAGAAAAGTGATTTTTAGAATATATATGAAATGCATGTATATTGTATTATATAAAAATAAATATATTATTATATAGATGTTTGAATGCCTGTATATTTAGAGTGCATGTATATATATAATAATAATTCTCTCAGTAAGGTCTAACCCCCCTCAATATTTTTCAAGACACTCTACTTCATCAAATCTCAGCACTAGAGCCCTCCGCCATTCTCCTTCAGTCCCGGCTAGATTATGTAATTTTTATATATTAACTTTTATTCATATTCTAGAAGCTACAATAGTTGTACTCGAGTTTCATAGTGTTTAGTATTATTTTTATAACAAAGATTTGTATTTGAAGGATATTGTATTTTTATAATTTATTATATGATATGAGAATTTCTCTAATATGGTTTAAATTTTTTAATTCCTTGGTATTTTTATATTGCGGTTTCCGCGAGTTTCTATTTTTAAGGCTTGCTATCGGTTCCGGATTATAGGTAATTCTCATTCCCTAGTGCCGGTCATGACTCCTGGGTTAGGTCGTGACAAAACCTATCATTATAATCAAAGAACAAAAGAAAATCCTCCAAGTAACACTCCCTCACGTGTTTACACTCAAAAGATATCACTCAACACTCGTGTTTTACTTAATTAGGTTTTTACTCTTAAATGAGCTTAGCACTCACCTTTTACCTCTCTCTAATTCCTCTCTTATAGTTCTTATGGAACTTAAGTTACTAATTATCAAATTAAGCCCAATACAATTGAAACAAAGTTTTATCAAACTCAAATTGACTATAGGAACCAAGGAAAACTAAAGATAATAATCAAATAAAATGAGAACAAGAAAATTTAGAATAAGTGTTTAAACTACCCAAAACACAACTTAAGAATAATTCAGAATAGACATAGACAAAGCACTTGGATTTGGATACCCAACACACTAAATTGAATATAATTTAATTTGACTTTTTTTTAATTTGAATTTTTTTTTAGTCCAAAACTTTTTTTTTATACACGAATGCAAAATAATCAAATATGAATAACAAGGATGGTAGGAATAACAAAATGAATAGAAGGAATAAAAAAGTAATAAGATTGATAACAAAATCAACACATAATGAATGAAAAAAACAAGACACAAAGAATTTTGGATTTTTTTTTAAGAATGCAAAGAATAATTAAAATAAAGATACATACTTTATTATTGAGCCAAAGCTCTGATACCTAATGATACGAGAATCGTTAACTTGTACCAAACTCATATTTAATGTTGATGTCTTTGCTAAGGATCGTGAATCAAGTGAGAAAACTCTAACTCCCAATAAGACTCTTGAATAACTCGTACTTAAGAACCTTAGTTACAAAGAATTAAAGGTTGTTCAATAAAAACATAATATTGAACTAAGCCAACTTCAAGTTTCAATTAAATAAAGTTTGAATATACCAAGCCTTCACTTGATAAAATTCAAGAGTTATTTTAAGAACTAAGGAAAGGACTCTAATCTCTCAAATAATTGATATCAATCAAATAAAATTCAACAACCATTTGTTTTCATCCCTAAGAAAACTATTTATGATGTAAACCTAATTAGAAATAAAGTTAGAAACAAATAAACTTTCAAAATAACAAAAGGAAACCCTAATAAAATAAGAAGTTTTTATCTTCCATTGTGCATGGCTATACACTCCATAAGCTCATCAAAAATTGTTCTTAGGAATGGGTGTACATCAGAAGGTGCATGGCTATGCACACAAAATAGTAAATTAGTAATGGCTATGCACTTTTGATGCACGGCTGTACATACAACATAACAGAATTTTCCAATATGGTCCTTATAAAAGTTGTAGCCTTTTATCTTAGCTTTCCATAGCATTTTGAATCACTTCAATCTAACCTTTGTAGCAAAAGTTATGGCCAAAATACTGAAGCATGATATATAAATTTAAAATGTGAAATTAAGCTAACTAGCTTGAACTCTCCATCCTGAAATTCCATGCTTGCACTTGAGGTTGAATCCACCATATTGCTCAAAATATAAAGAAAAAATGAATTCAATGCTTGTTTGAACTTCTTTGTCCTTGCTCTTATTGTTAGTTCCTTGTACTTGAGCACATCATCAAGCTTGGTGCTTGCTTGGTTTTCATTAACCTCTAAATTTAATTTTGAACTTTTGCAATGACTCAGCTGCAGAATTTGATGATAAATCATAAAATTCAATTTAAAGGATGAAAATATAGTGAAATAAGAAAAAATCCATAAAACTTGAAAAAAACCAACTTAATTTCAAATACATAGCACAAAGACCTGAATCAAACATGAATAAAGTCCTCCTAAGACATCTTGATTCCCATTAGATAAACCATTAAATAAACATATCCAACCCTCACAGTAAAAAAGAAAAATAAAAAATTCCTTAGGGATAAAAAAAAAGAAGGAATTTTTGCAAAATCTAAATTCTAATCAAATCAAACCTGTCATGACCCAAACCAGGAAGTCATGACTGGCGCTAGGAAACAGGAATTCTTTCGAATCCGGAACCCGTAGCAAGCCTTAAAAATAAAAATCATGCAATAAATAATATATAAATATGACAAAATTAAAACTTGAATCGATATATAAATAAATACTCAAACATCATTTCATAAATAAAATATTAATACAATATTTGAATACAAAAGTCTTAAACTGAAACAACACTGCTTATATAATAACACTACTACTACAGTTTTCTATAATACAATAAAAGTTCAAATATAAAATTTACATAAAATAGCCGAGGCAGAAGAAGACCGGTATAAGGCACTACTAGTACAGTCTGACAAAGACGACTCCCCTGAAAAAAATGGTTGAGTGGGGGTCAGACAACACTAAGTGAATTATTATAATATATATACATGCACCTCCTAATGTCATATGCAATCAAGCATCAGTATATACATAAATAAATATATACAAGCATTTCACACAGATGCTAAAATTCATTTATATATATAAATGCAGAAAACTTTTATTTAGGTGAAAGATCAAATAGAACCTTAATATAGTCGTAACCTCAATCAAAATATCTCACTTGTCATACAAGCTCACTTAATTCCAAAGTAATTCTCTTATTCCATTTTTGGACAGTAGACTAGCCCCGAGACACTAAGTCAACTGAGCTCCTGTAGTCTCACTGTCAGTGTGATTGGCCCCGAGACACTAGGTCAACCAAGCTCCTGCAATCACACTACTCAATCACTGAAATTCTCAATAATCAATCAATTAAATTTCACCTCAAATGATTTCATAAACTCAACCCTAAAATCTAAACGTACACAATCCTAGTGCAACCCACTAAGTAGCACATTCTATCGATATCCTTCAATAAAATCGTATATTTATGAAAAAATAATAAAATGCACAATTAAAATATAATGGCGTCCAATATCGAAGATTATACCAAAAATATACTGAACATATACTAAAAATATTTCAAATACATATCCCACATATATAACAAAATAAATCATAAATATACAAAAAATATACCAATTATATATGCTGAGTATATGTCTAAATATACTGAATATATATACCAAAACATACTGACATATATATGTCACATATATACAAAATATATATACTAAAAACATACTGAGCATATATGTTACAAATATAGCAAATATACTAAAATATACTAAAAGTATACCAAAAATATACTAAATCATTTAATCAAATAATTCATGTTTAAACATATAATGAAAATATGGAAGCTCACTTTCATGCATCCTATATGCAATGTATATATAAAATAATAAGTTACAGGTTTGCGCTCCTCGAGACTTACTCGACGGGTCTAGTCTGATAGGTCTTGGTCTCGGCGCAGCTAGAAAAATAAATAATAATAAAATCAAAATAAATTTCTAACTTATACTTTTAAGAATTCTAAAGAAAACTCGATATAAGAATTCAAAACTCGAATAAACATAGAAATTCAAGATCGATCCAACATCACGTTTTATGAGAATTCTACCTAAAAATCGGCAGAACCTCCTCTGTAAAATGGACATCTCTCTACAAAAGTAGAGTTAATCCTGTAAGAAAAATACACTTTTATAGCACAAATGCTCACCGCCTCAGGTTGGGACCTCAAATTTCACAATTCCCAACCGAGGTTCACAAATCACGATCAAAATAAATAATTCAATATTAATTAATATATATAATAAAAATCATTAAAAATCCTTAAAATAATCAAAATGCCACAATATAATATATTTAAACTTCAAAATACTAAATATAATTATTTTCACATTAATAAAATAAAAATCTCAAATAATTATATAATATTAATAAAAATCCAATTTCACAAATATTCAATATAAAATAGTCAAATTCACATTTAATTACTCAATTAGTTTAATTATATAATAAAAATAGTTAAAAACTCATTTAATCACAAAAATAGTAATTAATTTAATATTTGAATATAATTTTTAAAAATTAGTATTAATTAGTTAAAAATAGTAAATAATTTGTAAAAATTATTTTAATACCATATAAAATTCTAAAATCATTTAAAACATATTATTTAACTATAATTTCAATAAAAACACACAATTAACCTATAATTCCAATATTCACATAATATTAAAATATTCCCAAAAATTATATAAAATTACTAAAAATTATTTTATCAATACTAAAATTACTAACTTAATTTAATAACACTAATTTAACCAAATTTCCATTCAAAATAATTAAATAACATAATTATCAAAATTTCAATTGAAATTATTAAAATATTCAAAAATACTCATTATTCAAATTAATTCAAAAAAATATACAAAAAATATATTTGAGTAGATTGAGCTACCCTAATCAATATTATCAAAGAGAAAAACCATGGATCAAACACAATCAACTCAAAAAAATTCAAAACCCTAAATACACATAAACTAAAACTTGATAAAACTCAAAACCAAGAGGGATTAAGCTCAAACCGAGCTTAGAATCAAACTCACCGAAGCTAGGATGTTCGATTAAGACTAGAACCATGAGCTGAGGTGGCCGAAAAAGCTATCGGCGTCCATAGAAGCTTGTCTTGGTTCCTTTGTCTCTGATGACTTTAACGGCAAGCTGAAAGTGGCGAACAACGTCTGGAGGTGGCTGGAGATGATGGCGGTTGCTGATGGCATAGTGGCAGCTCCGATGGCTTGGGGTGGTGCTAGGTTGCTTCAGTGAGGAAGAAGAAAACACAATGGAAGAAAAGGAAAAAATTAAAAGGGAGAGGAAGAAAAATGTGAAAGTTGACCCGTGCATGTCCTTTTAACCATCTTTAAATATATATATATATTAACCTTAACTTTAACACTTGTCACATATACATACACTAACACACACTCACACACATGCACAACACAACCCACTAACACACTAACATAATATAATAACAATAAAATAATAATAATAATACTATCACATGCATAATAGTAATAAAATAATAATAACATATGCAAGCAATAATACTACTACTACTAATAATAATAATAATAATAATAATAATAATAACAATACTAATAACAATAAAAATATTAAAAATAATACTATTAAAAATATTAGCAATGAAAATGATTTTAAATATTTTAAATAATATAACTCACAAAATAATTATTTTACGTAAATAAAATATTTAGAATAAAATAAATGAATAATATACACAACTCATGATAATATATAAATAAAATTTACAATTTTATTAACACTGCATATCCCAAAATAATTTTATATTATTTAAAATATCGAATCATTACAATCTTCCCTCCTTATAAGAATTCATCCTTGAATTCAAATAAAAGAACATAAACAAGAATTTATCGAGGAAAGAGGTAAGGATAGGCAACCCGCATCTCAGCTTTTGTCTCCTAAGTATGCTCCTCCACACTGTTGCTTCGCCACAACACCTTGACCATCGAAATCTGCTTCGAACGCAACTGTCGAACTTGATAGTCCACTATCACAACTGTTTCCTCCTTGAACGTTAGGTCTTCATTCACTTCCACACTATCAGGCTACAGCACGTGTGAAGGGTCTTAAGACAAATTTGGAGACAAAACCAACCGATATGCAACCATGCCCACTCTCTTTAGAATCTCGAACGATCCAATATATTTCGGTGCTAATTTTCCCTTCTTGCCAAACCTCATCACACCTTTCATCAGAGACACCTTCAGAAACATATAGTCTCCAACCTAAAACTCCACATCTCTGTGTCTCAGATCTATATAGCTCCTCTGTTTGCTAACTGTAATCTTTAATCTCCTTCTGATCACAACAACCTTCTTTGCTGCATCCTGAACTATCTCAGGTCCAACCAACGCTCTCTCTCCAATCTCATCCCAACTCAAAGGGGATCTACATTTTCTTCCATATAAAGCCTCATACGGTGCCATCCCAATACTGCTATGGTAGTTGTTATTATATGCAAACTCCACAAGCGGCAAATGATCATCCCAACTACCTTTAAGATCCGATACATATATCCTCAACATATCCTCAAGTGTCTAGATCATTTTCTTAGACTAACCATCTGTCTAAGGGTGAAAAGCAGTACTGACATCAAGCATGATGCCCATTACTTCCTACAACTTTTGCTAAAATTGAGAGGTAAACACTGAACCTCTATCAAACACAATAGACACAGGTACTCTATGAAGGCACACAATATGCTTAACATACAACTTCGCCAACTTAGCTATATAATAAATGGCTATAACGGGCAAGAAATGAGCAGACTTGGTCAACCTGTCCACAATCATCCAGATGGAATCGTATCCATCCTTAGAACGAGGTAACCCAACCATAAAATCTATAGCAATTCTCTCCTACTTCCACTTAGGAATAGGAAGTGGCTGAAGCTTCCTAAAAGGCTTTTGATGTTAGCTTTCACCTACCGACTTGCCAAGCACCTAGAAATAAAATCAGCTACATCCTTCTTCAATCCATCCCACCAATTCAAGTTTTTGATATTGTGGTACATCTTAGTGACACCTGGATGTACGTTGTAGGCTGTAGAATGTGCTTCTTTAAGGGTCTCTTCTCTCAAATTATCTATATCAGGAATGCACAACCTACCACTAATCCATAAAACACCATCATCATCAAGTGTGAAATCAGTGAACTTCCCTACACGAATATTCTCCATAAGTTCAACTAGAATAGGATCTCAGCCCTGAGCTATCTTAATCCTATCTCTTATCACTTATCAGACTCTGAACTGAGCTAACAATCCACCAGATCTACTAATCTTCATCATCAGATCTTGATCCACCAACTGGTGTAACTCTTGGATCAACGATCTCCTCTCCATACTAATGTGAGTAAGACTACCTAAGGACTTCCTACTCAGGGAATCTGCTACCACATTAGCCTTGCCTGAATGATAAAGAATCTTATAATCATAGTCTTTCAGGAGTTCTAACCATCTCCTTTACCTCAGATTCATATCTCTTTGTTGGAAAATGTACTTAAGACTCTTGTGATCAGTGAAAATCTCATAAGTCACCCCGTACAAATAATGTTTCCAAATCTTGAGAGCAAAGATCACTGCAGCCATCTCTAGGTTGTGAATAGGATAATTTTGTTCATGCTTCTTCAATTGTCTCGAAGCATAAACTATCACCCTACCATTTTTCATCAATACACAACCTAGGCTGACTCTAGAGGCATCACAATACACAGTGAATTTATCTACTTCATTAAGTAAAGCCAAAACTAGAGTTGTGGTCAACTTCTCCTTTAGCAACTGAAAATTATTCTCGCAAGCATCTAACCATTCAAACTTCACATTCTTCTGAGTTAGGCAGTCATAGGAGCTGTAATTCTAGAAAAATCCTGTATAAATCTCCTATAATACCCAGCCAAACCTAGAAAACTTCAAATCTCTATGACTATTGTGAGTATGGGCCATTGAGATACTGCCTCAATCTTCTATGGATCAACCTGGATACCATCTTTAGACATTAAGTGTCCAATAAAAGCAATACTCTCTAACCAAAAATCACACTTTGAGAATTTAGCATAAAGCTGATACTCTCTTAGTGTCTGCAGTATAGTCCTTAAGTGATATAAGTGCTTCTCTATACTCTTCGAATACACCAGTATATCATTAATGAAGACTATCATAAACTGATCCACAAACAGTCTAAATACCCTATTCATCAGATCCATAAATGTAGCTGGTGCATTAGTCAACCCAAATGACATCACCAAAAACTCATAGTGGTCATATTAAGTGCAAAATGTCATTTTAAGAACATTGGCCTCATTGATCCACAACTGATGATAACCTTACCTCAAGTCAATCATAGAAAAGAACTATACACCCTGAAGCTAATCAAACATATCATCTATCTTCAGGAGTGTATACTTGTTCTTCACTGTGACCTTATTCAGCTCTCTGCTCAAATGCTAATATATTGAACTTAATCCTGCAATATACAGTTCTACTAGTCTCCTCTTATACAATATCACGTCTATAATATAACGCAACAAATTAAAGATTTCATGGTATTTTTTCTTAATTGACCACTTTTCTCTTACTCTATGCAATACTGCCACGTGTAACTATCCCTCCTTGAAGATGGGTGGAAGTATCTTAGAAATCACTCTTTAAATTCCAATCATGTTACAGTAGTCACATAAAACTAATTTGACTGTATACATCGATCTTACCCTCTAGTTAAAATTGATAACTTCACCATCAAAGAGTATAAAAATGTTGTGTCTGCATTAAACATCTTCTGATTCCTTTATTAAAGCATATTTAAAATAATTTTCATGCTTGGTTAAGTGCTATAAAGCCCTCATTAACCTTGGCTATCCTAGCCACAATTGTTGTAAGTTCGAGTTCAAAGACTGTCTGTACCTCTTACAATAACTGTTATTACCTTTGAGTTATAGTTGCCTCTGACCTACCCCTATACTAGATAGGTGTATTAGGGGCTAAAACTGGAATCATAATTTCAACTTGAAAGGGCTGCTTAGCAATATATATTGTCTCTACGGTCGAATTAGTTCACATTCACCTCACTTAAAAAAATGTTGAAGTCAACAAGATTCAAAATATAAAATATATGCAAAATTGACATATCCCAAGTTCTCTCTTGAAATAGGGGTTGAATCTGTTGTACGATCGAAGGTATCGATACTGCACCTTATGGAACTCTTGGTACATGGGTAGCATTATCAAAATCTTCAGCAACAAACTCCTTATTCTGTTGTTCCTACTGTCTACGACAATCATCTAGCCCTGTAGATCCACCTCTACCCTTATGCCAAACTAATTGCACATGGGGTAGAATCTCATCCTTAAAAGACTCCGTCATCAATTTTATCGACCGATGGAGTGACTCACACTCACCATAAACAAAAAAGAACAAAAGAAAAATAGACAAATTTAGACAATCACAGATAGTAAACAAATAACAAACGAACACCCTAACAGTTACATGGAATTTCAAAAAGCGACAAAGACTTTTGAAAGACATAATCAAACCTAATTTACTGTAGTAGTTTCAAAGAAAACAAAACTTTGAAAACCTAGGTCCACAAGAGGGTAGAGAATTATTGGTGGATTTAGTGTTGCTTGATGTGTTAGAATTTGATGTCATCTTTGGTATGGATTGGTTGTTGAGATATTATGCTTATATGAATTTTCTGGAAAAAGAAGTCGTGTTCAGAATCTCGAATGAATAAGAGTTCTGTTTTAAAGGTAAAAGGAGCTCCATGCCTCACAATCTCATTTCTGCCATTACAGCCCAGAAGATACTTAGAAGGGGTTATCAAGGCTACTTGGCAGTAGTAAGAGATGTTGAAATAAAGAAAAGGGTAATTGAATAAGTGCTAGTGGTGTGTGAATTTCTGGATGTCTTCCCTAAAGAATTATCGGGATTACCACCAAACAGGGAGATAGAGTTCTGTATCGATGTTATACTTGGTACAGATCCTATTTCTATGCCACCCTTTAGAATGGCACCAGCTGAATTGCAGGAGCTGAAGGAGCAGTTATAGGAGTTACTCGATAAAGGTTTCATAAGGCCCAGTACATCACCTTGGTGTGCTCTGATATTGTTTGTAAAGAAGAAGGATGGTAGCCTTTGACACTGTATTGATTACAAGCAGTTAAACAAGGTCACCATCAAGAACAAGTATCCACTTCCAAGGATCAATGACTTGTTTGATCAACTTCAAGGTGCTACATGCTTCTCCAAGATAGACTTAAGGTCTGGGTATCACCAGTTGAGGATCAGAAGTGGTGATGAGCCCAAGGCAGCATTTCGAACGAGATATGGCCATTATGAGTTCCTGGTAATGTCCTTTGGGTTGACCAATGCCAGTAGCCTTTATGGACTTAATGAATCAGGTGTTCAGGCCATACATGGATCAGTTTGTAATAGTCTTCATTAATGACATTTTGGTTTATTCCAAGAGTGAAGTTGAGCATGTTATGCATATGAGAAGGGTGCTTCAGACTTTAAGGGAGCACAAGTTGTATGCCAAGTTTTTGAAGTGCGAGTTCTGGTTGAGTCAAGTGGCATTTTTAGGCCATGTGGTTTTTAAGGATGGTATACAAGTCAATCCTAAGAAGATAAAAGCTATTACAGAATAGTCAAGGCCGACTACAGTTAGAGAAGTACGGAGTTTCCTGGGTCTAGCAGACTACTATAGGAGATTTGTGAAGAACTTCTCCAAATTTATCGCGCCTTTGACAAGGTTGACCCAGAAGAGTGTTAAATTTGTGTGGACAGATAGATGCAAAGAGCACTTCCAATTATTGAAGGATTTATTGATGTCAGCTCCAATTCTGACTTTGCCTTCTGGAAATGAAGGGTATACAATGTATTATTATGCTTCGAGAGTAGGATTGGGCTGCGTATTAATGCAAAATAGCTAAGTAATTGCTTATGCTTCAAGGCAGCTGAAGAAGCACGAGCAAAACTATCCTACTCATAACCTGGAGATGGCAGTTATTGTGTTTGCTTTGAAGATATGGAAGCATTACTTGTATGGGGTTACTTGTGAGATTTACACCGATCACAAGAGCTTGAAGTATATCTTCCATCAAAGGGACTTGAACTTAAGGCAAAGAAGATGGATGGAACTCCTTAAGGACTATAACTGTTCCATTTTGTACCATCCAGACAAGGTGAATGTTGTTGCTAATGCCTTGAGTAGGAAGTTAGCGGGCAGTCTTACCCACATCAGCTTCGATAGGAGGCCCATTGTCAAGGAGATGCATGAATTGATTGATCAAGGGTTGCAGTTGAAAGTTACTAAAAAGTGCCTTTAGCTCAATTTAGGGTACGATCAGTATACTTTTATTGAGTTAAGGCAGCTCAAAATAGAGACCCACAGTTGTAGAGGATTACATATAAAGTGCAACAAGGGTAGTTAATAGATTTTGTGATTGACAGAGAAGGTGTGTCGCGTTTGGGTACTAGGATTTGTGTGTCGGATGTTGATGACTTGAGGAAAAAAATTATGGAAGATGCACATTTTTCTGCTTATAGTATCCATCCAGGTTCTACCAAGATGTATCATGACTTGAAAGATATATATTGGTGGAATGGAATGAAGAAGGATATTGCAGAGTTTGTATCTAGATGCCTGACTTGTCAGCAAGTGAACCTTGAACATCAGAGACCTTCGGGATTATTGCAACCTATGCTAATTCCTGAATGGAAATGGGACATGATAGTTATGGACTTTGTGACTAGATTATCTCGAACTACAGGAGGCTATGATGTTGTTTGGGTGATTGTTGATAGGCTAACTAAGTCAGCACACTTTCTACTAGTGAAGAAGATGTACTCTACTGATAGATTGACAAGACTTTATATCAACAGGATTGTTTATCTACATGGTATAGTGTTGGATAGAGGAGCCACATTCACCTCAGTCTTTTGGCAAGAATTACATAAAGCTTTGGGCACCAAACTGGATTTCAGTACAACCTTCCATCCTTAAACAAATGGTCAGTTAGAAGATATGTTGAGGATGTGTGTGATAGATTTTGGAGGACAGTGGGATTTGCATTTGCCATTGATTGAGCTTTCCTACAACAATAGTTATCATGCTAGTATTGAAATGGCTCTGTATGAGGCACTGTATGGTAGAAAGTGCAGATCACCATTATGTTGGGAAATTGGTGAGAGGCAGCTGACAGGCCCGAAGTTGGTACAGGTAACTTCAGAGAAAGTTTCCATCATACAGCAGAGATTGAAAACAGCCTTCAATAGACAGAAGAGCTATGCTGACCTTAGGAGAAAGGATGTATCCTTTATGGTTAGAGACATGGTGTTCCTAAAAGTGTCTTCAATGAAAGGAGTCATGAGATTTGGCAAGAAGGGTAAGGTAGCTCCTAGATACATTAGACCGTTTGAGATTCGGTCAAGAGTGGGTGAAGTGGCATATAGGTTGGTGTTGCCACTAAAATTGTTGAGAATCCACCCTGTATTTCATGTGTCTATGCTGAGGAAATACATTCCTGACCCATCTCACATTCTGCAACCTCAAGCCGTAGAGCTTAGTGATGATTTTACCTACGAAGAGTATCTGATGGTGATTGTGGACCGCCAAGTTCGACAATTGCAAACCAAGGAGATACCGATGGTGAAAGTGTTATGGAGTAATCATACTGCTAAGGACTGTACCTGGGAGACTGAAGCTGAGATGTGAGCTTCTTTCCCATATCTTTTTCCTCCTTGAGCTTTGTAATTATTCTTTTCTTGAATTCGGGAACAAATTCTTATAAGAGGGAAGACTGTTATTGTTGGGTTCCATGATGCAAACGCAGCGAAAAAATTAAAATTTTATCACGTTCCCAAGCCAGGATCCATGTAATTCGACTAATAGATTAAATCTAGGGTTTTTAATAATCTTACCAAAATGCAGAAGAGGCAAGATTCTCTGGAAGGGTGAGAGGAGGTTCACACTGGTGACACCTTACCTCGAGCTTTTTGGCTTGGTTGTTCGGATCAAGACGTCTCCAAAAGGATGCGTCCTCTATAGGTATCCACACGAACAGCCCTTCACAAAACGAATTTGAGTGTGTGTGCTAGCAACCTCTTGACTGTCTCACAAATCAAGAACAAAAGGAAAAACTCTGTCTTTGTTTTCTAAGAGGAAAGAAAATGAATTTGGAGGCAAAAAAAAGTGTGTGAAACCCTAGAGAATATAACATATTTATAGACTCCAAGTTAGGGTTTCACTTACCAATAACCTTTTGATAATTTTCCATTTATTATATTTTGATTTTGTTTAAAAATAAATCAAAAATAATATCTTATTTATTTATTTAAAATAACATTTATCTTAAATAAATAAACAAATAAATAAATAAATAAAACACTTTAATTATTTATTTCCACAGAGTTTATTTTGGGCTTATTAAACCCATATCCGTTTTGGGCTTGTTCTAAGTGTGTGACCCTGTAGGTTCACATAACATTGGCAGTGGGCCTAAATCTCTATATAGGCCTACAAGCCATAAGTGGCCTCTAGCAAGACATTATGACTACCTAAGTCATGTGAAGTCAATAATCCGACATAACCTAATTACAATGAATTTTATTGTCCCTTTATCACATGATATCTTAATTGAACATAAGGCATAGAATGTCATCCTTATATAATTCAATATTATGACTTGATTCCAAGTAGACTGAAAATGATAACTCTTTATCAATTCATTCCAGCATGGCCATGCATTTTATTCAGTCTATCTCATCAAGGGGCCTTTAGATATCTTTCTCATATTAATGAGGGATAAATTCCTTCTAAATCACTCACATTCCTCACATAACTAATTTTATATCCAACAACATTCTTTTAATCATCCGGTTAAAGACAATGTTAGAATGTGTCAAAACATAAAATAGCTATGTAGGAATCCATGATGATTTCAAGGTCAAAGGACCGAAATAAAATTACTGTGATAAGAAATACTTATGACAATAATCTATGTAGTATTCTCATAGTGGGTCAATCCAGTACATGATCTCTCATCATGTACCTATGAGTTGACTTAATATCTCATATTTATGATTAGTAAAACATAACCATCAGTCAACAACATACTAGCCTTAATACTTTAATATTCATATAATGAATAAATGGCTAGGGATAATTAGAATAGAACTCTTATTTTAATCTAAGGGTTTTACTATCAAGTCACATACTTGATGGCCTTAGTAAGAATTAACCATTCATGTAATTATCATAAAATCAAATGATAATATAATACCTCTTTATTAATAAAATAAGAAAGTCAATACATAATCACAAATGATTGACCTAGTGCATATCACTAATAGTTATGACCCATATTTTTAAATTAATTTATTTTAATATGAGATATGCAGTGTTAATAAATTCAAAAATTTATATTTAAATTATTCTATTATTTTTTATTATTAATTGACATTTTATGCTAAATTGTATATTCTATGCAAATACGTATTTTAAAAGTTAGCAAACTTACATTAGGGTTTATATTATTATTATTTTGAGAATTTATATTTTCTATAATATTAAATATTACTTAACTATTTCATAAGAATAATTTATTCTATATTATCTTTATTGTTTTCAAGGCTATTATATGTATTCATGTAATATATATATATAATATGAATAATTTGGAGGTTAATACACATATATATTAAATTATTATGATATAAAGTATATAATTTATATATATAAATATACATATACATAGACCTATACAAAAAAAAAAAAAATTGCAGCATCTCTTCTTCCTTCCCCATCGCGCGATCCCGTCCGCCTACTGTCACTGTGCCTCCCTCTTCTCCGGCCACCACCCACCACCTTCTTCTCCTCATTCTCGTCGCCGTCCAGCCTGTGGTGGAGTTCGCCGGCATCAGCAGCAAAAAAGGCTGGAAGTTGTCGAAAGTCACCATTGAAATCGGCCAAGCTCCGTCCGGCCACCATTTCATGCCATTCTGGTGCCATTTGCCTCCTCTTGCACCGGTGAGACCCATTCCAAGCTTAGTTTGAGCTTTGATCTTAGTTTTGTTGAGTTTTGGTTGATTTTTTATTTTGAGCTCTAAAGTTTCAAAATTTTTTTAAGCTTGATCTAGCTTGATTCATACAAACTTCCTTAACAAATGTGATTCCTAGTAGCTCAATCTACCTCTATGAATTTTTGTATGATTTTTGGAATTTATTTTAATTTTTTGTGAATTTTTGAATATTTTATTATTATTTTATTAATTTTTGTAAATTAATTATTAAAATTATAAATTTGGTATATTTGGTGTTATTATGAGTTAATAGTAATTTTAGAGTAAAGAAAATAATTTTTGAGAATATTATATAATTTTTAGGAATTTTTATAGTTTATGTCAAAATTGAATAATTAGGTTAGAGTTAGATTTTTGTTGGAATATTGGTTTAAATATCTGTTTTAATTAATACTAATAATATATATGTTGAGAAAATAATTTTTATGCATTTGTATAATTTTTAGGGAATTTTTGAGTAATAATAGTATCTTATGTAAATTTTTGAATTATAAGGGTAAAAATATAATTTTGTGTTAATTATAGCCAAATAATATATTGTAGTTGGTTTTAATAATATTTAAGGAATTAAAAGGATTTTTACAAATTATTTACTATTTTTTACTAATTAACACTAATTTTTGAAAATTATTTTCAAATAATATATTATGTATTATTTTGGGTACTAAAATGGGTTTTAAATTAATTTTATTATATAATTAAACTATTTAAGTAATTAAATGTGAATTTTATTAATTAAAATTAAATTGTGATGTTTTGTTGGATTGTGAACTCGGTCGGGTTAAGTGTAGTATTAAAGAGCCGACCCGAGTATAGTGAGTATGAATTATAGAAATGCGTTTTTCTATGCAAGAATGGCTCTACCTACGGTAGAGAGATGTCCATCTTACAAGAGAGACTTTACTGAAATTTCAGTAGATTTTCTCGTAAAATGTGATATCTTCCGTAATTTCCTAGCAAAAATTAGACTATTCCAATCTCTCGAGTCTTATCCGGTTTTTTCCGAGTTATTCTAATATCTCGTAATTTTATTAATTTTTCTTCTTATTTCGTAAGTATGATTTTAAAAAAATAAATATGTTATTTTTTTAGAGAGTTCCGAAGGGGGAGCTTCTGGATTGAGACAGACGCGCGATCGTCAGCTATTTCACTCATCCTGTAAGTTAATGAATTGATCTGTACATGTGTTTTCTTTAAAATTGTATGCGCTCATATTTTTAGTACTGTTTACATTATCGAGAATTTTCATTTCAATGTATTTATTTATTTATTTATTTCAAAATTAGTTTTGAGAAATTTTGATAGAACGGGCTATCTGGTGAGTTTCACCAAGACCGTGTGCACATGGTAGAGATTGAGAGATGGATCCAAAAATATATATGACTTGTGGTTATAAACTGGGATGGGTGCCTCAATGGAAGTCTCTACTCTCGGGAACCGTCAGTGATGTGGAAAGTTAAAAATGGACTGGGATGGATGCCTCGGTGGATGCCTTAGTTCTCGAAGACCGCCAGTGCCATGTATTTGGATTAAGTGGATGACTGCAGTTCAGTGCCTTGGTTGATGCCTCTGCTCTCGGGGATCGACAGTCTAATTGGATTAAGTGAGCCCAGTTGGCCATTTAAAATTGGGTTTAGGGTTCTACCGAGATTTTTTAAAAGCTGTATATGTATATATATTATAAATTATTTTTGCTACATCAAAAAGGTTTTCAAACCGTACAGCTCTTTTATTAACTTACTCAGTGAGGTCTAACTCCCCTCAATTTATTTTTTCAGGAGTTTGGGACTTTTCTATTAGGCTTACTTCTTTCGCCGTGTAGTTTCATCACCGGGTATTCTGCGTAGATCTACTTAGTTATTTGTGTTTACTTTTGTGTACTGCAGTAGAAAAAACTGTTTAACTGAATATTTTATTTGGGAGTATTATGTACTTATGATATTGTATAACTACATGCTATGGTTTAAATTACATTAAGAAAAATCAGTTTGATAATGTGCATTGTAATTTAAATATTTATTGTAAGGTTTTAAAGTTTTTTTTATTGTTATTTATTTATTTTTATATTTTCTTTTAAGGCTTATTACGGTATTCAATAGCTTTATATTTTCTCATTTTCTAGTGCCGATTATGTGCCCTGAGTTCGGGTCTAGACAATTTTTTAATAAGAGTATTGATTTTTTTTATGTATGGCTTAATTTCATTTGTTAGTTTGCCGCATAAACAGTCATTCCTTTTTCTATATGACAACTTATTTTATATATATATATATATATATATATACAGACACACGGTACATCTAAAATCATTTGCATCTTTTTATTTTCTATTTAATCAATTTATATACAATCAAGCAAAGATTAAAACAATATGCTATAAAATTGAAATGTTAATTGTCAATTAATATAATTAAAAGCTAATTAGATAATAAGTGACTATTTATTGTATGAGATTAAAATTAATTATAATTGTAAGTGTCTAGTTAATTATAACTTAAAATAATTTAAAAGTAACATAAAAAAATCAAAATGATTATTAGTTAAGAACTAAAAAATTAATTATATAATAAGTAACTAATTAATTATTAGATTAAATTAATGACAATAATAACCCATAAAATTGTATTGGTTATTAATTAAAAATAAAAAATTAATTAGATAATAAGTAACTAATAAATTATGTGTGATTAAATTAATTATGACACAATAAAATATAAAAATTTATAAAAATATCTGTGATATTGACTAATTAATTATGAAAACTTAAGGTCAGTAAGATGATAAGACTGATTTTATGGCTTGCGAATCAGATGGAGGAAGCTAAAAGGAAAGGACGATGTAGTAATGCAAATAAATTTTTAGGTGAGAATGAGGCTCAGAAGTCCAATTTACAACAGTGCGAAAAATGGTCTAAGAATTGAATATGCAAGTGAAACTGGAAGATTTCAAGTCTGTTAATTGCGTAGAAGGTTATTAAACTTTACATCAAATTTTATTTTAATTTTATAATTTTAATTTGTATTTTTTATTATAAAATATTAATTTTAATTAAAAAAAGTGTTATTTAAAATAATTTTGAATTATTTAGTTGACATAATACATAAAAAGTACCATATTATATTTCAACTCAATAAAAATTATCATGTTATAACATTACGTCTGTTAATCATAATTTTACATTATTGTTATTATTTTTTATACTAAATCTTATAAAATTATGATTAAATATCTCGGTAAGAAAATGATATATTAATGTGATGTGATAATTTTTATTGAATAGAATTTTAGTATGATAATTTTAGTGTGTCATATTATCTAAATTAGTTAAAATAATTTTAAATAATTTCTTTATATAATTAAAATCACTATTTTGTAAAAAAAAAATAAAAATTAAAGTTATAGCTTTGATACAATTTACCCAAAAACAAAGAGATTAGTTGTTGGGCCTTATGGCAAAAGTTCATCTTTTTAATTCAGTCCGTTGTCTGACATTTAATGGCAGTGCCAATTTCTCGTTTGATGGTGGTTATAATTTCGTAGAGTTTGTTTGTAATTTTTTTTTCTAATTACTCCTGGCAAAGATGTTTAGCAAGAATAAAAATGTTTTTGGTATAAATAAATTTTACAAAATTTATTTATAATTTTAAATAATATATTCATATTTTAAATGAACATGATTTGGAATTTTTAAATTTATAAAATTAATTATAACTAAATTCAATTCTAAAAAAAATTGTTAAAATTTTTAAATAAATTTCCATAATTTTTAAGTTTATATTTCTAAAATAATTAAAATACCCATTGTTTAAATTCTAAATTCATTTAAATTAAATATAGTTTATTAATAAAAAATAATTTAATTTTAAATAATTTCATAAAATTAAAAAATTGAAATTAAAAATCAATTTTACAATATTTTTATTTAAACCAAATATACTTATTTGGATTTATAAATAAATTTCATTATATATATATATATATATATATATATACTTTATTGTATTATTAAAATAATTGAATGAATATTTATGATTTTTTTTAAACAAATAAGAGCTCAAGGGGAAGGAAATTGAACTCATGACCTTATCTTATAATGTTCATTATCTGAACCATTAGACTATAAATAAAAGATATATTTATATTAAACATTAAACAACAACTGTAAATAATTATCTAAACATTTAACATTAATTAGTTATGAATTAATTATCAACTATTACTAACTACTACAACAAAATATTTGGTACGCATGCATAAATGGCAAAAACCATCTTTAAACTCCTGAATTATAATAATTTTTTCTATTGAGTTCTTATATTTTTTTGCATTATATTGAACCCCTATATTTTTATATATGAAGCTATTGAGTCCCAATTTATCCCAATTTGACAGACAAACTGCAATTATTTATCATTAGGTGACGAGCGACAATTTATATTCTATGTTGAATGGTCAATTGCTAACTAGACTTAGTAATGTTAATCATTCAACAATTAACATTACTAAGTCTAGTCAGCCAACATTTGACTCATTTAGTATACGACATGAATTGTCACTTAATAGAGTGTGATAAATAATTGTAGTTTATCTATTAAATTAGGATAAACTGGGGCTCCATAGCTACGTAAATAAAGAATAGAAGCTTAATGCAATACAATAAAAGTATAGAGGCTCAATAAAAAAAATTGTTATAGTTCAGGGGCTAAAAAAATGTATTTTACCTACAAAAATTCATGTATTAGATGAATAAAGCGCTAAAGTAGCAATTTGCCCCTTAAATTTGGATCCGGTGGTCAATTAGTTCATAAATGAATTTTTTGGCCAATTATCCCACCAATTTGGCAATTTGACCAATTAACCCAGATTAACTTTTCTAAAAAATTCCTTTTGTCCAAAATAATTTTTTAACGAATTCACATATTAATTAATTAAATAAAATTTGTCAAATTTTGCAAGACATGAATTAGTAAAGACTAAATTTAAGTTTTAGAAATTAATTTTCATTTTAGAAAATAAATTTAAAATTAAAATATAAATTAAACTTAATTACTAATTTATAAAATAAAAAAGTAAAATATAGAAAATTAAAATTATGTGTCTTATATATTTTTAAATTTAATATGCATTGAACATAATTACTAAGGTATAAAATATTTGAGGTGAATTACTTAAAAATAATAAATTTTTAGTAAATTTAATTTTATTATTTTATCAAGAAAACATATCTCTCACTAAAGCATATTTGATCAGACAAAGACAACAAATCAGATTATAATCGTCAATATATTACAGAACTGAAGTTATAGATATTCTAGTCACTATAGTATTATTAAATTTGTAAGCTTTAAACCATTTTATTATGCTAATAACCTAAGTATTGTAACATATTTTATGGTTTTTAGCAAATTTGTATCTATATTTTTATCAATGTATTACTAGTTTAAATCAATAATATTATTTTTCTTTTAAAAAAAAAAAGAAAACATATCTCTCACACTTTTTTCATATGGGCAAGTCACGTCATTTTTTTTATCTAATTTACTCAAAATATTTTATAAATTAATAATTAAATTAAATTTATATTACATTTAAAAATATATAAGAAGCGTAATTATAATAGTAAAATTTTTAAATAAGAACTTTTCTATATATATATATATATATATATATATATATATATATATATATATATATATATATATATATATATAATTTTTGAATCTTGAAAATAATTGATAATTGAAGAAATGCCCTAGGGGTGGGGAGGGAGGGGTTGAACAGGGCTAATAAAAAATTAGAAAAAAATAATAGTAAAGATCAAGTATTAATTAAGAGGATTAAAAGAAAATAAAAATAAGACATTTAATATAAGGACTTTTAAAAAAAGAAACCTATATCTCCGCTTAGCTTATCCCCTAAGTTAGGATTTTGCAAATTCACCGTCAATCTATTAACTCTTTTGATTTATTACAATTTGAGTTCTTGATACTCAACTTAAACATTTACACACAAACTTTTTTTTTTTTTTGGCTTAGCTTTAAATAAAATAAAAAACCCAAATATTTTAATGGTTCACATTTAAACCAATTCCATTATAATTAGTTCCTCAGTTTCCTTGAGCTGCATCACCTTCCTCAACCTTCACCATCCTCGTTAAATGCATAAACAACTTTTTGCATAATTGAACTTGGTCATGATCGTGATATATCCACTCACAGTTGTGACTATTAAGAAATATAGTCATTAGATTACAAGCTGCCAACTGGATCGTGACTATAATCACGGTTGTGATATTATATCACGAGGGTCGCTATCTCTTTAGCCTTCATGGTCTTCTTTGAGTTATGCTTGTGAAATTTATGCATAATCTCCATCATAATAGTGATTAGGATTGTGAGAGTCATGGGATGCATTTTCAGTTCTCTCTTGTTCAGTCAAAGTCCCAATTAACTTGATCACGATCACGATTGCCTTGTCACGAACATGGTTGTAATATCCCGTATTTTTAAATATTTTTATACTGTACCGGGATATGCAGTGTTAATAATTTCTGTATATTATATGATATTTTTACGAGTTGATATGTATTTTAAACCTATTTTAATTATTGTGTATTATTTTTAGTGCTTTACGTAAAATTTTCCCGCGACTTGCATTTTCGGGGAAATTTTCACGTAAACAATGTATTATTAATTATTTTAAAAGTATTTTCGGACTTGCATGAACTCATACGTATTTTTAAATTACTAAATAAAGAATATGTGTGTAAATATTTATTTAATTAGGGTTTAATATATTACCCTAATATTTTATTATTTATTTATTAATTATTTTATTTATTATTAAATTATTAAAATTATTTTTATTATTATTTTATTATTTTTTTTCTTTCTTTTTCTTTTTTTTCTTTTTTCTTTTTCTTTTCTTTTTCTTTTCTTTCTTTTTCTTTTTCTTCTTCTTCTTCTTTTCTTCTCTCCCGCGCCCGACGACAACCACCCATCCCCCACCGTCTGGAACTCTGGCCACCTACCATCGGTGTGCCTCCCGGCTTGCCACCGCCGTTCCCAGCCATCCTCCGCCGCCACCAGCTCCTTTCCCCGGCGCCGGTAGCTCCATTCTTCCTCTTTTGGCCGAAAATCAACCCTTCGCCGTTTCTCCCTCCTCCGGCCACCGTTTTCGACATCGCCGGTCTCTTTCTTCTCCTTGAGGTCCTGTGAGTGTGATTCTAGCTTTGGTTTGAGCTAAAATGGTTTAGATTTGCTTAGGTTTTGATTTTTCTATTTCGGCCTCTTAGGGTTTTTGATTTTTTTGAGCTTTGAATTGATTGATTCATGGAAACTCCCTTCACAAATGTTGTTCCTAGTAGCTCAATCTACATTTACGAATTTTTGTAGAATTTTTGGAGATTTTTTGGATTTTTGGGTATTTTTGAATATTTTAATATTATTTTCTAATTTTTGGAAATTAATTATTTAAATTATGAAATTGGGATTTATGGTTAAATTAGGTGTTGAAATGAATTATAGGAATTTATTTGGAATTTTTATGAATTTCTAAGTATTTATTTTGAATTAATTGAGTTATGTAATTTTGAGAAATTAGGTTAAATGTGTTTTTATTTGAATTTAGTTGGTTAATTGAGTTTAATTATTGATATTATTGATAAATATGTTGAGAAAATTAATTTTGGATAATTGTATGATTTTTGGTGAATTTTTGAAGTAATTTAAGTATATTTATATATATAGGGGTATTTTGGTAATTTTACCCTAAATTGGCTAAAAATGTAATTTAATTGGTTTTAATAGTTATTTAAGGTATAAAAATGATTTCTATAAATTATTTAGTATTTTTAACTAATTAAAACTATTTTTCGTAAATTATTTTCAATTATATATATATTATACGGTTTTTCAAATAAAATGAGTTTTTATCGTTTTTTAATAAGTTTAAAGGTTAATTATATAATTTCTACTTATAAAATGTATTTCTAGGTTTTAAGGATATTTTTGGTATTTCTAGAATTATTCTGTGTTTGTGGACCCCGGTCGGTAGATTGTAGTCTGGAGTCCGACCGAGGGGTTGTGAATTTGTATTGAGCCTATTTTTTGAAGTGTATTTCTTTGCAGGGTCAGCTCTACTCTTTTGAGTAGAGAGATGTCCGTTTTACAGGGGAGGTTCTGTCGAATTTTCGGTAGAATTCTCGTAAAACGTGATATCCAGTCGAACCCTAATTCTGTTTCCGTATTTAAATACTCTAGATCGAATTCTAGGATTTCTGTTAGGATTATTCTGATGTCGATTATTTATTTCTTGTTTAGTTGCGCCGAGACCGAGGGCTAGTGGACCAGGCCCGTCGGACCTGTCTCGTGGAGCGCACTAGGTGAGTTACTATACTATATATATATGCTTAGGATGCATGATTTAGAAATATATGTTTTACTTTGATTAAAATGCATAAATAATATGATTTATATTAAGTATATTTTTGGTTTATTTTTTTGGTATATAATAAATTATATACATGTTTTATTAATTAAAACATATTTAAAAAGTTTTTAAATATATTTTTAGTTTAATTTATGATTTGATTGGATTTATTTGACATATATATACTTGAAATATACCTGGTTTACTTTTGGTATATTTTCGGTATATATATGGTTTATATTGTTATTTCATTTAAATTCATGCATCATTTATTGTGAATGAATGATTTATTTATTAATGAAGGATATCAATAGAACGTGCTACCTAGTGGGCAGCACTAGGACCGAGTACGTACCGGTACGCCTATAGTATTTAGGCTATAATACTAACCTATTTATGGATATTGATTTGATTATGATTATCGATATGTGAGATGTGATTTGGGTGTGATTGCTGGAGCTCGGTTGACCAAGTGTCTCGGGGCCAATCACACTGGCAGTCAGACTGCTGGAGCTCGATTGACTTAGTGTCTCGGGGCCAGTCTACTATCTAAATGGATTAAGTGGATATCTTTGGATTAAGTGAGCCTGTGTGGCTAGAGTGTTGTCTAACACTATTTTCGAAGTTGCGATATTCTAGGGTTCTATGTGATCCTTCATAAATCATGATTTTAAATAAAAGTATATAAAAATGATTTTACTGCATCTGTGTGAATTTGCCTGTATATATATATACATATTAGATATGTATTATTGACTGTATGCATTGTCATTTAGTATGTATGTATATATATTATAGTAATTCACTCAGTGAGGTCTGACTCCCCTCCGTTGACTATTTTTTAGGAGAGTCAACATCCTCAGACCTCAGTAGCAGGTCGATACGCCGGATTTCTTCCGCCCCGGCTTCTTTGTGTAAATTATCTACTTGAGTCTTATTTATTTTATCTAGACACTGCAGTAGTTGTGAATTAAAGTATTGGATTACATGTATTTTATTTTAAAAGAGATGTATTATATTGAACTGGATTTGTATTAAAGATTATATATCTATGAGATGAGATTTGATTTAAATCCAGTTGATGTGAATAATATTATGATATTATGATTTTTATTTTCATTGCATATTATATGATTATTGTTATTATATACATGTTTTATTTTATTTTTAGGCTTGCTACGGGTTCCGGATTCGAAAGAATTCCCGTTCCCTAGTGCTGGTCATGGCCCCTGTTTTGGGTCATGACAAAGTTGGTATCAGAGCGGAGTTCTGTGTCAGGGCTTAGTTATGTGAGTTGTGGCCCTAGTTTTAAAGTTATGTTTTCTTTTGGTAACTATTGCAGTGAATTAGGTTCGAGTATGTCTTGATAAGTATTCCTTGCTGTAGTTTTCAGCGTTATTCCTCCGTTGTCTGTTTTGTCTGAATCTTTCCGTTTGTCTTTTCAGTATGAGGAGGCGAGCGCGTGTCGCTCCACCGGTCGTTAAGGCCGAGGATGATGAGTCTTTTCAGGATGAGGTTTTACCTCCTGAGCCGCTAGTTAGGCGTAGAGGTCGTGGTAGAGGTAGACCTCGAGGAGCGGTAGGTCACCGTAGGCAGAGAGAGTTACAGGACGAGGAGCCTGTTGAGCCTGAATTTGATGTTCTTGTTCCTCCAGTTGTTCAGCCTATTCAGCCTGCCTATCAGCAGGGTATGTCTGACCCTGAGGCAGCTTTGTTCTATGCCCGAGTTGGCAGGATTACTTTTGATGGTACTTCCGATCCGTTAGACTTTCTGCATGCGATTGAGACTAGGACTCGGACTGCTCATACCGAATACTAGCGGATCATGATCCTTGAGTTGTCTGTTGAGGGACTAACTTTAGATTGGTTCATTCAGATGATCCAGCCCTATATGATGATGATGACCTGGGCTCAGTTTCGAGAGCGGTTTATGAGGAGATTCTGTCCAGAGCCTCTTCGTTTGAGCTATCATCTTCGACTGACCAGTATTTCTCGTGGAGATCGATCTGTAGAGGAGTATACCCAAGAGTTTCTTCGTCTGGGTAGATATGCTGAGGATCTGATGCGAGATCAGTATTTTGCGGTTACTACGTATGTTACTGGTTTAGGTTCAGCTTTTGCTGGTATGCCTACAGCAGGCCTTACTCTGGAGTCTGTGATCGAGTTGGCTAAAGAGATTGAGCTGAGATTAGTTAGGCAGGGAGCGATGCCTGATTATTACCAGCTAGGAGTTCAGTCGAGTGGATTGCAGGCTACTTCATATTCGAGTTTTCATGTTGGATCGAGTAGTCAGCAGCGAGGTCCGACTCAGCAGAGTCAGAGACAGCAGCAACGAGTGCATCGGAGCAGTAGACATGGCCGTGGAGGTCAGCGTAGATCGTTTAGATTTGGGTCAAGTGCTTCGAGCAGCAGCAGTGGTCGTAGTTCTGGATCAGCGGCCAGTGTTTGCCAGACTTATGGTAGAGTCCATCAGGGACCGTGTTATCTGACACCGCTGACATGTTTCAGATGCGGGCAGACAGGACATTTTGCTAGATCATGTCCTTATCCCGAGTATCAGCAGCAGCAGATTCCGCGATTCCCACAACAGTCGATTGTTAGTGCTGCACCCGTGCCATTTCAGTTGCCACCAGCCCAGCATCAGAGTTCCACTCAGTTTGTTCCACAGCAGAGTCGTGGTAGAGGTACTAGAGGAGGTGCCAGAGGTATTGGCCAGGCTTCTACCAATCAACAGGGAGGTCGAGGCCAGGCGAGAGTCTTCCATCTAACTCAGCAGGATGCTTAGGCATCTAATGCTGTCGTGGCAGGTATTGTTTCTGTTTGTTACCTGGATGCATGGGTTTTGTTTGATCCGGGTGCCACGCATTCGTTCATTTCTCCTATTTTTGCTTCTAAATCTTGTTGGCAAGCTTCGAGGATGGCTTTTCCTTTGTCCGTTGCCACTCCTCTGAGCGATTCCTTAGACACCGATATTGTTCTTTCTGGTTATCCAGTTCTCATGGGAGATAGAGAATTACCCGCTGATTTGATTTTGTTGGATGTGATGGAGTTTGATGTTATTTTGGGAATGGATTGGTTGTCTCAGCACTTTGCCATGGTAGATTGCAGGAATAAGGAGGTGACTTTTAGAATTCCTGGTGAAGAAGATTTTAAGTTTGTGGGTGATAGGAGTTCAGCACCTCAGAATCTTATTTCTGCTATTTCAGCTAGGAAGTTGTTGAAGAAAGGTTGTCAGGGATATTTGGCATTGGTCAGGGATACGTCATTGGAGAAGTTGTCACTCACAGATGTTCCTGTTGCTTGTGAGTTTCCTGATGTTTTTCCTGAGGAGTTGCCAGGTTTACCACCTCATAGAGAGATTGAGTTATGTATTGATGTGGTACCAGGTACTACTCCTATATCTATGCCACCCTATCGTATGGCTCCTGCAGAGTTGAAAGAGTTGAAGGAGCAGTTGCAAGAGTTGTTGGATAAAGGTTTCATTAGACCTAGTGTTTCTCCTTGGGGTGCACCAGTCCTGTTTATGAAGAAGAAGGATGGTACCCTGAGACTGTGCATTGACTACAGAGAGCTGAATAAGGTGACAGTGAAGAACAAGTATCCTCTTTCGAGGATAGATGATTTATTTGATCAGCTACAGGGTGCACAGTTCTTTTCTAAGGTTGACTTGAGGTCGGGTTATCATCAGTTGCGTATCAGTGAAGCTGATATTCCTAAGACAGCGTTTCGCACTCGATATGGCCATTATGAGTTTCTGGTGATGTCTTTTGGTTTGACTAATGCACCAGCAGCTTTTATGGACCTGATGAACAGAGTATTCAGACCGTATGTGGATCAGTTTGTAGTAGTCTTCATTGATGATATACTGGTATATTCGAGGAGTATGGAAGAGCATGTGTATCATTTGAGGATTGTACTACAGACACTGAGAGATCATCAGCTTTATGCTAAATTCTCGAAGTGTGATTTCTGGATGGAGAGTGTTTCTTTTCTTGGACACGTAGTGTCTAAAGAAGGTATTCAGGTTGATCCACAGAAGATTGAGGCAGTGTCTGAATGGCCTAGACCTACTTCTGTTACGGAGATTCGGAGTTTTCTGGATTTAGCCGGGTATTATAGGCGGTTTGTGCAGGATTTTTCCAGGATAGCAGCCCCTATGACTCGCTTAACTCAGAAGAATGTTAGATTCGAGTGGTCAGAAGCTTGTGAGAATAGTTTTCAGTTGTTGAAGGAGAAGTTGACCACAGCGCCAGTATTAGCTTTGCCTAATAGTGTGGATAAGTTCACAGTTTACTGTAATGCCTCTAGAATTGGTCTTGGTTGTGTGCTGATGCAGAATGGAAGGGTGATAGCCTATGCTTCGAGGCAGTTGAAGAAGCATGAGCAGAACTATCCTACACATGATCTTGAGATGGCTGCAGTGATCTTTGCTTTGAAGATTTGGAGACATTATTTATACGGGGTGACTTGTGAGATATTTACTGATCACAAGAGCCTTAAGTACATTTTTCAGCAGCGAGATCTGAATCTGAGGCAGAGAAGATGGTTAGAACTGTTGAAGGATTATGATTGCGAGATTCTTTACCATCCGGGTAAAGCTAATGTGGTAGCAGATGCCTTGAGTAGGAAGTCCTCAGGTAGTCTTGCTCACATCAGTGTTGAGAGGAGACCATTGATCCAGGAGTTGCATCTGTTGGTGGATCAAGGTCTGATGATGAAGATTAGTAGATCAGGTGGACTGCTAGCTCAGTTTAAAGTACGATCTGTACTGAGGGATAGGATTAAAGCAGCTCAGAGCCGAGATCCTATTATGGAAGAGCTTGCAGAGAATGTCAGAGCAGGGAAGTTCACTGATTTCACACTCGATGATGATGGTGTGTTGTGGATCAGTGGTAGACTGTGTATTCCTGATGTGGATAATTTGAGAGAGGAGATTTTAGAGGAAGCACATTCTGTGGCTTACAGCGTTCATCCGGGTGTTACTAAGATGTACCACAGTATTAGAGATTTATACTGGTGGGATGGATTGAAGAAAGATGTCGCTGATTATGTTGCTAAGTGTTTGACGTGTCAGCAAGTGAAAGCCGAACATCATAAGCCTTCTGGGAAGCTTCAGCCTCTTCCTATTCCCGAGTGGAAGTGGGAAAGGATAGCTATGGATTTTGTGGTCGGTTTACCTCGTTCGAAGGATGGATATGACTCCATCTGGGTGATTGTAGACAGATTGATGAAGTCTGCACATTTCTTGCCTGTGAAAGCTACATATTCAGTTGCTAGATTGGCGAAGTTGTACGTGAAGCATATTGTGTGCCTTCATGGGGTACTTGTGTCCATTGTGTCAGATAGAGGTTCGGTGTTTACTTCTCATTTTTGGCAGAAGTTGCAGGAAGCGATGGGCACTAGGTTGGATTTTAGTACTGCTTTTCATCCTCAGACAGATGGCCAGTCTGAGAGGACGATCCAGACACTGGAAGATATGTTAAGGATGTGTGTCTTGGATTTGGGAGGTAGCTGGGATGATCATTTGTCGCTTGTTGAGTTTGCATATAATAACAACTACCATAGCAGTATTGGTATGGCACCGTATGAGGCGTTGTATGGAAGGAAGTGTAGATCCCCGTCGAGTTGGGATGAGATTGGTGAGAGAGCTTTGACTGGACCTGAGATGGTTCAGGATACTGCAGAGAAAGTTGTCGTGATTAAGCGCAGATTAGAGACCGCAGTAAGCAGACAGAAGAGTTATGCGGATCCTAGGCGCAGAGATGTGGAGTTTCAGGTTGGAGATTTTGTTTTTCTGAAAGTATCACCGATGAAGGGTGTAATGAGATTTGGCAGGAAGGGTAAGTTAGTACCGAGATACATTGGACCGTTTGAGATTCTGGAGAGAGTTGGCACTGTTGCATATCGGTTGGATTTGCCTCCGAGTATGTCACAAGTGCATCCAGTATTTCATATCTCGATGTTGAGGAAGTATATCTCAGATCCTTCACACGTGTTGCAACCTGACAGTGTGGAAGTGAGTGAAGATTTGACGTTTGTGGAAGAACCTGTGGCGATCGTTGATTATCAAGTTCGACAGTTGCGATCGAAGCAGATTCCGATGGTCAAGGTTCTGTGGCGCAGCGATAGAGTTGAGGAGCATACGTGGGAGACTGAAGCTGAGACGCGAGCTTCTTACCCGTATCTCTTTCCTTCTTGATCTTGTTTTCTGGAATTCGGGGATGAATTCTTGTAAGGGGGGAAGACTGTAATATCCCGTGTTTTTAAATATTTTTACACTGTACCGGGATATGCAGTGTTAATAATTTCTGTATATTATATGATATTTTTACGAGTTGATATGTATTTTAAACCTATTTTAATTATTGTGTATTATTTTCAATGCTTTACGTAAAATTTTCCCGCGACTTGCATTTTCGGGGAAATTTTCACGTAAACAATGTATTATTAATTATTTTAAAAGTATTTTCGGACTTGCATGAACTCATACGTATTTTTAAATTACTAAATAAAGAATATGTGTGTAAATATTTATTTAATTAGGGTTTAATATATTACCCTAATATTTTATTATTTATTTATTAATTTATTTTTATTTAATTATTTTATTTATTATTAAATTATTAAAATTATTAAAATTATTATTTTTTCTTTCTTTTTCTTTTTTTTCTTTTTTCTTTTTCTTTTCTTTTTCTTTTCTTTCTTTTTCTTTTTCTTTTTCTTCTTCTTTTCTTCTCTCCCGCGCCCGACGACCACCACCCATCCCCCACCGTCTGGAACTCTGGCCACCTACCATCGGTGTGCCTCCCGGCTTGCCACCGCCGTTCCCAGCCGTCCTCCGCCGCCTCCAGCTCCTTTCCCCGGCGCCGGTAGCTCCATTCTTCCTCTTTTGGCCGAAAATCAACCCTTCGCCGTTTCTCCCTCCTCCGGCCACCGTTTTCGACACCGCCGGTCTCTTTCTTCTCCTTGAGGTCCGGTGAGTGTGATTCTAGCTTTGGTTTGAGCTAAAATGGTTTAGATTTGCTTAGGTTTTGATTTTTCTATTTCGGCCTATTAGGGTTTTTGATTTTTTTGAGCTTCGAATTGATTGATTCATGGAAACTCCCTTCACAAATGTTGTTCCTAGTAGCTCAATCTACATTTATGAATTTTTGTAGAATTTTTGGAGATTTTTTGGATTTTTGGGTATTTTTGAATATTTTAATATTATTTTCTAATTTTTGGAAATTAATTATTTAAATTATGAAATTGGGATTTATGGTTAAATTAGGTGTTGAAATGAATTATAGGAATTTATTTGGAATTTTTATGAATTTCTAAGTATTTATTTTGAATTAATTGAGTTATGTAATTTTGAGAAATTAGGTTAAATGTGTTTTTATTTGAATTTAGTTGGTTAATTGAGTTTAATTATTGATATTATTTATAAATATGTTGAGAAAATTAATTTTGGATAATTGTATGATTTTTGGTGAATTTTTGAAGTAATTTAAGTATATTTATATATATAGGGGTATTTTGGTAATTTTACCCTAAATTGGCTAAAAATGTAATTTAATTGGTTTTAATAGTCATTTAAGGTATAAAAATGATTTCTATAAATTATTTAGTATTTTTAACTAATTAAAACTATTTTTCGTAAATTATTTTCAATTATATATATATTATACGGTTTTTCAAATAAAATGAGTTTTTATCGTTTTTTAATAAGTTTAAAGGTTAATTATATAATTTCTACTTATAAAATGTATTTCTAGGTTTTAAGGATATTTTCGGTATTTCTGGAATTATTCTGTGTTTGTGGACCCCGGTCGGTAGATTGTAGTCTGGAGTCCGACCGAGGGGTTGTGAATTTGTATTGAGCCTATTTTTCGAAGTGTATTTCTTTATAGGGTCGGCTCTACTCTTTTGAGTAGAGAGATGTCCGTTTTACAGGGGAGGTTCTGTCGAATTTTCGGTAGAATTCTCGTAAAACGTGATATCCAGTCGAACCCTAATTCTGTTTCCGTATTTAAATACTCTAGATCGAATTCTAGGATTTCTGTTAGGATTATTCTGATGTCGATTATTTATTTCTTGTTTAGTTGCGCCGAGACCGAGGGCTAGTGGACCAGGCCCGTCGGACCTGTCTTGTGGAGCGCACTAGGTGAGTTACTATACTATATATATATGCTTAGGATGCATGATTTAGAAATATATGTTTTACTTTGATTAAAATGCATAAATAATATGATTTATATTAAGTATATTTTTGGTTTATTTTTTTGGTATATAATAAATTATATACATGTTTTATTAATTAAAACATATTTAAAAAGTTTTTAAATATATTTTTAGTTTAATTTATGATTTGATTGGATTTATTTGACATATATATACTTGAAATATACCTGGTTTACTTTTGGTATATTTTCGGTATATATATGGTTTATATTGTTATTTCATTTAAATTCATGCATCATTTATTGTGAATGAATGATTTATTTATTAATGAAGGATATCAATAGAACGTGCTACCTAGTGGGCAGCACTAGGACCGAGTACGTACCGGTACGCCTATAGTATTTAGGCTATAATACTAACCTATTTATGGATATTGATTTGATTATGATTATCGATATGTGAGATGTGATTTGGGTGTGATTGCTAGAGCTCGGTTGACCAAGTGTCTCGGGGCCAATCACACTGGCAGTCAGACTGCTGGAGCTCGGTTGACTTAGTGTCTCGGGGCCAGTCTACTGTCTAAATGGATTAAGTGGATATCTTTGGATTAAGTGAGCCTGTGTGGCTAGAGTGTTGTCTAACACTATTTCCGAAGTTGCGATATTCTAGGGTTCTATGTGATCCTTCATAAATCATGATTTTAAATAAAAGTATATAAAAATGATTTTACTGCATCTGTGTGAATTTGCCTGTATATATATATACATATTAGATATGTATTATTGACTGTATGCATTGTCATTTAGTATGTATGTATATATATTATAGTAATTCACTCAGTGAGGTCTGACTCCCCTCCGTTGACTATTTTTCAGGAGAGTCAACATCCTCAGACCTCAGTAGCAGGTCGATACGCCGGATTTCTTCTGCCTCGGCTTCTTTGTGTAAATTATCTACTTGAGTCTTATTCATTTTATCTAGACACTGCAGTAGTTGTGAATTAAAGTATTGGATTACATGTATTTTATTTTAAAAGAGATGTATTATATTGAACTGGATTTGTATTAAAGATTATATATCTATGAGATGAGATTTGATTTAAATCCAGTTGATGTGAATAATATTATGATATTATGATTTTTATTTCCGTTGCATATTATATGATTATTGTTATTATATACATGTTTTATTTTATTTTTAGGCTTGCTACGGGTTCCGGATTCGAAAGAATTCTCGTTCCCTAGCGTCGGTCATGACCCCTGTTTTGGGTCGTGACAATGGTCATGGTCGTAGCACCAACCATGAGGGTCATTGTGACTTTTTTTTCATTGAGTGGTTTATTACATCGTTGATACCACAATTTTGCCTTATATTTTAAAATGCTATTAGAATTTTAATTTTTTCCTTTTTAATTATTAAAGTTATATTTTTGTTTCAAGTTAAAGTATCTCGAATATATTTTATCAAATTTAATATACGTAACAGATAAAATAAATATATTTTTAGTATATTCGTTATGTAAGCATATCACTAAATAGTCTAATTATCTTGTTGATCCTATAAAATAAAGGTCACTGAGTTCGGGTTGTGACGTAATGAGTGCTAAAATTATAAATATTAAATATAAATAAATATTTTTTTAAAATATAAAGAATAAAATAGAATAATATAATAAAATACAAGAAAAAAAATATAATTTACCCTCCAAAATAAACCAACTGGAACGTGGCCTCAGCCATATACTTTTTAAACCTCGTTCGTCTCTTTAACCACGATATACACGTCGCCCTCACAACATTAGTTGCTTTCTGTCCACCTGCCAATCACGAATCCGATAAAAGAATGAAAGGCCTTACGCCCCCATAACGAGCAACGACAAGAAAACTTTTTGCTTTATACTTTCTACTTCCTACTAATATTCCACCAAGAAAAAGAAAAGAAAAAAAAAAGTTACTGCATTTCTCATTTCACCTTCCCATTTTTCTTGAATCACTCCACATTTCGCAGCACATCTCGGTTCTACTGCTCAAGTGAGCTCTCCTCCCTGTCTCTGGCTTTCCCTTGTGTACAGTTGAATATGCCTTTTTGGTTCCGAAAGTAGGTTGAAATGTTTGGTTGCTTAGAAAAATGTTGAATAGGAGAAGGGAGCAAAAGAAAGATTTGAGTTCTTGATTAAAAGCATGCAATTTGGTTTCTTGTTTTTTCTGTTTTAAAATATAAATGCACAATGATTACATTTCTCTGTTTAGTATGCTTAGTAAGTTGTGTTAAGAGATGAGTGATTTTCTCGGCATTTTCTTTGCAACAGAAGGATGTTTGATATTCTTTAGTTTTCTTGAATTTGGGTTCTCATTTTATCTCTTATTTGTTCTCTTTTTGATGTAACTGTGTAGGAAAAGTGAAGATGTCTAGGGTTTTAATAATGGGGATTTTGTGGTTGTGGGTGTGGATTGCAATGGTAGAAGCAGACGATGTTAAATACAAAGACTCTAAACAGCCAGTTGGTGTTCGAGTTAAGGACTTAATGAAGAGGATGACTCTTGAAGAAAAAATTGCTCAAATGGTACAAATTGACAGATTGATTGCCACTTCTGACATTTTGAAGACCTACTCCATTGGTATATTTCTCTTTAAAAACCTCTTTTAGGTGCATTTGGTTTTATCTGTTCTTGGATTACTTATTCCTATTTAAGTACATTTGGTTTTCTATTATTTCTTTTACCTGTTGCCACAATTTTACCGTGTCCTGCTTCCAACTAATGACAGAGGAAAACTGAAAGGTTGGTTACCAATGGGGCACCCAAGAACTAATTCTTTGTGATGACAATAACTTGGGACGATCATGATTACTTAATAAAAGGTAGTTTTTACCAAATGATTCTCATTGCTGCAGGTAGTGTACTGAGTGGCGGTGGGAGTGCACCACTTCCTGAGGCTAGTGCTGAGGATTGGGTTAATATGATAAATGGGTTTCAAAATGGATCTTTGTCTAGTCGCTTGGGGATTCCAATGATTTATGGCATTGATGCTGTTCATGGACATAACAATGTCTATAATGCTACAATATTTCCCCACAATATTGGGCTAGGAGCTACCAGGCAAGTTTGATGCTTTTAATCTAATGGTTTTACCTAAATGTTCATTAGATTCTTTTTTAAGACTTTCTAATCAACCTTTTTTTTTTTGGTGGTCTTCATTTCATGTTGAATTCAGTGTCTGTTACATCTAAGATTTTTCATCTCTTAAATCTCATTGGTTGGGTACTAAGTTAGAATCTTAATATAATTAATCTATATTAAATTTTAAGCTGCAACAGATCAATTAGGCATTACATTTTTGGAAAAAAAATGAAGAAAAGAAAAATTAATGTGAAAAAAACCATATTTGTAAAAAGCAATGTATGTAAAACCCACATTTGGATGGTCAATGCTCTTCCAATAAGCTTTGTTGTGGTTTTCTTTAAGTTATATATTTTAACAATCATACAGCATTTTGATCTTTAGCATCATTGGTTCAGTTTGTTTTATCTGTTTTCAGGGGAAAATTCCATTAAATTTTCTGTAATTTTGTGCAATCCCACTAAGATAAATCTTATTATATATTTTGTTGCTCTGCTTTCAAGCAGGGATCCTGATCTGGTGAAGAGGATTGGCAGTGCAACTGCGGTTGAAGTTAGAGCTACAGGGATTCCTTATGTCTTTGCTCCATGTATTGCGGTATGTAATAGTGGTATAAAAAATTCATAAAAGTGCAGGAACATATCAGTTACTAGGTACTTGAAGTTGTGCAATGAGTGACTTTTATGCATTCTCCCCAACTTTACTCAACTTTTCTGTTTTTCCTGATTTCTTTTTTAAAGGTATGCCGAGATCCAAGGTGGGGTCGGTGTTATGAAAGCTACAGTGAGGATCATAAAGTTGTGGAAGAGATGACTGAAATTATACTTGGTTTACAAGGGGATATTCCTTCTAATTCTCGGAAAGGAGTTCCATATGTGGGGGGAAAGTAAGAATGTAGTAAACATATCTTCATAGAACAGGCTTTACTATCCAATGCCACCCAGTATTATAAGATAACCTACCAGCCACTTTTCTACTTTTGAATAAAATAGAGCATAATATATATCCTGAATGTTAGTTCTTAGTTACAAAATGACCTTTCTTTTTCCATTGCTTGGGAAGTGCAGTAGATGAATGCTATAGATTATGAGATGTTATAAGTGAAAACTGAAGCACTTAAGGAATGGCCATCTTGTTTCCTAACTGTGCTGTATCACCTTTTACCTCTATGCTTTATAATTACCAGCACTTCATGCTTAGCGTTACAGATGTATATTAGACTTGTTTATTTACATTAATATTATTCTAATTGAAAATTTTCATTCTTGCAGGAAAAAGGTTGCAGCTTGTGCAAAGCATTTTGTAGGTGATGGCGGCACAACCAAGGGTATCAATGAAAACAACACAATAATTGACAAGCACGGGTTATTGAGTGTCCACATGCCTGCCTATTCGGATTCAGTTATCAAGGGTGTTTCAACAATCATGGTTTCCTACTCCAGTTGGAATGGAGAAAAGATGCACGCAAACCGTGAGCTAATTACTGGATTCCTCAAGGATACCCTCAACTTTAAGGTTAAGCTCACATTTCAAGTTTGGTAATTATTGTGCTATTTTAAGATTTCTAAGAAGTAGCTAAGTCTGCAAAGAAGACATAAATGTTGTGTCTCTTTGTTTGAGACAAGGATTTCAACTTTAAGAAATGAATATACCTTGTAAAACTTGCAGTTCCTTTGTTACTATTACTCTTTACTATTTTTGGTGCACATCTTAGCCCAACAAAAATATACCTCCTGCTAATTTTTTCCTTGGCTTTTTTTTTTTTTTTTGACCTAACTGCAATTCTTTTAATGCCTTTGTGTATGCGCACTTCAGCAGTTGTTTATTATTCACTAGATCTGGATTAACAGTTTCCATTTTGGCATATGCATATTTTTCATTGCATCTTATCCATCTTTAATCTTGATTTTGCTCTTGCTCATTTCCTGAGCTAGTTACTCATTTGACCAATTCTATATCCATGATGAATTTGTTCCACATGATGGAAGTGGTCACTTTTGGTGACTTGTCATGAATATGTCATCGCTTGCTCTTTTCATGTCTTAGCTTCTTGTGTATTTCATACTGGATATGTACAATTTCAATAGCTTTGTCATATATCTGCAACATAAATTATGGCATTTCTGTGACAACTCCATTTGATTTCTTGAATGGAATTGCAGGGTTTTGTTATCTCAGATTGGCAGGGTATTGACAGGATTACCTCACCACCACATGAGAACTACTCATATAGTGTACAAGCTGCAATTCAAGCTGGCATTGACATGGTTAGCAGTTTGCTTTATGACAATGGCATTTGAGATTGAATCCAATTGAACTGTTTTTCACCCTGAGATAGTAGTCACTGGAAAAATGCTATTGAGAGTAAAAGTGAATATATTTATGTGGCTGTCTATTTCTCAGGTCATGGTACCTTTCAACTATACTGAGTTCATTGATGATCTTACTTACCTGGTCAAGAGAAAAGTCATCCCTATGGATCGCATTGATGATGCTGTGGGAAGAATTTTGCTTGTCAAGTTCAGCATGGGCCTCTTTGAAAATCCTTTGGCTGATCTCAGCCTAGTCAATGAGCTTGGAAGCCAGGTCAGTAAATCTATTCATTGTTCAGTCCATATTCTGAAGTTTGTAATTTGGCTCTTCATTATATTATTATTATTATTATTATTTGAAAAGGGCTATTCATTCTATTCGTTTGGCTTAGTATGTACTATTGGATAATGTGAATAGTATCTGCCTCTTGCATTTCTACTCAATCGTTTGATGTGCTTGAATCACTTCTTTTGCAGTCACTTTTGCTGCTGTTATTATTGTGATTTCTAGTAGGAAAACTAGTAATGTCATTAATGATGAATGTCCTGTTAATGTAGGAACATAGAGACTTGGCAAGAGAAGCTGTGAGGAAATCACTTGTGCTGCTGAAGAATGGGAAAAATGGAACAGATCCTTTATTACCTCTTCCCAAGAAAGTTTCAAAGGTTCTAGTTGCAGGCACTCATGCTGATAATTTGGGCTACCAATGTGGTGGTTGGACAATTGCATGGCAGGGATTTAGTGGCAACAACTATACAAGGGGTATGTTTTACTTAACATGTTATGGATACAAAGAGTACAAGGGGGTATGGTTTAGTAAACACATTCATGGAACTTCTGGGCTTCTGATCACTTGCATAGACAGTTCAAAAAGAAAAGAATAATCATCATTTACTTGCACCATTACAGAGTAATATTTGGAATCACTAGTTGTGAAAATAGTGTCAGAAAATTGTAGTCATTACATAAAAATTACCTAATAGAGTTACAATTTTGGCACTGTTATATATAATTTATTGGAAACCATTTTGGCATGCGCATAATGGGTGTATGTTGAGGACTTCCCAATTATTAGATTGTATGCTAATTCTTGGATATCTATATATAGTTGGAAGGAAAGAATACAGTCTTGGACACCTTTTTTGTTTATTTTAAAATCATCTAAATAGTTTGTGAATGCTAAATGTGCCTGCTTTATATCTTTGAGCTGGAGGCAATAAAAATAACGCCCTGTTTCATTCCATTGTAGGAACCACCATCCTTGCTGCCATAAAATCTACAGTTGATCCGCATACGAAAGTTGTCTTCCAAGAGAATCCTGATAGCAACTTTGTCAAGTCCAACAAATTTGATTATGCCATTGTTGTTGTTGGTGAGCCCCCATACGCTGAAACAGCCGGAGACAGCTTGGATCTCACAATGGTTGATCCCGGTCCTGATGTCATCACCAATGTCTGTCATGCTGTCAAGTGCGTTGTTGTCATTATCTCTGGCAGACCTCTTGTGATTGAACCATATGTTTCCTCAATGAATGCCTTAGTGGCGGCCTGGTTACCTGGCACTGAAGGCCAAGGTGTGACTGATGTCCTCTTTGGAGACCATGGATTCAGTGGAAAACTTCCAAGAACTTGGTTTAAAAATGTAGATCAACTACCAATGAATGTTGGGGATCCACATTATGATCCACTCTTCCCCTTCGATTTTGGAATCAAGACTGAGTCAGCTCCCAGTGTTGTAGCCAGGTAAAAGTTTTTTTTGATTTGTCTGTCTTTTCTAGCAAATTTAGGCATTAGGTTGAACTTTTTAATGTTGCCTCTCTGACAAATAATTATTTCTTGCTTTAATAGTTTAGTTTATGAAAAGAACTTGGTTTCATGTACGGATATTCAATGAGCTGATGATTTTGTTTGTTTGCAGGTCAACATCGACTGGTATTGTTGGAAGGCGGCCATATATGCTTTCTATTATTGTTTTTGTAATTTCAGTTTGTACTTCACAGGTATATTTTTAATATGAACTATGCACATGAGTCATGAATGAGCAAAAATCTTAGGTTAGATGATTGAATAGGTGATGTATGTTTTAACATTCTTTTCTGGAAACTTGGCCATCTTTTGTAGGTTAACTCGAAATTAGTGTTAGTAAAATTATCTGCAGCAACAGAAGAAGTAATTTGTTGGATGGCTGTGGTTGCATAGTTGGTAATATGTGCTATCAAAGTAATAAAGTAATGAGATATCAATGGACTTCAAGTAATGGCAACGATTCCTTTCTTACATCAAACGTCAAATGTCAGTTTTTCTTGATTACATTAAAGTGGAATTTTGATTTTTTATCTTTTTATGACTTTGCATGGTTACTGCAATATGTTGATTATTATTATTATTAGGGACTTTTTCAAAAATAATTAAAAAAGAAAAAATATTTTTAAAAATACTTTTTCAAGTTGTGTCCCATGCTAATCAAACCATCGTTCTCAGACTCAAATTAATACCAAAAACAAAAACAAAAAACGAAAAGAAGTCGTGATGTAGTCTTTAAGTGGAATATCAATAATTATTTATATAAACTTTTTATTTTTCTAAAAAAAAAAAAACACTTCTAATTGTTTTTTCAGTGGTTGTTTTTTTCAATTTTTTTCCGTTCAGTTTTTTGAACTTGTTTTTATAGTAGTTTATTATACTTGTTTTTTGTTGTTTTTTTTTATTGTTTTTTCGATTTTTTTTATCTTGTTTTATCTTCAGTTTTTTTAGCTTATTTTTGTAGTAGTTTATTGTTATTTTTTCGATTTTTTATTTTTTTCTTGGTTCATTTTTAATTTTTTGAATTTTTTTACTAAAAAGACAGGAAAAACAACTAAAAAAACCAATACAAAATAATTTCATTAAATTAAAAAAGAAATAAAGAAATAAAAGTGAAAAATAAGGAGAGAAAGAAAAGATATCTAAAAAAGAAAAAACATTGTACAAATAAAAAGAAAAAAAAAAGTAAAAAAAATAAATAAATAAATAAAAGAAAAAATAAGGAGAAAAAAATAAAAAGTAAAAATTTTAAAAAAGGCATATATATATTGAAAAGAGTCCTAGAAGGAGGGAGAAATTAAAAGAATTCTTTGCAATGGAAGTTGAAAAAAAAAATGAAGAATACAAAGATTTAAAAAGTTCTTTTTCAACAACAATCATACGTCTCCACTTAACTCATCCTCAAGTTAGGATTTTCAATCACCCACAATCTTATTCACAAAATTGAGATTGCACAAGAGTTCTATGGCTCATTCTTATAACCTTACAACATGAGTTTTCAAAGCTCACTCAAAAAATCGAAACTCAAGTGTTTCAATGGATAACACTTAAACTAATTCCTTTAGAAATAAACTTCACTTCCCTTCTAATCTAACCCAAGATTTAAGATGAAAAGAAATTTTATTTCTAACACACACCCAACTCTCACAAGAGTTATACAAACAAAGAATTGTTTAAGAGAATTTGAGAACTCAATGAATGTTTAAGAAAAAAAATGAATGATAAATAAGTTTCTTAACTTCTATTCGGCTCTAGAGGTATTTATACTTACAAATATAGCTGTTGGAGGTGCAAATGATGTGTCCAATGTTTATATTTTGAATCATTTAAAGTGATTCTGTCAGACAACTATTCATGGATTGAAATCGTGATTGGCTGCTTAAGACATTTGAATTTACCTACACTTTTTTCATAGAAGCTGTAGATATTTGAATTAAATTTTCATATCATTTTGAATCATCCAAATTATACTTTTGTATCTCAAGATATGTCCACTAAGAGTTATGCAATCTGAAATACAGAATAATGTCAAACAGCTATATCCAAGTTGAACCCATGATTTTCTATTGAAGAAATTTGAATTTGCCCATACTTTCTTCATTAAAGTTGTAGATATTTGATTTATCTTTCTATATCATTTTGAATTACCTAAATTGAACTTCTGTAACTTAGGATATGTCCAAAATACTAAGAGTTTTGCAATCTGAAAGCAGAATACTAACAGACAACTATACATAAGTTGAATTCGTAATTTGCTACTGAAGAAATTTGAATTTTTCCATACTTTTTTCATAAAAGTTGTAGATATTTCACTTATCTTTCCATATCATTTTGAATCACCTTAATTGGATTTTTGTAACTCAAGATATGTCCAAAATACTAAGAGATGTGCAATCTGAGATGACAGACATATACATGGATTTCGACTAAAAATTTGCATATCCAAATGAACTTGGATTTTGACAAATAAGCCTAATTCAGAAAGCTCAAGATATCTATTTCAAATGTGAAGAAAATAAATTTCTCATTATAAAGCTCTAAGGATATCGAAAGTCTCCTTGAATCTCCAAGGTTCAATCAGCCCAATATAATTATACTTCATTTTAACTTCCAATAGAGTCCTAATTTATACACATTTAAATAAACAAATTAAATGCTCAAAATTAAGTTTATTAAAATCAAAATTAAAATTAATTTTTGCTAAGGTCAAATAAATAAATAAATAAATAAATAAATATATATATATATATATATATATATATATATATATATATATATATATATATAGTTTTTCGAGTTTATTTTTATAGTGCTTTTTTGTGGTTGTTTTTTGTTTTTTTTTTTCTTGATTCATTTTCAGTTTTTTTACTAAAAAAAGAAAAACAACTAGAGTTAAAAAATAATTGCCAAAACAATCAGAAAAATCAATGACATCCATTGTAATTTTAAGCAATGATTAAATGCAACCTGTTTTGATATGATGGTATGCTTCCAAACAAAAAGAGGCTTATGAGCAACTCAATCTTACAGATGGTCCAAGCAGTCATTTTCAGAGATTGAGTTTGAAAATTAGGTATGAATTTTTGGAATGCCCATCGAATTTTACGGTTTGCCTCCGTTTATATTTTGTATTTTATTACTTTTGATTATTTAATTATTTCTTTATTAACATGCAAATTGCAATTTCCTCCAAACAATTCTCAAATTTTACAATTAAGTCCATGTAATTAATTAATTCCAATTGCATGCAACTTGATCCATCATACATCATATAAACAAATATAAATTAAACAACTAAATTAACATTAAATACAAAACTCATGCAAAGAAATGGAGGAGGAGAAAGGAGTTACAACACTTTAATCATGTAAGTAATAAATAATTAAAAATAGAATAAAATAAATGCACACACAAAAAAATGAGGGAGGAGAAAAGAATTACAATCATTTTGCACAGAGGATAAATAAATATAAAGTAAAATAAAATCAACATCAAAATAAATAAGAAATAATCAAAGTGCTACTAGTTTATTCCATCTTGAAATTAGAATTCAAATTAGTTCCCAAAAAATTAATAAAAATAAAGAACCTGGAAGAAAATAAGAAAGTTAGTTCCAAAAAATTAAATATGAATTAAATACAAAAGATATAATATGCAATATTTAAAATTTAAATGAATTCTATCAATTATTTTATTTAACAACTAATATCTTAAAATTAAATTTATTGAAATTACTTCCAAATATAAAAAATTAAACTAGTATCTAAAATTAATTACAATATTTGCAATATTAAAGAACCTAATCTTACTAAATTAATTAAAGGACAAATTATGATTTAATTTAATATTCCTACTTAACATATACACTATTAATTAATAGTAAAGTAAAAATAGAAATTAAGAATATATTGCATAGAAGATAATACAAAATTAATAATTACAAACAAAAACAACACAATGGCATAAATAAAATGTGAATAAAAATGAATCTCAATAATACAATAAAATAAAATTGACTAAATAAACAGAAATAAAATAGAAAATGCAATAAAAATTAAACAAAGATGAAAATAACAATAAAATAAAAGCATAAGATAAAAATAAAGAAAACAATAATAAACAAGAAAAATAATAAACAATTATAAACAGAAATTAAGATAAATAACAATAATACACTGTAAATCCATAAACTAACCAAAAAATAGATTGAACAAAATAAATAATAAAAAGATAAAATAAAGAGAAAGAACAAAGAACAGAATAAGAAGATAAAAAGAAAAATGAAGTGTCAAAGAAACCATATTCACAGTGCATTAGCACTGTAAACGAAAAAAATAACTTAAAATAAAAGAAAATGATAGAAAATAAAAAAAACAACAGAAATTAGAAATAATAAGTAAACAAAATAAGAAATAAATTAAAGTTGAAAATGAAATCAAATAAATAGCAACAAAGGTGCAAAGTGAACGACACAGGCACTGCTGCCAGGCAAGGGCAGCACAGTGCACTGCATTGTTGCATTCCATTAAAAAAAAAAAAATTGGAGCAAAGAACGAATTTAAGGTAATAAAAATGAAAAAAAAAAAGATAAAAATCAAAATAAAGTAAAAAGCTAAATAATCTTAAAATAAATTTGCCTCACAATGTACCTGTAAAAAGACAATTATAGAAATTAAGAAATTCAAAATGAATTATATTAAGAATGTACCTATTAGAATATGGATCCGGTCACTCACAATGGACCAAATCGAATCCATTTTATATATATTTAATTGTGTTTTAATTAAAAAAAATAGATAAGTGTTAACTGTGGTGGTTACCTTATCCAAACAACAACTTACAAAAGAAGTTATTGTACGAGAAAAAAAAGATACAAAATTTTATAATTTTTTAAAAAAAAATAGGATTTGAGAAATAAAAAAAACAGAAAAAAATTTATGTAAAAAAAGTATATCTCAATCTTATGTTTTCTCTGCAAATAAGAAATTTAGATTATCAATAAAAAAGAGTTTCCAACTTTATGATTATATTTGTTACTACAAGTACAATTACGATAGGATTTTGGGAATTTATGGCAGTAAATTTTTCTTATTCTTTGTTTATTAATTTGTACTTCATTGGCATTATAGCATGCTTACTTGTGCTATACTCTGAAAATATGGATTAAAATATGAAAAATTTGTAATGAATCAATTTTGCCATGTTTATGCACATTTGTGCATATTTTGAATGATTGTTCCACTGTGTAAAACATGTTATATATTTTCTTTGTTTTAACTTAATTAAAGTAGACATTGCAAGGTTTAATTTGATATATAGATCATGTTTTTTGGTTATAAACTGAATGAGTTATGAATTTTCAAAGTTTGCTAATTGTCATTGTCATTCTGAATTTTTCCCCAAACAATAGCATGTTGACTAATTTGAAAATCCATAACTTAATATTTGTAACATTCTAAGGCCGGAGACAGAGTTAATATTACAGTATACATTTTAAACTTTTTGGGGATATATGGACTATGAATTTTGGATGCATATTTTGAAAGTTATGATCTCTAGAAGTTGGCTAGTTGAGCATAAAATTCTGAAATTTTTTCCATAATTTAACTGTGTTAAATTCTAATTAATCGGCATATTTTGAGTGTTAATATCTTAAATTACAGAAACTTTAAGTTTATGTTTTCAAGTTTAAATGAAAGTATGCAAGTTGTTTAACATTTAAATTGTATAGCATGATGAATGAATAAGGAAATTGATAGTTACAATCTCTCAAAGTTTGCAACTTAAAACTGAATGTATTTTTAGAAATGAAGATGATGCCTAAAAAGAAAAAAAAAAACTTTTAATTATTATTATTATTATTATTATTTTCAATCAAGATTTGAAACTTGGATGTAATGTCCGTGCTTGCAATTAATCTTAAATTATATATTAATAAATAAATTAAATTAAATAATGAATAATAGATAAATATTTTTATATATAAAATAATAATAGTAAGTAAAAAAATGGATTAGGACTTATTTGCAATGAAATAAACTTTAGAAAAATATTTGATTATAAAAAGAATTTAGAGGATTAAATTCAAAATAAAAAAAGATGTTAGTGTAACTTGAGGTAATAATTATCTTTTGAAATGTAATACTTATCTTTTAGAAATGGATATCTCTATTTTGTGTTTTCCATTGAATTAAAAAAACAAAGAGGGAAAAACACAAAGAGAGGGAGAAGAATGTGTAAAGGGAATGAGCAAAGGTGAGTGAACTGATCTCATTTCTCTCCTTGCTCAAATTTGAGTTATTTTTTTGCCGTTATTTTTCTAGTTGTTTTTATTATTTTTGTTTATTTATTTTTTTAGTTTTATTAATTTGTTTTGTAATATTTTTTTGTTTTCTGGTTGTTTTTTTCAACACATTTCCAATTATCATCACCAGTATCACTCCCAGCTATGCTCTCATATCTCATGCATGCATGTTAAGTCTCATGGGTTGTACTTACACCGCCTGAAGTCAATCAGGAATTGATTTGGAATTGGGTGGATTGCTAATGGTTTGATCGAGTCAGATGGTGAAATTGTCGTCTTTAAAGTAAACGACAATGGAGACAAGCTTGGCCAGAAGGTAAGAGAAAATGAGGCCTAAGAAGATGGATTGGAGAAACTGGTGCCAATCTCCCATGGTCAAGGAAAAACCCAAATCCAAACCCTAACGTTGAATTATATTATATAAGAAAAAAATAAGAAAAATAAAATTAAAAGCCGTGAGACATATTGTAAATGATAAATTCTTATTTAAACTGAATGTATTATACTATATAATTAGATATAAGACATATAAATTATCCAATTAAAATAAAACACTTAAATTATTATTCAGATCTAACCATTGATTATATTATACACAGTCTGGATATGAAATTGTGGAGAAAAAGACGAAAAGTGCCAATTAAGAAGAAGAAGAGGGTGAGGGAGAGGAGGCAGGAGGTTGGTGGGAAGAAGAAGATAGAAGCACTGTATTTTTTTAAAAACATTTTTCGTGTTTATGTATTGTTATAACTTATAAATATTTTTTGGTCAAATGTATTTTTAATTTTTTTTATAAATATCAAATAGCTATTAGTTAGTATCAGATAATCGTTTGATAAATTTTTGTTTGTTATTATTATGCCAAATAAGCATTAAGCATATAATTTATTTTTGATGTAATTTCATACATTTATTATAATACTTTTTAAGTTTTATAAATTATTTGAAAATAGTATTTAGTAATAAATAAAAGCTTATTATTTATTTATCATTAAAAGTATTATAAAATTATTTTAAGATGAGCTTTAAAATATAAATGTCACAAACGCTTTTTTTTTTTTTTTTAAATTTATGAATATAAATTTAATTAGTAATTATAATCTAAAATAATATTTATTTTACTATGTAAAACAATTAATTATATGCGTTTAATTTCAAAAAAATAATTTGTCATTAGTTATTATTAATGAGGTTAATATAGTCCAAATAAAACATAATTTGTCATTAGTTATCATTTAACCTCAATATTGTTTCTTAAGGATGGATCACAATATAAACACACAGTTTACTGTACAATGTTCCTATCCTCCATAATTCAACTGTTGCATTCCAATCTTCACAAAATCAACCTTACTGAGAAATTAGGAATTTAAAGCAGCTAATCGATTGATTATTCTGGTCTCCTAGATATATATATATAATTAGGACAAAATTTAAGCATCAATATATCAGGTCAAAACATATGAATACCATCCTGGTTTGAACTGCAGTGAAGCCTAGAATAACCAAGTTGCCTGGTCTTCAGATGTTGAGCCACCCAACCATGTCTGATGCATGTGCATCCATGTATATCCATTTGGTACCTCGGCCTGGTCAAGCCCACCGTAAAGTATAAATGAGATTTTGGCATCATCATGAAACTACAATGCAGATCAACAAGGGAAATGATACTTTAACAACAAATCCAGTTATACCTTCAAACTCAGCAAGACTCTGGTCAAACAGCATTGCCTATCCTCTCCTATAAGAACAACAATTCAGCCATGATCATTTGTAAATGCGACTAAAAATATTTGAAATACCTATTAGTCAATTCATATATGGAGACACTGGACAAAAAAAATTTTTAAATTAGCACCCAGTGCCTATGACTGTATACAGGACATGCAGCTGTTAGGTTATCAGAAGCTATGTGGCCAAATTGGGCACACAAACGAGATAGGAAACCAAATTAAAATACAAATTCCAGTACATGTTGGTGATCAAGGAACATGAAATTATCAGTTTCAATATCCATAATTATTGGATGAAACACAGCTCACCAGATACCTCCCACTTGTAAAACTTTACAAGCCATGAGTCTGACCCCACTTGTGCTGAAGAGACTAAATCAAGCCAAACTCGAAAATGCTTCCCTTGCTTATCCCCATACAACTTAGTCATTGCATCTATGCAGTAGTTGAAAGGTTGTTCGACTCCTGAGGGATGGACGAAAGTACCAAATGGAAACTGAAGACAAAAAGCAACGTATATACTGATATACAAGTACTTGGAGAGAGAGAGAAAAAAAATCAAGTGTAGCTCCTATGCAGAGAAAATCTTAAACAAGAAGGAAAAAAGCAGCAAAAGGATGAATGGTAAAACTTGACAAATATTGAAGCTCTTCCATAGTTTAAGCGATCAGATAAATCAGGTAGTTCAAGCAAAGAGTTGCGACTAGTATAATTAAATAACATTTTTATTGTTAACCCAGGAAACAATAGTATTCCATGATTTGAATACTGAGATTCAGCTTCATTATTAATTATCAAGGGGATAAGAAGGTGTAAATTGAATGCACCATTAGAGAGTTGAGGCACAAATACACAAACTAATTACCTAGCCATTTGGTATCAGTAGCGCACTTTTTCCTGTGATTTCTTCTCAGAAAAGAGTTTGAATTCTGTTTATGAAAAGAACTATAAGGTCTTCAGTCACCTCCATAATCCATACAAGTCTTTTGGGGTTCTCACAACTCTCTCTATGAACCTTTATCTCAGACAATCTCCCCATACTGTGACAGAGGTTAAACTAACAATCTAACAGAATGCCTAATGAAATAGAAATGTTATTTGATTTTCTTTTAGAAGAAAGAGGAGTTCTATCATACTTACAAATACCACTTTTAGATTTTGCATATATTCATTGGATTTCACAACTTCTGCACGCCTCCATCTCTCATAAAACAAATAAAACTTCACAACTTCATGACCAGGACTACAAATCTCTACTTTGCATTTCTGGAAGTCTTTAATATCTCTTGGAGAAACATTTGGACCCAGTCTGAAACTACCAATAGCTTGTATGATTCCAGATGCGCATCTCTCAGTTGCATGAATTATATTAGGATTGTTCTTTGCATTTTCTGCATGCCACTGCAGTAGTTCCTCTTGTGCATTGCTCACCTGCATATTCAGGATGTAAGTTCTGCCTGACATAAGAAACATTTTATAAGCCTGATGTTGCCAAAACAGCATATAGCAAATACTACTCGCTTATGAAGATACGGACCATCACACCATATAATTCTGGAATACTGAATAATTCAGCATCGTTACCAGAGTCACCGCATACAAGAGTACCAATAGGCAAATTTCCATTAGCTTCCAATTTTCTAAGCAAATATTCAAGAGCCTGTCCTTTGCCAGCACGTTTTGGTAAAACATCCAAAGCTGTTCCATTACTGTATATCACTTTCACATCTAGCTGGCAAATGAAATATCAAGATCAAATATGATGAACAAGTATCAGCACGTTCTGGTAATACATCCAAGGCTGTTATATTACTGTATATCACTTTCACATCTAGCTGGCCAAGATCAAATATGAGGAACAAGTATCAGGGCCAATGACCCAAAATCCAAACAATTATTCCAAGTATGATTTTTCTTCTTCCTTCAGTTATAGACAACTATTAAAATATTGGTCTATCATTTCCAAAGATTAGAGGAATCGTGCACAAAAGCACCGTGTGATTTGATGTGGACTACATTTTATGCATAAAATATGAAAAATGCTCACACACTTGATATTTAAATCATTATTGTAATTTTAAGTTTTTGTAAAACTTTTCAATACCTCCTAAAATTTTCAAAAGATACCTGTGTGAAAATGGAAAAGAAAAAAAAATCACTGTTCCTCTCCCATGTTATGTGCCACTTTACTTTTTCATATTTCATATGTAAACAGAGTCCACATCAACATTTAGGCTCCCTTGGCACTCACCTCCTATAAACAAACCATAATTGGAAATTGAGAACAATATTCAAGTATGCATGTATAGTAGATAAAAAAAAAAAAATAGAAATTAATAGCCAAGGAAATTGTATTTTTTAGTCATTAGCTCAAAGCTTTATAGTCTGAGCAGGCAAGTAACCTATTTGAGATGAAACTGTAGAATCTTAACTTTAGGATCAACAACATATTGTCTTACCCCACGTTTCTCTAGAAGTTTTGAAAGAGTCTTTACAACTTCTGAGGCTTTAGTCTTCTCCACAAAAAAGCTCACCTTATGAGGTCGTTGCTCAGTTTCAGCCTGCAATAATCTACTAATAAATTTCAATATGTTGAAATCCTAAACACAGATCCAGAAATCTGTTATAGTGGGAACAATTAATTTAAAAAGAAATGTGGGAAAATTTATGAATAATAATCTAAAATAGTTTATGGACACTAAAAAGATAAACAATAAAAAGATAAATAATAAAAAGTTTAATGTTCATTATACTTTTTTTTTTCCTCCAAATATTACATCCAAAAATTTACACCAAATTAGAATAATTGATCAAATTACAAATAGTTAATAATTTATTTTTAATTCAAATATCATACTAATTTTATTTATAAAACATTAATTGATTATGAATCAATCTAAATAAAATAGAAAATAACTAGATAATTTAGAAGAAATTAGAGTTAATAAGAAAAAAAAGCTATTGTGGGGGCAAACTTGAACTTTGACCAATGGGGAACATGTATGAAATCAAAATAAAATAACTTATTTTGCTATGCAAAACAATAAAGGGACTTTTGGGGCACTAGGGGCATATTAATTAATCTTTGTTTATTTTTTACATAATATTCATATCATAAGAAAATAAAATTCATCAAACTTGTAGCCAATTGTCTAAACTGAGCCATGAGATATTTAAGCAATCAGTGGCCAGTAGCAACATAGCATACCTGAGGAGTAAGTTCAGGAAACTTCGCTGTTTCTTCTATAACAACTTCCCTGTTCCACTTGTGATTCAAATATTGTTCCCATCCATCATCTCTTACCAATGATTCACCATACATAATCTCAGTTCCAACTGAAGTTATGGTTATGTCAGGGGTCAACAAGGGTTTCTCATTCTTTAACTGTTTATAGATTGTAGGGGACCTGCCAGTAGAGAAAACAAGCAGAGAATTTTGACGGTAATAGGCTTCCCATAAAGCATTAAATCTCAGAAGGGAAACATTCTCTGAGTCAAGATGGTCAACCTGCAATCAAAAGCAGGTTATAAATAGCATAATTGGAGGATGGCCCTAACCACACCAGAACAAGTGGTCAACAGATTACCATAGTAAAATCAAGATCTGATACTATCATAAGTGATGCAGAACCATCAAAGCGATCCATAATAGTTGTCTATTCCTAAAGCTGAAAGTCAAGAAAAGCTCATATAAGTATATGAACATGTTATGTAATGTTTTTGGAAAAGGAAATTCTATATTCCTGAAGTTTGAGCATAGCAAATTTTCTAAAATTTCTCTTTCCATAAAAGACCACAATGTTATTAAGCTTAGCAACAACCAACAGGATCAAACTTACGGTGTTCTATGGTTAAAAGCATGTCAACAATAATAAAAGGTGATGGAAGGCAATGATATGCGGATCATGCATTGATGAAAAAATGAAAGTAAAGGTGATTTTTTTATGCTATTGTTTGATGTGAAATTGGCTAAGATGATGGCAACCATACAAGAACACTGACGGCTAACAGAGATAGCAAACATATACAGGTGATTTAGTGACAAGATGGCATCATGCTTAGCTTAATAGCATAGGTGTACTGCAATACTATAGAACACTATACAATAAATCATTATTGTGTCAGTATTGGCCAGTTTGGACAGGTCAACTGAAGGTGGAACTATCAAATTAGATTGCTATCATGAGTTAAGAGTTGGGTAGCAAAACTTGAAGATTGACCGTGTGCATAGGGGCATCATTCATTGGATTTCCGATTTACATATAAAACAATATCACAACATATGCAATTTTGTATGCACTTTTCAAAACTCTCTAGTAATTCATTCCCCATTGAAATAATGGTATAAAGGGAAAAATATGAAGTTTTCATGGCAAATAGACTTTTTGCACTGTACAATATTAAGCCATCTCCAGTAAACTCAGATGATAAAACCATAAAATACAAATGACCGATCAGCAAACAAATTTGATAGAAAAAGAAAACATAGAACTTAACTTTAATCAACAGGCAAATGGAAGCTTTATAAGCAACCCATTACAAAATATGTCAAAAAAGTTCATATACCAAGCATAACGAAAACAAAACCTTATTATTAGAATTTAGAAATGATCATTCACAATGTTCATGGCTTGTATTAAAGAATCTGTCTCAGATGTGTGAGCTAATATTACACATTGGAATTAAAAACCGCTTGAAAATAAACTGAACTTCTCCAATTGATCATTTCCGATTAAAACATTAGCAGCATCAAACCAACCACTCGCATCACAATAAGAAGCATCAAATCACAACACGGTGGAATCATGGAAAGAAATAGTATTTTGTAACATCGAAACAGAACTTTAGAAAATTCTGTTTAAGTACAGAATTCATAATGCACATCCAAGCATTTTAACAAACAGGCGGAGGGCTAGAATTAAAATGAGGAACATAAGGATCCTAACCTCACAAAAACAACGTACTCTAATAGAATTTTAGGTAATAGATTAAAGGACACAGATAGTAGACATACGAGTTTATTGGTATGTGCTTTCTGTATATGATTTTGGAAGTAGAAATTCAGGCAGGATTTTGGTTACATGGCTTTAACGAGTGAGTGATCTCACCAATAATTTAATCTAATCTTCATATTTTGTATTGAACGAAGGATCGCCTTGCTGTTAGCTCCTACAAATTTTTATTTTTAATATTATTTTAGTGAGTTATATGGTTATTAAATACTAGGAATGTTGTTATCACTAAAATAATATTAAAAATTAAAAATTAAAAATTAAAAATTAAAAATATTTTTTCTTAAATTACTAGTTTAATAAATAAATTTTTAAATATATAATTTTAATTAATTTATCATAAATAAATAAATTTTTTATATGAATAAATGTCAATCAATTTTGATAATATTATAATTTGTGTTATATTTTAAATAATGTTTAAACTTAATTAAATTTAAAATAGACAATTGAATTCAATAGATATTTAAAATCTAGCACAAAATAATTTGTTGAAAAATCAAATTAAATTTTTGTAAATATAAAAAAATTTATTTGTATATGATATATTTATTAAAATAATACTTGATTAATTTTATTTGTCATCATCATTGAAACTAATAATTTAAGAAAGAAATATTTTTAATTTTTAATTTTTTGATATTATTTTTACTGAGCAAATACATTTATTGTGAGAATTTAATAATATAATAAATTATAAATAAAAATAAAAATATTTATTTATTTAAAATATAAAAATTTTAGAACTAAAATGTCAAAAAAAAATTAATTTTAATGATTGACTAACGTAAAAGAACTCAATTGTACTTAAATATTCATAAGAAAATCATGATGTTGGCCACTATTTACAATTGCAAAACATTTTTTTACTTTTTGAAATTCCACATGAATTCAGTGAAACTTCACTGATATGGCCACTAGACTAATATGAGTTGATCCACCGTATGAACGCAAATTATATTATGAACCAGAGGTCCATCACCTTGTGAACACATCTTTTCTTTTCAATCATTGCTACTGTCTCCATCAATTTGAGTCCATCGTTGATCAAATTCTTGCTGCTCTACTACTGCTGCAGTAACTTTCTTCGCTCTGTTTCTCTTTCCTTTTCGTTTCTTGTTACTGCTGTTGTTTTTGTCTACATTTGTTGATGAAATGCCGCTGAGGGTGGAAGTCCTTGGCTCCAACAGTGTGAATCTTATAAAAAAAAAAAAAAACTCTTTTCATTCCAAGTTTTACTGTCCAGCTTCAAAGCCCAAAACTTTGTTGATTTGATGCACTGTTAACTTGTATTTAGGTGTTTAGTTTTTGTAAACAACAGTCTTCTTTGTAACTGTAAAAGTGATGAATCCATAAATGCATGAAACTGAATTGAATAGCGTGGGCGTGGCTTTCAGTTAGACCAAAACTGGATCCATCTATTGTTTGTTTCATCTCTTTTCACTCTCTTTAATTTCACTTCTCCCTTTAACATGATTGAATATTAAAGCTATGATTTTTTTTTAACTATAGTTGTTATATATATATATATATATATATATATATATATGCTCGTTGAGATCGATAAATCTACAGGTAAAGATCAATAAACTTAAAGTAAGATCAATAAACTTAAAGTAAGATCATTAATCTTCACATACAGATTTATTAATAGGTGAAGATTAATAAATATATATGAAAAAAAAAAGTTTGACACAAAAATAAAAAGAAAAAAGATGCGCGTCTTTTTTAATCTCGCACGTGTAATAACCCTTAGTCTATATTGCAATATAAACAGTGATTTATGGTATAACAATTGACTATTTGCAAAAGAAATATTCGGCCTTTGTCATTTTTTGCAATTTAAACTCAACATATTAATTTTGACAAATTGATACATAATTTTCTCATCTTTTTTATTTAAATTATATATTTCAATTGATTCATGTGAAGCAAATATTTAAGTGAAGACAATTCAAAATTAATTTTTCTAATTAAATAAAATATAAATTTTATTGCTTATTTTTATGTGATGAACACTTAATTGATACATTAAAATTGATATGTATTTAGTTATTTCAGATTAAATTATTATTGTGAAATATTAAAATATTTAATTTAATCAAATTGTATTTTATTATTAAAATTGATTTACGTATTAAGTAAATTTTATAATCAAATTATACATAAAATAGTTAATGATATATACTGTAATAATCCAAATTCATGTGGTTATTAATATTATTATTTATTATTATTATTATTATTATTATTATTATTATTATCATCATCATCATCTTTGTTAGTATTATTATTATTAATATTGTTATCTTATTTTATTTTTGATATTATTATTTATTGGTGTTATATATATATAAAATTTTTGTAAAAAAAAAGAGAGGCACTAGTGGGAGATGAACACGTGGGTGTCCATTCTCCATCAAAGGAGAAAATGGTATACAGCGTGAAAAGAGAATGAGAGCCACTGAGATTTTTGAGTTTTAGGGTGATAAATTACTTTTTAATATCAATACGTTTCTTTTCTTCATTTAACCCCTAAACGACCTTCAATCGACCTCAAATTAGAACCATAGACTCATCTCATCCTCTTCTTCATTTTAGTGTGCTCATTTTGCAAGAAGTGGCTCTGTGTCGTGCATAATTTGTGATTTCCAACCAGCCTTCCATCTTAATTTTGCACTGTTCTGACAATTTTCTGGCAACGTGGTTGGTTCCATTGTGTTCTTCACGTTGTCAGAAGTCCATACACACCAACCATGCTTTCAATCTACACCCAAAGAATATTTGGTGAATATTTTTAGGTAATTTTAATTTATTTTTCCATTTTTGTAATTAAGTGCTTATTTTGAATGATTTGAAGCTTTAGATGTATTATCCTAATTATTTTGAATATTTTGGTATGTTTTGTTTATCCGGGTGTTGAGTTTTTCTGGTGAGATGCGGGTGGTCCCACCTGAAATAATTGTGATGTTATTTTTAATAAATAGTATAAATTATTGTCACGACCCAAAACAGGGGCCATGACCGGCGCTAGGGAACGGGAATTCTTTCGAATCCGGAACCCGTAGCAAGCCTAAAAATAAAATAAATCATGTCATAATAACAGTAACAATATAATATGCAACGGAAATAAAAATCATAATATCATAATATTATCCACATCAACTGGATTTAAATCAAAATCTCATCACATATATATAAAATCCCTTTAATACAAATCCAGTTTAAACATAATACATCTCTTTAAAATAAAATACATGAAATCCAATACTGTAATTCACAACTACTGCAGTGTCTAGATAAAATAAATAAGACTCAAGTATATAATTTACACAAAGAAGCCGCGGCGGAAGAAATCCGGCGTATCGACCTGCTACTGAGGTCTGAGGATGTTGACTCTCCTGAAAAATAGTCAACGGAGGGGAGTCAGACATCACTGAGTGAATTACTATAATATATATACATACACACTAAGTGATAATGCATACAGTCAACAGTATATATATAATATGTATATATACAGGCAATTGCACACAGATGCAATAAAATCATTTTATATATTTTATCTGAAAAACATCTTTTATGAAGGATCACATAGAACCCTAGAATATCGCAACCTCAGAAATAGTGTTAAACAACACTCTAGTCATACAGGCTCACTTATTCCAAATATATCCACTTAATCCATTTGGACAGTAGACTGGCCCCGAGACACTAAGTCAACCGAGCTCCAGCAGTCTGACTGCCAGTGTGATTGGCCCCGAGACACTTGGTCAACCGAGCTCCAGCAATCACACCCACAAACCACATCTCACACATCAATAATCACATCAAATCGATATCCAAAATTAAGTTAGTATTATAGCCTAAATACTATAGGCGTACCGGTACGTACTCGGTCCTAGTGCTGCCCACTAGGTAGCACGTTCTATTGATATCCTTCATTAGTAATATAAATCATTCATTCACAAAAATAAATGATGCATGAATATAAATGAAATAACAATATAATCCATATATATACCAGAAATATACCAAAAGTAAACCAAGTATATTTCGAGTATATATATATGTCAAATAAATCCAGTCAAATCATAAATTAAACTAAAAATATATTTAAAAATATTTTAAATATATTTTATTAACAAAACATGTATATAATTTAATATATACCAAAAATAAACTAAAAATATACTTAATGTAAACTTAAGAAATAATCAAATTATTTATGCATATTTAATCAACATAAAACATGCATTTCTAAATCATGCATCCTAAACATATATATATAGTATAGTAACTCACCTAATGCGCTCCACGAGACAGGTCCGACGGGCCTGGTCCACTAGCCCTCGGTCTCGACGCAACTAAACAAGCAATAAATAACCGATATCAGAATAAACCTAACAGAAATCCTAGAATTCGATCTAGAATATTAAACACAGAATCGGAATTTAGGGTTCGACTGGACATCACGTTTTATGAGAATTCTACCGAAAATCCGGCAGAACCTCCCTTGTAAAACGGACATCTCTCTACTCAAAAGAGTAGAGCCGACCCTGCAAAGAAATACACTTCGAAAAATAGGTTCAACACAATCAAAACCCCACGGTCGGACTCCAAACTACAGTCCACCGACCGGGGTCCACAAACACAGAACATATTCCAGATATACCAAAAATATCCTCACAACATAGTAATACATCTCATAGGTAAAAATTACATAATTAACCTTGAAACACTGTAAAAACCGATTAAAACTCATTTTATTAGAAAAACCGTATATTATATATATAATTGAAAATAATTCACGAAAAATAGTTTTAATTAGTTAAAAATACTAAATAATTTATAGAAATCATTTTTATACCTTAAATAATTATTAAAACCAATTAAATTACATTTTTAGACAATTTAGGGTAAAATTACCAAAATACCCCTATATATATAAATATACTTAAATTACTTCAAAAATTCACCAAAAATCATACAATTATCCAAAATTAATTTTCTCAACATATTTATCAATAATATCAATAATTAAACTCAATTAACCAATTAAATTCAAATAAAAACACATTTAACCCTAATTTCTCAAAATCACATAAACTTCAAAAATTCAAAATAAATACTTAGAAATTCATAAAAATTCCAAATAAATTCCTATAATTCATTTCAACACCTAATTTAACCATAAACTCCAATTTCATAATTTAAATAATTAATTTCCGAAAATTAGAAAATAATATTAAAATATTCAAAAATACCCAAAAATCCAAAAAATCTCCAAAAATTATACAAAAATTCATACATGTATATTGAGCTACTAGGAACAACATTTGTGAAGGGAGTTTCCATGAATCATCCAATTCGAAGCTCAAAAAAAATCAAAAACCCTAATAGGCCGAAATTGACAAAATCGAAACCTAAGCAAATCTAGACCATTTTAGCTCAAACCAAAGCTAGAATCACACTCACCAGAGCTCAAGGAGAAGAAAGAGACCGGCGGTGTCGAAAACGGTGGTCGGAGGAGGGAGAAACGGCGAAGGGTTGATTTTCGGCCAAAAGAGGAAGAATGGAGCTGCCGGCGCCGGGGAAAGGAGTTGGAGGCGGCGGAGGACGGCTGGGAACGGCGGTGGCAAGCCGGGAGGCACACCAACGGTAGGTGGCCGGAGTTGCAGCGGGAGGGAATGGGTGGTGGTCGTCGGGCGCGGGAGAAGGAAGAAGGAGAAGAAGAAAAAGAAAAAGAAAGAAAAAGGAAAGAAAAAGAAAAAGAAAAAGAAAGAAAAAGGAAAAAAGAAAAAAAGAAAAAGAAAAAGAAAATAAAATAATTAAATATTAATAAAATAATAATAATAAAAAAATAAATTTTAATAATTTAATAATAAATAAAATAATTAAATAATAATAAATAAATAAATAATACAATATTAGGGTTTTATGTATTAAATCCTAATTAAATAAATATACACACACGTAGGCTTTATTTAGTATTTAAAAATACGTATGAGTTCATGCAAGTCCGAAAATATATTTAAAATAATTAATATTAAAATATTTACGTGAAAATTTCCCTGAAAATGCAAGTCCCGGGAAAATTTTACGTAAAACACTGAAAATAATACACAGTAATTAAAATAGATTTTAAATACATATCAACTCAATAAAATATCATAATATATATACAAAATTATTGACACTGCATATCCCGGTACAGTGTAAAAATATTTAAAAAACCACGGGATATTACAATTATGGTGATCAATTTCCGTATAAAGAGTTTAATTGAATTCTTTATGGATTTTGAGAAATAAATTTCAGAAAGGTTTATGTGGAAATTTCTTAATTTCCAATTAAATTGTTTTAGTTCACTAAAATAAATTTCATTAGCCTCAAAGATCTTCTTTGGGTGTTTTTCAAGTCAGTTTTAATGATTTGTTGATTTTAATAATTTTTCTAGAATTTTTAAAAATTATTATAAATTAATTTGTTATATTATTAAATAAATATTATTATTTTAAAGATTACTGGAGTGGAAACATCAAAGACTAGGCGGACGAGGATGTGTTAGTCGGCTCACTCCATTAGTAATTTAATATTTGAAATGTGTGTTGGATTTACCCATAAAGTATAAATTGATTGAATATATTTAAAAAGAAAATTTAATTAAAGAATTTATATTTTAATATTGAAATATTTATACTGTTGAATTATTATATTTAAGAAGACTATTCAATTTTAAAAATTTTACTTCCAATATTTGAATATTGATAAGGAAAAATTACAAATTCGGTGTTTGAACTTTTCAATTTTTTCTATTTGAGTGTCTAATCTTTTTTTTTTTTTTGCAATCAAGTGTTTGAAGTTTAGAAAAGCATACCAATGTAGTGTTTTCGGCTGATTTGATGTTGAATTGGTGTTTAGTTAGATCAAACGGGATCCACTTTTATCCCAATCATTAACCATATCATTTATCATATGTGTTGCATTATTTAAAAGATAAAATTACCTTTATTCAGTCGCCCTTTATATTTGTGACAGAAGTTAATGTTGGGGTTATTTTTATCAATTCATAACATTTAATAAAGTAATAAAGACATTTTTGTCTTTTAAATAATGCAATACATGTGGCAAATGACATAACTGATAACTGAGAAAAAAATGGATTCAGTTTGATCTGACTCAGAATCCAATCAACACCAAATCGGTTAGAGACATTACATTGGTATGTTTTTCTAAAGTTCAGACACTTGATTGTAAAAAAAAAAAAAGATTAGATACTCAAATAGAAAAAACTGAAAAGTTGGGACACCAAATTTGTAATTATTCCTATTGATAATGTTGATTTTGATATTTTAATATGTTGATTATGTTTTGAGTATATTCAATGTTATTTTACCATCATTATTTTATTATGATGATTATTGGTGTTTTAATTCAATTATTATTATTATGATTTTTATTATAAGGATTTTATGAGAAATTAAGAGTATTTTCATTTCCAATTATAGTATTTCTTGTGCATTTTATACCTAAAAATATTTTTAAAAAATACTGATAGAACGAGTTGCCTGATGGGTGTCATCAGGACTATGTGTACACTGGTAGTGATTATGAGTTGGGCTCTTATTGGTTATGGTATTGAAAGCTCGCTTGATGCATAGCTCTTGAGGGTGTGTTAATGAAAGCTCGGTTGATGCATAGCTCTTAAGCATGTGTTAATGAAAGCTCAGTTGATGCATAACTCTTAGGCATATATTAAAAGGCTCAATTGATGTGTAGCTCTTGAGCATATGATGTTGATTATTTACTGGGACTGTTAGCTTGGTTGATGCCTAACTCTCGGGAATAGTCAGTAAATATTGAAATAAGTGACAAACTATGACTAGTATATCAGTAGATGCTTGACTGTCACGACCCAAACTAGAAGTCATGACCGGCGCTAGGGAATGGGAATTCTTTCGAATCCGGAACCTGTAGCAAGCCTTCAAAAAATAAAATCATGAAATAAATAATTAAAAAGTACGACATAATTAAAATTTTTTAAATCAATATATAAAATAAATACTTTAAATCCTTTCATCAATGAATACATAGTCGTACAGTTTCAAATACCATTTTTCAGAGTATACAATATCAAAACAGTATACTACTCTTCCGATACAATAACACTACTACTGCAGTTTCTAGAATACAAATCAGAATTCAAAATATACGTTTGCATAAAATGGTCGGGACTGAAGAACACCGACAAGGAACTCTACAACTAAGGTCTGACGATATGGGATCTCTTGAAAAAAAAATAATTGAGGGGGGTCAGACTTCACTGAGTGAATTATTATACTATATATATATGCAAACTAAACCATAACAATCAGGCATTCTTATATATATATATGTATATACACACATTTCACACGAATGTCAAACTCTGCCTTTATAAATATACTAAATGTAGAAAACGTTTATTTTAATTCATGAAGGATCCATAGAACTCTAATAATAACAATCCCCAATCAACCCCATCATCACTCTAGCCATACAGGCTCACTTGATTCCAAATAGAACACTTATTCCAAACTGGACAGCAGATTGGCCCTGAGACACTAAGTCGATCGAGCTCCAGTAGTTTGGTTGTCAGTGTGATTGGTCCCGAGACACTTGGTCAACCGAGCTCCAGCAATCACACTATTTATCACCTTACATCTCTATCAACCCAATAGATCATTCATTCTACTATGGATAGTAGACTAGCCCCGAGACACTAAGTCAACCGAGCTCCAGCGGTCTGACTGTTAGTGTGATTAGCCCCGTAATCACACTATCTAGCATACCATTAATTTTAGTCAAATCAATTAAATCAATTATAATCACCCAAAATTAACTCTCACTTAACCCTATTCTTTTGCACCGGTATGTACACGGCCCTAGTGTTGCCCACTAGGAAACATGTTCTATCGATATCCTTCACTTAGAATAAATCATTTTATTCTGAAAATAATTAATGTGGAACGATATTCATAATAATAAAATCAACCATATATATATACCTAAAATATAGTCAGTATATTTCGGGTATATATATGTCAAATAAAATATGAAATAAACTAAAGATAAATCATTAATATGGTTAAAAACAATTTAAATGAGTAACAATAATATAACATGCATTTTCTTAAAAATATACTTAAATATACAAAAGATATACCCTAAGTACACAAATCATTTAATAAAACATTTATGTATAAATGTTCATTTAAATATGTGTTTAGGTTTAACATATATTCACAAATATACTAAAAATAAATCTAATTATCTAGGATGCATTTATCAAAAATAAACCCTAAATATACCACTAATATTATAATTTAAATCACTTTTAAAAACATATAATGAAAATGGAAAAACCTAAGTGATGCATCCTATATGCAATGCATATATATACAGTATAATAACTCACATGTTAACGCTCCACGAGACAAACTCGATGGGTCTGATCCGTTAGGCCTTGGTCTCGACGCAACTAAATAAACAAATGACAGCATGAAAAGAACAAATTTAACAGAAATTCTAAAGATTCGATCTAGAATTTTAGACACAAAATTAGAATAGGGATTTGACCGGACATCACGTTTTACGAGAAATCTACTGAAAATCCGACAAAACCTCCCCTGTAAAATAAACATCTCTCTACTCAAAGAGTAGAGCTAGACCTGCAAAGAAATGCACTTCAAGAATAAACACAGAATTCACAATCACAATCACAATCCCTCGGTCGGACTCTAACTACAATTCACCGACTGAGATCCACAATTCACGGAATATTTATAAAATACCAAAAATACCCTTTAATAACAAAAATACATTTTATAAGTCCAAATTACATAATTAACCTTAAAACACATTAAAAACCGATAAAAACTCATTTATTTAGAAAAATCATATAATATACATATAATTTGAAAATAATTTACGAAAAATAGTTTTAATTAGTTAAAAATACTAAATAATTTGTAGAAATCATTTTTATACCCTAAATAACTATTAAAACCGATTTAATTACATTTTTAACCAATTTAGTGTAAAATTACCAAAATACCCATATATATAAATTTACTAAAATAAATCCAAAAATTCACCAAAAATAGTATAATTACTAAAAATTAATTTTATAAACATATAACTCAATAATATCAATAAATATACTTAATTAACCAATTAATTTCAATTAAACACATAATTAACCCTATTTTTCAAAATTACATAAACCTAATAAATTCCAAATAAATATATAAAAATTCACAAAAATTACAAATAAATTTCTATAATTCATTTAAACACCTATAATCACCATAAAACACAATTTCATAATTAATTAATTTATATTCAAAAATTAGTATATAATAATAAAATAATAAAAAATTCACAAAAATCAAAATAAATTCCAAAAATTCTACAAAAATTACAGTATGTAGATTGAGCTTCCAGAAACAAAGTTTGTGAAGGAAGTTTTCATGAATTAATCAAATTGATGCTAAAAAAAATTTGAAACCCTAAATGACTAAAATGAAGAAATTGAAACCTAAACAATTCTAAACCAAATCAAGTGAAACAAAACTTGGAATCACACTCACCGAAGCTCAAGGAGAAGATAGAAACTAGTGGCATCAAATTTGGTGGCCGAAAATGGCTTGATCGGAGTTGACTTCAATTTTCGGCCTCCTTAAAAAATCAGGCCAAAACACACCGAAAAAAGGGAGCTTCAGGTGGTGGAAATGGTTGGAGGTGGAGGAGGAAGGATAAGAGGCATAGTGACAACAAAGAAATCAGCTGGAAATGGTGGAAACCGTTTGGGAGGAAAAAATGAAGGAGACAATGACATTTTGGTAAATAATGCAAACTTTATAATTTTGATAATAAATTATGTATATATGTATAAATATATATATCCACACTTATATTATAATATTATATATATTCCCACACACAAATAATTCTCACCACAAAAATATTTTATTATATATAATAATTTATACACTTAAAATTAATTAATTAATATTAAAACTAAATAATAAAAATTAAGGTAATTAATCAAATCCTAATTAATTTAAATAAATACATATATATACATTTTATTTTAGCACTTAAAAATTATGTATGAGTTCATGCAAATTCGTAAAACTATTCAAAATAATTAATATTAAATTATTTACGTGTCAATTTCCCCGAAAATACAATTTTCGGAAAAATTTTACGTAAAGTACTTAAAATAATATAAAATAATTAAAATTAGCTTTAAACAAACAACAAACTCATAAAATATCATAAATATATACAAAAATTATTAACACTGCATATTTCGATATAGTATAAAAATATTTAAAAACTCAGGATATTACAGTCTTCTCCCCTTACAAGAATTCGTCCCCGAATTCTAGAAAGAAAATTATAAGATCAAGAAGGAAAGAGATATGGGTAAGAAGCTCGCATCTCAGCTTCAGTCTCTCACGTATGCTCTTTCACTTTGTTGCTACATCACGGATCCTTGATCATTTGAATCTAGTTCGAACATAACTATCGAGCTTGATAATTTACAATCTTAACTGATTCCTTCTCAAACTTCAGATCTTCATTTAGTTCTATATTGTTCAACTGTAACATTTACGAAGTGTCCAAAATACACTCTCTCAAAATTGAGACATGGAACACTAGATGCACATGAAATAGATTTAGAGGCAAAGCCAACTAATATGTTGTCTTCAGAATTATACCTCGTCTCATCACACCACTTTTCGAAGACATCTTCAGAATTACAGTCTTCGATCTGAAACTTCATATCTCTGCGTCTAGGATCCACATCGCTCTTCTGATCACAACAACTTTCTCCGCTGTATTCTGAACCATCTCATACCTAGTTAAGACTTCTTTCCATAAAAGCCTCAGGTGGTGTCATTCTAATACTGCTATGGTAGCTATTATTATAAGCGAATTCTACAAGTAGCATATAGTCGACCCAACTACCTCCCAGATCCAAAACACACATCTTCAACATATTATCTAGTGTCTGGATCGTCCTCTTAGACTGTCATCTGTCTGAAGATGAAAAGCAGTATTAAAATTCAATCAGGTGTCTATTACTCTCCACAATCTCTACCAAAATCGAAAGGTAAACATTGTACCTTTACTATATACAATGGACACAAGTAGTCCACGCATGCACACAATATGTTTCATATGCAGCTTAGCCCACTTAGCTACTGAATAAGTGGTTTCCACTGGCCAAAAATTAGCTGACTTGGTCAATTTGTCTACAGTCATTCCAATGGAATCATTTTCACCCTTCGAACGAGGTATCCAACCATAAAAATCATAGCCATTCTTTCTCATTTCCACCCAAATTCAAAAGAGATCGAAACTTCCTAGAAGACTTCTAATGTTCAGCTTTCAACCGGCTGGCAAATTAAACACTTAGACATACAATTAGTCACATCCTCTTTATAATCCAACCCTCTAGTACTAATCCTGAATACTGTGATAATTCTTGGTAATCATATGGATGTACACTGCAAGTTCATTTCCACAGCTTATATAGAATCCCTTTCTCAGATTACAACATCAACCCTGTATCATTAACTTAGGCATCTCCTATCAGCAGATCATTCTATGGTGATATGTCATGATGACATGCTATGATGAATGTCATGATAAGATGATATAATGAAATGTTATGATGAATTGCTAGAATGAAATGTCATGATGAAATGCTGTAATGAGATGCTATGATGATATGATGAAATGCTATAATGATATCAGGTCTTATCCTCTAAAGTTCACGTAACCCTCAGATCAATCGGTCTTCTTCAGCACTTGAAAGTTGTTCTAACAAACATCTGTTCACATAATTTTCCCATTCTTCTGAGTTATGCGGGTTATAGGAGCTGCAATTCTAGAGAATTCTGTTCAGATTTCCTATGATACCTAAAAAATTACAGATCTCAATGGATTCAGTCAGTCTGGGCCACTCAGATACTGCTTCAATCTTTTATGGATCAACTTCAATACTATCCTTAAACGCCATACTTCCAAGAAATAAACACTCTCCACCCAATGATCACACTTCCTGAATTCAGTATAAAGCTGACATTCTCTTAGTGTCTGTAGTATAGTCCTCAAGTGATATACGTGCCCTTTCATTCACTTTGAATACACTAGTATATCATTAATGAAGACTACTATAAACTAATCCATAACTAATGATAACCCGACTTCAAGTCAACTTTAGAAAAGAACTGTGCACCCTGTAGCTGATCAGACAGGTCATCTATCCTCAGAAGAGGATACTTATCCTTCACTGTTACCCTGTTAAGCTCTTTGCAATCAATGCACAGTCTCAGGGTACCATCCTTCTTCCTTACAACAAGACTAGTGCACCCCAAAGAGAAACATAAGGTCTGACAAAACCTTGATTATACAACTCTCGTAATTTTTCCTATAGCTCTGCAAGAGTCATTCTGTAGGGCTACATTGAAATAGGAGTTATATCAGGAACCACATCGATACAGAATTCAATCTCTATAAGGTGATAAACCTGGTAACTCACAGGCAATTAAAACATCTGGGAGAGATAACTTCTCCATTGAAGTATACTCAACTAGAGCCAGATATTCTTGACAACCCTTTCACATCTCATCAAGATTAATTACACCCAAAAGACTGAATTCACAATAACTCTCTGAATCTCAATTTTTAATTCAGATGCCAATATATTAAGCTTAATCCTATAAAACATAACTCTACCAGTCTCTTCTTATATTGTATTACGTCTTCAGCATGACGTATTAGATTGAAGAGTTTACAGGTAATCTTCTCAACTGATTGCTCTTCCCTTACTTTGTGCAATAGCTGATACAGGAAATTATCCTTCCTTAAAGGTGGATGGAAGTATCTTAGAAATCCCTCTTAACTCAAATTATATGTTGCAGTCAAAACTGATAGCTTGCTATAAGGAATACAAGAGTGCTTCGTCTTCATTAAACATTTGCAAATATATTGAATTTATTTGATGTATATATACTCAAAATATACCTGGTTTACTTTTGGTATATTTCTAGTATATATATGGTTTATTTTGCTATTTTATTAAAATTCATACATTATTTATTTATGAATATATGTTTTATATTTAAAATGAAGGATATCAATAGAATGTGCTACCTAGTGGATAGCACTAGGACCGAGTACGTACCGGTACGCTGATAGTATTTAGGCTTCATTACTAACCTATTTGTGGATATTGATCGAATTGATTTGATTTGATGTGTGATATGATTTGAGAGTGTGATTGTTGGAGCTCGGTTGACTAAGTGTCTCGGGGCCAATCACAATAACAGTCAGACTGCTGGAGCTCGTTTGACTTAGTGTCTCGGGGCCAGTCTACTGTCCAAATGGATAAGTGAATATAATTGGAATAAGTGAGCCTGTAAGGCTAGAGTGTTGTTTAACACTGTTTGAGGTTACGGTTTTCTAGGATTCTATTTGATCCTTCATAAACAGTGATTTTCAGTAAAATATACAAAATGATTTTGCTGCATCTGTGTGTATTTTCCTGTATATATATTTATTATATATACTATTAACTGTGTGCATTATCATTTAGTATGCATGTATATATATTGTAACAATTCACTCAGTGAGGTTTGACTCCCCTCCGTTGACTATTTTTTAGGAGAGTCATCATCTTCAGACCTCAGTAGCAGACCCATACGCTGAATTTCTTCCACCTCGGCTTCACTATGTAAACTGCTTATCTAAGTTTTATTTTATAATCTAGACACTGCAGTAGTTGTAAACATTTGTGGGTTTATGTATTATATTTGTGTGAGTTATGTATTATAAAGATTTGAACCGAGTTTTATATTAAAGACAACATTTATATATGAAATGAATTGTTTATTCAAATTCATTGGTGGATTATTATTTAATTATTTATGATTTTATTTTCGCTGCAGAATACTTTATTTATGTTATTATTATTATTGCATGTTTTATTTTATTTTTAAGGCTTGCTACGGGTTTCGGATTTGAAAGAATTCTCGTTTCCTAGCACTGGTTATGACCCCTATTTTGGGTCGTGACAAAGTTGGTATTAGAGTAGAGTTTTGTGTCAGGGCTTTAGTTGTGGCCCTAGTTTTCAAAGTTGTGTTTTTTGTTGAACTACTGTAGTGAATTAGGTTCGAGTACGTCTTGATGAGTATTCCTTGCTTTAGTTTTCTGTGTATTCCTCCATTGTCTGTTTTGTCTGAATCCTTCTGTTTCTCTTTTCAGAATGAGGAGACGAGCACGTGTCGCTCCCTCGATCGTTGAGGCTAAGGATGATAAGTCCTTTCAGGATGAGGTTTTACCTCCTGAGCCACCAGTTAGACGCAGAGGTCATGGCAGAGGTAGACCTCGAGGAGCGATAGGTCACCATAAGCAGAGAGAGATACAGGATAAGGAGCCTATTGAGCCTGAGTTTGAGGATCCTGTACCTCCAGTTGTTTAGCCTGTTCAGCTTGCCTATCAGCAGGGTATGTCTAACCCTGAGGCAGCTCTGTTCTATGTCAGAGCGGTGATTGATCAATAGAGGAGTACACCCGAGAGTTCCTTCGACTAGGTAGATATGTAAAACATTTTGATGCAAGATCAGTATTTTGTAGTCACTACTTATGTCACCGAATTGGGTTCAGCATTTGTTGGTATGCCTACAACGAGCCTTACTCTAGAGTTTGTGATTGAGTTGGCAAAGGAGATTGAGCTGAGGCTAGTCAGGCAGGGAGCTATGCCTGATTATTACCAGCTGGGTGTTTAGTTGACTGGATTGCAAGCTACTCCATATTCGAGTTTTTATATTGGATCGAGTAGTCAGCTAAGAGTTCCGACTCAGCAGAGTCAGAGGCAGCAACAGTGAATGCATCAGAGCAGTAGACATGGCCATGGAGGTCAGCGTAGACCATTTAAATTCAGGTCAGGTGCTTTGAGTAGCAGCAGTGGTCACAGTTCTAGGTTAGCTGCTAGTGTTTGCCAGACTTACGATAGAGTCTATCAAGGGCCATGTTACCTGACACCACTGACATACTTTAGATGTGGACAGACAGGACATTATGCCAGATCATGTCCTTACTCCGGGTATCAGCAGCCGCAGATTCCACGATTCCCATAGCAGTCGATTGCTAGTACTGCACCCATTCCTTTTCAGTTGCCTCCAGCCCAGCATCAGAGTTCCACTCAGCTTGTTCCACAATAGGGTCGTGGTAGAGGTGCCAGAGGTGTTGGCTAGGCTTCTACCAGTCAGTAGGGAGGTCGAGGACAGGCCAGAGTTTTCCATCTCACTCAGCAGGATGCTCAGGCATCTAATGTAGTCGTGGCAGGTATTGTTTCTGTCTATTACCTGGATGCATGGGTTTTATTTGATCCAGGTGCCACGCATTCGTTCATTTCTCCCGTTTTTGCTTCCAAGTCTTATTGGCAAGCTTTGAGGATGGCTTTTTCTTTGTCTGTCGCCACTGCTTTAAGTGATTCTTTGGACACTGATATTGTTCTTTCTGGTTGTCCAGTTCTCATGGGAGATAGAGAATTATCTACTGATTTGATTCTAATGGATGTGATGGAGTTTGATGTCATTCTGGGTATGAATTGGTTATCTCAGCACTATGTCGTGGTGGATTGTCGGAGTAAAAAGGTGACTTTCAGAATTTCTGGTGAAGAAGAATTTAAGTTTATGGGTGATAGAAGTTCAACACCTCAGAATCTTATTTTTGCTATTACGGCTAAGAAGTTGCTGAGGAAAGGTTGTCAGGGATATTTGGCATTAGTCAGGGATACTTTAGTGGAGAAGTTGTCACTCACAGATGTTCCTATTGCCTGTGAGTTTCCTGATGTTTTTCCTGAGGAGTGGCCAGGTTTACCACCTCACAGAGAGATTAAGTTTTGTATAGATGTGGTTCTAGGTACTACTCCTATATCTATGCCACCCTACAGAATGGCTCCTGTAGAGTTGAAAGAGTTAAAGGAGCAGTTGCAAGATTTATTGGATAAGGGTTTCATCAGACCCAATGTTTCTCCTTGGGGTGCACTAGTCCTGTTTGTGAAGAAGAAGGATGGTACCCTGAGACTATGCATTGACTACAGAGAGCTGAATAAGGTGACAGTGAAGAACAAGTATCCTCTCCCGAGGATAGATGACTTGTTTGATTAGCTACAGGGTGCACAGTTCTTTTCTAAGATTGATTTAAGGTCGGGTTATCATCAGCTGTGGATCAGTGAAATTAATGTTCCTAAAACAGCATTCCGCACTCGATATGGCCACTATGAGTTTCTGGTGATGTCTTTTGGCTTGACTAATGCACCAGCAGCTTTTATAGACCTAATGAATAAGGTATTCAGACCATATATGGATCAGTTTGTGGTAGTCTTCATCGATGATATACTGGTATATTCGAGGAGTATAGAGGAGCATGTATATCACTTGAGGACTATACTGTATACACTAAGAGATCATCAACTTTATACTAAATTCTTAAAGTGTGATTTTTGGATGGAGAGTGTTTCTTTTCCTAGACACGTAGTGTCTAAAGAAGGTATCCAGGTTGATCCACAGAAGATTGAAGTAGTGTCTGAGTGGCCTAGACCGACTTTTGTTACTGAGATTCGAAGTTTTCTGGGTTTAGTTGGGTATTATAGGCGGTTTGTGCAGGATTTTTCCAGAATTGTAGCCCTTATGACTCACTTGACTCAGAAGAATGTAAGATTTGAGTGGTTAGAAGCTTGTGAGAACAGTTTTAGTTGCTGAAGGAGAAGTTGACCATAACTTCAGTGCTAGCTTTGCCTAATGGTGTAGACAAGTTCACAGTTTATTATGATGCCTCTAGAGTTGGCCTTGGTTGTGTGTTAATACAGAATGGTAGGGTGATAGCCTATGCTTTAAGGCAGTTGAAGAAGCAAGAGCAGAACTATCCTACACATGACCTTGAAATGGCTGCAGTGATCTTTACTCTCAAGATCTGGAGACACTATCTGTACGAGGTGACTTGTGAGATTTTTATTGATCACAAGAGCCTTAAGTACATTTTCCAGTAGAGAGATCTGAATCTGAGGTAGAGGAGATGGTTGGAACTGTTAAAAGATTATGACTGTGAGAAATTATATCATCCAGGTAAGGCTAATATGGTAGCAGATGCCTTGAGTAGAAAGTCCTTAAGCAGTCTTGCTTACATCAGTGTTGAGAGGAGACTGTTGATCCAAGAGTTGCATCTGTTGATGGATCAAGGTCTGATGATGAAGCTTAGTAGGTCAGGTGGACTGCTAGCTCAATTTAAGGTGTGATCTGTGCTGAGGGATTGGATTAAAGCAGCTCAGAGCCGAGATCCTATTCTAAAAGAGCTTGTAGAGAATGTTCAAGCAAAAAAGTTCACTGATTTCACACTCCATGATGATGATGTATTGTGGATCAGTGGTAGTTATGTGTTCCTGATGTGGATGATTTGAGAGAAGAGATCCTAGAGGAAGCATATTCTATAACCTATAGCATACATCCGGGTGTCACTAAAATGTACCACAGTATCAGAGATTTGTACTGGTGGGACGGATTGAAGAAGGATATCGCTGATTATGTTGCTAAATGCTTGACATGTCAGCAAGTGAAAGCTGAACATTAAAAGCCTTCTGGGAAGCTTCAGCCTCTTCCTATTCCTGAGTGGAAGTGGGAAAGGATAGCTATGGATTTTGTGGTTGGTTTGCCTCGTTTTAAGGATGGATACAATTTCATCTAGGTGATTGTAGACAGGTTGACGAAGTCTGCACATTTCTTACCTGTGAAAGCCATCTATTTTGTAGCTAGATTGGCAATGCTGTATGTGAAGCATATCGTGTGCCTTCATGGAGTACCTGTGTCCATTGTGTCAGACAGAGGTTCAGTTTTTACCTCTCATTTTTGGCAGAAGTTACAGGAAGCGATGGGCACTAGGTTGGACTTCAGTACTGCTTTTCATCCTTAGATAGATGGCCAGTCTGAGAGGATAATCCAGACACTAGAAGATATGTTGAGGATGTGTGTCTTGGATTTAGGAGGTAGCTGGGATAATCATTTGCCTCTTGTGGAGTTTGCATATAATAACAACTACTATAGCAGTATTGGCATCGCACCATATGAGGCACTATATGGAAGGAAGTGTAGATCCCCTCTGAGTTAGGATGAGATTGGGGAGAGAGCTTTGACTGAACCTAAGATGATTCAGGATGCTGCAGAGAAAGTTATCGTGATTAAGCACAGATTAGAGATCGCAGTTAGCAGGCAGAAAAGCTATGCAGATCCTAGGTGCAGAGATATAGAGTTTCAGGTTGGAGACTTTATTTTTCTGAAGGTGTCTCTGATGAAGGGTGTTATGAGATTTGGCAGGAAGGGTAAGTTGGCACCGAGATATATCAGACCGTTCGAGATTCTGGAGAGAGTTGGCACTGTTACATATCGGTTGGCTTTGCCCCTGAGTATGTCACAGTGCATCCGGTGTTTCATATCTCGATGCTGAGGAAGTATGTCTCAAACTCTTCACATGTGTTGCAGCCCGACAGCGTAGAAGTGAATGAAGATCTGACATTTGTGGAAGAACCTGTGGCGATCGTTGATTTTCAAGTTTGACAGTTGAGGTCGAAGCAGATTCCGATGGTCAAGGTTATGTGGTGTAGTAACAGAGTTGAGGAGTATACGTAGGAGATTGAAGTTGAGATGCGAGCTTCTTACTCATATCTCTTTCCTCCTTGATTTGTAATTATTCTTTTCTGAAATTCGGGGACGAATTCTTGTAAGGGGGGAAGACTGTAATATCTCGAGTTTTTAGATATTTTTAAACTGCATCGGGATATGCAGTGTTAGTAATTTTTGTATATATATTTTACGCTATTTTTATGAGTTTGATACTTATTAAAGCTATTTTTAATTATTTTAAGAGATTTATGTAAAATTTTCCCGGAAATACTATTTTTGGGGAAATTAAAATGTAAATAATTTAATATTAATTATTTTAAATAGTTTTACACATTTGCATGAGTTCATGCATTATTTTATATTGTCGTATTAAAATATATACATATACATGCATATATATACATATATTTAATAATTTTAGGGTTTACTAATTATTTTAAGTATGTATGTATATATATTATATAGTTGTCATTTTAATTAACATGTGTTTATGTATATATATTATTATTTTAGATCATGTGGTGTACAATTATTTGAAATATAATAATATATAATATTATAATTAAATTTAAAGTTATATATATATATATATATATATATATATATATATATATATATATAGTTTGTTAAATTTACAAAAATTGCCCTCACCCCTAACCTCACCTTCCTGACGTCCCCCTTCCCCCCTCCTCCCCACTGCGCAATGCCAACCACCTACTATCACTGAGCCTCCCGGCATGCCACCTCCTTCCTCCAGCAATTCCGTCGCCTGCAAACGGTCCCTTCCAGCGCCGATGAGGTGGATTTTGGTGTTTTGGCGAAAGTTGGTCTCTTCTTCCTCCCTCACGTTTTCGGCCATCAAAACCTGTCATTTCGGTGCCGTTGAACTCCCCAGACACCATAGAAGACGATTCTAAGCTTTCTTTAAGCTTAAAACTCAATTTGGTAAGGTTTTTGTCTACTTTTCATTTTTGGCCATTTATAGTTCTTGAATTTTTTGAGCTTCAATTTGAATGATTCAAGTAACTCCCTTCACAAACTTTGATCCTTGTAGCTTAATCTACATTCTGTAATTTTTGTGGAATTTTTGGAATTTATTTTAATTTTTGTGAATTTTTTATTATTTTATTATTTTCAAAAATTAATTAATTAAATTATGAAAATTGTGTTTTATGGTAATTATAGGTGTTAAAATGAATTTTAGAAATTTATTTGTAATTTTTGTAAATTTTATATAATTATTTTGAAATTTATTAAGTTTAGGTAATTTTATAAAATTAGGTTAATTATGTGTTTAATTGAAATTAATTGATAAATTGAGTATATTTATTGATATTATTGAATTATATGTTGAGAAAATTAATTTTGAGTAATTATATTATTTTTTGGTGAATTTTTGGATTAATTATAGTGAATTTATATATATAGGGGGTATTTTGGTAATTTGACATTAAATTGACTAAAAATGTAATTAAATCATTTTTAATAGTTATTTAAGGTATAAAAATGATTTCTATAAATTATTTAGTATTTTTAAACTAATTAAAACTATTTTTCGTAAATTATTTTTAAATTATATATATAATATACGATTCTTCTAAATAAATGAGTTTTTATCGGTTTTTAACATGTTTTAAGGTTAATTATGTAATTTGGATTTATAAAATGTATTTTATTATAAAAGGGCATTTTTGGTATTTTGTAATTATTTTGTGAATTGTGAACCTCGATCGGTGAATTATAGTTGGAGTCCGACCAAGGGATTGTGGTTGTGAATTTGGTGTTATTTCGAAGTGTGTTTCTTGCAGGACCGGCTCTACTCTTTGAGTAGAGAGATGTATGTTTTTATAGGGGAGGTTCTGTCGGATTTGGTAGAATTCTCGTAAAACGTGATATCCGGTTGAATTTTGATTCTAATTTTGTGTCTAGTATTCTAGATCGAGTTTTTAGAAATTTCTGTTAGATTTATTCTGATTTCCTATTGTTATTTATTTGTTTAGTTGCGCCAAGACCGAGGCCTAGGGGACCATGCCCGTCGGACCCATCTCGAGGAGCGTAATAACATGAGTTGTTATTTTATATATATATGTTTTAAAAATGTGTGGTTTATTTTAATAAAGTATGCATAAATGATTTAATTAGTACTTAGGTTTATTTTTTTGTATATTTTTGGTATATTTTTGATATATATATTAAATTATATACATGTTTTATTAAACATTTATACTTAAAATGTTTTTAAATATATTTTTAGTTTATTTTGCAATTATATTTGATTTATTTAACCTATATATACTCGAAATATACCTGGTTTACTTTTGGTATATTTCTAGTATATATATGGTTTATGTTGCTATTTATTGAAATTCATGCATCATTTATTTATGAATGTATGTTTTAAAATGAAGGATATCAATAGAACGTGCTACCTAGTGGGCAGCACTAGAACCGAGTACGTACCGATGCACTGATAGCATTTAGGCTTCATTACTAACCTATTTGTGGATATTGATTGGATTGATTTGATTTGATGTGTGATTGCTGGAGCTCGGTTGACTAAGTGTCTTGGGGCCAATCACACTGACAATCAGACTGCTGGAGCTCGGTTGACTTAGTGTCTCGGGGCCAATCTACTGTCCAAATGGAATAAGTGAATATAATTGGAATAAGTGAGCTTATAAGGCTAGAATGTTGTTTAACACTGTTTGAGGTTGCAATTTTCTAAGGTTCTATTTAATCCTTCATAAATAGTGATTTTCAGTAAAATATATAAAATGATTTTGCTGCATTTGTGTGTATTTGCCTGTATATATATTTATTATATATATTATTGACTGTGTGCATTATCATTTAGTATGTATGTATATATATTGTAACAATTCACTCAGTGAGGTCTGACTCCCTTCCGTTGACTATTTTTCAGAAGAGTCATCGTTCTCAGACCTCAGTAGCAGACCCATACACCGGATTTTTTTTGCCCCGGCTTCACTATGTAAGCTGCTTATCTGAGTTTTATTTTATAATCTAGACACTGCAGTAGTTGTAAACAGTTGTGGGGTTTATGTATTATATTTGTGTGAGTTATGTATTATAAAGATTTGAACCGAGTTCTGTATGAAAGACAACATTTATATATGAAATGAATTGTTTGTTCAAATTCATTAGTGAATTATTATTTAATTATTTATGATTTTATTTTCGCTGCAAAATACTTTATTTATGTTATTATTATTATTATTGCATGTTTTATTTTATTTTTAAGGCTTGCTACGGGTTCCGGATTCGAAAGAATTCTCGTTCCCTAGCGCCGGTCATGACCCCTGTTTGAGTCGTGACATAGGGTTCTACCAAGAATTTTCATTTAAAAATATTTTTAAGTAAAGATTATTTATTTCTAAAGATGTTTATGAGATTAATGAAATCCTTTTATATTTCTAAGTAAGATTTTGATAAACTAATGATTTTAAATTTAATTTAATTTATATATGTTACATTTCTATGTAATTATTGTAATAAATGAGATTTTCAAAATCGGCATACATTTCCTTATATTAGTTTATTCAGTGAGGTCTGATTCCCTTCAACTATTTTTCTAGGATCTTAGGAGTCTTATGTTATTTCTCCTTCTCTGCGCCAAATTCATTCTTCATTGGCTATCTTAAGTACGTTCTTGTGATGTTACTAGCAATTTGTAAAATAATTTGTAATTAATCTAAACACCATAGTAGTATTGGAGGATTTGTCATTGTAATTATATTGGTATGTGTATTACATTATAACATATATTTGGACATGTTTGTGTAGAGATATTGGTGATATTGGAGTAGTTGTGGTTGGAATATATATATTGGGACTGTTAATTGCATTTTACAGGTTAATTTTGATTGTAATAAATTTCTTAGGTTTACTACAGGTTTCAAAAACATATTGTTTTTCCATTCTCTAGTGCTGATCACGTGTTTTTGGGGGTTTAGTTCGTGAGATATACATTTTTGTTGAAATCAAATAGTGAGTTTTCTTTTATTGATGAATTTATAGTAATTAATTTACTACATAGAAATACTAGGATAGTTACAGGCATCATACATGCAAAAGCAAATTAGATGAAAGTGGGATACCCAAATCAGGGAATAAAACTGAATGTCAGAACAGAACATGCAAATGTAACTGTTATGAACACAAGCAAATAGAAAATACTAGAAAATTAGCAAAAGCTGCATAAACCCATATCAACTCAAACTTCCAAAGAGAGCAATAAGGAAAATTGCCCAGTGCGTTGGATGTAGATCCATGAAGTATTGCATCAAGTTAATGATCCTGTAAGATGCTCATGAAAGCATTCCATGGAACTTTATTTTTTTTTTTTATGTTTTATCATGTTATGGTTATGATAAAAATATTTTCCCATTTGTTGTGTCGAGGTTAATACCACTAACTATGTTTGCATATTAGTAGAAGTAAATAATCAATTTGAGTTCAAGTTTCATTACATGTAAACATGTATGGTAAAAGGAAATATCTAATTATCGTATGGATACATATCAGGGGCAAAGCGTTCCACCGTGCAGCACTTACGAAAGTGTGCTAAGGGTAGTGGAGTTGGAGAAAATTGAAAACATGAACACATTTATAACCAAGAAGAAGCTAACTTTTACTAACCTTGCAGGCAGAGTTGATTTTTGTTTTTGTTACTTGTTTAATGCATGCAATGGATTCATGGTTTTTAACTTATGAAACCTGATTTAAATCAGGTTAAATAAATATGTGGAAGTAAAAATACTTACTAGTGATGTGAGAAATCAAACATAAGCGAAATTGTGTTGAAACCTGGCTATTAAGAGGCATTTTTATGTCCAATCTGGATGCTACAAAAACTACTGTTATCACCTGTAGAGCACTTTGGCGTCACTTGAGCGTTTAGACGCATCAGCAGGCCACTTAGGTTCCGCCTGACCTCACTGATCCAACGCCTGAATGCAAAGCTGGAGCTTCAGTTATCCAACTCGATATAAATGATAACTTTAGTTGAGCTTAAATCTGAATATGCATCGATGTTGCACCCTTGTATTAGTAATAGCAATTTTCATTACAATTGAAAAAATTTAAAACCAAGGGAGAACCACTTTTCATGGAATATACATAAGGTACATTTAAATACAGATATAGGAGCAATTTAATATGGGCAAATAAATAAATATATAACACTTGGAACTGTTTTAGAAGAGAGTTTTCTAAAACTATATAAGCACTGAGAACAAAGTTTTTATGTATACTACTATGGTAAATAATTAAATTTGGAACCTAGTATTACACTTAAATTATTTTTTATATAAAAATGTAAAATTAGGTGTGCAAATAATTTTATTGAAAATAATTGAAAAAATATAAATAGTAAGTAAATGATATACCAAATACAATAATTTATAATTTATTTACAACTTGCACTCGTTAATTATTAAAAATCAAAATATAAAAAATTATTAGTTAATGCTAATAACATTGTTATTGCAATTAATTATGGAATAAGAGTCAATTTGATCCTTGAACTTTTCAACTAAGGTCAAATTCACCTTTCTTGATCTTTTGCAATAAAGGTCAAATTAACCCATAAACGTTACACTTGCACCCTTATTTGTTTAATATATAAACAAATATCATAACTGAAATTAAAGAAACCTTCTTAATAGTTTAGTTAGTTAGTAACTTAATAAATAATTTTGTAAAAAATATAACAATTTATTTTTTATATTACATCCAAGACCTAAATTTATTTATAATTATATTATATTAATCGTGTAAATTTCATTATTTATTTATCTATATCATTAATTTGTAAACTAATACATACACTATTAAAAGATTACAAAATTATATATCAAAAGCTTTGAAGTATTTTAACATATTGATATATTATTTTAAATCTTTAATATTATTTATATATTTAAAAATTATTAATTTTTTAAATTATTATATATATATATATATATATATATATAATTCAATGCTTGTGGTTGGGGAGTCTACAAATTACAGCATCCACATAAATTTCACCCGAACACAGAGCGAGAGAGAGAGAGAGAGGCCGAGAGTAGCAAGTAGAGGAAAAGAAGAGAATGGAATTGATGAATAATTTGGTGAAATTTGTGGTGTACCCACCTCCTTCCAATTTGTTCATCTCAGTTATGTCTGTAGTGAGTTGTGTCTGTATCGGATTTCTTGGCTTCTCAGAGATAACAGGAAAGCACTTGAAATATTCAAAATTCGGGAACAGCTCCAGCTCCGGCTCCGGCGCCAAGCAGATAAAGATTTCGAGCAGAAATGGAATGCTATTACTATACACACCTGCTTTTCTCGCTGGTTGCGTCTCCTTCGCCCTTTTCCCAGATGAAGGCCTTAAGATTTTGCTCATCAAAACTGCTCTTACCATTCACTTCTTCAAAAGAATATTTGAGGTACCATCTCTCTTTCTTCCCCTCTTCTGAACAGCATTTGCCTGCTGCCACTACCACCACAGCATTTCAGAAAATTAAAAAGAGAATTTCTGTTGAATAGATTAGTGCAGTTGAGCAACAAATTTAATTTACTTATATTTTAGGAACAGTGCGGCGATTTCAACTAATTTTCTGACTTTTTCTTTATTTTGAAGATAGGAAGATAGGCTGTCAAAAGACTTCAGTTTATTTCCAACTCCTGGGACCTTCTAGTCCAATTTAGTTAGTCTTTTGCTTAAACTTTTTCATTGTGTTTGGAAATGAGGAATAAAAAAGGGTGAAAAAAAATGTTTGGTTTGAGGAAAAGAAAATGAAAGATAAAATAAAATAAGTTATTTTTTTTAATTGCCTTTCCAAATTTGAGAGAAAATGAAGAAATTTTTTTTTTTTTTTTATTTATCTTATTTGATAATCTTATCTTTTTTTTTTTTCTCTTCATATATCATGTACTTTACCGTAGTTCTTCATTTTTTTTTTTTGTATCTTCAACTATTTTTTATAACTCCATAAATATTTCAATTTTATACATATTATTTTTGTTAAATTGAATTTCTAAAACAAAAGTTCATGAAAAAAGGTAAAAAATAAAAAATTTGTAGTAAGTATTATTTTTAGGTGAAGTATAAAAATAAATATATTATATATTTATTTTTTTAATATTTTATTTTTTGAATAAAAAAGTAAAAAATATAATAATTTTTATTTCTTTTTATATTATTTTTCGTTAGATTCAAATACAAAAGAGGAGAAAGAAAATGACTTTATTTTCCTTTAATTTTTCTTTCTATTTTCTTTCTATTTTCTTTCAAAACATAATGTTAACTATAGTCCTCTAGAGCTTTTTTTTTTTTATTTTTTTATTTTTTATATATATAGTCCTCTAGAGATTTTACCCATGCCCTTTGTAAAATTCTCAAGGTCTAACAATTCATGGTACTCACGTACTATGTAAGCCTTTATGTTGATGTTGATGAATGAAATTATCAATTTTTTTTTTTTACAACTATTTTTTAGAGGTTGAAGGAGAAAGTAGAGATTCAAACCTTAAATTTTTATAAAAGGTCAAAGCTCTATGATTGAATAGTATATCATCCGTTTTAGATGGACTTGACATGAAATTATCAATTATGGTTGATTTACTTTTTAATTACTTTTTAATTACCATTTTAAAAAGCCTAATATTTTTCAAACTTTTGGGGAAAACTAGAACTTTTTAAAAAATAAGAACTTACTATAAGACTAAAATTCAATATAAAAAATTTAATGCTTGATTTTTATTTAAATTTTAGTTTATAATAAATTAAAATAATCATATATTGAGTTTTGTTACTTTAAATTAAATTATTATTTTTATATAATTTAAATTAAATAGTTTTATTTTAATTTGTAATTTAAAAATATTTTAAGCTAAATACTTTTAATTTCAGATTTTATTTAATTAAAATTTAATTAAACAAAAATTTTAATAAGTATTTTAAAATTTTGTGCAATTATAAAAAATCATTAGATTTTTTAAAATACTAATACAAATAATTAAATTATAAATTGTGAAAATTATATATTTCTTAAAATTTAGTGATCAAACTGTAAAAAATATAAATCGATTTATGAAAAATTACATGGGACAGTTATTTCCTTTAAATCAATAATGAAAGAAATTGAACCTTTCATCTTATGATACTTTTAAAAAAAACTTACTAATTAACCATTTTCTCATTGGTAGTCTTTAAATTTATTGGCTTACAAATTTTCTTTTTGACTTTGCTGGTAAAATCAAAATAGTATAGGACTCATAATGCTATTATCCCAATTTGCTTATAATATTTTCCAGGTGCTTTTCATTCACAAGTATAGCGGAGGGATGGAACTGGGTGATGCAATTGTCATCAGTCTTAGTTATTTCATGGCAACTGCAACAATGATATACTCTCAACACCTAACAAAAGGGTATGCAGAGCCACAAATTGATCTGAGCTATCCTGGGATTGTGATATTTGTAATAGGAATGAGCGGCAACTTATACCACCATTACCTCCTTTCAAAGTTGAGAAGTAAGAGTACTGATAAAGAGTATAAGATTCCTAAAGGTGGTTTATTTGATCTGGTTATATGCCCTCATTATTTATTCGAGATATTAGGCTTTTGGGGCGTCTCCTTCATTTCTCAAACACTTTATGCATTATGCTTCACCGTTGGAACTACTATATACTTGATGGGAAGAAGTTATGCCACCAGGAGATGGTACCTTTCCAAGTTCGATGATTTTCCCAAGAATGTCAAAGCTCTTATCCCTTTTGTTTATTGAAGTAAAAAATACTGGAGGAGGAAGATCAACAAGAGATTACTACTTATCTATAATTATAGTTTTTTTTTTTTTCAATAATTGCAAATTTAGTGTTTGAATTTTTCAATTGAGTGTCTTAATTTTTTTTTGTAATCAAATGTTTAAACTTTAAATAATAAGTATATTTCAATGTTTGCAGTCAATTTAGAACTGACTGAATGCTGATTATAATTAAGTGGACTCTATTTTTATTTACTAAATATGTCCTGTCACTTTACACATATATCAATAGTTTAGAATAACAAAATTGCTCTCATCTTCTTTAAGAGAATTTAAGAATTAGGTTTTTAAAATAGAAATTGTTAAAAACTAAAGAGCTCCTTGTTAACAATAATCTTTTTGGGTGTAATATGAGATGAGATCACTTGGGACAAATTGATAAAACTTAACAATAATCTTTTTGGGAGTAACTAATTCAAGATTCTTGATCTTCTAATAAATTTGTAATTTAAAAAATTGTTAGTTTAAAAGTGGAGGTGATTCTTGAGTTGGCGTTGGCTGTGAACTATTACCACTTCCAACAGGTGGTGGGGCTGGTACAAGACTATCAGACAATGGATCAAGAGGCGGAGGTGGCGATAAGCCATCATTTGTTGGAGGTGAATCGTCAAGAGGCAAAGGAATTTCAAACGTACTGACATTTACTTTTCTTGTTCTTGGACTTTCACAAAATTTCTCCATCTTTTTAATCACCTCTCTTCAATTCTATTTCAATTAATTATTTACACTCAAAACTAACAAATCTTGATCGATTAAGAATCTTGAATTAACTCATTAAACCCAGCAAAACCAATCTTAAAATCAATATATCTATCAACCCAAGAAACAAACAACATCAAGAACCAACATCAAACAAACCAAAGAAAGATCAAGAATCTTGAATTAATTACACCCAAAAACAAACAAATATTGAATAGAAATGGGATGTTGTGGGAAATGGAGAAAGAGCAGGAGAATAAATTGTATTTTAAAAAATTATTATTTTAAAAACCCTAATTTCCAAATTCTCTTGAAGAAATGAGGGTAATTTTATCAATTTAAACCATTTATATATATATATCAAATGACATGACATGTCTTGTAAGTAAAAATGAAGCTCACTTGATCCTAATTAGAATACAGTCAGCCGTAAATCAGTAAAAAAATATTGAAATATACTAATTATTTAAAGTTCAAACACATGATTGAAAAAAAAAAAGATTAAACACACTAATTGAAAAAAAAAATTGAAAAGTTCAAATATCAAATTTACAATTTTTTTTTTCTAAAAAAAATCACGTATAATAATAATAAGGATTAAAGGTCAAATTATCCCCTGAACTTGTAGTGCATGTGCAAACAAGTCAAATTTTAACTTTTCCAATAAATAGATCCAAAACTTTTATTTGTAGGCTAAATTAATCCTAATTTTATTTAAAACCAGTGTTTGTACAACAATCCATGAGACAAAACATTTGAATAATACAAGCTATTTATTAAAATTTTATTTATTTTATTTATATTTTTTTCCCTTTGACTATATTCTTTCAATCACCATTCCTTCTCTTTCATCAGCCACCATCACTACCTCCCTATCATTATCCTCCACCACGTCTCTCTATCCCCACCACAATTGTCGCCCTCACTGCTACCTCTATTTTTTTTAACCACACCCAATGACTTGCAAATTAAAGTCATCACCTTTACAAGCACTAACACTGGTAATGGGTGGATCAACGAGGATAACTTTTTCCTTAACATATCTTGCACTTGCAGAGACTAAAATAATAATCATAAATAAACACATGCACACACATAGGCAACAATAAGTGCATTTCATTTGGAGTCTGAAGATTCAAGAGTAATATAGCATGTAAGACTTGTAAAAATAACAAGCCAAAGAGAAGAGAAAAACGAAGCAATTTAGAAGAGTTTCAACACCTAAAGTGTACCAAAGAAGCCATTAATACACAAAAGTGGGGTAAGCCATAAGCAAATCAAAGCAAAGCAGCCACGGTTAATTTTCATGAATTGCAAATTCATTTTTAACGTTTTTACTCAGTTTCTTTTTTTAGAGAAAGCATTGGTGAAAGAAGATTTACTCGGTTTCCTTCTTCACCACTAACAAAGAACACAATTTTATTCTTTATGTCTGTATAGCAATTTAAATCTCTGATTTCTCATAGCTATAGTTGAAATTCAAAACAACAAAATAAGCAACAACAAAAAAGCCCATCTCAATTCTCAACAAAAATAAGAAGCACAAAAAAATTGAATTAAAAGAAAAAAATTTACTCACAAAGCATCAGCATGTTGTACATCAACGTCTAAAACTTTGAGACACTCTTAATAAGAAGAGTTACCCAATTATAAATACATCGTCTCCATGTCTCAATTCTCCAACACAAAAGCACAGAGTTGATGAACAAAAAAAAATAAAAGAGCAATTGGATTTTTATTTAATGAGTCAATAAAACTATAGGTAGTATAATATGAACCCTAAAAGGGATCAAAAGTGCCCGAATATGAAGAATTCAAGCTAATTAGCTTAATTTCCTATTCTGAAATTAATTAGCTTGATTGGACGAATTTTGATTTATTTTCTTATTTTGGAGTCAATAAGGAAGATTCAAGAAGATTCTAGAAGATGTGAGAAGATTCAAGAATATTCCAAGTCAAAGTCAACAAGTCAAAGTCAAATAGTCAACAAGTCAAAGTCAATGGTCAATGGTCAACATATGACATGGCATGTGACATGGCATGCTTTAATGCTTAGTTGTCATGAGTTGTCATTTTGCTTAGTTGTCATGAATTGTAATGAGTTGTCAATTTTGACTTTTCAAAGATGAGTTGTCATTAGTTATCATTAGTTGTCTTATTTTAAAGGAAATCTCCTTAATTAAAGATTTTTCTATATAGGTATATTTGGGAATAAGGAATAAAACCTTTTCCTTCAAGGAATAGGTTGTTTACATGCCTATATAAGGGCTACAAACATGTAAAACGAATTTTTGAAAAAAAAAAGAAGATTGAAATATTAAAAGTAAGGTTTTTCCTTAAACTTTGTTCTTTTGAAACTTTGCAAGTTTACTTGAATTGTTTCACTTCTACCTTTCATTACAATTGCTAGGTTAGATTAAACTTAGAATTGTGTGATTGTTCAGCTTATAATAGCTAAGTATCTTGCTTTAATTTAATAAGCAAGGGGTTTAGCTCCATCAACACAACTATCCTTGATGATCCTTGGGCTAATATTCAAAGTTGGATGCGTGTTCTATCTCTTTTATAGGTAGGGTTCGTATCATAGTATATGGTCATGGTAGACTCTCCAAAGATATCTTCTAGATAGATTTTTAGCAGACCTTGCGGTAGCTATGCCATGAAGATGAAGCTTCATGACCCTTTCTGTATCATGGTCAAACAACCTTGGAGGATGCTTCACCTTATGGTAATCGTTAGACTATATTTTCCAAACATCTACAAAGTCTGAATGGTATTCAACAATGAAAAATTTGTGCCTCCACTTTTTATAAAGTTCTGAAAGCTTCACAAAAAAACTATGGTTTGGGATGGCAGATAGAGAGAACATCAGCTCCCCCTTTTTTTTATTCAAGCTGTAGAGGTATCGTAGGACATCCAAGTTTGACTCTCTACCTTCCTTATGCATTAACTCTATAAAGTCAATTAAAATTCGGTAGCTATTAGGATGAAGTTGCCCATGAGCTATATTATACCTATTCAAGAAATCCTTAATGAAGGGGTCCAGAGGGAACTTTAATCCCCCCTCTAACTGGTTAAAGTATACAATTAATCTATCGAGATATAACATAGGGGTGTGGGTGTGGGCTTTAAAATTTGTATCTACAGTATACAAAGCAAAATTGGCATGAATGCTAAAACATTTTCAATACCATTTTAGCATATCCTTATCTATCCTAAAAACAAACAAGTTAAAGCTAACTTGCTCTCTTGGAGTTGTAGATTCTATTTAGTAAATAAAAGGTAAAAAAAAAAGAGAGCTTCACCTGAAGGTAGAATGCAAACTTGTTGCAGAAAAGCCTTGAAGACAAAACGCATGTGAAATAAAGTGAGAAGAACAAGAAGATAGCAGAAAAGTGAAAAGTGCAACAAATTGAAAGGTCTAGTCCACTTATAGTACAACAAAAGGATCTGAAACAACCACTATTGCCCTCATAAGCATTTTCATCTATCTTACACCATTAAGGGCAATTTGGGAAGCAAAAAAGACCCACTAATCGAGCAGTCATTATTATGGTAGCGGGAACGTTTCATCTTTTGACACATGAACAGACGTGATGGTTACATAATTCAAATTTCAAAGGACAATGAAAAGACATGGCGGTTACTAACCCTGCTCTCAATGCTACTAGCCGTCTCGTTCACTAGCACTCAAGCCACGCTTCTAATGCACCAAGAATATATGGTACTTGGGCCACGCTTCTAATGCACTAAAAACCTAAGTCTAGTAACTGAAGATATCACCCTCAGGTCGCTTCCATAGTACTGAGGTTCTGAGCATGTAAGCCTTAAGTCATTGCACAGAGCATCTAAGTCCAATGACTGAAGTTGACACCCTCAGGTTGCTTTGATAGTATTAAGGTTCAAAACTCGGGTCACACTTCTAATGCACTGAGACTGAGAATATACGACACTTGGTATGGGCTTCTAATGCACTAAAAACCTAAGTCCAGTGACTAAAGCTAGCACCCTCAGGTCGCTTCTATAGTATTGAGGTTCTAAGCATGTAAGCCTCGAGTCATCACACCGTGCATCTAAGCCTCAAGCATCTAAGTCCAATGACTGAAGCTGGCACCCCTAGGTCGCTTTGATGGTACTGAGGTTTGGCACTCAGACTGCGCTTTTAATGCACTTAGATTATCTGGTACTCAGGCCATGCTTTTAATGCACCGAGCATTAAAACTCTAGTACCGACTAATTCTGCTAAGTTATCTCCATATTGGCAGGTTAATCTCTTACCCCAAAGCATTTTTATTCCAGGTTTTGTGCACTTAAGTCCAACTGGCGTCCCAACGATGTTCTTATGTAATGACTTCAAGACTTGGTACTGAACTTCCTCTTTTTTTATGACTGGTGCTGGCCACCTCAGCTCACCCTTCCATGTTAACTGCAGTGAACGATCATTCTTACCTTACAAATCCAGACCCTTCCGACATAAATATTCAAAAAATACTTCCGGGGGGGACTCTTAATACCCCACATACATATTCCTATTTAATAAAGGTCTTTATTTTCCTTTACAGGATTGCTTGTAGAAGAAGGACATCCAAGACAAATAGAAAAAGATTTCCAATCAGGGGACTCGTGGATAAAAAGAAATACTCTTATAGTGGGTATAGGATTGTCACAACCCAAAACAGGGGCCATGACCGGCGCTAGGGAACGAAAATTCTTTCGAATTCGGAACTCGTAGCAAGCCTAAAAATAAATAAAAACATGCAATAATAATAATAACATAGTTAAAATAATCTGCAGCGGAAATAAATCATAAATAAAACAAAATAATAATCCTCCTCGGGATTTAAATCAATAACTTATCTCATATATATAAATGAGCTTTTAATACAAACTCAGTTCAAAAATTTAAAGTACATAACTCATACAAATATATATTACAACATCATTTTTCAATTTTACAACTACTGTAGTGTCTAGATTTGTAATATCCCGTGTTTTTAAATATTTTTATACTGTACCGGGATATGCAGTATTAATAATTTCTGTATATTATATGATATTTTTACGAGTTGATGTGTATTTAAAACCTATTTTAATTACTGTGTATTATTTTCAGTGTTTTACGTAAAATTTTCCCGGGACTTGCATTTTCGGGGGAAATTTTCACGTAAATAATTTATTATTAATTATTTTAAATATATTTTTGGACTTGCATGAACTCATACGTATTTTTAAAATACTAAAAAAAGCCTATGTGTGTGTATATTTATTTAATTAGGGTTTAATGTATTACCCTAATATTTTATTATTTATTTATTTATTTATTGTTATTTAATTATTTTATTTATTATTAAATTATTAAAATTATTTTATTATTATTTTATTATTATTTAATTAAATTATTTTCTTTTTATTTTTATTTTTCTTTTTTTTTCCTTTTTCTTTTCTTTTTCTTTTCTTTCTTTCTTTTTCTTTTTCTTTTTCTTCTTCTTCTTTCTTTCTCTCTCGCGCCCGACCACCACCCACCTCACCCCTCACCGCTGCAACTCCGGTCACCTACCGTCGGTGTGCCTCCCGGCTTGCCACCGTCGTTCCCAGCCATCCCCCGTTACTAGCAGCTCCCTTCCCCGGCGCCGGCAGCCCCATTTTCCTCTTTTGGCCGAAAATCTTCCCTTTGTCGTTTCTCCCATTTTCGGCCACCGTTTTCGACACCGCCGGTCTCTTTCTTCTCCTTGAGCTCAGGTGAGTGTGATTCTAGCTTTGGTTTGAGCTAAAATGGTTTAGATTTGCTTAGGTTTCGAATTTTCAATTTCGGTCACATTAGGGTTTTTGATTTTTTTTTAGCTTCGAATTGGTTGATTCATGAAAACTCCCTTCACAAATGTTGTTCCTAGTATCTCAATCTACATGTATGAATTTTTTTGGAATTTTTGGAGATTTTTTGGATTTTTGGGTATTTTTGAATATTTTAATATTATTTTCTAATTTTCTGAAATTAATTATTTAAATTATGAAATTGGAGTTTATGGTTAAATTAGGGGTTGAAATGAATTATAGTAATTTATTTGGAATTTTTATGAATTTCTAAGTATTTATTTTGAATTATTGAAGTTTATGTGATTTTGAGAAAATTAGGTTAAATGTGTTTTTATTTGAATTTAATTGGTTAATTGAGTTTAATTATTGATATTATTGATAAATATGTTGAGAAAATTAATTTTGGATAATTGTATAATTTTTGGTGAATTTTTGAAGTAATTTAAGTATATTTATATATATAGGGGTATTTTGGTAATTTTACCCTAAATTGGCTAAAAATGTAATTTAATTGGTTTTAATAGTTATTTAAGGTATAAAAATGATTTCTACAAATTAATTAGTATTTTTAACTAATTAAAACTATTTTTCGTGAATTATTTTCAATTATATATATAATATACGGTTTTACTAATAAAATGAGTTTTATTCGATTTTTACAGTGTTTTAAGGTTAATTATGTAATTTCTACCTATAAAATGTATTTCTAGGTTTTAAGAGTATTTTTGGTATTTCTGAATTATTCTGTGTTGTGGACCCCGGTCGGTAGATTGTAGTCTGGAGTCCGACCGAGGGGTTATGGATTTGTGTTGAGCTTATTTTTCGAAGTGTATTTCCTTACAGGGTCGGCTCTACTCTTTTGAGTAGAGAGATATCTGTTTTACAAGGGAGGTTCTGTCGGATTTTCGATAGAATTCTCGTAAAACATGATGTCCAGTCGAACCCTGATATCGATTCTGTGTTTAATACTCTAGATCGAATTCTAGGATTTCTGTTAGGGTTTATTCTGATGTCCATTATTTATTGCTTGTTTAGTTGTGCCGAGACCGAGGGCTAGTGGATCAGGCCCGTCGGACCCGTCTCGTGGAGCGCATTAGGTGAGTTACTATACTATATATATATGCCTTAGGATGCATGATTTTAGAAATATACGTTTTATTTCGATTAAATTGCATAAATAACGTGATTTGTATTTAAGTATATTTTTGGTATATATTAAATTATATGCATGTTTTGTAAATAAAATATACTTAAAATGTTTTTAAATATATTTCCAACTTAATTTATAATTCGATTGAATTCATTTGACGTATATATACTCGAAATATACCTGGTTTACTTTTGGTATATTTCTGGTATATATATGGATTATATTGTTATTTCATTTACATTCATGCATCATTTATTTTTGTGAATGAATGTTTTATATTATTAATGATGAAGGATATCGATAGAACATGCTACCTAGTGGGCAGCACTAGGACCGAGTACGTATCGGTACGCCTATAGTATTTAGGCTATATTACTAACTTATTTGTGGATATTGATTGAATGTGATTATTGATATGTGTGAGATATGGTTTGGAGGTGTGATTGCTGGAGCTCGGTTGACCAAGTGTCTCGGGGCCAATCACACAAGCAATCAGACTGCTGGAGCTTGGTTGACTTAGTGTCTCGGGGCCAGTCTACTATTTAAATGGATTAAGTGGATATATTTGGAATAAGTGAGCCTGTATGGCTAGAGTGTTGTTTAACACTATTTTCAGAGGTTGCGATACTCTAGGGTTCTATGTGATCCTTCATAAAAGATGATTTCTAATACAAATATATATAAAAATGATTTTTCTGCATCTGTGTGAAATTGTCTATATATATATTAGATACATATATACTGTTGACTGTATGCATTATCACTTAGTGTGTATGTATATATATTATAGTAATTCACTCAATGAGGTCTGACTCCCCTCCGTTGACTATTTTTCAGGAGAGTCAACTTCTTCAGACCTCAGTAGCAGGTCGATACGCCGGATTTCTTCCTCCCCAGCTTCTTTGTGTAAATTATCTACTTGAGTCTTATTTATTTTATCTAGACACTGCAGTAGTTGTGAATTAAAGTATTGGATTTCATGTATTTTATTTAAAGAGATGTATTATATTGAAACTGGATTTGTATTAAAGAGATTATATATATATGTGATGAGATGAGATTTGATTTAAATCCAGTGATAAAAATGTTAGTACGATATTTAAGATTTTTATTTTCCGCTGCATATATATATTATGGTTATTGTTATTATTGCATGATTTATTTTATTTTTAGGCTTGCTACGGGTTCCGGATTCGAAAGAATTCCCATTCCCTAGCACCGGTCATGGCCCCTGTTTTGGGTCGTGACAAGATTATAAAAATAAAACTCAAGTGAGCAGTTTACATAATGAAGCCGGGGCAGAAGAAACCCTGCGTACAAGTCTGCTACTGAGGTCTGATGAAGATGACTCTCCTGAAAAATAGTCAACGAAGGGGAGTCAGACCTCACTGAGTGAATTACTATAATATATATACATGCATACTAAATGACAATGCACACAGTCAATAGTATATATATTACATATGTATACAAGCAAATACACACAAATGCAATAAAATCATTTTATATATTTTTATTGAAAATCACAGTTTATGAAGGATCAAATAGAACCCTAGAAAATCGCAATCTTAAAACAGAGTTGGATAACACTCTAGCCATACAGGCTCACTTATTCTAAATATATTTACTTATTCCATTTGGACAGTAGATTGGCCCTGAGACACTAAGTCAACCGAGCTCCAGCAGTCTGACTGTCAGTATGATTGGTCCCGAGAAACTTGGTCAACCAAGCTCTAGCAATCACACTCTCAAATCATATCTCACACATCAATTAATCAAATCCAATTAATATCCACAAATGGTTAGTAACATAGCCTAAATGCTATCAGCGTACCGGTACGTACTCGGTCCTAGTGCTGCCCATTAGGTAGCACGTTCTATTGGTATTCTTCATTAAAATATAAAACATACATTCATAAAAATAAATGATGCATGAATTTAAATAAAATAGTAACATAAATCATAAATATACTAGAAATATACCAAAAGTAAACCTGGTATATTTCGAGTATATATACATCAAATAAATCAAACTAAATTACAAAATAAACTAGAAATATATTCAAAAACATTTTAAACATAATTTATTAATAAAACATACATGTAGCTTAAAATATACCAAAAATAAACCAAAAATAAATTAAAAGTAAACTTAAGTACTAATTAAACCATTATGCATATTTAATCAAAATAACACATATATTTCTAAAATCATGCATCCTAGAGCACATATATATAAAATAGCAACTCACTATTTATTGCGCTCCTCGAGATGGGTCCGATGGGCCTGGTCCACTAGGCCTTGGTCTCGGCACAACTAAATAAACAAATAATGACAGGAATCAAAATAAATCTAACAGAAGTTCTAAAGACTTGATGTAGATTACCAGACACAGAATTAAATCAGAGTTCGACCGGACATCACGTTTTACGAGAATTCTATCGAAAATCCGGTAGAACCTCCCTTGTAAAATGAACATCTCTCTACTCAAAGAGTAGAGTCAGCCCTGCAAAGAAACACACTTCGAAAATAACACAGAATTCTCAATCAAAATCCTTCGGTTGGACTCCAAACTACAAATCACCGATCGAGATCCACCATTCACAGAATATTTACAAAATACCAAAAATGCCCTTATATAATAAAAATACATTTTATAAGTAGAAATTACGTAATTAACCCTAAAACACAGTAAAAACCGATAAAAACTCATTTTATTAGAAAAATCGTATATTATACATATAATTTGAAAATAATTTACGAAAAATAGTTTTAATTAGTTAAAAATACTAAATAATTTGTAAAAATCATTTTTATACCCTAAATAACTATTAAAACAGATTTAATTATATTTTTAGCCAATTTAGGATAAAATTACCAAAATACCCCTATATATATAAATATACTAAAATTAATCCAAAAATTCACCAAAAATAATATAATTGCACAAAATTAATTTTCTCAACATATATTTCAATAATATCAATAAATATACTCAATTAAGCAATTAATTTCAATTAAACACATAATTAACCCTATTTTCTCAAAATTACATAAACTAGATAAATTCAAAATAAATACATAGAAATTCACAAAAATTAAAAATAAATTCCTATAATTCATTTCAACACCTATAATTACCATAAAACACAATTTCATAATTTAATTAATTAATTAATTTTCAAAAATTAGAAAATAATCAAAAATACCCAAAAATCAAAATAAATTCCAAAAATTCACATAGGTAGATTGAGCTAAGGGGAGCAACATTTGTTAAGGTACTTTTCATGAATCATAAGGGAAAAGCTCAAAAAAATTCGAAAAGTCAATATGGCCGAAATAGAAAAATCGAAAAACAGAGAAATTGAGGAAGTTAGAGCTCAAACCGAAGCTTGGATCAAGTTCACCAAAGCTTGAGGAGCTCAAGGACACCGGAATTGCGAAGAATAATGGCCAGAGGAGGAAGAACGGTGAAAAGCTTGAATTTCGACCAAAAATGGTAGAAATGGACTTGGCCGACGTCAGGGAAGATGACAGGGGTGGCGGAGCTGCTCGAGAAGACGGCGACACACCAGGAGGCACTCTGAACGGTGGCGAACAGAAGTTACAAATGGTGAGGGCAAGGGTTGATGGAGAAGGGTCGGGAAAGGAGAAGAAGAAAATAGGGAAATTTGTGTTTTTTGTATATATATATATATATATATATATATATATATATATTATAATAATAATAACTTTAATACTTTATAACATAAAATATTAATATAATACTTAGAAAAATCACACACCACATATATAAAAATAAACTTAATATACATATACATATACATATATATATAACACACATTAACTTAATACAATTATATAATATATCTTTAATTAAAAATAAACCCCAAAGGTTAAATAAAAATATCTATGCATGTATATGTATATATGTTAATATGCAAAAATATAATCATGCATGATAGCATGCAATTTAATAAAACAAGCTAACATAAGTAAGTACTTAATTATTTAGGTCTTATTTTCCCAAAAATGTAAATCGCGAAAATTTTTTTCGTAAATCCTTTAAAATTCTTAAAACAAATAAAAATGACTTTAATAAATAACAAGCTAATTAAATAATACATATATATATATATATATATTATTAACACTGCATATCCCGATGTAACATAAAAATATTTTAAAAACTCGGGATATTACAGTCTTCCCCCCTTACAAGAATTCATCCCCGAATTCCAGAAAAGAATAATTACAAGATCAAGAAGGGAAGAGATATGGGTAAGAAGCTCGCATCTCAACTTCAGTCTCCCACGTATGCTCCTCAACTCTGTTGCTATGCCACAGAACCTTGACCATCGGAATCTGCTTCGATCGCAACTGTCGAACTTAATAGTCAACGATCGCCACAGGTTCTTCCACAAATGTTAAATCTTCATTCACTTCTACACTATCAGGTTGCAACACGTGTGAAGGGTCTGAGATATACTTCCTCAGCATCGAGATATGGAATACCGGATGCACCTGTGACATACTTGGGGACAAAGCCAACTGATGTGCAACAATGCCAACTCTCTTCAGAATCTCGAACGGTCTGATATATCTCGATGCCAACTTACCCTTCCTACCAAATCTCATCACACCCTTCATCGGAGACACCTTCAAAAAAATATAGTCTCCTACCTGAAACTCCACATCTCTACGCCTAGGATCCGCATAGCTCATCTGCCTGCTAACTGTGGTCTCTAATCTGCACTTAATCACGGTGACTTTCTCTGCAGCATCCTGAACCATCTCAGGTCCATTCAAAACTCTCTCACAAATTTCATCCCAACTCAGAGGGGATCTACACTTCTTTCCATACAACGCCTCATACGGTGCCATACCAATACTGCTATGGTAGCTATTATTATATGTGAACTCAGCAAGAGGCAAATGATCATCCCAGCTACCTCCCAAATCCAGGACACACATCCTCAACATATCTTCCAGTGTCTGGATCGTCCTCTCAGACTGACCATCTATCTGAGGATGAAAAGCAGTACTGAAATCCAACCTAGTGCCCATCACTTCTTGTAACTTCTGCCAAATTAATGAGAGGTAAAAACTAAACCTCTGTCTGACACAATGGACACAGGTACTCCATGAAGGCACATAATATGCTTCATATATAGCTTCGCCAATCTAGCTGCAGAATAGGTGGCTTTCACAGGCAAGAAATGTGCAGACTTCATCAACCTGTCTACAATCACCCAGATGGAATCGTATCCATCCTTAAAACGAGGCAAACCTACCACAAAATCCATAGCTATCCTTTCCCACTTCCACTCGGGAATAGGAAGAGGCTGAAGCTTCCTAGAAGGCTTTTGATGTTCAGCTTTCACTTGCTGACACGTCATGCACTTAGCAATATAATCAGCGACATCCTTCTTCAATCCGTCCTACCAGCATAAATCTCTGATACTGTGGTACATCTTAGTGACACCCGGATGTACGCTATAAGCTATAGAATGTGCTTCCTCTAGGATCTGTTCTCTCAAATCATCCATATCAGGAACACACAATCTACCACTGATCCACAACACACCATCATCATCGAGTGTGAAATTAGTGAACTTCCCTGCTCGAACATTCTCTGCAAGCTCTTCTAGAATAGGATCTCGGCTTTGAGCTGCTTTAATCCTATCCCTCAGTACAGATCGCACCTTAAATTAAGCTAGTAGTCCACCTGACTTGCTGATCTTCATCATCAGACCTTGATCCACCAACAGATGCAACTCTTGGATCAACGGTCTCCTCTCAACACTGATGTGAGCAAGACTGCCTGAGGACTTTTTACTCAAGGCATCTGCTACCACATTAGCCTTGCCCGGATGATATAAAATCTCACAGTCATAATCCTTTAACAATTCCAACCATCTCCTCTGCCTCAGATTCAGATCTCTCTGCTGGAAAATGTACTTAAGGCTCTTGTGATCAGTAAAAATCTCACAAGTCACCCCATACAGATAATGTCTCCAAATCTTCAGAGCAAAGATCACTGCAGCCATTTCAAGGTCATGTGTAGGATAGTTCTGCTCATGCTTCTTTAACTACCTCGAAGCATAGGCTATCACCCTACCATTCTGCATCAACACACAACCAAGGCCAACTCTAGAGGCATCACAATAAACTGTGAACTTGTCCACATTATTAGGCAAAGCTAACACTGGGGCTGTGGTCAATTTCTTCTTCAACAACTGAAAACTATTCTCACAAGCTTCTGACCACTCAAATCTAACATTCTTCTGAGTCAAGCGAGTCATAGGGGCTGCAATTCTAGAAAAATCCTTCACAAACAGCCTATAATACCCTGCTAAACCCAGAAAACTCCGAATCTCAATAACAGAATTCGGTCTAGGCCACTCAGACACTGCCTCAATCTTCTGTGGATTAACCTAGATACCTTCTTTAGACACTACGTGTCCAAGAAAAGAAACACTCTCCATCAAGAAATCACACTTCAAGAATTTAGCATAAAGCTGATGATCTCTCAGTGTATGTAGTACAGTCCTCAAATGATATACATGCTCCTCCATACTCCTTGAATAAACCAATATATCATTAATGAAGACTACCACAAACTGATCCACATACGGTCTGAATACCCTGTTCATTAGGTCCATAAAAGTTACTGGTGCATTAGTCAAACCAAAAGACATCACCAGAAACTCATAATGGCCATATCGAGTACGGAATGCCATTTTAGGAACATCGGGTTCACTAATTCGCAACTGATGATAACCCGACCTTAAATCAATCTTGGAGAAGAATTGTGCACCTTGTAGCTGATCAAATAAGTTATTTATCCTCGGGAGAGGATACTTGTTCTTCACTATCACCTTGTTCAGCTCTCTGTAGTCAATGCACAGTCTCAGGGTACCATCCTTCTTCTTCACAAACAGGACTGGTGCACCCCAAGGAGAGACACTAGGTCTAATAAAACGCTTATCCAATAACTCTTATAATTGCTCTTTCAACTCTACAGGAGCCATTCTGTAGGGTGGCATAGATATAGGAGTAGTACCTGGAACCACATCTATACAGAACTCAATCTCCCTGTGAGGTGGTAAACCTGGTAACTCCTCAGGAAAAACATCAGGAAACTCATAGGCAACAGGAACATTTGTGAGTGACAACTTCTTCACTGAAGTATCCCTGACCAATGCCAAATATCCCTGACATCCTTTCCTCAGCAGCTTCCTAACCGTAATAGCAGAAATAAGATTCTGAGGTGCTGAACTCCCATCGCCCAAAAACTTAAATTCTTCTTCATTAAGAATTCTGAAAGTCACCTCTTCATTCCAATAATCTACTATGGCATAGTGATGAGATAACCAATCCATACCCAGAATAACATCAAACTCCATCACATCCAACATAATCAATTCAGCAAACAATTCTCTACCTCCCACGAGAACTGGACAACCAGAAAGAACAATGTCGGTGTCCAACGAATCGCTCAGAGGAGTGGCAACAGACAAAGGGAAAGCCATCCTCGAAGCTTGCCAACAAGACTTAGAAGCAAAAATGGAAGAAATGAACGAATGCGTGGCACCCGGATCAAACAGAACCCATGCATCCAGGTAACAAATAGAAACAATACCTGCCACGACTGCATTAGATGCCTGAGCATCCTGTTGAGTAAGGTGGAAGACTCTGGCTTGACCTCAACCTCCCTGCTGACTGGTAGAAGCCTGGCCAACACCTCTGGCACCTCCTCTAGTACCTCTGCCACGACTCTGCTGTGGAACAAGCTGAGTGGAACTCTGATGCTAGGCTGGAGGCAACTGAAATGGTACGGGTGCAACATTAGCAATCGACTACTGTGGAAATCACAGAATTTGCGGCTGCAGATACCCAGAGTAAGGATATGATCTGGCATAATCTCCCGTCTGCCCACATCTTAAGTATGTCAGTGGTGTCAGGTAACACGGTCCCTGATGGACTCTACCGTAGGTCTGGCAAACACAGGCAGTTGATCTAGAACTACGACCACTGCTGCTACTTGAAGCACCTGACTCGAATTTGAACGGTCTACGCTGACCTCCACGGTCATGTATACTGCTTTGATGCACTCGCTGCTGCTGCTTCTGACTCTGCTGAGTCAGACATCTCTGCTGACTACTCGAACCAACATGAAAATTAAAATACGGAGTAGTCTGCAATCCACTCGGCTGAACTCCCAGCTAGTAATAATCAGGCATCGCTCCCTGCCTAACTAGCCTCAACTCAATCTCCTTGGCCAACTCAATCACAGACTCTAGAGTAAGGCCTGCTGTAGGCATACCAGCAAATGCAGAACCTAATATGGTGACGTAGGTAGTGACTGCGAAATACTGATCTCACATCAGATCCTCGGCATATCTACCCAGCCAAAGAAACTCTCGAGTGTACTCCTCTACTGATTGATCACTACAAGAAATGTTGGTCAATCGGAGATGATAACTCATATGGAGAGGCTCTGGATAAAATCTCCTTATAAATCGCTCTCGAAACTGAGCCCAAGTCATCGTCATCATATAGGGCTAGATCATCTGAATAAACCAGTCTAAGGCTGGTCCCTTAACAGACAGCTCGATGATCATGATTCGCTGGTACTCGATGTGAGCAGTCTGAGTCTGAGTCTCGATCGTGTGCAGAAAGTCTAACGGATTGAAAGTCCCATCGAAGGCGATCCTACCAACTTTGGCATAAAACTGAGTTGCCTCAGGGTCAGACATACCCTGCTGATAGGCAAGCTGAACAACTGGAGGTGCAGGAACATCAAACTTAGGCTCTACAGGCTCCTCGTCCTGTATCACTCTTTGTCTACGGTGACCTGCCGCTCCCCGAGGTCTACCTCTACCACGACCTCTGCGTCTAATTGGCTTCTCAGGAGGTAAAACCTCATCCTAAAAAGACTCATCATCCTCGGCCTCAACGACCGGTAGAGCAACACGCGCTCACCTCCTCATTCTGAAAAGACAACAGAACGATTCAAACAAAATAGACAACGGAGGAATAACGCAGAAAACTAAGTCAAGGAATACTTATCAAGACATACTCGAACCTAATTCATTGTAGTAGTTACCAAAAGAAAACACAACTAAGAAGACTAGGGCCACAACTCACACAACTAAGGCACTGACACAAAACTCTGCTCTGATACCAACTTTGTCACGACCCAAAATAAGGGCTATGACCGGCGCTAGGGAATGGGAATTCTTTCGAATCCGGAACCCGTAGCAAGCCTAAAAATAAATAAAAATATGCAATAATAATAATAATATAGTTAAAATAATCTGCAGCGGAAATAAATCATAAATAAAACAAAATAATAATCCTCCTCGGGATTTAAATCAATAAGTTATCTCATATATATAAATGAGCTTTTAATACAAACTCAGTTTAAATATTTAAAGTACATAACTCATACAAATAAATATTATAACATCCTTTTTCAATTTTACAACTATTATAGTGTCTAGATTATAAAAATAAAACTCAAGTGAGCAGTTTACATAATAAAGCTGGGGTAGAAGAAATCCTGCGTACAGGTCTGCTACTGAGGTCTGATGAAGATGACTCTCCTGAAAAATAGTCAACGGAGGAGAGTCAGACCTCACTGAGTGAATTACTATAATATATATACATGCATACTAAATGACAATGCACACAGTCAATAGTATATATATTACATATGTATACAAGCAAATACACACAGATGCAATAAAATCATGTTATATATTTTTATTGAAAATCACGGTTTATGAAGGATCAAATATAACCCTAGAAAATCGCAACCTCAAAATAGAGTTAGACAACACTCTAGCCATACAGGCTCACTTATTCCAAATATATTCACTTATTTCATTTGCACAGTAGACTGGCCCCGAGACACTAAGTCAACCGAGCTCCAGCAGTCTGACTGTCAGTGTGATTAGCCCCGAGACACTTGGTCAACCGAGCTCCAACAATCACACTCCCAAATAATATCTCACACATCAATTAATCAAATCCAATTAAAATCCACAAATGGTTAGTAACATAGCCTAAATGCTATCAGCGTACCGGTACGTACTCGATTCTAGTGTTGCCCACTAAGTAGCACATTCTATTGATATCCTTTCTTAAAATATAAAACATACATTCATAAAAATAAATGATGCATGAATTTAAATAAAATAGTAACATAAATCATATATATACTAGAAATATACCAAAAATAAACCAGGTATATTTCGAGTATATATACGTCAAATAAATCGAATTAAATTACAAAATAAACTAGAAATATATTCAAAAACATTTTAAACATAATTTATTAATAAAACATACATGTAGTTTAAAATATACCAAAAATAAACCAAAAATAAACTAAAAGTAAACTTAAGCACTAATTAAACCATTATGCATATTTAATCAAAATAACACATATATTTTTAAAATCATGCATCCTAGAGCACATATATATAAAATAGCAACTCACTATTTATTGCGCTCCTCGAGATGGGTCCGATGGGCCTGGTCCACTAGGCCTCGGTCTCGGCGCAACTAAATAAACAAATAATGACAGGAATCAAAATAAATCTAATAGAAGTTCTAAAGACTCGATCTAAATTACCAGACACAGAATTAAATCAGAGTTCGACCGGACATCACGTTTTACGAGAATTCTATCAAAAATTCGACAGAACTTCCCCTGTAAAACGAACATCTTTCTACTCAAAGAGTAGAGCCAACCTTGTAAAGAAACACACTTCGAAAATAACACAGAATTCTCAATGAAAATCTATCGGTCGGACTCCAAACTACAAATCACCGACTGAGATCCACCATTCACAGAATATTTACAAAATATCGAAAATGTCCTTATATAATAAAAATACATTTTATAAGTGGAAATTATGTAATTAACCATAAAACACAGTAAAAACCGATAAAAACTCATTTTATTAGAAAAATCGTATATTATACATATAATTTGAAAATAATTTACGAAAAATAGTTTTAATTATTTAAAAATATTAAATAATTTGTAGAAATCATTTTTATACCCTAAATAACTATTAAAACAGATTTAATTATATTTTTAGCCAATTTTGGGATAAAATTACCAAAATACCCCTATATATATAAATATACTAAAATTAATCCAAAAATTCACCAAAAATAATATAATTGCTCAAAATTAATTTTCTCAATATATATTTCAATAATATCAATAAATATACTCAATTAAGCAATTAATTTCAATTAAACACATAATTAACCCTATTTTCTCAAAATTACATAAACTAGATAAATTCAAAATAAATACATAGAAATTCACAAAAATTAAAAATAAATTCCTATAATTCATTTCAACACCTATAATTACCATAAGACACAATTTCATAATTTAATTAATTAATTTTCAAAAATTAGAAAATAATCAAAAATACCCAAAAATCAAAATAAATTCTAAAAATTCTACAAAAGTTCACATAGGTAGATTGAGCTAAGGGGAGCAACATTTGTTAAGGTACTTTTCATGAATCACAGGGGAAAAGCTCAAAAAAATTCAAAAATTCAATATGGCCGAAATAGATAAATCGAAAAACAGTAAAATTAAGGAAGTTAGAGCTCAAACTGAAGCTTGGATCAAGTTCACCAAAGTTTGAGGAGCTCAAGGATACCAGAATTGCGAAGAATAATGGCTGGAGGAGGAAGAAGGGTGAAAAGCTTGAATTTCGGCAAAAAATGGTGGAAATGGACTTGGCGGGCGTCGGGGAAAATGACAGGGACGGTGGAGCTGCTCGAGAAGATGGCGGCACACCAGGAGGTACTCTGAACGGCGGCGAACAGAAGTTATAGATGGTGAGGGCGAGGGTTGATGGAGAAGGGCCGGGAAAGGAGAAGAAGAAAATAGGGAAATTTGTGTTTTTTGTATATATATATATATATTATAATAATAATATAACTTTAATACTTTATAACATAAAATATTAATATAATACTTAAAAAAATCACACACCACATATATAAAAATCAACTTAATATTATATACATATACATATATATATAACACACATTAACTTAATACAATTATATAATATATCTTTAATTAAAAATAAACCCCAAAGGTTAAATAAAAATATCTATGCATGTATATGTATATATGTTAATATGCAAAAATATAATCATGCATGATAGCATGCAATTTAATAAAACAAGCTAATGTAAGTAAGTACTTAATTATTTAGGTCTTATTTTCTCAAAAATGTAAATTGCGGGAAAATTTTACGTAAATCCTTTAAAATTCTTAAAATAAATAAAAATGACTTTAATAAATAACAAGCTAATTAAATAATAAATATATATATATAAATTATTAACACTGCATATCCCGTGTAATATAAAAATATTTTAAAAACTCGGGATATTACAAGGATTTTTTATAAAGAAGAATCATATTTCTCTCAAGTTCGAACATCAACATCTCTATAAATAGAATTTCATATCCCTCATTCTCATTATTATATTCTCCCATATTTTCATTGTTCTTTTTCTCTTTCTAAACTCTTTCTATATGTTCTGACTTAGACATCCGAGGGTTTGTAGGGTTTCCCCTACCTCTCACATTGTCCTTTGTTGATCACTTACAGGGTTCCAGCTTAAGAGTTCTTTTTTTTTTTTTTAAAAAAAAAGTTTTTCCCTCACATTTAATAAAAGAAATTAAAAAATAGTGCTAATAAAAAAATATCATCTTCATTTATTTTTTTCACTGTTGCATTTAATTTGATGACTGCTTATTATAGTGAATTGTTAAATACTTTATAAATGGAGCCAAGTTGTTTGTTTCATGTAATTAGCATCCAAGGTTTGTTTTCTTTTTTTTTTTTAATAAGGTTTTAGGAATTAAGAATAACTTTTTGCATAAACATTTGTAAAGTTAATGTCACATTAAAAAATATAAACCTACTATCATAGCTTGCTTTTGCTAAGTTCTTATTTCTGAAAGTTAAAGATGAACATAATTATACAATTTTTTTCTTAATATGTTGTTGCCTTGAACTTTAATATTTTTCTTTTTGCTCTTCTTAATATAATAGCTGGTCATATAAGCCTTTTAATCAGTGGAAAAATAGTTATCCAGATCCTAACTCCACGAAATTCAATGTTTTTTGCTTTTGAGTTCTAACCTTAATTTTTTTTAACAGTATAAGTCTTGTTTTGAGGCTTTAGATGAATGAAAAAGAATATTTAAACTTAAACATCTAAAAGAAAAACATAAGGTAATGATATAAGTTAATGGAAAGTGATTTAATTAGGAAATAATTAATTAATGGGAGAAATAATATAGACTTTAATAATGTAATATTTACTAAAATTAACTAGATATTTTAACCATTAAATGTGTTTTAATCAATGGTTAAAATTTTGTATAAAATATATTAAGTTTATACCTGTGTAATTGGATTCCCATTCTTTTTTTTTTCCAAAAAAAAGGAATTTTTCACTAAACACCATAAATGTAAAATGTTCCAATTTTTTTGTCATAAATTTGCAAAAGATCCAAATATTGAATTATATCAAATTTTAAATTTAATAATTTTAGAGCTTAATATTTAGTATATAGACTATTTCCTAAATAAGTAACCATGAAATACTAATTTTGTTTTAATAATATATTTTTAAATATTTTTTTACGTTTCCTATAAATAATATATTATATATAAAATTAAATTATTAATATATAAATATTATAAGTTAGCTCATTGTAGGCGGTGGTTTTGGTCGCGTGCTTAAGTGTTGGCGACCACGGTACTATGTGAACTCGGAGCTCACTAGGAAATACATAATGGATTAGGGGTTCAAAACGGAGATGGAGTCGCCACTCGGATGAAAGCTGTGACACACTGTATAATAACTGGATTCCACAGTGGTTCCTATAAGTCGTCATCAAAGATCGGATTCGGAAACTGGGTATGGGCTTTTGGAATGCCCACCTAACTTTGCGGTTGGCCTCTATATGTGTTTTGTATTTTATTACCTTTGATTATTAATTTATTTCCTTATTAACATGTAAATCGCGATTGGTTTCTAATTTTATATTTTATTCTAAGTTTGCACATTAATCCCATTTTATGCTTAAATCCCCGACATTTAATCACAAATAAATAAATAAAACAAATGAAAAAAATTTACAACCATTCATTCCAAATAAAAGGGGAGAGGGATTAAGGATTACAACTTTTGGTGTAAATAAATATAAAAATACTAAAAATAAACCATACATAAACCAAAAATAAACTAATTAATTATACAAATTAATACTCTAAAAATGATAAATAATGCAAACATCTAGTGATTAAAAATCACCAAAAATTCCTACAACACATACAAGTTAATTCCATACAACAACAATAATAATATTTACAAATCATCAACAAATGATATTCAAAAAAATAAATGAAAATAAACTCATAAAATAGTCCACTAAATAACAAAAAAAAAAATAACATAGAAACAATGTTGATCAACATAAGGAGCATGTGTAATCTCACGAAATATAACAAATTAAACAAGGAAATCATGTCAAACATGCAAAATACTAGTTAAAAATCAAGGCATAAACAAGCAGAGTTCTGTTAAAGGGGCATCGCCTCTTCAAAGAGGTGTCACCTCCTGACCAAGAGGCAACGTCTCATCATCTCATCACAAAGAAGCGACACCTTTATAAAGAGACATTGCCTCTTCAACAAAGGGAGGAACATTTTACATTTCTTAAATCCTAAGAAACATGATGAGTAAGCATGTAAATGAGAAATAGACGCAAATATACAAGTATCAACAATCAATATTCAATATCTAATGTAACTACACTTCTCTATAACTTTAAATAAGTAATATAACTCAAGAAAACACACAAAAGAGCAACAAATCAAGGTTCTAATAAAGATGAAGAACCAAAAGCAAAAAAATGAAGAGACTCACTGTCTTGGACGAGCTGATGATCCTAACTGAGCCCTCAAATATTGGTTGATGGAGGAATGGCTTTAAATGCAAGTAAGTTCCCTCTTCTTCTCAAGAATTAAGTACTTTAAGCTTCAAAGTCCCTTAAGATTCAAAGTCCCTTCCCTCTTCTTCCTCATTTCTTCTTTTCTTTTTTTTCTCTCCCTCTTTTCCTCTGTTTTTTTCTCTTTCAGACATTTTTTTTCTAGCCATTAGCCAAAAAACCTCCTTTCTTTTGCCCCCTACATTCGTTTTTAAAGCCCCTCCTATTTTCTCCTTTTTTAAAATCCCAAAAACCCATTCTTACCCTCTCCCATTGCCTTTTTTCATTCCCTAGGCCCTTTCTTACCTTTTTCTTCTTTCCTTTACGTCAAAAAATGACCAAATTTCAACAGGTGGGCTTCTAACCATTGCCATTAATAGTATTTAATGCTACAGAGAGTGGGTGTGAAGAGGTGGTGCCTCTTTGATGAGGCATCACCTCATCAATGCCTAGGGTGAAAAGGCGACGCCTCTTCGTTGAGGCGATTACCTCTTCAACTAGGCCAGGTCAGGGCCCATGGGTCAAGAGGTGATGGGCATGGGCATGGGCTTTAGCTTAGTGTTTGGGATTAGATATGGTTTTTATGGGTTTGGCTTAGTGTTTAGGCTTTCAGAGTCAATTTTAGAGCAGTCTCGAGCTCCCCTTGCATTCAAAACTCAAACTTTCTCATCATCGAGCTTTCATTGTGAGCCGATCAAATTGACAGTGTCCATAGTTTGCCTCCTTGGTTTTTTAAAAAATTGAATTTTCTGAAAATAATTTTTTGAAAAAGTAACATGCACATCAAACAATAAAAAGTAAAAATGACATACCTGACTTGTGAGCTTTGCTCGGGCCATCAGCCTCTAAAATTCAAACCCAAAAGGTCAAACTTCATCTTCAGAATGTGATCATGATCCTCGAGTTTTTCTGGCCCGATCAGTCACTCATTAATAATTTTAGCGTGAATCTTAAGTATGGCCCAATCTTCACTCAATAGAGACAAAAGAGAAACGTAGTTGTGATCCTCAAGTTAAGCTAATTTGATCAACTACTTATTATAATTTAGCATGATTCCTAAGTTTTCCTAGCTCGAGAAGTCACTTAGTAGAAGAGATGAAATGTAACCGTGTACCTTAGGTTTTCCTGGCTCGATCAGTTACTCATTATAGTTTAGTGTGAATCTTGAGCACAACCCAACCTCCACTCAGTAAAAAGTGATGAAACATAACCGTGATCCTCAATTTTTCCTGGCTCGATCAATTACTCATTCTAGTTTGGCATGAATCTTGAGCATGGCCCAACCTCTACTCAGTAAAAAGAGATGAAATGTAACCATGATCCTTGGGTTTTCTTGACTTGATCAGTTACTCATTATAGTTTGGCGTGAATCTTGAGTATGGCCCAACCTCCATTTAGTAAAAAGAGATAAAACATAACCATGTTCCTTGGGTTTTCCTGGCCCGATTAATTACTCATTATAGTTTGGTGTGAATCTAAAACATGGCCTAAACTCCACTCAGTAAAAAGAGATGAAACGTAACCGTGATCCTCAGGTTTTCCTAGCCCGATCAGTTACTCATTATAGTTTGGTGTGAATCCTGAGCATGGCCCAAACTCCACTCAGTAAAAAGAGATAAAATGCAACCGTGATCATCGGGTTTTCCTGGCCTGATCAGTTACTCATTATAGTTTGGCGTAAAACCCAGGTTTTCCTGGCCCGAGAATTACTCAATAAAAAAAGAATGCACTTCAAGAATTCAAACCCGACTAGACACCTCCTGAGATGCGAACTTTAGGGATTCAAACCTGACTAGACACTTATTCTTTAGCTCACTTCAGGAATTCAAACCTGACCAAACATTTATTCTTCCACGCACTTTAGGAATTTAAACCTGACTAGATGCTTGTTCTTTTGCACACTTTGGGAATTCAAACCCAACTAGATGTTTGTTCTTCTGTACATTTCAGGAATTCAAACTCGACCAAATGCTTATTCTTCTGCGCACTTCATGAATTCAAACCCAACCAGACACTTATTCTTTTACACACTTTGGGAATTCAAACCCTACCAGACACTTATTCTTCTGCTCACTTTGGGAATTCAAACTCGACCAGACGCTTATTCTTCCACACACTTCAGGAATTCAAACCCGACCAAATGCTTATTCTTCTTGATGCTTCAATTAGAATGCATTCAAATCCAAATATTGATCTTAGGGTACACCTGAGCGGTGATGTATAAATTCTCATCATTTTTTTTTCAGCGGGCCATGGGCCATTTTGTGATTGATCTCACCAAGTGGGCCTCACCCCTTTCTCCTTATCTTCCCTTCTCTCAATTTTCCTCTCTCACCCTAACTATATAAATTCTCACTTTTCTTTTCTAGGGATCACTTTCACTTTTTCAATTCTCTCTCTTTACACTTTTCTCTCATTTCTCTCTCTCTTATTCTCTATATTCTTTGACATGGACACCGCACAGACCTTAGATTTGCCTATATAGGACCCATTGACACCTACAGTGCATCCTTCTTGGAGTTTTGGGCTTAGTATTAGAGACGAGATCCCCCTATTTGTGGATGTGCGATCCCATATTTGTGGCCTAGCTATAAGAGAGGCTAGTTCTCAATTTCTTAAATTTTTCTTCTTATTTTACTCCCTTAGCTCGATGCCCACAAGGACTTCTTGATGCAGATGATGCAATAATGGAAGGTAAGCATAAAATATGCTTTATTTTTACATGTATGCATGCTTTCATGATTTCTTATCTTTTATCGTGCTTTGACAAGATCGAGATATGGCCAGTCAGGCTAGGTTCATTGCCCTTAAGTATCAGCTTACTGCTCTTTAGGTTAAGGGCAACAAAGAGGAAAGGGTAGCTGATGAGGAGTATAAGGATAGCAGCGACAATGATAAGACTGACCCTACTGATGCTTCTACATATGAACTAGCTGATGAGCCTATGGATGAATTTGGATAATGAGGAGGCTAATGAATCTGAGAGCAATGAGAAGAGAGGACCTTTTAGAAATTTTTGTTAGCATATGGGTGTTCTGTTTAGAAACATTTGATACTTTACATTGTCATCCTTTTATGGAAACTGTAGTGGCTGTAGATAGCAATGAGGTTCCCTAGCCTCGAATGATAGCACTTTGCCTATATGCTTAGTTCTTGTTATTCTCCCTCTCTAGCAACTATGACTCAAAGATCCCTCATGTTCTGGACCAAGTGAGAGTGGAGAGTGGACTGAACCCTTTCCCTCTCATTCTGGTTGAGACTATTATTAGGCTTGATAACTTTTCTAAGACCAGGCGATTCTCTAAGAGCCCTTTTCTACTAGAGGTAAGTCTCCTCTTGCTCTTATCATCTTCTGTTGTCTATCATTCTTACCCATTTGTCACTCCTACAGGCTTGGTTGTAAGAGAAATTGAGGTTGCTTGAACTACCCAGAGATATTGCTCACTATAAGGCCAAACACTATCGCACAAGGAGACTTCATCCTGTCCTAAAAGATACTCACAGTTGGTTATCTACATTCCTTGATACTTTGATTTAGTGGATGTGCCCAAGGTGGAGACTGTAGCACATGACCTTCCGGTCCTATACTTACTATGTTCCCCTAGTCGGCCTCCATTTCGCCACCTTCTATAATCTAGCTCAGCTTTGCAGGCAATATGGACAGAAACAGTGGATTGTGGAGCTAGTGCATGAGTTTGAACTAGGGTCTCTTTCTCAGAACTTTATGGACAATCTGATTGCTACTTGGCCTCATAAAATCATCTAGAGGTTCATTCACTACAGTGCAGATCAGTCTACTGATGACCAATATAAGGCATGGATTTAACTACAATAAGTAGAAAAGGATGAATTTATAAAAAATAGAAGGACAATGGTATTACAGGCATCTAGTGCCTAGGGGTGTCATAAGAGAAGCAAACGATATTAGTTTAGTTTATGAAATTTAGTCTTTTTTATGTATTTTCTTACCGAATAGGATTTCCTTTTAAGTTAGACAGTGTGTAATAAGCATTTAATACAATGTTTTCAATAATAAAGGCAATCCATTCTATTTATTTTAAACACAATGGGATTATACAATTTTGCTTCTTATATATCTCCTGTCGCTAATTGGCTTACCCTTGAAATTTTTTCAACTAACTATTTTTTCCTCTCTCTCTCCTTTTACATGTCCTTTACTTTTACTTGGATCACCTTTTTAAGTTTTCAATCCAGCAAGACTTTTTACTTTTTTTCTTTTTTTGTCGCTAACTTTTGCCTAGGCAACATTTTTTGAGGTTTTCTCCCTAGCGAGACTTTACAGAAAATATTTCTTGAGCTTGTCCATATTGATGGGCTCTTTGAATTCATTCCCCTCTAAGTCAGACATAATAGTAGCCCCTTTTAAAAATAGCTTCTTCACTTGGTAGGGACCTTCCCAGTTCGGCTTGAACTTCCCCCGCGAATCAGTTATGATTGGTTTAGTAAGCTTTAAGACCAAGTCACCCTCTTTGATTTTGCTTGGCTTAATTTTCTTGTTATAAGCCCGAGCTATCCTTTTCTGGTACAACTGAGAGTGATACATAGCCTTCGTTCTCTTTTCATCAAACAATGTTAGTTGTGCCAATCGGCTTTCTACCCACTGATACTCAAGGATTTTAGACTCTAGGAGAACCCTTAGTGACTGAATTTTGACCTCAATCGTCAATACAGCTTCACATCCATATACTAAGGAATATGGAGTGCCTCCTATTGACGTTCTGGTAGTGGTTCTGTATCCCCATAATGTAAACTGTAGGTAACTTGCCTAATTTTTATAATTTTTCAGTATCTTAGCCAAGATTATTTTCACATTCTTATTTGCTACTTCTACAACTCTGTTCACCTGTGGTCTATAAGGAGATGATCTATGATTCTCAATCTTGTATTCTTCCAACAAAATGGTCATTTCTGCCCTAAACTAAACACTATTATCAGTAATGACCTGATGAGGTAACCCATATTAGCAAATTATATTCTTCTTTATGAACCTGACCATCTATTTTGCCTATATAGTTGTGAATGATTCAGCTTCTACCCATTTAGAGAAATAGTCAATTACCACTGTAATGTAACAATGACCATTAGATGCTTTCAGCCTTATCTCTCTGATAATGTCAATTCCCCAAACTGTAAATGGCCAAGGAGAGGTCAATCATTGAAGTTCTATAGAAGGCAGGTGACTCACATCACCATAAACTTAGCAGTTGTGACATTTTTTTACATGCCTTATGTAATTTGCCTCCATGGTTAGCCAGAAGTAAACTTGATAGGTTATCTTTTTAGCGAGGATTGTTCCATTCATATGTGGCCCACATACACCTTCATGAATTACTTCTATGATTTTCTGTGCCTCACCCTTATCGACACATCTTAAGTGTACTCTAACTAGCATCCTTTTGTATAACATCCCGTTATGGCTAATGAATTATCGTGATAACATCCTCAACGACATCCTTTCTTTTCTATCAGCTTCCTCAGGGAATTTTCTTGTATCCAGATATCGTTATAGATCATAAAACCAAGGCTTCTCTATTGGGTTGATTAAAATTATTCTGATTTCTTCATAACAAGAAATTTGGGCCCGTATTAAGATAAGAGGCTTCATTTTTACTCGTTTGCCTCCTTCCCATGTTGAAGCCAGGGTAGCTAATGAATTTGCCATTTGATTCTCCTCCCAGGGCAAGTTTACAAATTATGTGAAGGACAATAAGATCGTGGCTGAATATTCCCCATACAACTTTAGCTTATCTTCCCTCACTTCCCATTCCTTGGCGATTTGCTTCACTACCAGCATTAAATCCCCATACACTGTCACCTCTTCTGCCCCTACATTCCTGAGTGCTTTCAGAAAAAATATGTAGGCTTCATATTCATCTTGGTTATTAGTGACCTCTAATTCCAACCTCTTTGCCATCGGGATTACTTCTCCTTCTGGTGAGACTAAAATCACGCCAATGCTTACCCCTCTACTATTCACTACTCCATCAAAGTACATTTTCCAGATCTGGATTTCTATTCCCTTAGGTGTTCATTCAGAAATTCTAACTCCCATTCTTATCCATCATCTATAAGATTTTGGGCCAACAAGTTTGCCACAACTATTCCTTTTATCACCTTTTTAGTAATATAGTTTATGTTGAATTCAGTGAGTAGGACTAACCATCTGGCTAATTTCCCTATTAGTGATGGAGTCTACTAGAGATATCTAAGGGATCATGTTTAAAAACTGCTTGAATTCTATAGGATTGGAAGTATTGTTGTAGCTTCTTTGTTGCCTAAAATATAGCCGAACAGGTTTTTTCTACTAGACTATAATTGGTTTCATAGGGTACAAGCTTCTTACTCAGATAATATACAGCATGTTTAACTCTCCTTTCTCCTTCTTAAGCCAACTTTGCACCAATCATATCTTTCTCTATAGTCAAGTAGAGAATTAAGGGTTTCCCTAGTTTTGGTGACTACAAAACTAAAGGATTCATCAAATACTGCTTAATAGTTTCAAAGCCTTGCTAACACTTATCATCCCAAATAATTGACTGATTTTTCTTTAAGACCTTGAAGATTGGCTCACAAATGGTAGTTAGTTTGGCTATGAACCTGCTGATGTATTATAGCCTTTCTATAAACCCTCTGATTTCTTTCTCATTCTTTGGTGCAAATATTTCTCTGACTGCTGTGACTTTGTCTAGATGCCTTTTTGACTGACAATGTGTCTCAATAGTTTCCCAGATGTCATCTCGAAAACATATTTCTTCGGATTCAGTTTAGGGTTGTACTTTTTAGCTCTTGCCAGGAATTTGTATAAGGCTTTGAAATGCCCTTCTCTAGTCAGTGATTTCACCATCATGTCATCTACATACACTTCTATCTCTTTATGGATCAGGTCATGTAACAGCGTGGTAGCCATTCTTTGATAAGTAGTGCTTGCATTTTTTAACTCGAATGGCATAACCGTGTAACAGTAAACACCCCACTCAGTGATGAAAAAAGTCTTTAACTTGTCAATTACTGCCATCATAATCTGATTGTATCCTAAGAAGTCATCCATAAAAGAGTACATGGCACTGGAAGTTGTATTATAGACTAAGGTGTTAATGTACGATAGAGGAAAATTATCCTTAGGACAAGCCTTGTTCAAGTCCCTGTAGTCCACACACATCCTGACTTTACCATCTTTCTTAGGAACTAGGAATGTGTTAGCCAGCCACTGGGTGTTATCTACCACTTATAGGAACTTCGCTTTCAGCTGCTTTTCTACTTTTTCTTTAACTAGGAGGGCCCATTCTGATCTTAATCTTCTCTTCTTCTGCTTTATCGGTGGGATGTGAGAATATGTGGGAATCTTGTGTTCCACAATTTCTCTATCGATCCCAGGCATATCCTTATAGCCCCAAGTAAATACTTTCCATCTTCTTTTAAGAGTTTCTTTCATTTTTTCTCTCTCATCAGGAGTTAGTCAGAAGCAATAAGTATATTTCTAGGGTTATCGCTTGTGCCTAGATTAAATGATTCAGTTTGCACTGAATTAATGTCAAACATATGCATGAAATGATCATCACATATAGTATAACCATTAGGAAACACATTGCACAAGTAAGCATAATCAGACTTCATCGCATTAACTTTAGAAAGAAAAATGTCATCAGTTTCAAACAAATTAGATAGAGAAAAGTCAATGTCATCATAGATGTTATAACTCGAGTTTTTAAATATTTTTATTTTAAATCAGGATATGCAGTGTTAATAAATTTGATAATATATATTTTATTATTTAATTATTTTATGAATAATTAACGTTATTTTATGTTTATTTATAGTTTTCTATGTAAAACTTATCCCGAAACTTATTATCTTGGAAAATAATATTTTATGTTTAATGTTATTTTATTTTACTAAATTATATTGTTTCATGCATTATCATTATATATATATATATATATATATATATATATATATATATATATATATATATTGTGTGGTGTGTGTTTAATGTGTATATATAAATTTAGTTTATATTATTATAATATAAAGTTGTAATATATATATATAAAAAGAAGAAACACATTTTCTTCTTCTTCCTTCATCCCGACGTCGAGCCCTCCCCTTCCCTCACCGTCCATTTTCCCTCCATTCAGAGTGCCTCCCAGAGCGCCACCTCATCCTTTAGCTGCTCTGCCACCTCCTATTGTCTTCTCCGGCAACGTTTCACGTTGTTTTGGTCGGAAACCCGAGAGATTTCTTCTCCTCCGTTCACCGACTTTGTTGCCACCAAACTTGGTGATTCCGGTGCCATTGAACTCCCTAGACTCCATAGAAGCCGATTCCAAGCTCCTTGTAGCTTGAAAACTCGATTTGATAAGGTTTTAAGCTTGATTTCATTTTTGACTATTTATATTTCTCGATTTTTTTAAACTTTGATCTTTGAGATTCAAGCTTAGTTCCTTCACAAATTATGCTTCCCTTAGCTTAATCTACACTTTGGAATTTTTGTGGAATTTTTGGAATTTATTTTGTTTTTTATGAATTTTTTATTATTTTATTATTATTTTCTAATTTTTGTAAATTAATTAAAAAATTGTGAAATTGTGATTTTTAGTGTTTATGGTGGTTGAAATTAATTTTAGAATTTAATTTATAATTTTTTTGTAATTAATATAATTTTATTTAGTTTATGTAAATTTTGGAAATATAGGTTTTATATGTGTTTTGTTAAAATTAACTGGTTAATTGAGTATAATTGTTGATTTTATTGAATTATATATTGAGAAAATAATTTTAGAGTAATTATATAATTTTTATTGAATTTTTGAGTAATTATAGTATATTATGTGAATTTTTATATACTAGGGGTATTTTGGTAATTTGGTAATAATTTTAGTTGAATATTAAGTTTAATTGGTTTTAATAATTATTTCAAGAATAAAAATTATTTTTATAAATTATTTTATATTTTTAACTAATTAAAACTATTTTTTCAAAAATTATTTTCAAATTATATATAATATACTATTTTTGTAAATAAATGGGTTTTTAACAATTTTTAGTATGTTTTTGAACTAATTGAGTAAATTGGATTTATAAAATGAATTTTCATTAACGTTGGTGTATTTATTGTGAAATATCGATTTTTAATAATATTATATTAATATTAGGGTTTTTAAGTAATTATCGATGAAATAATTATTTTTAGTGTTTAAATATTTAATTTGCTATATTTTGGTATTAAAAGGGTATTTTTGGTATTTATGAAATTTTAATATATTTTGTGTATTTTATTATGAATTGTGGACCTCGGTCGGTAGAATTTGCAATTTGGGATTCCGACCGAGAGTTGTGAGAATGTGTTGTGAAATCTATTCGAAGTGTGTTTTCTTACAGGACCGACTTTACTTTTTAAGTAGAGAAATGTCCGTTTTATAGAGGAGGTTCTGTCGACTTTTTGGTAGAATTCTCGTAAAACGTGACATCGAGTCTAATTCTTATTCTTTGTATGTGTCTAGAATTCTAGATTGAGTTTCTAGAAATTAAGTTAGATTTATTCTAATTTCGTGTTATTTATTTATTTGTTAGTTGCACCGAGACCGAGGCTTAGTGGACCAGGCTCGTCGGACCCGTCTCGAGGAAGGCACAACTGTGAGTTATTATGATATATATATATTGCTTAGGGTGCATGTTTAGAATTCTATGTTTTAAATATAAATTTTTGCATAATTGCCTATTTGAATATTTAAGAATATTTTAAGTATACTTTTAGTATATTTTTGGTATATTATGAAATAAATGCATGTTTCTCTTTTCAACTAAATATGGCTTGTTTTTAAGTATATTATTGGTTGAATTTAATATGTTTTGTGATTTATTTGAATTAATTATACGTATATATACTTAAAATATACTTAGTTTATTTTAGGTATATTTCTGGTATATATATAGTATATTTGTTTATTTTAAATACCATTATGCATCCTTTATTTTCTTGAATGTATATTTTATATATAAATAAAGGATATCAATAGAACGTGTTTCTTAGTGGACAACACTAGGATCGAGTATGTATCGGTACGACAGTAGATTTTAGGTTAAATTACTAACCTATTGGTGGATTATGACTTGTTGATTGATCTGATTGATATGAGATGTGATTGAGAGTGTGATTGTTAGAACTCGGTTGACCAAGTGTCTCGGGGCCAATCACACTGACAGTCAGACCACTGGAGCTTGGTTGACTTAGTGTCTCGGGGCCAGTTTACTGGCCAATTGGACTAAGTGAATTATTTGGAACTAAGTGGGCCTGTATGGCTTAAGTGAGTTTTATTGATATTTGAGGTTGCGAAAATATAGGGTTCTATTTGATCCTTCATAACTGATGGTTTTCAGTATTAAAATGATTTTTGTTATATCTGTGTGTATTTACCTGTATATATATTTATTATATATACTATTGAGTGTCTGCATTTGACATTTAGTTATACATGTATATATATTATAATAATTCACTCAATGAGGTCTGACTCTCCTCCGTTGATATTTTTATAGGAGAGTCTCTATCTTCAGACCTCAGCAGTAGACCTGTCCACTAGGTTTCTTTCACTCCGGCCTTATTATGTAAATCACTTACTTGAGTTTTATTTTGTACTCTAGACACTGTAGTATTGATTGTACTTTAATATGTTGTGGGATTGTATTTGAATTATAATTGTATGAGATTTTAAATTCAGAGTCTTACTTTGAAGATTTGTACTTAAAAAGATTTATTATATATAAGATGTGATTTATGTTATTAAAGTGAGCTGAGAAATTATTATTTTATATTCGAGATTTAATTTTCGCTGCATAAATATTTTATTTATTTTATTATATTGCATGCTTTTATTTTTAAGGCTTGCTACTGGTTCCGGATTCGAAAGAATTTCCGTTCCCTAGCGCTGGTCATGGCCCCCTGTTTTAGGTCATGAAAATAGAAAACATCCATAATAGAATTAAGGAAAAAGACTTCGAAGTTGAATTCCTCTTCCTGGTTAGCAGTATCCTTTAGTTTTACTACAGGAATGTCCCCCTCTGATTCCGAAGTCAGTGCCAGCTCTTCTACCATTGGCTCTTCAACATTAGATTCTCTTATCCCATCCACATATTTAGTGAAGATTTCAAACCCAGGGACCAGCTTCTCAACGATCATCAGGGGCTCAGGAGCTCTTTGGTAGGGGTAATTGACACCTTCCTCCGCAAATGTTTCCTAGAGCGTTCTTCTTCAACTCAACCCTAATTTTGCTTTTCCTAGACTTGTTCTTAGTTTCTTCCTTCTCATCAGACTCATCCTCCCCTGAATATCCTAACCCGTGCTTCAGAATCGATACCTTGGGTTCAATGAATTCCAGTGGGCCTTGCTGATTCTTTCTTAGTCCAATCCCAAGCATGAACTGTATACTCTTCATCATACTGAAAACCTTTAGGTTTAGCTCATCTTTATAAATCATACAGACTTCAAAACTCAGGTTGTTCGAGATCTCGATAGGAGCTAGTTTCAATACAGCAACTACAACCTTTGTTTCAGCCATTATAGCAACCACCCTCCCCTTATGTGGAAATTTATTCTTTTAATGAATGGTGGATGACACTCCCCCCAAAGGATGGAACTATGGTCTTCCTAGAAGAATAACAAAGGTGACTGGAATATCTATCACATGAAGGTTAACCTAAACTTCAATAGGCCCAGTCTTAACTAAAGCCTAAAAAGTTCCCTCAATTGGCCTTTTCATATCATCATAAGCCTTTATGATTACATTGGAGGGTTTTAAATCAGCTACCATCAAGCCTAGCTTCAGTAGGATCTTCAGAGGACATACATTGATGGTTGACCCATTATCGACCATGACACAACATGTCAACTTGCCTTTCACTTTGGCCTTAATAAACAAGGCTTTGTTGTGATCCCTTCCTTCTAAGGGTAGGTCATCATTAGTGAACACAATTGGCCTCTGAGGACTTTCAATTAACGAGTTCACCATTTGCTCTGGAGTGTGTGTTGAAGGTATCTTCTTATGATCGAGAGCAAAAATCAATGCTTCCCGATGGGCCCGAGAGTTCATAAGCAGCTCCTAAATATTGTCAAGAGTTTTCTCATCACTTTTGGCCTCAATAATCTCCTCAGCTTTCTCATTTTTCTTTGATCCCTCTTTTGAACTACTTCCCTCTTTCTCTGCCTTCTTCACTTCTTCCTCCCCCTCCTCCAATTTCTCAGTGGACTGTGTTGCTCTCCTCTTATTATTCTTCCATAGATCAACCGCTTCTCCCTCTTCGTCGTTAGAACTTCAAATATCTAGTACATTTACATGAGACTCAATGGCCTGCTATCTCATACTCAGGTCTTTTGGTTGTGGTTTTGGTGGGGTAAGTATGACATTAATAAAGCAATTAATGACTTATTCCTTTATTAGACGCGTGTTGATCATCAGGATACGAGATTTGGTAGTGGTACATTGCAGTAGTTGGGTAAAGGGTTATTTTGGGTATTTGGTTTTCTAGTTTCTGGGTCGGTTATTTTTCCTGAATCGATCAAATCTTAAATCTCATATTTTAGGTGAGTGTAGCTTTCTATATCATGTCCAATGTTCTGGTGGTACTTGCAGTATAGTTTAGGGTCGGCATTTGGGAAAGGAGGCCATTTAGGTAAGGGTTGTAGAAGGTTATTCTCAATCAGTTTTTCTAAGACTTTAGAGAGGGGTCTTCCCAAATTAGAAAACCTTCAGGACTACCTAACTGTATTGATTTGTATATTACTACTTAGCCCAACTCCGCTACCAAACCCAAACCCTTCTCTGTTCGCAGATCTTCCACTGAAGAACTTCTTTTCTTGCGTAAGGTTTGATTCTTTATGTACTCCAAACTTGTACAACTCCTTAAAGTTTTGAATCCCTAAATCCTTTAGCTTCTTAGAGAGGGGGAGTACACACCCTTCCATGGCTATTACCAGCTAATCAGATTCCACGGTTCATTGCTTCATTTATGCTAATTTTGCTCTCCACCTGATCAAATAATCCAAAAAGGATTCATTGAACTTTTACTTCACATTCTGTAAGTCTCTTAAGGAAGCCTTCATCTAAATGTTGAGACTATACTGCTTGATGAATGTAGCACATAATTCTTCCCAATCAGCTTGAACATAGGATTCTAAAACATAATACCATCTGATGGGTGCTCCTTCCAGGGATAGAGGGAATTGCTTCACAATCTATGCTTTAGTTAGTTCAGTCATCTTCATGTGGGTCATATATTGCTTTAAATGGAGGTGGGGGTCCTCTGTGCTGGTGAACTTCTTTATCTCAAGAAACTTGAATTTTCGTGGTAGGGGATCATCATCTTCATCTAGGCTCAGCTTGGAATAGCTTATTAGGGCATCAATCCCTTTTTCTTTCATCATCAACTGCATTTAAGCCATAGACTGTACAAGGTCTTTAGCCCAATTCGGCTTCTCTACATTTCCTAGGGCATCCTCTTTCTACCGGATAATAGGTTCTGCCAATACTATCTGTTGATCATCCTTTACCTCTTGCCTTTTGAGGAATCTCGTCACTCAAATCAAAAGGTCGAGGTTGAGGTGCTGGTGATTGGAGTACTGGCGGTTCTCCTCTAGTTGTACTCATAATTTCCCCCATAATTTCTCTCATAATCACCTTGGTTTGTTTGGCCATTTTGGCTTTCAACTGTTATTGAAGGCTTCAGCATCAAATTTTGCCATCTCTCTATATTCTAACCAGGCGACCGATGCTAGATCGCTTCCAACTGGCAGACTGCTGTGGATCTATATCTACAACCATTAAGGGTTAGAAACATGCATGACGTGTATGCATGAAATGCAAGCCTATTGGTAAAAAGAAAGAAAGAAAAAAAACATATATGCACATATCAAAGGATAAAAATAAAAAGTTCTCTAACGGTATCTCCACCTTTATTTCTCCCACACATGTGTTCAATGGTGAGTTCCTTATTTTAGGTTTTGGATTATCAATGGGGGATAATAAAATCGACGGATACAAGATAACTCTTAAGATGATACAAACAAGTGGTAACTCCTCTAAATAATTTCAAAGTCCATTTTAAACGAGTAAAGAATGATATCGAAAGCCCACCTTATCAAGATCCCTTTGGAATGGGTTAATAATAGGCATGAAAGGCCCATCTTGTCAACTCTTATTTTGTAATGGGCTTGGGCCTTATTTAAAGGATTACTATATGACATAAAACACATGCATTCGGAAAAAATCCTAATGGAAATTACTAGGTCATTATATGAGCTAAGTCTTGGGTAATAAGCTTCAGCTCCCAGAGCTATATACATCCATTACATCTCCCCATTCAAAGGTCCGTGCGACATGGATAGGAACGTGCCGTGAGTAATAATCAAATACCTCACCACCAGTTTTGAATGAAACACAGGTAGCAAAGCAAAGATTATTGTAGGTTTATTTGGGACTTAGAGTGCATTGTGTGAAAATGTGTAGTGAATGCAAAATTTATGAAGAAAATAAAAAAATAATTAAAGATGATAAATTACAACACACTTGGAATCAGTTTCTCTATCCCTAGTGGAGTCGCCACTATAGGCTTTGTGCACCCAAGTGTTGGTGACCACGACACTGTGTAAGCTTAGGGCTCACTAGGAAATATATAGTTGGCTTGGGGCCCAAAATGAAGATGGAGTTGCCACTCAGATGAAAGCCAAGACACATTGTATGGCAACTGGATTCCACAGAGGTTCCCAGAAGCCGTCATTAGAGATCGAGTTCAAAAACTGGGTATGAGCTTTTGGAATGCCCACCCAACCTTGCGGTTGTCCTCCGTGTATATTGTGTATTTTATTGCCTTTGGTTATTAATTTATTTCCTTATTAACATGCAAATCGGGATTGGTTTCTAATTTTATATTTTATTCCAAGTTTACACCTTAATCCCATTTTATGCTTGAATCCCCAACATTCAATCACAAATAAATAAATAAAACAAATAAAAAAATTTACAACCATTCATTCCACATAAAAGGGGAGAGGGATTAAGGATTACAACTTTTGATGTAAATAAATATAAAAAAACTAAAAATAAACCATACATAAACAAAAAATAAAAAAAAATAAACTAATTAATTATACAAATTAATACTCTAAAAATGATAAATAAAGCAAACATCTAGTGATTAAAAATCACCAAATAATTCTTGCAATACATACAAGTTAATTCCATACAACAACAATAATAATATTTACAAATTATTAACAAATAGTATTCACAAAAATAAATGAAAATAAACTCATAAAATGGTTCACTAAATAACACAAAAAAAAAGAAAAATAACATAGAAACAATGTTGATCAATATAGGGAGCATGCGTAATCTCATGAAATATAACAAATTAAACAAGAAAATCATGTCAAACATGCAAAATACTAGTTGAAAATCATAGCATAAACAGGCAAAGTTTTGTTAAAGGGACGATGCCTCTTGGCGAGGCCTCTTCAAAGAGGCATCGCCTTCTAACCAAAAGGCGATGCCTTGTCACCTCATCACGAAGAGGTGACGCCTCTATAAAGAGACGTCGCCTCTTCAACAGAGGCAAAAACACTCTACATTTCTTAAATCCTAAGAAACACGATGATCAAACATGTAAATGAGAAATAGATAAAAATATATAAGTATCAACAATCAATATTCAACATCTCATGTAACCATACTTCTCTATAACTTCAGATAAGTAATATAATTCAAGAAAACACACAAAAGAGCAACAAATTAAGGTTTTAATAAAGATGAAGAATTAAAAGCTAAAAAAATGGAGAGACTCACTGTCTTGGATGAGCAGATGCTTCTAACTAAGCCTTTAGAGATTGGTTAATAATGGAGTGACTTTAAATGCAAGTAGCTTTCCTCTTCTTCTTAAAAATCAAGTCCCTTAAGCTTCAAAGTCTCTTCCCCTCTTCTTCCTCTTTTCTTTTTTTTCTTTTTTTTTCTCTCCCTCTTTTCCTTTGTTTTTTTCTCTTTTAGACGTTTTTTTTCTAACCACTAGCCAAAAAACCTCCTTTCTTTTGCCCCCCACATTCCCTTTTAAAGTCCCTCTTATTTTCTCCTTTTTCAAATTCCCAAAAATCCATTCTCACCCTCTCCTATTGTCTTTTTTATTCTCTAGACCCTTTCCTGCCTTTTCTTCTTTCCTTTACATCCAAAAATAACCAAATTTCAGCAAGTAGGCTTTTAACAACCACTACCATTAATGACATTTAATGTTGCAGAGAGTGGGTGTGAAGAGGTGACGCCTCTTTGATAAGGCGTCGCCTCACCAATGCCTGGGGTGAAGAGGCGACGCCTCTTTGTTAAGGCAATCACCTCTTCACCTAGGCCAGGTCAGGGCCCGTGGATCAAGAGGCAATGGGCTTAGACTTTGACTTAATGTTTGGGCTTAGCTTAGTGTTTGGGCTTGGATATAATTTTTATGGGCTTGACTTAGTATTTGGGCTTTCAGAATCGATTTTAGAGAAATCTCGGGCTTCCCTTGCATTCAAAATTTGAACTTTCTCATCATCGGATTTTCATTGCGAACCAATCAAACTGATAATATTTACACTCATAAACTTTTATTTATATTTATTTGTAAATTATAGAAATTAAATTTTATATAATTTGAACTCAATTTATTTATTAAACAAGTTTCAATATACGAATTAAAACAAATTTTTAACCAATTGAATTTTGGACCGTTTGCAAATGGTTCGGCTCACTTATCTACTTACTAAATGGGTCACAATCTCGAACCAAGAAAATCCGAGGCCGAAGCGAGGCGCTCAGAAAATCCAGGACTACAGCTAACGTGTCCAAAACAAACTCCAGTCGTGTCTGCTACGTATATGTGGTAATAATAGCCAAAAAAAAAAAACTCATCTTCCCCGCCCCGACAGAGCAACACAGAGAAATACAATGGAATCCATGAATAATTTGGTGAAGTTCGTTATGTATCCACCTCCTTCCAATTTGTTCATCTCAGCTATGTCCATGGTGAGTTTCATTTCTCTGGCAAATGCTGGCTTTTCAGAGATAAGAGGAAAGAACTTGAAATATTCTAAATTTAGGAGCAGCAACTCCAACGCCAAACAGATGGAAATATCAGGAAAAAATGGAATGTTATTATGTTACGCACCTGCTTTTGTTGTGGGCTCTGCCTCCTTTGCCCTTTTTCCATCTGGAGAAGGTCTTAAGTTATTGCTCATCAAGTCTGCTCTAACCATTCATTTCTTCAAACGATTGATTGAGGTATCATCTCCCTCTCTCTATCTCATTCTCAGCTCTTTTCCTTGTTTTATTTATTTGGTAATTTTTGTTATGATGGTATATCAGGTGCTTTTCATCCATGAATTCAGTGGAGGGACGGATCTCGGTACTGCAATTACCATCAGTCTTAGCTATGCTATATCAACTGCGACAATGATATATTCTCAGTACCTAACACAAGGGCATCCAGAGCCACAAATTAATCTGAGCTATCCTGGGATTGTGATGTTTGTAATAGGAATATGCGGCAACTTCTATCACCATTACCTCCTCTCGAAGTTGAGAAGTAAGAGTACTGATAAAGAGTATAAGATTCCTAAAGGTGGTTTATTTGATCTGGTTATATGCCCTCATTATTTGTTCGAGATATTAGGCTTTTGGGGCGTCTCCTTCATTTCTCAAACACTTTATGCATCATGCTTCACCACTGGAACTACTCTGTACTTGATGGGAAGAAGTTATGCCACTAGAAGATGGTACCAATCCAAGTTTGATGATTTTCCCAAGAATATCAAAGCCCTTGTTCCTTTTGTTTTTTGATATGAAAAAAATAAATAAATAAATGGAAAGAAAAAGAAGGAGCACTGGTTTGTGTAGTTTTTTTTTTTTTTTTTTTTCTCATACATGGAAATAAATTGAAAGCAAAATTTTGTTATTTCAGTATTTTCTTAAGTTCTAAATAGAAAACGAATTGCATTTGCAACGTTTGGAGGCTTTAGGCCTTCCAACCTTAAAAAATGCAACTCAATAAAAATAATAAAAGTGAAAAAAACCCGTGAAAAGTTTAAATCAATTCGGGCATGGGGGTATTTTTTAGTCATCTTTTTCTAAAAATCTAATGTCTTCAGATTAATAAATTAATAAATTTCATTATTTCATTTATTATAGAAAATTCATAAGTATAATTAGTAATGGGAAAGTTGGATTTGACCCTTAACCTTTTTGGAAAGGTTCAAAATGCCCTTTTTTGACCTTTTTCGTCAATTTATCCCCAAAACTTTGCAATAAAGGTCAAATTGACTCTAAAAATTTCATTTGCACCCCTATCGTATCACAAGTAAACAAATACCATAATAAAAATTACAAAAGACCCCTAATAGCTTAATTAGTTGACAAATTTGTCAATATATTCGTATACATATTTAATAAAAAAATTATAAATTTATTTTAATGAAAATTTATTTTTACCAATAATATTTTAATAATTTTTGGAAAACTAAAATTTATTTTATTACTTATATTATTAATTTGTATATTAATACATATAATATAAAAATATTTTAACATTATGTATTAGAATTTTTGAAGTATTATAATATTTGTATTGGCATATTAATTTACATATAAATAACATTATTTAAAATCTTAAAAATTATTTATATGTTAAAAATTATTAAATTTTTTTCAAATAATATATTATAGTTAATTATTTTAGAAGAATTTTTTTAGCATATTTACAACATATTATTATTTTTAATTTAATATATAAATTTAAATTATATATATTTTAATATATAGTTAATTATCATGATAATATTTTCCTACAATAAGTATTTGGTCTTAATAAATGAAATAAATTTTAATATTTCAAAAATTATTAAAAGTTGTTGGTGACTAAATAAATTTTTTTAATAATATAATATACCATAAATAAATTAAGGGTTCAAATATAATTTTAGAAAATAAATTTTTACATTTTGTATTAAATGTTTCTATAAAAGTATGGACTAATTTGTTAACTAACTAAACTATTAGGGAGCTTTTGTAATTTTTATTATGATATTTGTTTACATATCAGATAATAGGGATGTAAATGAAATTGTTGGGGGCAATTTGACCTTTATTGCAAAGTTCAGGGGGTAAATTGACGAAAAAGTCAAAAAAGGGCAATTTGAACCTTTCTAAACAGTTTAAGGGCTAAATCAAACTTTATTCTTTAGTAATGGGATAAAAATTATATAGTCAAAATGACCAAATTATCCATGTCAATGATTTAAAATTTCCTTTTTCTCCTAGAAAATAATAATACCTTTTTTCCTTGTTAAAATCACGATAAATTTACAAAATATATATTTATCAAAATAATCAATACAACCGAAATTCGATCCGCGTTTCTAACAAAAAAAATCAATACAACTAAAATCTAATTCGCATTTCTAACCGAAAGTGAAAAAGAGTCTTATGTACTGAGCCGAAAACTTTGCTTCAGGCGGTGACTTGTTGGACTTGTTCAACTTCTTGCTAAAGCCAGACTCAACCAGCCAATTGGATATCTGTCTCCATGCGAACAATTTAATGATATGCACAATCTCATTCCTTGGAATCTCTTTGCTAAAGAGTATTACATGGTGGTTCTTAAGATGGAGCTCCCATGGAGGCTTATCGAATCTTGGAGCAACAATTGAATCTAAATTTGAATTTTGGAGTAGCAACGGCTAATTGAAACAATTTTATTTTTTTAGAGTACTTGATGAGTTTTTTTTTTTTTTTTTACTTAATCAAGATAAATATGTTTAAAGCGCTAATTTTATAATACTAAAATTTTAATTTCATTAAATTTTTAAAAAATTGTAAACTAAATAGAAAGAAAGTTAAAAAAATTAAAAAATTTACATTTTTATTAATTAATAATTTTGTAAATAATGACAACTAAATTTATATTTTTAAATATTTTTATTTTTTTATTAATAAAAATAATTAAGAGTCAAGTTTAAAATAAATGAAATAAATTTTAATAAGAAAAAGAAAAAGCAGAAGAAGAAGAAACAACAACAATATTATAGTTTAGGGGTAATAAAGTCTTTTAATTTTGAAATAGTGTATTGCTAAAGGACAACTTGTGGGTGACATGTTATATATATTATGAATGTGAATGAACAATATATTGCTTGTGAATGAACAATATATTGCTTGTGAGAGAATAATACTCAAATAGTGAAAAGAAAATCTCTATATAAAGGGATTAAAATCCATTAATGAGGATGTTAAGAAAAAGAAGAAGAAAAAATAGATTACTCTTCAAATTCTTTCAATATTATAGTTCTCTAAATTCTCTCCAAACTCTCTCTAAATTCCCTCAAAATCATTCTACTATAAAATATTTTTCTTCTAGTTAAATACTACTAAATTCAAGTTTAGTTTTATAACAAAATAAGTAATTCAATCTTTATTTCACAACACGTTATCAACACGAGGAGCTCTCAATCAAAACAATAAGGTACATATTTCTTAATATTTAATATTTATGAATATATTAGTTGATTATATATTATCATGGATGACTATGCCTCCTACTAATTTATATATTTATATTTATTTTTTCAATCTAACTTTATACTAATTGTTATTTTTATTTTGTTTTACTAACTACACCATTGATGCAAATATTGCTAGAAATGGTTCTAACCTTATGGATGGCTATGCCTTCTACCAATTTATATTTATGCACATTTATTTTTTTATTATTTATGTTAATGGAAGGCTATACCCTATTTTATATTATTGGACGGTTTTACCCCATATTTATACATATCGTTTTGTTAACTCACTTGCTATAAATAATCATATCAACATTATTTATTGATTTTACTTTATATAATTTATTTCTCAATATATTATATTAAAAAAAAAATTCTAACGGCTATATTTTTATTACCAACGGTAATATAACAGTAATAAACGGCTATATTTTTCATTATAAATAGATGAACTATAAATTTTATTCATTCACACAAATTCATACATTTTCTCTTTCTCTCTTTACTCTAAATTGTAAACATGATTTGGTATATTTATATTTGTGTTTTGATCATGACTATTATAATAGTTTTAGGAATAATTAATATGGAAGATGATTTTCTATTTGATATAATTTTAAGTATTATTGTATCATTTTTTGTACCACTATTATTTCTTGCAATATTCATTCATGATATAATTAATTAGTAAATTCTGCTCATGTTTGATTTTTTTTAGTAGTCATCAAATTTATGAATTCTAATTGAGTTATATTTTTTTTATTAGTTATCATAATGACAAATCTAGCAAAGCTTGAGTTCGTTGCTCTTGACATCACGGGAAAAAATTATATGTCTTGGATTCTAGATGTAGAAATGCATCTTCAATCAATGGGGTTAATTGATACCATAAAAGAAAATAATAACACCTCATTGCAAGATAAGGCCAAGTCTATAATTTTTCTCCATCGTCATCTTGATGAAGGATTAAAATGTGAATATTTGACTGTCAAAGATCCAAGTGTTCTTTGGAAGGATCTAAAAGACATATATGATCATCAAAGAGATGTAATACTACCAGTAGTCACTGATGAATGGAGAGCTTTACGCTTTCAAGATTTCAAAAAAGTGAGTGACTATAATTCTGCAATGTTCAGAATAGCATCACAATTAAAATTCTGTGGACAGACAGTCACAGATGAGGATATGATGGAGAAAACTTACTCCACATTTCATGCATCAAATGTTACACTGCAACAACAATACAGGATGCAGAGATTTAAAAAATATTCTGAACTAATTTCATGCCTACTGGTAGCTGAGAAAAATAATGAACTCTTGATGAAAAATCATCAGTCCCGTCCTACTGGCTCAATAGCATTTCCAGAAGCAAATGCTACAAATTATTCCAGATATAAAAAATTACAATAGTCGTGGACGTGGGAGAGGTAGAGGTCGTGGACGTGGAAGAGGCCAATTCTTTGGCCATGGTCGTGGAAATAAATATAATAATACTCCACAACAAACTCAGACTCAACTTCAAAAGAAGTTAAAATCAGTCATCAGTGGTGTTCAAGAAAGGCCTCAACATAAGTCTGAAACTGTGTGTTTCAGATGTGGTAGTAAAGGACACTGGTCACGAATTTGTCGAACACCACCACATCTTTGCCAACTTTATAAGGCATCATTGAAAGGTAAAGAAAAGGAAATAAACTTCAATGAGCATCAGACTCATGTTAATGATAGAACTCATCTAGATGTTTCTGATTTTACTGATGATTTTACTGACAATGGAAATTGAGACATCTCTAATTTTAAGTATATTGTTATTACTTATTTGATTCTGAAGAATATGTTATTGTTATGTATGTTATTTTTAAATTAAAGAAAATGTCCTACTTTAAAATTATTTTATGTTTTTACCTTAATTGATTAATTTTGTGTTTATCTATTTTGAAGTTTAATATGGATTGTACTCAACATAAAGACAATATTGGAGATCTCTGCATACCAGATAGTGCTACTACACATACTATCTTGAAAAATAGAGATTATTTCTCTGAAATAAAGCCCACAAAGGTAGTTGTAAAAACAATATCAGGTCCTGTAGATCTGATTGAAGGAATTGGCAAAGCTAAATTTATGTTACCAAATGGAACAAAGTTTATAATTGATGAAGCTTTGTTTTCACCAAAATCAACAAGAAATTTGTTGAGTTTTGATGACATATATCGAAATGGGTGTGATACCCAATCTATTACTATAAATGGTAACAAATATTTAAATATAGTTTCCTATGAATCAGGAAAAATACAAGTATTGGAAAGACTGCCAAAACTCCCTAATGGATTGCATTACATGCATATACATGTAATTGAATCAAATATGGCAGTAAAAGAAAAATCTTATGATCCTTCAATAATAAATTTATGGCATGACAGATTAGGTCATCCTGGATCAGTAATGATGCGAAGGATAATTGAGAATTCACATGGGCATCCCTTGAAGGGGCAAAGAATTCCTCAATCAAATGAAATGCCATGTACAGCTTGTTCTCTCGGAAAATTAATCTTGAGACCTTCACCATCTAAAATTCAAAATGAATCACCTATATTTTTTGAAAGAATTCAAGGTGATATATGTGGGCCAATTCACCCACCATGTGGACCATTCAGATATTTTATGGTATTAATTGATGCATCTAGTAGATGGTCACATGTTTGTCTATTGTCAACTCGTAATGTTGCATTTGCAAGGTTGCTTGCTGAAATTATTAAATTATGAGCACAATTCCCTGATTATACAATCAAGAGGGTAAGACTTGATAATGCTGGTGAATTTACATCTCAAGCATTCAATGATTATTATATGTCTACTGGGATCATTGTTGATGATGTGATCCTAGCTCCAAAGAGGAAGATTTCAAGATTTGTTCATGCTAATAAGGCAATGTTCATTCAAGAAAAGAACAATTAGCATAAATTCGTATTTTGTAGCATACTTCAGTATTTTAGCCATAAATCACTCTAAAAAACTCTGATTGAGATGATTCAAGAATATTTTGAAAGCTAAGAAAGAGATCTACAACTTTGGTGAAGATATCCAGAGTTAATTCGGCCTTATACCTGAGCTAAAATTATGAAAGATTATCAGATCGTGAATAAAACTGGGCAGACTGAATATACATCAGTAAATGGGTTGTATCTCACTCAATATAGATCCAAATGAAGTGATTCAAGATGCTGATGAAAGATAACAATAAGAGCTACAACTTTTATGTTTTGGGCTTAAGTTAATTTGGCCATCATCATATTGAAAAGTGTACTACAATGTGCTGCATAAGTAAATCCGAATTTAATTAGGATTATATTTTCTTATTTAAGTAGAATTATATTTTCTTATTTAAGAAGGATTTTGTTTCCTTGTTTAGTTAGGATATTAATTAGGTTTTATTTAGGGTTTCTTTAAGCCTATATAAAGGCCTTATTTTATGTAACCTAAGGGTGTGCAATCATGGATGATTAATAAAATTTAGAGAGGATTCTCTTTGGTTACTTGGTGGTTAACCATGTGACAACCTTTGTGACTTATCAATCTATCTTTCAGACAGTAGATTGTGGCGTCTTTTTAATAACCTTTGTTGCTTGTTTGTTATTGTTCAAAAGGTTAAAGTTTTAATATAGCTTTGGTTGTTTGGACTAACTAAACATGAGGTGAAGGTTCTTTATGTCTGAATTGGAACTTGATTTGAACTTTCCTTGAGAGCGTGGGTTTGGGTTCATGTTGAACGGGTTCCTAGAGCAGGTCATCTAGTGGGTTCGTATCACTTGGTATCAGAGCTTGGCTCAAATCAGGTTTTGTTCAATTCAATTCTACGTATCCTTAATTTACTTTTTAATTATTGTGGTTTTAAAATTTTTCTATTTGTGTCAAAAAAATAAATATGTTTTTTTTTATGATTTTTGATTTAGTTGGTATTAGATTGATTTAATTGAATGATTTGTAACGAAGGGTCTTAGGTTTGATATACCTAAGGTTTTAGTTGGTCGTATCAATTAGATTTTATACCTTAAGTTTGATTTGATCAATTTGTAACGAAGGGTCTTAGGTTTAATATACCTATGGTTTTAGTTGGTTGATACAAAGAGGGTTTAAGGTTACTAATCTTCTACCTTTCATTTTTTTATTTTTAGGATTTTAAATTTATTTTTTATTTATAAGTTAAAAAAATACATATGTCTTGAATTGTTTTAGTCTATTTAAAATTTCTTTATTTTTTTTTCTTGTGGTGTTCTTGAGTTTTTTTTTTAAATAAAAAAATATATATCCAATTGCATGGAAGATAAAGATTTGAGGACAAATCTTTTTGAAGAAAGGGAGAATGATGTGATCCTAGCTCCAAAGAGGAAGATTTCAAGATTTGTTCATGCTAATAAGGCAATGTTCATTCAAGAAAAGAACAATTAGCATAAATTCGTATTTTGTAGCATACTTCAGTATTTTAGCCATAAATCACTCTACAAAACTCTGATTGAGATGATTCAAGAATATTTTGAAAGCTAAGAAAGAGATCTACAACTTTTTTGAAGATATCCAGAGTTAATTCGGCCTTATACCTGAGCTAAAATTATGAAAGATTATCAGATCGTGAATAAAACTGGGCAGACTGAATATACATCAGTAAATGGGCTGTATCTCACTCAATATAGATCCAAATGAAGTGATTCAAGATGCTGATGAAAGATAACAATAAGAGCTACAACTTTTATGTTTTGGGCTTAAGTTAATTTGGCCATCATCATATTGAAAAGTGTACTACAATGTGCTGCATAAGTAAATCCGAATTTAATTAGGATTATATTTTCTTATTTAAGTAGAATTATATTTTCTTATTTAAGAAGGATTTTGTTTCCTTGTTTAGTTAGGATATTAATTAGGTTTTATTTAGGGTTTCTTTAAGCCTATATAAAGGCCTTATTTTATGTAACCTAAGGGTGTGCAATCATGGATGATTAATAAAATTTAGAGAGGATTCTCTTTGGTTACTTGGTGGTTAACCATGTGACAACCTTTGTGACTTATCAATCTATCTTTCAGACAGTAGATTGTGGCGTCTTTTTAATAACCTTTGTTGCTTGTTTGTTATTGTTCAAAAGGTTAAAGTTTTAATATAGCTTTGGTTGTTTGGACTAACTAAACATGAGGTGAAGGTTCTTTATGTCTGAATTGGAACTTGATTTGAACTTTCCTTGAGAGTGTGGGTTTGGGTTCATGTTGAACGGGTTCCTAGAGCAGGTCATCTAGTGGGTTCGTATCAGTTGAGCATCCTGTTGCCCATGTACATACTCAAAATGGTTTAGCTGAATCATTGATTAAACGACTTCAGCTTATTGCTAGACCATTAATAATGAGAACAAAGCTTCCCATTTCAGTTTGGGGTCATGCAATCCTACATGCTGCTTCATTAATTCGCATCAGACCTAGTGCATATCATAAATACTCCCCACTACAATTGGCATTTGGTCAAGAGCCAAATATTTCCCATCTCAAAATTTTTGGTTGTGCAGTATATGTACCCATTGCGCCACCTCAGCGCACAAAAATGGGTCCTCAATGAAGATTGGGAATTTATGTTGGGTTTGAAACACCCTCGATTATTAGATATCTTGAACCTCTAACTGGTGATGTTTTTACAGCACGTTTTGCTGATTGTCAATTTAATGAGGTTGTTTTCCCAACATTAGGAAAAGGGGAGAAAGAAGGGAAAAGGGATATTTCATGGAATGAACCATCATTATTGCATCTGGATCCTCATACAAAACAATGTGAATTAGAAGTGCAAAAGATTATGCACTTACAAGCAATTGCAAATCAATTGCCAGATGCATTTACTGATACAAAAAGAGTGACTAAATCATATATACCAACAGCCAATGCTCCTGCTCGTATTGAAATTCCAGAAATAAAACCTGAGAATAAAGACACTCATGAGTCTAAAACACGCCAGAAGCGTGGAAGACCAATTGGTTCTAAGGATAAAAATCCTCGAAAGAGAAAGGGAGTAGATAATCATATTGATAGTGAGGAAAATATCCCTGAAGAAATAGAAAATAAAGAAAGTCATGAAACATTGTCATATATTGTTGCATGTGAAATCATAAATGACAAAGATGATCCTGAACCAAAATCAGTCATGGAATGTCAAAATAGGCATGATTGGATAAAATGGAAAGATGCTATGCAGGCTGAATTGGACTCACTAAACAAACGAAATATTTTTGGGCCAATTATTCCTATGCCTAAAACTGTGAAACCTGTAGGATACAAGTGGGTCTTTGTACGAAAGAGAAATGAGAAAAATGAAATAATAAGGTACAAAGCTAGACTTGTAGCTCAAAGTTTTTCACAAAGGCCATAAATTGATTATGATGAAACGTATTCTCCTGTTATGGATGCAATTACGTTCAGGTATCTGATTAGCCTAGTAGTTTCTAAGAAATTAGAAATGCGTCTTATGGATGTTGTGACTGCTTATTTGTATGGATCACTTGATAGTGACATTTATATGAAAATCCCTGAAGGATTTAAAATGCCTGAAGCATTAAGTACAAAACCCAAAGAAATGTATTCGATCAAGCTCCAGAGATCTTTATATGGGTTAAAACAGTCTGGGCGCATGTAGTATAATCGTTTAAGCGATTATTTGATTAATAAAGGATATGTGAGTAATATTATTGCCCATGCATTTTTATTAAGAAAAAAATATCCGGATTTGTGATTATAGCTGTATATGTTGATGATTTGAATATCATTGGAACAGAAAATGAGATCCATGAAGCAACAGTATACTTAAAGGAAGAATTTGAAATGAAAGATCTTGGAAAAACCAAGTATTGCCTTGGTTTACAAATTGAGCAAATGCACAATGGGATATTTGTGCATCAATCAAATTACACAGAAAAGATCTTGAAACGCTTTAATATGGATAAAGCAAATCCTTTAAGTACTCCAATGGTCATTAGATCACTCAATATTGAAACTGATCCATTTCGACCCTGTGAAGAAAATGAAGAAATTCTTGGTCCTGAATTTCCATATCTCAGTGCCATTGGAGCTCTAATGTATCTTGTTAATTGTACTAGACCTGACATTTCTTTTGCAGTTAATTTATTAGCGAGGTTCAGTTCAGCTCCAACAAAAAGGCATTGGAAAGGGGTCAAACATATACTTCGATACCTTCGAGGAAATGTTGATTTGGGTTTATTTTATTCTAATAATTCAAAATAAGAATTGATTGGTTATGCAGATGCAGGGCATTTATCTGATCCTCATAAAGCGAAATCTCAAACAGGCTATGTGTTCACAAATAATGGAACTGAAATTTCTTGGCATTCCCAGAAACAAACGCTTGTCACTACTTCCTCAAATCATTCTGAAATTATTACACTACATGAAGCAAGTAGAGAGTGTGTATGGCTTAGATCAATGACACATCATATTGAAGAATCTTGTGATTTTCCAATCAACAAAAGTCCAACAATTTTATATGAAGATAATGCAGCATGCATTGCATAGTTAAGGGAAGGATATATCAAAAGTGATAGAACCAAACATATACCTCCAAGATTCTTTTCATTCACTCAAGAGCTAATAAAAGACAATCATATAGATATCAAGTATATTCAGTCTAGCCATAATTCAGCTGATCTTTTCACAAAGGCACTTCCAACTACAATATTTAGAAAGCACGTTCACGATATTGGAATGTGACATCTGCATACTATGTGAAGGAAGATTATACATATCAACTTGAGGGGGAGAAAATCATGCACTGTACTCTTTTTCCTTAAGCTAAAGTTTTTCCCACTGGGTTTTATTTAGCAAGGTTTTAACAAGGTAGTTGCAAAATATTGTTATTCAAGGGGGAGTATTATGAATGTGAATGAACAATATATTGCTTGTGAATGAACAATATATTGCTTATGAGAGAATAGTACTCAAATAGTGAAAAGAAAATCTCTATATAAAGGGATTGAAATTCATTAATGAGGATGTTAAGAAAAAGAAGAAGAAAAGATAGATTACTCTCCAAATTCTTTCAATATTATAGTTCTCTAAATTCTCTCCAAACTCTCTCTAAATTCCCTCAAAATCATTCTACTATAAAATATTTTTCTTCTAGTTAAATACTACTAAATTCAAGTTTAGTTTTATAACAAAATAAGTAATTCAATCTTTATTTCACAACAATATATACTTTATTATTTTTTTTACAGGATAGCACACTTATTTATTAAAAAAAATTAAAACATTAAATTGTCAAATTTTAAAAAATTCAAACACTAAAAATATCTTTATCGCAATTAGTAATATATAATTAAATACTGAGCTCTTAAATATTTTTATTATTCTTTATTTTGGCTTATATTTTAAATTTTAAAAATTTATAATATTTCTTTAAAAATAAATAAACAAACCTTACTTGCTTACCTATTTAATATAGACTTCTTTTAAAAGTAATACATATATATACACACACATATTTTGATGTTCATTCTAAACTTATTCCTGATTATAGTGATGCTAAGGAATGATAAATATTGGACTACAAGCACAAGATTGCAGCTAAGGCGAAAGTTCTCTATATTCTTGAAGTAATAGGTTCAGCCATAATGAAAATTGTCAACAATTAATTACTTACTTTTGTAGTTAATATAAGATCAAATTATAGGTTTGGTTTATTTTTTTTTAATTGTTTAACAAAACAAAATCACCTCTTTAATAAATTATGCGTGTGTCCTTTTTGTTTTCACATGTGCCCCTTTTCTCATTTTGTTTTCATTTTTGCCCCTTTTCTTCTTTTGCATGCGTTTTTAATTTTAATTTTTTGTTTTTGAATTTTTTGTGCTCTCTTTTTCTTGTTTTCTTCTCTTCATCTTCTGCACGTTCTAGTGAACAAATCAATTAATTTCTTTGTAGTTATTTTTCATTTTAAATTGTCGTTTTAGTGGTTGATACATATTCTACTAAGTTTAAATCATCTTCTTCTAATATTGAAAAATTTGTTAAATCGAGATGAGAAAATTTCCTGAACTTGAAATGACAAAGAAATCGGTTTGTGATAGTTGGAACAAGGGTTAAAAAAAAAGCAAGGTGCTTCTAATTCTGTTCATTCTTTTGGTAAAAAGAAAATGGTTCCTAGTTCTGTTAATGTTAATGAAGAGAGAGCAAAGAAAAGATGGAGGGTTGGAATTGATGAGGGATGTTATGCTAAAAGGGTGCCTTTGAGGGTTTTTTATTTTTGAATATTATTTGTATATTATTTGGGTTTTTTCAATTTATATTTTTTTTTACCATTTGTGATTTATTTATTTATTTAGGATTGGGAGCCTTTGGTTAACGTTGATGATTATTTCATTGTTAAAATTGGATGTTCTTTGAGTTATGATGTTATTGTTCATATTAAAAATATTTTTAATATTTTTAATGAGGGACAAATAGCTTTGTTTAGATCTATATATTTTGGTTATTTCATTGACCTTCCTAAGTTTGAGGTGCAAGTGTCAAATAATTCATTCTTTATTGTTAAAGTAGCCTAATGTTTTTGAATGCTATTTTGATATTTGTATGATGAGGTTATAAGTTTAGTCTAGAGGAATTTGGACTTGCTATTGGTTTGAATTGTTTAGTAGATGGTAGGAATTGGGGTGTTTATTGTGACAAAGATAATCTTATTAAAAAGTATTTTGACGGTTTAAAAAAGATTAACAAACAATTTGTTCAAAAGCTTTTTTTTTTTTTTCAAAATGTTGGGATTATGATGAAGATTGTATCAAGATTTTTGCCTTTATTTTGTTGAGTTTTTTTTTTTCATTTCTTGGATAAGATGATTAGTAGGAAGAATTTTAATATTGCTGACATTGGTTTATATGATGCATATGCTTGAGGTAAGGATGCTTATTATGTGACCTTGGAATTATTGAAGGGAAAAATGATTATGAAGGGAAAGAAGCTACATGATGGATATTTTATAGGTTGAATGGATTGCCTTATGGTTTTCAGGGGTGGTTTTATGAATATTGCCCCTTCGTTGTTGGTAATATTTGTAATTTGTATGGTGGTGATATATCACATATTCTAAATTGGAGTTGTAATATTACTTCAAGTTTTAAGGTGTTACCGTAGACTATATTTAGGGAATTTGCAAAGTATGTATTTTTTGGTTGATTTTAATTTTATTAGTTGTTTACTTATTTTTGTTAAAGTCGAAAAATATTTAAACTTACTGCTGTTGAGAGTGAGAAGTTGAAATTAGGTGATTTTTTTTAATAAAGGTCAAGGAAAGTCTTATAATATTGGTGGTGCTAAGGATTCTTCTGATAATGATTTTGTTGATCCTCGATGAGTTGTAAAGAGTGGGGAGATTGTAGTGCCTATAAGAAGTTTTCTGGTGAAGATGTTTTTAGGTTGAAAAAAGTTAATGAAAAGCAAGAGGTTCCATTATAAAAGTTAAAGGAATTAAAGGAATATTTTATTTATAATTTTGATAATATTTTTGGATGTTTGAAATTGGTCGTGGAGAAATTAAGAGTCTATAGCATTGAGATTGCTTGTGTTGAGGTGTGTTTTTTGTATTATATATGCGTAATATACTGAAAATAAACCTAATGGATACTTATTTTTTAATAGGCTAAGGATGTGAGCAGAAGAAGTAGTTTTCTTAGGAAAAAAAAAGTAGAAGGAGATGATGAACAAAATTTTATAGATAGTTTTGATATTGTTATGAAGACAAGAGACAGTGGTGCGGTATGTTTTGTTTTTTTAATACTGTAAATATATAATATACGGGATAGAAACCTAACATATACTTATTTTTTTTAATAGGTTGATGATTTAGCTGTAAGAACTATTTATTTTGAGGAAAATAAGGATGAAAAGATAATGAGGAAGATTTTATTGAGAGTACTGATGTTGAGAAGAAGAGGAAAGATGATAACAGAGAGGGTGATGGTAGTGATTTAGGTTTTATAGGTGATGATAGTATTTGTTATTCTTTTGTTATTATTAGTGTTTTTAATTTAAATTTTATTCAATATTATTTTTTTTGCGCAGGGATAATGGTGCTAGAGTTGGAGTTCTACTATTAAGTTGAAGATCAACGTAGAATAAGTGATTCTAATGTCAATAAAGAACATGGCGATGGTGGCGCTAAAGATTTTATTTTTTGTTTTTTGTGTTAATTCTCATGTTTTGGCCGCTAGAAATTTAAAGGACTCTTTTTTGGCACATGTTGTTTTGTTTATATTTTTGTATTTGGTTTTTGATCTTGTTTTATGAAATTTTTTTTAATTTATGTTAGAATAAGAAGAATGAGTTATAGGATTTTGCTAATGTTTGTGATATTATAAATTATATTGTTAAAGTTGTTGATAAAATTAGTAGTGATGTATGTTTCTTTATTGAAATACATAATTTTATTTATTGTTGTTTAAGTTTTTATATTTTGTATCTTTTTAGTTTAATTTTCTTTTATTTCTTGACTTGTAAAGGGTTTTGAAAAAGAGTGTGGTGTATGTTTATGTTGATTTTGATGTTATTGTTGTTTATAGTGAAAGGTTGTTATTGTGGTATATATTATTTAGTTCATTATTTATATTTTTGTTACTTTTTGATTTATTTTTTTTATTTCTGATTATATTTTCTTTATTTGTTTATGTTAGGCTGAGAAGTATGTTTAGGACAATGATGATGATTTTGTTAGACCTATTCCAAAGAAAAGAGAGGTTAAACCTACATATTTTATGAAATTTCCTTTTTTAAATGAATTTGGCTTTTTAGATTTGGTTGCAAAGGAGAAGAAAAATGTTGTTGTGGTGAAAAATTTATGTGCTTTGAAGAAAAATACTGAAAAGCCTTTGAATTTTGATATTTATATTGAGTTTAACTTTTGGATTATTGATGGTTTAAGAAGAAAAACAAGTATGTAATTTGATTTTTTTTTTTTTTAGTTTGTATATTTTTTTAATTTTTATGAGTTTTTTGTAGGAAAAAGCTTTACTTCGATGATGATGCTATTTCTTCAAGTTTTAAACTTAGAATTGACACAATTGATATGAAAACTTGGTTCCATACTTTGAATTATTATGGTTGCTCTTTGTCATCTTTTCTAAGTTTTTCCTTTGTTTATTTTACGTTTTTTATTACTATTTTTTATGATTTCGATGTGGGTTGTAGTTTTTTCTTATTATAAAGTTAGTTTGAGTTGGATTTTACGTTTTGTATACAAAAGTATACTGTATATATACTTATTATATGTTAACTGAGAGAACTTAGAATAATTTTGTTTTCTTTTGTTGTTAACTTTTTTTTAAAATTTTTTTTAGTATATAGATGTGTTTTTTATTATCTAAGAAAGAAAAAAAAAACCTAACAATTGTATTATATTTGTGACAATCAATAACCAATTTGATAAGCATCTCCAAAGTTTGTATTCTAAGTTCTTGGCCAAGAATGAGTAAATTGTTATTATAAGTGTTGATCATTATATGGATAAGTATATGATATGGCATACTTTGTAATGCTTCATGATTTGATGTTGATGATTTGTTATTTCCAATCCATATTTTGAAAGAAAAATGTTGGATTTTTAGGACAATTAAGTTTTAAGGATAAATGCATATATGTTTATAATTAATTGAGAAGTGTAAAGCATGATTGATCGATTTTAGAAATTTAAAAAGTTATAGTGTTTTGCTTCTTGGTTTCTTAAGGTTGTTGATTTTTGGGAGAATCATTATGATATCAATTGTAGTGCTGAACGTTATTCTTTGAACAAATTAACTATTCTATTTGATATTTCTATGGTTGAAGGACTTCTATGTGTAGGAAATATGTAAATTTCTTTATTTTTAATTTGATTTTTATTTTTAATCATTCTTATATTTTTCTTTATGGAGTGATTATGGTGTGTTTATTGTTATATTTGCTATATATTTGTTGCATGGTATGGACATTTCAATCAATTTGAACATTAAAGACCTAAGAAATCGTTATGTTGTCAATTTGTATAGCTATGAAAAGCAGAAGCAAGTTGATTATATTAATACTGAATATGAATATCCTAGAAGGTTGAAAGCAAGATTGAAAGAAAATAAGAGAATTGTTTGAGATTGGGAGGAATTTTTGTCAATTGTTGTTATGTTGAATTTGAATTCAGAATGATGATATTTTATTATAATGATGAATATTAATAAGTTGTGTAGGTTTTTATGTTTTATTTTTTGTTTATGTTGACCTTATACATTATCAATCCCTTTATTTTGACTTTAACAAATAATTTGATTATACTAATTAAGTTTGCTAAGTGTTGTAGATTTAATTCTCTTTTAAAAAGTGTTCAAATTCATCCTCAAAACTTCCTAAGACATAAACAAAAGATAAGAACCAAACGAAAGACATTATACATCAATTTTAAGTTAAATTCAAGCATGATAGCATCCATCATAAGTAGTCCACGCAATCAAGAGTAAAACTTATAATTTTAAAGCTTAAAAAAGCATGTGAAGTGAAGAGAAGTTTATGCCCCTCATGATCTACCCTCACGATCATGAGTGGATCATGACAGATGATCTAGCTTGTGACTAGGGAGTCCAACTTATGAAGACAGACTCCTTTAAGGCTTTAACACTCTGGATTGCTCATGAATCATGGTTATAATCATGATAGGACTGTGACCAGCATAGTGAACTAAAGCCCTAAAGAGTCCCTAAAACTTTAAAAAGGATGAGTTGCTCACAATCACCGATCACGATCGTGAGCTAACCATGACACCACTACTCCAATCTCTAATGGCTACTTTTGACACCAACGATTTCATTTTTCATATGTCACAATCATGAGCAAGCGTCTTCTTGCAAAAAGTTGAAATGCATTAAATTAAGCATGATGAATCTTAAAGATGAATTGAATGCATTCTAATAACTAGTTTATTATCTCAAATGACAAAAGTGACTGAGAATATATTTAGAAGCACATTGTGCCCCCAGGGAAGTATTATTTCTCATTAGCCTTTAAATGCATGCATGTACATTCATGCAAAGATCCTTTTGTAAATAAATTCACACTAAGAAAACCAAGTAATAAGGACAAAGCAACTGACCCTGGCTGTCTTAGTCTTATTTTAATGAGGTTTTCATAATTTCTCAATTATAATTTGTAATTTTGAGCCTAGATTTCTAAATCCTAATCCATTTAATGCTTGATAACCATATGAAAGGGAAAAGGACATTTTAAATTAAAGTTCACAAGGAATTATAATGCATAAGATAACTTGCAGTTATTAAAATAATTTCTTAAATTGGCATGAATGCCAGATCATACTCAATCTACTCCAATGCTTAAAATGAGTAAGAGTATCCAAAGGATCTCGTAGTCAAATTAATGCTACGTAATACAATAAAGTTAGGGAATACCTAAAAAGGGAAACTAATATAGAAAAACAAAACAAAATAAATTTCATATACTCCAATGTGACAACATTCACGATGAGTAACATAAAAAAGGTAGGAAACGCATAAAAAGGGGAAAAATCCTACAAAAATGAATATATGATCAATTTTCATACTCGTTAAGGAAATGCTTTAACAATAAAAATTGTATTGTTTATCATAGTCTCTTAACGACCTCACTTTATGAGATTCTCACCCAATTGTTTAAGATGCTTGCTCTTCATTTGGTAATAAAAAAAATCCTTAGCCAAAAGTTGTTGATCATTTTTATAAAACATTGAAAACAATGTTAAATTGAGATTACTACAACCAAAGTCACTCAAAATCCCTAATACCCACCTTTCTCCAATGTGGGAAAATTTATAAAAGCACAAGCAAGAAAAGTCTACATGCATTATAATTTTAAAGACTAAATCGCATTTCATACTTTCAACCTTATATGGGCTTCACAACACAATACACTTTTAGCCTTAAAGGGGCTGCACGTTTAGCCTTAAATGGGTTAAGTCTTATATGGGCTACACTTTTAGCCTTAAATGGGCTACACTTTCAGCCTTATATGGGTTTATTGAACCTTGAGGGGTAAAATAATCATTTTTTTATGGTCATAAATAATTAAGTAAAATTATATTTAATCTGTGTGTTTAAGTGTTTATATTCAGGTTAATTAAATTTGCAAAATTTAAGTCTGGACACAAGCTATAATAAATTCATCATAATCATAATTGCTTAAGTCAATAAATGAAAAGTCATTATTCTAGTTTTTCAAGTTTATAGCTCTGCCATGAGTGGTGATGGACTCATCATTAGTGGTGACAAGGGACAAAATTGAAGATCGAATTTTTCGTTAAAATCTGAAGTCAAATTTTGTCAAATATGATAGGAATCTTCATTACAAATGGTCATAAGCAAATTCCAATCATTTAAAATAAATTTCAAAAAAAATTATAAAGTTCCAATTTGTAAATTTCATAAAGTGGCCAAGACTTGTCATGACCAATGATGATACTGTAGAGCACTTTTAATTTGGTGGTTGAATGACTTTGTTTTCATTAAATGCTCCTCCAACAGCTCTTTTTCTCTATGAGAGTATAAATATAACTTATAACAGAGCTAGAACAAGAGAATGAAGTTGAGTAAACACATTTAGAGCAAACTTTGAGCATTTAATCTTAAATTCATTCTTCAACCACCCAAGCTTTCAATCTTTAATTCTTGTAATTTTTTTATCTCAAGAGTGTTTTTGAGTGTGGATTAGTGAGTGTTTAATACAATCATTCAATAGCTCAATAATGAGATTGAGTGAGCTGGGATTGAGATTTAAATACTTATAAGCTTAAAGGATTGTTCTTAGCATATATGTTTGAGTGTGAGCCTTTGAAAAACACTTAGGTTTGAGTGTGAGCCTTGGGAAAACACTTATAAGCTAAGAGGAAACACTTATAAGCTAAGAGGATTATTCTTAGCACTTGGGTTTAAGTTTAAGCCTTAGAAAAATACTTAGGTTAGAGTGTGAGCCTTGAAAACACTTGTTAGAGTGTGAGCCTTGAAAACACTTATTAGAGTGTGAGCCTTGAAAACACTTGTTAGAGTGTGAGCCTTGAAAACACTTGTTAGAGTGTGAGCCTTGAAAAAAACTTTTGTTAGAGTGTGAGCCTTGGAAAAATACTTAGGTAGCTTGATTTAAGATTGTAGTGGTTTAATATACACCTTAAAGTAGATTGATAATGGATTGAAATTCTCAACTTGTGGTTGAGGAGAGGATGTAGGCTTTGAGGGCCAAACCTCTATAAATTCCTTGTGCTTTTTAACTCTTTCTCTTTATTATATTGTGCTCAAACTTTGTTTTTAGCTTGCTCTTTGTGAAATATTCAAAATTCCCAATCTAGCTCAAAAAGTCAATTCACCCCCCCTCTTGGCACTTGTGGAATTACAGAGCTGCACTTTAGCCTTACATAGGCTTATGCCTTATATGGGCTACACTTTTAGCCTTACATGGGCTAAGCTTTACATGAGTTAAGCCTTATACGGGCTACACTTTTAGCCTTATATTGGCTCATGTCTTATATGGGCTATACTTTCAGCCTTATATGTGCTAAACTTTTAACCTTACATGGACCAAGCCTAATATGGGCTCACCTTTAGCCTTATATGGGCTACATTTTGCTTTTCATGCATTGACAAGCATAAACTTGCTCAACGCATGAGAAGTAGAGGGTAACTGTTGATACTTAAATGATATGATGATAAAGGTTTCTATTGACTAGACTGGGGATGACTTTTAAAAGCTATCTCAAGTGCACTCCTTCAAGATGCAAAACCCTGAAACACACCCAAAATACTTAAAAAATTCACCCAAACCTTAATACTATGCATGACAACTATAGAGGGAATGAGAGGAAATGAAAATTATAAATTTTATTATGTTTGGTAAGTTAAAATTAAGTAATAAAGGGAAAAGAAAGAGAAATTTTAAAAAGAAAATAAAATGTTAAATTACAGTGTGTTTTGGAGTTGAAATATTTTACACCCTAATTTAGGTGTAATCAATTTCACTTTATATTAGGGAAAGGAGGGGGAATAATTCCGCTTTAATTTCTTTCTCACTTCCCCTTAATTACCTTCCATTTCCTTTGTATTACCCTCAATCCATGCATAGTGTAAGAGTCACCTAATGAAGGCTCGAGGATTCAAAATAGTGAATAATCAAAGTAAGGTGTGCCTTTCAACACATCTTATGAGCATGGGATAACATCCCACACTCGTGGGTAGATGACCCATGCACGTGGGTCATCAACCAACACCTGTGGGTTATACAACATGACCCATGCACGTGGGAAACAACCCACGCATGAGAAATAACCCACAGTCATTGGTTACACATTCCACATACATGGGATGAGTCCATAACCTATAAAAATTAAAAATTCACCCATTTGGGACTTTTTTTACTTGAAAATACAAACTTAGGGACACTATTTTGGATGAATTTTTACACTATTTTTAATTATTTCTAGCCTCAAACCCTTGTTAACAAGGAGAACGATATGTGGAATCCATTCAACCAAACACTACAAACCACTTTTTTATTCATTTTTCTTAGGATAGCACTTCTTACCAAACCAAATTACATTTTAGTCAAAGTGTGCTTCAAGAGTAATTTCCTTTAAGGATCCTTAAATTATTTTAATAAAAAATTACATTTTTACATTTGCATTTTTTTTCTCTTCTTCTCCTAATTCTATTTTTATTTTTATCACTTATTACATTATTTTGCATTCATTTGATTTATTTTGTTTTTGTGATGAAATAGTGATTTTGTTGATGTTCGGAAGTAGTGTAAGATATGTGGATGGTGTAGCAAGTTCGGGTTGAAATCCAGGAGTGTTTGTTGCATATTTTGTATTAATTGTGGATTTATGCATTTTTTATATCATATTTGCATAATTTTTTTTATCAATATTCCTCTTTTTTTTTTTAATAAATTTAGTATTTAGGTGCTATAATGTACATTTTTGCTATAAAAATCATATTTTGATAATAAAGTTGACATTTTTATCATTTTTATTATTTTTCCCTCTTTTTATTGTCGATTTTACATTTTTCCTCATAAAATTTATATTCTTATGGTGGAAATTGTATTTTTATCAATTTTTCTCTTTTTATCATTAATTTTGTATTTTTCATCATAAAGTTTACATTTTTATGATGAAAATTATATTTTTATCAATTTTTTCTCTTTTTGTTATTAATTTTGCATTTTTCCTCATAAAATTTATATTTTTATGGTGGAAAATGCATTTTTATCAATTTTTCTTTTTTTATTATTAATTTTATATTTTTATAATAAATCTTACATTTTTATGGTGAAAATTACATTTTTATCATTTTTCTCTTTGTGTTATTAATCTTGCATTTTTCATCATAAAATTTATATTTTTATGGTGGAAATTTCATTTTTATCAATTTTCTCTTTTTATCATTAATTTTTTTATTTTTATCATAAAGTTTAAACTAAATCAAAGAAAACTAAACAACTGATTTCAACTAAATCAAAGAAAACTAAACAATTGATTTCTTTTACATGGCAGTTATTGTTGAGCTATAGGATTTAACATCTAGTACTATTATAGAGGTTTAATGAATAAAGAGATGAAGAACAAATGAAGGGAAGATTTTTGTTGGGTAGGATTCAGTAAGATTAAAGGAAAGATTGAGAATTTAAAATTAAAAAAAATTGAAGGTAAGATTTATGTCGGGCTTTGAGACCCACTGCTAGTGGTAGCCCACAAGTCACTTATAGGACCCATACTAAATGTAGTCAAAGACATAGTCGTGCTTCCTTTAAAAGGAAGAATTCAACAAAGAAGACCTAAAAAGAAGATGCAAAGTTCAATAAGAAATCAAAACTAAAAACAAGTGTGGCAAATGTGGATTATATGGACATAATAAAAAGATGTGTTGAAATCCATCAAACAAAGAATGAAACTTTAAATACTTTTGGTTTACTTTTTTTTTATTTTTTGTATATGAAACTGTTTGTCATAATTACATTGAGATTCATGAATAATACAAAAAAAATTTCTTTATATTTTTTCAAATTTTTATAAATCCAATTATATTTGCTCTTAAATATAGTATAATGTAATAAAAATGTAGAGTAAGTATTAATAGTCCTTTATGGGAAAATATAGAAAAGTACCTTATGGTATAGCGATTTTGAAATTTTATAAGAGGGATTTTATATGGAACCATATGTGGAGAGAGGGAAAGCAAGGTAACCTAAAGTGGCCACCTCATTTGCCATATATATTACCATGTCAAGTTATTTAACAATACATAAATTGTTACTTAATTACTAACAACACATTATTGGGTGTCACTTAAGTGCAAAAAAAAAAAAAAACCTCATGGTACTTTTCTATACTTTTTCCTTATTTTATTTAACAGAAACCAATAATTATATATAGGTTATAAGTGCAAGCTCGACTTTATATAATCGCTAGCTTGCTAGCAATGATATTAGTGTCATGGTTGTTGTGGTATTGTTGTAAAGGTATTATGCATGCATTTTTTACAAGATTAATAGTTTTCTTGTGGTGGGGTTGTTTTTCACATTTTCAATAAAACAGTAAGTGAAATCAAATAGAAAGAACAAAGGAAGGAAAAACAAGTGAAGAGATAAACTAGTAGTGCAGTTGAAAAACAAAGAGCGAGAACGACAAGAGAGTGAGCATAAAACAACGAAAGCAAAAAAAGGAAGTAAAAAATTTACTAGAGGAAAGAATCATTATAGAATTATATTATGTTAACCTAAGATAATAAAAGCATGAAAAATAGTACTTTAAGTTTCAAAAAATTCTATAATACCTCAAGTTATTCCTACCGTTAAAAGTAAAAAAATTCAAAAAAAAGTTACTTACAATAATAGGCTTGCCAATATATTTTTATAATAGATAAACGTTGTTGCAGTTTAAAATAAACGTTCACTGTTTATAAAAAAAACTAAAGGTTCATGTCATATTTTTAAGTGTAGTTGTTTAGTTGTTGTTAAGGATCCAATTATTGTTAGTGGTGTTGTTTTCACAATGAATTTTATATATCTCCATGTTGGTTTTAATTTCCCCTAATATGGTTTGGTACAAGGAAAAAGATTCTAACTGTCCCTTTTTTCGTCTTATTATTACTTATATATGCAATTGTACATGTATGTATATTTTTTTACATTTGTATTAATTTTATTTATGATGATTGTATAGGTATTTTTTGAATTGTTGTTCAGCTTCATTAACACTTAATTATTTTATGAGATTTTTATTAATAATTAGAATAGAAAGTATAATTACCAAAGTAGAATATATTGACATTTAACCAAATATTAATTATTATTATTATTATAATATATTTGTTCACCTAAAGCTAATAACAACATCTCATCAAACTATCCATCCATTCCTGTGGGTTTTCCTTGCAAATACATCTTTTGTCTAACTTCCGACAGGGCCACTATGGCATACCTTCCTCGAGCCAAAGCTTTAGGGAGCATTATGCTTTTGGAACCATCTTTTTTAGAAGTCTTAATATAAACGCACCAACAAGATTGACATAATTCTTCTTTAAAAAAAATATTAAGTTAGCCAAAACATGCAATAATAGCATATTATGTAATTTTATAGTAAAATAATATAAATTTTTTTGTGCCAAAAATAAAATTTTCTAGATTTAAAGCCCAACAACCCAAAAGCTCAAAAATAATTAAAAAGTTCAACCCATAAGATAAGAAGATTTAGGAATTATTTATGCATTAATGAAGAAGAAGACTCTGGAAGAAGCTTGGAGAAGAAGGCACTGGGAGTTACGTGAATTTATTTTCTCCAAGACTCTTGAGCTAGAGAAATAAATTGAAGAAGTAGTCTGTAAGTAATAATGCCTATAAAAGTAAGGGGAAGAACACAAATCAAGACACAACCAAACATCAACACCAATCATCAAGAGAAATCAATCAACAATCATCACAAAATTAACAAATTTTATTCAAACAATCTTTAGTAGCTTTTTAATTAGTTTACAGCAAATATTTTCTTATTAATTCTAAAGTAAAAAATCATTCTTTTAGCTTGTATTAAGTCTTATATTAATACAAATTCCTTTTACTGTTCAAAAACTCAAATCACCATCAAATATTTATTTCATCTGCTTGAAATCTAAATAAATTATGGTAAAAGAGTTTGAGAATTCACAATTTATCTAAAAAAAGTCAAGTTTTCTTTGAGGAATTTCTCGTCTAGCATGCTTGCACAAATCCAACAATCTTTGGGAACCAAAACCCCAAAAATTGGAGAAACAAAAATAATTTATAACTAGTTGTCTATTTGCACTTTTGTGCGGATTACAAATAATATATATACAAATAACTACTACTACTACTACTACTACTACTACTAATCTTATATTTCTTTAAAGCTATATTACTACTATACAGTATTGAAATCATTAACTTAAAAGTGGAAAAAGAGAGAACGTATATTTTAAGGGTGAACATGTGTGTGAAATAAATGAGGGGAAAATAACTATATAATATTCCTTTAATAAATTTTTTTATAATCAATATTTTTCTCTACTCTAAAGTAATTTGTGTATAAAATATTACAGCCATAATTAATTTTAGCATAATAAGAATTCAATAGTTTTAATGAAAAATGAACATATATAAAGTAATATTATATACAAAGATTTAACTTTTAACAAGATATGTACAGACTAAACATATTTCGATTACCTTAAAAGGTTATGAAGTTATTCAGTCATGTTCACATAAATGGACTAGTACATATACCATTGTCATTAATGATATTTTGACCTTAGTTTCTATTTCATTTAACTTACTTTAGTTGATAAAAAAAAAACAAATTAATAAAATAAATTAACTAGAAAAGGTACAGTTAATTTTCCTTCAACCTCAAATTAATAAATTCATACAATAACTCTTTGTATAAATTATACTTTCTAATTGCAAGGACACTTTATTATTAAAGATTTTGAAGCTCACTATTGAGAGCTTCATTTGTTAAATATATTTTTGAAATATCATCTGTTAAAGAGTTGGGGATACTAGTTTAACATCGATCTAGCAATAAAATAGATTTAAAAATCAAAATAAAAGAAACTCACACAAAAACAGTATTTAAAAAAAATAAATTCAAATATAAAGAAATTTCACCTTGCATGGTTCATGGTGCTTCATCTTGGCATCGTTTGCCTACAAGAAATAACCATATCCCTCAAACTCAATAAGTACAAGGGACCAAAAATTAGTAATGCAAAAAAATAAATTATTATACTATAAAGGAGTTGCATTTACCTTAATTTGACAACTGAAATAATGCTAACCAATATTTTATTCATGATTTAAGATATCAACCTTAAGTAAACTTTGACAGAAAGGACAAAATTGAAAAGTATTCTTTAGAAAAAGGGAAAACACATAATGTTATGTAACCTCTCAACACTTCAAAACATTATTAGAAAAAAATTATGCAAAGAAAGAACCTTACTTTTTTCACTATAATATTACAGCTTGAAAATCCTTGCCAACCTCAAGGCCTATGGTGCATGCATCAAGGCAAGAAAAATCGGCTAAGGCAAGCCAAAGAGGGTTGCTTGCCACCAAGGCCAAACTAAGTGCCTAAGAAAATGCAAGAAGCCTCTAAAACATACTAGAGTTGTTGGACTCAAGGGCAAAATGCCTAAGCCAAGGAATGAGCCCAAAAGCATGTGAGAAGACTCTAGAAGGCTTTAGAAAGCTGTGAAAAAATGGCAAGGCTAAATGTTGCTAGCCATGCTAAGGAGGCCATCCAAAAAGTTCCCACCAAGGAGTAAGGAAGCTTGGCATTCTAGAAGTTTCCCATGCCTCCCATGCATGCTGCCCATTGTAGACAGCGAGATTTGGCACGAGTCTAAGATTTTAGCAACCACGACACTGTTTGAGCTCAGGGCTCTAAATAACATACTAACCATTGCCATAAAGACATGACGTGGAGATAAGGAGTCACCACCCATGAAAATAACTAGGACAAATTGAAAAGGTGGTACTTGATTCCTTAAAAGAAAGCTAGCACCACAACCAGGAGATTTTGGGTATAGAATATCAACTTCTTTCAATCTCGTGTTCATTTAGAATTACTTTATAAATTACTATATTATCCTCTATTTACATACAATTTCATATAAACCCTTATTTTAGCAATGAACTCCAAGGCAAACTAGTCATGAAAATACAAGTAAATAATGCATTCATTCAAACATATGATCCTTAAGTTAGTCTAATATACATGAATTTTAATTAAATGAGCTAAATCTACATGTTTTAATGAGTAAGCCTAAAAGGCTTAATTCTTTTTAATTTTAATTAAATGAATCTAAGTCTATTTATTTTAATTTTAAAATGGGCCTAAATCTACAAATTATAAAGGTATTTAAATTAATGGGCCTAATTCTGTATGTTTTAATGCTAAGGCGATCTTAAATCTATAAATTATGAAAAAGACTTTGAATTAAATGGGCTAAGTCTAATTAATTAAATTAAATTAAGTGGGCCTATATCTAATTAACTAGATGGGCCTAAGTTATCTCTAACCTAAAAATATAATTAATTATGAGTCTAAAATGCATTTTAATTAATTAAATCTAAAAAACCTAAATTTAAATAAATGGATTAGAATCTAATATGAGCTTAAGGCCCAAAACACATAAGAATAAACAAACAAGCACAAAACATATAAAAATAAATAAACAAGCCCAAAAACAAAGAAAACAAATAAGCCCAAAAAACAAATAAAACAAACAAGCCTAAAAAACAAATAAAATATATTAAAACAATTAAATTAAAGATCAAACAACTAATTAAATTAATTCCTTCTAAAACCCTAATTTTCATTAATATGTAACCTAAGTTAATCTACTCCTCCATTGATTTTAATTAATTACCCAATTAAAACCCTAATTTTATTAACCAATTAATTAACATGCAATTGCACATATAATTCCACTATTGGGGCTATTACAATAATCTACTAAAAATAATAATAAAAATAATTAATATAACCCTAAAATAAATAAATAAAATAAAGGAATAAAATAAAACAATAATAAAAAACCCTATAAACTATATTTCTACAAGGTCTTATCCATGGCATCCCATGGACCTTTTATGAATTTGATAATAATGTGTTTTCCTCCATAATCACCATAAAAAAAGAATAAAAATTATGATTAGTGAATAAATAATAATAAGAATAAAACAAAATTAAAAATCCATAAAATTAAAAGAAATAAAATAAAATAAAATAAGAAAAAGAAGATGATGCTTGTGGATGATTTTAATGAAGTACTCCTCAGAAGAATCACCATTCTTGATAAGACTTCGAATATTATTCTTCAAAAATTCTTCAAAGATCCTTAATTAATCAATAAAGCAAAAATAATTTGTAGAGAATAAGATTTTCTCTTTTTTTCTCTCTTTTCTCTCTTTTTCTTCTCATTTTTTCCTTTCTTTTCTTCTCTCTTTTTCTTTTGCTTCGTTCCCTTTTTTTCTTTTCCCTTTCTACCCTTTGATTTTACTCTCTTCTCCTCTTTTTTTTCAGAGCAAAAGCCCTCCTTATATAGGCATACATTTTAAAACTCTAGTTATAAATTGATTCCTAAAAGATTTCTATTTCCTTTAAAACATTATCAAAATAATTTTAGGAGAATTTCATACCAATTAAGACTCAATTTATCTAGAAAATTCAAGAATTAGCGGAAGGAGTCTAATTCCGACCGGAATTAGCGTAATTCCAATCAGAATTAGGGTAATTGCGATCACCTTTTTTTTAACTTTTAATTACAGAAAGGTCCTTGAAAGAATTTAAATTTTGTAATTATATCCTTAAAAAGCATTGCAATTTAATCCATGAAAACATTAAATCCTTTCTTTGAAAATTGAAATTAGATCCTTGAAGTTTCAAAGTTCAAATATTGAAAACCTATTCATGACATTTTCATCATTGGAGTCTTTTGTCGCATTCATAACTTATCATCCCGAAATTGGGTGTCTAGACCCATGCTAGGCCATTCGGCCAACATCTAGAATGTTCCCATCTCAATGTAAATTTCAAGTGGCTTCTATGAAAATCTTTATACATATGATGTTTGTAGAAATGTTGAGAAAAATTAATTATAGCCACACATTGAGGAGGTGGAAAACCTATATAAAGGTCACTCTTTTCATTTGTCAAGGATGATGAGAATTTATTGAGAAATGTAATAAAGCCTCACATTTACTCCCATTCAATTATTGCTTAATTTATGTCCCAAACCTCTTGTTTCCTACTTGCTCATATATATTCTGCTGCATTCCAACTCTTGGGCTTACTAAGTTCTACTTTACCCCCACTGTAGACTAAGTATCCCGTGTCTTAGCAAACCTATAAGGCTAAGCATGTGATAGGTGGTATCAGAGCAATGGTTTCATTTTAGGTACCGCTGGTTAGAGACTCGAGAAAATGGCAAGCAAGGAAGCCAACATTGCTGCCAACATAAAGGAGTAACATACTCATGGGCACGAGGAGGTACGCTCACAGCCTAAGCAGGGCAAATCGAAGGCTCCAACTAGAGAGCCAATTGAAACTTCTATGGCTAGCCTAGAGAATAGCTTAGCCAATGTCGCTACATTTATTGGTGAGCTCAGTGACCATGTGGACAACTTGATTCACGAGAATGTGGAAATCACCAGGGCTGCCAAGTCGATGATTGAAGAACTTGGTAGGACCTTAAGGGGGGAACTACACTCCCTGACCCAAAAGTTTGCTAACTTAAACAAAACTTTTTAAGGTGATGTACAAGAGCTTCATAGGGAAATGTATGTCATCGTCAAGGTAGTCCACCCTTGCCAAACTCTGCCTCAATAAGCACTTTAACCCCACATGGCTTGAAGGTGCCGAAACCAACCATGTATAGTGGTGCACACAATGCCACTACAGTGGAAAATTTCTTGTTCGACCTAGAATAATATTTTAAGGTAATGAACATCAAGGATGACTTCTCAAGGATCAGCAACGCTGCTATCTTCTTTAAGGATGTTGCCCAACTATAGTGGAGGCAGAAACACACCGAAAGGGAGAATAGGCTTTTTGTGATCAACACTTGAGAATAGTTCAAGGCTGAACTACACAAACAATTTATGCCCTGCAATGCTAATGATGAAGTGCTAAGCAAGCTTCGACGCTTGAGGCAAATCGGTAGCATTTCAGACTACGTCAAAGAGTTCACTACCTTAATGCTTGAAGCTATTTGTCCGACCATTGACTCCTTTTTAACTTTAAAGATGGGTTAAAAGATTTGGCAAAAATAGAGCTTGATCGTAGGAATGTCAAGACCCTCAATGAAGAAATTACTGCCGTAGAGTCCATTTACGACTATATTGCCCAAGCCAAGGGAAAACAACCTAACGCTAGCAAAAGTGGGGGAGAAAAAGAGACCTCTTTCGATGATGATGAAGAGCATTCTTAGCACAGATATAAGGACTTGAGGCAAAAGGAGTCTCAATACCAAAAATTCCATGGTAGAAGCTCCAAGTAAGGCAAATGTCCATTAAGCAAGAGCGATGCTACCAAGCCTTTAAGGCCATGGTTCTTCTACAATGGGCCACATTGGTGCGACATTGTCCAAACAAGCAAGCTATCAATGCCATTGTGGTGAAATTTTAGAAGGCTCAGTCCCACGAGGAACCATAAGCCACCTTAGGTTCTTGCAACTTGTGGACAATTCAATGCAAGATGGTAAAAAACTTACTTTAATGAACTTCCTCCCTAACATGTAGCCTATAGGAGCGAAGAATCAAAGAAGGCAAATGTTCATCAAGGCCACAATTAAAGGAGCCATGGTGACAGCCATGCTGGACACGGGTGTGGATGGTGTCTATATAGTAAAGGAATTGGCCAACGAGACCGGCCTGCCATATACCAAGACTCATGCCTATACCGAATGTATAGGATCTAAGTTTGCCTTTGTCGATAAAGCATATAAGGTGAGGATCCGTCTTGGTAAATAAGAAGGCAAGACTGACATCCTCATTGCTTCCATTGATAAGAAGCAAATGTACTTGGGAATCAATTTTTTACAAGCTGTGAAAGCCATCGTGGTCCCATACGCCAATGCCCTATACTTTGCACAAAAGGATGGGCTGATACAGGTGCCCGTCGAAGTGGAGCCAAGCAAGAAATATAGGCTCTTCGACATTCGACTAACGAAGGCATAAAGTGCAAAGGCGTCAAAGGTTATGCCAACAAAGGAGGTAGCTCGCAATAATGTGTGAGGAACCTCCCAACTAGGCCAACAATAACACAAATGCCCTAAAGCACCAAGCTTAAAGCGCAACGAGAACGCTGCTAGCTCAAGTGGGGGAGGGTATTTGTAATATCCCGTGTTTTTAAATATTTTTACACTGTACCGGGATATGCAGTGTTAATAAATTTTGAATGTATATATATGATATTTTTACGAGTTGATATGTATTTAAAACCTATTTTAATTACTGTGTATTATTTACAGTGTTTTACGTAAAATTTTCCCGGGACTTGCATTTTCGAGGAAATTTTCACGTAAATATTTTAATATTAATTATTTTAAATATATTTTCGGACTTGCATGAACTCATGCGTATTTTTAAATGACTAAATAAAGTCTGTGTGTGTAAATATTTATTTAATTAGGGTTTAATATATTATCCTAATATTTTATTATTTATTTATTAATTTATTTTTATTTAATTAATTTATTTATTATTAAATTATTATTTTATTATTACTTTATTTTTTCTTATTTTTCTTTTTCCTTTTTCTTTTCTTTTCATTTTCTTTTCTTTCTTTTTCTTTTTCTTCTTCTTCTTCTTCTTTCCTCCCACGCCCGACCACCACCCACCCTTCCCCTCACCGCTGCAACTCCGATCACCTACCGTCGGTGTGCCTCCCGGCTTGCCACCGCCGTTCCCAGCCATTCCCCGCCGCCAGCAGCTCCCTTCCCCAGCACCGGCAGCCCCTATTTTCCTCTTTTGGTCGAAAATCTTCCCTTCGCCGTTCCTCCCATTTTTGGCCACCGTTTTCGACACCGCTAGTCTATTTCTTCTCTTTGAGCTCCAATGAGTGTGATTTTAGCTTTGGTTTGAGTTGAAATGGTCTAGAATTGCTTAGGTTTCGAATTTTCAATTTCAGCCTATTAGGGTTTTTGATTTTTTTGAGCTTCGAATTGATTCATTCATGAAAACTCCCTTCACAAATATTGATCTTAGTAGCTTAATATACATGTATGAATTTTTGTGGAATTTTTGGAGATTGTTTGGATTTTTAGGTATTTTTGAATATTTTAATATTATTTTCTAATTTTTGGAAATTAATTATTTAAATTATGAAATTGTGTCTTATGGTTAAATTAGGTGTTGAAATGAATTATAGGAATTTATTTGGAATTTTTATTAATTTCTAAGTATTTATTTTGAATTATTTGAGTTTATGTAATTTTGGGAAAATTATGTTAAATGTGTTTTTATTTGAAATTAATTCGTTAATTGAGTTTAATTATTGATATTATTGATAAATATGTTGAGAAAATTAATTTTGGATAATTATATAATTTTTGGTGAATTTTTGAAGTAATTTAAGTATATTTATATATATAGGGGTATTTTGGTAATTTTACCCTAAATTGGCTAAAAATGTAATTTAATCGGTTTTAATAGTTATTTAAGGTATAAAAATGATTTCTACAAATTATTTAGTATTTTTAACTAATTAAAACTATTTTTCGTAAATTATTTTCAATTATATATATAATATATGGTTTTTCTAATAAAATGAGTTTTTATCGGTTTTTACTGTGTTTAAAGGTTAATTATATAATTTCTACCAATAAAATGAATTTCTATATTGTAAGGAGATTTTTGGTATTTTCGGAATTATTCTATGTTTATGGACCCCGGTCGGTGGACTGTAGTATGGAGTCCGACCGTGGGATTTTGATTGTGCCTTGTGTAGTTTTTTGAAGTGTGTTTCTTTACAGGGTCGGCTCTACTCTTTTGAGTAGAGAGATATTCGTTTTACAAGGGAGGTTCTGCCGGATTTTTGGTAGAATTCTCGTAAAACGTGATGTCCAGTCGAACCCTAATTCTGTTTCCGTATTTAAATACTCTAGATCGAATTCTAGGATTTCTGTTAGGGTTATTCTAATGTCGATTATTTATTTCTTGTTTAGTTGCGCCGAGACCGAGGGCTAGTGGACCAGGCCCGTCGGACCCGTCTCGTGGAGCGCACTAGGTGAGTTACTATACTCTATATATATGCTTTAGGATGCATGATTTAGAAATATATGTTTTATTTTGATTAAAATGCATAAATAATATGATTTGTATTTAAGTATATTTTTGGTGTATTTTTGGTATATATTAAATTATATGCATGTTTTGTAAATAAAATATATTTAAAATGTTTTTAAATATATTTCCAACTTAATTTATAATTTGACTGAATTCATTTGACATATATACACTCGAAATATACCTGGTTTACGTTTGGTATATTTCCGGTATATATATGGTTTATATTGTTATTTCATTTAAATTCATGCATCATTTATTTTTATGAATGAATGTTTTATATTATTAATGAAGGATATCGATAGAACGTGCTACCTAGTGGGCAGCACTAGGACTGAGTACGTACCGGTACGCCTATAGTATTTAGGCTATAATACTAACTTATTTGTGGATATTGATTGATTATGATTATTGATATGTGTGAGATGTGGTTTGTGGGTGTGATTGCTGGAGCTCGGTTGACCAAGTGTCTCGGGGCCAATCACACTGGCAATCAGACTGCTGGAGCTCGGTTGACTTAGTGTCTCGGGGCCAGTCTACTGTCTAAATGGATTAAGTGGATATATTTGGAATAAGTGAGCCTGTATGGCTAGAGTGTTGTCTAACACTATTTTTGAGGCTGCGATATTCTAGGGTTCTATGTGATCCTTCATAAACTGTGATTTTCAATAAAATATATAAAAATGATTTTCTGCATCTGTGTGAATTTGCCTGTATATATACATATTAGATATGTATTATTGACTGTATGCATTGTCATTTAGTATGCATGTATATATATTATAGTAATTCACTCAGTGAGGTCTGACTCCCCTCCGTTGACTATTTTTCAGGAGAGTCAACATCTTCAGACCTCAGTAGCAGGTCGATACACCGGATTTCTTCCACCCCGGCTTCTTTGTGTAAATTATCTACTTGAGTCTTATTTATTTTATCTAGACACTGCAGTAGTTATGAATTAAAGTATTGGATTTCATGTATTTTATTTTAAAGAGATGTATTATATTGAAACTGGATTTGTATTAAAAGATTATATATATATGAGATGAGGTTTGATTCGAATCCAGTGATGAGACTGTTATTATTATATTTATGATTTTTATTTCCGCTGCATATTATATGATTATTATTATTATTGCATGATTTATTTTATTTTTTTAGGCTTGCTACGGGTTCCGAATTCGAAAGAATTCCCGTTCCCTAGCGCCGGTCATGGCCCCTGTTTTGGGTCGTGACAAAGTTGGTATCAGAGCAGAGTCCTGTGTCAGGGCTTAGTTATGTGAGTTGTGGCCCTAGTTTTAAAGTTGTGTTTTCTTTTGGTAACTACTACAGTGTATTAGGTTCGAGTACGTCTTGATAAGTATTCCTTGCTGTAGTTTTCAGCTCCATTGTCTGTTTTGTTTGAATCTTTCTGTTTGTCTTTTCAGTATGAGGAGGCGAGCGCGTGTCGCTCCACCGGTCGTTAAGGCTGAGGATGATGAGTCTTTTCAGGATGAGGTTTTACCTCCTGAGCAGCCAGTTAGACGTAGAGGTCGTGGCAAAGGTAGACCTCGAGGAGCGGCAGGTCACCGTAGGCAGAGAGAGTTACAGGACGAGGAACCTGTTGAGCCTGAGTTTGATGTTCCTGTTCCTCCAGTTGTTCAGACTGTTCAGCCTGCCTATCAGCAGGGTATGTCTGACCCTGAGGCAGCTCTGTTCTATGCCCGAGTTGGCAGGATTGCTTTTGATGGTACTTCCGATTCGTTAGATTTTCTGCATACGATCGAGACTAGGACTCGGACTGCTCATACCGAGTACCAGCGGATCATGATCGTCGAGTTATCTGTTGAGGGACCAGCTCTAGATTGATTCATTCAGATGATCCAGCCCTACATGATGACGATGACATGGGCTCAATTTCGAGAGCGGTTTATGAGGAGATTCTGTCCAGAGCCTCTTCGTTTGAGCTATCATCTTCGACTGACCAGTATTTCTCGTGGAGATCGATCTGTAGAGGAGTATACCCGAGAGTTTCTTCATCTGGGTAGATATGCTGAGGATCTGATGCGAGATCAATATTTCACAGTCACTATGTATATTATCGATTTGGGTTCTGCTTTTGCTGGTATGCCTACAGCAGGCCTTACTCTCGAGTCTGTGATCGAGTTAGCCAAGGAGATTGAGCTGAGACTAGTTAGGCAGGGAGCGATGCCTGATTACTACCAGCTAGGAGATCAGCCTAGTGGATTGCAGGCTACTCCGTATTCGAGTTTTCATGTTGGTTCGAGTAGTCAGCAGTGAGGTCCGACTCAGCAGAGTCAGAGACAGTAGCAGCGAGTGCATCAGAGCAGTAGACATGGCCGTGGAGGTCAGCGTAGATCGTTCAGATTCGGGTCAGGTGCTTTGAGCAGCAGCAGTGGTCGTAGTTCTGGATCAGCTGCCAACGTTTGTCAGACTTGTGGTAGAGTCCATCAGGGACCGTGTTATCTGACACCACTGACATGCTTCAGGTGCGGGCAAACAGGACATTTTGCCAGATCGTGTCCTTATTTTGGTTATCAGCAGCTGCAGATTTCACGATTCCCACAGCAATCGATTGCTAGTGCTGCACCCGTGCCATTTCAGTTGCCACCAGCCCAGCATCAGAGTTCCACTCAGTTTGTTCCACAGCAGAGTCGTGGTAGAGGTACTAGAGGAGGTACCAGAGGTGTTGGCTAGGCTTCTACCAGTCAGCAGGGAGGTCGAGGTCAGGCCAGAGTCTTCCATCTGACTCAGCAGGATGCTCAGGCATCTAATGCAGTCGTGGCAGGTATTGTTTCTGTTTGTTACTTGGATGCATGGGTTTTGTTTGATCCGGGTGCCACGCATTCATTTGTTTCTCCTGTTTTTGCTTCTAAATCTTATTGGCAAGCTTCGAGGATGGCTTTTCCTTTATCTGTTGCCACTCCTCTGAGCGATTCCTTGGACACCGATATTATTCTTTCTGGTTGTCCAGTTCTCGTGGGAGATAGAGAATTACCCGCTGATTTGATTTTGTTGGATGTGATGGAGTTTGATGTTATTCTGGGAATGGAGTGGTTATCTCAGCACTTCACCGTGGTAGATTGCAGGAATAAGGAGGTGACTTTTAGAATTCCTGGTGAAGAAGATTTTAAGTTTGTTGGTGATAGGAGTTCAGCACCTCAGAATCTTATTTCTGCTATTACGGCTAGGAAGTTGTTGAGGAAAGGTTGTCAGGGATATTTGGCATTGGTCAGGGATACGCCAGTGGAGAAGTTATCACTCACAGATGTTCCTGTTGCTTGTGAGTTTCCTGATGTTTTTCCCGAGGAGTTGCCAGGTTTACCACCTCATAGAGAGATTGAGTTCTGTATAGATGTGGTACTAGGTACTATTCCTATATCTATGCCACCCTATAGAATGGCTCCTGCAGAGTTGAAAGAGTTGAAGGAACAATTATAAGAGTTGTTGGATAGAGGTTTCATTAGACCTAGTGTTTCTCCTTAGGGTGCACCAGTCTTGTTTGTGAAGAAGAAGGATGGTACCCTGAGATTGTGCATTGACTACAGAGAGCTGAATAAGGTGACAGTGAAGAACAAGTATCCTCTCCCGAGGATAGATGATTTGTTTGATCAGCTACAAGGTGCACAGTTCTTTTCTAAGGTTGACTTGAGGTCGGGTTATCATCAGCTGCGGATTAGTGAAGCCGATGTTCCTAAGACAGCGTTCCACATTAGATATGGCCATTATGAGTTTCTGGTGATGTCTTTTGGTTTGACTAATACACCAGCAGCTTTTATGGACTTGATGAATAGGGTATTCAGACCATATGTGGATTAGTTTGTAGTCGTCTTCATTGATGATATACTGGTATATTCGAGGAGTATGGAAGAGCATGTATATCACTTGAGGATTATACTACAGACACTGAGAGATCATCAGCTTTATGCTAAATTCTCGAAGTGTGATTTCTGGGTGGAGAGTGTTTCTTTTCTTGGACACGTAGTGTCTAAAGAAGGTATTCAGGTTAATCCACAGAAGGTTGAGGCAGTATCTGAATAGCCTAGACCTACTTCTGTTACAGAGATTTGGAGTTTTTTGGGTTTAACCGGGTATTATAGGCGGTTTGTGCAGGATTTTTCCAGGATAGCAGCCCCTATGACTCGCTTGACTCAGAAGAATGTTAGATTCGAGTGGTCAGAAGCTTGTGAGAATAGTTTTCAGTTATTGAAGGAGAAGTTGACCACAGCGCCAGTATTAGCTTTGCCTAATAGTGTGGATAAGTTCACAGTTTACTGTGATGCCTCTAGAATTGGTCTTGGTTGTGTGTTGATGCAAAATGGAAGGGTGATAGCCTATGCTTCGAGGCAGTTGAAGAAGCATGAGCAGAACTATCCTACACATGATCTTGAGATGGCTGCAGTGATTTTTGCTTTGAAGATTTGGAGACATTATTTGTACGGGGTGACTTGTGAGATATTTACTGATCACAAGAGCCTTAAGTATATTTTTCAGCAGCGAGATCTGAATTTGAGGCAGAGAAGATGGTTGGAATTGTTGAAGGATTATGACTGTGAGATTCTATATCATCCGAGTAAAGCTAATGTGGTAGCAGATGCCTTGAGTAGGAAGTCCTCAGGCAGTCTTGCTCACATCAGTGTTGAGAGGAGACCATTGATCCAGGAATTGCATCTGTTGGTGGATCAAGGTCTAATGATGAAGATAAGTAGATCAGGTGGACTGCTAGCTCAGTTTAAAGTACGATATGTACTGAGGGATAGGATTAAAGCAGCTCAGAGCCGAGATCCTATTCTGGAAGAGCTTGTAGAGAATGTTAGAGCAGGGAAGTTCACTGATTTCACACTCGATGATGATGGTGTGTTGTGGATCAGTGGTAGATTGTGTGTTCCTGATGTGGATGACTTGAGAGAAGAGATCCTAGAGGAAGCACATTCTACAGCTTACAGCGTTCATCCAGGTGTTACTAAGATGTACCACAGTATCAGAGATTTATACTGGTGGGACGGATTGAAGAAGGATGTCGCTGATTATATTACTAAGTGTTTGACGTGTCAGCAAGTGAAAGCCAAACATCAGAAGCCTTCTGGGAAGCTTCAGCCTCTTCCTATTCCCGAGTGGAAGTGGGAAAGGATAGCTATGGATTTTGTGGTCGGTTTACCTCGTTCGAAGGATGGATACGACTCCATCTGGGTGATTATAGACAGATTGACGAAGTCTGCACATTTCTTGCCTGTGAAAGCCACATATTCTGTTGCTAGATTGGCGAAGTTGTATGTGAAGCATATTGTGTGCCTTCATGGAGTACCTGTGTCCATTGTGTCAGATAGAGGTTCGGTGTTTACTTCTCATTTTTGGCAGAAGTTGCAGGAAGCGATGGGCACTAGGTTAGATTTCAGTATTGCTTTTCATCCTCAGACAGATGGCCAGTCTGAGAGGACGATCCAGACACTGGAAGATATGTTGAGGATGTGTGTCTTGGATTTAGGAGGTAGCTGGGATGATCATTTGTCGCTTGTTGAGTTTGTATATAATAACAGTTACCATAGTAGTATTGGCATGGCACCGTATGAGGCTTTGTATGGAAGGAAGTGTAGATCCCCGTTGAGTTGGGATGAGATTGGTGAGAGAGCTTTGACTGGACCTGAGATGATTCAGGATGCTGCAGAGAAAGTCGCCGTGATTAAGCGAAGATTAAAGACTGCAGTTAGCAGACAGAAGAGTTATGCGGATCCTAGGCGCAGAGATGTGGAGTTTCAGGTTGGAGATTTTATTTTTCTGAAAGTATCTCCGATGAAGGGTGTGATGAGATTTGGTAGGAAGGGTAAGTTAGCACCGAGATATATTGGACCGTTTGAGATTCTGGAGAGAGTTGGCACTGTTGCATATCGGTTGGATTTGCCTCCGAGTATGTCACAGGTGCATCCAGTATTTCATATCTCGATGTTAAGGAAGTATATCTCAGATCCTTCACACGTGTTGCAACCTGACAGTGTAGAAGTGAGTGAAGATTTGACGTTTGTGGAAGAACCTGTGGCGATCGTAGATTATCAAGTTCGACAGTTGAGATCGAAGCAGATTCCGATGGTCAAGGTTCTGTGGCGCAACGATAAAGTCGAGGAGCATACGTGGGAGACTGAAGCTGAGATGCGAGCTTCTTACCCATATCTCTTTCCTTCTTGATCATGTTTTCTGGAATTCGGGGACGAATTCTTGTAAGGGGGGAAGACTGTAATATCCCGTGTTTTTAAATATTTTTACACTGTACCGGGATATGCAGTGTTAATAAATTTTGAATGTATATATATGATATTTTTACGAGTTGATATGTATTTAAAACCTATTTTAATTACTGTGTATTATTTACAGTGTTTTACGTAAAATTTTCCCGGGACTTGCATTTTCGGGGAAATTTTCACGTAAATATTTTAATATTAATTATTTTAAATATATTTTCGGACTTGCATGAACTCATGCGTATTTTTAAATGACTAAATAAAGCCTGTGTGTGTAAATATTTATTTAATTAGGGTTTAATATATTACCCTAATATTTTATTATTTGTTTATTAATTTATTTTTATTTAATTATTTTATTTATTATTAAATTATTAAAATTATTATTTTATTTTTTCTTATTTTTCTTTTTTCTTTTTCTTTTCTTTTCTTTTTCTTTTCTTTCTTTTTCTTTTTCTTCTTCTTCTTCTTCTTTCCTCCCACGCCCGACCACCACCCACCCTTCCCCTCACCACTGCAACTCCGGTCACCTACCGTCGGTGTGCCTCCCGGCTTGCCACCGCCGTTCCCAGCCGTTCCTCGCCGCCAGCAGCTCCCTTCCCCGGCGCCGGCAGCCCCTATTTTCCTCTTTTGGCCGAAAATCTTCCCTTCGCCATTTCTCCCATTTTCGGCCATCGTTTTTGGTATTTTCGAAATTATTCTATGTTTGTGGACCCCGGTCGGTGGACTGTAGTATGGAGTCCGACCGTGGGATTTTGATTGTGCTTTGTGTAGTTTTTCGAAGTGTGTTTCTTTATAGGGTCGGCTCTACTCTTTTGAGTAGAGAGATGTCCATTTTACAAGGGAGGTTCTGTCGGATTTTCGATAGAATTCTCGTAAAACGTGATGTCCAGTCGAACCCTAATTCTGTTTCCGTATTTAAATACTCTAGATCGAATTCTAGGATTTCTGTTAGGGTTATTCTGATGTCGATTATTTATTTCTTGTTTAGTTGCGCCGAGACCGAGGGCTAGTGGACCAGGCCCGTCGGACCCGTCTCGTGGAGCGCACTAGGTGAGTTACTATACTATATATATATATGCTTTAGGATGCATGATTTAGAAATATATGTTTTATTTTGATTAAAATGCATAAATAATATGATTTGTATTTAAGTATATTTTTGGTGTATTTTTGGTATATATTAAATTATATGCATGTTTTGTAAATAAAATATATTTAAAATGTTTTTAAATATATTTCCAACTTAATTTATAATTTGACTGAATTCATTTGACATATATACACTCGAAATATACCTGGTTTACGTTTGGTATATTTCCGGTATATATATGGTTTATATTGTTATTTCATTTAAATTCATGCATCATTTATTTTTGTGAATGAATGTTTTATATTATTAATGAAGGATATCGATAGAACGTGCTACCTAGTCGGCAGCACTAGGACTGAGTACGTACCGGTACGCCTATAGTATTTAGGTTATAATACTAACTTATTTGTGGATATTGATTGATTATGATTATTGATATGTGTGAGATGTGGTTTGTGGGTGTGATTGCTGGAGCTCGGTTGACCAAGTGTCTCGGGGCCAATCACACTGGCAGTCAGACTGCTGGAGATCAGTTGACTTAGTGTCTCGGGGCCAGTCTACTGTCTAAATGGATTAAGTGGATATATTTAGAATAAGTGAGCCTGTATGGCTAGAGTGTTGTCTAACACTATTTTTGAGGCTGCGATATTCTAGGGTTCTATGTGATCCTTCATAAATTGTGATTTTCAATAAAATATATAAAAATAATTTTCTGCATCTGTGTGAATTTGCCTGTATATATACATATTAGATATGTATTATTGACTGTATGCATTGTCATTTAGTATGCATGTATATATATTATAGTAATTCACTCAATGAGGTCTGACTCCCCTCCGTTGACTATTTTTCAGGAGAGTCAACATCTTCAGACCTCAGTAGCAGGTCGATACGCCGGATTTCTTCCACCCCGGCTTCTTTGTGTAAATTATCTACTTGAGTCTTATTTATTTTATCTAGACACTGCAGTAGTTGTGAATTAAAGTATTGGATTTCATGTATTTTATTTTAAAGAGATGTATTATATTGAAACTGGATTTGTATTAAAAGATTATATATATATGAGATGAGGTTTGATTCGAATCCAGTGATGAGACTGTTATTATTATATTTATGATTTTTATTTCCGCTGCATATTATATGATTATTGTTATTATTGCATGATTTATTTTATTTTTTTAGGCTTGCTACGGGTTCCGGATTCGAAAGAATTCCCGTTCCCTAGCGCCGGTCATGGCCCCTGTTTTGGGTCGTGACAGTATTCTGGCTCGAAAATCCTTACCAGCCCCAAGGCCTATGGTGCATGCATAAGGGCAAGAAAAATCAGCCAAGGCAAGCCAAGGAGGGCTACTTGCCACCAAGGCCAAACGAAGTGCCTAGGAAAATGCGAGAAGCCCTTAGAACATGCCAGAGGGATGCTAAAGTTACTAGACTCAAGGGAAAATTGCCTAGGCCAAGGAATGAGCCCAAGAGCATGTGGGAAAGCTCCAGAAATCTATAAAAAATGGTAAGGCTGAATGCTGCCAGCCATTCCAAGGAGGCCATCTGGAATGTTCCCACCAAAGAGCAAGGAAGCTTGGCATTCTAGAACTTCTCATGCCTCCCATGCATATTGCCCATGTTAGGCCATTCAGTTAGTATCTAGATTATTCCCATCTCAATGTATATATCAAGTAGCTTTTAGGAAAAGCTTTGTACATATGATATTTATAGAAATGTCTAGAAGAATTAATTGTAGCTACACATTGAGGAGGTGGAAAACGTATATAAAGGCCACTCCTCCCATTTGTAAAGGATGATGAGAATTTATTGAGAAATCTAATAAAGCCTCACAGTTACTCTCATTCAATTGCTACTTAATTTACATCATAAACCTCTTGTTGCCTACTTGCTCACATATATTTCACTGCATTCCAACTCTTAGGCTTACTTAGTTCTACTTCACCCTTACTATAGACTAAGTGTCACACGTTTTAGTGAACCTCTAAAGCTAAGCACCTGACAATAAGCATTCTTTAGAAAATCTAATATAGGTTGTCATAGCAACATCTTTAAAGTCATTCTTCAGAAAATCTAATTTAGGTTATCATAGTCGCATCTTCAAAGTCAAATGCATAATGTACTGCATTGGGATACCTATGAACTTAAGCCTTGTACTCTTCCTAAGTTTCATACAGGCCCATAACTTGACTGACAAAGACATAATATGTTTTAGTAGTCTAAAAATTAAACAAGGAGAGAGAAATGGAGAGATGAACAACAAACAAGAAACAAAGATAGATGTTTATCATAAAAAAAAAGAATAACAAAGGGTAAACGTGCATTCATATTCCACCTCACTTTCACTGTTATTTCTTTTTAAAAAATTACTTTTAATTTGCTTTTATTCTCTTAATTTTTCAACAAACATTGATCAACTACTAATTCTACCAGTTAGATGTCATCTATGCATTAGCTTCTCAAAAATAGAATTTCGGAAGAACCTGATTTTGCTCTATTTAACTACATTTAATCTTTTACTTGATGTGACACAAAGCAAATTGCAAGTGCCATTTAAGTTGCAGCCATGTGTGAACATATGTGTAAAATAAATGAGAGAAAAATAATTATACAACATTCCTTTAATTATTTTTTTTATAATCAATAATTTTCTCTACTTTAAAATATTTTTTGTATGAAAATATTGTAACCATAATTAATTTTAGATTAATAAGAATTTAATATTTAAAATGAAAATTGAATATACATAAAGTAATATTATATGTAAAAATTTAATTTTTAACAAGATATGTACATACTAAAAATATTTCGACTACCTTAAAAAGTCATGAAGTTATTTAGTTGTGCTCACATAAATGGACTAGTACATATACAATTGTTATTAGTAAAATTTTGACCTTGATATCTATTTTGTTTAACTTACTTTGGTTGATTAAAAAAAACCAAATTAATAAAAAAAATAAACTTGAAAAGGTACAGTTAACTTAATTGTCCTTTAACCTCATATTAACAAATTCATGCAACAACTCCTTATATAAATTAAGCTTTATAATTGCATATTCCCTTTGTTGTTGAACAATTTGAAGCCCACTCTTGAGAATATCATTTGTTAAATATATTTTTAATATATCATCTAATGTAGAATTAGAGATGCTAGCTTTATCACCGACCTAGTAACAAGAAACATTTAAAAATCAAAGTAGAAAAAACTCACAAAAAAATAATGTTTATAAAAATAAATTCAAATACTAATGAAATTTCACTTTGCAAGGTTCATGGTGCTTCATCTTGGCATCATTTGCCCATAATAAATAACAACATCCCTTAAACTCAGTAATTATAAGGGACTAAATATTAGGGATGAAAAAAAAGTATTATACTCTAAAAGAGTTGCATTTACCTCAGTTTAACAATGAAAATAATACTAACCAATATTTTCATTATGATATGAGATATCAATCTTAAGTAAACTTTGACAGAAAGGATAAATTTGAAAAGCATTGCAAAGAAAGGGAAAATACATAATGTTCTATAATATCTTAACACATCAGGAAATTATTAGAAAAAGAATTGTGCAAAGAAAGAGGCTTTCTTCATTGCACCATAAGCATTCTTTAGAAAATCTAATATAAGCTATCATAGCCTCATTTTCAAAGTCAAATGCACAATGTACCGCATTAGGATACTTGTGAGCTTGGCCTTACACTGTTCCCAAGTTGCATACAGGCCTGGAATTCAATCGACAAAGACACAATATGTTTTACTCATCTAAAAAGTTAAAAAAGGAGAGAGACATAAAGACACAAATAATAGATAAAAAGTAAGGATAAGTGGTACAAAGTGTTTAATGTAAAAAAAGAATAACATAAGGCATAACGTGCACTCAAAAAAATTACGTTTAATTAGCTTTTATTCTCTCATTTTTTCAACAAATATTAATCAACAACTAATTTTGCCAAACTATATGTCATCTTTGCACAAGCTTCTAAAAAACAAAATCCATTTAGGTTGGAGCCATGTGTGAACGTGTCTGTAAAATAAATGAGAGGAAAATAATTATGCAACATTTCTTAAATAATTTTTTATAATCAATATTTTTCTTTACTCTAAAATAATTTGTGTATGAAAATACTATAACCATAACTAATTTTAGAATAATAAAAATTTAATAGTTAAAGTGAAAAATGAATATACATAAAGTAATATTATATGTAAAGATTTAATTTTTAATAAGACATGCATATACTAAATATATTTTGATTACCTTAAAAGGCCATGAAGTTATTTAGTCATACTCACATAAATGGAATAGTACATATACCATCGTCATTAATGAAATTTTGACCTTGATTTCTATTTTGTTTAACTTACTTTGGTTGATAAAAAAAAACCAAATTGATAAAAAAATTTAATTTGAAAAGATGTAATTAACTCAATTGTCCTTAAACCTCATATCAACAAATTCATGTAACAACTTCAGGTATAAATTACACTTCATAATTGCAAAGTACCTTTGTTGTTGAATAGTTTGAAGTTCAATCTTGAGAGCTTCAATTGTTAAATTTATCAGTAATATATTATATGATGATGAATTGGAGCTACTAGCTTTATCACCGATCTAGCAATAAGAAAGATTTAAAAATCAAAGTAGAAAAACTCACACAAAAATAGTGTTTAAAAAATAAATTCAAATACCAAAGAAATTTCACCTTACATGCTTCATGGTGCTTCATCTTAGCATTATTTACCCATAATAAATAACCACATCCCTTAAACTCTATAAGTATAAGGGAACAAACATTAGTAATGCAAAAAAAAATAAATTTATACTATAAAAGGAGATGCATTTACCTCAGTTCAACAACTAAAATAATGTTGACCAATATTTTCTTTATGATATGAGATATTAAGTTGAATTAAACTTTGACAGAAAGAACAAATTTAAAAATCACTCTGGAGAGAAAGGAAAAATACACAATATTATAAACATTAAAATATTATTAGGAAAAGAATTTGTAAAGAAAGAGGCTTACTTTTTTACACCATATGCATTCTTCAGAAAAATATAATATAAGCTATCATAGTCTCATCTTTAAAGTCAAATGCACAATGTACTACATTAGGATACTTTTGAACTTAAGCCTTACACTCTTATTAAGCTACATACAAGCCCGAAACTCGACTGATAAAGACACAATATGTTTTACCCATCTAAAGATTAAAAAAGGAAAGAGACATAAAGAAACGAACAATAGATAAGAAAAAAAGACAGGAAGTTTAAAGTACTTACTATGAAAAAAGAATAACATAAGGCTTAACTTGCATCCATATTCCACCTAACTTTCAATGTTGGTTCGTTTTAAAAAATTACATTCAATTTGCTTTTCTCTAATTTTTTAACTAATATTGATCAATTACTAATTCTGCCAGCTGGATGTTATATCTGTGCCAACTTCTCAAAAATAGAATTCATGAACAACCTAATTTTGCTTTATTTATCTATATGTAATCTTTTACACTCTAAAATAATTTGTGTATGAAAATATTATAGCCATAAATAAGAATTTAATAGTTAAATTGAAAAATGAATATATATAAAAAATATTATAAATAAAGATTTAAATTTTAACAAGATATGTACATATTAAGCATATTTTGATTACCTTAAAAAGTCATGAAGTTATTCAGTCGCATTCACGTAAATGAACTAATACATATACCATTGTCATTAATGAAATTTTGACCTTAATTTCTACTTTGTTTTACTTACTTCGATTGATAAAAAAAATAAATTGATAAAAAAATAGCTTAAAAATATACAGTTAGCTCAATTGTCCTTCAACCTAATATCAACAAATTCATACAACTCCTTGTATAAATTACACTTCATAATTGCAAAGTCCCTTCATTGTTAAATAGTTTAAAACTCACTTTTAAGAGCTTCACTTGTTAAATCTATTTTTAATCTATCATGTGATGAAGAATTTGAGCTATTAGCTTTATTACCGACCTAGGAAAAAGAAAGATACAAAAATCAAAGTAGAAGAAACACTCACAAAAACATTGTTTAACAAAATAAATTCAAATACTAAAAAAAATCTCACCTCGCATGGTTAATAGTGCTTCATTTTGGCATCATTTGCCTATAAGAGATAACCATATTTCTTAAACTCAATAAATATAAAGGACCAAACATTAGTAATGCAAAAAAATAAATAATTATATCACGACCTAAAACAGGGGCCATGACTGGCGCTAGGGAACGGGAATTCTTTCGAATCCGGAACCCGTAGCAAGCCTTAAAATAAAATAAAACATGCAATAACAATAATAACATAATTAAAATATTGTGCAGCAAAAATAAAATCATATATATTAAAATAATAATCCACCAATGAAATTAAATCGAACAACTCATCTCATATATATAAATCCTTAATACAAATTCCAATTCGGATCTTTAAAATATATAACTCACACAAATATAATACATAAACTCCAAAACTGTTTACAACTACTGTAGTGTCTAAATTATAAAGTAAAACTCAGATAAGCAGTTTACATAGTGAAGCCGGGGCGGAAGAAATCCGGCATATGGGTCCGCTACCGAGGTTTGAAGACGATGACTCTCCTGAAAAATAGTCAACGGAGGGGAGTCAGACCTCACTGAGTGAATTGTTATAATATATATACATGGATACTAAATGACAATGCACACAGTCAATAGTATATATAATAAATATATATACAGTCAAATACACACAGATGTAATAAAATCATTTTATATATTTATCGAAAATCACTATTTATGAAGGATCAAATAGAACCCTAGAAAATCGCAACCTCAAACAGTGTTAGACAACACTCTAGCCATACAGGCTCACTTATTCCAAATAAATTCACTTGTTCCATTTGGACAGTAGATTGGCCCCGAGACACTTGGTCAACCGAGCTCCAACAATCACACTCCCAAATCATATCACACATCAATCAAATCAATCCGATCAATATCCACAAATAGGTTAGTAATAAAGCCTAAATGCTATCGGCGTACCGGTACATACTTGGTCCTAGTGCTGCCCACAAGGTAGCACGTTCTATTGATATCCTTCATTAATATATAAAACATACATTCATAAATAAATGATGCATGAATTTCAATAAAATAGCAACATAAACCATATATATACTAGAAATATACCAAAAATAAACCAGGTATATTTCGAGTATATATACGTCAAATAAATTCAATTAAATTACAAAATAAACTAGAAATATATTTAAAAACATTTTAAGTATAAATTTTTAATAAAACATGCATATAATTTAAAATATATTAAAAATATACTAAAAATAAACAAAAAATAAACCTAAGTACTAATTAAATCATTTATGCATATTTATCAAAATAAACCATACATTTTTAAAACATGCACCCTAAAACATATATATATAAAATAACAACTCACTGTTATTGTGCTCCTCGAGATGGGTCCGACGAATCTGGTCCACTAGGCCTCGGTCTCGACGCAACTAAACAAACAAATGACAACAGAAAATCAGAATAAATCTAGCGAAAATTCCTAGAAACTCGATTTAGAATACTAGACACAGAATTAGAATCAGATTTCGACCAGATATCATGTTTTACGAGAATTCTACCAAAAATCCGGCAGAACCTCCCCTGTAAAACGGACATCTTTCTACTCAAAGAGTAGAGCCAGTCCTGCAAAGAAACACACTTCGAAATAACATAATTCACAACCCCTCGATCGAACTCCAAACTACAATTCACCGACCGAGGTCCATAATTCATAGAAAAATTATAAAAATACCAAAAATGCCCTTATATTATAAAAAAATACATTTTATAAATCCAAATTACATAATTAACCCTAAAACTTATTAAAAATCGATAAAAACTCATTTATTTAGAAAAATCGTATATTATATATATAATTTGAAAATAATTTACGAAAAATAGTTTTAATTAGTTGTAGAAATCAAAACCAATTTAATTACATTTTTAGCCAATTTAGTGTCAAATTACCAAAATACCCCTATATATATAAATTTACTAAAATTAATCAAAAATTCACCAAAAATAATATAATTACTCAAAATTAATTTTTTCAACATATAATTCAATAATATCAATAAATACACTCAATTAACTAATTAATTTCAATTAAACACATAATTAACCTAATTTTCCAAAAATTACATAAACTTAATAAATTCTAAATAATTATATAAAATTCACAAAAATTACCAATAAATTTCTAAAATGCATTTTAATACCTATAATTACTATAAAACACAATTTCATAATTTAATTAATTAATTTTTGAAAATTAGAAAATAAAAATAAAATAATCAAAAATTCACAAAAATCAAAATAAATTCAAAAAATTCCATAAAAATTCCAAAGTATAGATTAAGCTATAAGGATCAAAGTTTTTGAAGGGAGTTTGCTTGAATCAATCAAATTGAAGCTCAAAAAAATTTGAAACCCTAAATGACCGAAAATAGAAAATCAAAACCTAGGAAAATCTAGAGAATTTTAAGTGAAACAAAGCTTGAAATCACACTCACTATAGCTCAAGGAGAAGATAGAGACCAGCGGTGTCGAAAACGGTGGCCGGAATCACGTTGATCGATGATGGCTTCAAGTTTCTGTCTTCCGGCCAAAACGAGCTTCACAGATGCCGGAAATGGGTGCTACTGGCTGGGGATGATGGTGGCATGCCGAGAGGCACACCAATGGCAAGGGGAAGGCTTGGCAGTGATCGGAATTGGCTGGGAGGCGATCAGAAGCTTTGAGAGGTTCGGGTGGCACAAATGGTAAATTTGACAAACTCCTAATTTTTGTGTATATATATATATATATATTTATAACTTTTACATTTTAATATTATAATACTATAATATTATACTCAAATTAATCTCACACCACATGTTAAAAACACACACACACACACACACACATATATATATATATATATATATCTCACATGTTAATTAAAAATAAAACTAAACTATATATAGTATACATAAATAAAATTAATAAACCCTAAATGTTAAATAAATATATATATATGCATGTATATGTATATATTTTAATATGACAATTAAAATAATGCATGGACTCATGCAAACTCATAAAACTATTTAAAATAATTAATATTAAATTATTTACGTGTTAATTTCCCCGAAAATAACATTCTCGGGAAAATTTTACGTAAATATCTTAAAATAATTAAAAATAATTAAAATGACTTAATAAATAACAAACTCATGAAAATAATCATCAATATATATAAAAATTATTAACACTGCATATCCCGATGCAGTTTAAAATTATTTAAAAACTCGGGATATTACATTATAATACAAAAGGAGCTGCATTTACCTTAATTTGACAACTGAAAAAATCTAACCAATATTTTTTTTATGATTTGAGATATCAATTTTAACTAAACTTTGATAGAAAAGAAAAATTTGAAAAGCTACAGAGAAAAGAAAAATACACAATGTTGTATAACATCTTAACACATCAAAATATTATTAGAAAAAGAATTATGCAAAGAAAGAGGTTTACTTCTTTGCACTATAAACATTCTTCAAGAAATCTAATATAAGTTGTCATAGCCTCATCTTCAAAGTCATATGCACAATGTACTACAATGAGATACATATGAACTTGAACCTTACATACTTCACAAGTTGTATATTGACTTGGAACTCGACCGACAAAGAAACAATATGTTTTACCCATTTAAAAATTTAAAAAGGAGATAGACATATATTAGATGAACATCAGATAAGAAGCAATGATAGATGATTCAAAGTATTTAGTGTGAAACAAGAATAACATAAGGCATAATGTGCATTCATATTCCACCTCACTTTCACTGTTAGTTTTTTTAAAATTTACATTTAACTTGTTTTTATTCTCTTTTTTTTTCAACAAATATTGATCAATTACTGATTTTGTCTGCTAGATGTCATCTCTATGCTAGTTTCTCAGAAACAGAATTCAAGAATAACTTGATTTTGCTTTATTTATCTACACTTAGTCTTTTGCTTGTTATGATACAAAGCAAATTGCAAGTGTCAATTAGGTTGGAGCCATGTGTGAATGTGTGTGTAAAATAAATGACAGAAAAAGTAATTATACAACATTTCTCCAATTATTTTTTTATAATCAATATTTGAAAATATTATACCATAATTAATTTTAGAATAATTAGAATGAAAAATGAATATACAAAAAAAAGTAATATTATATATAAAGATTTAATTTTTAACGAGATATGTACCTACTAAACATATTTTGATTACCTTTAAAGTCATGAAATTATCCAGTCGTGCTCACTTAAATAGACTAGTACATATACAATTGGCATTAATGAAATTTTAATCTCGATATCTATTTTGTTTAACTTACCTTGGTTGATAAAATAAAAACCAAATTGATAAAAAAAATGAACTTAAAAAGGTACAATAAACTTAATTATCCTTTAACCTCATATTAACAAATTCATGCAATAACTCCTTGTATAAATTGCGCTTTGTAATTGCAAAGGGTCCTTTATTGTTGAATAATTTGAAGCTCATTACTAAGAGCATCACTTGTTAAATCTATTTTTAATATATCATATGATGAAGAATTGGACCTACGAGGTTTACCACCTACCCAGCAACTAGAAATATTTAAAAATCAAAGTAGAAGACACTCACACAAAAACAATGTTTAAAAAAATAAATTCAAATACCATAGAAATTTCACCTTGCATGGTTCATGATGCTTCATCTTAGCATCATTTACCCATATAAATAATCACATCCCTTAAACTCAAAAGGCACAAGGGATAAAATATTAGTAATACAAAAAATAAATTATTATGCTACAAAGGAGTTGCATTTACCTCAGTTTGACAATTGAAATAATGCTGCCCAATATTTTTTTTATGATTTGAGATATCAACTTTAAGTAAACTTTGGCAAAATGAACAAATTTGAAAAGCATTTTGTAGAGAAAAGGAAAATACAAAATGTTGTATAACATCTTAACCCATCAAAACATTATTAGAAAAAGAATTATGCAAAGAAAGAGGCTTACTTGTTTACACATAAATATTCTTAAAAAAATCTAATGTAGGCTGCCATAGCCTTATCTTCAAAGTCAAATGCGCTACATATTGTATTGGGATACTTGTGAACTTGAGCCTTATACTCTTTCTAAGTTGCATATAGGCTCAAAACTTTATCGACAAAAACACAATATGTTTTACCCATCTAAAAATTAAAAATGGAAAGAGACACAAAGAGATGAACAACATATAAGAAAGAAAGACAGGAGGTTTAAAGTGTTTAATATGAAATAAAAAAAGCATAACATAAGATATAACATGCATTCATATTCAACCTCGCTTTTACTATTAGTTCTTTTCAAAAAAAATTACATTAAATTTGCTTTTATTCTTTCATTTTTTCAACAAATATTTGATCAATTACTGATTCTACCGGTTAGATATCATTACTGATTCTGCCGACTAGACATCATCTCTACGGTCACTTATTAGAAACAGAAGTTACGAAGAACTTGATTTTGCTCTATTTATTTGCATTTTGTCTTTTACTTGATGTGATGCAAAGCAAATTGTACCTGCTATTTAGGTTGGAGCCATGTGTGAATGCGTGTATAATAAACAAGAGGAAAGTAATTATACCACCTCCTTCAATATTTTTTTTATAATCAATATTTTTCTGTACTCTAAAATAATTTGTGTATGAAAATATTATAACCATAATTAATTTTAGAATAATAAGAATTTAATAATTAAAATGAAAAATGAACATACATAAAGCAATATTATATATAAAGATTTAATTTTAGACAATATATGTGCATTCTAAACATATTTTGATTACCTTAAAAAAATATAAAGTTATTCAGTCATGCTCACTTAAATGAACTAGTGCATAGGCAGTTGCCATTAATGAATTTTTGACTTTGATATCTATTTTATTTTACTATGGTTGATAAAAAAAATCAAATTGATAAGAAAAATGAACTTAAAAAGGTTCATCAAACTTAATTGTCTTTCAACCTCATATTAAAAAATTCATGCAACAACTCATTGTATAAATTACATTTAGTAATTGTAAGGTCCTTTGGCTATTGAATAGTTTGAATCTCACTTTTGAGAGCTTCACTTGTTACATCTATTTTTAATTTATCATTTGATGAAAAATTTGAACTACTAACTTTATCACTGACTTAGCAACAAGAAACATTTAAAAATCAAAGTAGAGGAAACTCACACAAAAATATTGTTTAAAAAAATAAATTCAAATACCAACAAAATTTCACCTGCATCCATAACAAATAACCATATCGCTTAAATTTAATATGTACAAGGGACCAAACATTAGTAATGTAAAAAATATATATTATTATACCATAAAAGGAATTGCATTTACCTCAGCTTGACAACTGAAATAATGCTGACCAATATTTTCTTTATGATTTGAGATATCATCATTAAGTAAATTTTGACAGAATTGACAAATTTGAAAATTATTATGTAGAGAAAAGGAAAATATTCAATGTTATATAACATCTTAATAAATCAAAACATTATTAGAAAAAAGAATTATGCAAATGGGCTTACTTGTTTGCACCATAAACATTCTTCAGAAAATCTAAAATAGGCTATCATAGCCTTATCTTCAAAGTCAAATGCACAATGTACTGTATTGGGATACTTATGAATCCAAGTCTTACACTCTTCCCAAGTTGCATACAAACTAGAAACTTGACCGACAAAGACACAATATGTTTTACCCATCTAAAAAAAAAGCATAAAGTGATAAATGGCAGATAAGAAGGAAAGACAAACAATTCAAAATGTTTAATACGAAAAAAGAATAACATAAGACATAACGTGCATTCATATTGCACCTCACTTTCATTAGGTCTTTTTAAAAAATTATATTTAATTTGCTTTTATTTTGTCATTTTTTCAACAAATATTAATCAATTACTGATTCTGCCAGCTAGATGTCATAACTTCTTAAAAACAGAATTCAAGAAGAACTAGATTTTGCTTTATTTATTAACATTTAGTCTTTTTACTTGATATGATACAAAGCAAATTGCAAGTGCCATTTAGGTTGGAGTCATGTGTGAACGTGTGTGTAAAATAAACGAGAGTAAAATAATTATATGACATTCTTTCAATAATTTGTAATTAATATTTTTCTCTACTATAAAATAATTTATGTATGAAAATATTATAACCATAATTAATTTTAGAATAATAAGAGTTTAATACTTAAAATGAAAAATGAATAAAGTAATATTATATATAAAGATTTAATTTTTAATAATATATGTACATACTAAACATATTTTGATTACCTTAAAATGTCTTGAAGTTATTTAGTCAAACTCACATAAATGGATTATTACATATACCATTGTCATTAATAAAATTTTGACCTTAATATCTAATTTATTTAACTTACTTTGGTAGATAAAAAAAATTTACTTGAAAAGGTACAGTTAACTTAATTATCCTTCAACCTTATAATAACAAATTAATGTAACAACTCCTTGTATAAATTACACTTCGTAATTACAAGGTCCTGTTGTTGTTAAACAGTTTAGAGCTCACTTTTGAGAGCTTTACTTATTTAATCTATTTTTAACATATCATCTGATGAAGAATTAAAGCTTCTAGCTTTATCATTGGCCTACCTAGAAAAAACATTTAAAAATCAAAGTAGAAGAAACTCACACAAAAATGGTGTTTATAAAAATAAATTGAAATACCAATGAAATTTCACCTTGCATGATTTATGGTGCTTTATCTTGACATCATATGCCCATAACAAGTAACCACATCACTTAAACTCAATAAGTACAAAGGACTAAACATTAGTAATGTAAAAAAAATAAATTATTATAATATAAAAGGAGTGGCATTTACCTTAATTTGACAATTGAGATAATGTTTATCGATATTTTTTGTATGATTTATAATACCAATTTTAAGTAAACTTGATAAAAAGGACTTTGAAAAGCATTCTACAGAGAAAGGGAAAATACATAATGTTGTATAACATCTTAACATATCAAAACATTATTAGAATTATGCAAAGAAAGATGCTTACTTCTTTGCAACTAAGCATTCTTCATAAAATCTAATATAGGCTATCATAGCCTCATGTAATATAAGTCGTCATAGCCTCATTGATACCCTCTATTTATAACCTATCCTAAATAGGATTATAATTCTCTAAAGAGGATGAATACTTGAATGAGAAGAAAGCCTAATTAGGAAAGGATTCTCAAATAAAAAGAAGATACTTAAACAGGAAGAGATATCTCACATCCTAAAGGAGTAACTCCTCTTAATCCTACAAGACCAAGGAATCCTATTCCTCTCAAGTTTGAGTCCATCTTCTCCTATATATACCCCTCACATCTCCCATTATATTCATTATATTTCATTCATTCATAACACTATTTATCTCTCTCTACCCTTTATAACTTAGGGATTGGAGGGTTTATGAGGATCCCCCTACCACTCACCTTGTCCATTATTGATTGCAGGGTTCAAGAGATTTTAAAAAATAAGTTGCCAAGTGGTGTAGTCTATAGGAATCTTTTGAAATAAAGCCATTATTATCTACCAAGTAAAGCAATCATATCATGACTTTTAGTCTGCCATTAGCCCTTATCTAGCAAACTCGGTTTAATCCATCAGCCCCTATTCAACAAATCGAACCTTCATCTTAGACCCCTTTTAATTTATACACACCACCTCCACTTACTTAAGGATGGTCAACTTTTATGGGCACAACTTTCCCTTATTATGCTCCTTTACTACATACTATCAGACTAGTACCTTTAATACCTTTTCTAAGTTTATTATAATTTCCTGCCATAAGCACACCGAACTTGAACACTATCACCCCAACACCCAATTTGCCTTCATCATAAAAAAAGACAATGATTAGCAATATCCAAACTTAAATGGCCCTGATGTAATAGTTATTGAATGCTTTAATTCAAGAAAGTAACCTTAGATGGGCTAATCCAGAGAATAACATGACAACTTTATTAGTGGTAACCCCCTCATTGGAAGTAAAGAAGGCCACTGGAACTATGAAGGGGAGTCTAACACGAGTATTCAACTTTAAATGACTCTAAAATAGCCTAGAAGGCCTATGAGATAATTCAAAAAACTTGAACAGGACCAAGGAAGGAGCACGAATGCGTGTTTGAAGGAACAACCCCTTTATAAGTAAGATAGTCAGAACGGAGATTCCATCCAAGTTTAACTTACCTCAGTTGGACTAGTATGATGGCATAGGGTATTTGATCAACCATATATCATCATTCAGAACTAAGATAATACTTCAAAATGTGAATGATGGAATCATGTGCTGAGTTTTTCTTAACAGTTAACCAAAATAGCATAGAGGTGGTTTCATCGGTTATTGAGGAACTCTATCATCATTCAAGGAATTAGTTGAAAAATTTAGGACTATATTCATTACCAATGTTCCTTTTCCCAAAAGTATGAATGACCTTCAGATATGCAAATAAGAGGCAATTGAGTCTCTTAAAAGCTATCTAGACAGATTCAACAAAGTTCCTATACAAATCGAGAACTTGAGTGATGAAGTGGCCATTAAAGTAATGAAGAATGGAACTCGGCTAGGAAAACTCAAAGACAAAATCCTAACTAAAAGCCTCGTACTTTCTCTGAAGTGATGGCTATGGCTATAAAGTTAATCAAAATAGACGATGAAAAAAGGCTACGCCGAGATAATGATAAACCACTTTACAAGAAGAATGAAAGGATTAAACTCAGAAGACCCGGAGCTCCTCACAACAACTTTAGAAATCTAGTAGAAAGATTCATAAGAGAAACTAAAAGATACACGTATTTAAATGCCTTTAGATTGGAAATTCTAATATGGATCAGGCAAAATGACATAGGTATAACTCCAGCTAGAAGGCTAAGTCTATCTAAAGCCAAAATGCAAGATAGAAGATTTTACTGCCAATACCATTGAGATTATGGGCATGAGACAAATACGTGTTGTGACTTTAAGTAGGTGGTTAAGTAATCGATCAAAAATGGAAAGTTGGGCAGATTCACAGATAATGTCAGAAAGGACCGAGATTTAAATGTTTAGAATAGAGATAAGTTAAATTAAAAGAAAGCACGCAATAAGGTGGCTGAAGTTATTAACATGATTGTTTGAGGAAATGTACCAAATGAGAGAAGAATGAAGAGGACTTAGAAAGAAGAATGCCTTATTTCTAAACAAACACCAGTTATCACATTTGGACATAAGGATGGGGGACATTCTCAACCTTCTTATAATGATGCACTGGTTGTAAGTGCCTTTATTAACAACTACCTTATCAAAAGGCTTTTAATGATGATGGAAGCACTGTCAGTGCATTATCTTAGAAGGCTTACCAAGCAATAGGAGGCTTCATCATCAACTTAAAGATCATCCAAAACCCCATCATAAGTTTCTATAGGGGAACAACCCAACCAATAAGAGTAGTGGAGCTGATGGTTGAGTTTGGAAACCAAAAGACCAAAGATACCAAGGCTGCTAGATCCTTGGTCAATGTGATAGACCTTCTACTCACTTACATTGGAATCATTAGAAGGTCAATCTTATATGAAATTAATGCAACTACAAGTATCAGGCGACTAACCATGAAGATCCCTCTAAAAGATCGGGTAATAACCATTCATGGAGATTAAGCTATGGCTAAACAATGTTATCAACTAGCTGCCAAAACCTAGATGGAGGCATTTCCCCTAGATTCTCTAGAGATAGAGAAAAAAGGTGCTAACCCATTACCAGTTGATCAAGTGCAGAGCATTCAATTAACTAGTGGAAAGTCAATAAAGATTGACAATGAGCTAGATAATGAGGTAAAAGAAGGGATCAACAAGGTTCTCAATGAATACTCAGACATCTTCGCCTTAAAAGCATATGAGATTGTAAAGGTTAATGCTCAGATTGCTTCCTATAGTTTGAACATTAATCTAGGCTCTAAACCCGTGGTTCAAAAGAAGAGGAAATTTTCACATGAAAGGTAAAAGGTGATAGCTGAAGAAATAGAAAAGTTATTGGAAGCTGGATTCATCAGAGAAGTTACACATCCATAATAGGTAGCCAATGTAGTACTAGTTAATAAGTCAAACAAGAAGTATAGAATGTGTGTTGATTACACTAATCTAAACAAGGCATGCCCTAAAGATAGTTTCCCATTATTAACTAGTGATCAGTTAGTAGATTCAACTGCATGCCATAGATTATACAGCTTTATTGATGCAGCCCATGGATATCATCAAATTCCAATGAAAAAAGAATATTAATAAAAAACCTCCTTTATCACTCACGAGGGCTTATATTGTTACAAAGTCATGTTTTTTGGTCTAAAGAATAAGGAATCAACGTATTAAAGGATGATGAACCACATTTTCAAAGATCAAATTGGGAAGAATGTCGAAGTGTACGTGGGTGAAATCATCATCAAAAGCTAAAATGAAAAGCAACACTCTAAGGATCTCAATCAAATCCTCAACCTACTAAACTAGTTTTGGATCAAGCTAAAACCGGAGAAATGCGTCTTCAGAGTCAATTGCATAATGTATTGTATTGAGATATTTAACTTGAGCCTTACACTCTTCCCAAGCTCCACAAAGGCCTAAAATTGGACCAATAAAGACACAATATATTTTACTCGACTAAAAATTTTAAAAGGAGAGAGACATAGAGAGATGAACAATATATAAGAAAAAAAAGACAGACGGTTCAAAGTGTTTTATGTGAAAAAAGAATAACATAAGGCATAGCATGCATTCATATTTCACCTCACTTTCATTGTTAGTTATTTTAAAAAAATTACATTTAATTTGCTTTTATTTTCTTATTTTTTTAACAAATATTGATCAATTACTAATTCTACAAGTTAGATGTCATCTCTGTGCTAACTTCTCATAAATAAAATCGCACTTGACACATGCTCTTTTTTTACAGTGTAAAGGGCCAGAGGGAAACAAATATAAGAACATAAAATATCAAATTGAAAATTAAGAAAAATATATATAAAAAAGGAGATTCTTATCTAGGCTAAGTGTTTTACATTACATAGTTAGATATAAAACACATAAGTTAAGTGTAAAATAACTATTCAATGAAAATAAAACTCATAATTTTATTAGGCCAAAGGTACAAATTGGACCCTCAAGTGTGGGCCTAGGATTGGATTGGACCCTCATATTTTTTTTGTTCCTATTTGGAACTTTTTTTTTCCAAAGTTATCTCAATTTGGACCTCACATAGACGGAGGCCCAAACTGACATTAAAAACTTACGTAGCTAGACTCATGGGACCCATATAATGCCACGTATAGATCACCACCCTACCGCTCCCAGCTTTGTCATGTCTTTTAACTAAGTTAAAGGTAAAAAGAATTGAAAAAGTAAATACATTGAACTTTCTTCACTTGTCTTCTTCAACTTTCATCAGTTGTCTTCTTCCTTACAACAATATGTCCCTATCAAAAATAACCTCACCCCACCAAATAAACTTTAATGCTTAAGTTCCCATGATCACTATTATTGATTGTATGCAAAAAAGGTATGAGCTTTATATACTTAATTTGGTTAGAGATTTATGGTGGTTGTGGCATACATGTGTTGAAATGGTTTAATAAATAAAACATTTATGATATAGAAGATTAATTGTTTAATAACAATGATTAGTGTGTGTAATTAGAAAAAAATTAGGGTTTTTGAGACAAGGAAATTAGGGTTTTTTAATTTATAAGTGGTATAGGGATTTGAGTTAGTTTCATTTGTTTAATAAGTGAATAATAATATAATAATAAGTGCAATTTGTATTTTTTTTTAATGAAAAACCATATATTGACATGCATTTTGTTTTCTTTAATTAAAGTGGTCCATGTTTTAAGGTGTTTTGTTGCTAGATTATCTGATATTTCTAAAAGAAATAAATAGAATGGGTTGTAATCATTTTTTCATTCTTAATGTAATGCGGTATGGAGACAATAGATATTGTCTTTCACTATGGTGGAAAATGAGTCTATAATCCTGATTTGTTATATATGGATGAAGAAGAAGAAATTGTTGAAAATTATGATATTAATTACTTGAGTTACCCTCACATACTTAAGAAGTATGATGTTCATTTAGGATATCCCAATGTTAAGAGAATATTTGCTCTTAAACGAGGGAAAATTTTATATATTGGACTTTTTTTTGCATGATGATAAGTGTATAATGAAAATGGTGAAGCAAATTAGAATGAATATGGGATGTCAACAAATGCATATTTATACAGAACATAAAGTTGATATTCCACACTTAAATATTGATTGTAAATTGCTTGAATTTGGGGATGGGATGTACAAAAATAATGAAGGTAGAAATACAATAATTAATCATAATGTGAATTGCAGTAATGTGAATGAAGATGGAGGCTATTCGACTCAAGCACCAACATAATGTAGCAATGTTGATTCAAACCATGTAGTTAGTATTATTGGTGCAAGCGTAGGGACAACCTTTAATGGGTGGTATAGAAGCCTCTTTGTAGATGAAAATGATCCCCATATGAGTTAGGTGTTTAGAGATGTTGGGGTTGAACTTGTGGGTGATAATCAACCTGAAAGTGAGGTTGCAGTGGGTGATGTTAATGAAGAGCTTACAGACAAGGAAGAGGAAGAAGCTGATTTAGATAATGAGGTTAATAAAGAGGTTAAAGCACTTGAGGGTAATGAGTTTGAATCAATTAAGGGTAATGAAGATTTTGAAACTGGTCAAGATAATGTAGATGATAATAAAACAATTGAAGATTGTGACTATGAAGGAGAGGAAGATAAAGTTAGTGAAGAGGAAGGACTGCAATTAAAGATCCATCCATTGAAGCAATCAGGTAGAGTAAGAAAAAAGTAAGATATGACGTGGATGATGATAATCCACATTTTATGCTTGGTATGACATTTAGTAATGCCAAAGAAGTTAAAAAAGCAATTGCCAAATATAGTGTTGCTAAAGGCAAAGATTTAATACTCAAACCAAATGAGTGTTCTCGAATAAGAGCAACTAGCAAATCACAGGGCTGTCCATTTGTCATGTTGGTATCTAATGATGAGAAAAATGGGGGAATATATGTGGAGACTTTGAACCCTCAGCATAGTTATTATAGGACATTTAACAACTCAAGGGCTACATATGGCTTTCTTGTAAACCATTTCAAGGACAAAGTGTACAGGAATCCTAAAACTAAAGTTAAAGACCTAATTTATGAAGCTAAAGGAGGCTCAATGTTTCTAATGCGAAAATAAAGAGAGCAAAGTGAAAACTCTTACTAAAAATGGAAGGAAGTTTTATAGCTGAGTTTAGTCAGCTTGAAGCATATGCAGGTAGGTTAAAAGAACAAATCCTGGAAGCACATGTGAGATTGATTTGGATAAAGAGAAGTTGAAAGAAGGAAAGTGAGAGTTTAAGTGAATGTTTATATGCTTTGCTACATTGAAACAAGGTTGGAAAGATAGTTGTAGGCCTTTACTAGGCTTAGATGGTAGTTTTCTTAAGGGAAAAGTTAAGGGGGAAGTCTTAATTTATGTTGCTAAGGATGCTTCAAATCAGATTTTTCTAATTGCATGGGTTATTACATACAAAGAGAACAAATTAAATTAGAAGTGGTTTCTACAATGGCTTGTGAAGGAGCTAGATATTAAAGAATAAGGGAAATCATTAACTCTTATATCTAACATGTAAAAGGTGAGTTTTATAACATGTTTTTACAGTTTTAATTTTCTTAATTTTTTTCTTTAATATCATACCTTATAAGCTGTCATTAATGTATTCCTTGAGGTTGAACACAAATGGTGTGCAAGGCACATTTATTCAAATTGGTCTAAAAATGGATAGTGGGGAAATGGAGAAAAAGTTTTTTATATGTGCATAGAGCACATTCCCAGAAGAGTTTAAAGATAATTTAAAAAAATTGGGTGAGGTGAATAAGGTAGTAGCTGAAGACTTACTGAAATACAACCTAACAAATTGGTGTAAGGTTTTTTTTAGCAGTAGGTGTAAGTCAGACATTGTGGACAACAACATGTGTGAAACATTCAACTCCATCATATTGCAAGCAAGGTTTAAGCCTATTATTTTGATGTTGGATGATATCAGAAAAGTAGCCTTAGAGAGGTTAGCAGTTATTGATAAATGGATTGGAGATTGGAATCCTAAATGCACAGTGATATTCTAAGAAAATGCTGAAGTTGCTTGTGGCTGCAATGTGCTATTTAATAGAGCTTCTAGGTATGAAATTTCTGATGGACCTGATAGGCACACTGTTTTTCTTGATAGGAAGTTGTATATATGTAGAGCATGGGATCTAATAAGCATCCTATGATCCCATGCGATATATGCAATGAGACATGCAAGAGTTGAGCCTATGGTTGAAATTGTGATGTGGTATCACAAATTGATGTATGAGGTAGCATATAGACAACCAAAGCAACCTATGCCTAGAAAGATTTTCATGAAATGTGACTAATTTATGCTAATTAAGCCCCCACTAGTGACCAAGATGCCTGGTAGACAAAAAATGAAGAGGATTAGAAGCGAAAATGAACCTCAAAAGAGCATTAGTGCTTATAAGCTTTCTAGGAAAGGCTCTAAGATTTAATGTGCTATTTGTCACAGAGAGGGACATAATGTGCAAAGTTGCACTAAAGTATGTCTGCATGTAAACTGAATTTACATTTGTAATTAGTCTTATTTTATGTAAAAATGTATGAATATTTAATTATTTTTTTGAGGTGCTGGTCATTAAGGAATGTAAATTGAGGTGAAAATGAAGTAGCAACTCTAAGTGCTTTAGTTGAAGCACTGTAATATCCCGTGTTTTTAAATATTTTTACACCGTACTGGGATATGCAGTGTTAATAATTTTCGTATATATATTACGATATTTTTACGAGTTGATATGTATTTAAAACCTATTTTAATTATTGTGTATTATTTACAGTGCTTTACGTAAAATTTTCCCGGGACTTGCATTTTCGGGGAAATTTTCACGTAAATAATTTATTATTAATTATTTTAAATATATTTTTGGACTTGCATGAACTCATACGTATTTTTAAAATATTAAACACCGTGTATACATGTAATTATTTATTAATTAGGGTTTAATATTACCCTAATATTTTATTAATTATTTATTAATTTTATTGTTATTTAATTATTTTTATTTAGTATAAATTATTAAAATATTAAATTATATGTGTGTGGTGTATATTTAATGTGTGTAATTTAATATTATTTTAATATATAGTATAAAGTATATATATATACATATAATACATTAAAAATCAAACTTTTGAAAAAATTACCATTTTGCCCCCGAAGCATCTCCTTCCCCGATCTTCACCCTCACTGCCGTCCGGTCGCTGCCGTGCCGATTTCTCGCCGTTGGTGTGCCGTCCAGTGTGCCACCACCTTCCCCAGCCTCTTCCGCCGCCTGTGGTAGCCATTTCCGACGTTTGGAAGTTGGTTTTGGCTAGAGAAGCCGAAACTTTGGCCACCGTCGATCACGCCGATTTCGGCCACCATTTTTGACACCGTCGGTCTTTTTCTTCTCCTTGAGCTCCGGTGAGTGTGATTCTAGCTTTGGTTTGAGTTTAAATGGTCTAGAATTGCTTAGGTTTTGAATTTTCCAATTCAGTCACATTAGGGTTTTTGATTTTTTTGAGCTTCGAATTGATTGATTCATGAAAACTCCCTTCACAAATGTTGATCCTAGTAGCTTAATCTACATGTGTCACGACCCAAAACAGGGGCCATGACCGGCGCTAGGGAACGGGAATTCTTTCGAATCCGGAACCCGTAGCAAGCCTAAAAATAAAATAAATCATGCCATAATATCAATAACAATATAATATGCAGCGGAAATAAAAATCATAATATCATAATATCATTTTCATCAACTGGATTTAAATCAAAATCTCATCACATAGATGTATATAATCTTTAATACAAATCCAGTTTCAATATAATACATCTCTTTAAATAAAATACATGAAATCCAATACTTTAATTCATAACTACTGCAGTGTCTAGATAAAATAAATAAGACTCAAGTAGACAATTTACATAAAGAAGCCGGGGCGGAAGAAATCCGGCGTATCGACCTGCTACTGAGGTCTGAGGAAGTTGACTCTCCTGAAAAATAGTCAACGGAGGGGAGTCAGACCTCACTGAGTGAATTACTATAATATATATACATACACACTAAGTGATAATGCATATAGTCAACAGTATATATATAATATGTATATATACAGGCAATTGCACACAAATGCAATAAAAATCATTTTTTATACATTTTATCTAAAAATCATCTTTTATGAAGGATCACATAGAACCCTAGAATATCGCAACCTCGGAAATAGTGTTAAACAACACTCTGGCCATACAGGCTCACTTATTCCAAGATATATCCACTTAATCCATTTAGACAGTAGACTGGCCCCGAGACACTAAGTCAACCGAGCTCCAGCAGTCTGACTGCCAGTGTGATTGGCCCCGAGACACTTGATCAACCGAGCTCCAGCAATCACACCCAAACCACATCTCACACATATCAATAATCATAATCAAATCAATATCCACAAATAGCTAGTAATATAGCCTAAAGCTATAGGCGTACCGATACGTACTCGGTCCTAGTGCTGCCCACTAGGTAGCACGTTCTATTGATATCCTTCATTAATAAATAAATCATTCATTCATAAAAATCAATGATGCATGAATCTAAATGAAATACCAATATAAACCATATATATACCGGAAATATACCAAACGTAAACCAGGTATATTTCGAGTATATATACGTCAAATGAATTCAATCAAATCATAAATTAAACTAAAAATATATTTAAAAAACATTTTAAATATATTTTATTCACAAAATATGCATATAATTTAGTATATACCAAAAATAAACCGAAAATATACTTAATATAAACTTAAGAAATAATCAAATTATTTATGCATATTTAATCAACATAAAACATGCATTTCTAAATCATGCATCCTAAGCATATATATATAGTATAGTAACTCACCTAATGCGCTCCACGAGACAGGTCCGACGGGCCTGGTCCACTAGCCCTCGGTCTCGGCGCAACTAAACAAGCAATAAATAATCGACATCAGAACAAACCTAATAGAAATCCTAGAATTCAATCTAGAGTATTAAACACAGAATCGAAAATTAGGGTTCGACTGGATATCACGTTTTACGAGAATTCTATCGAAAATCCGGCAGAACCTCCCCTGTAAAACAGACATCTTTGTACTCAAAAGAGTAGAGCCGACCCTGTAAAGAAATACACTTCGAAAAACTACACAAGGCACAATCAAAATCCCACAGTCGGACTCCAAACTACAGTCCACCGACCGGGGTCCACAAACACAGAATGATTCCAGATATACCAAAAATATCCTTAAATCACAGAAATACATTTTATAGGTAAAAATTACATAATTGACCTTGAAACACTATAAAAACCGATTAAAACTCATTTTATTAGAAAAATCGTATATTATATATATAATTGAAAATAATTATCGAAAAATAGTTTTAATTAGTTAAAAATACCAAATATTTTGTAGAAATCATTTTTATACCTTAAATAAATATTAAAACCAATTAAATTACATTTTTAGACAATTTAGGGTAAAATTACCAAAATACCCCTATATATATAAATATACTTAAATTACTTCAAAAATTCACCAAAAATCATACAATTATTAAAAATTAATTTTCTCAACATATTTATCAATAATATTAATATTTAAACTCAATTAACCAATTAAATTCAAATTAAAACACATTTAACCTAATTTCTCAAAATCACATAAACTTCAATAATTCAAAATAAATACTTAGAAATTCATAAAAATTCCAAATAAATTCCTATAATTCATTTCAACACCTAATTCAACCATAAACTCCAATTTCATAATTTAAATAATTAATTTCCGAAAATTAGAAAATAATATTAAAATATTCAAAAATACCCAAAAATCCAAACAATCTCCAAAAATTCTACAAAAATTCATACATGAAGATTAAGCTACTAGGAACAACATTTGTGAAGGAAGTTTCCATGAATCATCCAATTCGAAGCTCAAAAAAAATGAAAACCCTAATGTGACCGAATTGAGTTTTAGCTCAAACCTCAAAATCCACTTGATTTCAGGCCAAAAGGAGCTTAGAATTGGAATCACCGGAGCTCAAGGAGTCGATGAAGACCGGCGGTGCACGAAATGGTGGTCGGAATCGCAAGGTATGAAGAAATGGAGCTTCGGCCGGAAATGGAGGAGAAAGGGCTTGCCGGCGCCGGGGAAGGGAGCTGGGGGCGGCAGAGTGGCTGGCTGAGGAAGGTGGAGCTCCTGGCGGCACACCGACGGCCGGAAATCGGAAGTTGCAGCGGTGAGGAGTGAGGTGGGTGGTTGGGCGCGCGGGAGAGAAGGGAAGAAGAAGAAAAAGAAGAAAAAGAAAAAGAAAGAAAAGAAAAGAAAGAAAAAGAAAAGAAAAAGAAAAAGAAAAGAGAAAAAGAAAAAAAAGAAAAAGAAAAAGAAAAAGAAAATAAAATAAAATAATTAAATATTAATAAAATAATAATAAAATAATTTAATAATAAATAAAATAATTAAATAACAATAAATAAATAAATAAATAATAAAATATTAGGGTTATATATATTAAACCCTAATTAAATAAATATTCACACACGGCTTTATTTAATAATTTAAAAATACGCATGAGTTCATGCAAGTCCGTAAATACATTTAAAATAATTAATAATAAATTGTTTACGTGAAAATTTCCCCGAAAATGCAAGTCCCGGGAAAATTTTACGTAAAACACTGAAAATAATACACCGTAATTAAAATAGGTTTAAAATACATATTAACTCGTAAAAATATCATATAATGTACGGAAATTATTAACACTGCATATCCCGGTACAGTGTAAAAATATTTTTAAAAACACGGGATATTACAACATGTATGAATTTTTGGAGATTGTTTGGATTTTTGAATATTTTAATATTATTTTCTAATTTTTGGAAATTAATTATTTAAATTATGAAATTGTGTTTTATGGTTAAATTAGGTGTTGAAATGAATTATAGGAATTTATTTGGAATTTTTATGAATTTCTAAGTATTTATTTTGAATTATTGAAGTTTATGTAATTTTGGGAAATTAGGGTTAATTGTGTTTTTAATTGAAATTAATTGGTTAATTGAGTTTAATTATTAATATTATTGATAAATATGTTGAGAAAATTAATTTTGGATAATTGTATAATTTTTGGTGAATTTTTGAAGTAATTTTAGTATATTTATATATATAGGGGTATTTTGGTAATTTTACCCTAAATTGGCTAAAAATGTAATTTAATTGGTTTTAATAGTTATTTAAGGTATAAAAATGATTTCTACAAATTATTTGGTATTTTTAACTAATTAAAACTATTTTTCGTGAATTATTTTCAACTATATATATAATATACGGTTTTTCTAATAAAATGAGTTTTTATCGGTTTTTACAGTGTTTTAAGGTTAATTATGTAATTTCTACTTATAAAATGAATTTCTATGTTATAAGGATATTTTTGGTATTTCCTAAATTTTTCTGTGTTTGTGGACCCCGGTCGGTAGACTGTAGTTTGGAGTCCGACCGAGGGGTTGTGGATTTGTGTTGAGCTTATTTTTTGAAGTGTGTTTCTTTGCAGGGTCGGTTCTACTCTTTTGAGTAGAGAGATGTCCGTTTTACAGAGGAGGTTCTGTCGAATTTTCGATAGAATTCTCGTAAAACGTGATATCCGGTCGAACCCTAATTTCTGATTCTGTGTTTAATACTCTAGATCGAATTCTAGGATTTCTGTTAGGTTTATTCTAATGTCTGTCGTTATTTGCTTGTTTAGTTGCGCCGAGACTGAGGGCTAATGGACCAGGCCCGTCGGACCCGTCTCGTGGAGCGCACTAGGTGAGTTACTATACTATATATATATGCTTAGGATGCATGATTTAGAAATATATATTTTATTTTGATTAAAATGCATAAATAATGTGATTTGTATTTAAGTATATTTTTGGTTTATTTTTGGTATATATTAAATTATATGCATGTTTTGTTAATAAATTATATTTAAAATGTTTTTAAATATATTTTAGCTTAAATTATGATTTAATTGGATTTATTTGACGTATATATATACTCGAAATATACCTGGTTTACTTTTGGTATATTTCTAGTATATATATGGTTTATGTTGATATTTTATTAAACTTCATGCATCATTTATTTTTGTGAATGAATGATTTATATTTATTGATGAAGGATATCGATAGAACGTGCTACCTAGTGGGCAGTACTAGGACCGAGTACGTACCGATACGCCTATAGTATTTAGGCTATATTACTAACCATTTGTGGATATTGATTGATTATGATTATTTGATGTGTGAGATATGGTTTGAGGGTGTGATTGCTGGAGCTCGGTTGACCAAGTGTCTCGGGGCCAATCACACTGGCAATCAGACTGCTGGAGCTTGGTTGACTTAGTGTCTCGGGGCCAGTCTACTGTCTAAATGGATTAAGTGGATATATTTGGATTAAGTGAGCCTGTATGGCTAGAGTGTTGTCTAACACTATTTCCGAGGTTGCGATATTCTAGGGTTCTATGTGATCCTTCATAAAAGATGATTTTCAGATAAAATATATAAAAATGATTTTATTGCATCTGTGTGTAATTGCCTGTATATCTATATTAGATATATACTGTTGACTGTATGCATTATCATTTAGTGTGTATGTATATATATTATAGTAATTCACTCAGTGAGGTCTGACTCCCCTCCGTTGACTATTTTTCAGGAGAGTCAACATCTTCAGACCTCAGTAGCAGGTCGATACGCCGGATTTCTTCTGCCCCGGCTTCTTTGTGTAAACTATTTACTTGAGTCTTATTTTTATAATCTAGACACTGTAGTAGTTATGAATTAAAGGGTGGGATTTCATGTATTTTATTTAAAGAGATGTATTATATTGAAACTGGATTTGTACTGAAAGATTTTATATATATGTGATGAGATGAGATTTGATTTAAATCCAGTGATGAAAATGTTATTATTATATTTATGATTTTTATTTCCGCTGCATATAATATTGTTATTGTTATTATTGCATGATTTATTTTATTTTTAGGCTTGCTACAAGTTCCGAATTCGAAAGAATTCCCGTTCCCTAGTGCCGGTCATGACCCCTGTTTTGGGTTGTGACAAGCACCTCCAAGTGCAAATAATGAAGTAGCTCCAAGTGCCCCACCAGCTAGAAGTGCTTCTGTTGGTTCTTCCATTACTGCTTCAAAAGCCAAGGGAATGAATAAAATGACAGATATAAATGGTGGTTTAAACATAATAGGCGAGATCTTTAGGAAAAGCAATAATGGACACGGACTTCTTTTTGATGAGTCAACTGGAAGAATGACTTATAATGTGAGCTTTATAACTCAGTTCTTTTTTTTTTATTAATGTATAATGTATTTTTTGTATTTAAAGGTTTTTTGTGAAATGCAGCTTAGATTGGCAACTGAGCGACTTGTAATTGGAGGTGTAAGCACTGTTAGTGATGCACTTTGCTTGGCAATCCTGATCCTGAGGTACGTTTTCCAATTCCTAATGAAAGAGAGTTGCGATAATCAAGAAGGATGTATAAATTAACAACTTATGAGGGAACTAGAAAGATTGGCTTCACTGGTGATGGTTCAGAAGTCAGTCAACCAACGAATCTTCCATTTAAGCCTCCAAGCCTTCAATGGCAAGGGTTAGCATGCATAACTAACAACCAGCTAGAACAACAGAGATAAGTAAAAATTAGGAAGCTGCAAGTAAGATTCAAGGATGCTAAATTACCATGAAATGTTATTAGGATGATGTTTTTTGGCTGAATTAGTTCCCATAGGAACTATATTAAGATTTTTTGGACAATCAAGTTCCTCAGGAACTACATGCCTGATATTGTCATTTATATTTTATATTTATCAGGACATGTAATTCTTTTTGTTAATATTTTGGCAGCATTGATAGGTTATAAAGTTGGCTGCAATATTTAAATGACCAGGATGTTTTTGTGCTTACATTATAACAAGTTATATGTTGTGTTTATAGTCAGTAGATGTACTTGCACAACTAGTTTGCAATGGAAATCATAATTTCCTTTACTTCCATTCATTCATTTTAATGATGCTAATATAAGAAGAAAATGTCCAAAATTCGTGAAACTTCTCATTAGTTCATCACTTTCATCAACTTTTCAAAGTACATGAACAAAATAAAAAAAAAAACAAACACCATGATAGTATAATAGTAACATATGCTTTCCTTATTTTCTCCATTTTTGCCATATTATCTTGCTTTAAGAGTCTAACATTTGCTCTTATTTCTTCAATTAATGCATGGGGGCTTAAAACGTTTACAATCGATATACAACTTTCCTCAGCTCTTTGTTTTCTTGTTTTAATATCTCGTTCTCAAGTTTAAGTCCATTGATGAGCTCCTTTGCTCTAGACTCCATCTCTCTATCATAGCAAACAAAATGACCACATCCTTGTTGGGGTAGTCTTTCTCTAGGTGGCTACAGATTCAAATCAAATCACAACATACATTTGATCAAATAAAGTAACCAACCTCAAAATCATCTTCCTCCATTTGTGAAAAAAACAATAAAAAAAACCATAGCTTACATTGTAATTTGGACATCCATAGAATCTTTGACTAGGGTTGCTGTCTGTCCATGATGTTTATGATACCTTTTGAGCACCACATTTGCAATGTCTTTCACCTTTTTGTATCATTCTTGACCAACGTCTTTCAGTAGATGAAGATGTTGCAACTAACGATGATGAGCTTGCCATCTTTTATTAATTGCACTCTCCCTGACTTATGCATGTGCTGTATGTCGATGAATAGAAAGCATAAAGAATTTATGCTTTTTGATTTCAATTGAAAGAATAATTTGAGGTTAGGAGGGAACAAATTACACAGACAATTTTTTATTTTAGGGATTCAACATACAAAAGAGTCAAGAAAAGGAATGGTGGGGTAGTGATCTATGATGTGGCATATGAGTTAGTAAGGTTCGTGGATCCCAAGAGTCCAGTTGTGTAAGTTTTTAACATTAATTTGAGCTTCCTTTTGTGTGAGGTCCAAATTGAGACAACTTTGAAAAAAAATTTCAAATAGGAATAGAAAAATATGAGGGTCCAATCTAGTTCTAGGCCATATTTAAAGGTTCAATTCATAGCTTCGGCTAATTTTACTATTCAAATCTAACAATTTATTGTATTACAATTAGAATAGGCAGGAATATAATTTTTTTTTTTTAAGTTTTCCCAAAATAATTAACCAAATTAAAAAATTGAATATATCGCCATAAATTACCGAATTTGCCCCCTTCGGTCTAAGGAAACCTTTTTCTCTTTGTAGACCTCGAGCTTCCATTGCAGGGTTCATTTCTTTCTTTTTACTCCATTCTCTCTTGAATTTCGACTTTGCAGTTTCTCCGATTCTTCGATCGGACGGTCACCGCTACTACCCCATGACTCTGATGACTCCTCCACCATTAGATGTAATCTCCATAAGGCCCTCTTGCTCTTTTTCTCTATTATCTCTGATCACACTCGCTGACCACTTCTCCTTTCTCTGTCTTTTTTTTTAGGTTTTCCTCTCTGTCGCGTTTAATTAAATTCATATTCAGTTTTGATTAGTTTTTAGTATTTCGATGTCTAATAGATTTAAACTTGCGATAAATTCTCCCTCTTATCATTGGCTCATGGTTGGCTGTTAGGGTTTCGATCAGCAGATCCAAGCTACGGCATTGACTGTGTTTTTATTTTTGTTTGTTTTCCTTTGTGTTCAAATTCTTTTAGCAGCAAGAGGACGATGAGATGCTAGTCCCTCACACTGAGTTCCCTGAAGGTCCGCAGCCTATGGAAGGTACTTTCACTGTAATATCACTGTTTCTGCTTTTTTAATAGCATCGGAATCCTTAATTTTATCATCATTATTTCTTTCGTTTTGTGCTCATAGTTTGATTGAATTCAACTGATTATTGCCTTGTATGTTTAATTTGGCATATCTGATGAAATTCGTTTTAAATGTTGGTTTTGAGATTTTCAATTAGCTAATGTGTTTGTAATCTCGGTGTCCTTATGGAATGGATGCCCAATTTTTTTGGTTAATCCTTTCTAGGAGTTCAGAATTTTATTTAATATGAGTTTCTATTGTTGTCTTTTGTTTTTTCTTTTTTTCAATTGTTTAGAGAACTTTTTGAAGTGAGATTGGAATTTGGGTTTATTGTTTGTTGTGTTCTTTATCTACCCGAAAGTAGAATTGCACTTTTTCTTTTAAAAAAATTTCTTGCTCTTCTGTTGCTTTTCATTTGAATATATATATATATATATATATTATATTATATTATATTATATTATATTTTTTGATATGCTGTGTTGCTGATTATATAGTGTGTTATTTTTAGTGGCACCTGCAGAAACGACGAGTGCAGCTGATGCTCAGTCAGTGGATGATCCACCATCAGCAAGGTTCACATGGACAATTGATAATTTTTCGAGGCTCAATACCAAGAAGCTGTACTCTGATATTTTCGTTGTTGGAGGCTACAAATGGTGGATTGATCTCTTACTTCCATTGATTATCTGATTCAGTTAACCTTTTTCTGACTTTTAAAATTTGTACTGGTAGGCGGATACTGATTTTTCCGAAGGGGAACAATGTGGATCATTTGTCGATGTATCTAGATGTTGCAGATTCTGCAACTTTGCCATACGGGTGGAGTAGATATGCTCAGTTTAATTTATCTGTTGTCAATCAAATTCATCAAAAATACTCTATTCGCAAAGGTATTATACTGGTGGCATGAAATGACCTCTCTATCTTCTTACTTCTTTCAGTTGATGTGTTTCCATTCTTGTATTATTTCAGTTTGATCTGAGCCAATTTCTGTCTTAAGTGCGGCTTTGTATTATTTTTTTCCTTTTGTGTCAAGTTCTTTTTTTTTAATTTTTTTTTCCATTTGTATCATTGCTAAACTTGGCTTGCTATCATAATCTGTTTATAAGTGAGTGATCCATGGAATAACCTTGTCTTTCTTGTAATTCTGTAACATTTTCCTCAATTGCATAGGATAATTCTTAGAGGACTGCTAGATTAAAAGAATTCTGTTTTAAATTTTTTCCTTTTACTTGCTATTTTGTGTTTTTTGGATTCTGCTGTTTTTGTGTAGGACATGCTTTGAACATTGGGTACTTCCTTTAAATTATTAAAGGAGAAGTTTTTAGCTTGGAGCAATGATGGACAGTATTTATGTATGCTTTTAGCTTTGCACACATGTGAGTTCTTGTGGGATCAACTATATTATATCAAACATTCAAAACGGAGGAAAAAATAAATTAAACGGGTTTTGTGCAGTGTAAATTAAATGGGTTTTATGCACACATGTGAGTTCTTTTGGGATCAACTATATTATATCAAACATTCAAAACAGAGGAAAAAATAAATTAAACGGGTTTTATTCAGTGTAATTTGGGTTTCCTATTGCTCTTGAATTTTGAATTTTCTTAAGACTCTATTGACTTCATTAGGCCATGAAGAGTGATTGCATTGGGGGATGGTTATTATTCGAGGGTTATATGGTTAGGTGAAGAGTGACGAAGTGTAGATTTCCTTAATTGCAGTTTCGTTGGTTTAAGTGTTTGTACTGCCTATTTGTAGATATGTTGAAATGGATCTTGATGGTAGTTAATTAAATTTTCTGCAGAAGTGGTTAGTTTATTTTTTCTTCTGTTTTATCTGTGTTTGTTTTTTTCAATAATTTGGAATTTGGATCAATAAGGTTTGCTCTTGTATTTAGCTTAGGTAATCACTGTTGCCTGAACTTATGTAGGGCTATAACCCTCCCTATTGTCCAAAATTCCTTTGGATTTTCCATGAGTTTTGAAATGGCATGCTTATGCTTGGAGTCATATGTTCTTATACTGTGTGTTGAACATAGATATAAATCTGTGGTTAAACATTTGCCAAATTGCTAAATTTTTTGCTATTTCTGGTAACAGTGGTATGAACAACAGCTGCAGAAGTTCTTCTCCTCAAACACTGTTGAATAACTTATTAACACCAAAATTGTTGTCGATGCTTATTCATAAGCAACAGTATCATGAAGATATTTTCAAAAATAAATTAGAAAATTTGTTAAGAGAAAAAAAGGTTACATAACATAGTACATTTTCCTTCAACCTAATGTTTATCCTCATTAATATCTCTCTTGATGCCAGACATTGCATCTATAATTAAGGGAGGTAGAGGAAACAATTGGTCTATCTATTTAATAAAAGAAAGTCTTTCAGCTAAACTGTCTGTTTATATCAATTCTTAGAATGTGAAAGTCAGTGAAGTTAAGAGCATAATGTAGGCAATGGGATGCTGAGTGCAGTGTGGTTTTGAGCTTCTTTATGTTCTACCTTGTTCAGTTAATTATTAGATGGCCTTTTCCATGTCAATATTTTTTAAGCGTATTTCTTTGTCTATTTAAGTTTAAATGTTCCTCTTTATCCATACTTTTATATGTAGTCCAGATATATTTAATTTTTTGGCAATGACCAATGATTATGTTTTGTTGCTTGCTGCAGACACACAACACCAATTCAATGCACGTGAGAGTGACTGGGGCTTCACTTCATTCATGCCTCTTGGGGAATTGTATGACCCTGGCAGAGGTTATCTTGTTAATGACACTTGCGTAGTTGAAGCTGATGTCGCTGTTCGTCGAGTTATTGATTACTGGTCTCATGATTCCAAGAAGGAGACTGGTTATGTTGGACTTAAGAACCAAGGAGCTACCTGCTACATGAACTCTCTCCTTCAAACACTGTATCATATTCCATATTTCAGAAAGGTCAGTGTGCTTGGTTTTCATAACTTGAACTTTTGTCATTATTTGCAAGTCCATGTCAGGAAATGTTATTTGCAGGCTGTGTATCATATGCCAACAACTGAGAATGATATGCCATCAGGGAGCATTCCTCTGGCTTTACAAAGTTTGTTTTATAAGCTTCAATACAGTGACACTAGTGTAGCAACAAAAGAGTTGACAAAATCTTTTGGCTGGGATACCTATGATTCTTTCATGCAGCATGATGTGCAAGAACTTAATAGGGTTCTTTGTGAAAAGCTTGAAGATAAAATGAAGGTACTAAGGTTTCATATATCAGGTTTTTGTTGCTAAACTTTATGAAGGATTGGTAAATTGGTATTGTTGTTTTATTGGTTCAGGGAACAGTTGTGGAGGGCACAATACAACAGTTATTTGAAGGGCACCATATGAATTACATTGAGTGCATCAATGTAGACTATAAGTCAACGAGAAAGGAATCTTTTTATGGTACACACTTGGGTTGCACTGTCTGACTAGATTATCAAGATTCATTTTGTGGCCTCACAAGATTTTATATATAATTGTAGATCTTCAGCTTGATGTCAAAGGCTGTCGGGATGTTTATGCATCTTTTGACAAATATGTTGAGGTTGAGCGTCTTGAGGGTGATAATAAATACCACGCCGAACAACATGGGCTGCAGGTGAGTGGCTTTTGGACACGGGCAGTTTAGCTTTTTTATGTGCTATATTTGCTTCTGGGGCTACTGAAATATTATTTTTTTGTTTTTTTTTTTTTAAAAATGATTTATTTGCTTCCTGGTTGTCTCTTTGTTAAAGGTCTAATTCAGGTTCTTGACTTATAACTTTACTTTTAAGGGAACAAACATTATGAAACGGTTGATTAATGTGTGTCCTGCTACTTTCCTACTGGTTCTTATTCTATTCTAATAGTTTGTTGGGCAAATAGTTTTAGTTTCTTTATTAAGTTATATTCTTTTGAAAAGAATTGTTATGTAACATCCTTGGTATATTTGACTTTTTCAGGATGCTAGGAAGGGTGTCTTATTCATCGACTTTCCCCCTGTTCTTCAACTTCAGTTGAAACGATTTGAGTATGATTTTATGCGGGATACTATGGTGAAGGTTAGTTGTTGACTCTGCATTCCTTTTTTCACTGTTTTGTTTGTAATTTTTCCCTTTTGCTCTTCTAGATGCACTATGCAAAATGGTGGCTCTTCTTTTCCTTTCATACCCCAGCCTATAAGATCCTTTCATGAGAGTTTGAGACCCCGAACTTTTTATTCTAGAATATCTTCTTGGGGACTGGATTTTTATTTTATGATGAAAATTATTGCCTGACGCACTCCATTTCAATTTCAATATGACGGTGGGAAAGTTCAGATTGTTGGCAGTTTTCCATGTCATGCAAATGCAAAAGGAAAAATAATGAATTTTTTAATTTTTTTAATGTTCTCTATGTTCTTCCTTTTCTGCTTGATCTACATGCTGACACCTCTATGGTACTTTATTTTGATGCCTCTTTCAATAGTGACTGGATCAGCAGTGACATTGACTTAATTGTGGCTTTGGTCTTGTAAACAAGTTAAACGAAAATATCATATTTTTTATGCATGTCACCTATTAACAAGGATAGTCAGCTCTTCATGTGGTAATCTCAAATTGCTTTCTCCCTCTGCAATATTTGTGTAGGGCTTATGATGGCATGGCTTTTGGCAAGGTTATTTTTGGTTTAATGTCATGCTTTTGTCTCATATGAACAAAATGTTCAATACTAGGGTAACCAGCTTTGCTTCAGTTGTAGTCTATGAGTGAAGTTTTGGATTTAGGAATGCTTATGCTGATGTTTTTACTCTCTGTTCTTTAAAATTTCCTGCCTTCTTTGTGTGAAAGCTGGCCTTTACATTTTTCTCATATACAGCATCTTTTGAGATTGTTAGTTGTCACCATCTTTTACTTCTTTATTTACTGCTGACTACTTAGAATGCACTGCACTAATGTTGCATTTGATTAGATAGGTGTTGAAGCTTCTACAGAGCAGTGAAGATCCCTTGATAAAATCTTTTGATTATATGGATGTTTACTGTGATTATTGATAAAGAGAAAAACATGTAGAGCAGTTTGTTTATGCTAAAAACAGCAAGTTTTTATTTAAGTCATCGTGAAGACCGTTTATATGAGAAACCCTTGAAGGGAGATGTAGTGCTGATCAAAATTATCTGATGAGAGTTGGCTTCCTGAATTTATTATGTATTTGTTTCAAGTCCTCAATTTAAACCAAATCCAAATTCATGATAAAATCGCTTGTATCCATACATAGCATGAGGGTATGAATGTCAGGGAGATATAGTAATTAAATAATCTCGAGCATTCAAGAAAGTGAAATTTTAAAAAGTAACGGTTTGTAAGGTATTCTCTGTTTATAAAAGAACATTTTTCTCTTCTCCAATTTCGGTTTCTTTTCCATTTCCTACTGTCATTTTCAGGTGGAGAAATTGTAAAACATGCTTCTTAATCCATATCACTATTTCTTTTGGTTGTTTATGAATTGCAATCATATTCAAAATGCACTGAGGTAGTTAGTTTTGTTTAAAGGTACTAGCCATAGTCAGTTGTTGGTGGTAGTTGGTGAACATATTGTCGATGAGGTGAACATAATAATGTTAGTGGCATTGGGCTGGTTGATGGTGTTAGGAGTAAAATTGGTAGGGTAATCTCTTGGTGGTGTCAGATATTGTTGATGACAGCCGAGCTGACAATTGGCAGCTTAGGGGTAGTAATAGTGATTGTAGTGTCATGGCAGAAGGCTGGGAGCAAGAGTGCTGCTTTTGGTGGTATTGATGGCAGTACTGATGGTGGTTACATAGTTGTAGTAATGCTGTCCAGGGCTGCTGGATAGATGGTGCAAGTGATGGAGCATTTAATGGGTAGTGCATTCATAGCAGTGGCAGTGGTGATACTAGTGATTGTTTGTGATGGTGTCAACAAGATTGCAGATGTTTTCTGATATGGTGGTGTTAGTGATGCGGTGCAAAATATGTATACATTTGTTTATATTTCAATTGGGAAACTAGAAAACAAGTTATATCTTTTTATTTTTTTTAGAATTAGAGGAAATTTGGGACAAGAAATTGGTTGAGATTCCATGGAAAAATTTCCTAGGACATTCCTCTATTCTTTAGTAGATAAATTGATCTTAAGCTATTTCATGGCTAAGAGACAATACTTTTATGTAGAAGTCAATCTGAAGTTATGTAGTTGCATTACTTGCATGGAATGACATGTATATAAAGAGGTGCGTCAGAGGAAAGTAATATGCGTCTCTAGTGTAGTTGTGTTAGCCATCAAGTCCAAACCTGAAGCATCACTTGTGAGCCATGGCAGAAACTTAATGGAGATTTTTTCCTTATTAGTAGTCAAATGGGATTTCCTGCTGTGGTGGATGTGAACAGTTTTTGTTTTCGAGGGATGGAGAAAGCTTGCTCTCATTTCTCTTGAATGTTCTCTGAAATGCAATAATTTTTGTATGGTGAGATGTTGTCCAATATGATATGTTTTGGATGGTCAAGTGGCAGGTTTTGGATGGTGAGGAGGTGGCATCCAAAGGATCATTTTAGGATGGACAGCCAGTCACAGCCTTTAATGCAATTATCAACAAAGTTCTTCTTCCCCCCTTTCTTGACGGGTCTCCTGTGTTTTACCTATCAGTTTATTGGCTGCAAACAAGTCATGCAAAGCCTGAGTCTTAATTACTGGATTTGTTTTGGTAAAATCTTGTAGAGCTTGAGCTTAAATGAAGCTAGCTTGAGTATCTTAGAGCTGGTTTGAGTTTGGCTTTGTACAACATTTAGTGGTTTCAGTACACCTTATTGGACTTGTATAAAGCAATTTATAACATTTGTTTAAGTGTATTTACGGAAAATTATAATTAGATAAAAAGTAAGAAATTTTTCTTTACAGAAGGCAAATGTCTTTATGTTTTTTGTTAACTTGATGTAGTCAGGTGTCAAGTTTATACACAAGGTTGTTTATCTATTTATTATTTGGGATTGGAGTGTACATTATGATGGAAAGTGGCTATGATTGTAAATTGTGCAGAAGTTATATTTCATTTTACTCATGGACTAAAGTTTTTTTCTTTTTTATTTTTTAATATCAAGGAAATAAGTAGTGGTGCTTTTTTTTTTTTTTTTTTTTTAATTGCCTTTGCAAATACGGAAAAGCATAATAATCTCAAAGAAGGTGCACTTACCTGATTTGAGGCTTTTTTTTTTTTCAACCTTATCTCAATGCTGTGCAATGTCATCTCATTAGCTATCTGCTAGCACTCAGGCAGTATAGGATTATATGCAAATAGCACTGTATTGAGGGAACAATGGTTCCTAAAGAATTGCAAAGTGATATGTCTTGAACAAAAATTGTTATATTTCACATTTCTACTGGATGTATTGTGTGTCTGTTGAATTGCTTGCCCATTTGTTATTTTGTAGGATTGCTCAACTGTCAACTTGCTATCCTAGATACTTATGGCAACTTAGTGTACATTTTCACGGTTTCCTCCTTCCAATATGGTTTACTATTCTTACATGTATTGCTTCATCTATTGCACTGATGACCTGCAGATAAATGACCGCTATGAGTTCCCTTTGCAACTTGATCTTGATAGAGAAGATGGTAAATATTTGTCTCCTGATGCAGACAGAAGCGTTCGAAACCTGTACACTCTTCACAGGTAAATTTGTGTTACAAAAGAATCTGAGCACAAATTAATATATCCAAAAGTAGATCATATGCTTTTAAGTCCTTGTGGACATTCTGTGCCTATGGTAAATGTGATTATAGTTTGGAATCACTGGGAGTATGGTAAATTATGCATGATCTTTTGTCTTGAATATTTGCATTGGGTGTTCATGTCTTTAAACAATATATCAATTCTCTTGCATTAAAGGAGCCAAATCAGGCTTAGGTAATGCGTGTGGCATGTCTTGATTTTTTAATGCAAATTTTCCGGCAGTACAACTGTTCAATGATGCAATACATTCAATACCTTCATGCGTCTGTGTACTCTTTCTTCTTTTTTTTTTGTTCTTCTCTTGATAATTTTCAAAAAAAGTGCTTATATAACACTGATTGCTTCCAAAAGCAGAACTTGGGTGGTGTGTCACCACTGTCTGGCCATTGGAAGCCTGTTGGCCCTTGTAACCCTGTGTGGCCATTGACATCTTATTGTTCTTTTTCTCTGTTTGAATTGTTATCCTATCATGCCATGGTTCTCTTTTCTGTCTTGATTGCTTACAATTTTCTGTTACATTGATATGAATAGTATATTTTTAGTTGCTTTCTTGTTTGTGCAGTTGCCCTCTCTTCTTTGTGCCATTTGATAATACAATGGAATTTTTCAATTAGAGTACCGGGCTGGTTTTCTTATGTTGGTTGCCTGTTTTAACTGATGGATATGGATTTTTTACTTTCATATATGTACTAGACTGATACTTTTATGCTTTTGTTTGTTGCAGTGTTTTAGTTCATAGTGGTGGTGTGCATGGTGGGCACTACTATGCTTATATCCGGCCAACCCTTTCAGATCAATGGTATGAATTATGTTTAAATTTTGGTCAGCTTAGGGGACCCTCCCCATTAAATTTTAGTCAGCTTGGACTTTGAAATTTTAGGCATGTTTGTTTGAATCTGTTCCCAAGCAGCTCTTGCTTTCTCCAGTTTGAGATCCTTAAAATTTTAAATGTGTCTTGATTGTGATTCTCTCTCTCTCTCTCTCTCTCTTTTTTTTTTTTTTTAACTCATTTTGATTAATGGCATATAGGTTTAAATTTGATGATGAGCGGGTAACTAAAGAAGATATGAAAAGGGCGCTAGAGGAGCAGTATGGTGGTGAAGAAGAGGTATCTTTTTCTGGCGTTACTGTTTAGTTTTTACTTGATTTTATATTTATTTCAATTGAGCTTTTATATTTGTTAAATTTTTTGAAGCAGTTACCACAGGCAAATCCCGGCTTCAACAACTCTCCATTTAAGTTTACAAAATATTCAAATGCTTATATGCTTGTGTATATTCGGGAAAGTGACAAGGATAAGATAATTTGTAACGTGGATGAGAAGGACATTGCAGAACACCTGAGGGTGAGATGTGCATATTAAATTTTTACCCATTTGTAATTTAGATGTTTTCTTGTCTGACAATCTTTTTCTATGGGCAATCAAATATCTTATTCCAGATACGGTTAAAGAAAGAACAAGAAGAAAAGGAACAAAAGAGAAAGGAAAAAGCTGAGGCTCACTTGTATACTATCATAAAGGTAGCAACTTTCCAAATTTTATTTTCTCCAGTTTCCCCATGGCATAATATATATATATGTGTGTGTGTGTGTGTGCATAGAGAGAGAGAGCACATGCATTTGGGTGCATTTGTGAACCATTATCATATGTTAATAAAATTCTGATTTGACCAATGGAAAATCAGTCCGTGATTTAGTTCTTCTGTGCTTTTAGGTTGCTCGTGGTGAGGATCTGCTGGAACAGATTGGGAAGGATATTTATTTTGATCTTGTAGATCACGATAAAGTTCGTAGTTTTCGCATTCAGAAACAGACGCCCTTTAATCTTTTCAAGGTAATTTTTATTTTTTGGATCCCTTTTTGAGGTCTTTTTCCCTTTGAGGATACAAATTGGATATGGATGCCTTTTTGTTATTTGTTCAAGCTGTTTGGTTCATTGGGAACTACTAAACCAATGTTTGCGGCTAACTTACATATCCCATATCCTGAGTGGGAAGATTTCTCAATGCACTTTAGAATTGCAATGAGGCAATAACTAGTGGCTTTAGCTGATGTCCATTAGATAAGAGGACTAACAAAATCCTGTAATTTGATTCCTTTGTGTCATATGTGCAACCAATATTGGAAATTACCTATTTGTTTGTGGCATTCCAAATCAAACACATTAAACATATTTGTCATATGTAATTGTTGAAGAATATATCCCACATTGGAAAAGTTCCAAGCAATAAAGGGCTTATAAGTAGTGTAGATTGGACCTTAATACAAGCCAATTAGTTTTGTGTTACATAAGGTCAATCCCATTTATAAGTCCATGTGTGTGCGTGGGCCAATACTCTTGAGGCCTGTGGACGTGTTGACAGGCTCGTGGACTTAATGACATAATATTTTTGAGGCTTGTGGACTTGTTAACATGGTATTAGAGCAGTGATTTTGAGTTTGTGTTTGAGACCTAGACTTGGGTGCAGCCCGTTTGTGACCCCTTTTGAGTCGTTGGGTGTGGCCAGTTTATGTTTGGCAAGTGTAACTATTTAGGCCTAGTTACACTTGAGGGGGAGTGTTGAAGAATATCTCCTACATTAGAAAAGTGCAAAGTAATAAAGGGCTTATAAGTGGTGTAGATTGAATCTTAACACAAGTCGATTAGTTTTGTGTTATATGGGTTCAACCTCATTTATAAGTCTACATGTGTGTGCATGGTCAATATTCTCGAGGTCTATGGTGGACTTGTTTACATAATACTCTTGAGGCCCGTGTAATGACATGCAAATAATCTATTCGTGTGGCTTCCATCTTGAGAGAAGTCATTTGTTACAATTTGCTCAAAAATAGGACTGCTTTTGGGTTCATATAGCATTAGCATGCATTAGAAGAATAATATTTTAGAGGAACATGATAGTTCTTGACTCTAATGCTATGTTATAACCCTTAACCTAAAATTTTAAATTATCAAGTGCTGTGTGCAATGGCTTTTCCATCTGATTGGAACCAAGTGTGCTTAGGATTATAAATCTAATAGTTCTTGGGCATTCAAAGCTAATCACTCAACCAACTTAGGATTGTAAATCTAATTCTTGTCATCCTTCTACTTTTACACCTGTTTGATTGGAACAATGTGTGTTTTTATCTCATTCTAATTGATAGTTTGATGAGTATGAACAACGTACATTAAATACCAGCTTAAACTTTGGCAAGATCAAGAAAAAATTACTCTTGACTTTTAGCTTTTTATTTGACGATGCGTTTTCTATTTTTATTTTGTTAAATAACTTGTGACTTTGATACCATTTTTGGTTAATGCCATTAAGATTGTACATGTTAGTTATGTGTTATGGAATTTTGATTACATTTCATTGCTATGTGGCAGCACCTGCATAGGTAGCCTGATAATGTCATATGGTGCATATAAACAATTTTTATCCACTTCTTGTCATAAGTCAATTACAAAATAAAATCTCACATATACAGTATTTCCCCTTTCAACTCATATGGTGTAGTTGTACACATTTAAAATTGGTTTTAATTAATGAGTTACTACTATTGAGAGCAAGCCTTTGTGCAAGAATAATGTTATTCTTTTGTGACAAGATGGTCACAATAGTCAGCTGTCTTTTTGACTTCTGCAAAGAGGGAGCCTTGTGCAATGTGTTGCTCTTTGTAATGGGTTATTTTTATGTAACAGGTACAAAGAAAATACAATTTTAATGATGTTAGTCTACATAAATGACACCAAACATGGTAAAATAACAGAAAGCTAAAACTTATAGTACAAAAGTGAAAAAGCTTTATGATATTTTTTAGAACTTTTTGGTGTAACATGCTTACATGTAGATTTTATAGACATCTTGCTAGGTTTTTGTTGTAATGGTGTTTCACTGTAAAGTTATTTGCAGGAAGAGTTTATAACTTTTTGCTATTACATTTTTCATGTAGGTTTTATAGACATCTTGCTAGGTCTTTGTTATAATGGTATTTGACTGTTAAGTTCTTTGCAGGAAGAAGTTGCCAGAGAGTTTGGTATACCAGTTCAATTTCAACGTTATTGGTTGTGGGCAAAGCGCCAAAACCATACATATCGTCCAAATCGACCATTGACTCCTCAGGAGGAAGCACAATCTGTGAGTACATATTTATATTTAGTCCTTTTGGCAGGATATCTTGTGAGGTACAACATTGTATTATGTGCTTGGATTTTTGCGGTTCATAAATGTTTGTGCGGTTACTTTTTGATTCTTCAAATATGCATGTAAACATGTATATACGTTATGATAAAGTGTGAAGTCAAAGTCACTATGCATAATCACTTGGTTGACATGGTAAAATATATCAATATATATTTAAGTTACAGAATGTACATCTGATTGATTTGACATGAGTGAGCAGTTAGCATGATCCAGCAACGTAGTAGATCCATGTTGTAGTTGTGACTAAGCCCATCTGGAGGGAAGACCCCATGAGTGATTATTCTGCTTAAATCAGTAATATTACATTTTGCAAGGTGGTTTAGCAATTTTCTATTTTCACTGTGCAGGATTGCATCCTCTACAGCCGTGCTTTCTTTTTGCCTGATCCTTAAATATTTTGGGTTTGAGAACCGCCTGTTATCCATTTTAACTGTTTATTTCCGTTGTAAAAAAAATCCATTTTAATTGTGAGGCCGCTGTATCAGGGTGTTGTGGCCAAAGTTACCATGAATCTTTCCAAATGAGATAACTAAATACAGAGTAGTGTTTAACGAAAAATGTTACTGGTATTCTCTCGTATGACACACTTGGGCACTCTGCTTTAGTTCATGTCTGCCCTAATCATCCATGCAAAGCTGGTTATGCATATGTATATTTACATGTCTTTGTCTGTTATTTCTTCTGTTTAACTCTGATGCCATTATGAGAAGTGGTGTACTTCCCATTCAGTATTTCTCACATAACTGATAAATCCTTCTGGTGGCATTCCTTGAAAAGAAAAAGTTTGGTTCTGTGATGATGGAGCTAAAAATAAATTCTTATGTTCACATATTTGATGAATTGCTTTCTAAGCACTGTTTATATGCAGGGAAAAGAAAAAATCTTTCTCATGCCCCTTATGAGTCTAAGCAAAATTCTTTCTCATGCCCCTTATGAGTCTAAGCTTAAGTCATTAGATTTTTTATGTGATTTGTTACATCACATGTATGTATTGATTGTTGAGTATCTTTGGCTTCTAAGATTTGTACATGCCCATTTTTGTTGTTTGTAACAATAAATCTGTTGCAGGTTGGACAACTGAGAGAGGTTTCTAATAAAGCAAATAATGCTGAGCTAAAGCTGTTTCTGGAAGTAGAGCCTGGACAAGTACGGTTATTATTTTATAACATTTTTTTTTCTTTCCTTCTAATTTTTGGACGAATGCCAATAGATTTTATTTGGTGCATTCTTCATTATCTTTGATCACTATTGGTTAACCAGGATTTGCGGCCTATCCCTCCACCTGAGAAGACCAAAGAGGATATTCTTCTCTTCTTCAAACTTTATGACCCGTTCAAAGAGGAGCTGCGGTAATTATAATAACCTGGTTATTTTTTTTGGCCTGTGTAAAAATATAGTTAGCTAGGATCATCTTTTCTGATGACAGGTTTGTTGGGAGGCTTTTTGTAAAGGGGGCTGGTAAGCCAATGGAAATATTGACAAAGCTTAATGAAATGGCTGGCTTTGCTTCTAATCAAGAGATTGAACTTTATGAGGTATGCAATCCAGATGTAGTTTGTATAGCTGCATCAACTAGTTGCAACAAGTTTTTGTCCATTAAATATCTTGCTATTGCTATTGGGTACAGGAAATAAAATTTGAACCTAATGTTATGTGCGAACACATTGACAAGAAGCTAACATTTCGTGCTAGTCAGGTATGTAAAATCATTTTTATTGCAATTTTATATTAGTTAGTATTGCTGTTGCCTTTTCTCATCTTTGTATTTGTTCTTATTGGTGTACATGCAGCTTGAAGATGGAGATATCATTTGCTTTCAGAGATCACCTCAAGTTGGAAGTGAACAATGTCGTTACCCTGATGTACCTTCATTTCTTGAATATGTACATAATCGTCAGGTATACCATGAAGCAATTCAATGGGGACTAAAATCTTTTATTTATTTTCCTGTATTAGTTGCTATTCCCAAAGTTTGCATTGCTGTATATTTATGGTTAGTAGTTCTCATCTTTTTTGTTGCCAAGATTGCATTCAACCTGATTTTAGAATAATTGATACTTGTATGAAGTGTATCAAAACAATAACAAATTCATTTATGTGCCACTGCAAGTTTTCAGGACATTCCACTTTCCTCAAGTCTATTCTTCAATGATCCACTGTTGATGTGCTGAGAAATTCCAACATCATATTTGAAGAGTTTGGTGGGATTTTTTTGTACTTAATGCTGGCTTTAATTTTTTTTTGATTTGTAGGTTGTTCGCTTTCGATCTTTGGAGAAACCAAAAGAGGATGAATTTTGTCTTGAGCTGTAAGTTAGTTATATTTTATGTTTTTATGGCTCACAATTGATTAATTACCCAAAATTTTGTAATCTGTTTGATTTCTGTCCAATAAACTTCAGATCAAAGCTTTACAATTATGATGATGTTGTTGAAAGAGTAGCTCGTCATCTTGGCTTAGATGACCCATCAAAAATTAGGCTTACTTCTCATAACTGTTATTCTCAACAACCTAAACCTCAACCTATCAAGTACCGAGGAGTGGATCATTTGTCTGACATGCTGGTTCACTATAACCAGGTCTGCCACAGAAGTGTGGATCTCTGCTTGTTACTGTTTATTTGTTTTCTGATCTGATGACTGGAATAGAACTGGTTTCTTTTGTTGATCAACAGACATCTGACATCCTATACTATGAAGTGCTCGATATCCCATTGCCAGAACTGCAAGGCTTGAAAACCTTGAAGGTTGCTTTTCATCATGCCACAAAGGATGAGGTCAGTGTAGTTGATTGTAATTAGTTATTGAATTGTCTTGTTATTTATGTTTGAAGCTTTCTTGATTCATTGAATTACTATGATCCGCTCAGGTGGTGATTCATACTATTAGATTGCCAAAACAGAGCACTGTAGGTGATGTTATTAATGACCTTAAGACTAAGGTAATTGTTATTTGTCGTGACTTTGTGGTTCTCTTAATTTCTTTTCCTGCCTAATTTAATGAACAATTTCTATAACTTCTTGATTTATATGACTTGCTAATCTTGTTTTTCAGTATGAACTAATGGCAGTCCTGGAAATTAAACTATTTGTTTCTGATTCTGAAGTTCTTTCTACAACTGCTTCTTTAATTTTATAATCACACATGCCTTAATTTGGAACAGGTTGAGTTGTCTCACCCTAGTGCTGAACTTAGGTTGCTTGAGGTTTTCTACCACAAGATTTACAAGGTATGACATAGCTTCCCAATAAATTTGTTTCATTTTTAAATAAAATAAACTCTGTTCAGAATAATCCTTTTTTTGTTCAATATTGAAATCTGACTACGTTTTCCATTCATGCTCTAAATGGCATGCTTTAATCTAAAATGATCCATTTAATGAAACCATGAAAAAGTTTTGGAATTGTAGGCAAATATCATTGAATGTTTTTTCTTTATAGTTTAAGCCAATGGGCAGCAAAGGTGGATTTGGATTATGCTACTAATAGATTTTTTTTGTGAAGTTAACATTTGCTAAGTTCATTGGTTAGTCAACATAGTATATAAAAGAATATCACTATGATATGCCTTATTAGTTGGTTAATCCTTTTTTCCGCTTCCTTAATTGCAAGTCTTTCAAATATTGTATTCTATTATGATCTCTTTTGGCTCTTTTCTTACAGTCTTCTATTTATTTCAGTGTTATGAATGGTAAGAGGGATCTGCTTATGCATAACTAGATGAACAATAATATATCTCTTCATTATCACATTGAGTATAACATTATTGTTTAACATACCCCTTGCAAACAATTTAAAAGGGCAAAAGAGATCACAGAAAATATTTAAAATCATTAATGAATGTTGCTTTGCATCAAATGATAATACTTTGTTAAGTCCACCTCATTTAGCACATCCAGGCAATGTGCCTTGAGTAAGAGCAAGCTTTCAGCACTTCTTTGAAGCCTGGACAATTCATTCGTATTTAGTTAGTGTCACAAGCCTTTTAATATTATCCTACTTGTACCTCTTATCTTAATTCTAATTTTCTACCCATTTGTTTAATTTGGCATTGCATTAATCTTTTTCGCCTTGTATTCTTTTCCACTTTTTTCCTGCATCTAATTGCTTCACGTTTCTGTGTTCTTTTATCTTTTATTTATTTCTTATTTCCATTCATTTTGTTCTGTTTTACTCTATTCACAGTAGCCTTAAAATTTTAGGTAATTTTTTCTTTTTTTATTCCCTTGATGTATTTTTTAATTTAATTTAATTAATTATGTTAGAGAATCCACATTGCTGTTATATGGCATGTGATAAGGGTTGAAAGCCAACAATAAATGGCTAATAAGGTCCAAGCCTAATAAGGTCCACCATATTGATATTATATCCCACTAATGGGTTCTGCACTCTATCCATTTTATTAGTCATTTTCAAAATTTAACAAATTAAATTATTCAAAAATTAGTGATACAGAAATCAGCAAATCAAACAATTATTTTACATTTTGTGTTTAGATATTGGGATTTTATTAGTGGTTTATCCATGAATTTGGTGTTTTATCAGTAAGTATTGTGAAGTGTTAGTAATGAATCTATGAATCAAATGAATAAAATGAATAATAAATTACTGTTGCCAAATTTTCATCAAATAATTTGATGGTTGGTATTGATCTAAACCTAAAGAGGGGATATGGTTATGGTACTTGGGATCGATCATGTTTATCTATTTGAATCCCTAATTAAAGTATGAATTTTTGTAGGCAATCTTATTTCAGATCTATTTATTCTTAGGGTTGGCATCATATCAGGAAGATTTTTTGTGCCTTGAGAGAATGTGTTAGTTGTTGTTTGAAAGAGCAATAGAAATTCTGGCATAGTGCAGATGATATAATATGGAGTGATGTATTTACAATATATTGTTATTTTCTTCAAAGAATTTCAAGTTGTTTTGAGTTAACTTGGCTATCTACATTTTGTATTTTTTTCCCAACCATTCTAGAGACATTTCCAAAGCTGTTGGTTTTCATTAATGCCTTGTCAAGGAATAGATTATTAAAGCTGCATTTACTAGTAGTTCAGTTGCTGTATTTCAGTGTAACATGATGTTGGTGTCTTGTATATGAGCAACTCTAATTTTTTTTTTTTCAGATTTTTCCGCACAATGAAAAAATTGAGAATATCAATGATCAGTACTGGACATTACGAGCAGAGGAGGTTAGTCTTTTTTGTTTTTTGATCTTTTTATTTGTGTATGTGATGTGGATTCAGATGAAATATGAAAACCTTCTAAACACGCAAGGATGATAATAATAGATGTATCCCTTTTATTTGACTTGCACTAGCATGTGCAAAACACATATGCCTAGTTCTCTTTGACCATCTAACCTTTCTATGTTCTGGTTATATACATAAATTGAGAATAATAGCACTCCAATATCAATCACCTATGAGGTATATGCTCAAGCTTCGGTGACTGATGTTTGCCATGTTTTCATCCATCTTTTTAGCTATTTTTATTTTAGTTGTATTATTTACTTCTTTCAATGTTGCCTCAGATTCCAGAAGAGGAGAAAAACCTTGGTCCTAATGATCGCTTGATTCATGTTTATCACTTTATGAAAGACCCAGCTCAAAATCAGGTGGGCAATTTTATAGTTTAATTTTGGTTGATATTGCCATTTCCTTATTCTTGCAACTACTAATTTTACTTTTAGGTGTTTTTCTTTTGGGACTAATTCTTATTTTCATAACAGCTAACTCCATTAGCCATAGTTGCCAGAGGAGGAACTGTGTATTACATTTATAAAATCATGTTAGTAAAGAGTGGCATTCATTAATTGAGTTCAACATTTGACCTGTTTTAACCCTGAAAAGAGGTTAATTGTTAACAGAGGGGATTAGGTTAATAGTGTGTAAAGTAAAGATATTAAAGGATTTTTTGGTAGAATTTTTTTCACCATCCACCACAACTATAATTATTTTTAAATAAGCCTCCACTGAAATTTTTACCACTATAAATTATTTGCACAATTTGTTGAACTTTTTGCCGCTAAATTATTTGTACAATTTGTTGAACTTTGAACATATTAGTAAACCTTTTATAGTTTAGATATTACCATTAGCCTTTTAACCATTACTCCTGTAATATTCCACCCATTTATATGTTCTCATGAAACACAACAGTAGTGCTTGATTTGTTATTGGCTATTAAACCTAAGTTATTTATACACATGTGATTCCCTTCTTGATATTTAACAGCAGGTTCAGAATTTTGGGGAACCATTTTTCCTAGTCATTCATGAGGGTGAGTCGCTATCTGAAGTTAAAGTGCGGATACAGAAAAAGTTGCAGGTTCCTGATGAGGAGTTCACCAAGGTTTTTTTCTTTTTTCTTTTCTAATACTCTTTACCAATTGCTGTTTGGTCAGATGTTCTTTTACCCTTTTTTTGTTCTCTTTAATATGGTTCTTGAATCTGGAAGTTCAATCATGTTCTGTACTACAATTCGAAGAGCTCTTTTTGTTCCTATCACCCATTCTCTCTTCCTCTTCCTATCTATATATGGATATTTGCTCAGTTTGGTGTTTGATTTATAGTTATACATGTATTTAATTTCTGTAATTTTGTTTGTGGGTATGCTGTTGTGCTCAGTGGAAGTTTGCATTTTTGTCACTGGGACGTCCTGAGTACCTTCAAGACTCTGACATTGTATCCAATCGGTTTCAGGTGTGTGTGCTCTTCTCTCTCGGACACAATAGAAAATAGTTCTTTTGTCTGCCAGTCAGTTTCATGGCTTTTGACAATTTTATTATTTGTTTATTATTTTTTTCAGAGAAGGGATGTCTATGGTGCTTGGGAGCAGTATCTTGGACTAGAGCACTCTGACAATGCTCCGAAAAGGTCATATGCAGCTAATCAGGTAATTTAATTTTCTTGGAAATAATGTGGTGCCATGATTGTCAAGTGCACCATGATAGTGATCCAGGGAACAATTCCTTTTTGAAGCTGTTTGCTTACCTTGTCTCAATCTCGCAGAACCGGCACACGTTTGAGAAGCCGGTAAAAATCTACAATTAGGAGAGTGATTAGCTAAAACCATCTCTTGGGATTATCTGATATCGGAAAGGTGCTTGTAGTGTCGCAAAAGGAGAGCAGATTGCAGCCAGAGCGAGTTATTAGTTCTGTTAGATGTGTAATTCTTTCGTGTAGGTCAGGAGGATTAAGACCTCAATAGTTTTGACTTCTCTCTTTCACCTGTCTCAGGTGAAATAGATGACATTCAATCCTTAAATTTGACTGTAATTTAGAATTTTGTTGTGGGGAATGTATAGGGGGTATAGGTGTGTGTACTTGGTTTTTGTCTTTAATTTTTATTGTTTGTCCTTTTCCAATCATCCCTTTGTGGATTTTTATTAGTTGTATTAGAGAATGGTAAGAGGTGTCTGTATAATGTGTTATTTGTGTACACTCATTCTGGGGCTTCCTGGATTTGTGCAAATACAAAGCAAATTTGATCTCAGGTCAATCTTTTCCATCAATAATTTCCTTTGTTCCATCTATCGCTATTTTTGGTGCCTGGTTGCTGAAAATTTCTGCTTGGATGGAAGCTAGCTTTAACAAGATTTAAGTGTCTCATGCAAGTATGGAACTTTTTGAAGCTTCTCTACTGGGAGGTTATGCACCTTCTCTGCAAGAACAATTCGATCAGGCTTGGTTTGTTTGTAATTGAGCTGAACCTACGGCAGCATTTGGTATTTGTGAATTTAAACAAATGAAAAGAAATTTTTCAAAAACATAAACTAAAAATTAAAATTATTTATTAAAAAATTTAAAATAAATTATTATAAAATTAAGATTTTATTATAATAATATATTTTAAAAATATTTTTTACATTTACTGTGAATGTAAATTTATATATTATATGTTTAAAATTAAATTATTAATACATAAAAATTATAAGTCAGTTCATGAATTTTTATTTAATTTTGTTTTGAATTTTACAAGTTGAATTTTGTGTAGTTTGAATTTAATTTGTTTATTAAATAAATTTTAATATATGAATTCAAAAAAGTTTTATTAAGTTAAAGTTAAAATAGTTTGCGAGTAATTCAACTCATTTATAGAAGGCAGAAATTCGATTCACCTATAATTATAAGAACAAAAATCTTCAATGGCCTTTGTTTAATTCTATGCGTGTTCAACTTGCATGCCTGTAAATTGAAAAGTGGGTATTCTATTGTAGATGTGTAGTTCTTGATACAAAATCATAGATCTTCAAAAATTTTCTTTTGGCGCTGTACCTTTAAGAATCATAACAAGATATCTAAAAGCTCGATGAAATGAAAGCTTTTCAAGAACTCACGAAACTTATCTATAAATTGTAGGAAATTTTATATAATTAGTGTTTGAACTTTTTAATTTTTCCTATTTTAATGTGAGAACTTTTTATTTTTTTACAATTAAGTAGGTGTTTCTATTCGGTTGAATAATAGTGTAAGTGCTGACTAAATATGGGTGGAACTTACTTTTTCCTATTTAAATGACACATGACATGCCACACATGAAATATATTTAATTTGTCCAAAATGTCCTTAACTTTTGTATGCATTAACGATTTTATTTTGGGGCCAACCATTAAGGATTTTGTTTTTGGAAGAGATGTATTTTCATTTTTTAGCATCTTCAACCAATGTCTGCAATCATAGTTCATGGACAATCAAATACCGGATTTAACTGCATCGTCACTTACACAAACAAAACCGTCGTCACTATCACTTTTGCTAAAATAAAACAACTCCAGCGACAAAGACATTTTTCATCAAAAATCCACATAAACAAGAGAATAGCAGTATGTATGATATAAGTGGCTTAATTGGTCGCAATGGTGGCGACCATGGAATTTAAACTAAAGAGATTGTTGCTAGCTACGAATTCCAGTCCATTAGACCAATTGTACCGAGTGCTGGTTTATATTCTTCTACTGTTGCTAGGGTTTTGAATTCTGTCGATTCAAAATCCAATTCCAATATTTTTGTTTCTTTGGTAAATGATACCATCTAGAATGTTTCCATCTAATTAAGGATCCTCTATCCCTCCTAAATAGGAACACATGGACAAAGGAGAAGACAAATCCGTCCAAGGAACTACCTCAAAGAGGAATTCTAACGGAAGAAGGAACATTCTCCTACAAATACTATGATTCACTGACCCACAAGGAATCCCATTCCTCCTAGGTTTGAGTATCGCTATATATAGAACCATATACCCCTCATAAGGGGACATCTCATTCACACATATTCAAGCTATCTTTTCTCCTCCCGGTTCCTATTCTCTAACTTAGGCATCAGAGTGTTTGTGGGGATTCCCCCCACCTCTCACCTTGCCCTCTGTTCAGTGCTTTGCAGGACGTTCAGCCCAGGAGTTCCGAAAATTAGTTATCAAGTGGCGCCGTCTGTGGGAAATTCCTTGGGAAAAGCCATTCATTTACTTGCTAAGTTAAATACACCTTCACCATGACTTCTAGCCCACCTCCAGCCCAAATTCCTGAGGTCGGCACTAATCCTTTTGCACCTATCCTCTCGACTGACCTTTCAAACCCTTTCCCAACAATAATACCACCGCCCACCTTGCAGCTTGTTGGGGCCACATCCGGTCATGCACCTTTACTTCTGGAAAACACCCCGAGATACCTGTCCTTAGGCACAAATCTCCCATATTACGCTCCGCTGTAGCACCATCGATCAATACCCTCAATACCTTTTCCAAGCCTACTAGAAACACCAGCAATAACCACTCCAAACCTAAACACAGTAACCTAAACACTCGGCCTTGACCAAGCAAGCAAAGAGGCCATGATAAAAAATATTCAGATACAAATAACCTTGATGCAACAACAACTAAGCACTATAATACAGAGCGAGCATACTGAACTGGCTCCAAATAATGATAATGTAGCACCCTGATAAGCCCTAGGGACGAGCACAGGGAAGGGTAAAGCACCAGAAGGGGAGTGTAGTTCGTCCATCCCAGCTCTTGATGATTCAAAATTAGCACAGAAGGTTGAGGAAGCAATGAACAAAGCCCAGACTAAACCTAGGAAGGAAGAAGAATGGGTGATGGATAGCAGAACTCCGTTTGTCAGCATAATAATTCAAACGGAGATTCCTAGTAAGTTCAGAATCCCACAGCTTGATCAATACGATGGGACAGGATATCCTATTAGTCATATATCTGCTTTCTGGACAAAGATGCTGCTCTAAAATGTGAATGATGGAATCATGTGCAGAGTCTTCCCAAGTACACTCACAAAGAGCGCTCAAAAATGGTTTCATCGGCTCCTGGAGAATTCTGTCACTTCTTTTGAGGACCTAGTAGAGCAGTTCCATATCAGATTCATCACCAATATCCCTCCTACAAAAAACATCAACGACCTCCGGATGTTCCGACAGGAGGTTGACAAATCTCTACGAAGTTACCTTGACCGTTTCAATAAAACAGCTATGCAGATTGAGCACCTCGTTGATGAAGTTGCCATAGAAGCTTTGAAAAATGGCACTAGACTCGGAAAAGCTAAAAGATAAATTAATGACTAAAGAACCGAGTACCTTTACAGAGGCAATGGCGATAGCGGTTCGGATGATAAAGATGGACGAAGACAGGAGGATGCATTGGGAAGAAGACGGGCCATCGACCAAGGATGAATGACCAAAGCAGAGACGAGTAAGCTTCCCAAAAATGAATTTCAGAACTCTGGCAGATAGATTTGATAGGGAAGTGGATAGATATACACCCCTGAACACTTCTCGATCTAGGATCCTCATGTGGGTCAGGCAGAATGGAGTAGAAATTACACCGGCCAAAAGAATCAGCCCAAGCTGGAGATTTACTCGTGATAGAAGCCAGTACTGCGAGTACCACAGAGAGTACGATTATAACACAAAAGGCTGCATAGAATTGAAGAGTGCCATAGAAAAATTGGTGCAGCGGGGAAAGCTTTATAATTTCACTAACGCACCGAGGAGACGCGGAAACACGAAAAACCATGACCGTGACAAAGCTGAGGCAAAGAAAACTAGGAAAGAACCGATTGGAACGATCAACATGATTGTAAGAGGAGAAAACACCGGGAAACGATTAAAATGCAGTAGAGGAGGAAAAATGATACCTGGTAAAAGCGATAACATTTTTAACTCGGAAGACAATTTGCATATACATCACCCTCACAGTGATGCCCTGGTGATAACCGCATGCATAAATAAGTATTAGGTTAAAAGGCTATTGATCGATAATGGGAGTGCTATCAATGTTTTATCTTGGAATGCATACAAAGCTATGGGCGGCTCCATCACCAACTTAATGGCCATCCAGAACCCCATCACTAGCTTTTGTGGGGGAACGATGCAACCAATGGGGATTGTCAATCTAGACCTAGAATTCGGAAACTAAGAGGATGAGGAAACAAAAATCGTCCGGACTCCATTCAACGTGGTAGACATACCACTAGCCTATAATAGGATAATAGGATGATCGGTACTTTACGAAGCATACGCAGTCACCAGCATCCGAAAATTAACCATGAAAATTTCGGTCAGGAAGGGGATCCTTACTATCAGGGGAGATTAGCAAATGGCCAGACAATGCTATCAGATGACCATGAAATCTCTGGCGGAGGCTTTTCATTTGGAAGCATGAGAAGTTGAGAAGCAAGGCGCCTACCCACAACCGGTGGAAGACATAGAGACATTACGAATCAGGGGAGGAAAATCTGTGAAAATTGGTAATGCCCTTGATCAGAACATCAAAGACACATTAAGGGACGTCCTTACTAGACACTCAGAAGATTTTGCTTCTCAAGTCTCTGAGATTGTTGGCGTGGACCCGCGGGTTACCTGTCACTGCCTAAACATCAAACCAGGAGCCAAGCCAGTAGCACAGAAGAAAAGAACTTTCGCCTATGAAAGACAAAAGATCATTGCCGAGGAAATAGCGAAGTTATTAGCAACTGGATTCATTAAAGAGGTTACTCACCCGGACTGGGTAGCCAACGTAGTACTCGTTAAAAAAGCAAACGGGAAGTACAAAATGTGTGTAGACTACACCGACCTCAACCGAGCATGCCCTAAAGACAGCTACCCGTTACCAATGATTGATCAGCTTGTCGATTCCACCGCTGGCCATGGCTTATACAGCTTCGTAGATGCTACCCAAGGTTATCACCAGATCCCCATGAAGAAAGAAGACCAGGAGAAAATGTCCTTTGTCATGCACGAAGGGTTGTACTGCTACAAGGTGATGCCCTTCGGACTGAAAAATGCTAGAGCCACGTACCAAAGAATGATGAACCAAGTCCTTCAGAGCCAGATTGGAACCAGCGTGGAAGTATACGTGGATGACATCATCATCAAAAGCAAGCGCTCTGAGCACCACCCAGCAGACGTGGATCAAGTCCTCAAGTTACTAAGCCAATCCAGGATCAAGTTGAATCCTGATAAATGCGTCTTCGGAGTCCAGGCCGGTAAGTTCTTGGGGTTCATGACTTCTCACCGAGGCATTGAAGCCAACCTAGAAAAAATGGAAGCCATACTCAACATGGCAGCACCGAAGAGCATCCGGGATATACAAAAACTCAATGGTAGAATAACTGCACTGGGGTGTTTTATTTCTTGCTTGGCTAGGCGATGTCTAACATTATTCCGAGCTCTCAAAAGTTTCGGCAAATTCCAGTGGTTCGTTGATTGCCAAGCATCATTTGAAGAAATTAAAAGATTCTTGTCTTCCCTACCATTAATCAGACGTCCGATACCGAATGAGACCTTATACTTATACCTCTCTGTTGGTCGAGAATGCATCGCTTCAGTACTGGTAAGGGACGAGGGAAGCCAGCAAAGCCCTATTTACTATGTCAGTAAGATGCTCCGAGGATCTGAAGTCTGATACCCCATGTTGGATAAGTTAGCCTTAGCTGTGGTTCATGCTTCTCGAAAGCTTCGAAACTACTTCCAAGCTCACCATATCGTAGTCTGATCCCGTTTTCCACTACGAAAAATATTATAGAGACCAGAGACTTCAGGCAGGCTAGTGCAATGGTCGGTCTTACTCGGCGAGTTTGATATTGATTACGAGCCTCGACAGCAGATGAAAGCCCAGGCCTTAGCAGATTTTGTATAAGAAATGGCTCCAGAAGATATAACCTTGACCAAGATACTAGAATGGAAGCTCTATGTTGACAGAGCATCCTCAGCCCACGGTTCCGACGCTGGAATAATCCTCAAGGGACCGCACAAAGTTCATATCCAGTACACAGTCTGCATAGAGTATAATGCCACCAACAATGCAGCTGAATACGAAGCACTCATTACAGGGTTGAAACTAATTGTGGAAGTCAGAGCCGAACACCTCTTTATACACTCGAATTCCCAACTAGTAGTCAACCAAGTCAGTGGAGCATTTCAAGTCAAAGATGCTTGCATCGCCAAGTACATAGACAAAGCCAGGTAACTTTTACAACACATCGAGCAAGACGGAGGCCAATGGAATATCGTCCAGATTCCCAGAGAAGACAATAATGAGGTCGATTACCTTGCTAAATCTTCAGTCGAGAATAGTCAAGCATTTAGGGATTTGAATTTCACCGAATCACTCACCAATCCCAGCATAGAGGACACTGAAGTTTTTAGAACATAAGTAGTCTCAGAATGGATACAACCCATCATCCAATATCTTGAGTATGGCACACTTCCAGAAGACAAGCTGTAAGCTCACAAGCTCAAGGCCAAAGTAGCCCACTATTCCGTCCACCGAGGGGAGCTCTACCGAAAATCCCTCTTGCACCCCTGGTCAAAGTGTGTTTCCCCAGAGGAGGGAAATTACATACTATGAGAAATCCATGAAGGAATCTATGGTGCACATGAGTCCTACTATTCGCTCACTAGAAAGGCCTTGCTCCAGGGGTACTACTGGCCCATCATGTCCAAGGATGCCCAGCAGCTAACACAATCATGTCACCAGTGCCATCACTATGCCCGACTTTACCATAAATCTTCTCGGTCTCTGTATCCTATCGACAACCCATGGCCTTTCACCATGTGGGGGATGGACATCCTAGGTCCTTTTCCTCCATCTACCTCGCAGAAAAAGTTCTTAATCGTGGCCATTGACCATTTCATGAAATGGGTAGAAGCAGAAGCAGTCCCAACCATCACAGAAGCCTGGATACAACACTTTTTCTGGAAGGAGATCATTTGCAGATTCGACATCCTCTACACTTTAATTATAGACAATGACAAACAATTCGATAATCACAAATTCAAAAGTTTCTACTCGGACCTTGGCATAAAACTACGCTTCACCTCAGTAGCTCACCCATAGATGAACGGATAAACTAAGGTCACCAACAGAATCCTGATGCAAGGGTTGAAGAAAAGACTCGATGATAAGAAAGGGAATTGGGTCGAAGAGCTGAACAATGTAATCTGGGCCTACAGAACCACACCCCGATCGTCCACTGGCGAAATGCCATTCAGACTAACTTACGGCATGGATGTAGTAATTCCAGTGGAGGTTGGGTCCCCAAGTTACTGGGTAAGCCAAGACCTCAACCACGCCGTCAATAACGTCAATGCACGGATATGCCTTGACATACTAGAGGAACGAAGAGAACAAGCGGCAGCAACGGTAGAGGCACATCGACAAAGGATAACTCGGTACCACCATCTGCGTAAACCAACAGAGAATTTCAGGACGGGTGACTGGGTATTTAGAAGAGTAGATATTGGCAAAGGTACCTCGGGTACCGACAAGTTAGGCCCGAATTGGGAAGGCCCGTATCAGATCTCAGAATGCATAACAAAAGGGGTGTATAAACTAAGAGAAAGAGGAGGCAGAGAACTACCGAGGTTCTGGAACTCAGACTCCCTCAGGAAATATTATCAGTGATCTTGTACTCAAGCACACAATCTGATTCAATAAAAAATATCTTTATTGATAAAGAATGTCTTTATACATGATTGGTTAAAAAAAAACAAGATACACATAAACCTATACATATCTAGTCTAGTATATGCACACCCAGACCCCCTGTCCCAGAAACTGAGGGGGAAGCATCATTGTAGCCTCTGGATGCTGGCCAGACCCAGCTGTAGCAGCGACCTCTTCAGACTCTCTCACAGGAAAGGAACTGGCTTTTCGACGGGCGTCATCCTCTACAGCAAGCCTGGCTAGATCGGTTGGGGTTATCCGATCTAAGGCCCCAAAATCCAATCCTGAGTCTTGAGAGAGCGGGATCCTTTTGCACTCAGCCCGATATGCCTTGAGAAACCCCCTTCCCATGCTTTGATATGCCTTCTTATCATTGGCATGAGATTTCTCAAGCTCCGCCAGCCTCTCCTGAAGTTCAGTAATCTGAAGATCCTGCTCCTCGATCCTCCTTGTCAGTTGGGCTTGGCTATGTTCCAGTTCAAAAACCTTCTTCTGATTTTCCTTCGCATCAGATTTGGCCTCCGCGTATCTTATCTGGCAGTGCTCCAGAGCTGCCTTGGTGCTATCCAGTTTTTTCTCAAAATCTATAGCGATCGTCCCCACCTCAGTTTCCTTTAAACTATACTGGCTCTTCAAGTAGAAGTACTGATCCTTCGCAAGCAGTAAGGCCTGATTCATATGCCAAAAATAACCAAGCAACTTAGCCAAAATTCCACTACAACAGTTATATCAAGTAACAGAAACTCCCTTACCTCCAGTGATTGGCCGATCATGGAATTGAGCAATCCGTCCGGTCCTTCGTCCGACCAACGCTGCATGTCTCCAGAAAACCGCAGCGACTCGACGTACTGGTCCTATACTTGATTGTTGGAGATGCTCGGGGGCTTCATCTTTTTCAATATCCAGCCCCGCATATCCTGACAACCAGATAACCAGGGACGTTGGACGTAAATCTCTTCGTCCAGCCCCTCTGCATCTGATTCTATTTCGATCAGCCACCTTTTTCGTCGTCCGACCCGCTCTAGCCGCTCACTTTACACTGTTGCTTTGCCCTTAGGGTCGACAGGAATAGCCTCCGGAGCAGGGGGAGCCTCAGTTTTCGAAGAAGGATAATTCCGGCCCTCCTCCACTGCAGTTGGCTCATCTACTAGGGAAATCCCGCTCGTAAAATCAAAAAAGTCAGCCATCTACAGATGGAAAGATAAGACTAGTCAGACAAAATAAAAAATCATACCAGGAAAATGGTTGCGACTCGGACAGACTCTCCACAGATACCTCCGGGACGCATCCTCTACGGATCGAGCTTCAGCGAGTCCTTCTAGATGTAGCCGCAAAACTAATTCCATATCCGGATCAAAAAGTTTCGCTGGATGAGTCACTTTATGACACTCATCTGATCACATCCTCCGGACATCCAAGAAGTCCGATTGATGCTCCACAATAAAAAAATGGTATCTCCACTTCTTGTGAAGATCCGAAAGCTTAACAAAAAGTGAATGGTTGGGTACGACCGAAAGGGAGAACATCAGCTCTTCCTTCTTCTTAGTCAGCCTATACAAATACCGGAGGACGTCTAGATCGGGAACCCTACCCTCCTCATGCATCAGCTGGATGAACCCGGTCAGTATCCTATAACTATTCAGATGAAGCTGACCGGGTGCAATGTTATTTCTATTAAGAAAGTCCTTGACAAAGGGATCTAAGGGAAATTTCAGACCCCCCTCTAACTGGTCGAAATACACCACTAATCTACTTAGCCCCAATAAAGGGGTATGGGCCCTAAACCTTCTGTTTATAGTGTGGAGGGCATAATCGGCGGGGATGTAGAACCGCTGCCGATACCACCCTAGCAATTCACTATCTACGTTGGACACAAAGAGGTTAGAGCTAATCTTTTCCCGGGGAGCTATAGCAAAGAAGGGAACGAAAACCAAAATGATAAAAAAGGGGCAAAAAAGAGGAGGAAGAAATGATGAAAAGAATCACCTGGTAACCTCAAGCGAGAGTTATGGCAGGAAGGAATAGAAACGGTGGATGCAGTAGAAACGTAGCAAAAACAGAATGAAAGAGCGAAGAAAATAAAATGTGCCAGTTAGCAAGATCAGCAGTATTTATAAAGACATGAAAGGACTTGGAAGCACGCCATTAACTGCCCTCATTATTATTGCGCTCCTCCCTAGACCACCAAGGGCCTGTTGGGAATAAAATAACCCATTAGGCGAAGAGTCGCGATGACAGCTGTATGAGCGTTTCGCTCACTGACACACGAAACGACGTATCAATCACGTGATCTTAAAAGTTGAAATGAAATCACCCCGTGTTGTCCCACCCACATCTTCGAGTGTGCCGCTCCATCAAGCAAATCGGGAGACATTTCAAGCATCACTCCTAGCCCATTCCGTACAAAAGTCCAGTGACTGAAGCTGGCACCCTTAGGTTGCTTCTGTAGTACTGAGGTTCCGAGCATGTAAGCCTCGCGCCCTCATGCCGAGCATCTAAGTCTTGTTCACACAAAGTCCAGTGACTGAAGCTGGCACCCTCAGGTCACTTCCGTAGTACTGAGGTTCCGAGCATATCAGCCTCGCGCCCCTGAGCCGAGCATCTAAGTCTCGTTCACATAAAGTCCAGTGACTGAAGCTGGCACCCTCAGGTCGCTTCCGTAGTACTGAGGTTCCGAGCATATCAGCCTCGCGCCCTTAAGTCGAGCATCTAAGTCTCGCTCATATAAAGTCCAGTGACTAAAGCTGGTACCCTCAGGTCGCTTCCATAGTATTAAGGTTCCGAGCATGTAAGCCTCGCGCCCCTGTGCCGAGCATCTACAAATCCAGTAACGACTGGTTCCGTCTTATTCCAAAATGGACGAGTTAATCTATTGCGTTGATCATACTCACTCATTAGGTACCCCAGTTCCACAGATTACGATTCGATGACGCTCAACCAAAATACTCGGCACCAAGCTCTGCTTATTATGACTAAGGCTGGCCACCTCAGCTCACTTGCATCTTATCACCCATATAAAGGCACCACTGCATCTTATTAGGACGCAACGGACATAAATATCCGCATACTCCGGGGGGGGGGACTCTTGATACCATCTAGAATGTTTCCACCTAATTAGGGGTCATCTATCCCCCGTAAATAGGAACACATGGACAAAGGAGAAGACAGATCCGTCCAAGGAATTACCTCAAAGAGGAATCCTAACCGAAGAAGGAACACTCTCCTACAAAGACTATGATTCACTAACCCACAAAGAATCTCATTCCTCCCAGGTTTGAGTATTGCTATATATAGAACCATATACCTCTCATAAGGGGATATCTCATTCACACATATTCAAACTATATTTCCTCCTCCCAGTTCCTATTCTCTAACTTAGGCATCGGAGTATTTGTGGGGATTCCCCCCACCTCTGACCTTGTCCTCTGTTTAGTGTTTTGCAGGACGTTCAATGTAGGAATTTCAGAAATTAGTTATCAGTAAAATTTCAAATAACTATTTGTTTGTTTGGTAAAGTGATTAAATTTTGATTTTTTAAAGTTTGATTTTTTTATTTTAGGCATCTTTTGTAAGTAATTTGAATTTTAATATACTGCCAGTGTTTGGTATTGATTTGATGATGGAATTGCAATTATATGCAACGTTGTAGTGTAAATTTATGAAATTTTAATAGCAAAGTTACAATCTTTTTGCCGAAAGGTTATTGCAATTATGGTAGCCATAGCTAGTAAAAATTGAGGGGGTTTGGTGATGCAGTTTAAATCCATTATTTGCTTGTAGCTGTGTTTGTGTAAGCAAGGATTTTTTTTTTTCGACAAAATGGCTTCATGCTTGAGTTTTTCAATGATGTTGCCATGACTTGCAGAACAAATGCTCTAAAACAAATTCTAGTATTATGTCCTGATCTCGAATGGGCATATGAGGAGATTAAGCTTTTAACAGAGAGAGTGAATCATTGTACAAGTTTAATGGGTAATGTTTCTTGTTAGTTGAATCATTTCTTAAGGCTTATCTAAAAATGATATAGCTTGTTAGAGGTTTCTACAGTCTTGTACCTATTTTTGATATCTCCTTCTCTTCATTTTATTTGTCTAAAATAACTTTAATTCTTCCAAAGGTATTTTAGACAAATAAAATGTTATGCATATATGGCATGTTGTGTGTCTATTTAAACATGAAAAAATAGGTCTCACCAGTGCTTTTAAAATTTAAACACCAATTACTAAATTGTATTGAAAAATATTTAATTTTCAAATGTTAGAAAGAGATTGATGTGAATTTGAATAATACAAAGGAAATCTTCCATAAACAAATAAGAATAACACCAAGAAAAGTAAAAAAATAAAATAAAATTGGATAGATAAAACCTTCATCGTTTGTTAGTTCTGAACAAAATCGATTTGTATTGCAGCATTGATTACTGTGGTTATAAGGCTTTAAATAGAGTACAATGACAACAACAAGATAAACATAAAAGATTACAGCATGAGTGGTTAGTAACAAACTAACTAAATAACAAAAAAAATAAAATTTACTTTATCTCCTTATAGCCCCTCTCAAGCGAATGCCAGGAATAGGATGAACATAACAATGGTCGAAGGAACAAGAATCTCTATGACAGCAATGACTTGGTAAGAATGTCAACCACTTGTTATTTGGAAGCTAAAAACATAAAGATGAACGAGCGATTGTTGGTTGTTTCTTGGCCGCCCATGACACTAAATTGTTCCCTAAAACGATGCCATGTCCACTTGCGGAGTGCCTACCATAAGGACATCCACCCCAGTCACTGTAAGTGAAACATAATATTTGCAAGCTGTTGGAATGCACCGATTTGAGACCATGAGAAGTAGTGCCCTTTAGATATCGAAGTAGATGCTTTACAGCTTGTCAGTGAACATCCGTTTAACAATGCATGAACTGACATAATTTGTTAACAAAAAATGCAATGTTAGGCCTTGTGAGTGTCACATACTACAGAACACCTACCGTTTGATGACAGATATCACCACTAGGAAGTAATGCACATAGATCATTTTGGAAAGAGGATGTAAAGCTTCCATAGGCGTTTGTTGAGGTTTAGCATTCTCCATATCAACACGGTGAAGAAGATCATGAATAAATTTTTGCTTACATCTAGGTAGCATAGACATTGAAGATATGAGAAATGGTGATACTGAGATAGGGAAATAACCTTTTTTTAAAAAATATATGATACTAACATTGAGATTAATTTATAAATATTAAAAATATAAAAATTAATTTATAAATATAAAAAATATAGGGGCTAGTTTATAAATATGAAAAATTATAAAGTTCATTTTATAAAAATTATAAATTAGATTCAATCCAAAAATATATTTTTCATGTTTAGCAATAATTTTTAACATTAAAAATAATTCTAAAATATATAAAAAAATATAATCATGTTATCTTATAACGTAAATAAAACAATAAGACCTCAACTATACACAAATTTTCAATAACAAATAAACTATTTTCCAGCTAATTTTACTTAAAATTAATGATAAAATCATAAATACTCACAAGCAACATTAATATATCAAGACTTCATTCATAATATTTTTTAGTAATTTAACTTTATATAATCTTCTGCTTAATTAACATTTTCACTCTCAATGTTCTCATTGACATTTTCATTAAAAAATACCATTTCTAATTCCAGTTCATCAAATGATAGAAGATATGTATGTTTAAAAGAGACAGATAGGGCTGACAATTCATGTCAATGGGTCATAAACAAGTCGTGTCGAGACACGATAAATATACAAATATGGCTAACCCGAACACGACCTATTTAACTAATCGTGTCAAGTCTATAAATCTAAGCACAAATACATTTAATTAACAGGTTACACGACACAATCGGTATAACCCGTAACTTATATAGGTCTAAATGTGTTTAGACAAGTTTAACATAGATACATTTTAATCCGTTTAACATAGATATGTTTTAACCTGTTTAACATGTTTTAACCCATTTAACATGTTTAACATGAATACATTTGAATCCTTTAACACATTTTAACATGTTTAACACAGATATGTTTTAACATATTTAACATGAATACATTTTAACCCGTTTAACACGTTTTAACATGTTTAACACATATACGTTTTAACCCGTTTAACATGTTTAATACGAATACGTTTTAACTTGCTTAACATGTTTAATACATTTAATACCAAATTACAAAACAAATAAAAAAAACTAATTAAACATACAAATCCTAAATAATAAAATAACAATATAATTTTTCTTCAAGCTCATAATTCCCATTTTCTTCAAGATCTTGACACTTCCACCTACATGTATATATAAATGTGTTAATTTGTAAATTATTTTCAAGTAACATAATAAAATACAAATGCAATATATTCATATAATCAAGAAAAGAAACCAACATCTATGTATAACAACAATAATTTTCAACAAGATTGATATTAACATTATCTGAATCCATCTACAATTTCATTAACATTGATGTTAACAACAATTTATTAAGATAAAAAATTTAAAATTTTTTTATTTTAAATAAAGAATCGTTGTTGGCAATGTAAAGGATTGAAAATGCTAAGATTAAAGCAATTTGGAGACTCTAATTTGTTGCCTTTCTAACTCAACATACATTCACCATCAAAATAAGGACATAAAGACAATAAAATTACAAATATAAACAAGTTCACCCTTTAGATTTTTCATAGTTTGATAATATAAACTAGCAAATGAAACAGACTAAAGAACCATCTTTCATTCATAAATTCATTTTTCATAGTTTGATAATATTAACAACCTATTCACACCTATACAAAATTTTTACAACCTTTTTTTTACAGAAACAAAAAAGATTGTAACTTTAAATTTGGTTGTAGTTAAAAACAAATTGAAAAGTGTAAAAAAACAATCTAAAATTAAGAAAAATAACTAGTCATGAACAAGAAATTGGAAGAGTGTAGAGAGACATGTTTAACGGATTTAGCGATCTCAGGACCAATATCGTCGCCGGAGAAAAGAGTGGCAGTGATCGTGGTGGAAGTGAAAGAGGATAATGCCCTAGCAGAGGTGGAGATGGAGGAGATCGGACGACTAACAACCTAAAAAAAATAACCAAGAGACAAAAAAAATAGTCATTCAATAAGATGACCAACAACAACAAATCCAAATAACCAAGAGAAAAATCATTAAAACCCATTAAAGAAATAATCTTTAACATCAAATCCATAACTATAAAAAAAAAAGAAAGAAGAATAAGAAGATGATTGGTGATATGCGATGAAGCACTCTGTAGTTTCTATTTGCTGGTTCATGACCGACGATTGGCTATCTATGATGGACTGGTACGAGACAGAATTATGGCGATTTGTGATGGCATGGTGGTGAGAGAGAATGGATTGGTGCAATCTGTGATGGCATGGTGGCAAGAGAACAGATTGAGGCAGAGATCGTGATAGCAGATGAAGAAAAAAAAACGAATTGAAACGGCAAATGAGAACATATGAAATCGAATTGAGGGGAGGTTACATGAGGTCGTGATAGAAATCAACGGGGAGGGCAGGGCGAATCGAGGGAAGGCAGGTGGCGCAGGGCAACGGTGGTGACAAGGATGTGTGGCTGTGGTTTTTAGGGGAAATGATGATGAATATGAAATGTGTCATAGGTTTTTTGCTTGTTTATTTTTATTTTAGGGTTGTTTTGTTTTGATTTAAAACCACGTCGTTTTAATGTAAAACAATGTAGTTTTTTTTTTTTTAAGCAAAACTACATCATTTTATGTTAAAACTTAAAACTACTAACCCACACTAAATTTATGGAATTTTTTATTATTAATATTAGTTGATATTGAATCGTATAATTTTAATATTTTTATTATGTATGTAATTTACAATATTTATTTGCTTAACATTAAACTAAATATTATATATCAAAATTGTAATAATATTAAGACTATATTTCTATAAATGTCAAAACTATAAAATTTTATCATGAATATACAGTGCAATTTGCAATGCTAGCAATAACATAAACATTTATAGATAAAAATAATATATCACCAATAGTATAAATATTTATAAACAATAATGATTCACCAAAGCTATATATAAATTTATATCAACACAATTACAATACTATTTTATGCTAAATATATAAATCTATTATAGTAATTACAATACAATTACATATATGTTAGACGAGCTCAACTTTTTTAGATATGATTTTATTCATATTTTAAATGGATTCACTTGTTTACGATCAAAATTTATACCCATTTAATTTTGTGTCGTGTCTATCATTTAAACGGATCGTGTCACAAATTGTCAGCCTTAGGGATATGTGTGTTCTTTTTTTTTTTTAAAAAAAAAAGCTCCAACACTTTCTTTTTGAAAATGGCTCCAAAACATATTGAAAAAATTTTCGAAACGTATCAGCGTAAAAATGTGTCCAACACAGGAAATGACTTTTTATAGAATTGGTCATGAGACACAGGTTGACATATATATAAACCATCAGCTGTATAATGCGCCTTGATGCTAAGAAAATAAGACAACAAGACAACTGGCTAATATCTTTCCCTGGAAACACCTTTTGCATATTTACTATGAGATCATTAACGAGAGTTGAGGAAGTCCCAGTAATTATAATGTCATCTACATATATAAGAGTTAAAATTTTATCAGGACCTTGACTAAAAAAGAAGAAAGAGTTATCCGCCTTTGAGTATCTGTAGCCAAGTGATAAAAGAAATGTACTAAGCCAAAGAAACTAGGCTACAGGGACTTATTCAACCTACAAACAAAGTCAGGTTTAGTAGATCCAGGTGGTTGGGACATATAAATCTCCTCGTTAATAGTGCCATGCAAAAAGGCATTTGAAATATCTACTACTATAGGTGCCATTGCTAATGAACAAGAAGACGTAAAATAGTTCTAATAGTTGTAGCTTTAATTACATGACTGAAAGTTTCTGCATAATCCAGATAAGCTTCTTGAGTAAATCCCTTAGTTACAAGTCTTACCTTTTAACGTGCAACAGTCCCATTCAGATTTCGCTCAATGCGATATACCCATTTATTACCTGTAACGTTCTTACCAAGTGGACAAGGAACCATAGTCCATGTGTTGTTATGAACCAGTGTGTCGAATTCTTCAGTCATGGTTTTCTACTTTTCCTCGACTTAGCTTGCTTGCTTAATGATGGATGGTTCAACAGCAAGGTAATTTGGTTTGGGCTTTAGATTTTTAATTTGAACATAGTTAGCTTGTAGATTTTTAATCCTTGATTGTAAAATTGGTGGCAATGGAAATTTGGCCAGCCTGCCCTGAAAACAAGAACATTTGAAATTAAAATCCTTAGAAATTGAAATACAAGGCAAATGAAATTGAGAAATAATTTTGTTTATGATCTGAAAATTGGTGTGCCCTAGGCGAGCTTGTTAATCCTCGAAGTAAGCTTTTTCATCTGCATTAGCTTTGAAAGTTGATGATTATTGTAACTTGTATAGCCTATTTTCACTCGTTCCTCGAAGTAATGTTTCCTATCAGCTGGTCCTTAACAAAAAAAAAAGGCAGAGGGATGAATTCATAAAAATAATAATTGTCTTTGGGAAACTGGTAACAGATAGCAAGCGTTTATTAACTTAAGGAACATGCAGAATATTATGAAAAAATAAAGGTCTGTTACTAGAAGCAATGACTGAAGAACCAGTATTATGAATTCTCAAACCTTGTCGATTGGCAATGTGAAGCTAGGTATTACCCTTGTACTCATTACTGACATTCAGATTTTGCAGGATTAGGGATAACATGGTGAGATTCACTAGTGTCAAGAAACTAAGGCAGTGAAGAGCTAGAATTGAAGCATGGATTCGAGAACTGATGACTAGCGGTATAAGCAATATTTGCTTGAGAATAAGGAGGTTTGGCAAAAAAGGAATTGTTATATCCAAGTCTGTTATTGTAACGCCGACGACACCTCTCAACTGTGTGGTTGCCACAGATTTGGCAAGGATTCCTATCGGAATTGTTGCATCTATTATTGTAAGACCATCCTCCATGTTGCTGATCATTACTGGGTTTTGGAACTGTTGTAATGTTACTAACATGAGCAACATTGGTTAGAGGAACCTCTTGGTTACTTTGCGAAAGGACTTTATGAGCCAATAACTGGCCATGGAGCTCATGGAAGGGAATAAGAATTGGTTGCAAATTTTAAAGCTGTGATAATAGGATGGAACTCCAAACCAATGTTTCTATAAATAATTGCACTAAATTTGGCGCGAGATAAAGGACGACCAACAACTGTTAGTTCATTTGCTAGAGCCTTGTGTCGCGTGAGTTTTGTTACACTCGCAAACTTTGTCCACGTGCGGCCTAGCAAGCTTGATTCACCCAATGTCAAGAATGCTAGTAAGCCTTCCAACGTATGCCAAACTCGGCAAGATGACAAGAATTACGGCAGGGAAAGTATGCTTAAGTAAAAAGACACGAAGAGAGCACAAGAGCTTTGGAAAGTATACTTGTATTATGTTTACAACTTGTGTACAAAATGAGGGGATGAGGAGGTATTTATAGGCATGGGTGACCACTATTCCCACCTCCTCAAGGGAATGTTCTAGAATGTTACTTACATATGTGGAACTTTCTAGACTAGTCTACATACTACTAGATGTGTCTAGCATGTATAAGAGATATCTACAATATTCAAGAGTGTTCTAGAGGATTCTACACATCTCTAGCATTCTCGGTCAAAATTTCTTGGACTAGAGCTCCGCAGCATGACACTTGGCTTTTTATAGATACTGTGTAATTGACATATCATTGCGCTGCAACTCTTGTAGATCAATGTGCAATTAAAGCTACCTATTTTGAGAGACAGAACTAAAATCATTTGCCAATGCTGACCATACTTGAGCCAAGAAGGATAAGCTAATAACATATGAAACATCTTCTTTTGAAAGTGAAGACAGCAACCAAAACACCAACATTTAGTCTTTCTTGAACCATTTTGCATAAGCTGGATTTGGATTTTTAATAGGAGGATTAGTTTTGATGAGAACTTTCTTCAGTGGTGGTTGTTTGGCTTCATCAATTAAATTTCATCAGGTTGTGATAATTGAATAATGGAAGAAACTATGTCTTCTAAGCTAAATAATTATTAAATTTGAGCTTTATTACAAAGGTATGAGCTGCTATGATGGATGATGTAGTGGATGTTAGTGCTGGGGAGGTGGTGCTGAGAGTGGCTTAAGAAGAAGAATTTGATGATTCAGTGGCCATATTGTTAAGCTCTGATACCATGAACGAAATCAATTTGTATTACAACATTGATTATTGTGGTTACAAGGCTTTAAATATAGTACAATGACAACAATGAGATAAACATAAAAGATTACAACATGAGTGGTTAGTAACAAACTAGCTAAATAACAAATAATTAGAGAATAATTTGACTTTATCTCCTTATACGTTCAAACAACAAAGCTATATAGCAATTTAAGACTTTTAAATCAAGAACAAATAAGTAACAAAGATTATAACAATTTGAGCTTTTAAATGATAAGTTAGCGTAAACTTGATAAGATCTCAAAGTTTTCGATGGAATTGAGAAAAGAAGTTTATTAAATTATAAAAATATGATTAACAGGAGTGTAAACAAGTTGAGCTGAGCTAAACTTTAGCTAGTTTGAACTTGATTAATTTCTAATTGAATAGAAACGAGCCAATCTCACTATATCACTTGATATTTGCAAGCAGTTTATGACCCTAAACAAGGCTAAAATATTTTTTTTTTAAATATAAACTATAAATTAAAATTATTCATTACAAATTTAAAATAAATTATTTACTAAATAATTTATAATATATTTAATGAAAAATATAATTTTGTTCTAGTAATATATTTTTAAAAATTCTTTACATTTATTATGAATAAAAAGTTATATATTATATATCTTATATTATATTATTAATACATTAAAATTATAGATTAGCTCATAAACTTTTATTCGAGCATGTTTGCGAGTTTTGTGAGCTGAGTTTTATATAAATTGAGCTTGACTTGTTTATTAAATAAGCTTGAATGAGTTTTTATTGAGTCTTATTTTGAGTAGCTTCTGAGCAACTTAATTTGTTTATAGCCCTAATGATTAATAAATGATGTATGAGTGGGCAACCCTATTGATGCTAGCAGGATTGACCCGACACTCTTTAGATCATAGACCCTTTTTCCTTATTACAGGAAAATAGAGGGTAGTGAGGGGAGTACTGAAAAAGCTTAGAGATTGAATAAATGCACTTATAGCCCTTTACTCAAGAAAGAGAAATAAGGAGTTGCCACTCTGTCACGACCCAAACTAGGAGTCATGATCGGCGCTAGGGAACGAGAATTCATTCGAATCCGGAACCCGTATCAAGCCTAAAAAAATTAAATCATACAATAATAAATAAAAAGTACGATATAATTAAAATTTTTCGAATCAATATATAAAATAAATTCTCTAAATCCTTTCATAAATGTATACATATTCGTACATTGTTCAAATACAAATTCTCAGAGTATTTAATATCCAAACAAAATAATACACTTCCAATACAATAACACTACGACTGTAGTTTTTAGAATACAATTCAAAGTTCAGAATATACATTTTCATAAAATAGTTGGAACTGAAGAACACCGACGAGGAACTTTACTACTAAGGTCTGACGATATAGGATCTCCTGAAAAAAATAATTGAGGGGGGTCAGGCCTCACTGAGTGAATTATTATACTATATATATATGCAAACTAAACCATAACAATCAGACATTCTTATATATATATATATATGTATATACACACATTTCACACGAATGCTAAACTCTGCCTTTATAAATATACTAAATGTAGAAAACGTTTATTTTAATTCATGAAGGATCCATAGAACCCTAATAATAGAAATCCCCAATCAACCCCATCATCACTCTAGCCATACAGGCTCACTTGATTCCAAATAGAACACTTATTCCAAACTGGACAACAGATTGGCCCTGAGACACTAAATCAACCGAGCTCCAGCAGTCTAACTGTCAGTGTGATTGGCCCCGAGACACTTGGTCAATCGAGCTCCAACAATCACACTATCTATCACCTCACATCTTAATCAACCCAATAGATCATTCAATCTACTTATGGACAGTAGACTGGCCCCGAGACACTAAGTCAAGCGAGCTCCAGCAGTCTGACTGTCAGTGTGATTGACCTCGCAATCACACTATCTAACATACCATTAATCTTAGTCAAATCCAACAAATCAATTATAATCACCATAATTATTTCTCACTCAACCCTTATCTATCGTACCGGTACGTACACGATCTTAGTGTTGCCCACTAGGAAGCACGTTCTATTGATATCCTTCATTTACAAAAATCATTTATTCTGAAAATAATTAATGTGGAACGATATTCATAATAATAAAATCAACCATATATATATACAAAAAATATACCTAAAATACACCCAGTATATTTCGGGTATATATATATATATATATATATATATATATATATATGTCAAATAAAATATGAAATAAACTAAAGATAAATCATTAATATGGTAAAAAAAATAATTTAAATGAGTAACAATAATATAATATGTATTTTCTTAAAAATATACTTAAATATACGAAAGATATACCCTAAGTACACAAATCATTTAATAAAACATTTATATATAAATATTCATTTAATAAAATAATTATGGTTCGATGCACATTTAAATCATGTATAAATATTAAATTATAACAAACATAAACCTAAATATCTAACATACATATATAAAAAATAAACTCTAAATATACCAGTGATATATTAAATGTATATAGAAAATATACAAACATTTATATATCAAGATATACTAAAAATAAACTGAAAATATACTAAATCATATTATAATTAAATTACTGTTTAAACATATAATGAAAATAAAAATCCTAAGTCATGCATCCTATATGCAATGCATATATATACAGTATAATAACTCACATGTTAGCGCTTCACAAGACAAACTCAGCGGGCCTGATCCGTTAGGCCTCGGTGTCGGCGCAGCTAGACAAACAAATGATAACATGAAATCAGAATAAATTTAATGAAAATTTTAAAGACTCGATCTAGAATTTTAGACACAAAATTAGAATAGGGATTTGATCGGATATCACGTTTTACGAGAATTCAATCAAAAATCCAGCAGAACCTCCCCTGTAAAACGAACATCTCTCTACTCAAAGAGTAGAGCCGGTCCTGCAAGAAAAACACACTTCGGAATAACACCAAATTCATAACCACAATCCCTCGGTCGGACTCCAATTACAATTCACTGACCGAGATTCACAATTCACAGAATAATTATAAAATACCAAAAATGCCCTTATATAATAAAAATACATTTTATAAATTCAAATTACGTAATTAACCCTAAAACATGTTAAAAACCAATAAAAACTCATTTATTTAGAAAAATAGTATATTATATATAATTTGAAAATAATTTATGAAAAATAGTTTTAATTAGTTAAAAATACTAAAAATTTGTAGGAATCATTTTTATAGCTCAAATAATTATTAAAACCAATTTAATTATATTTTTAGCCAATTTAGTGTCAAAATACCCCTATTATATATAAATTCACTATAATTACTTAAAAATTCACCAAAAATAATATAATTACTCAAAATTAATTTTCTCAACATATATTTCAATAATATCAATAAATATACTCAATTAACCAATTTATTTCAATTAAACACATAATTAACCCAATTTTTCAAAATTACATAAACTTAATAAATTCCAAATAAATATATAAAAATTCACAAAAATTACAAATAAATTTCTATAATTCATTTCAACTCCTATAATTACCATAAAACACAATTTCATAATTTAATTAATTAATTTTTGAAAATTAGAAAATATTAATAACATAATAAAAAATTCACAAAAATTAAAATAAATTTAAAAAATTCTAAAAAAATTACAGCATGTATATTAAGCTTCTAGAAACAAAGTTTGTGAAGGAATTTTTCATGAATCAATCAAATTGAAGCTAAAAAAAATTTAAAACCCAAAATGGCTGAAATGAAGAAATTGAAACCTAAGCAATTCTAGACCAAATCAAGTGAAACAAAGCTTGGAATCACACTCCCAAAGCTCAAAGAGAAGATAGAGACCAACGGTTTAAAAAATGGTGGCCGGAAATGGCTTGATCGGAGTTGAGATGAAATTCAGCCTCTACTTGATTTTTCGGCCAAAACACACTAGAAAAGGGAGCTTTAGGTGATGGAAATGGCTGGAGGTGGAGGACGAAGGTTGAGGGGCACAGTGATGACAAGAAAACCAGCTTGAAAATGGCTGAAAAAGGAAGAAATATGGTGTCGGGCATTTGGAGAAGAAGAGTGACAATTCTGTAAATAAAGGGAACTTTTGGTTTTTGATTAAAAAAAATTATGTATATATGTATATATATATATTCACACTATATATTATAATAATATAAAATCTCACACACATTAAATATACACCACACACATATTTTAATATATTTAATAATTTATACACTTAAAATTAATTAATTAATACAAAAATTAAATAATAAAATTAAGGAAATTAATTAAGCTCTAATTTATTTAAATAAATAAACATATATACAATTTATTTTAGCACTTTAAAATTATATATGAGTTCATGCAAATTCATAAAACTAGTCAAAATAAATAGTATTAAATTATTTACATGTCAATTTCCCCGAAAATACAATTTCCTGAAAAATTTTACGTAAAGTACTTAAAATAATTAAAAATAATTAAAATGACTTAGTAAATAATAGACTCATGAAAATAATCATACATATATACAAAAATTATTAACACTGTATATCCCGATGCAGTATAAAAATATTTAAAAAAAATTCGAGATATTACACACTTAGTATCACCTAAAAAATTATCCGTTTTAGAGCCTTAGGCAAACTTATATCCCTCGCTTGGAACTACATTTGCCCATTGAATAAAACATTGGGTTCGAATGTCAATGTCAGTTGGATTAGACTCTTTTGTTTGAGGCATCTTCACACCGCCCGAATGCTGAGTAGGGCCAGCCTTACTTTATTATACAATGCTTCTAAGAAATATATACTATTATACATCAACCACTACATATGCAAACATAATATATACACACAAGCATATAACAATATGATAAAATGATGCACGAACATGGAAAAATGTCATATTGTTATAATGATGCATGAATATGGTAAATGTTGAACTAATATACATATCATAAACATACATGGTATTAATCATAGAATCATGGCATGGTAATAGCACACAATTATTTCATAAAATTATAAACATACAAATATAATGATACAACATGATGCATGAATCGTGTAAACATGATAAACATAGAATAACAAGACAAACAATTTATTCATGGCATGACAATTATGTCAAAAAATCATGTTATGAACAAATATAATCATGCTAAGCACGAAAATAGGAAAGGAAATTAACAAACAATAATTAAGCAATAAATTAAAAAAGATGAGAGATGAGAATGGCTAACACGTTTATGAATATCCTCCATGATTGCTCCATATTCCGAATTTTAGGGTGGGTCATAAAAAATTTTATTTGGAAAATAAAAGAAAAATAGCTCTAAAAACCAAAATAAAGAAAATAAAATGCTTAAAAATGAATTTGGCTTTAAAAAGAAATTAAAATGCACAATTTGAGAATCTAAATTGAAAAGAGTTTGGAAAAACATTTAAAGATAATTTTTGATTAATTATGTGAACTATTAATTCATAACATGAGTTTCCATCAAGTTAGGCCCCAAAATGTGAATTTTGTACCTTGGATAGATATCTCCTACATCATAAATGATTGAAAATATAATCAAATCATTTTATTTGAAAAACTAGAAAATAAAAGAAATTGTGATCCATATCCTTGCATTTGAATGATTTCTGTGATCAACAAAGAGCACAAAAATAACATAAAAATATGTTAATTTTATTAAAATAAAGTGATTTTGAGAAGATTATAAGATGTAAAATTAAGAAAATAAAACATATTTGATTAATATCGAAATGTTGAATTCTTATTAAAAGGAAATGCAAAATTCCATGTTTGAATGAAAAGAGGGAAAATGAATTAAGATTTTATTATTAAAAAGATGGAATTGAGACATGTAGAGATTGACTTCAAAAGAAAGGCTAATTTATTAACCATGAGAATTCAAAAAGATTCATTAACTAACAAATAAAACAATAAAAACAATTTGGTTTATTGTTGGTATGGTTTTGGTATATTTTTAGTATATGATACAAAATAAAATACAAATTAAGCACAAGAACCAAAAGGCAAGTCCATCATTATGATCTTATAACAAAATAAAACATGAATAATAATAAAAAGGTGCATGAAATGATAAAATTACAAATTAAGCAAATAAATAAAGGAGCAGAAGTAAAGAATGCAAATATTGAAATAAAAAATAAATAAAAGCATACATAAGATATAAAAATGTTGAGAAATGAGGATTTAGTGTAAATATTGAGATTATAGCAACAATTGATATAATATAATAATATATGACACAAATTGATAACCAAAATTGACAAATAATAAGAAATGCTTGTAAAATAAACAACAACAATAATAAATGTTAATAAAAGTTAGTAGGAGTTAGCAAGAGTTAGTCATGTTAGTAGATTAAGAAATTAAGAGCTTGATATTGATAACAAGAAATATATAATGCAATGGATGATGTTAAAGCAAATGCATGCTCACACAAGCATTAAATAAATCTAGGGTGCATGCAAAGGATGATGCATGATGCAAGTCAGGAAGCATGCAAAGTGATGTAATTTCGGAAAGCATGCAAGTATGCAAGTGATGCAAGTCGAGAACCATGCAAATATACATATAGAGATTCTAAAATTAAGTACACACATGATTGTGATATGCATCCAACAAATGATATGCATAAAAGCACATGAATGCATGAAAATGCAATATTGCAAAAGAAATAGAGGGAGAAGTAGAGAATTATTATATAAGTTTAGACAAGAGTAAAGAAAGTTCATTATAATCAATAAAGAAATATTAGATAATAATATGACCAAAGAAACTTTAAACAATATAAGGCAAAACTCTAATTAAGTTAGAGACACTAATTAGGCACAAATTGCACTTAGAAGTAGGAATTTACACACACATTATCAACATTACATGAAAATTCCTAAATTAACTCAATTAAAGTGTAAAATATATAAATAAGGACTCATAATACTCTAATATTAAAAACAAAACACATAAATAAGATGCTTGCACCAAAGATGATGACTATAAGCACTAAGAATATAAAATAGGCAAATTGGGACTCATAATTCAACACTAAGTTCATAAAATGGAAAAATTATGATTTATAATAAAAAAAAAACACAATCAAAATGACTCATATATAATAAACACCCTAAATTAGAACATAAATTAAACAAACCATGTCATTGCAATAGTAACTCAATAATCAATTATAACACAATTAAATAGAATAAAGGCATAATGTACATTAAACAAGACCTTAGACAAGTATTCACATTAAAATAAATCACAAATCATGAATAAAACCAAAAAAATATTCAATTAGAAATCACAATTATCACTCTAAAGCAAGAGCTAGGATTATACTTGAAAGCACTTTAAGAAGAGTTCAAAGAAATAAAAGAAAAATCATTTAAAAATAGAAAAATTAGTTAAAGCACTTCAATTCCATCATCCTAGGTTGTTAGGGAAGGGTTAGAATCATGCTTAAGCAAGTATGAACCCTTAAGGACCTTAAAAACCATCATCGGAGTCACTTGGAGTGCAAAGGAGTGGATGGCCGGATTAGCCACTTGTTTAGATGAATTTAGGGCCAAAATAGTAGTGTAAAGGCTACCAATAGCTAGTTTTAGAGCATGAATAGCCGGTTTGGCTATTCATGGGCCAAATCCAGCTGTTCATCTATTAACATTGTGAATTTGCAACTTTAAACTTGATTTTTAAAGCTTAAAACCCTAGAATTGAGATGAGAATCAATGGGAATGATGTTCTTAAAAGTATTTAGCCTTAAAATTTAGGCAAGAACTCACCAAAAAACAATAATTGATTGAAGATAATTGAAATTGGAGTTAAAAGGTTAAGTGTGGTTTTGATGAGTTTTAATGAAGGATTTGGTTTTGATTTGAAAAGAATTGATTTTTAGGAGCTAGGTTATAAATTTAGATTTTTGATTTTAGTATTTTTAGAGGAATTTGAGAAGAAAATAGAGAGAAATTAGGACTAGAGTAATTTTGGCATAATATCCCCTTATTTTTCCTAATTTTCCCTAATTTCTAAAGGTTTATTTGGAGGGAATTTTTGGAGATTAATTTTGGCTTTTATGTTGGAGTTTTCGCTCAAATTGGAAGTAGTAAAAAGCCCCTTAAAAGATCCTTAAAGCTTCTATTTATAGGCATTTAAGGTTAGTGGCATTTAGTGTAAATAAGTGAGAATATTCAAGGTTATTATGTAATAGTATATCTTTTCCCTCTACAAGCTTGACATATGTCCTAGTATATTCCAAATATGGAATATCCTAAACTTGGGAAGTATCTTTTTTAATAATTGTCCTTTTTGGATAAGGATGGGTGAGGTGGACAGTTATAGGGCCCGGTTTGACTATTGAAGGTTAAAATTTGACTTTTTGTCAAATAGGACCCACTGACACATTGAATTTTTAAAAGACAGTTTTATACTGAAATTCAACTCTGAAAGCTCAGTTTGACCACTAAAATGTCCCATTGACCAAAGTTTGACTTTTGTTCTCAGGGCTTCTAAAGGTTAAACCCTAGCTTCAGGAATTAAAACCAAACAAAAACTATAAAATACAGACTGTAAACAACCTTTATTTAGGACTGCACTTATTGGTTTAGAAGACATGATTCGGGTAGACTTCTCTCTCATTATTCTTCTCAAACCTCTTTCTCAATACTAAAATGGTTTGGTTAAGTTTTAAAATGGTGTAATTGGTGATCAGGTGATGCGGGTCAAATTGTATTACCCTAGTCTCTAAGACTTAGTATAGAGCAAGTAAGGGTGTTGAACACTCAGGAATTTGGAGTAATTTTGTATTAACCGATTAGATACTTAGATGGATAGGTAGAATATAATAATAAAAGGTAATAAATGGTTCTAACTAAATCTAAGACTACTAAAAATTTTTTAATTACACTATCTAAATATAAACTATTCAACAATAAATTCAATTAATGTTTATTAAAACTACAATTTAGAATTAATCAAAGAACCATATTAATTGATTAACATATGGAATGATTGGAGAATATGACCTAAAATCCTTAAGAGTAACTCTAGTTGTCAAATAAAAGTATTTCTATCTAGAGTCTACAAGCACTCTCGTGTCATTGTAGAGAGAGATAAAAACCATAAATTTTTTTGCCAATTCTTTAACCCCTTACAGTGGATTTATTGTCTCTAAGTACTTTCCTTACCTTTAAGTAGTTTTAATTGTATTTCCATTAATTTATCTTGATTCTCATTATGAACAAATGATTAACAAGTTATATATGGTGATCAAACATATATAACACAATTCAAAACTCAATCAAAATTAAATCAACCATGAGTTATAAAAATAAAAATGTAGTTCATAGATTAATCCATCATTGTAGTTATACATACAAGACTTAGCCAAAATACATAATGTTCAATATCAAAGAACAATGAAGAAGCATTATAAACATCAAGTAATTAGAAATAACAAGAGAGAAAAGATGATATTGATGAAACCCTTTAATGCTCTCCAAGAAGTTACTTGATTTGGTTAAAACTCTCTTGATATCTTTTTTCAATTGCTTGGATATCTCTTTGAACGCTAAGTATTTTTTCTTATTTAATAATAAAATTAATAATGTCATATATTCTTAATACAATACTAAGGATTTTTTCATGCATAAAATAGAGACAATTTTATATATTTATAGGCTTCTTGGCATCCCAATTTGTGTCCCTTTGAATGGATGTGAAAATGAAGAGATATGATGAAGAAGTGCATTAATGCCGAGTCAACACTACTATACTGACTCAGGAGTAACTCAGCACCATTGTTGTTTGTTAGGACTAGGCACTAATGTGAAGAGTCAACACCAGAGCTTGCTGTCATGATTCGGCACCAATGTGACGAGTCGGCACAGACCATTTGATCGTTATCTTGACTTTTCTTAATCCTTTCTTCATTCCAAAGTATTCAAATGCAACTTTAAACACAAGATTGGCCTTCAAGAACCTACAAATCATATAAACAACATAAAAGCACACAAATAACAATAATAAAATAATAATCAAACACAATGCTAATGAAAAAAAATAAAAAGTTACCAAAATGAACCTAAATAACTATGCTATTTTGCATATTATCAAATTCCCCCACACTTAGACCTTGCTTGCCTTTAAGTAAGACATAAGACTAAGTGAGAAAAGAACAAAAATATTTTATTTTCTCTAAAATAGATGTAGTAATCTTAACCAATCATCTTAACTAAAAAAGAAACTTAGGAAAAAGAGAGTTAATAGGATAATAAGCTTATAATACTTAACAATGATAGATAAAGAAAATTTCATAGCATAGTCAATAAGTTTAACAATATATCTTAAACTATTAAGAACAAAGTCAAAGAGTGTAAAGTCAAGGTGCTAATCAAGCTTTTTAGCTATAATGCTTATTCATCAAACTTAGGATTGTTAAGGACTAAAGTAGCCATGGGACAAGGAGTAAGCACACGCATTGAAAAACAATTCTCATGGAATTTTTAGATATATTTATTGTATTTATATATATTTTTATAAGTGAATTGCATTTCTTTTCGAATGAATGTAATTAAGGAGCATACTTAACTACACACAACTTACTCGAAATACAAATACTTGTAACATCTTACATTCTTTCAAAATGAATGTAATTAAGGAGTATACTCAACTATACATAACTTACTCAAAATACATGACATTAACAAGCATTTTTTTAATAATGTCCTTAGCCATTGTTAAAAAGTTAGCGACACGTATGATGGCTATAGTTTCTTAAGGTTTCCTTAATCTTTAAAACCTAAGATTAAATCCTAACCAACATAGCTTAAAGTACAACTAGAAAGTTGACTAAACATTCCTTAGACTTTGAAAATAATAATAAAAGATAAAAAGGAAAAACTTAAAGCCTTTATTAGATGAAATTTTAAAATTCTATCAATTAAACACATAAAAGATAATTATTAACATGATAATTTAAAGAAAAGTCAATCAAGATCAAAATCAATTTGAAGAGAAAACTAATTAAAATATGGAGAAGATAAAAGTAAGCAAAATTAAGCATAGATAACAATAATCACTAAGACACAACACATGTTAAATTAAAGGAACTACTACTAAAATTCTCCTCCCCTACACTTAAAATGAACATTGTCCCCAATGTGTCATTATAAAAATAAGGAAAGGAAAGTAATACTCCCCTAGTCATCCAAAGGGGTCAGTGGTGGAGACTTAATGGTGTAACCAAAATAGGCAAAGAATTGATTTAATTTGTATTCCATTTTCCTTTGCTGACGATTGAGTTATTGGTTCCTAGTCTCCATTGCATTCAGCTGACACTGTAGGGCAACCATTGCATTCAGCTGACACTGTAGGGCAATTTAATTATTGAGGATTTGGTTTTAACTATTAGAATGTCCACTTAAAAAACCACTGGGTTCACCCTATATAGGATAAGCCAGTAATGACACATCACTAAATGGTGTAGAAGCAGGAAATTCCTCTGGTTTCTCTTCCTCTTCTTTCTCTTGATATTCTTCAACTTGTGGTGGACGTTCTACCCCTCACTAACAAAATTATGACCTCGCCTGAATCAAGCAAAATGCAAAATTGAAAACTTCACCTCTCACAAAGGCTTGCTTAGTAAAGTAAGAACACTCAACTACACGAGTAAAATCATCAAAGTTAACATTCAAAGCTTTTGCAATAATTGAAAAAATATGTCCATGGGTAAGCGGGGCATCTTTATGCACAACACAAGTCATTAATTGATTAAAAATCCAATAAGTCTAACATACTTGCTTTTTGGTATGAATGCACCATATAAAAAGTAATTCTTGTGTAGAAACACGATTAAATTTAGATTTATGAAAAACTACACATGCAAGGACTTTATGCAACAACCAATATTTCAAATCCTTAATAAATATAGCTTTTCCTTTTTTAGGCTGAAATGGTATTTGCAAGTCAGTCAAGAACGTCCAAAATTCATTCAATCTAAATGACAAAGGGGGATCACATAAACCTTCCTTCTTGAAACTAAATACACGTTGCATGAATGAATAAGTAAGTTGATGTTTAGTGCCTAGCATGCGAAATTCTAGAATTTGTGTATTGGTTGCATTCACATATAAAGTAGTATAAAATTCAGTAATTAAATCAATATAAGCATCTTCATTCATAGATATAAACTTCTTCAGCCCATTTGTTGTCAACATTTGATTAAAAGAACCACTCATACCCACATCATTAAGAAGAGAGTCAGGAATATACTTACAACCTATAATTTCCTTGAAATTAATGGTTGTGAACTTTGCACCTTCCTCATGTGATAGAATTGGAGATTTAGCCTTGTAAGTATGTGAAAGATTCTCTTCCTTTTGATGTTCTTTTTCAATATATGGTCTTTTAAAGATGAACCTCTTGTCTTACCCATCTTCAAAATGCTTCAATATGATAGTGATAAGAGTAATAATATGAAAAAGATGGAGAAGATGAAAAGGAATATAGGTATGGTGGAAAAATGTGAAAGCAAATGTGTAGAGAAAATGAAGGGAAGAATATGAGGAAATCAGTTAGGGTAGTAGGAAGGGGATATGAAAAGGAAAAATTTAGAAGAAGAATGAAATAGAGAGAAAGTAGAGAAAAAGATATGTGTAAAGATGGAAAAATAAAACATATGTGAATTGGAAAGGTATGTAAGGAGTGCAATAGTAGATAAAAATAGTAGACAAATAAGATATATATATATATATATATATATATATATAGGTATTAGGCTAGGGTGTAAGTTGATGTTGAAAGGTCATGACCTTTCTTGGAAAGGGACATGACTTTTCACTATTTATATATATATAGATATTTTTTTTATGTTGTAACAAAGAGATAAATAGAGTGAAAATGTGTGTAATATTCCAATAAAAATGTGTTATAATTAAATATGTGTGTGTGTGTATATATATATATATATATATAATATATATATAGTAATGAAAAAAATTTGTTTTTCTTTTTAACAAGGTAAGAGAGGGCATGAATTGGCATAAGTGTTGTTTATACTAAGTCATCACAGTGTGATGACTCGACAGTATGGCCTTTTAGATCGAGTCATCACCAAGGGATGACTCGGCACAACAATATTAATATCATTTTTAAAAAAAAAATTATGTGTGTGTGTGTGTGTGTGTATATATATATATATATATATATATATATATATATATATAAAATTGATAAGATAAACTAAAATACCTAAAAGAACATAAATATAATTAAAATAAACTAAAATAAAATAACATGTATATGTGTTTTGCAATTAAACTAAATTTTAAAGAAATTTAATACAAGAACTATGAATAAAACTATGAATCTTAAAATGTGATTCAAATAAATCAAAATGGCATTAAACATAAAAAAATAATAAGATGTCAAAATAGGAAAGAGGGATAGATAGTACCTTGCTATATTTAAAGGTCTATAGCTCGACCGTACGTTGTTCATTTTTAAGTGGAAATAGAGAGATGGATTTGATTTGATTAATTGATGTACTAATTAAATAAGGCTTTAGACAGTGGCCAATAACTTTGAAAACTTCCCCTTTTTCATTAGTAATGTCAATTACTCTATAGGTTAAACCTTAATAACCTTGAATGGACACGACCATCTTGACTTTAACTTTCCAGGAAACAATTTCAGTCTTGAATTGTAAAGTAAAACAAGCTCACCTTTATGAAACTGCTTTTTAGATGAATGCTTATCATGCCACAACTTGGTGTGATCTTTATACAATTTTGCATTCTCATAAGCATTCATTTTTAACTCATATAGTTCATTAAGTTAAAGTATCCTTTTCCTTCCTACCTTTTTCAAATCAAAATTCAAGGCCCTTGTTTCCTAATATGCCTTATGCTTGAGTTCCATTAGCAAGTGACAAGACTTCCCAGAGATCAATTGGTAGGGTGTAAGGCCTATTGGGGTTTTAAAAGCTATCCTATATGCCTATAAAGCATCATCAAGCTTTAATGCCCAATCCTTTCTTAAAGAAGACATCGTTATCTTAAGAATTCACTTTATCTCTTTATTACTAACTTCAACCTACCCACTTGTTTATGGGTGATAGGGAATGGCCACATTATATGTTACCCCATATTTCTTCAAAAGAGCCTCTATCACATGATTATAAAAATGTGAACCTCCATCACTAATCAGTGCTCTAGGAGTACCAAACCTTATAAAAATCAATTTTTTAAGTATCTTCTTAATGACCTTTGTATCATTAGTAATGGTTATTATTGCTTTTACCCATTTAAAGACATAGTCAACCATAACTAAGATGTACTTATAACCTAAAGAACTAGGAAATGGACCCATGAAATCTATGCCTCAAACATCAAAGAGTTCAACTTCAATAATTCCTTTTAAAGGCATCTCATGTTTCTTAGAAATATTATCCATTCTTTGGCACCTATCACATGTAAGCACAAAGTCTCTAGCATCCCTAAATAAAGTAGGCCACTAAAAACCATATTGAAGTACCTTAGATAACAGTCTTTGATGCTTGAAAGTGCCCACCCACATTCAAAGAATGATAATGTCTCAAAATATCTTGAACTTTATCTTGAGGAATGCATCTTCTAATCAAACCATTTGCACACCTCTTATAAAGTAAACATTCTTCCTAATAGTAAAATTTACTATCATGTAAGAATTTCTTCCTTTGCCTATAATCTAGCTCATAAGGAAGAACACGACTAATAAGATAATTGGCGATATCCACAAACCATGGAATATCCTTTGATGGTATACTAAGAAGATGTTCACTATGAAAGGTCTCATTAATCAACATAACATCATTATTCCTCTTCAATCTCTCCTGATCATGCCTTGATAAATGATCTGCAATAAGGTTTTCACTTCCTTTCTTATCTCTCACTTCCTATTCAAACTCTTGAAGCATTAAAATCCACCTTAAGAGCCTTGGTTTTGCATCTTTTTTGCTTAAAAGATACTTAAGAGCAACATGGTCTGAATAAACAATTACTTTTTATCCCATAAGGTATGTTCTAAACTTGTCAAATGCATAAACAATAGCAAGTAATTCTTTCTCTATAGTGTTTTAGTTAATTTGAGCCTCATCAAGTAGTTTGCTAGCATAGTAAATTATATAAGGCTTGCCTTATTTTCTTTGTCTTAAAACAGCCCCTACTGCAAAATTACTTACGTCACACATAATTTCAAATGGTTGTTCCCAATTAAGTGATTGCAAAATAGGTGCTAAAATAAGAGCTTTCTTCAAAGCATTAAGTGAATCAATACATGCCGAATCAAACTCAAAATTAGCATCCTTAGCAAGTAATTTGTATAATGGCTTTTATTATCTTGGAAAAGTCTTTGATGAATCTTCTATAAAAGCTCACATGACTAAGAAAGCTCCTTATATCTTTAACACATTTTGGAGGTGGTAAATTAGCAATCACTTCTACCTTCGCTCTATCAACTTCAACACCCCTTATTGATACCAAGTGCCTAAAAATAATTTCCTTTGGTGCCATGAAATGGAATTTTTCCCAATTGATTACTAACCTATGCTCTATACACCTGTCAAGAACTTTGGAAAGACTTTCTAGACAATTTTTAAAGTTAGTTCCATAAACACTAAAATCATCCATGAAAAACTCTGCACAATCATTAATTAAATCACTAAAAATTGAAAACATGCATCTTTGAAATGTTTTAGGTGCATTGCATAAACCAAAAGGCATATGCCTAAAGGCAAAAGTACCATAATAGAATGTAAAGGTAGTCTTAGCTTGGTCCTCGGGGTAAAAGGGAATTTAATAAAAACCACTAAGCCCATTTAGGTAGCAAAAATATGAAAAATTTGCTAGTCTCTTAAGAACTTAGTCAATAAAAGGTAATGGAAAATGATCTTTCCTAGTTGGTTTATTTAATTTTCTATAGTCAATACACATACACCATCTCGTGATAGTCCTTGTGGGTATCAAATCATTAGATTCATTTTTAATAACAGTCAAGCCTCCCTTCTTAGGGACAACTTCAACATGGCTTACCCATTGACTATCACTAATGGAATATATTATTCCATTGTCAAGTAACTTAATTACCTCTTTTCTTACCACCTCTTTGAGAGTTGGATTTACTCACCTTTAACCATCAATTGAAGGATTCACATTATATTCTAATAGGATTCTATACATACACACATTAAGGCCGATACTCTTCAAATCAGTTATAGAATAAACAATAACATTCTTATGACTAAGCAATATATCGCTTAAAGCATCAACGTTATTGGTAGGTAAAGAAGAATTCATAATAAAAGTAAATTTAAAGTTAAAGCCAAAAAATTCATATCTTAGATTTGATGGTAAAGGCTTGAGCTCTAGCTTCACTTCTTCATGTTGTTGAGTAAACTTTGGACCATTATCCTTCCTTAAAGGTTCAAACCTTGAAGTCCTATTCAGAGGAAGGTATGGGGTTGACTCCAAGAAATCCACATTAACTTCTTGTATGATGTATGGTTCAATAGGGTTTTGCCTTAGACAATCATGTATTACTGCTTTAATGCATTCATTAATAAGATCATTAGAGTCAATTCTACTTGCTACTTCCATAGGTTTAGACTTTATTATTTTAAATACATCAAATTCCATATGCTCATTATCTACTTCCAATGTAATCTTGCCTCTCTTCATATCAATAATCGCTCTTGCTGTCATTAAAAATGGTCTCCGATACAAAATTGGGATTTCAAGATCTTCCTCTATATCCAACATAACAAAATCAATTAGTATCACAAACTTCCCTACTTTTGTTGGCAAATTTTCAAGAATGCCAAGTGGATATTTAATAGATTTGTCTACCATAGAAAGGCATATGTTAGTAGGCTTAAGTTCTTTTAGATCAAGCTTTTTATAAATGGAATATGGCATAAGACTAATACTAGCACCAATATTACACAAAGCCTTATTAAAATGAGTACTACCAATTACACAAGGGACATTAAAATAACCCAAATCCTTAAGCTTTGGTGGAGATTTAGAATACATAGCTTTTAATTCTTCAATAAGAGAAACTAACCCATAGTCTTCAAGCTTACTCATATGGGTAATTATATCCTTCAAAAATTTACCCCAAGCTAGCATGTCTCTTATGGCATCCATAAATGGTATAGTAATGGTAATTTCCTTAATATAATTAAGAAATTTACCAAATTAATTATCTAAGTTGCGTCTTATGAATCTTTGAGGAAAAGGTAGTGTTTTAAAATCTATATTAGTTTGTAATCTTTAAGTGGTATGGCATCTTCCTTATTACCCTTTATTATACCTTCAACATTATCCTTACTACCCACATTTACATCATCATTCTCTTTACTAGCTTCAATCTTTACTATGTCATCATCCTCAACTATTCTCGTATTATTACTAGCAACTTTTTCAACCTCCTTATCACTCCTCAATGTAATTGCTTGCCAAGTTTCTTTTAATGCATACTCCAGTTGGCTAGGAAGCTTTCCTTAAGGTTTAGTATTGGAGGAAGAAGCTTGTTAAGCAATTTAGGTTTTAAGGATGTGGTTATGTATTGTGAGTTGTTCAAGCTTAAAGTTGATTTGCTTAAATTGCTCCTCATTTTATTTATTAATGTTCATTTATTTGTTGACAAATTGCTCCATAAGATTTTTAAGGTTGGATTTAGGTTGGGTAGGATTGAAGGCTTATTGTTTCATGAGAAATCTAGGTAGGTATTGTTATTTATTATTTGGGTTAAAGGGGGGGTTTAATTAAGAGGATGGATTTTACCACAAAAATCCTAGATGGTTTCTCCATTGGGGGTTATAGGAATTTGAGTTAATTCCCCCCCTATGGTTAAAAGCTTATTGTACAAAAGTCACATCCTCATTAAAACTCACATTACATTGAGAACAAGAATGAGATCCTCCACACAATTCACAAACAATATTAGTACTTTCAACAAAATTAATTTGAGATCTACTTATCGATTTGGTGAGAGCACCTACCTTTGCATTCAATAAATTGATGGTGTCAAGCTCCAAGACTCCTTTGGCTTTTGCCATTGTGGTTTTATTTTACAAATTAAGGGGAATTTCACATAATAGAGCTTATTATTACCTAGAATTTATAGTTTTTTAGGAAGGGAAGAAGTTAACACTATTAATTAAACCTGCCACTTGTAGGGTAAAATTGAACCGAGAACTAAGTTTTTATTCATTGTATTTATATTTTATTTGATTTAATTTAGTTTAGTTTCGAATTTAAACACCCCCTTTCTTTTCTTTTCATTTTCCATAATCAATTTTCAATTAGGATTTATTTAGAATTAGAGTTGTTAATTAAATTAATTAGAATTGGCTACACTTCTTTATGGGATCGTTATCTACGTATCCTATCTATAATTTTGTAATTAGTATATTTAGAGTAATTAAAATTTATTGTTTTTGATGCACATCACTTATCCATTTATTTAATTTAATTTATTTATTAATATATATAATTTAAGGTTAATCCTAAGTAAAGACGTGACAGTAGGACCCACACTCATGGGTCGTCCCCACGAGGTCTATGAAAGCCTGTTGAAGCTTCGAAATGAGCACTATAAGCACTCTAAGGCCCAAAAAGGACTTAGAGGCACTCCAAAGGCCTGAGAATCAACCTGTAACACACACAAGACATTAAAACTCATAACAACAACCCAGAATGCATCTAGAAGAACACAGGATCCTAGGGAAGTACTCTATCTCACACTCCATCTCACCTCATTTTAAGAAAATATGGACATGCATTCATGCATCCATATATATATTTTCATTACAAAAATCTTTTCGTGCTCTTGGAACTAAAAGGGGGCATATAACAGGGACTGACTGATGGACCCTAACTGTCATAACCTCATCTCAACGAAGCTTTCAAAATTTCCTGACTTTGATCAGTAACTCTAAGTTAGGATTTTTAAAATCTAATCAACTTAATGCTTGATAAACCACATGGAGGGAAAAGAATTCACGCAAAAGAGAATCATAAGAAGTTTTAATGCTAAGCAGCTTATGATTAATGCAGCAAACCTCTAAATTAGCACGAATGCAAGATCATACTCGACCTACTCTAATGCTAAAAAATGAGTAAAAGTATCTAAAGAATCCCTTAATAGAATTCACGCTGAGTGTCATGAGAAAGGAGGGAAATACCCAAAAATGGAAACTAATACAAAAAGGCATCTACTCCAATGCTCCTAAAAGGAGTAAAAGTACCTTAAAAGACTCTTTGACAGCATTCACGTTGAGTAATATTGGAAAGGTGAGGATCCTGAAAAGAGAAAGCCCTACAAAAACAAGTAGCATGACCAAGCATTTGTCCCTAATATAGGAATGTTTTGGCAATAAAAGACGTCTTGTTTGTCACAATCCCCGATGATCTCCTTTTGAGAAATCCGCTTTAAGTCATTTAGGACGCTCACTTTTCATTTAGTAACAGAAACATCCCTAGCAAAGAATTATTATTCAAACTACATTAAGATGAAGCTATTGCAGCCAAGGTCACTTAAGGTTCCTGACACACACCTCTCCTTAGTGCAGGTAAACCCCTAAAAACATAAGCAAAATCTACACACTATAATTTCAAAAACCAATTCGCATTACAACATCCTAATTTCACTTACACCTTAATTTTTGAAAAAAAATGCACAACATAAAGGCACAACATTGAGCCTTATTTAGGCTTACTTTTTTGCTTCATATGCGTTGACAAGTGCAAACTTGCTCAATGGATGTGATGTAGGGGGTAACTATTAATGTGTAAATTTTGATAGTCCCCTAAAGATTCAATTATAAAGGTTCTTATCGACAAGGCATGGGGAAACTTCTTTAAAAGCCATCCCGAGCACACTCAGATAAGATAAAAACTTGAAAATACCCAAAAATACATACCTGAACATAAAAAACACCTGAGATGCACTGAGAAAATCAAAATGGTAAAAAAAGGGAGTTGGAAGCCCATGGGTTAGCTTGACCTGTCCTCGTGGGTTGAGTCCTAGGTTTATAAAACCCAATTTTTGACTATTTTGGGGAATTTTTTTGGGGAGACATAAAAAAATTACACTTTTTTAAGAGAGAAAGGGATGATTTTTAGACTGCTTTTTTTACCTCAAACCCTTGCTAATCAAGGTGAACTACTATTGGAAACCTTACTCAAAAACAAAAAATTTAATTTTCCACTTATTTTTAAGATCATTTAGTACTCCTTTTACTAAACCAATCATCATCTTTGTCAAAGCGTGTATCTAGGGTAATCACCTAGTGCTTTTGAAGATCTCCAAACTATTTTAATTAAAATTTGCATTTGCATAATCATTCATTTTTTCTTCTACTCTTTTCTTTCATTTTTTTTATCATTTTTGCATTTTATTTCATTTTTATTTTAATTATTTATTATCTTGTGATGAATTTGTTGTCTTGTATTGATTTTTGAAGTTCAGAATAAGATATATTGAGGAGTGAGTAGTTCAAGTGATTCTAGGAGTGTTTGTATCATTTTCTATTATTTATTGATTTTCATCATTTTTGCATCTTTTTCCCTTTTTATATATAAAATGGGTACTTTGGTGCTAAAGGTAGCATTTTTATTATTATTTTTACATTTTTTATTGCTTTTATTGCTTTTATTTTCTTTGTTTATATAAATTTGCCATTTTTATCATAAAAGTTAATATTTTTATAGTAAAAATTGCATTTTTATCATTTTTGCTATTTTTATATATGTACAAATGCATATGCATTTGAATGAACAAAAAATAATGCATAAATGTATGTACAAGTATGTATGTGTATAAATGCCAATGTGTGTATGCATGCGAATATGACTATGCATGAGTGTCATTGCATGTATGTACAAATGACTATGCATGTGAACTAATATCAATGCATGAATGCATAAATGAACATTTATATTTATGTAAGCTCTAATCCTTGTTGTTAACTATAGGAACTTTTCTTTAAGAAAAGACAAATGAAGCAATGGATGACTGAGTATGAGTAAGAGATCTATGACTTGAAGAAGCAGTTAGCTAGGAGTCACAGTACCAGATAGACTTCTACCCTTTTTCTTTGTGTTCCACTTATCTATTTTCTATGTATTCAACTTTAGTATCTTACTAATTTTGTTAAGATTGTAGAATGTTGATCATTAATATGAACATGTTATCTTACTTTCACTTCTTGTACTTTTGGTGCTTGGGAATGTTATTATGAACATGTTGCACATGTAAGATATAATTAGAAAAACATGTTAAATTTGCCTTCTATTTATCTTTAAGATGATGAATTATTCTTAAAATTTAATAACAAAATCCTAAACATGATTCAAGATATATGATAAAGGGTGTTGATACCTAAATTTTGACAGTCCCCTAAAGATCTGATGATGAAGGTTCTTATAGATGAGACAGGGGAAACTTCTTTAGAAGTCATCTCGATCGTGCTCAAACATGATTAAAAACCCAAAAATAAATACCTAAACCTCAAAAACTCTAGAGATGCACAGAAAAAGTCAACATGGTAAAAAACAGGAGTTGGAAGTGTGAGTGATTGAGAAGGAATTTATCCCTCATTTAATCTGAGTAAGATATCTATAGGCCCCTTGATAAGATAGACTGAGGAAAATGTTTGTCCATGCTAAAGTGAATTGATAAAGAGTTATCATTCTCAATCTACTTAGAGTTAAGAAATAATATGATTGAATTATATAAGGATGACAGAAACTATGCCTTATATTCAATCAAGATATCTTGTGACAAAGGGATTACAATGTTTATTATAAATTAGGTTATGACGGATTATTGACTTCACATGACTTGGATAGTCATAATGTCTTGCTAGAGGCCACTTATGACTTGTAGGCCTAAATAGAGATTTAAGGCCCACTGCTAATGTCACGTGAACCTAAAGGGTCACACACTTAGAATAGGCCCAAAAACGGATATGGGTTTGAGAAGCCCAAATATGCTCTATGGAAATAAATAAATAGTGTATTTATTTAAGGTAAAGGTTATATTAAATACATGTAATATTATATCTAATTTAATTTTAAATAAAATCAGAATAATAATAATTGAGAAATTCCCAAAAAGTTATTTTGGTAAGTGAAACCCTAATTAGAGGTCTATAAATATGTTATATTCTCCAGGGTTTCACTAACTCAATTATTAGCCACCAAAATTCATTTTTATCCTCTTAAAAAAACTAAAACACATAGTGTTTTTTTGTTCTTGATTTATGAAAAATCAAGAGAAGTGCTAGTACATAAAGTTTTCATTTTAATTAAGGGTTGTTCGTGTAGACACTTATGGAGGACGGATTCTTTTGGAGACGTCTTGATCTGAACTACAAAAATCAAAAGCTCGAGGTAAGGTGTCAGTGGAGCGAACCTCCTCTCTGCCTTCCAACAGTCTTGCCTCTTCTGCGTTTGTAGTAAGATTTAAAAATCTTAGTTTTAAATCAATTAATCGAATTACTTAGATCTGAGTTAGGGTTTATGGTTAAAAGTTTTAATTTCCACTGCGTTTGAATCATAAAACCAAACAGTGGAATCAGAGCCACTTGTAATTCAGTTAATTTGATTTTATATATATGTGATATATATGTTTTTGAGTGATTCATTTTTGAAAAAGAGTTTTCAAAAATTTTATCCAAACAGTTTTGTTTTTGTGACGTCCTCTTAAATCTGTATGAAAACAATAGTAAATATTAATTTGATTAATGTTTATAATTGTTTAATATGATTAAACAATAATCAAAATTTTGATTTTCTGGTTTAAGTATTATGTTTTTATGAAAAACTAAATATGTATATAGATTTTTGTCAAAGGGCAATTTGTTTAAGAGTTAAACATATCATGTAGAATAAACTGTTTAAGTGTTAAATAGAATAAATCTATTTAGAACAAATTAAGTATTCTGCAATATGATTTATGAATAAATTAGGGTTTATGGTGGCGGTTGTTTAAATGTTAAACATAAAGGAAAATAATATGTTTTGAATAAATCAATCAGACAATAATTTGATTGCAAAAATTATTGTCATTTTAGGGCTTTTGACAACAACTCATTCAAAGAGTTAAGGTAAATCGTTTACCTTCGAGACCGCCACTCGAGGCGCTTCCCCCGGACCTTGTTAGGGGCGCTGCCCTTTGACCCTGAATGGATTTGTCACATAATTTATTTTTCATCATAATAATTAAATTAACGTGTAATTTAATTTATTATGCTATATATGTTTATTTTTAAATGCATGGTGCATAACATGGCCCTTGAACCAATGTGATTGGATTTTGTTATTTTATTTTATTGGGTTGTAATTTTTAAATACGGCCTGCAAGTCATTTTATTTGTTGTAATTATTTTATTTTATTAGATAGTAATATAATAGTTTTAATTACAACATGTAATGTAAATCAAGACCCAATATGCAAATTCAAGTTAGAGGCTCGTGATGGGGATCGCACATGGGAGCCCAAGGATGAGGTCCATGGTAGAAGATGGAGATCCAAAATTGAAGGCTTAATTTGTATTTGTAATATCACCTAGGTTTGACCTTTGATCTTCATATTAGCTTATGAAGATCAACTTAGTTATGGGCCATGCTATGTCACGTTTATCTTATTATGTTAGTATGTTATGCATGTGATGCCATGAGATGCCATGTATGAGATGCAATATAACAATAGCTAAATAAGATAAAAACTATCTAAACCCTCATCTAATATTAAGTCATTAAAATGCCTCCTATTAATCAACACTTATCAAGATTTGGATTGCTATATATATGTTATGCTAAAGCATTGTATATAGAGCCATCTAAATAAGATAAGATGGATAGTGGTGATATCCATATGTTTAAATTGGTTAGACTTAACTAGGATATCAAAATGGTTTGGACCTAGGGCATTTGATAGGATATGTCGGTATATGTGATATCCTATAATTATCCAAAAATTACATGAGATATAATTAGTAAAGTGTTACCTACCTAAATAGCCACACTTTCAATGATAAGCCAAAGCTTACTTGAAGTAGGGTGAAATATGGATCTTGACCCACTAAGAAATTTCAATTGTTGAAACTATTTTAAGGGTTTTATTATTTATGAAAATTTAGTGGGAGTTTTCTTATGCCTCTTTTATAATAAAACTGAACATACTCTATATATATTTATTGTAGATAATGACATCAAACACTACACCTACCAAGTCACTGCGATCGATCCTTGAGAAGGATAAGCTAAATGAGACTAAATTTCTTGACTGGTACAGAAACTTAAGAATTGTTCTTAAGTAAGAAAGAAAGGAATCTATCCTTGAACAACCCATCCCAGAGGAACCAACTGCTAATGCTCCTAAAGCAAAAAAGGATGCTTATAGTAAGCATCTCAATGATTCAGTTGATGTCACTTGTCTCATGCTTGGATGCATGGAGTCTGAGCTTCAAATGCAACTGATGGAAATGGAGGCTTATACTATGATAGGCCATCTCAAGGAAATGTTCCAAGAGAAAGCTAGAATTGAAAGGTAAATGGAGGCTTATACTATGATAGGCCATCTCAAGGAAATTTTCCAAGAGAAAGCTAGAATTGAAAGGTTCAATACCATCAGGGCATTGCTGTCCTGCAAGTTGATTGTTAGCGGCTTTGTCTGTCCTTATGTTCTCAAGATGAAAGGTCATCTTAAACACTTGGACAAGCTTGGTCTCAAGATTGAACAAGAATTAGCTATTGATATCATTCTCTAATCTTTGCCTAAAGCTTATAATGTGAATTTCAGTATGCATAAAACTATTTTAGAGTTGTATGGGATACTTAAAACTGCTAAAAAGAACATCAAGAATTCCACCAAGGATGTTCTAATGGTCAATAAGGGAAAGGGTATGAAAAAATTTAGAATTGGAAAGGGCAAGGGCAAGGCTCCCAAAGGCTTTCAGAAGCGAAAACTAAAGCCCAAGCCCAAGTTCAAAGCTAAACCCTAAGCAAAGCCACTAAAGAAGGGAATATGCTTTTTTTTTTTTTGCAATGAACCAGGTCATTGGAAAAGAAATTGCAAACTATATATGAATGATCTAAACAAGAATAATGGTAGTGCGACTACCTCTTCAGGTATTCATGTTATAGAAATTAATTTATCTACTTCTGATTCTTAGGTATTAGATACTGGATCAGGATCTCACATTCGTACTAATGTGTAGGGTCTAAAAAGGAGTAGATCATTGGCTAGAGTTGAAGTGGATCTACAAGTTGGCAATGGAGCAAGAGTTGATGCTTTAGCTGTAGGCATTTATGTATTAACTTTGCCTAGTGAACTTGTTTTAAATTTAGAAAATTATTATTATATGCCTACTATGTGTAGGAATATTATTTATGTTTCTTATTTGGACAAGAAAGGATTTGAATTTATTATTAGGAATAATAAATGCAATATTTATCATGATAATGTTTTCTATGGATTTAGTCCATGCACTAGTTGTCTTTATATTCTAAATGTTGAAGACACTAACGAAAAGTCAATATATAACATTGATACAAAGAAGTTTAAATCCAATGATTTAAACACCACCTATCTCTGGCATTGTCGTTTAGGCCATATAAATGAGAAACACATTTCAAAGCTTTACCAAAATGGGCATTTGAATTTATTTGATTGTGAATCATTTGAAACATGTGAATCTTATTTACTACAAAAAATGACTAAAACACCTTTTACTAGAGCTAATGATTTATTGGGCCTTATACATTCAGATATATGTGGGCCATTAAACTTAACTACTAAAGGAGGTTTCTAGTACTTCATCTCTTTCATAGATGATTTCAGTAGATATGGCTATGTCTATCTAATGAAACATAAATCTAAATCTTTTGAAAAGTTTAAAGTTTTTAAGAATTAAGTACAAAAAAAACTTAGTAAAAATATTAAAACACTAAGATCTGATCGAGGTGGTGAATATTTAAGCCAAGAATTTGTAGATCATCTAAGAGATTGTGGGATTATTTCATAATTGACTCCTCCATGTACACCACAATTAAATGGTGTGTCCGAATGGAGAAATCATACTTTATTGGATATGGTTCGATCAATGATGAGTCAATATAATCTTCTAATCTCTTTTTGGGGATATGCTTTAGAAACTACTGCATTCATTTTGAATATAGTTCTAACAAAGGCAATTGAAAAGACACTATATGAGATGTGGACTGGAAAACCTCCCAGTTTATCTTTTCTTAAGATTTAGGGATGTGATGCTTATGTGAAGCATCAAATCTCAGATAAACTAGCACCCAAATTTAATAAATGCCTTTTTGTGGGATATCTTAAAGAAACTAAAGGATATTATTTTTACAATACTTCTGAGAATAAAGTGTTTATTGATTGAAATGGTGTATTTTTGGAAAGAGAATTTATTTCCAAAGGATCTAATAGGAGCATAGTCCAACTTGATAAAATCCAAGACCCACAAAATAGCATTGTACCAAGTATGGAACTTCAGCTGGATCAACAAGTAACTATTAGACCTGCACAAGTACCAGAAGGCCCAAGGAGGTCTGGTAGGACACATCAAATCCTAATGAGATATGGATTTCTCATAACTAATGATAATGATGTGTTGATTGTGGATCAAAGTGAGCCCACATCCTATCAAGAGGCCATAAATAGTCCTGACTCTGAGAAATGGCTAGAAGCCATGAAATCAGAAATGCAATCCATGTATGATAATCAAGTTTGGACCTTGATTGACCTAACTAATGGCTTAAAAACTATTGGATGCAAATGGGTTTTTAAAAAGAAAACAAACATGGATGGCAATATGCATAGCTTTCAGGCAAGATTGGTTGCAAAAGGTTTCAAACAAACATATGGTATAGACTATGATGAAACCTTTTCACTAGTTGCTATGCTGAAATCTATTCGAATTCTCCTTGCTATAGCTGCATACTATGATTATGAGATATGGCAAATGGATGTCAAAACAACGTTTCTTAATGGAAACCTACTTGAGGATGTGTACATGGCACAACTAAAGGGTTTTATCAATCCTAAGAATTATGGAAAGGTATGTAAGCTTCAAAAGTCCATTTATGGACTGAAGCAAGCATCTCAGAGTTGGAATCTTCATTTTAATGAAGTAGTCAAAGAGTTTGGTTTCATTAAGAATGAAAATGAACCTTGTGTTTACAAGAAGGTTAGTGGGAGCGCAATTGTGTTTTTAGTGTTGTATGTTGATGACATACTACTCATTGGAAATGATATCCCTATTTTACAAAATGTTAAATCATGGTTAGGGAATTATTTTTCAATAAAATACTTAGGTGAAGCTGCTTATATATTAGGCATCAAGATCTATATAGATAGATCTAAAAGGCTTGTTGGCCTAAGTCAGAGCACTTACATTAATAAGGTATTGAACATGTTTAGCATGCAAGACTCTAAAAGAGGATTCTTGCCAATGTCACATGGCATTAGTCTCAGTAAGACTTAGTGTCTTATGACACAAGATGTGCGAGACCGCATGAGTAAGATTCCATATGCTTCTACTATTGGATCTATCATATATGCAATGTTGTGTACTCAACTTGATGTTTCATATGCCTTAAGCATAACGAGCAGATACTAGTTAGACCCAGGTGAAAGTCACTTGACAGCAGTAAAAAATATCCTTAAGTACTTAAGAAGAGCTAAGGATGCATTTTTACTATATGGTGGTAAGGAAGATGAGCTAGTTGTAAATGGTTACACAGATGCCAGCTTCCAAATTAACAAGGATGATTTTTTATCACATTTAGGTTATGTGTTTTATTTGAATGGAGGTGCAGTGAGCTGGAGGAGTTCCAATCAAGACACCGTTGCTGATTCTACAATAAAAGCTGAGTATACAGCTGCCTCAGAAGCAGCTAAGGAGGTTGTTTGGATCAAGAAGTTCATAACTGGACTAGGTGTTATTCCTAGTATATTAGATTTAGTGAACTTATATTGTGATAATAATAGAGCTATAGCTCAAGCTAAGGAGCCCAAATCACATTAGAGATCCAAACACATACTCAGGCGTTATCATATCATTTAAGAAATCATTAAGAGAGGAGACTTAAAGATTTACAGAGTACCCATAAATGATAATGTTGCTGATCCACTAACTAAGCCTCTTCCACAGCCTAAGCATAAGAGTCATACTAAGTCCATGGGTATTAGTTTTAATATAGATTGGGCCTAGTGCAAGTGGGAGATTGTTAGTGATATGCACTAAGTCAATCATATATAACCATGTTTTTGGCTTTATCATTTTATTTAATGGAATTTTTTATTATCATTTTGTGTTATGTAATTACTTAAATAGTCAATTCTTACTAAGGTCATCAAGTATGTGACTTGATAGTAAAACCTTTAGATTAAATATGAGTTCTATTCAAATTATCCCTAGTTATAACAATATGTTATGGCTAGTATGATGTTGATTGATGATTATGTTTTACTAATCATGAATATGAGATATTAAGTCAACTCATAAGTATTTAGTTGGGAAATAATGTACTAGATTGACCCATCATGAGAATACTACATAGATAATTGTCATAAGTAATTCTCATAATAATAATATTGATTTAGTCCTTTGACCTTGAAATTATCATGGATTTCTACATAACTATTATATAAATTTACACAATCTAACATTGTCTTTAACATGATGATTAAATAGATTTTTGTTAGATATGAAATGAGTTATGTGAGGAATGTGAATGATTGAGAATGAATTTGTCCCTCATTTAATCTGAGTAAGATATCTATGGGCCCCTTGATAAGATAGACTGAGGCCAATGCATGGCCATGCTAAAGTGAATTAATAAAGAGTTATCATTCTCAGTCAATTAGAGTCAAGAAATAGTATGATTGAATTATATAAGGATGATAGAAACTATGCCTTATATTCAATCAAGATATCATGTGACAAAGGGAATACAATATTTATTATAAATTAGGTTATGACGGATTATTGACTTTACATGACTTGGGTAGTCATAATGTCTTGCTAGAGGCCACTTATGACTTGTAGGCTTAAATAGAGATTTAAGGCCCATTGCCAATTTTATGTGAACCTAAAGGGTCACACACTTAGAACAGGCCCAAAAACGGATATGGGTTTGAGAAGCCCAAATATGCTCTATGGAAATAAATAAATAGTGTATTTATTTAAGGTAAAGATTATCTTAAATAAATAGAATATTATATCTAATTTAATTTTAAATAAAATCAGAATAATAATAATTGAGAAATTGCAAAAGTTGTTTTGGTAAATGAAACCCTAATTAGAAATCTATAAATATGTTATATTCTCTAGGGTTTTACTAACTCAATTATTAGCCACCAAAATTTGTTTTTTTCCTTTTAGAAAAACTAAAACGCATAGTATTTTTTTGTTCTTAATTTGTGAGAAATCAAGAGAAGTGCTAGCACACAAAGTTTTCATTTTAATCAAGGGTTATTCGTGTGGACACTTGTGCAGGACGAATTCTTTTAGAGACATCTTGATCCGATCTACCAAAATCAAAAGCTCAAGTAAGGTGTCATCAGAGTGAACCTCCTCTCTACCTTCCAAAAATCCTGCCTCTTCTGCATTTGTGGTAAGATTTGAAAACCCTAGTTTTAAATCAATTAATCGAATTACTTGGATCCAGGTTCAGGTTTGTGGTTAAAAGTTTTAATTTCCGCTACGTTTTAAATCACGAAACCCAATAGAAAGCCCATGGGTCAGCTTGACCTATGAGTATAGGTTGGCTAACCCATACATATAGGTTAATGACCTACACCTGTGGGTCAAGGCCTTGACCCATATACGGGGGTCACAACCCACACTCGTGGGTTAATGACCCACACCCATGGGTTAGGCCTTGGGTCTATAAAAATCTAATTTTTGACTATTTTGGGGAGACAAAAAAAAACACTTTTTTTAGAGAGAAAAAGGATAATTTTCAGATTGATTTTTGACCTCAAACCCTTACTAATCAAGGTGAACTACTATTGGAGACCTTACTCAAACACTAAAAACCCAATTTTCTACTTCTTTTTGGGATCATTTAGTACTCATTTTACCAAACCAATCATCATCTTTGTCAAAGCACGTATCTAGGGTAATCACCCAGTCATTCTAAGGATCTTCAAACTATTTTAATTAAAATTTGCATTTGCATAATAATTCTCTTCTTCTCAAACTCTTTTCCTCCATTTTTTTTATCATTTTTGCATTTTATTTTTAATTATTTATTATGTTATGATGAATTTGAGATCTTGTGGTGATTTTTGAAGTTTAGAATAAGATATGTTGAAGAAGCGGGTAGTTCAAGTAATTCTGAGAGTGTTTGTATCATTTTTGTATTATTTATTAATTTTCATCATTTTTGCATCTTTTTCCCTTTTTATATATAAAATGGGTATTTTGGTGTTAAAGGTAGCATCATTATTATTATTATTGCATTTTCATTTATTTTATTTTATTTTTTTACAAATTTGCCATGTTTATCATAAAATTCATATTTTTGTGGTAAAACTTTAATTTTTTTTATCATTTTTGCTATTTTTATTGAATTTTTATTATTTTTGTTATTTTTCTTTTTCTTTTTCTTTTTGATAAATTTGTAATTTTTATCAAAAATTTCATATTTGTAAGGTAAAAATTGCATTTTTAATATATTTTTTATTTTTTTATTTTCCTTTTTTATAAATTTGCTATTTTTATCATAAAGTTCATATTTTTATGGCAAAAATGGCATTTTTTTTATTATTTTTGCTATTTTTATTGCATTCTTATTATTTTTGTTATTTTTATTTTCCTTTTTGATAAATTTGCCATTTTTATCATGAAGTTCATATTTTTGTAGTAAAAATAGTATTTTTATCATTTCTATTACATTTTTTTGTTATTATTATTATCCTATTTGATAAATTTGCTATTTTTATCATAAAGTTCATATTTTTATGGTAAAAATTGCATTTGTATCATTTTTATTATTTTCATTTCTTTTTGGATAAATTTGTATTTTTTATCATAAAGTTCACATTTTTATGAAAAAAATGGAAGTTTTATAATTTTTATAATTTTATTTGCATTTTTATTATTTTTATTTTCTTTTTTTATAAATTTGTTATTTTAATCATAAAGTTCATATTTTTATAGTAAAAATTATATTTTTTATTATATTAACTGCATTTTTATTATTTTTGTTTTGATAAATTTGCTATTTTTATCATAAAGTTTATATTTTTATGGTAAAAATTATATTTTTATTATTTTTTTTATATTAATTACATTTTTATTATTTTTATTTTCTTTTTTATATAAATTTGCAATTTTTATCGTAAACATTTTTTTTTTGGAAAAAAAGGGCATTTTTATTATTTTATTTGCATGTTTATTCTTTTTATTTCCGATTTTGGAAAATTTGTTATTTTTATCATAAAATTCATTTTTTTATGGTCAAAATTTTATTTTTATCATTTTTATTGTATTAATTGTATTTTTATTTTTTTTACTTTTTATTTTAATGAATTTGTTATTTTTATCATAAAGTTTACATTTTTATGGCAAAAATTGCATTTTTATCATTTTTATTATATTAATTGCATTTTTATTATTATTATTATTTTTTATAAATTTGCTATTTTTATCGTAAAGTTTTCATTTGTACGGTAAAAATACATTTTTATCACTTTTATTATATTAATTGCTTACTTTCTTTTTTGTTAAATTTGTTATTCAGATTTTTATGGTAAAAATTACAATTTTATCAATTTTATTATATTAATTGCTCATTTTCTTTTTTTGTTGAATTTTTTCTTCATATTTTTATGGTAAAAATTTCATTTTTATTATTTTTCATTATTTTTTACTTCCTTTTTTGATAAATTTGTTACTTTTATCATAAAGTCCACATATTTACGGTAAAAATAGCATATTTATCACTTTTATTATTTTTGATTGCATTTTATTACTTTTATTATTATTAATTGCATTTTCATCTTTTTTATTATTTTTATTACTCTTGATATTTCTATTCTTTTAATTTAATTCCCCCCCCCCCCCCCACACAATTTTTGTGGTGAAAATGGCATTTTTATTATTTTTGTTATTTTTATCATTTTACTATTTTCGTTATTTTTTATTCCTCCATTTTAATTTCCTCATACTTTCCTTGTCATAAAATTCTATTTTTATAATAAAAATCACAACTTTGCACCAAAATATCTAAATTCTAGAATCTTACATCATACATTTTCATTAGCATATTTGTTTGTTTATTTGTTTAATTGCTCTTTGTTTATTTGTTTAATTGTTCTTGTAATTTTAATTACTCTTCTTTCTCTTATCATATGAATGAATGAAATATTTATAAAATTGCACTAAATGTGATGTGTGCTTGCATGTGTGTGAAGACTAACATTTGTTTTGTAGGTTAATTAGAATATGAGTTTTCCTTCTATTTCTTTTTATTTTTTGATGTAGTTAATAGAATAGGGAATTTCCCAAGGCAATGTAATCCTTAATCCCGATTCCCTCTTTATTTTCTATTTTGAATGTATTTATTAGAATAGGGTTTCTTTAAGGGTTATAATCCTTAATCCCTTTTCCCCTCTTTTTATTTTGTTTATTTGTGTGTTTATTTTGATTTCTTGCATGCTTGTATGCTATTTGCTGTGTGCTTATCTGCTAGTAATATTATTTAATTGATTGGTCATAATTGGTGAATATTTGTTTATCTTGTAGTGTTTGCACCCCAAATCCAATTATTCTTTATTTCATTTCCATTTCCAATGTTATTTAAATTGATTAACAATCAAATATGTGGTAATTGCATCATTAAACCAAAACTAGGGTAAAGTAATCAATAAATAAGTAATGTGTAATAAGAAAAGGGATAAGTAACTCCTACCCCTCAAACTCAAAATTTTTGGTTAAGAAAGTGAGTCCTCTTTCATTTTCCATTTCCTAATAAAGTCGGATGGTGACTCCTATATACAAGGCCTATTCAAGCAGACACTCTCACATCAATAATATTGTGGTAAATGGTTGCCTTAGCCTGTATGCCCCAATATCACACTGATATTGTCTCAAAGTCATAAGAAAAATTGGACAACACATGACAAAGGGTAATGAACAAAAATTTAGGGTTAAAGGAAATAAACAAAAGTATTTAAAAATTTTGCAATTTGGTCCTCGATAGAGACATGGGTGTGGATAAGATCCTAGTCATCTTATGGTCCCTACACAATCTACATTCAACCAATGAGATTAAATCTTATTTTTTGGTCCCTTACATTGGTTAATGACTAAAGGACATTGAAAGTTTACCCAATAGGTAAAAAGTAACCCCAAGATTTTATTTTGATTATAAATTCATCCTTTTTGTCATGCAAAAAGCATCCATCTCCTTATCCCCTAGCATTCACTACACTTCTAGTCTCTTCAAGCTCTTTTTTTTTTAACCACAATAAGCATTAAAAACACTAAATCTCTTGTTCAAAAGTTTCATCAACAATCTCACAAATGAAAAATTGGTTACCCCTTAAGAAATATAACCTCTATCATGTTAAGTTCTTATTGAACCTAAAGCTTGACTATGGTTTCCTTTATAGTGCTCTCATCTTTTGGGATCCTACTCTCTATATGTTTCGGATTAGAGAAATGGAGCTATGCCCCCCACTTTAGAAGAATTCTCAATAATTTTAGGTGTAAAGATATTTCCATAATAAGAGATGGCTATATTGGATCTTGACTTAGTGGTTGTATATGCTTCAATCTAATCCTAGTTCTTCCAATGCAATTACTATCATTGGGATCATTATATTTGGCTACTATCTCTTTGGATGTGAAAGAGCACATTATGGCTTATGGATGGAAATGTGTTGTCTATTTTAAGTCAAATCAATGTTAAGATGAATCTGACACTAAAATTGGTTGCTTCAGTGATTTTAACGGAGACTTTGATTAGTTTGGACAATGCTAAGGTCAATAAGAGTGCTCAGTTTGGTAGAAGTGTGTTGGTTTTGCAGGCAAAGGTTGATTTTTGTGCATTAGAGATGAATTGCTAGATTTCATGCATGAACAACCGGATTTGCCACTCAGACAATCAATTTGAAAGGCAAGAATGGCTAAATTTCAAGTTCTAATAGCCAAATTTCATTAGGATATCCGATTTTGCACTTTGTCTCACTCTAATGTGGTTTTATGTTTGTGTTATAAAAGTTTGGCTTATGAAGAAGCTTAAGGTAGTGATGCCCCCTAATCTTGCAATAAATTATGGGCCTAATCACTTTTTAAGACGGAGAATTTTAGTAGGTTTAACAAAAAAGAAGAATGGGTGGTTTGGATGTATAGTTTGGGTGAGAAGGATGTTTAATGGGTTTGCCCTTGGTAGAATTTCTACGATGAATGCTCAAGGAGTTTTCACACCTATATAGCTCTTGTGGGATTGAGGCAATGCTCTTAATATCATCCCCCAAGGATTTCAAGACAATAAGAAGTGAAATAACATCCTACTTATATGCCTTATATATTAGTTGTATGCCCTAAACCAATTATGTAATGACCATACTTTGACTTTGTCATATTTATTTTTTATTATTAAAGAGGCATTTTCATTATTACTGGCTAATTCTAAAAATGTTCCTTTATTAGTTAATTCTACTTAAGATCACCAAGTATGTGACTTGATAATAAAACTCTTAGGTGATACTTGAATTCTAATATAAAATATCCATAGTTGATCATTGTTATGGGAACAATAATGAATAAAGACTAATATGAGGTTGACTGATGATTATGTTTTACTGATCATGTATATGAAATATTAAGTCAAACTCATAGGTACATATTTAGAAAAATAATGTACTAAATCGGCCCACTATAAGAATACTATATGGATAATTGTCATAATTAATTCTCATCATATTAGTATTATTTCAGTCCTTTGACTTGAAATCACCATGGTTATAAGTTTTGTATTTTGACACATTCTTACATTATCTTTAACTAGATAGTAAAATAGGTTGTGATTAGATATAAAATGAGTTATGTAAGGAATGTGAGTGATTGAGAAAGAATTTGTCCCTCAATTATTTTGAGAAGATATCTATGAGCCCCTTGATAAGTTAAACTGAAGAGATATGCATGGCCATGCTAGAATGAGTTGATAAAGAGTTATATATACCAGATAAAGAGTTATCAGTATCAGTCTACTTAAAATCGAGAAATAACATGATTGGACTATATAAAGATGACATAAACCATGCCTTATGTGAAAGGGAACAGTGGGGTGAATGAATCACCTGTATGGACTTGATCTTATCTTATAAGGTGACATCCACATATACCTATCAAAGCACACAACACTTGGGCTCTTGGGCAAAGAGCCACACTTCATTACACGATAACGCGTGAGAGTTCCCAAGAATTGGATAGTCCATGCATCTTATGCACTACATCATTATGCGCTACTATCCTTTGCTTTGATACCATTGAAAGGACACGGTTATACAATAATAAAGTGTGGTGAGCACATGCCTTAGATAAGGTGAAATTTTAAAAATTTCACTTGTATAACCCTTCATCACATGAAGATTTCCATTTCTATATATCCATTTTGCATTTTACATATAGCTAAACTACACATCAATATATGTAAAACAACAACCTAGGAAATCTAAGTTTAAGAATACTTATAATTTCATAACTTTGATGTAAACCACAAGTATTCTATAAGCTTTGGATTCTTTGGTTCAACTTTTAAATCAATTGCTTAGCCTCCCAAGTGTTAGGCCTCTAGCTTAAAACACCAAAGCTCCACCAAATCACCTTTTTGCTTAGATTAGATTAGTTGCAAGTAGCCTCTTTAATGACCTTCACAAAACTTGCACAAATTTAATCACCTTGCAAGAACGCTTAGGGTTTATTTTGTGTATGTATTTCTCTCATTTTGTGTGTCTCTACACAAAGTGTCTAACCTTATAAACATATCTTAGGTTATAAATATATAATATAGAGAAAAACCTTATCACATGATGAGTGTACAACTCATCATGATAAGTATAGAACTTATATACTTATCTAGCGCACCAAGAATTATGTAAAGAATTAATACATCTCATTTATATCTCTACATACATTCTCTACACTTAATCATGTACCCTAATCTTTATATTTTCCTTTATCAAATTTATACACACAAAAGATAATATATGCCTAAAATGACACGTCTAATAAGCTAAGCTTAATATTTATCATGCCCATAGTCAACATTATACACAAAAAGGATAAGGCATGCCTAACATGACAAATTTTGACCAAGTCATGTTCACATGGATTTAGGCTTAGTAATTAGGCCAACACTTGGCCCAATCTCAAATCCATTTAATAAATGGGCTTGGATTAGGTCAATGGGCTTTCTCAAAATTTTGAATTAATCTTAAGTCTAAAACCCTTTTGGGCCTAGGCCCAAACAACTTGGGCTATTAATCCAAGTCCAATTAGAAATAATATATATTATTAATTTTAATACCTTAATTAATATCTCATATTAATTAAGTATAAATTAATAATTAAACCTTTTACTTGAATTGGATTTCATGATATGCAAGAATTATTGCTTAAAGCATAAATCCAATTCCATTAATCTTAATTATTTGATTAAACACTTTAATTAATAACTAGATTAATATTGATGATGATTTGGTAAAATTCTTTTAGGTGTGACTTACTAAGTTCATATCTAATCGGTAATGAGAAGATAATATCAACACTTGATATTATTTGAAACTCCTTTCAAGTCTAAATATGAAAATCCTAATTATTCACATTTAGTTCTCACCCCTAGCATTGATATCACAACTACCCAATAAAAAATGAATGCATGTATTGATTCACATGAACCCTTTGGTCATAACTACCATACATTAAAATCCCTTCATTAGAAGATCCTGATATAGCCTCGAGTCATAGTCTAATCAAACTTTAATAATTACATCATATGACCTCATCTTAAGTATTAATTCTTGATAAACATGATGAATATTAGAAACACCTTTCTAGCGCTGAAACTTTTTTAGAATGTGTCATGTTTGTCCTGGCCAGGAACTTATTCATCAAGAATGAACTTAGATAGTGTAGGATTTTAACCTGGTTCACTCCAGGCAATGAATCTCATCTTGGTTGAACACTCCTCCTTACATTTAACCTACTAGAGCTACCACACGCCACATACCCATGTGTGATTAACACAGGTATATAAGCTGTAACAAACCCTAACCACTTAAATGTAGATGACCATGTCACCTCAGGTTAAAGGACTATATGCACCATTATGACATAGATTGCAATCGTTGACTATAAGTGACTATCCTCGCGATCACAAATCTAACGTCATGTTCGATCCACCCATCACATGAGTATCCACATATCTATTATAATCTTTCATATTAAGTAGCATGAGACTTACTACCTCCCACTATTAATATCATATACTAATTAAGAAGAATAAATAGAGGTGATAATTAAATTAATATTACCCAAATATTAACTTATTGATTATGAACATTTTATAATTTATGTACTAATAAATCTATCACCTGTATTATTAACTCTTGATAATAAATTTATTGAACATTGTGCTAATGGGTGAATATTCAATTAAATAAACACTTTAGATAAAAGAATATTCTTTATTGCCATTTGGGATTTTACAATGTAAAAATATGTGATTGGCCTCTAGGACATACTACCTATGTTAACATTATGTTTAATTAAGATATTGCGTGACAAAATGACTATAATACACAATGTGTGTTAGGTTATGTCAGATTATCGACCTTCATAGAACTTGCGTAGTTATAATGTCTTGTTAGAGGCTATTTATGAATGGTGGGCTAAAATGGGAAGTTTAGGCCCACTACCAACATTGTGTGAACCTACAGGGTCACACACTTAGAATAGTTCTAAAGCAGACTTAGGTTAATTAACATAATGATTATCTCTCTAAAAGAATAAATAAATAAATATGTGTATATATTTATATGTATTTATTTCCTTATTTATTTAAGGTAAGTGTAATCTTAAATAGGAATTAATTCTAATTTTTTTATTAGAATCAAAGTAGAAATAAAAGTTTAAACTTACCGAAACTGTTTTGGTAATTAAAGGGTTTGAAAAGCCTTAGATGAGATGCTTATAAATATGTCTCTTTCTCTAGGGTTTTGAAAGGCTTATTCTCCTCCTTCTTCTTTTACTTTTTTATAGAAAAAAAACCATATAAAGAGAAAATAAAAGTGAGACTTCAAAAGGTGTTATCACACCTATACTATTTCGGATACCCTATTCATGTGTATATTGATAGAAGGCATGAATTTATTTATGATGTCTTGATTCAACAAGATCTATATGAAAAGCTCGAGATAGAGTGTCACCAGAGTAAACCCCCTTTCATCCTTTTAACCTTCTTGCCTTGAAATCATTTTGGTGAGTTTTGAAATCTCTTTTAATCAATTTACTCAAATTACATGGATCCTATAAAAGGATTTTGTGATTAAAATTTTTAATTTTTACTACATTTTGCATCACGGAACCTAACATTATCTCCCAAATATTGGTGCACTCACTAAGTCTTTAATTGAAGCAAGCACTCAATTATGGCCTAGAAGAGTCATAGTAGACCACCTTTATAGAAATCAAGACTTTTCAACCATTAAAGAGTACAAGAGTTAGTTAAAAAGTGATAATGAAGTAAGTGGAAGTGGTGAAGGTAGCTCTAGGGGTTATGTTTAGCTTGAAGCTTTAGAAAACTTATTATTTAGGACACAAGCTTTTATTGTATGAAGTATCCTTTATGAAAAGAAATGAAATGAATGTAATTTAGCTTTTGAAAAGAAGAGTATAAAAAGAAAAATAAATTTTAAACCATGTTTATTGCTTGTAAAATAAACATCATAGTTTCACTTACACATTCAAATGCATAAGCTAATGATAATAATGCATACATCCAAGCATTATCAACTTAACGCTACTCATTCTTAACCACATAAAAGGGATAGAATTGCTCCAAGATCAATTCAATTGGCAATAAGAATTTCTAACGATGTTAACTAGCTTTTTCGAGTTTTCTAGCCAACGTAACTGTCAAATTTCCCTTACTTTTGCTTAAGACACCCTTTTTAGGTTTCAATCTTAGCGGGAATTATTCTTATTTTTTCTTTTTTCCCTAATTTTTGTAAGTTGCCCTTTTTGGGTATTCGACTTAGCGGGAACCTCTAACTTTTGCCTAAGCCTTTCAAGTTTTCAACTTAGCGAGGATTTTTGTTTTTTATTCACTTTTTATTTAGTTATTTGGTTGGAGACTAGGCACATTACTTTTTTAATCTATATAGATTTATAGGTTCTGAGAATTCATTTCCCTCAAGATCAAACAACTTGATTGCACTTTTTAGAAGTATTATCTTTAAAAGATAAGGACTTTCCTAACTTGGCTTAAACTTCCTTCTAGGATCAAAATTGATCTTGCTTATTTTAAAACTAAATCACCCTCCTGAATCTTGCTGATTTTGACTTTTTTGTTAAAAGCTTTAGTGATTCTTCTATGATAAAGTTGCATGTTGAATGCTGCTCTAAGTCTTTTCTCATCTAATAGTGTCAAATCGTCATATCTAGATCTGGCCCATTTTGCTTCTAGAATTTTTACTTCTAACATTATTCTCATGATTGTAACTTAACTTTTATCAGTAACACTACTTTCATACTATATACTAAAGAATAAGGTGTTGCACCCATAGCTATTCTAGTTGTAGTTATATACCCCCATAAAGCATATGGCAACTGATTTGACTAATCTCAGCAAGTTTTGACTATTTTACTGAGAATTAGTTTTATGCTTTTATTAACTGCTTCAACTACAATGTTTGCTTAAGGTTAGTACAAGGATTATATGATGTTCAACCCTATACCTTTGCCATAAATACCTCACTTTTAGCTTGAAACTGCACACCATTATCAGTTATAATGCGATGAGGCACACCATACCTACAAATCAAGTTCTTCTTAATGAAGCCATCTACTTTGCCCCCAGCTGTTTGAAGGACTTAGCTTCTACCTATTTTAATAAATAATAGATTGTAATAACTATAAACTCATTCCTATTTGAATCTGGTGGAGCAATCTTTTCCATTATGTCTATTCCTCATGCTAAGAATGGCCACAAAGTAGTACGAGTCTTGAGCATTGAAGGTGGAATTTAAGAAACATTTCCATGCAATTGGCATTCATAGCAACTTCTGACAAACTAGGTATAATCATGCTCCATTGTTTGCCAATATTATCTATGTCTCATAATTTTTCTTACTAACTCTTTACCATTCATGTGAGGTCCACACACCCTGAATGCACATCTTGCATAATCTGTTTTGCTTCTTTTTTTGAAACACATATGAGTCTCTATTGAATTGCTTGCCCATTTATTATTTTGTAGGATTGCTCAACTGGTAACTTGCTATCCTAGATACATATGCCAACTTACACCTTGTTTGGATAGGGTGAGGTGGTGATTCTTTAAGGAAGAGTAAGGATGGGAAAGGTAAGTAAAGGTAAGAGAAGGGAATATGTATTAGTTAACTTTTGTTTGGGAAGAAGTGAGATGAGGTAAGGGTTACATTATATTCTTTTGTTTGGGAAAAAGATTAGAGAATAGGGATTATGTATTTAAAAGACAAAAATACCCCCAGTTTTGTAAAATAGTATTTATTTTAATAATAATAATAATAATAATAATAATAATAAATATACTTTCTTTTTTTGCTAAATATTCTGAATGCTACTGTGAGCATGTCTATGCTAATGGTATTTCTTGCTCTCATATTTATTCTAGCTTTTGGAATGATTCAAGCAGGCATTGTCATAACTAGTTGGCTTGGACTTTGAAATTTTAAGCATGTTTGTTTGAATCTGTTTCCAAGCAGCTCTTGCTTTCTCCTGTTTGAGATCCTTAAAATTGTAAATGTGTCTTGATTGTGATTGCCCCTCTTTTTTTTTGGGAATTTTCTGCTCATTTTGTTATATGGCATATAGGTTTAAATTGGATGACAAGTGGGTAACTAAAGAAAATATGAGAAGCGCGCAAGAGGAGCAGTATGGTGGTGAGGAAGAGGTATCCTTTCTGGCGTTACATTTTAGTCTTTACTTGATTTCATATTTATTTCAATTGAGCTTTTATATTCCTTCAGTTTTTGGAAGCAGTTACCACAGGCAAATCCCGGCTTCAACAACTCTCCATTTAAGTTTACAAAATATTCAAATGCTTATATGCTTGTGTATATCCTGGAAAGTGACAAGGATAAGATAATTTGGAATGTGGATGAGAAGGATATTGCAGAACACCTGAGGCTGAGATGTGCATACTAAATTTTTACCCATTTGTAATTTAGACGTTTTCTTTTCTGACAATCTTTTTTTTTTGTGCAGTCAAATATCTTATTCCAGATACAGTTAAAGAAAGAACAAAAAGAAAACGAACAAAAGAGAGATGAAAAAGCTGAGGCTCACTTGTATACTATCATAAAGGTAGCAACTTCCCAAATTTTATTTTCTCCAGTTTTAGACAACCCCCTGGCATGATATGTATGTGTGTGTGTGTGTGTCCATGGAGAGAGAGAGCACATGCATTCAGGTGCATTTGTGAACCATTATCGTCTGTTAATAAAATTCTGATTTCACCAATGGAAAATCAGTCCATGATTTAGTTCTTTTGTGCTTTTAGGTTGCTCGTAGTGAGGATCTATTGGAACAGATTGGGAAGGATATTTATTTTGATCTTGTAGATCATGATAAAGTTTGTAGTTTTTGCATGCAGAAACAGATGCCCTTTAATATTTTCAAGGTAATTTCTATTTTTTTATCCCTTTTTGAGGTCTTTTTCCCTTTGAGCATACAAATTGGATATGGCTACCTTTTTGTTTTTTGATCAAGCTGTTTGGTTCATCGAGAACTGCTAAACCAATGTTTGTGGCTTACTTACATATCCCAAATCCTGAGTGGGAAGATTTTGCAATGCACTTTAGAATTGCAATAAGGCAATAACTTGTGGGTTTAGCTGATGTCCATCAGATAAGAGGACTAACAAAATCCTGTAATTTGATTCCTTTGTGTCATATGTGCAGCCAATATTGGATATTACTTATTGGTTTGTGGCAATTCCAAATCAAACACATTAAATATTTTTATCATATGTAATTGTTGGAGAATATATCCCACATTGGAAAAGTGCAAAGCAATAAAGGACTTATAAATGGTGTAGATCGGACCTTAACACAAACCAATTGGTTTCGTATTATATGGGCTCAATTCCATTTATAAGTCCACATGTGGGTGTGTGGGCTAACACTCTTGAGGCTTGTGGATTTATTGACATAATATTCTCGAGGCCCATGGACTTGTTAACATGGTATCAAAGCAGTGAAGGGGGTTGTGTTTGAGACCTGGAGTACTTGAAGGGGAGTATTGGAGAATATATCCCACATTGGAAAAGTGCAAAACAATAAAAGACTTATAAGTGGTGTAAATTGAACTTCAACACAAATCAATTGGTTTTGTATTATATAGTCTCAACCTCATTTATAAGTTCATATGTGCGCGTGGACCAACACTCTCGAGGTCTATGGTGGACTTGTTGACATGGTATTCTCGAGGCCTGTGTAATGACATGCAAATAATCTATATTCTCATGGCTTCCATCTTGAGAGAAGTCATTTATTACAATTTGCTGAAAAATAGGGCACCTTTTAGGTTCATATAGTGTAAGCATGCATTAGAAGAATACTATTTTAATGGAACATGATAGTTCTTGGCTCTAATGCTATGTTATAACCTTTAACCTAAAAGTTTAAAATAGCAAGTGCCATGTGCAGTGGCTTTTCCATTTGCTTGGAACAAAATGTGCTTACGATTATAAATCTAATAGTTCTTGGGCATTCAAAGCCAATCACTCAACCAACTTAGGATTATAAATCTAATTCCTGTCACCATCCTACTCTTACACCTGTTTGATTGGAACAAAGTGTGTTTTTATCTCATTCTAATTGGTAGTTTGATGAGTATGAATGACATACATTAAATACCAGCTTAAAAATTTGGCAAAATCAAGAAAACATTACTTGACTTTTAGCATTTTTTAGGTGGCTGTATGCGTTTTCTATTTTTATTTTGTTAAAGAACTTGTGACTTTGATACCATTTTTGGTTAATGCCATTAGGATTATACATGTTAGTTATGTGTTATGGAATTTTGATAGCTTTTGATTGCTATTTGGCAGCACCTGCATAGGTAGCCTGATAATGTCATATGGTAGCCTTCTTGTCACAAAAGTCAATAACGAAATAAAATCTCACATGTACAGTAATTCTCCTTTCTAGTCATATGGTGTAATTGTATGCAGACATTTAAAATTGGTTTTAATTAATGAGTTACTACTGTTGAGAGTAAGCCTTTGTGCAATGATAATGTTACTCTTTTGTGACAAGATGGTCACAATAGTCAGCTGTCTTTTTGACTTCTGCAAAGAGGGAGCCTCGTGCAATGGGTTGCTCTTTGTAATGGCTTATTTTTATGTAACAGGTACAAAGAAAATACAATCTTAATGTTCTTAGTGTACATAAATGACACCAAACATGGTAAAATGACAGAAAGCTAAAACTTACAGTACAAAGTAAAAAAGCTCTATGGTATTTTTTAAAACTTTTAGGTATTAACATTTTTACATGTAGATTTTATAGACATCTTGCTAGATCTTTGTCATAATGGTATTTCACTATAAAGTTCTTTGCAGGAAGAGTTTATAACTTTTTGCTATAACATTTTTACATGCAGATTTTATAGACATCTTGCTAGGTCTTTGTTATAATGGTATTTGATTGTTAAGTTCTTTGCAGGAAGAAGTTGCCAGAGAGTTTGGTATACCAGTTCAATTTCAACGTTTTTGGTTGTGGGCAGAGCGCCAAAATCATACATATCGTCCAAATCGACCATTGACTCCTCAGGAGGAAGCAAAATCTGTGAGTACATATTTATATTTAGTCCTTTTGGCAGGGTATCTTGTGAGGTACAACATTTTATTATACACTTAGATTTCTGCAGTTCATAAACGTTTGTGCGGTTACTTTTTGATCCTTCAAATATGCATGTATATATATACTTTATGATAAAGTGTGAAGTCAAAGTCGCTATGCATAATCACTTGGTTGACATGGTAATATTTCAATATATATTTAAGTTACAGAATGTACATCTGATTGATTTGACATGAGTGAGCAGTTAGCGTGATCCAGCAATGTAGTAGATCCATGTTGTAGTTGTGACTAAGCCCATCTGGAGGGAAGACACCATGAGTGATTATTCTGCTTAAATTAGTAATATTACATGTTGCAAGGTGGTTTAGCAATTTTCTATTTTAACCATGAAGGACTGCATCCTCTACAGCCGTGCTTGCTTTTTGCCTGATCCTTAAATATTTGGGTTTGTGAACCACCTGTTATCCATTTTAACCGTTTATTTCTGGTATTTAAAAAAAAAAAAAAATCCATTTTAACTGTGGTGCTGTGGTATCAGGGTGTTGTGGCCAAAGTTACCATGAATCTTTCCAAATGAGATAGCTAAATACAAAGTAGTGTTTAACTAAAAGTATTACTGGTATTCTCGTGTATAACACACTTGGGCACTTTGCTTTCGTTCATGTCTGCCCTAGTCATCCATGCAAAGCTGGTTATGCATATGTACATTTACATGTGTTTATCTGTTATTTCTTCTGTTCGACTCTGATGCCATTATGAGAAGTGGTGTACTTCCCATTCAGTATTTCTCACATAACTGATAAATCCTTCTGGTGGCATTCCTTGAAGAGAAAAAGTTTGGTTATGTGATGATGGAACTAAAAATAAATTCTTATGTTCACATATTCGATGAATTGCTTTCCAAGGACTGTTTATATGCGGGGAAAAGAAAAAATCTTTCTCGTGCCCCTTATGAGTCTAAGCATAACTCATTAGATTTTTTATGTGATTTGTTACATCACATGTATGTATTGATTGTTGAGTGTCTTTGGCTTCTAAGATTTGTACATACCCATTTTTGTTGTTTGTAACAATAAAGCTGTTGCAGGTTGGACAACTGAGAGAGGTTTCTAATAAAGCAAATAATGCTGAGCTAAAGCTGTTTCTGGAAGTAGAGCTTGGACAAGTACTGTTATTATCTTATATCATCTTTTTTTCTTTCCTTCTAATTTTTGGACAAATGCCAATGGATTTTATTCGGTCTATTGGTTAACCAGGATTTGATGCCCATCCGTGCACTTAAGAAGACCGAAGCGGATATTCTCCTCTTCTTCAAACTTTATGACCCATTCAAAGAGGAGCTGCAGTAATTATAACAACCTGGTTATTTTTTTTGGCTTGTGTAAAAAATATGGTTAGCTAGGCTCATCTTTTCTGATGACAGGTTGTTGGGAGGCTTTCTGTAATGGGGGCTGGTAAGCCAATGGAAATATTGACAAAGCTTAATGAAATGGCTGGCTTTGCTTCTAATCAAGAGATTGAACTTTATGAGGTCTGCAATCCAGATGTACTTTATATAGCTGCATCAACTAGTTTGACAAGTTTTTGTACATTTAATATCTTGCTATTGCTATTGGGTACAGGAAGTAAAATTTGAACCTTATGTTATGTGCCATCACATTGACAAGAAGCTAACATTTCGTGCTAGTGAGGTATGTAAAATCATTTTTGTTGCAATTTTATTTTAGTTGGTGTTGCAGTTGCCTTTTCTTATCTTTGTTTTTGTTTGCATTGGTGTATATGCAGCTTGTAGATGGAGATATCATTTGCTTTCAGAGATCTCAAGTTGGAAGTGAAATATGTCGTTACCCTGATGTACCTTCATTTCTTGAATATGTACATAACCATCAGGTATACCATGAAGCAATCCAATGAGGACTAAAATCTTTTATGTATTTTCCTGTATTAGTTGCTATTCCCAAAGTTTGCGTTGCTGTATATTTATGGTTGGTAGTTCTCATCCTTCTTGTTGCCAAGATTGCATTCAACCTGATTTTAGAATAATTGATACTTGTATGAAATGTATCAAAACAATAACAATTTCATTTATGTGCCACTGCAAGTTTTCAGGACATTCCACTTTCCTCAAGTCTATTCTTCAATGATCCACTGTTGATGTGCTGACTACATAAGAAATTCCAACATCATATTTGAAGAGTTTTGCTGGATGTTTTCTGTACTTAATGCTGGCTTAAATTTTTCTATTTTTTTGATTTGTAGGCTGTTCGCTTTCGATCTTTGGAGAAACCAAAAGAGGATGAATTTTGTGTTGAGCTGTAAGTTTGTTATATTTTATGTTTTTATGGCTCACAATTGATTGATTACCCAAAATTTTGTAATCTGTTTGTTTGAATTCTGTCCAATAAAACTTAAGATCAAAGCTTCACAATTATGATGATGTTGTTGAAAGAGTAGCTCGTCATCTTGGCTTGGATGACCCATCAAAAATTAGGCTTACTTCTTGTAACTGTTATTCTCAACAACCTAAATCCCAACCTATTGAGTACCGAGGAGTGGATCATTTGTCTGACATGCTGGTTCACTATAACCAGGTATGCCACAGAAGTTTGGATCTCTGCTTGTTACTGTTTATTTGTTTTCTGATCTGATGACTGGAATAAAACTAGTTTCTTTTGTTGATCAACAGACATCTGACATCCTATACTATGAAGTTCTTGATATCCCACTGCCAGAACTACAAGGCTTGAAAACCTTGAAGGTTGCTTTTCATCATGCCACTAAGGATGAGGTTAGTGTAGTGGATTGTAACTGGTTTTTGAATTGTCATGTTATTTATGTTTGAAGTTCTCTTGATTCATTGAATTACTATAATCCTCTCAGGTGGCGATTCATACTATTAGATTGCCAAAACAGAGCACTGTAGGTGATGTTATTAATGACCTTAAGACTAAGGTAATTGTTGTCTTTTGTAACTTTGTGGTTCTCTTCATTTCTTTTCGTGCCTAATTTAATGAGCAATTTCTGTAACTTCTTGATATAGCTAATCTTGTTTTTCAGTATGAACTAATGGTTCCAGGAAATTGCATTATTTTTTTTTCTTCTGATTCTGAAGTGCTTTCTACAACTGCTTCTTTAGTTTTGTAATCACACATGCCTTAATTTGGAACAGGTTGAGTTGTCTCACCATAGTGCTGAACTTAGGTTGCTTGAGGTTTTCTACCTCAAGATTTACGAGGTATGACATAGCTTCCCAATAAACCTGTTCCTTTTTTAAATAAAATAAACTCTGTTCAGAATAATCCTTTTTTTTGTTCGCTATTGAAATCTGACTACGTTTTGCATTTATGCTCTAAATGGCATGCTTTAATCTAAAATGATCCATTTAATGAAACCATGAAAAAGTTTTGGAATTGTAGGCAAATGTCATTGAATGTTTTTTCCTTTATAGTTTGAGCCAATGGGCAGCAAAGGTGGATTTGGATTATGCTACTAATACATGTTTTTTGTGAAATTAACATTTGCTTAGTTCATTGGTTAGTCAAAATAGGATATAAAAAAAATATCTCTATGATATGCCGTATTAGTTGGTTAATCCTTTTTTCCGCCTCCTTAATTGCAAGTCTTTCAAATATTGTATTCTAGTATGATCTGTTTTGGCTATTTTTCTTAGTCTTATATTTATTTTAGCATTATGGACGGTAAGGGGGATCTGATTATGCATAACTAGATGAACAATAATATATCTCTTCATTATCACATTGAATATAACATTATTGTTTAACATGCCCCTTGCAAACAATTTAAAAGGTTAGAAGAGATCACAGGAAATATTTAGAATCGTTAATGAATGTTTCATTGCATGAAATGATAATACTTTGTTAAGTCCACCTCATTTAACACATCAGGCAATGTGCCTTTAGTAAAAGCAAGCATTCAGCACTTCTTTGAAGCCTGGACAGCTGAAGTTGATCCTGGACAATTCAATCATATTTAGTTGGTGTCACAAGCCTTTTAATATTATCCTGCTTGTACCTCTTATCTTATTTCTAATTTTCTACCCATTTGTTCTATTTTTTATTGCATTAATCTTGTTCCCCTCATATTATTTTCCCCTTTTTTTCTGCATCTAATTGCTTCTCATTTATGTGTTCTTTTATCTTTTATTTATTTCTTATCTCCATTCATTTTGTTATGTTTTACTCTATTCATAGTCACCTTAAAATTTTAGTTACTTTTTTCTTTTTTTATTCCCTTCCTTGATGTATTTTTTTAATTTAATTTTATTAATTATGTTAGAGAATCCAAATTGCTCGTATATGGCGTGTGATAAGGGCCCAAAGCCAACAACAAATGGCTATTTCTAGTCATTTTAGTAATGATTGGGTCCAAGCCTAATAATGTCCACCATATTGATATGATATCCTACTAATGGGTTATGCACTCTACCCATTTTATTAGCCATTTTCAAAATTTAACAAATTGTTGTGAAATAAAGATTGAATTACTTATTTTGTTATAGAACTAAACTTGAATTTAGTAGTATTTAACTAGAAGAAAAATATTTTATAGTAGAATGATTTTGAGAGAATTTAGAAAGAGTTTGGAGAGAATTTAGAGAACTATAATATTGAAAGAATTTGGAGAGTAATCTATCTTTTCTTCTTCTTAATCTTCTTATTAATGAATTTCAATCCCTTTATATAGAGATTTTATTTTCACTATTTGAGTACTATTCTCTCACAAGCAATATATTGTTCATTCACAAGCAATATATTGTTCATTCACATTCATAATACTCCCCCTTGAATAACAATATTTTGCAACTGCCTCGTTAAAACCTTGCTAAATAAAACCCAGTGGGAAAAACTTTAGCTTAAGGAAAAAGAGTACAGTGCATGATATTCTCCCCCTCAAGTTGATATGTATAATCTTCCTTCACATAGTATGTAGATGTCGCATTCCAATATCGTGAACGTGCTTTTTAAAGATTGCAGTTGGAAGTGCCTTTGTGAAAAGATCAGCTGAATTCTGACTAGACTGAATATACTTGATATCTATATAATTGTCTTTTATTAGCTCTTGAGTGTATGAAAAGAATCTTGGAGGTATATGTTTGGTTCTATCACTTTTGATATATCCTTCCCTTAACTGTGCAATGCATGCTGCATTATCTTCATATAAAATTGTTGGACTTTTGTTGACTGGAAAACCACAAGATTCTTCAATATGATGTGTCATTGATCTAAGCCACACACACTCTCTACTTGCTTCATGTAGTGCAATAATTTCAGAATGATTTGAGGAAGTAGTGACAAGCGTTTGTTTCTGGGAACGCCAAGAAATTGCAGTTCCATTATTTGTGAACACATAGCCTGTTTGAGATTTCGCTTTATGAGGATCAGATAAATGTCCTGCATCTGCATAACCAATCAATTCTTGTTTTGAATTGTTAGAATAAAATAAACCCAAATCAACATTTCCTCGAAGGTATCGAAGTATATGTTTGACCCCTTTCCAATGCCTTTTTGTTGGAGCTGAACTGAACCTCGCCAATAAATTAACTGCAAAAGAAATGTCAGGTCTAGTAAAATTAGCAAGATACATTAGAGCTCCAATGGCACTGAGATATGGAAATTCAGGACCAAGAATTTCTTCATTTTCTTCACAGGGTCGAAATGGATCAGTTTCAATATTGAGTGATCTAACGACCATTGGAGTACTTAAAGGATTTGCTTTATCCATATTAAAGCGTTTCAAGATCTTTTCTGTGTAATTTGATTGATGCACAAATATCCCATTGTGCATTTGCTCAATTTGTAAACCAAGGCAATACTTGGTTTTTCCAAGATCTTTCATTTCAAATTCTTCCTTTAGGTATACTGTTGCTTCATGGATCTCATTTTCTGTTCCAATGATATTCAAATCATCAACATATACAGCTATAATCACAAATCCGGATATTGTTTTCTTAATAAAAATGCATGGGCAAATAATATTACTCACATATCCTTTATTAATCAAATAATCGCTTAAACGATTATACCACATGCGCCCAGACTGTTTTAACCCATATAAAGATCTCTGGAGCTTGATCGAATACATTTCTTTGGGTTTTGTACTTAATGCTTCAGGCATTTTAAATCCTTCAGGGATTTTCATATAAATGTCACTATCAAGTGATCCATACAAATAAGCAGTCACAACATCCATAAGACGCATTTCTAATTTCTTAGAAACTACTAGGCTAATCAGATACCTGAACGTAATTGCATCCATAACAGGAGAATACGTTTCATCATAATCAATTCCTGGCCTTTGTGAAAAACCTTGAGCTACAAGTCTAGCTTTGTACCTTATTATTTCATTTTTCTCATTTCTCTTTCGTACAAAGACCCACTTGTATCCTACAGGTTTCACATTTTTAGGCATAGGAATAATTGGCCCAAAAACATTTCGTTTGTTTAGTGAGTCCAATTCAGCCTGCATAGCATCTTTCCATTTTATCCAATCATGCCTATTTTGACATTCCATGACTGATTTTGGTTCAGGATCATCTTTGTCATTTATGATTTCACATGCAACAGTATATGACAATGTTTCATGACTTTCTTTATTTTCTATTTCTTCAGGGATATTTTCCTCGCTATCAATATGATTATCTACTCCCTTTCTCTTTCGAGGATTTTTATCCTTAGAACCAATTGGTCTTCCACGCTTCTGGCGTGTTTTAGACTCATGAGTGTCTTTATTCTCAGATTTTATTTCTGGAATTTCAATACGAGCAGGAGCATTGGCTGCTGGTATATATGATTTAGTCACTCTTTTTGTATCAGTAAATGCATCTGGCAATTGATTTGCAATTGCTTGTAAGTGCACAATCTTTTGCACTTCTAATTCACATTGTTTTGTGTGAGGATCCAGATGCAATAATGATGGTTCATTCCATGAAATATCCCTTTTCACTTCTTTCTCCCCTTTTCCTAATGTTGGGAAAACAACCTCATTAAATTGGCAATCAGCAAAACGTGCTGTAAAAACATCACCAGTTAGAGGTTCAAGATATCTAATAATCGAGGGTGTTTCAAACCCAACATAAATTCCCAATCTTCGTTGAGGACCCATTTTTGTGCGCTGAGGTGGCGCAATGGGTACATATACTGCACAACCAAAAATTTTGAGATGGGAAATATTTGGCTCTTGACCAAATGCCAATTGTAGTGGGGAGTATTTATGATATGCACTAGGTCTGATGCGAATTAATGAAGCAGCATGTAGGATTGCATGTCCCCAAACTGAAATGGGAAGCTTTGTTCTCATTATTAATGGTCTAGCAATAAACTGAAGTCGTTTAATCAATGATTCAGCTAAACCATTTTGAGTATGTACATGGGCAACGGGATGCTCAACAATGATCCCAGTAGACATACAATAATCATTGAATGCTTGAGATGTAAATTCACCAGCATTATCAAGTCTTACCCTCTTGATTGTATAATCAGGGAATTGTGCTCGTAATTTAATAATTTCAGCAAGCAACCTTGCAAATGCAACATTACGAGTTGACAATAGACAAACATGTGACCATCTACTAGATGCATCAATTAATACCATAAAATATCTGAATGGTCCACATGGTGGGTGAATTGGCCCACATATATCACCTTGAATTCTTTCAAGAAACATAGGTGATTCATTTTGAATTTTAGATGGTGAAGGTCTCAAGATTAATTTTCCAAGAGAACAAGCTGTACATGGCATTTCATTTGATTGAGGAATTCTTTGCCCCTTCAAGGGATGCCCATGTGAATTCTCAATTATCCTTCGCATCATTACTGATCCAGGATGACCTAATCTGTCATGCCATAAATTTATTATTGAAGGATCATAAGATTTTTCTTTTACTGCCATATTTGATTCAATTACATGTATATGCATGTAATGCAATCCAGTAGGGAGTTTTGGCAGTCTTTCCAATACTTGCATTTTTCCTGATTCATAGGAAACTATATTTAAATATTTGTTACCATTTATAGTAATAGATTGGGTATCACACCCATTTCGATATATGTCATCAAAACTCAACAAATTTCTTGTTGATTTTGGTGAAAACAAAGCTTCATCAATTATAAACTTTGTTCCATTTGGTAACATAAATTTAGCTTTGCCAATTCCTTCAATCAGATCTACAGGACCTGATATTGTTTTTACAACTGCCTTTGTGGGCTTTATTTCAGAGAAATAATCTCTATTTTTCAAGATAGTATGTGTAGTACCACTATCTGGTATGCAGAGATCTCCAATATTGTCTTTATGTTGAGTACAATCCATATTAAACTTCAAAATAGATAAACACAAAATTAATCAATTAAGGTAAAAACATAAAATAATTATAAAATAGGACATTTTATTTAATTTAAAAATAACATACATAACAATAACATATTCTTCAGAATCAAATAAGTAATAACAATATACTTAAAATTATAGATGTCTCAATTTCCATTGTCAGTAAAATCATCAGTAAAATCAGAAACATCTAAATGAGTTGTATCATTAACATGAGTATGATGCTCATTGAAGTTTATTTCCTTTTCTTTGCCTTTCAATGATGCCTTATAAAGTTGGCAAAGATGTGGTGGTGTTCGACAAATTCGTGACCAGTGTCCTTTACTACCACATCTGAAACACACAGTTTCAGACTTATATTGAGGCCTTTCTTGAACACCACTGATGACTGATTTTAACTTCTTTTGAGGTTGAGTCTGAGTTTGTTGTGGAGTATTACTATATTTATTTCCATGACCATGGCCAAAGAATTGACCTCTTCCACGTCCACGACCTCTACCTCTCCCACGTCCACGGCTATTATAATTTTTATATCTGGAATAATTTGTAGCATTTGCTTCTGGAAATGCTATTGAGCCAGTGGGACGGGACTGATGATTTTTCATCAAGAGTTCATTATTTTTCTCAGCTACCAGTAGGCATGAAATTAGTTCAGAATATTTTTTAAATCTTTGCATCCTGTATTGTTGTTGCAGTGTAACATTTGATGCATGAAATGTGGAGTAAGTTTTCTCCAGCATATCCTCATCTGTGACTGTTTGTCCACAGAATTTTAATTGTGATACTATTCTGAACATTGCAGAATTATAGTCACTCACTTTTTTGAAATCTTGAAAGCGTAAAGCTCTCCATTCATCAGTGACTACTGGTAGTATTACATCTCTTTGATGATCATATCTGTCTTTTAGATCCTTCCAAAGAACACTTGGATCTTTGACAGTCAAATATTCACATTTTAATCCTTCATCAAGATGACGACGGAGAAAAATTATAGACTTGGCCTTATCTTGCAATGAGGTGTTATTATTTTCTTTTATGGTATCAATTAACCCCATTGATTGAAGATGCATTTCTACATCTAGAATCCAAGACATATAATTTTTTCCCGTGATGTCAAGAGCAACGAACTCAAGCTTTCCTAGATTTGTCATTATGATAACTAATAAAAAAAATATAACTCAATTAGAATTCATAAATTTGATGACTACTAAAAAAAATCAAACATGATCAGAATTTACTAATTAATTATATCATGAATGAATATTGCAAGAAATAATAGTGGTACAAAAAATGATACAATAATACTTGAAATTATATCAAATAGAAAATCATCTTCTATATTAATTATTCCTAAAACAATTATAATAGTCATGATCAAAACACAAATATAAATATACCAAATCATGTTTACAATTTAGAGTAAAGAGAGAAAGAGAAAATGTATGAATTTGTGTGAATGAATAACATTTATAGCTCATCTATTTATAATGAAAAATATAGCCGTTTATTACCGTTATATTACCGTTGGTAATAAAAATATAGCCGTTAGAATTTTTTTTTTTTTTTTAATATAATATATTGAGAAATAAATTGTATAAAGTAAAATCAATAAATAATGTTGATATGATTATTTATAGCAAGTGAATTAACATAACGATATGTATAAATATGGGGCAAAATCGTCCATTAATATAAAATGGGATATAGCCTTCCATTAACATAAATAATAAAAAAAATAAATGTACATAAATATAAATTGGTAGGAGGCATAGCCATCCATAAGGTTAGAACCATTTCTAGCAATATTTGCATCAATGGTGTAGTTAGTAAAACAAAATAAAAATAACAATTAATATAAAGTTAGATTGAAGAAATAAATATAAATATATAAATTAGTAGGAGGCATAGCCATCCATGATAATATATAATCAACTAATATATTCATAAATATTAAATATTAAGAAATATGTACCTTATTATTTTGATCGAGAGCTCCTCGTGCTGATAACGTGTTGTGAAATAAAGATTGAATTACTTATTTTGTTATAGAACTAAACTTGAATTTAGTAGTATTTAACTAGAAGAAAAATATTTTATAGTAGAATGATTTTGAGAGAATTTAGAAAGAGTTTGGAGAGAATTTAGAGAACTATAATATTGAAAGAATTTGGAGAGTAATCTATCTTTTCTTCTTCTTAATCTTCTTATTAATGAATTTCAATCCCTTTATATAGAGATTTTATTTTCACTATTTGAGTACTATTCTCTCACAAGCAATATATTGTTCATTCACAAGCAATATATTGTTCATTCACATTCATAATACAAATTAAATTATTCAAAAATTTGTGATACAGAAATCAGCAAATCAAACAATTATTTTGCATTTTGTGTTTAGGCAGACGGATATGTAGATACGGGAAAACGCAGATATGGATACTGAGTAACTTATTTTTTAAAAATATGGGATACGTGGGGGAAATATGTAAATATTAAAAATATAGGGGTATATATATATATATATTAACAATATAGGGATATATATATAAGTATTAAAATATAATTTTTTGTAATTTTTGATTTTGTGTTGACATAGTTAAAAATTACACATCTAAAGAAATATTATTAATATTATAATTATTTTCAAAAATATTATAATTATAATAAAAAAAATATTTAGGGTCATTAATTGGTAAAAATAAATAAACTAGTAAAAAGACTAAAAGAAAAGGTATAAAATTAAAAAGACAAACTAGACATGATATGAGCATCAATTTATTTAACTATTAATAAAAAGCAAAACAGCACGTGCATCAATTTATTTATATGTTTTAGTAATCAACAAAGCAAACAAACCCAGATAAAAAAGAAAACCCACCCTTCGTTGATCAAAGAAGAAAGCCCAGCCACCCAAAATAAAAAACCTTCTGCGTAATAAAAAAAAAGGAAAAAAACCAACCCTTCCACCTCTAATCCAAAATCATATTGCAACAATTAGCCAAATAAAGCCATCACAATCAAAGAAAGATGAAGAACAATAAGCCAGCAACATAGAAAGATGGAGATCATGCAGGATTCCTTTTCAAATTAGGAATCATTTTGCTTTTTAATTTGGGTATTTTCCCAATTTAATTTGAATTATGTTTTCTTTTTTATGTTGATTTGGGTTTCTTTTTCTTCTTTTGGATCAATTTTTATTGGTTTGAGAATTTTTGTTGATTTGGGGTTAATTTTCTTCTCCTTCCCAAAATTCTTTCCGGATGAACTAAGGAAACGCGTTTCCTATTTTTTGAAAATTATGGAAATGGCCCCGATACGTATGAGGGCCGTTTCTCATTGTTTCCAACACGGAAACGTATCCGATGCGGGGAAACGCCGGCTTCCTCATGTTTCCGTGCAATGTAGTGTATAGTTAATGGGATCTTATTAGTGGTTTATCCATGGATTTGGTGTTTTGTCAATACTTATTATGAAGTGTTAGTAATGAATTTACAAATAGAATGAATATGATGCATAATAAATTACTGTTTCATTAAATAATTTGATGGTTGGTATTGAGTTATTGACCTAATCCTAAAGAGGGGATACGGTTACTTTACTTAGGATCGATCATGTTTATTTATCTGAATCACTAATTAAAGGTTTAAATTTTTGTAGGCAATCTTATTTCTGATCTATTTATTCTTAGGGTTGGTGTCATATTAGGAAGATTTTTGCTCAGTTTGGTGTTTGATTTATAGTTATACATCTATTTAATTTCTGAATTTTTTTTTGTGGGTATGCTGTTGTGCTCAGTGGAAGTTTGCATTTTTGTCCCTGGGACGTCCTGAGTACCTTCAAGACTCTGACATTGTATTCAGTCGGTTTCAGGTGTGTGTGCCTCTCTCTCTGTGACACAATAGAAAATAGTTCTCGTCTGCCAGTCAGTTTCATGGCTTTTTGACAATTTTATTTATTTGTTTATCATTTTTTTCAGAGAATGGATGTCTATGGTGCTTGGGAGCAGTATCTTGGACTAGAGCACTCTGACAATGCTCCGAAAAGGACATGTGCAGCTAATCAGGTAATATAATTTTCTTGGAAGTAATATGGTGCCATGATTGTCAAGTGCACCATGATAATGATCCAGGGAACAATTGTTTCATGATTGTCAAGATAATTTGTAATGTGGATGAGAAGGACATTGCAGAACTCCTGAGTGTGAGATGTGCGTACTAAATTTTTACCCATTTGTAAGTTAGATGTTTTCTTGTCTGACAATCTTTTTTTATGTGCAATCAAATATTATTCCAGATATGTTTAAAGAAAGAACAAGAAGAAAAGGAACAAAAGAGAGGAAAAAGCTGAGGCTCACTTGTATACTATCATAAAGGTAGCAACTTTCCAAATTTTATTTTCTCCAGTTTTCCACAACCCCCTGGCATTATATATGTGTGTGTGTGTATGTCTATGGGGAGAGAGAGAGAGAGTCAGGTGCATTTGTGAACCATTATCGTCTGTTAATGAAATTCTGATTTGACCAATGGAAAATCAGTCTGTGATTTAGTTCTTTTGTGCTTTAATTCTTTTAAATCGTTTTCTGCTAACCATTCAATTATTTCGCGTAGAAACCCAAGACTTGGTACTCCATTGATGATGAGGATTTGTCTCTTGATCTGAGTTTCTTTGACACTCCTTCAGTAGCCGAGACAAGTTCACCACCTGATCAAGAACAAATCAACAAGGCTAAGGAATCGCTGAAATCAATCCTTAGCCTAGAAATTAGTGGATTGCGGGAAACTCAGAGATCCACCTTGCTCAGTGATCTTAGTATTTTAGAGCAGAGTTCCAAGTCAGCAGCTATTTCTGCTTTGAGAGACCAGGCTATATGGAGCTTCTCCCACCTTGATGATTCTAGTGCTACTCAACTGGATGCCTCTAAGCAATTGAGCCTCTTCCACCAACAAAAGGAAGATTTCTTAGCTGAGCAAGCCAAGGTGAAGCAGATGAAGATAATAGAATCCGAGGCCAAGGCATCCTTTGATCAAAAGGATAAGGAGATGGCAGATTTAGAGTCCAAGCTTCAGATTCTGAAGGCTGAGAGAGAAGAGCTACTTCAGCAAAATGGGATTATGGCTTCTGAGTACAGAGCTGCTGCCTCTAGAGTTAAGAGCATGGGACAAGTCTTAGCTGGTCAGAAAGATGCTGTGATAGGATGGAGAAAGCAGGAGCAGGAGGCCATGACCACCAGGAGGAGATGTCTAGAGATTTGGGACACTCTTAAGGGATTTGACTTTGGTTCCCTTTGATTACTTTCATGATGTGAATTTGATTTTAAATATGATGTGACTTGTACTGATGATAGCTTTAGGCTAGGTTATGGATGACTTTCATGACTTTATGCCTTTGTGACTGGATTCTTTGATGCTTTTTGGCTTCCAGCCATTTTATGATGACCATGCATGGATGATTTATTGAGTCCTTATTTGTTTTGTTGAGTTTGTGAATTTTCACAAGACAAGTCACACACTTTTGCACCACAGCTATGCATTGCATATCAAAAAACTCAATTTTCAGTAGCGTTGCCAAGTTTTTGCAATTTTACTGTTCAGACGGCAAACTTATTGTTTATTAAAATTGCAAACAATAAAATAAATAAACTTTTATTTATTATTTATTAAAAAAGATGGTTGTTTATGCCACCTCACATTCAAGCTGAAACAAAATAGAACAAATTACCACCAATGTATTTTTGTGATAAATTTTAGCCAAAAGGCTAGTTACAAAATTCACCATTTTTTTCTCATCTCTCACAGTGGGAAATATTTTTTAAAATACTTGCTACTGAAGAATCTTTTATGTGGAATCTCATCCAAGCTTTCTAACCAATATGCATTGCCATATAAAACTTGATAGATAAATTTTAAATAGATCCTCCCAATTAGGAAACTGTTTCCCCAGTTCTTTGTCTTTAGTTTCAGGTGGTAAAATGACTTTCTAGACTAGGTTCTTCACTTCAAATTTCTTCTTTTTAATCTTCTAGTTGTAAAGTCTGGACACTTTTTTTTTTTTGGGTGCTATCATATTGGTAAAGGCTTTTAGTCTTTCTTCATCCACATTTTCCAATTCCATCAATATGGCTTCAGAAAATTCTTCAGGTGTCAAATTATTTTGCATTGCTACCCTCAGAGAAGGAACACACACTTCTAAGGGTAGGATAGCTTCATGCCCTTTGTAAAGGCAAATGGACTAGTACCAGTAGTTTATCTTTTACAAGTCCTATACGCACAGACAAAATTCTTAACCAATCTCTTAGGTTGTCTTCTAATATCTTTTCTAGTATGCCAATTATAATTTTATTAGAGGTTTTAGCTTGACCATTTGCTTGAGTATAGTGGGGGGTTGAGTTTAAGAGCTTAATGCCAGAATCCTCTATGAATTCTTTCATTTCTTCACTAGTGAAAATTCTTTCTAAATTTGTTGTGATAGTCTGGGGAATCCCAAACCTATGTATAGTATATTTATTTATGAAAGAAATGACGTCTCTCTGTTGTACTTTCTTCACGGGAATTTTCTCCACCCACTTTGTGAAATAGTTAATGGCTACAATGATGAAGCCGTGGCCTTTAGAAGAGGCTGGATAAATTTTTCCAATGAGGTTTATAGCCCAACCTTGGAATGGCCATGGTTTTACCATAGCGTACAAGTCATCGGTGGACACTATTTGTATGCTTATATGCTTTTGACACTATTGACACCCTTTAGTGTATGTTAAGTAATCCTTCAGAATTGATGGCCAAAAGTAGCCATATCTTCTGATAAACCATCTCATCTTCCTCATAGCTTGGTGAGCACCACAAATACCCTCATGCACTTATTTTAACATTTCTATGCTTTGGGGAAATAAAAGACACCTTAAGAGAAGTCCATAAAGAGTTCTTCTGAAGAGCTTATTTTCAATCAAAACATAGTTCAAGGCCTGACCTTTAATTGTGAATGGAACTTTTTTAGTAGGATTTTTGAGATAGCTTTTGATTTTAGTATGCCAATCTCCTACTACATCTAAGTCGCTGTTGAATGACTCAAATTGCAATCCCCTTTCAATGATGGATGGATGAGCTTTCTTCTGCACAAAAATCAACTTGTGAGTTAATTCTTCTGACATTCTCAACCTTGATATAAAAACTTATCAGTTAATTCTTATTGATGCAACCAAGCTAAGCAAGCCCATCAAACCAAGTGATCCATTGCATTATGAGGGACCAATGACAAAATCAAGGACAAAGAAGTTCAAACAAGCATTGAATTTGCTTGTCTTTCACATTACAAGCAAGTTAGTGGATTTGACTACAAGTACAAGCTTGAAGCCGCATGATGAAGAATTCAAGCTAATTAGCTTAATTTCCTATTCTGAAATTAATTAGCTTGAATTGGACGAATTTGGAAGTTATTTTTTTTATTCATATTTTAGAGTCAATAAGGAAGATTCAAGAAGATTCTAGAAGATGTGAGAAGATTCAAGAATATTCCAAGTCAAAGTCAACAAGTCAAAGTCAAAGTCAAATAGTCAACAAGTCAAAGTCAATGGTCAACATATGACATGGCATGTGACATGACATGCTTTAATGCTTAGTTGTCATGAGTTGTCATTTTGCTTAGTTGTCATGAATTGTAATGAGTTGTCAATTTTGACTTTTCAAAGATGAGTTGTCATTAGTTGTCCTATTTTAAAGGAAATCTCCTTAATTAAGGATTTTCCTATATAGGTATCTTTGGGAATAAGGAATAGAACCTTTTCCTTTAAGGATTAGGTTGTTTACATGCCTATATAAGGGCTAACCCTATGACATACGAATTTGAAAGAAGTATTGAAATATTAAAAGTAAGGTTTTTCCTTAAATTTTGTTCTTTTGAAACTTTGCAAGTTTACTTAAATTGTTTCACTTCTACCTTTCATTACAATTGCTAGGTTAGATTAAACTTAGAATTGTGTGATTGTTCATCTTATAATAGCTAAGTATCTTGCTTTAAATTAATAAGCAAGGGGTTTAGCTCCATCAACACAACTATCCTTGATGATCCTTGGGCTAATATTCAAAGTTGGATGCGCGTTCTATCTCTATTATAGGTAGGGTTTGTATCAGTTTGGTATCAGAGCCAAACTTCAAGGTTTGGTTATTTATCATTTAATTTTCATTCATAATTTCTTCTTCTTCTTCTCAATTCTTCTCAATTTCAAAAAAAAAAAAAACACCAATCATTGTGTTTTATGCAAAAGGGTTCAAAATCTATCAAAAGACCCTTAATTGAGTTAGTTTATTCAATTTCCATATCTATTGAGAAAAAAAAAATTATTACTTTATTTTAATTCAGAATTGTGTTTTGGTTGTGTTTGTGGGTTTATAACTCAAATTTGACTTCTTTTGTTAATTTTCATTATGTATGATTTCTTGGCTTCTAAAAATTGGGTTTTTCTTGATTTTGAGCTAAGTTTTGTTCACTTGCTTATTTTCTTATTTATTTGATTCGTGAATAGTCACTTTGAATTTTAAGTTTAATTTGATTTTTGTCATTGTGGTGTTGAGTTGATTGAGCAATTTTTGTATAATTTGCATTAGTTTTATTAGAACTAAGATTTGGGGAATTTGAGTGGTAAAAGGTGAGTGGTGAGCTCATAAAAGGGTAAGAGCCTTATTGAGTGAAACACGAGTGTGAGTGCCATTTAAATTGAGTGAAACACGTAAGGGAGTGTTTGGTGAGATCTTTTTTATTGCTACTAATAATTTCTTATAGGAAAAATTAAAGTAATGACTCAAGAAGGTGATGAAGGAATGCCCGATTAAAAGATGTACATGAAATCCATGACCCAATTATTTGACAAGTTGAGACTAGATTTGGTAAACCAAATTAGAGACTTGGCAGACCGAATAGACAAGATAGAGTCAAGTCATCATGGAGATGCTAGTATAATCAATACTAGAACCCGTGGGAGACATGAACAAGAGGATGACGAACAAACATCCAATTCAGGCAGAAACGTGCGTGCAAGAGTTGATAACAACTTGGGAAGCATTAAGATGAAAATTCCAAGCTTTCAAGGCAAAAGTGATGCCGAAGCCTATTTGGAGTGGGAGAAAAAAATGGAGTTCATCTTTGAGTGCCATCAATATTCTGAAGAAAAGAAGGTGAAGCTAGCTGCCGTAGAGTTTACAGATTATGCACTTGTTTGGTGGGATCAATTGGTGACTAGTAGAAGAAGGAACCATGATCGACCTATTGAGACATGGGAGGAGATGAAGGCAATCATGCGCAAGAGGTTTGTTCCTACACACTATTATAGAGAATTGTATAATAAACTTCAAAACCTTGTGCAAGGATCTAAAAGTGTAGAGGAGTACCATCAAGCAATGGAGATAGCTATGATTAGAGAAAATATTGATGAAGACCGTGAGGCAATAATGGCGAGGTTTTTGCATGGGTTGAATAGAAACATAACCGACTTAGTGGAATTACATCACTATGTTGACATGGATGATATGTTGCACATGGCGATCAAGATTGAGAAGCAATTGAAGTTCAAGAATTCCAAAGGCAATTCAACTTCTTCTAGTGCTTCATGGAAGTCAAATTGGAAGAATGGAGATAAAAGCTTCACTAAGGCAAAATTTGACAACAACAAAGGAGGAAACGAAGGGGGCAATGCTAAGACCAAAGACAAAGGTGAAACTCAAACTAAACGATCTCGTGATGTTCAATGTTTTAAATGTTTGGGTTTGGGCATATCTCTTCTAACTGCCCAAATAAGCGCACCATGACGATGAGGGGTAGCGAAGTCTTTAGTGAAAGTGATGATGATGAGTGCAATTTGGAGATGCCTGAGCTTGAGGATGCAAGTGATTATGAGGCTGTACAAAGTCCATCACATGGTGAATTGCTTGTTACAAGGCGAATCATGAATGTGCAAACCAAGATGGAGGATGAGGCACAACGTGAGAACATCTTTCATACTAGATGCAAGGTGCAAGATAAGGTATGTTGTATGATCATTGATGGCGGTAGTTGTACAAATGTAGCTAGCACCATGTTAGTTGAGAAATTGCATTTATATACCATGAAGCACCCTAGGCCTTACACATTGCAATGGCTGAATGATTATGGGGGAGATAAAAGTAACTAAACAAGTGAAGATAGCATTTTCCATAGGCAAATATGAAGATGAAGTATTGTGTGATGTAGTGCCTATGCAAGCTTGTCATATTCTTTTGGGGCGTCCTTGGCAATATGATAGGAGGGCTAATCATAATGGGTTCTCTAATAGATATTCTTTTATAATGAATGATGTACCCATTACCCTTAAACCTTTAACCCCTAAAGAAGTGTATGAGGACTAAAAAGTCCTAAAGCAAAGATTTGAAGAGTTTGAAAAAGAAAAAGCAATAAAAAGAGAGAGAGAGAGAGAGAGTTTGCATAAAAAAGAAAAGGCAAACAAGCAAAAGGAAAGCTGTGAGAAAAGCAATGAGAGGGGTGAGCAAAGAGTGGAAAAAGGAGAGCTTGAGGGGATGCACAATGAGAAAAAAAAGAGTGATGCGCATGCAAAAGGAGAGTTGAGTGTGAATAAGGTAGCACAAGAGAGAAAAGCAAGTTTTTATGCAAAAGAAAAAGATGTGAGGAAACCTTTACTTTTAAGGCAGCCTATGCTTGTACTTGTTTACAAGGAATCTTATTTGAGCTCTAACGATCTTGACCCTTCTTTGCCTAGTTCTTTTGTGAGATTATTGTAGGAATTTCAAGATGTGTTTCCCGATGATATTCCTAGTGGTTTGCCGCCAATAAGAGGAATAGAGCATCAAATTGACTTTGTACCTGGTTCTACAATTCCAAATAGACCCGTGTATAGATGCAATCCTGAGGAAACCAAAGAGTTGCAAAGGCAAGTTGAGGATCTTATGAACAAAGGTTACATTCGAGAAAGCATGAGCCCATGTGCCGTTCCGGTTTTACTTGTGCCTAAGAAGGATGGCACTTGGAGAATGTGTGTTGATTGTCATGCAATTAACAAAATAACGATAAAGTATCGTCATCCTATTCCTAGGTTAGATGATATGCTTGATGAGTTGTATGGGGCTATTATATTTTCCAAGATTGATTTGAAAAGTGGTTATCATCAAATTCGCATGAAAGAGGGTGATGAGTGGAAAACTGCATTTAAAACAAAATATGGTTTATATGAGTGGTTAGTCATGCCTTTTGGTTTAACTAATGCACATAGCACTTTTACGAGATTAATGAACCATGTTTTACGTGCTTTTATTGGAAAATTTGTGGTTGTTTATTTTGATGATATACTTATATATAGTAAATCTTTGGAAGAGCATATTGAACATGTACATTTGGTTTTGGAAGTGCTGCGTAAGGAATGTTTGTATGCTAACCTCAAAAAGTGTAGTTTTTGCACACATAAGCTTGTTTTCTTAGGCTTTGTTGTTAGTGCAAAAGGAATAGAGGTAGATGAAGAGAAGGTTAAGGCAATTAAAGACTGGCCTACGCCTAGAGGAGTTAGTGATGTGCGAAGTTTTCATGGTCTTGTAAGCTTTTATAGGTGATTTGTGAGGGATTTTAGTACCATTGCAGCGCCATTGACCGAAGTCATTAAGAAAAATGTTGGCTTCAAGTGGGGAGAAGCACAAGAACAAGCATTTAACATGCTTAAGGATAAGTTGACGTCTGCTCCTTTACTTACTCTACCTAATTTTTCTAAAACATTTGAAATTGAATGTGATGCTTCAGGTTTTGGAATTGGGGCTGTTCTAATGCAAGATGGACAACAAATTGCTTATTTTAGTGAAAAGTTAAATGGTGCAAGCTTGAAGTACCCCACTTATGACAAAGAGATGTATGCCTTAGTTCGTGCTCTGGAGACATGGCAACGTTATTTATTGCCTAAAGAGTTCGTGATATATACCGATCATGAATCCTTGAAGCACTTGAAGGGGCAAAATAAGCTTAACAAACGACATGCTAGGTGGAGTGAATTCATTGAGTCATTTTCTTATGTCATTAAATACAAGCAAGGTAAAGAGAATGTTGTGGCTGATGCACTTTCAAGAAGGTATACTTTACTTGCTTCTTTAGATGCCAAATTGCTTGGATTTGAATACATAAAAGAGTTATATGAGAATGACAGTGATTTTGGTAGTGTTTATCATGCATGTGAAAATATTACTTTTGAAAAGTTCTATAGGCATGATGGTTACTTATTTAAAGAGAAACGGTTGTGTGTTCCTAACTGTTCTATGCGTGAATTACTTGTTCGTGAAGCACATGAGGGTGGTTTAATGGGACATTTTGGTATAGCCAAGACTTTAGATGTTTTACATGATCACTTTTATTGGACTAACATGAAAAAAGATGTTGTTAGAATTTGTGATAAGTGCATTGTGTGTAAACAAGCTAAGTCTAAGTTAAAACCACATGGTTTGTATATGCCTTTACCGGTGCCTAGTTCACCTTGGATTGATATTTCCATGGATTTTATGCTTGGTTTACCTAGGACTAGGCAAGGACATGATTCAATATATGTTATTGTAGATAGGTTTTCTAAAATGGCTCACTTTATAGCATGTAGAAAAACTAATGATGCACAACATGTTGCAGATTTGTTCTTTAAAGAGATTGTTCGTTTGCATGGCATGCCTAGAACAATTGTGAGTGATAGAGATGCTAAGTTTTTAAGTTACTTTTGGAAGACTTTGTGGGGTAAATTGGGCACTAAACTTTTATTTTCTACAACCTATCATCCACAAACTGATGGAAAAACTGAGGTAGTTAATAAAACTTTATCTCAATTACTAAGAACCATGGTTAGGCATAATTTGAAATCATGGGAAGATTGCTTGCCAAATATTGAATTTGCATATAATCATAGTGTGCATTCTTCTACCAATTTTTGTCCTTTTGAGATTGTTTATGATTTTATTCCGTTGAGTCCTTTAGATTTGATTGTTTTACCTTTGAGTGAACAAGTAAATCTAGATGGAAAGAAGAAGGCAGAATTTGTGAAGTCCTTACATGAAAAGGTGCGAGCAAATCTTGAAAGAAAGAATGAGCAATATGCCAAACATGCAAACAAAGGGTGCATAAAAGTTGTATTTGAACCAGGTGATTGGGTTTGGGTACATTTGCGTAAAGAAAGGTTTCCTACTCAAAGGAAATCTAAGTTGATGCCCCGTGGTGATGGACCCTTCCAAGTGTTAGAGCGCATCAATGACAATGCTTATAAGATTGACTTACCCGGTGAGTATGGTGTAAGTGCTACATTTAATGTTACTGATTTATCTCTTTTTGATTTTAATGTAGGTGCTGATTTGAGGATGAATCATCTTGAGGAAGGAGGGAATGATGCAACCAAGCTAAGCAAGCCCATCAAACCAAGTGATCCATTGCATTATGAGGGACCAATGACAAGATCAAGGACAAAGAAGTTCAAACAAGCATTGAATTTTCTTGTCTTTCACATTACAAGCAAGTTGGTGGATTTGACTACAAGTACAGGCTTGGAGCCGCATGATGAAGAATTCAAGCTAATTAGCTTAATTTTCTATTCTGAAATTAATTAGCTTGAATTGGACGAATTTGGAAGTTATTTTTTTTATTCATATTTTGGAGTCAATAAAGAAGATTCAAGAAGATTCAAGAATATTCCAAGTCAAAGTCAAAGTCAAATAGTCAACAAGTCAAAGTCAATTGTCAATGGTCAACATATGACATGGCATGCAACATGGCATGCTTTAATGCTTAGTTGTCATGAGTTGTCATTTTGCTTAGTTGTCATGAATTGTAATGAGTTGTCAATTTTGACTTTTCAAAGATGAGTTGTCATTAGTTGTCCTATTTTAAAGGAAATCTCCTTAATTAAGGATTTTCCTATATAGGTATCTTTGGGAATAAGGAATAGAACCTTTTCCTTTAAGGATTAGGTTGTTTACATGCCTATATAAGGGCTAACCCTATGACATACGAATTTGAAAGAAGTATTGAAATATTAAAAGTAAGGTTTTTCCTTAAACTTTGTTCTTTTGAAACTTTGCAAGTTTACTTGAATTGTTTCACTTCTACCTTTCATTACAATTGCTAGGTTAGATTAAACTTAGAATTGTGTGATTGTTCATCTTATAATAGCTAAGTATCTTGCTTTAAATTAATAAGCAAGGGGTTTAGCTCCATCAACACAACTATCCTTGATGATCCTTGGGCTAATATTCAAAGTTGGATGCGCGTTCTATCTCTATTATAGGTAGGGTTCGTATCACTTATGACATTCTGAACCCTGATAAAACCTGATATAATTCATCAGCTTCCCAATTAGATTCTCTAGGTACATGCATAAAAGGCATATTTTCAAAAGAATCAACAAGTTGAATAGTAGTAGTAAAATAAGGTGTTAAAGAGATGCTTGAGCATTTATATTCCTTTATCAGTTGCTTAATTACAAGCTAAGAATCTCCAATGATCAATACCTCTTTAGCCCTAAAGTCTCGGAGAATTTTAAGGCCTATGATTAAAGCCTCGTACTTAGCTTGATTATTAGTGCACTTAAAGTCTAAGGTAAAGCTAAGAGCTATCTTTGTTCCAGATGGTGATGTGATTACCATACTAGCTCCAGCTGATTTGTTTGTAGATGATCCATCAAACTTTAACACATAAGGTTAGATGTTAACTCCGCACACTGGAAGGTCTCCTTTCTCAATGGTTCCCTATAGGATGATCAACTAAAAAATTCTACTAATACTTGTCGCTTCACTGATTTTTGAGGATGATAAACTAGGGAAAATTTAATCAAGCTTAGCAACCATTTTCCAATTTTACTTGACAATACTAGTTTGTTCAATATATACTTCATCAAATCAATTTGTGAAATTACATATACTATGTGCTTCAACAAATAATGTTTTAATTTAGTACAAGAAAAGTATAATGCAAGACATAACTTTTCAATAAAAGAATATTTTATTTTTGTAGGAGTTAAGATCCTACTTAGATAATATATAGCTTGCTAATGCCCCTATGGTGTTATTTTGAGCCAAGAGACATCCAATGGACTCATTTACGGCTGATATATATAATCTTAAAGGAACTCCCTCTTTTGGGGGGAACTAAAATAGGTGGCTTTGATAAATATTCTTTAATCTTATTATATGCAGATTAATGCCTCTCTTTCCATTTAAATTCAGCTTTCTGTTTTAATTTTAGTATGTCAAAAAATTCTTTAGTTTTTCTAGTAAGGTTAGAAATAAACCTTCTTAAATAATTGACTTGCTCTAAGAACCTTTGTAACTCTTTCTTAGTTTGAGGCAGCTTAGCTTTAAGCACAACCTTTGCTTTGTTTTTGTTAATTTTAACTTCTCTTTGATGCAAAAGAAATCATAGAAAGTTTTCAGCCTGTACGCCTAAAGCACATTTAAAAAGGTTAAGCTTCAAATGATAAACTCTCATCATTTCAAAGCTCTTTCTTACAAGAGAAACATGATCATAAGCCTTTTTGGACTTTACCACAATATCATTAATATAAATCTCTATGTGGTGGCTAATCATATCATGAAAAATAGCATTCATAACCCTTTGGTATGTAGCATCAACATTTTTTAAACTAAAGGGCATGACTAGCCATTCAAAGGTCCTTATAGCTCATGGACATTTGAATGTGGTCTTAGGTACATCCTCTTTTGCAATGCAAATTTGATTATAACCTAAGAAACCATCTATGAATGATAATAATTCATTCCTGGCTACAACATCAATTAACATGTGAGCCACAAGCATTACATAAACATTTTTTAGAGTGACTAAATTTAAATCTCAAAAATCTATACAAACTCTAAGCTTACCATTCTTTTTCATTATAAGGACTATATTAGAAAGCCACTCAGCATACTTGGTTGGCTTGATAAAGCCAACTCTCAAGCTAACTCTAAGAAACTTTTCAATTTTTTCTTCAAATCTACCTCCTTTGACATTCTCCTTAGAGGCTGTTAAAAAGGACGGGCCTCAAGCTTTATGAGGAGGCAGTTCTCAACTATCTCTCTATGTAGCCTAGGAATCTCTAAGTAGTTTCATGAAAACCAATCTTTGAATTCATTCAATAATACAATTAACTCTTTTTTGACATCTTCTTTCAATAAATAGCTGATGTAAGTGATTTTTGGTTCACCTATGCCAAGATTAATTTCTTGTAGAGGATTATATATTTTATGCTGATTATCTTGAAGGCATTGTGGTGCCTCCTATACATCTTCTAGTTGTAGCTCATTAATATCTTCTTCAAACTCTTCCTCACCTATAATTTTTGTTCCTTTGCTTCTAGCTCTTCACTAATTATTTTATTTATAGTTTTTTTCATCACACACATCAACATTGTAGCTACAATCATTGCCAATTCTTGCTCTGTGTGTTTAATCATCAATTTCTTCAATAATAGACTTCTCAATCGGCTAGTAAGTGTAAGGCACTATGGCTTTCTCCTTGTATATTAAGTCTAAGTGTTCCTGTACTTTTTCCTCCATGTCTTCTTTGAAGAAATAGATATTTTTAGGATCACCATTCATTTTCCTTCCAGTAAACCTGAGAGGCCCTAAATTTACATTATAAAATCTAGCCTCTAGGTTATCTAAACATGTGTTGAATGACTTGTTTTCAGCCAAGACCTCCTCAACCTCATTATCTTTCCAAAAAAGAAAGAATTTTTTGTAGAGAAGATGGTACACACCAATAACCATGAATCCAATCTCTCTCAAGCAATGCCTTATAGCTAGCACTTAATTCCACTATAAAGAATGCAGTGAGAGATCATTTACTACCAACAGTGATCTCTATTGGCAAGACCTCTACAACTCTAGTAATTTCTCTTGTAAAAGTTGAGGCAGTAATATCATTAGAAATAAAATCTTCCTCATATTACTAAGAGATTTAAAAGCCTAAGAGGTTTGACATTTATGGTTGAGCCATTGTCTATAAATATTATGGAGAAAGGCTTGTTGTTCTAGTGAGCCTTGATGTATAAAGGTTTTACATGTTTAGTCATTTCCAAGGAAGGCTTTTCAAGGATAACTTTTTTGGGTTGATTTGGCCTAATGGCCTGAATCTTAACTCCATTTAAAGTGTTCTACTGCTTCCTTTGATGAAGTTGCCCCCCAAGTGTCATGGGGCTCATTCTCCTAAGCTTTTTGCATAATAAGGTAGCATGACTGAAGTAATAGTACTTTGAAAAAGAAATATCTCACCCTCCACATTAATGGCATCAATTTTTATGTCTTTATATAGTTCCATGCTTCCTTCAAAGTTTACCTCTTAAAAACTTGAGCTCCCTACAAACTCCTCTTTGCTAAAATTTGGATTTTCAGTAGCTTTTCGCCTGAACTTAGATTTATTATTAGGTTCCACTTCCTACATCATTTGGTCTTGCATTTGTTATTCCTTTTCTCTTATTTCAGTAGCACGTTGTCTATTTGGCTGCCTCCAATTATTATGGAATTTTTGGTGGTGTGCCATTAGTTTGGGCACCCAATTTTTTCTTTTAGGTTAATTTCCCTAACCAGTAGGAGTTATTTTTCTTCTGGGAATATTTATTGATGGAGGTCTAAGTATTTCACTCTATAATCAAACTTCCCTAAAGGCTGGCCAAGGGTCTTTTCCTTTTTATTTAGCTTTTTCTTCAAATCCAATAAAGCTTTTAGGTCAGTGTTGATAGTATTGACTATAGCTGTAGGTGAAAATGGATCTTCCTCTATTAACATTACATCCTTCTTTTTTGGGAACTTTAACACACCCTTGTTTATTCGATCCTGTATCACATTCTTAAACACCTAACAAGCATTAGTGGTGTGATTGTAAGAGTTATGATACTTACAATAGTCTCTCCCCTTTAGTTCCTTTGCTATTGGTATTTTGTGATCAAAGAGCAACTTGATGAATTTCTCATTGAGGAGAAAATCAAAGATATGCTCTATTTTTAAAATTTCATAAGTTTATTGCACTTGAGGATTAGAGCCTTGGGATTTTTTCTAGGCCTCTGGAGCCTTCTTCTCTAACAATGAGCAAACACATGACTTAGTGCTTGCAAAGTTTATAATAATTATTTTAACATTGGAGACTTCTTGAAAATATGTATCCATAGATGCTTTCCTTTTTTGATTCTCTTGTTTGAGCAATTCTTCACACGTACTTACTTTGGCAGCTAATTCATTGAAATCCTGAAACTCCATGCCCTGGAATTTCTTTCTCAGCTCCATGTCAAGTCCCCTTTGTGCCATCTTGACATATTCACTCTCACGTAATAAAATCGTGCATTTATTCCTCATTCTCTTTAACCTTGTAATGAGCAAGTTCGCACTCCACTAGGCTTTTGAGTCACCTTGGACAATTAAACCATGTAAACTTCTAGCTTTGCCCTAAAGAATTGAGCATGGAATTGTTGCTCCATCTCCTGCCAGGTGTGAACAGAGTTTCTAGGCAACATTGCGTACCAAGTGAATGTAGTCCCTATTAAACAATTAGGAAACAATCTTAATTTTAAATTAGAAAAATTCTTATAGTTTATAAGCTTTTCGCACTGAATTATGAAACGAGCAATGTGCTCTAATGTTGACTATTTATCTCCCTAGAAAATAGGACAACTCAGGAACTCAATACCCCTTCGTATAAGGATTATCCCTATCTATCACATCTAGGTACAGCTTGTGAAATTATGAGTGGGCAATATGGTGCTGACCTGGTCCATACAGTTCTTGAACCATGTCCCTCATAACATCTAGATTAACTTCCACTCTAGGGGCTAGGGGAAGTGGCATATATCCTTATGAAAAATGTATATGGGTCTGGAGATTTGACATGTAACCTTGGGGATTGTTGCCCCCCGTGCCTCTACCTTCCTGTTCATATATTCCTGGCTACAAGGCTAGGTTAGTCTTGCAAAAAAATTATTAGTTAAGCCTATTGTTATTCATATTATTACCATTTTGGTTATTAGGACCGTTAGGAATAGTTATTTTATTATTAAGCCCAACCTCATCCCTCCGATGTAGAGGGATATACCTTTCATCAATGACCATTTGAACTCTTGAAGCAAGCTTTGCAAAATTGCCAGACTCCTCTTGGGCCACCACTGGAAAAGGGTTGGAGCATAAGCTTTACAAAATTGAGTTATAACTTTAGAACTTTTGAAAAAAAAGGGTGGAAGCATTCTCTGCAATCTGAGTAGAAGCATTAGCAGCTAAAATAAGGTTTAAATAAATTCAATATGTTTCTTTTTGGTATTTAATTGATATTTGATATTTAATTTGTGATATGATTATGTTTATTTTTTTTAAACGTGTTATTCATGGAGATGAAGAACACCAATGGCAATAATAATGCCACTAGTTTGAACCCTCAAGTGGTAAAAGCCTTAAATGGACGTGCTGGCAATCAGACTAAGACTCAACCTTAGCTTGCTGCTAAAAAACAAAAAGAGACTAAACCAAAATTTACAGTTTGGTAGTATTTTGAGAGAATTAAGGACAAGTCTAGCATTGTCATCAAGGGAAAATGTATTTATTATGCTTCCTCTTACTATGCTCACTCTAAATAATAAAGAACTTCTTTAAAAAAATCATGTTATGACTTGCTTGAAATTTCCTCAAAGTAAAGATGCTAGGCAGTCACTATTAACATTTAAACCTGTTAGGGTGGAGGCACATGATAATACACAGTATGGTTGCTTAAGCACTTGGAAATTTAAGCAAGAGGCTATTAGAAAATCACTTGCACAAAATGGTAATTATTGATGAATTACCATTTAAATTTGTTGGGGGGGGGGGTTCAAGAACTTCATGTCTGCTGTATATCCACATTTTAAAATACCTTCTAGGTGGACTATAAGTAGGGATTGTTATAATATTTTTGTGTCTAAAAGGGTGAAGCTAAAAGATTTTATGAAGGAACATTGTCAAAGAATCAACATCATTACTGATTCTTGGACATCCATTGAAATAATAAATTACATGTTTGTGACTACTCACTTCATTGATGATACTTGGACTTTGCACAAAAAGATAATATCCTTCGTTTTTGTTACATCTCACAGGGGGAAATACCTTGCTAAGGCTTTGGAGAATAGTTTAACAGATTGGGGAATTAAAAATGTATTCTTAGTCATAGTGGATTTCCTCTAATGACATTATAATTAGGTATTTTAAAAAGAAAATGTTAAGTTGGGGGGCCTCTTCTGTTAGATTAAAGTTTTTATATATGAGATGTCTGGCTCACATCCTAAATTTGATTGTAAATTTAAAAGAGGTTAATGTGTCTGTAAAAAAAGTGAGAGAGGTAATAAGATACATTAGAAATAGTCCTGCTAGGTTGAAGAAATTTAGAGAAATTTTTAAGCTAATTGGGGTGGAGTCAAATGCTTTGTCTCTTGATGTCCTTATAAAGTGGAATTCCACCTACCTAATGTTAAAAATTGCATGTTTATTTGAGAAAAATTTTGAAAAATATGAGGAGACAAAGTCCTCTTTCAGATTTAATTTAGGTGATGATATAATTGATTTCCTTGATTGGTAGTGTGTTAGTCAAATGGTTAACATGTTGAAGGTGTTCTATGATATAATTGTCAAGATTTCTAGTTCTAATTATATGACAACAAATAGTTTCTTCTCTAAAGTTTCTGATTTGGATGGCATGATTAATGAATGGCAATTTTCTTTTGATATGTCTATTCATAACATAGGTATCAACATAAAACAAAAATTTGACAAACATTGGGGAGATTCACAGAAAATGAATTCTCTTATCTTTATTGCTATAATACTTGATCCTTAATATAAACTGGAGTTTCTTGAAATTTCTTTTAATTAAATGCATGGTGATGGGGTGGGAAACAGTCTATTCATTAACATGAAGTCTAATATGCATCTCTTATTTGATGATTATATATCAAGATATGCTTCATTTATTGCCTTTGAGTTTGGTTCTGGTAGTCAGTCAATCTAGATTACTAAGTCAGGTTCTAAAACTTGTGGGAATACAATGACTTTAATGAAAGCCAGATTCAAAAAGCATAAACAGGAATTTAGAATAGGTGGAAATAAAAGATCAAAAATTGAAATATATCTTAGTGAGTTAATTATGGAAAATAAGGGGGCTTTTGATATCCTCAAATGGTGGATGTTGAATTCTAAGAGGTTCCTAATTCTTTATCGTATGGTTAGAGATGTTCTAGCTGTTCTTATTTCAACTATGGCTTCTAAGTCCTATTTCAGTACTTCTAGTCGTGTTCTTTATATGTTTTAGAGTTCATTAACCCTAAAAATAGTTGAAGCATTAATTTGTTCACAGGATGGCTTAGAATGCCAAACCAAACTGTTAGGGTAGAAGAAACTTTAGAAGAGTTAGAGTCTTTTGAAAAAGGTCATGCTTTAATTCATTTCTCAATTATGTTCTTTTTTTAAGTGCGTTTAATCACTTACTAGAGCAAATTCTAATTCTTTACTTATTTATTTTCTTTACAGATCTTGAACCAGTGGGCAGTGGCCTTTCTTTAGCTCAGTTAATTAGCTTACTACAAATTTATTGAATTATCTCTTATTTTATGAATCAATTTGTGCCATTTTTATTGCTTGCCTCCTTTTTTTATTGTGACCAACTAGATGTACCTTAATTTTTTGCCTAATCCTTTGAGGTGCCTGTGTTGATATTGTAATAACTCTGATTGTGTTTGAACATATTAAAGAGGTAATGATGATGCTTCCACCTTTAGGATTTTTATAGATTCAAAGTATGCATGCTTAAGTTTCTTTGGTGGCTTTTTTTTAGTTTAGTTACCAGAAATGTGGTTGTATCTTGATGTTGAAAATGCTCAATTCTAAGCCTTTTTAATATATTTCTGGTAGTGATGATGCTTCCACCCCTTACATGTTTTCTGATATATATTAGAATGGTGTGCTTTATTTCATTAGGTGGTTGTTTTCTTTATTGCCAGAAAATGGAGCTCTATTCTAAATGTGATATGATTACAAGCATCTTGAGCCTACTCATTGCCTACTACTTCTTTTGGTTTCATTTAGCAATATGTTTATATTTTGTTGTAATTGAAATTGTGCTTGTTGTTTACAACTAAACTCTACAAGTGAATTACTAACATATGAATTTGTTGTAGTTGGATTTTTTGGATTACTGCAATATATTTTTTAGTGCTTTTTGGACATATTACTATATATGCCAATTTTTATACTAAGGTGGATAACAATTTGTGAGCCTATATCTTAGTCTACTTTATTTTTTATATGAAAAATGCAGTGCTTCAATTCTTTTGTAATTAAAACTATCTATTTTTTGTATCTAAGTTATAGTATACAATAAATGTATATTTTGGATAGTGTAAATGTATGGGCTTGGCCTAAATATATTAATGAAATCAATATATCAATTTAGTTATTTTATTTTTATGGCCCAAAAAAAGGGCCCAACCCATCTGAGCTCAACCTAAGGTTTGAACTGACCCAATCTGACTTTATTTAAATTTTAAAAAGTCAATTTCTTCCTCTTAATTGGATCTGTTCGGGCCTGTGAATGCTCTTCTAAAAACTTATCAGTTTTAGTAGTTGTTCAACCCCACCCGCCCGATGCTCACCTTTAGTTCTAAGTGGTAAAATGACTTTCTAGACTAGGTCATTCACCTCAAATTCTTTTTAATCTTCTTTTTGTAAAGCCTAGACACTTTTTTTATGCTATTATATTCGTAAAGGCTCTTAGCCTTTCTTCATCCATATTTTCAAATTCCATTAACATGGCTTCAGAAATTTCTTTAGGCATCATATTATTTTGCTTTACTACCTTCATAAAAGAAACAACAAGTATAACCTGCTCATGCCCCATGGTGTTATTTTGAGCCAAGAGACATCCAATAAACTCATTTGCAGGTGATATATATAATCTTAAAGGAACTCCCTCTCTTAGGGGAACTAAAATAGGTGGCTTTGATAAATATTCTTTAATCTTATTAAAGGCAGATTGATGCCTTTCTGTGTGTTTAATCATTAATTTCTTCAATAATAGGCTTCTTTATTGGCTTGTAGGTGTAAGACATGATGGCTTTCTCCTTGTATATTAGGTATGAGTATTCATGTACTTTTTCCTCTATGTCTTCCTTGGAGAAATAGATATTTTTAAGATCACCATTCATTTTCCTTTTAGTAAACCAGAGAGGCCCAAATTTACATTGTAGAATCTAATCTTTAGGTTGTCTGAACATATGTTGAATGGCTTATTATCAGTCCAGACCACCTCAACCTTATTATCTTTCTAGCAAAGTAAGAATTAATGTAGAGAAGATGATATACACCAATTAGCATGAATCCAATCTCTCCTAAGCAATGCACTACAGCTAGCAGTTGATTCCACCATAAAGAATGTAGTGAGAGATCGCCTACTATCACTAATGAGTTTTATTAGCAAGCCCTCTGTAACTTCAGTAATTTCTCTTGTAAAAGCTAAGGTAGTAATATCAGTAGAAATCAAATCTTCCTCACTTTTACCAAGAGATCTTTAGAGGGTCGAGATTACATTTGAAGTGTGCTTTAACTTAGTTGGAGTTTGGTTTGGATTTCAGGATTCACCTAGAGAAGAATGATTTTTGGATTTACAAAGAGAAAAAATGATTTTGTGGGCTGAAAGTGTATAGAATAGGAGTCCTGAGTCTTCAATTCGATAGATTTTCGATATCTTTTTTCATCCTCTCCTCCTAAAAAATGAGGTTTGGAGGCTTATTATAGGTAAAAAATTGGGTTTGAGGGGCGTGTACGCACCAGGCGCATAAGCACATTCCAGGGGTGCGAGTTCTCATGCTAAGCTCGCGAGTGCGAGCCCATGGTGCAGGAGCATGCACTCCTTCAGGCTTATTGACTCGTCAATTTTAGGTATGTTAGGGCTTAAGTGTGTGTTTTAGGAATTTTTGGCTTTTCAACTAGTTTGTGCACGCTCGAGAAGATTTCCAAAGAAAAATTTTCCCTGTCTGGTTGATAGGAAGCCTTCAACATCGGATTTTTGGCAGACTACCAAAATTTGGGTATCGATAGTGTTGCATTAGGCGTGCTAAAAAATTATTGGTTATTATTTGGTTTTTTATGGATTTGAGCATACCAAAGGAGCTAGAGTCCTAAAATGAATTAACTTCTTCAGACAGATTATGAATTCCCAAATGTCTTTACCATAATTTCTTTGGATCTCAACAAGATGAAATAAAATTGAATGATAAATGGAGCTATTGAGAACAAAAGGAAATTGTAATAATTTTTGGACTTAGTAAAAGATAAAAGACAAGTAAAAGAAAATAGTACTGTTAATAGACTAAAGAAAAATAGCAGTGATGATTGCTAATAATTTGCTTGGATTTTGATGGATGATTTTTGAAGATTGGTTGATGATGATTGTTTGTCTTTTGTTCTAATCGTTATGTGTCTTTTATGTCTATAGAATTTATTTCCCCAAATAAATTTATAGTTAAAGAGTTTCTTCCGTTTTGGGAAAATAAATTCATGTAAATTCTTATAACTCTAGTGATGCCTTTTTCTCCAAGCTCTCTATGGACAACCACTTCCTTACTCATTAAACCTCCACAAACTAAGCTTTATTATTTTTATTTGAGCATTTAACTTTAATCTTATTAAAATGATGGGCTCACAATATTTTAGGCCACAGTTTAATATGGGCTCAAAGACTAGTATGATCTCTTTCGGCTATTTTCTTATAGTCTTCTATTTATTTTAGCATTGTGGGCGGTAAGAGGGATCTGGTTATGCATAACTAGATGAACAATAATACATCTTTTCATTATCACATTTTGTATAACATTATTATTTAACATACTCCTTGTAAACAATTTAAAAGGTCAAAAGAGATCACAGGAAATATTTAAAATCGCTAATGAATGTTTCATTGCATCAAATGGTAGTACTTTGTTAAGTCCACCTCATTTAACACATCCAGGCAATGTGCCTTTAGTAAGAGCAAGCTTTTAGCACTTCTTTGAAGCTTGGACAATTCAATTGTATTTAGTTGGTGTGACAAGCCTTTTAATATTATCCTGCTTGTTTCTCTTATCCTATTTCTATTTTGCATTGCATTAATCTTTTCCACTTTTTCTCTACATTTATTTGCTTCTCATTTATGTGTTCTTTTATCTTTTATTTATTTGTTATCTCCATTCATTTTGTGTTTTACTCTATCCATAGTCACCTTAAAATTTTAGTTATTTTTTTTTTTTTTTTATTCCATTTTATTAAGGATTCTCTACATAAATATACCAAAAACCAAAAAAATTTCAAAAATGTAGTTGACCAAAAAAATTTTCAAAACTAATTTTTCTAAATTTTTTTCTTTTAAATATATACTACTCCCTTTATCATCCTTATTTTTAGGGTTATCTTTTTTTTTTCTAATGTTTTTTTTTTTCTGTTTTACTGATTTTTTTAAACTTTTTTTTCTCAACATTTTTTTACTTAATACTGTTTTCATCTATTTTTTTCTCCTCAACAATTGTTTCTAAATATTTTTTCTACTATCTTCCTTTTTTTTTTTTCTCAATTTTTTTGCCAAACAGCTTTTCAATTTTTATGTTATTATCTTTATCCTTTTTTTTTCAACATTTATTTTACTGTCTTTATCTTTTTTTCTCAACTTTTTTTTTTCTAAAATTTTTTTTGCTACTGTCTTCCTTTTTTTTTTTCAATTTTTTTGCTAAATGTTTTTTCAATTTTTATGGCACTATCTTTAATTTTTTTTTTCAACATTTTTTCTGTTGTCTTCATCTTTTTTTTCTCAAATTTTTTTGCTAAATATTTTTTTTTAATTTTTATAATACTGTCTTTATTTTATTCTCATTATTTTCTTCTTCTTTTTTCGCTCAATTTTTTTCTTAAGAATTTTTTTTTCAAATGAATAATTATCAGCTAAACATCTTCAATTGTTGTTAAACCAATCAATATATAACTTCAAATGTTGTAACAACAATAAATAAGTAAAATTTTCTCATTTTATATTCTTAAAGAGTAAGGATTTTATTTATTTTTACTTTAATTTGTTTATTAAAATGCCTAACAACGTTTTAAAAAAATTATTTCATACTTATTGATCATTAATAGGTAATAAGTTTACAATTCTTATGATATATTTGTAACATTAACAAAAAAAACACTAAAAAAAAAAATCAACAAACCAAAACAATAACTGAAACAACAAAACAACAAAAATTAACAAAATTTTACAGTTTTTGATTGTTGATTTTTTTTTTGCTATTTATTGTTTTTTAAATTATTTTTTCATTAGTAATAATAAAATTAAGGCCATAAATAAAATTTTTACTTTTTTTAGTATTAATGATAAAAATAATAATTTTTGACATATTTCTTAATTTTAATTTTTTTATTGTTGTTTTTATTTTTATTTATAACAAAAATTGACAAACGTAAACAAATGGAAACAACAACTTAAACAACAAAATCAACTAAAATAAACCAAAATAACAAAAATTTACAGTTGTTGATATTTGTTGTTTTTTTTAATTTTTTTCATTATTAATAATAAAATTAAGGCCATCAATAGAATTTTTACTTTAATCAGTATCAATAATAAAAATAATAATTTATTTGATATATTTCATAATTTTTTGTTGTTTCTATTGAAAAAAATAATTATTGAATAATATAAGTAATTTTTAGTTTAATTAGTTTAATTTCCAAATTCTAAATAATTATGAAAAAAATAATTATTAAAGACAATAGGGAATTTGTAGTTTAATTAGCATAATTTCTATATTCTAAATAATAGTAAGTTTTAATTTTTTTTAACAAATTGTTATTTAGAATATAAAATTAAAATTATGTAAAATATACAAATTAAATAAATACATACAATTAACTTCAATTAAAATAACTTCAAAAATAATAAATAGGTAAAAAATATTGAAAAAGGAAAAAATAAAAAAAGGAAAATACCGAAATTAGAAAATGAAAAACAGAGCAAAAGTAGGACAAAACTGAAAAGGTGAAAAATAAAAGTGAAAGAAAACATTTGGGCTGGCCGCAAATGATATAAAGTTGGTCAAAGAGGCCTTGACATGAAATTTCCTCTTTTATTTACTAGCGAATCCACATTGCTGGTATATGGTGTGTGATAAGGGCCTAAAGCCAACAATAAATTGCTATTTCTAGTCATTTTATTAATGGTTGGGTCCCAGCCTAATAAGGTCCAACACATTGATATTATATCCCACTAATGGGATCTCCACTCTACCCATTTTATTAGTCATTTTCAAAATTTAACAAATTAAATTATTAAAAAAATTAGTGATACATAAATTAGCAAATCAAACAATTATTTTGCATTTTGTATTTAGGTAATGGGATCTTATTATTGGTTTATCCATGGATTTGGTGTTAGTAATGAATTTACAAATAGAATGAATATGATGGATAATAAATTACTGTTGCCAAATTTTCATTGAATAATTTAATGGTCAGTATTAAGTTATTGACTTAATCCTAAATAAGGGATATGGTTATGTTACTTAGGATCAATCATGTGTATTTATCTAAATCACTAATTAAAGGTTTGAATTTTTATAGGCAATCTTAATTTCGATCTATTTATTCCTAGGGTTGGTGTCATATTAGGAATATTTTTTGTGTTTGAGAAAATGAGTTAGTTGATGTTTGTAAGAGTAATAGCAATTCTAGCCTAGTGCAGATGATATATGATGATGCACTAAAAATCTCCAACTAATAACATGGCAACACGTGTAAAGTGAAGGCAACTGGTAGATTACCTTAGGAACACGTACAAACTCATTGACTCAAATCACATCTCATTGTTTAGAACACTCCTTATGACTTCTTCATCTAGGATCCCAAGCCACTTGGCTTGGCCATCCAGGGGGGATTCCTCCCTAAGTGTGTCCCTACCTAAAGGCCTAAAAGTGGTGCACTCCTGAAGTGCCGTACTTGATTCAACCATCTCAGCTGATGTATCCTTATTGCTTATCACATTAGGTACTGACCAAACAAATAATGGCCTCACACAATGTAGCCATCAGAGGCAGTGTCCTTCCTAGTAGAAAGTGGACATATATTGTACTTCTTAGCAAACTCTCCCATAAAAGAAACTTCTATAATTACAGGCCCATGTATCACTTTTTCATACAATTCTCATGTCCTCCTTAACACACACACATTCACTTCTCTCATTATCTTCATCTTTTCTTCTCTTTATTCTTCTTACTTTCTTATCAATAAATCACTATTTTTTCTTTGAGCTCTCATGGATCCAAAGACTAACTTAACCATCAAAGGGGCTTTGGGCATCCAAGGTCCTGTCTGAATACGATTGCCTTGTTTTGCTAGTTGACTCAATCTCTATTTCATTATTGAGCTAAGCAAAAAGAGTCATGAACTATCATTTAGCACCATCTATGGGAAGGATAACTATATGATGCAGGGTAGTTATCCTTTATGGTAAATTTTAGAAGGGAATTTGGAATAATAGAGGTGTTCTTACTAATTTCTTAATAGTAGAGGTGTTCTTATTTATTTGTGAGGATGACTGATTAAACTCTAGAGAGCAATATGGGTGAGAGAGCTCCTAGAGGAAGAGATGGTAAGGTTAAAGCAAGCTCAGCTTCGCCTAAAACCATCAAAGTTAGTATTGATTTTCTCAAAGATTTGATAAATAAGGTTGATTACTTGACTGAAATGCATAAATGCCAAGATAAGGGGAAGGTGGCTGTTGTAAACCCTTATATACCTGCCCCTTAGGTGTACAGAAGGAGATGTCTCTTTAGAGATGAAGATGATATATAATAATCTTCTTTAAGGTCCCTCGCGGGACGTCAAGTAACACAAGAGGAAAGACACCATTATCCTCAAGCAGTAGAGAGAGAATATTGAGAAATTGGAGGGCCCCTTGAAACCATAAGAAGCGGAGACGCACTCTCTAGCAATAAACATATAGAGATCTCTTAGAGAAGTCACAGAGTTACTGAATCTCAGGTAAATAGTAAAGTGTAAGTGCTGCCCGTTTTTCATGGGAATAGGGACAACAGAATCAGTGTGATATCAGGGCACACAAGCTAATGGTGACCATCTATTGGTTTGTTATTGTTTGTGGGAGGGTCTGCCTGAATACACTTCGTAGATTGGAGTCTCCACCCAATTTTAATTAGGAAAAAGTGAATTACCAAGAACTCACTTTCCTAACTAGAGATTCTGGGTTCAGGAGGTAGGAGTTACTTATCCTGTTTCTTATTATCTATAACTTAATTATTCATTACTTCACCCTAATTTTGGTTTTATGATGCATTTGCTAAGTATATTTATTAATTGATTAAAACGCAAGATAATTGGATTTGGCACGCGAGGATCATAAAATAAGCAATTAAATAAACACTCACCAATCAATTAAACAAGTAATAGTTCAAACAAGTAAACATGTAGCAAGTAGCACACAAGCATGCAAGGATTAATCGAAATAAACAAGCAAATAAGCAAAATAAAACGGGGAAAGAGATTAAGGATTACAATCCAAAAAAATGCTATTCTAATAAATACATCCAAAATAGAAATAAAAAGGGGGAATTGGGATTAAGGATTAGATTTCCTTGGAAATTCCTATTCTATTAATTACATCAAAATAGAAAAGAAAAAAAAACCTATTCTAATAAATTTGCAAAACAGAAGTTAGTTCCCACACATATGCAAGCACACATCACACTAGAACAATTTAATATGTTCATAATTGGTATAGCAAAAATAATAATAAGAAAAAACAAAGATGCTAATGGAGATGCATGATACAAAGATTTAAAATTTGGGCATTTTCGTATGAAATTACCATTTTTAATATGAAATAAAATTAACAAAAGTAGATAAAGCATGAAATGCAAGTGAAATACTTAAAATGATAAAAGTACTATTTCCACTATAAAAATATCAACTTTATGATAAAAACAGTAAATTTATACAAAAAATATAAAAATAACAAAAATAGCAAGAATAGCCAAAATGCAAATAAAAATAATAAAATGCAAAATTAAAATAATAAAAGTGATAAAGATGTCATTCCCACCATAAAAATACTAACTTTATGATAAAAATGACAAATTTATCAACAAAAGAGATAAAAATAGCAAAAAATAATAGAAATAGTGAAAATATAAAAATAATAAAGTGCAGAATTTAAATAATAAAAAGTGATAAAACTGTCATTTTTACCATAAAAATATTAACTTGATGATAAAAAAATAAATTTATCAACAAAAGGCATAAATACAATAAAATTGATGAAAATGCAATAAAAATGGCAAAAATAAAAAAACACAGAAAAATGAATAAAAATGTAGAATAAAAGTATAAAGAAAATAAAAGTATTATTTTCACCATAAAAATATGAACTTTATGATAAAAGTAATAAGTTTATCATAAATGTTGCAAAATAAAAAAAAATAAGGAAAAGGGCACTAAAAATAAAAATACAAAGATATTATTAAAAATACATAAAAATGCAGAAATAAATAAAAAAAATGATGAAGTTGACATTTTTACCATAAAAACATAAATTTTATGATAAAAAGTGTCAACTTTGCCATAAAAGGCATAAATAGAATAAAAATAAGGAAAAATGCAAGAAGAATAATAAAAATTGCAGCAATAATATAAATAAATAAAAATAGCAGAAATAAGTAAATAAAAATGATAAAGTTGACATTCTTACCATAAAAACATGAACGTTATGATAAAAGTGCCAAATTTATCATAAGAGGCATAAATGCAAGAAAAATAAGAAAAATATGGAAAAAAATAATAAAAATTACAGCAATGAGTACAAATAAATAAAAATGGCAGAAATAAATAAATAAAAATGATAAAATTGACATTTTTACCATAAAAACATAAACTTTATGATAAAAAGTGTCAAATTTACCATAAAAGGCATAAAAGCAAAAAAAAAAAAAAAAAAGAAAAATATGAAAAAATAATTAAAATTACAGCAATGAGTATAAATAAATAAAAATGTCAGAAACAAATAAATAAAATGATAAAGTTGATATTTTTACCATAAAAACATAAATTTTATGATAAAAAGTGTCAAATTTACCATAAAAGGCATAAATTCAAGAAAAATATGAAAAAAATAATAAAAATTGCAGAAATAATAATAAAATAAATAAAAATTACAGAAATAAAAATAAAAAATTAAATTGATGCAAAAACAATAATAATAATGCTAACTTTACACAAAAATACCCATTTTTAAGATAGAAAAAAATGATGGAAAAAATGCAAAAATGGATGCAAACACTCCTGGATTACACCTGAACTATCTACACCTTCTACATATCTTATCCTCAAACTTCATCTTCACATAAAAATTCACAACTTTATCACAACAAAGTAAATAATAAGAATAAAATGCAAAAAAAAAAAAGAAAAGAAAATGCAATAAAATAGTTAAAAAAATGAAGACAAATGCAAAAATGATGGTTTTTAATAATAAAAATAATAGGAGATCCTCAGGGGACTGGGTAATTACCCTAGATGCATGCTTTAACAAAGATGTGGCTTGGTTTGGATTTAATGATTGAAATCCTAAGACAAAGAGAATAATTTTTTTATTAAGCTGGGTCTCCAAGTGTGTTAGGAGTGAGAGAGAGTGGGAAAGACCTCTAAAGCAATGGTTTTTTCTCTCACTAAATGTCTACCTCGAAGTGTGTGTTAATGCCCCTTTCAAAAGGGGAAAAATGAATTTTTGTAGGTGTGGGATATTGATCCCACGAGGTTGGGATCATGGTCCTATGCTCTTGGGAGTGATCCCAAGCACGTGGGATTATGGTCCCACGCAAGGACAAACGGGTCATTTGGACCCACGATCTCAATTCATGATCCCACACTCATAGATCATCAACCTAAGATTATGGGTTGGTCCATCCCTATAGGCTCTTCCCTCATTTTTAGTCCTTTTTGGTCCACTAAATGGATTTTTTATGGTGTTGGGTATAGGTTTAGTATATTTTTTTGTTTCTTTTGGGTCTACTCAGTCTGAGCATCCCGAGAAGACTCCTGAAGAAGCCGTCTCCTATTCAACTGACTGGAATCTTTCATCATTGGATTTTTTAGGAGAACTATCAAAATTTGGGTATCAACAGTTGCCCTGTACTTCACATACGTTGATTAAGCTAACATTTGTCGATGCATGGAAAGCAAAATTTAAAAGAAAATAAGATAAAAAACATTTTCATGAGGGTGCTGTGTGACCTTTACTAAGCCATAAGCACGGGTGCATATAGCCCTAACAGGCCTTAAGTGCCAGGTTTCAAAGAAACTAAACATAAAAAACTTAAGGGTGTTATGCAACCTTTATTAAGCTACAAAGTATGGGTACAATGTGTAGCCCTAACAGGCCTTTAATGCTAGGTTTCTGAGAAACCAAAATGTAAGTAAAATCTTTTATAAAGGTTGCCACTTGTACCAGGGTACAAGGTGCTGAAGACTTGTTATGTGATTGTGGTGTTCGCAAAATCAAGGGGCCATAATACAACGTAGTTTTAAAAAACTATGATGCATGTAAGTTCATTGGTGCTATTGGTGGCTTACCTTTACTAGTAAGGGGTACATGTTAAGAACTTAAGTCAACTTGGCTACATCTGTCTCATTTTGGGAAGATCTTTTGCTATTTCTTTAGGGTTTGACCAATAACTCTTCGCCAAAGATGTTTTTGGTTACCAAGTGAGGAGCAAGCATTCCCCATGATTGGAAGGAGATTTGCCAAATGAGGTTGCTGGGTAACCATGATGTATAAAGTAACCCTTGATATCACGTCATCCCCTTTGGAGGTAAATGCTTGATCATACTTCTTTCTCTTATTAGGCATTCCCCACCTTTTGTCACTTAGTGGGAATGCTGTCAAAGAGTCCTTTGAATACTCTTACTCAAGGTTTAAGCATTGGAGTAGGCTGAGTATGATCTTTGTCATTTTTTTCATTTCTATTATTTTTTTCTCTTTCTTTTTTTCTTTTTTTTTTATTTTTTTTCTTTCATTCTTTTGTTGCTTTTCTTTTCTTTTTGCTTTTGAACCTCTTTTTAGACCCAACATGGTAATCGCAAGTAACCTAAATGCCTTGGTCCCTAACAACTTTTCTTTTGGTGATTTTCTATCTTTTTTTAGGTCATTAAGCATTAAATTGATTACAATTGAGAGTCTCGACTCCAAGTTAATGGTTAGAGTCAAGAAATTTCAAAAATTTCATCAGGGCGAGATGCCCACTGTTAAGGTTGACTGGTTCACATCTGATACGTGCCCCCTCTTCAATACAGGTTTACCTCAGAGAGCATAAAAAAATGATTTATGAAATGTAAGTGTGAGTGTGAGTGCTTGAATGTATGGATGCACTTGAAGATTTTAAAACATGGTGATACAAAAGACTTCCTTAATGCCTCTATGCCTTGCGGGGTTACTTTTGGGCTCCTGTAGTGGGTTCTTGGCTCTTAAAGGTGTCTCAAGTTAGTGTCTGGACCTTGATGATGTCTCTTGGGCTTCTTTAAAGCCTTAAGAGGTTAAAACACACATCTTGGGAGCCTTGGTGGGCCTAAAATATCCTTATAGGTCTATCCTATACAAGTGGGACCATGAACCCATGAGCTTGGGAACGAACCCACACTCGTGGTTCTAAATCGGTCCCATGGAGCTGGGGCTTATAAAAGGTCTTAGTTAATCATTTTTCATCATTCTTACATTCTTACATTTTTTTCTCTCTCGTCTCTTTTAAGATTCTTTGGATTTCTTTAGGCTTTTTTCACTTTCATATACCTATGCAAAGAGGTGGTGATGATGCTTTCGGGATGTCCCCCTAGATCTCGAGATCGACTTGGATAAGTTGGGTCCAAAAGCTATGTATTTCTAACTCATCACAAAGAGGAGTTGCTATAGATAATGGAATTAATAACTTGGATGGTTGCCATCCCATTCTTAAAGCAAAAGTAGGAGATACAAAAGAATATGATGGACCAAGATCAAAGAAATTTCTAACATCAAAATAACATACAAGAAGATTACCTACCATAACTGCATTGGATGCCTGAGCATCCTAAGGAGTTAGTGTAAAAATTATAGCCTGTCCATGGCCTGCCTACTGTGAAGTAGATGGCTACATAAATCCTCTACCACTAGATCTCCCTCTAAATCTACCTCCTGAACCATGACCCTACTATCCCATAAACTTAGTACCACTTTGCTGAGGATACACTGGTGGATGAAACTAAGGAGTTTACTATACTGATTGAGCACTGTAGTTGATGAACCTTAAGGGTGTGCCTGCTAATAACTAGAATTTGAGCATGATCTAGCAGAGTGCCCAATTTGACCACATCTCAAACATGCTCTTAATGGTAGGTGACAAGGCCCTTGATGTACTCAAACACAGTTAGGACATGCATTGGGCTTTAAGCATGCACTGCCATACCCAAAACTCTGACCATTGGTATTACTACTGGCCCTAGGCCCGAATCTAATAGGTTTGCTACTCTGTCAGCTATGTCTCCCACTCTTATACCCACAGTGACCTCTATAGCCCTACTATAAGGTACGAGCAGTCTGAACACCAACACTACCCATCTAAAACACAGGATGGCGAGTCTCATGAACACTCGCTACCCTGCCATCTCTACTCATATGAAGGTCTGGGATTATACCATGCCTCATGTGTCACCTCTCAAACTATCTAGCCTCATCGATAACACTCTCCAAAGTGTGACCCTTTGTATGAATCCCCAGATAAGCTAGTCCTAATCTAGTTATATACAAATCAACTGCTCTATGCTCATCTCACATCACGTCTACCACATAATGTGACAATCTAAGGAATTGTCTCACATAATCCTCAACTGATTTGTCTCTTATCCTAATATACAACAATTGCCATTGGTATGCATCCCTTGTAGCAAGTGGATAGAAAAACTGCAAGAGGTGCCTCTTAAACTCTATCAAGTGATAGTGTCCATATAGGGCTGTATAAACTGCATGAACCAATCTTGAGCTACTGCTTGGATGAATAACTCAATAATAAAGATCCTCTAGTAGTTTGTATACCTAATTCTAGTCTTGGACTCAATGGTATTAATAAATTCCAATGCATCTCCAGTCCCATCAAAAGAAATTCTACCAACTTTGAAGTATAAAAAAAGAGCATAAGCATCTATCATCCCTTGGTTCCTTTGTTAGAGCATCTGCTACACCAATGGCATGGCTTGGTTAAGTGTAGCTAAACGTTGATTTATTCCTGCCATTCCAGCTGCAAAGGCTATAGGATCCACCTTTGGAGCTTATGGTTCTACTTGCGACTGCTGCTCTTATCTCTAAGCTACCATTTCCCTAGTCGTACCCCTTCTTCTACCTTGTGGGGTGGGGGAGGAGCTTCAACCTAAATGAACTGCTCACCATCATCATATGCTACATCTGCAATAGGAGCATTTTGTGCTCTCCTCCTCATTCTGAAAGGCACAATAATAAAAGATTCAAAACATAATAAGAGAACTAACATATATGTGGAATTATAAAAACAACGATGACAACAAATGACATTTATTAACCTAATCATTGTAGTAGTTTCAAGAAAAGATAGACACCAACAACCAAATGAATAGGAAATGAACCATTACTTTGATACCAACTTTGTCACGATCCAAACCCAAAGGGCACGTGACCACACTAGAGAATGGGAAAGCGTGAAGCTTCCGAAACATGTAGTAAGCCTTAAGAAAATTTCATAATAAAATTTTTCAACTTTAATATTTTAAAGAAAATCCAAGAAAGTTTCCTCTATACCAAGATAAAACCAAAACTTGAAAAATACAAATAATACTTCTAATATATTCTGTAATCAACACTACTTCACAATAACACCATAATTCATATCAAATCCACCATAAATACATATATCTCCAACATAATAAAATCCACAATATAAAGTATACAAGATAGTGTACTACTGCGATGTTCTAGAATTCAATTATATAGTACATATATCAAATAGACCTATATAAAATAGTCAAAGAAGAAGAAACCTGGCGCAAATAATAACTAATATCAAATAGACCTACTGCGATGTTCTAGAATTCAATTATATCGTATATATATCAAATATACCTACATAAAATAGTCGAAGAAGAAGAAACCTGGCGCAGATGACAACTAATATTAGACTATCTGTGAGGTCCTGGAAAAATAAGATTAATGAGAATTAGACCTCACTGAGTGAATTAATAATATAAAATGCATGTTGATTTTAAAACACTTATTTAAAACCATTAAATAATTTAAATATTCAAACCCCCTGTTATTTTAGTGAAAACTATCTTTATAAAATACCCTTTCAAGATAAAAAATATCGTTAATATAAAATCACTCGTATGAAAATCATACAATTTAAAATCTTTGGTGGAAAACATGGTAGAATCCTAAATTTCAATTCTCCTAGCCTTTCATCTTTCTTCTATCCAAGTAATTATCTTCTTGAGAGATCAAGCTCAACTGTGTTACAATCGCATTCCCATCATTTAGTCCATTTTCGATGTCCCGAGAGCAATCTCAACCGAGTTACATCTCAATTCGAGCCCTAGAGCACAAGCTCCACCGAGCTCAATTCACATACTACCCAAAAGAACAAGCTCAACCAAGCCTAAACCATAACACTTCTTAGACTTAAGATATTAACTAATGCACATGCAGTCCTAGTGACACCCACCATGTAACACGTTTTACCATTTTTCTCCAGAACATATTTATGGCATATATAAAATAAATAAAATAAAATAAAATAAAGTGAACTAATGCATCTTCCCAAAATTATCTACAATAATGAAATAAATAAATCATGCATATGAAAATATTTATAATCTTAAATAAATCTATATATATATTCAACTTTTATTTTATATTTACCACATACAAACAAAATTCTAGTTTAAATATTTTCAACAAACATTTTATAAAATTAACTCACAGGTGAAGCATGCTGGCCGACGCATCCTCGGCTGCCTATGCTTAGCACCTCTGGCTTCCGAACTCTCTAAATAATCAAAATATTTACTTAATAAATAGCTTTAAATAAATTATTAAAAATCTTAAAAAAGTTATAAAAATAAAGAAATGATCAAAATAACCTTAAAAACACTAAAATAATTAACTTTGAAGCTTAAAGAACACTTCTAATGAATTAAACTAATTTATGTGCAAATAAATAATTTTCCCCCATAATCATTCTAAAAATTTTATCTTAAAATCCATAAGTAATTAAACTTTGGTCCAGTTACAGAAAATGATTAAAATAATTTATAAAATTTATTAAAAATAATCTCAAAATTTTTTGGGCTAGTTAGTTTTCATCATCGAGACTCTAGTGGGACCTGTTGGATTCTCACTGAAAAACACAACACCTGACCAAACAAGTTATACCAAAATGTTCCCCATAATTTATAAAACATATATAAATCCTCAAACAACCTAAAATAGGCACTGAACAAAGAAATCAAAAAATAAAAAGGAAATTACCTAAAAATTCATAGAAAATTAAATCAAAGATGTATGGTTGCTAGCTACGAACTCGTAGTAACGAGAGGAAAACAATGGAAGTAATCCTAGAAGCTGAAAATCATTGAAACAGTGAGAAACAATAGTAAAATGGCTAACTATTCTTCTTCAAAACTACACTATGTTAGGCCATTTCTTGCAAAACGAAAACTACTAGAGTGAATAGGAGAGTGAGAAGAAGCTATGTCTTGATACTTAAATTTTGATAGTTCTCCCTAAACATCTGATGATGAAGGATTCCTATCAGTTAAACAAGGGGAGGATTCTCCAGGGATCTTCTCAGTGTGCTTAGACTGAGTGGCAATCCTAGATAAACCATAAAAAAACCAAAAGAAACAAAAAATATACCAAACCTATACCCAAAAGCCATAAAAAAGAGTTTAGGTTCATGAATCCAAGAACTTAGGTTCGTGAACCCTGGGATCAACCTAAGAGCTTAGGTTTACCCAATAGCTTAGGATCAACCTAAGAGCTTAAGTTCAAAACCCAAGCTCATGGGTTCAACCCCTGTACCTATAAACATATAATTTTCTATTTTTGAAAGTGAGATTACTGCACATTTCAAGGCAAACATTTAGCAAGAGAAAAAAACCACTATTTTGGAGGCCTTCTCACCCTCTCTCTCTCTTAACACACTTGGAGACCCATTTAACTAAACACTCAAACAAAAATCACTTTCTTTTGTCTCAGGATTTAGAACATTAAATTCAAACCAAGCCACATCTTTGTCAAAGTGCATATCTAGGGTAATTACCCAATCCCTCTAAGGATCTCTCAATTTATTTTTAGTTAAAAATCATCATTTTTGCATTTTTCTTCATTTTTCTACTATTTTCTTGCATTTTCCATCTTTTTTTCATTTTTATTTTATTATTTATTGAGTTGCGATAAAGTTGTGATTTTGATGATGTGATGAAGTTTTGGATATAAGATATGTTGAAGATGTGGGTAGTTCGGGTGTGATCCAAGAGTGTTTGCATTCATTTTTGCATTTTTCCCTTATTTTTTGCATTATTTTCTTTTTATACTAAACATGGGTATTTTGGTGTAAAGTTAACATTTTTATTGTCATTTTTGCATCATCTTAATTTAGTATTTTTATTTCTATAATTTTCATTTTATTTATTTATTAATTTTCTACATTTGTGTATATTTTTCTTATATTTCTCCTTATTTTTACTCTATTTATGTTATTTTTTTGGTAAAGCTTGCATTTTTATCATAAATATTATGTTTTTATGGTGAAAATGCCTCCCTTACCACTTTTATTTATTCATCTCTACCATCTTTTTTTACTTATATCATTGCTGTAATTTTTATTATTTTGCTTGCATTTTTCCCATTTTTATTGTATTTTTGCTATTTATGGCAAAGTTGGCCTTTTTTTATCAATAAAGTTTATGTTTTTATGGTAAAAATGTCAAATTTATCATTTTTATTTATTTATTTTTACCATTTTTACTTATTTTCATTATTCCGTTAATTTTTATTATTTTCCTTATATTTTTCTCATTTTTATTGCATTTTTGCCATTTGTGGCAAAGTTGGCCTTTTTATCAAAAAGTTTATGTTTTTTTGGTAAAAATGCTAACTTTATCACATTTTATTATTTCTTTCTGCCATTTTCATTTAATTATTTCATTTCTACAATTTTTATTATTTTTCTCCTATTTTTCTTATTTTTATGTCCTTTATGCCATTTTTGGTAAATTTGGCATTTTTATCATAAAGTTTATGTTTTAATGGTAAAAATGTCAAATTTATCACTTTTATTTATTAATTTCTATCATTTTAATTTATCTATATCATTTCTGGAATTTTTATTATTTTTATCATATTTTTTCCATTTTTTCTAGCATTTATGGCAAAGTTGATATTTTTATCATAAAGTTCATGTTTTTTTGGTAAAGATGTCACCTTTAGCATTTTAATATTCTCATTTCTGCATTTATTTATGTTTATTAATATTTCTGCATTTTTATTATTTTTAGTGTTATTTATCTTATTTTATTGATATTGCATCATTTATGGTAAATTTATCATATTTATCATAAAGTTCACATTTTTATGGTGAAAATAATATTTTTTTTTATCATCTCTATAACTTTATTCTGCATGTTTACTTATTTCCTGCATTTTTATTTATTTTTATCATTTTTATTATATTTTTACCATTTTTGCTATCTTGTTGCCTCTTATTGATAAATTTGCCATTTTTATCATAAAGTTAACGTTTTGATGGTAAAAATGACTTTTTTTTTTTTTTATCATTTTTATAACTTAAATCCTGCACTTTATTATTTCTTATTTGTGTCTATGTTATTTTTCTCATTTTTGCAATTTTTGTCCCTTTTGTTGATAAATTCGTCATTTTATCATAAAGTTAATATTTTTATGGTGGCAATAACATCTTTATCACTTTTATTATTTTAATTATGCATTTTATCACTTTTATTTGCATTTTGGCTATTTTTATCATTTTAATCACTTCACTTGCATTTTATTTGTTTATTTTTATTAATTTTATTTCATGACAAAAATGGTAATTTTATACCAAAATACCCCGAATTTCAAATCCTTGCATCATGCATTCTCATTACCATCCTTGTTTGTTTATTTGTTTTAATTATTTTAGCTATCTAATTTCTTTATTATAAATTAAATATATAATTGCCTTGTGTGTTTGTATGTGTGTGGAGACTAACACTTGTTTTACAGGTTTATTAGCATAGGACTTTTCTTTTTGCTATTTTGATGTAATTAATAGAATAGGAATTTCCAAAGCAATGTAATCCTTAATCCTAATTCCCCTTTTATTTTTATTTTGGATGTATTTATTAGAATACGCAATTTTCAAGGGTTGTAATCCTTAATCCCTTTCCCCATTTTATTTTGCTTATTTGCTTTTTTTTTTTTTTATTTTGATGATTTCTTGCATGCTTGCTTTGGTGCTACATGTTACTTGTCTACTTGTTTGCTATTTTATTTGCTTATTTTGTAATGTATGTGCGCCAATCCAACAATCCTATGTTCCAATTTCCATTTTACTATTATTTAAATTGACTAACAATCAAACGTGGTAAATGCATCATGAAACTGAAACTATCGTGAAGGATTGAATAATTAAGTAATGTTTAATATGAAGCAGGATAACTACCCCCCTGAACTGGGAATATCTCGTTAGAAAAGTGAGTTCTTGGTAATTCACTTTTTCTCGATTTAAATCGGGTGGTGACTCCAATCTACAAAGCCTATTCAGGTGGACCCTCCCACAATTAATAACAACCGGTAGATGGTCGCCATTAGCCTGTGTGCCTCGATATTACACTTATCCTGTTGTCTCTCCCAAAAACGGACACCATACCATATGTTTTTGGTGACTTTACTAGGGACATCTCTAGTTCGAGGGGTATGAATGAAAGATTGTTTCTTATTATACATAACTTATTTACTCACCTACACAACAACATAACAACATTTTCACTACACTCACTGTGTGCACTCTTAGTCCTTAAACCCTTAATAATGTTGAATGACATTACCACTATAGTTCCTTTTGAGTCATGGGGTGATAAAGATAGGTATTATTACCTTTAGCCTTTACTAGATCAAGAAAACTTATAGGGCTTAAAGTGACATGGCTTGGCTGTTAAATCCAAAATGGGGTACAATTTTTCTCGAGTAGGTAAAAGAATGATAGCCTCATTGATTAAAGTCCATAACCGTAGTCATATAGGGGCATTCTCACTAAAGAAACCCTTAGTAGTAAGCTTGACACAACCTATATAGATAAATTAGTAGAAATTTCCCATAGGATCCTACCAAGCTCTTACATGCTGACTTTATCCTGATGTTATCCATTTAACTTGACATTTGCAAATGTTATGATATCCCTAGTGTCTATCACCATTTGCTGTCATTATGTCAATTCTCATGGACTTCCCATGCTTAGATCTGTGTGATTCTTGTCTACCTTATGTAAGCCTGATGCATAAGGAATAACAAGAATCATGCACCTCAGCTTGGATAATCTATAAGAATCGATAAATAGTGACATATTTTGATGATAGAACCTAGAGAAATTATCCATTTTTTATCATATCACATGGATGAATCAAGAATTTGACTAGATTGTGGACTTTTATGCTGAAAGACTTAAACTGTAAGCTACTGAACGAAACTTTCATCTTCCTTGGAAAATATATCAAATGTCCATAAGGGGGACATGGACTTGGATCCCTTCTGTTGACTATAGTTCCTATGCTTATGGGCACACATGGACTGTAGACACCACTTTTGACCCAATGATTGGGCCTCTTATTAGCATTATATGTTTATTATTAGTTCCATTTGAGTATTGTTCCATAGTTTACCTTTTGAGTATAATTAGCAAGAATTGAAATAGCCTAGTCTGAGAGCGGAAGCATAGTCCCATGCTGACTATGATTCGAAAATCCACCTTAGGCAAAAAAATTTTACTGCATGGAGTAATAAGGTTAGAAAGAGCAATTCCTTGTGGTTGGTTGGTTTGTTTTGTTTTTCCTTTCTTTTCTATGCATACATATATATATATATATATATATATATATATATATATATATATATATATATATATATATATATATATATATATATATATATATATCTAAGAGCAACATCTCATTATGAACTAACCCATGATTTTCTTGTAGCCATCCTGCATCCTCACGCTAGTAAAATTACAATCATCATGCCATGCATACATGCTAACCCATTCATCTTGTAGAACATAACATATCATATAAACATGCATCATCACTTTACCATCATAACTATCATGATTATGCAAAAAGATAGCTTGAAAAAAATCATAAAAGCCTAAAGCTACTAATCATATTAGTATTAGTCCTACTACTTATATGACCAATCCAACTCAAGAGATAATGGCTCAAAATACAGAAGAATAGTTGAAGGATGCCCTTAGGAAAATGATGAGTGATGGGTCCCTATCTAATTTAAAAAAAAAGAAATGAAAGCTATAACGAAACAGATGATCTATAAGAATGGTGATTAGGGAGAAGTTTCTGGGTCAGTTAATGTAAGGTTTGACAAAGGAAAATGTATTATGTCTACTTCGGGTATATTTGTTAAGGATGATAAGTACTATCAGGAAATGAGACGAGCGCTACCTCCACCTCCTACTAAAGCATTCAATCTAATTAAGTTTGAGCTATTAGAGGAGGTTAAAATACTGGCTAATGTGATGGCCCAACTTGAGTCCTCACTTAAGGAGAAGAATGTTGTTAGAAGTCGGGATTACACTAATCTTTTGCTATTTAAGGATGAACCTCTACTTGAAGATTTCTAGCTTCCAAACTTCACCAAGTTCAATGGTACAGGAGATCCCTGAGTCCATTTGAGACAGTATGCTACTTTTATGGCTTCTACAAAACTCACTGAGTTATAGATTGTGAAGTTTTTCTTCATTTCACTTAAAGAAGGGCTGAGAGCATGGTTAGGATTTAGAGGATGAGATCAAGAATGATTGTATGTTCCTTACTCAAAAGTTCATTAAGCAGTATGTATATAACACCTAACTAGATGTTACAATACATGATCTAGAGACCACCAAGCAAATGAATGGAGAAAGCTTCTCAGACTATATTACTTGATGGATGGGAAAAGCCAAAGTGATGAGAGACAAGCCACCAGAAGATGAATAGATAAAGATGGTAATCAAGGGAGCCTTACCTCATTTCCATAAGCAGATGTTGTTCATTCATTACCCTACCTTCAAAGCACTTCACCAAGCTGACATTTGGATTGAGGATGAAGAAACTTCTCAGCCTAAGAATTCCTATAGAAAACCAACAAAACTTAACCAGAACACTCACGCTACTAAAGCAAACTTGACTGTCAATGCTATAAGAAACTGAAGATACTCAAACTTTAGCTTGCCCTTATCCAAAGTTTTCCAAAAACTCTAGTAAAAAGACCTTCTCAAACCCCCTAGAACCACGACCTTTGCCTAACCCTTTACTCGCATAAATCAATCCTAACCTTTATTGTCACTACCATCAGATGCCCAATCATACTATTGATGACTGTTACATCCTAAAAGATCAAATCTAGGACCTTATAGACTCTGGCAAAATTAAAGACCCTAAAAATTAACCCAATGTTAAAACTAACCCTTTACCTAATTACCAAAACATGCCACCTCCAATATCTTATGCCATCTCTTATAGGTTTCTTGAGACCTTTGTTGGGGGCTCTATATGAGACATCTTAGAAAATGAAGAAAAGGAGGTTAAGAGGAAAGAAAAAGAACTTTTGATGATACTAGAAGTAGGTTTTGTAACACTTGTCTATGAGTCCAATGATGATGAGATGGATCCTTCCACCTGCCATTACATATCCATGCTTCTTGCTTGCACACCACAGACAATGATGCAGAGGTGCCTCAGCCAATTGGTGATAAGAAGAGTTGGAGAAATCATTAATGATTGCAGACCTTCTGAATTTGAAGAAGAGGAAGAGTCAAAAGAAAAAAAGGAAGCTCGAGACTTGTTAGGATAACCTTCTAGAAAATTTGATTTCAAAGTAAAATATACTACTCCACCTTCAGTCATTGTTAAGAAGGAAGATATCATACCTTCTGGATAGGGAGAAGAGTTTGATGAAGAAGATAAGAAAAATGAAATCATCACCATTCAGTTGATACCATTTATAATGGGAATCAATATACGATACAACTTGGATGAAGAGCTCTCGGTTAACTATGTGACCAGGAGCAGAAGGGTATACCAACCTGCAAAGAAGGATCTAACAAAAGGGAAAAAAGTTACTAAAGAGGCTATAAAGGATAGCGAACCAATAATTTAGACGGAAGATGATTTAGTTCTAAAACAACTTAAAAAGACTCAAGCTCAAGTTAGTATTTGGGATCTTTTAATGACATCTGAGAAGCATCGAGATGCTTTGACTCATACTTTGAATGGTGTAAAAATCTTCTCAGATACTTCTCCTAAAGACATTGTAGCTTCACTACTCTTGAAATCCGTTAATGCTATTTCTTTCTCTAATAGTAATCTTCCATTGGAATGGAAAGCCCACAACATACCTTTGTTCATCTACGTGGTTGTGAAGGCTAAGAAGACTTCCTCTGTCATGGTTGATGATGGATCGACCATCAATGTTTGTCCACTTAGGCTACTTCATAAGTTTAAGATAGCAGTTGATGATCTTAAGGCTTCTAATGTGATAATCAAGGCTTATGATGATTTAAAGAAGCAAGTAGTGGGGACTTTCAAAGCTACAATCACTGCTAGGGAAATTGAATATGTTATTGAATTTATAGTGCTAAACATTCCACTCACATTTTCCCTGCTATTGGGAAGACCTTGGTTCCATCTACTAGGAGGAGTACCATCCACTTTGCATCAAAAAATTCAAATTTTCACTTAATGGAAAAGTGGCCACCATCAAAGCTGCGACTAATAGCCTGATTGCCTGTATGAATATGACTCCTTTAGCTTTCTGGTTATTAGAGGATAAGGCCAGTCCAAAAGTGTTAGCTATGATGAAACAAATGAATTATGAATCAAGAATTGGACTTGGAAAGAAGAGGAACGGAATTTCAAATTGCCTGACTTTAAGGGACAAACTAGTAAGTAGGGACTAGGTTATGACCCGACCGTCGCTAAAGGAAAAAAGATTGTCTTTATTTCCAAAGGATTCTTTAAGTGTCAGGGACAGCCAGAAGAGTAAGAGTGTAATTGGATTAAGAAGCTTGGCTTTAAAATCTTTATTGGTATGATCAGTAATATAAAGAAGGCAGAAAATTAAAAGGAGGAAGAAGAAATTTCCATATATGAGATTGAGTAGGCCTTACAAAATATGAGGTTGGAAGCTGAGATCCCTAGCCACACCGACATCATAGCCCCCATTGAGTCCGGTATAGAAGATGTTCTTTTTGAGGATGCACTTATTTCTTATGATATTTGTATTACTAATATGTTTGAATCTTTTGATGTACCAAACTCTAAGTATGATGCAATGCAATTTGATTTTTCTTACTTGTGTGATGTGTCTTATGATAATGATGAGCATTTTATTGAACCTTACATGAGCATTTTTTACATTCATTCCATTAGCACTGAACCATTTAACATAGGCATGGATGAAAATCCTTGCATACTTCACATTTCAAAAGATGTTACCCCTGAGGAAAGGAAAGAATTAGAAAAAATATTAACAAAATATTTGGAAGTATTCACTTAGACATATAATGACATGCAAGGCATTGGCTGAGACATTGCGCAACACTACTTTCACACCTAAGAGGGGCACAAGCCAGTAAAGTAGAAGTTATGAAGACTTAGACTAGAATGGACACAATTAGTAAAGGAAGACATAGAAAAGCATATCAAGGCCAAGTTCTTAGAAGTGGTAGACTATGTGGAGTGGTTGGATAATGTGGTTCCAGTGCCTAAGAAGGATGGAAAAGTAAGGATCTATATAAACTACAAGGATTTAAATAAGGCATGCTCGAAGGATGACTTCTCATTGCCTCATATTGATGTACAAATCGACAATGCAGTTGTATGTGCTATGTACTCCTTTATGGATGGGTTTTCAAGGTATAATTAGATCCTCATGGAAATCATCGATAAAGCTTATACAACCTTTATCACTGAATAGGGGGCATACTATTACAAAGTGATGACTTTTGCTTTAAAGAGTGCAGGTGTGACATATGAAAGGATGGCGATAGCAATGTTTTATAACATGATACATAAAAAAGTAGAGGTTTATATTAATGATGTGATAGTGAAGTTAAAGGTTGAGAAATTCAGTGATATTTGGCCGTATTAGAGAAATTCATGCAGTGAGTAGATAAGTACATTTTGAGGTTGAATACCAAAAAGTGTGTATTTAGGGTAACTGCAGGGAAGATGTGAGGATATATAGTCAGTTAGAGAGGAATTGAAGTTGATCTGGATAAGGTAAAAGCAATCGAAGAAATGCCAATGCCAAAAATTGAAAAAGAGATTCATGGATTCCTAGGAAAACTACAATTCATCAAAAAATTTATAGTCAGATTAACTGAGGTATGTGAGCTCATATTCAAGCTACTAAAAAAGGATTAGCTAGTGGTTTAGAATGAACAGTGTTAAATTACTTTTGACAGAATTAAAGACTACCTTATAAATCCTTCAATTTTGAAACCTCTAGAAATAGGAAGACCCTTAATTTTGTATTTGGCAATTGCAGGGAATGCAATAGGAGCTACGATGGCCCAAGAAGGAGAAGTACGAGCTGAGCATATAATCTACTATCTGAGTAGGAAAATGTTACCCTACAAGGAAAAGTATAGCCAGGTAAAATAGATCTATCTAACGATGGTTTGGGCAATGAAGAAGTTGAGGCACTACTTTCAGTCCTATAAGATTCAAGCTATTTTGAAGTTGCATCCAATGAAGCATTTATTTGAAGCACCTTCGCTAGTTAGAAAGTTATTTAAGTGGCTAGTACTATTAGAATAAATGTGCCATAATGCCATTTCCTATAATATAAATGTCATTATACTATTATCCCTATGGTAATAAAATATTCATTTAGATAAAGTGTTTGTTTATTTGAGTATTTAACCTTTAGCATCATATTAAAAGAGTTTATTATTAAGAGTTGATAATATGAGTGAAAAATTCTTTTAGTACATATGCTATAAAATGGTCATAGTCGTAGGATTAATGAATGGGTAGTATTAATCCATAGACTATCACCTCTATCTATTTTCCTTGATCAGTATATGATATCGATAGTGGGAGATAGTGAGTCTCATGCAACTTGAAATGATATATTAGAATAAACATGTGGATACTCATGTGATGGGTGGATTGAATAGTGATGTAAGATAAGTGATTGCATGGAGATTCACTTTAGTCAACAATCACTATCTTGGACATCATGGTGCATATGGTCCTTTAACCTAAGGCAACACAGTTATCCACATATGGTTTATTAGAGTTTATTACCACTTACATACTTGTGCTAGCCATGTATAGGTATATGGCATGTGGTGGCTCTAAATGGTTATATGTAGGGATGAGTGATCGGGCAAGATGGAATTCATTACCTAGAGTGAACCGGGATAAGATCCTATGCTATCTAAGTTATTCTTGATGAAAAAGTACCTAGCCAGGTCAAACTTAGCTTAACCGAAAAGAGTTTTTGGAGCTAGAAAGCATTTTTAGTAGGAATCATGTTTTATTTGGAATTGAACTGAAGATAAGGTCATATAATTGAGGCAATTCGAGTTTGAGTGACCATGACTCTAGTTGATGTTTGGATCTTGAAATGAAGGTACACCGGTAATTATATTCTATGGTCCTTAATAATTTTCTAATAACATTCATTTTCAATTGGGTAGTCGTGACATCTATGCTGGAGGCCACTCACGACTTATGGAAACTAAATGTGATTAATTGGGATTTTCACATTTGGCTTGGAAAGAGTTTCCAATAATATTAAAAGTTAATATTATTTATTTCCATTGCCATTTGGACTTGAACCTAGTAAGTCACACACATAAGAGTAGCACCAAGAATGATAATTATTAATTGATTATTAATTGAAGTGTTTAATTAATAATTAATTAAATTAAATTGAATTGGATTTTTGCTTGTGCAGGGATATAGCATTTCCTAAAATCTAATTCAAAGTTTAGGACTATTAAACATTAATTTGGTTTTAATTTATTATGTGACATTAAGTTTAAGGACCAAATTGATATTTGCCACTAATACTAGTTTGGATATGGGCCATACACATGTAGCTTAATGGATTATGGATGGGCTTAAATAATTAAGTGTATTAGTGAGAAGGGTCTTATTTAAGTGCTAAATAAAGCCCATAAGTCTAATAGTGGATGTTGTAGAGATGGGCCAATTTAAGAGTTAAATGAGCCCAATTAACTAAAGCCCACTTATTAAAGGAGGTGTCATATAAGCATAAGCATGTGATGCTCATGCTTGCATTGTGGCCACCTAAGCATGTTTTTTCCATGCAATGTGATTGCATGAGCAGCACCATGGCAAGGAGTCATAAGCATGCACCTTTCGTTAGTGGAGAACCTTTACATGTATATGGTTACTTATTTAATGCAAAAGTCAAAAGTAAATAGACAATCTCTACATGCATGAGATAACTTATTCAATACTTAAGCTTGAGTTAGTAGAGGATCAATACACATGCAAAATTAGTCTCTCATATATACATTAAGTTAGTGGATATTCTCTACACACTTGACTTGCCACTTTCTTTAGAGAGAAAACACTAAGAGAGAAAATAAAAGTAAGTGCTCAAGAGTTGAGTCTTCTTTTTCATCTTTCTTCTAAGTGTTGTGAGTGTGTTAGTGAGAGATATAAGAGCTATATTTCTTTATAAGTCCATTATTCTCATCCTTGTATAAGAGTTGTGCAAGATCAAGCTACATCCATCCAAGGGAGGCAAGAAGTCCTATATCATCCAAGCAAAAAAAGGAACTTTAGGAAGCTTTTGGGTTACTATAAAGGAGGAGCTTGCGGGTTGTGATTCTTCAAAAGCTTGGAGTCATTCTGGTGCCACTTGTATGTTTTGAGCTAGGGGCTTCACACTTGGGGAGCTATGAGTTTGTAGATTTGCATCAGCCACTTCCTAAAGCCTATCGAGCGTGCTACCTACATTTGGAGTTTATAAGAGTTGCTAAACTCTAGATTTAGGTCTCTTACCATGCTTTGTGTTTTGGTTATTTTATGAATCTTTGATTTATGTTATCTATTAAGCATGCAAGTAATTAGTTTTGTAATGTGTTGTGATCATGGTAGTTTTGGAATTCTTACTTTTCATGCAAGGGTTACACACTAGGAAAATTTTTTGAAATTTACCCTAACTGATTTCATGCTTACACCACTCTTCTACTCATATTCTAGTGTGTGTAATCGATTCCTTTCAAGTGGCATCAAAGCAAAAATCACATAATTTACATGCTAATGATTATAATAATTACAAGAGTTATGATTATGCTTGTTGTTAGTTGCAAGAGTTGTGGCTAAAGATGCTTAAAAATGCAAAAATATTGTCACATACTGTACATGGCATTGTAGCAAAATATTGTTAATGTACTGTAGCAAAAACACTATTAATGGTACTATAGCAAGGTTTTGCACGGACAATATATATATATTCTCGCAAATACATGATAATATGCAAGAGTTGTATTTTATTAAATATTTGCTTGTCATACATGCAAGGAATGATTGTGGACTTAGTTTACATCCTATGGTTTGTAATAATAATTAATTTTATTAATTTTTGTTATGTAATTAAATGTTAATTACATAGTTTTATGATGTAAATTTTTGCCTTGGTATGCTAAGGATTAAATGTAAATCACTAGAGTTGTGACTTGGAGCTCAAAGTGGTATGGCTCATTCAACCTTTGGTGGCATGGATCAAGGCCCATGAGGGGTGTTGACAAAGAGTTCATGACTTGAAGGCTTTTCTTAGGCTAGGTCCATTCTATAACTTATTCTAAGAGTTAGAATAGGCTTAAGAAAGGCCTATGATCACTCCTTATTTGTGTATGTTCTATGAATATATATGATATATATATTGTAACATGCTATATGCATATGAGATATGTATATGATTGATGCCATGCCATGTATGTATGAGATATATACAATTGAAAATGGCTAATGTGAAAAGTGAGACCTTAATAATTAAAGACTCAAAAATCTTCCAAATTAAATTTAGGTCTAGGCTCTCAATTGGAGTAATAACTTGGATGGTTTTGGGCTTATGTGCATAGTCTATGGATACAATAGGGGTGTACATAAGGCCTAAGAGATTCATGTAGTGTTATTATTAAGCATGAGATATTATAGGTGTATGGATACACTATAGGCAAAAAATGGCAATGTGTACCTGAGACCCATAACATTAACAGCCAGATTAATGGAACCTCACATAAGATGTGATGGACAAGAGTTATCCACTTAATGAGAACTATTATTCCAAGAATGGCAATTTGTACCTGAGGCATATTAGTGGCCTATAAAGAATTCCATCACCCACTAGGAATCCATCTAATAAGGGGTTTCTGTTTCCAATAAGGCATATTAGTGGCCTATTAAGAATTCCATCACCCACTAGAAATCCATCCAATAAGGGATTTTTATTTCCTCCTTTAGAAGTGTAGGATTCACCAAGTTAGTGAGAGGCCATTATGATTAAAGACCAAATCTAATGGTAAAATAACAACGTTATATAACTAATAATCTTGTTACATTTTGTAGAAACTTGATAATATGAGATCAATAAACCCACTTGCAATCATACTCGACCAATATAGGCTAATGGGCCCTCATTTTATTAATTGACTAAGGAATTTAAAAGTTGTTTTAGCTTTCGAAAAGATACTTTATGTATTAGAACAAAGCCTACCTGGACCGCTTCTTGAAAATGCTTCCCAAGAGGAGCAAATCACTCTTGATAAATTAAAGGATGATGATATGCAAGCATGTTGCATCATGTGGGCTTCCATGAGCACCAAAATCCATTGGCAACATAAGAAATACACTAATGAAAAGGAAATCCTACTTCACCTACAAGAGTTGTTAGGTGAGCAAAGTAGGACAGCTAGATATGAGATATCTAAGATGCTTTTCCATGCTAAGATGAGGGAGGGAGAGGAAGTGGAAGCCCATGTGAACTCCATCATTAAATATATGAAGGAGCTAGAAAGTTTAGACTTCACAATGGACTCCCACCTCTAATTGAATTTGATCCTTCAATCCTTTCTTAAATCTTTTAGGCAAACCATTGCCAACTTCCATTTGAATAAGAGAGAGTGCACTCTTGCTACACTTTTGAATATGCTCGTGACAGCCCAAAAGGCTTTCCACGGGAGTAAAAGGAAAGAGGTTGCTCTTATTACCAGTTCTAGTAGGACTAAAAAGAAAGGCAATAAGAAGAAGAAAGGCAAGGGTGGTATAGCCAAAAATAAGGGCAAGGCCATTATGAGGGAAGAGCAAGGCAAAGGAAAGTGTTTCCATTGCCAAGGTGAAGGACATTAGAAAAGAAATTATCCTAAGTTCCTTGAGTTTCTCAGGACAAAGGCAAAGGGCAAACAATTTATCTTCTAAATGTTCTAAGAGCTCATCTAAGGCATGGGTATTGGATACTGATGCAAGTTCTCACATTTGTTTATACTTGCAGGATCTAGTAAATGAGAGGAGGCTGAGGTGCAATGAAGTGACCTTAAAGCTAGGAAAGAGAGCAAGGGTTGCAACCAAGGCTATACAACCCACTTTAATTAATTTATATAATCATGTTTTATTATTGGATGATGTATTGTATGTACCTAATGCCTATAAAAAACATTGTCTCTATTTCTAGTTTAACTAGAAAGAGTTATGAATTCCATTTTAGTAGAGATGAATGTAAGATTCATTTTGGAATTGAATTGGTTGGTATAGGTTATTTAATACATGGTTTACTATATTAATAATATGTCCAATAACAATGAGCCTCAAAATAATATAAGTAATATGAATTCAATGCTAATTGAAAATGCCTTTAACTTTAAACATCTATGGCACTTGAGATTATATTATATTGCAGAGGATAGGATCACAAAGTTAGAAAGGATAGGAATCTTGAGCAATCTTAAATTCACATCCAATTCGACTTGTGAGCTTGTCTTCAAGGCAAGAAGACTATATCACTATTTGTTGGACAAATGGCAAGAGCCAATGATGTATTAGAGATCATACATAGTGATGTATGTGGACCATTTAGTGAAATGGCTAGAGGTGGTTTCTACTACTTTATAACCTTTATAGATGATCTATCAAGGTATGGGCATTTGTTTCTTTTGAAGAACAAAAGTGAATCCTTTGAAAAGTTCAAAGAGTTCAAAACCCAAATAGAGAACCAAATGGGGAAAAGTATTAAAACTCTAAGATTGGATCAAAAAGATGAATACTTGAGTACTGAGTTCATTGAGTTCCTTAAAGAATAGGGCATTACATAATAACTCACACCGCCTACAACACCTCAATTAAATGGTGTGTCCAAGAGGCAAAATCGTACTTTATTGGATATGGTACATTTTATTATGAGCTACATCGATCTTCCTGTATCACTTTGGGGTTTTGCACTTTAAACAACCTCCTATATCCTTAATCGTGTTCCATCCAAGTCTATTTGTAACTCACCATATAAGATATGGCATGGTAGGGCACCAAGTCTTAAGCATATTAAGATTTGCGGGTGCCTAACTTTTATTAAAAAGCTAAAATCAAATAAGTTAGATGCAAAATCAATTAAAGGAAGGTTTGTTAGATATCCTAAAGATAGTTTAGGGTATTACTTTTATCTTCCTGCTGAATAAGTTATTATTGTAAGTAGAGATGCTATTTTCCTTAAGAATGAGTTTATTAAGGAAGGTGGTAGAGGAAGGAAGATAATTTTAGATGAGAGTCATCTAAGGAAGCCCACTAAATTGATCAAATGAATATTGATTAACCCAAAGAGCCTATTCCAATTGAGAATGTCATCACACCGACTCCCAGAAGGTCTAGTAGGGTATCTCATCCTTCGAAGAGATATGGTTTTCTTCATGATGTGCAAGAGTTGTATGTTCATGAAGAGAGCATTCATGATGATGATCCTGCTACATATGAAGAAGCTTTATGTGATAAAGATTCTTTGAGATGGCTTGAGGCTATGAGAACTGAAATGGATTCCATGTATGAAAACCAAGTCTATACACTTGTTAATCCTCTTGAGGGTATTGTACCTAAAGCATGTCAATGGATATTTAAGAGGAATATTGGTGCAAATGGGAAGGTAGAGACCTATAAAGCTAGGTTTATAGCGAAAAGGTTTCGTTAAAGGCAAGGGGTTGACTGTAAGGAGACCTTCTCGCTAATAGCCATGCTTAAATCCATTTGGATTCTTCTTGCTATAACTGCACATTATGATTATAAGGTTTGGAAAATGGATGTCAAGACTACCTTCCTTAGCAATTTTATTAAGGAAGACATTTTCATGGAGCAACCCAAGGGTTTTAAATCCAAGGAAAGCTCAAAAGTGTGCGAGCTTAATAAATCAGTCTATGGTCTAAAGCAAGCTTCAAGGAGTTAGAATCATCATTTTGATGAGGCTATCCATTCTTATGGTTTCATTAAGAAAGAGGATGAGCCATGTCTTTATAAGAAGGTTAGTGGGAGCCAGCTCATGTTCCTAGTCTTGTATATGGATGATATTCTATTGATTAGTAATGATGTAAGTATGATAACCTCTATGAAAGTATAGTTGTCTAAAACCTTCTTAATGAAATACTTAGGGGAGGCTACCTATATTCTCGAGATTTGAGTCTATAAAGATAGATAGAAGAGAACAATAGGTTTATCCCAAAGTCTTTACTTGGAAAAGATGTTGAAGAGGTTTAACATGCTTGATTCCAAGAGGGGATTATTACTTGTCAGGCATGGTATCCACCTATCCAAGGAGATGTCACCTAAGACACCTGAGGACATAGTGGAAATGGCCAAGGTTCCTTATGCTTCGGCTATAGGAAGCCTAATGCATGCAATATTATGTATGAGGCCAGACATTGCTTGTGATGTTAGTGTAATTAGTAGGTTTCAATCTAACCCATGCTTTGAGCATTGGGTAACAATTAAGGCTATCCTTAAGTACTTGAAAAGGACTAAGGATTTAGTCTTGACTTATGGAGGAGGTGATTTACAACTCATAGGTTTTATAGATTTTGACTTTTAGGCAAATATGGATGATATAAAGTCGATCTCTGGATTTGTCTTCACTTGTAATAGAGGTGCAGTGAGCTAGAAGAGTTCAGAGTAAAGTATCACTAATAATTCCACCACAGAGGCCGAGTACATCGCTGCATCAAATGCTGCTAAGGAAGCTGTTTGGATTCAAAAGTTCATTATTGAACTAGGAGTTGTTCCTTTCATTGAGTCAGTAGTTCCTCTCTTCTACAATAATAATAGAGCCATCGCTTTGGCAAAGGAACTGAGGACTCATTAGAAATCCAAACACATAGAAAGTGTTATCATATTATTAAAGAACTTATTGGAAAGGATGATGTGCTTATGCAAAAGGTAGCTTCAGTCGACAATGTGGCTAATCCACTAATTAAGGCACTCACCCAACTACAATTAGACTAACATCTTGAGAAAATGGGTCTTAAATATAGTAATGAATAATGCTAGAGTAAGTGGCAGATTGTTAGTAAAGATGTGGTCTAGTGCTATTTCTTATAATATAAATGACATTGTACTGTTATCCCTGTAATATTTAGTTAGATAAAGTGTTTGTTTATTTGAGTATTTACCCTTTAGCATTATGCTAAAAGAGTTTATTATCAAGAGTTGATAATATGAGTGACAAATTCTTTTAGTACATATGCTATAAAATGCTAATAATCATAGGATTAATAAATGGGTAGTATTAATCCATAAACTATCACCTCTATCTATTTTTCTTGATCGGTATATGATATTGATAGCAGGAGGTAGTAAGTCTCATGCTACTTGATATTAGATATTAGAATAGACATGTGCATACTCATGTGATGGGTGGATTGAATAGTGATGTAAGATAAGTGAATGCATGGAAATTCACTTTAGTTAACAATCACTATCTTGAACATAATGGTTTATGTGGTCCTTTGACTTGAGGTGACACAGTCATCCACATATGGTTGATTAGAGTTTGTTACTGCTTACATACATGTGATAACCATATATAGGTATATGGCATGTGATGGCTCTAATTAGTTATATGTAGGGATGAGTGATTGGCCAAGATGGAATTCATTACCTGGAGTGAACTGGGATAAGATCCTATGATATATAAGTTATTCTCGATGAAAAAGTACATAGCTAGGTCAAACTTGACTTAACCAAAAAGATTTTTTGGAGCTAGAAAGTGTCTCTAGTGGGAGCCATGTTTTATTGAGAATTGAACTGAAGATGAGGTCATATAATTGACGCAATTAGAGTTTGATTGACCATGACTTTAACCAATGTCAGGATCTTGAAATGAAAGGACATTAAGTGCACGGTAATTATGTTTTATGGTTCTTGTGAATCTACAAATAGCATTCATTTCCAATTGGGTAGTTGTGACATTTATGCTGATGGTCATTCATGACTTATGGAAACTAAATATGTTTAATTAGGATTTTCACATTTAGCTTGGAAATATTTTCCAATAATATTAAGAGTTGATATTATTTATTTCCATTACCATTTGGACTTGAATTTAGTAAGTCACATACATAAGAGTAGCACTGACAATGATAATTATTAACTTGATTATTAATTAAAGAGTTTAATTAATTAATTAATTAAAGTGTTTAATTAATTAATTAATTAAATTAAATTAAATTGGATTTTTACTTGTGTAGGGATATAGCATTTCTTGAAATCTAATTCAAAGTTCAGGACTATTAAACATTAATTTGGTTTTAATTTATTATGTGATATTAAGTTTAAGGACCACATTGATATTTGCCATTAATACTAGTTTGGATATGGGCCATGGATGGGCCATACACATGTAGCTTAATGGATGATAGATGGGCTTAAATAATTAATTTTATTAGTGAGAAGGGCCTTATTTAAGTGTTAAATAAGGCCCACAAGTCTAATTAGTGTATCTTATGGAGATGGGCCAATTTAAGAGTTAAATGAGCCCAATTAACTAAAGCCCACTTATTAAATGAGGTACCACATAAGCATAAGCATGTGATGCTCATGCTTGCATCGTGGCCACTTAAGCATCTATTTTCCATGCAATATGATTGCATGAGTGACACCATGGCAAGGTTGCATAAGCATGCACCTTTAGTTAGTTGAGAATCTCTACATGCAGGGGGTTACTTATTTAATGCAAAAGTGAAAAGTATGTCGACAATCTCTATATGCATGAGATGGCTTATTCAATACTCAAGCTTGAGTTAGTGGAGGATCTGTACACATGCAAAATTAGTCTCTCACATATACACTAAGTTAGTGGATATTCTCTACACACTTGGCTTACCACTTCCTTTAGAGAGAAAACACTAATAGAGAAAATAAGAGTAAGTGCTCAAGAGTTGAGTCTTCTTCTTCATCTTTCTTCTACGTGTTGTGAGTGTGTTAGTGAGAGATATAAGAGTTGTATTTCTTTATAAGTCTATTATCATCGTCCTTGTATAAGAGTTATGCAAGATCAAGCTACATCCATCCAAAGGAGGCAAGAAGTCCTTCATCATCCAGGCAAAAAGAGGAGCTTTAGCTGGCTTTTCAGTCACCACAAAGGAGGAGCTTATAAGTACAGATTCTTCAAAAGCTTTGAGTCATTATGGTGCCACTTGTGTGTTTTAAACTAGAGGCTTCACACTTAGGGAGCTAGGAGCTTGTAGATTTGCATCAACCACTTCCTAAAGCCTATTGAGTGTGCTATCGACATTCAGAGTTTGTAAGAGTTAATAAACTCTAGATATAAGTCTCTTACCATGCTTTGTGTTTTGGTTATTTTGTGAATCTTTGATTTATATTGTCTATTAAGCATGCAAGTAATTATTTATGTAAATTCAATGTGTTATGATCTTAGTAGTTTTGAAATTCTTACTTTTCATGCAAGGGTTACACACTAGAAAAAATTTTGAAAATTTATCCTAACCAGTTTCGTGCTTACCCTATGCTTCCACTTATATTCTGGTGTGTGTAATCAATTCCTTTTAGGTACTACTCATGGAGTTTGGTGTTGAATACCTAACTAAGAAGACTGTAAAAGGAAGAGCAGCAGCTAAATTCCTAGCGCATAATCTAACATCAAATGACCAAAAGGTAGAACTCGAGATTCCATATGCCTTTACTACAACTATTGAAATTTTGGGATGGTAGATGTACTTTGATGGTGCAATGAATAAGTTTGGAGCAGGAATAAGGGTAATCTTGTTGACTTTAGAAAATGAATTAATCCTGATAGCAAAGAAACTGACATATTGGGCTATGAATAATAAAGAAGAATACGAAGCATGTGTAATGGGAATAGAAGCACTATTGGCCCTAAAGGTCATGAAAGTGGAAGTGTTGGTAGATTCAATATTAGTAATCAATTAGGTAATGGACGAGGGGAATTTAAAGGAACCACACTTGAAGCCATACTTGGAACATTTTCAATGGTTAAAATAGTTCTTCTAGAAATGCATATTCATTCACTTACCTAGAAATCACAACCAGATGGCAGCTGCCTTACTTCACTAGCATCAGTCTGGGATGGACCGACAACCATGGCAATGAAGCTGCTTGTGTTGTTAAAGTCCAATCAACCATGTCACATGATTATAAAAGTAATAGAAGCAAAGGTGGATCAGAAGCCATAGTTCTATGATATACAACAATATCTAGACAAGCATGAGTACTTTGAAGATGAAGTGAAAGGGATAAGATGACTATAAAAAAAGTGGCAGCAAAGTTCAAGCTCCATTAGGGTGTCTTAAATAAAAGGACTTCAGACGAAATGCAACTACATTATTTAGATGAGAATGAAGCAAAGAAGGTAATGACAAACGTCCATAAAGGGGTTTACGATGCTAATATGAATGGTACGATATTGGCCAAAAAGATAATGAGACAAGGGTGCTTCTGGATGACAATGGTAGAAGATTGCATCAGATTTACTAAAAAGTGTCATAAGTGTCCAATTCATGGAAATGTGAGCCATCTTCCACATTCAGAATTGTACACTATGTCCTAACCCTGGCCATTTTTAGTTTAGGGACTCAACATTATACAAGAGGTTCATCCTATAGCCTCTAATGGGCATAAATACATTTTGGTAGCAATTGATTACTTCACAAAGTGGGTAGAAGTTGAGTTATTTGCTATACTAGGGGTAAGGCAAGTAGGAAAGTTCTTAGAAAAGAGTCTATTATGCATATATGGGATTCCACATCACTTAATCTCAGATAATAGAGTACGATTCCAAGGAGAAGTATAGGCATTACTTGAAAAATATAAAGTGAAGCATTACAAGTCATCACCTTACAAACCACAAGCCAACAGGGCAGTAGAGGCAGTAAACAAGAATATCAAGAAGATCCTTTCAAATATAATTGAAACCCACCATGATTGGGCCAACAAGTTATCGTTTGCCCTTTGGGGATATTGTACGATAGTGAGAACATCCATAGGGGCAACTCCTTTTTTATTAGTGTATGGAACAGAAGTTGTACTATCAATTGAAGTGGAGATGAAATCGTTAAGAATGATCATCAAAGTTGACCTACCCAAGATGAAGTGGGTAGAATAAAGATTAAAGTAGTTGAATCTAATCGATAGTGAGAGGCTAAAGGAACTTTATCATGTCTAGTTATACCAAGGAGAATTGTAAGAGCTTTTAATAAAAGGGTAAGGCAATATGACATCAAAGTCCAAGATTGGGTATTAAGAAGAGCTAAGCAGAATATACCAGATCTAAGAAGGAAATTCATACCTAATTTAGAGGGGAGGGGCCCTACTTGGTCAAGATTGTTCTCTCAAATGGTCTAGTTAAACTGACTGACATTAATGGAAATGAGCTCTCATAGTGGGTTAATGTCAACCATCTACAGCGATACTATTCTTAAGAAAATGATGAGGTATAAAATACTTAGCTAGAAAACCTGAAAAGGCTAGTTAAAGATAGGGATACTATCATTTTGAAATGCCCAACATGCAACTATTCTTGTGATAAATGTCATGTCAGTAAGAAGATTGTTAGAACTACACATGTTAAGAAGTAAATATGCCTGAATCAATATTTATTATAGACATAAGCAAATTTTTATCTTAGAGTTCATATCTTTTTATGATGTAACATTTCCTTTCCTTGTGTATTTATTATAATGAAGTGGTTAGTAAAACAAGGCAAATCATAGAAGAATCATCATGAAAATACAGTCAATATCTAAAAGAATTATCCGCGATATAAAAAGAAAAAAGAGAAAATGGAAATAGAGGATATTAAGACTCATCCCTATCCTCATCATTATCTTTGTTATTGTCATTAACATTAGCCTCACCCATAGGACCACTCATGCTAGGTCCCATGCCACGGACCCTCAGCTCCTCTAGCTTGGCTTGTAGTCGTTGAATCTCGCTTTGGTAGTAAGCGGCTTCCTGCTGTTAAGTTGCCTCCTGCTGACAAAGACCCTCATTGTGCTCTTATATTAACTTCACAAGCTCATGCTGCATCAAAATACATGTGCATTAGCATAAATGCATTCATTCATTTGCATATTATTGAATATTTAAATAGGTGCAAGAAGAAGCGAAGAAGTACTCATATGAGTCTCCACAGAGTAGTGAACATGGTAATCCATCAAGCCTGAAGTACACTAATACCAATATTCAGTCATCTCACATGGAACCTGCAGATAAAAGCCATCAGTGAGCAGTAAACTAAAAGTAATAAAGCAATAAAGATGAAAACTTACATGTGTAGTGTTCTCTGAAACAAAGGCCATAGGCTCCGTAGATGTAGGAACTATATGGGTCACCACTCCACCTTAAAGGTTGTATCCCCTGACCTCTAGGAGTAGAGGTAATGCATCAATCCTATAAATCATCTGAGCAACCTTAAGACCTGTATCAGTAGTAGCCTTAGTAGTAGTGCCAGCAGCCTCTATACCACTAGAGCTCTCTATTGCACCCATGCCTTAAGGTCTCTTTGAATGAGGCTATTAAATGAAGAAATAGAAAGTCAGCATAAAGATAACAATCAATTCAAAAAAGCAATAATGAATAAAAAATAAGACATATCGATGAGCAAATGTGGAAAAAACACCAACGGGTGGAGCAAGAGGAGCCTGACCTCTTGTGACACCATCAATTAGATGAGGAATGAGACTTTCCAAGTAATAGAAGCCCTCGGGCTCCAAGTGTAGCTGGTGATCAATCCCAGCTAGTGCCTCCTCTAGTATAGGGCCCACCATGTCCTTCCCCCATAACATATCAAAGGGAGGAGAACGAGGGACACAATAGATGGTAGGTACCAAGAACCAACTCGCTACACACTTGATGAGGTACTAGGCATAATTAATAGGAGTCACAAATAAGATTTGCCAGCTAGTGATCTCCATGGCTCCCTACATCTCTAGTGAGAAAGTCGTAGGGTAGCCCTCCCACCACCACTGAAGATATATTTGCAATTGGAAATAACACTAAAAATAGAACACATCACTTCAAAATAGAAAAAGCAAAAAGCAATGCCTTACCTGATTGAATGTCAACTTTGCTAAGGAGGCATGGGCTACCTCTAAGGTTTGTGTAGCACCCTTCTAATCCTGTGTCCAAATAGGAAAGCATAAAAATCCCTCTTGCAGCCCAACAACCATTCTAGGAGGGATTAGGATATGAAACTCGAAGGCCTAAATCTATAAGAGAATCCATGTCACAAATAGAAAAATCATAAGAAGAATGAAAGATAATAAAGCATAAAAAACTACTCATATCAACCACCAATGGCACATCATATATCCTGGAGCTATCCTTGCATACGTCATCAAGATCATGGAGAAGATGGCCATAAGTAGTAGAACCACAATCATACTCCCTCAGGGCATCAAGGTCTTGGAGAAGAGGAAGCAATAATAAACCATTAGTGTTGTTTACATTGGGGAACACCAAAGTGCTCATCAAGTAAAAAATGAAGCACCGACCACGCCTCTCGATCCTGACAGCACCATCTCTAACTTCCCCATCACAAGCCCATCATAGATGCTCATTTAAAATCAAACCCCTAGCCAACTTTAAACTTAGGGTAGCAACCTAGTAATCATGGCATAACCCTATAAGGTGTGCTAGAATCTCAAAAGGAATTCGCTAACTAGTGGGCGAAAACCCCATAATAACAGTAAAATTAAGGGGTGTGATCATCATCTCCCTGAACTGGAAGTGGAAAATGTGTGTGTAGTTTGACCACCACTCAATTAGAGTGATCATCACAGCCTGCTAACTCCTCAACATCTTAGGACCCTCCAGCAATCCATTGAAACTAAGGTAATGCACCTAGTCTTGCACCTCCTATGGTAACCCTCAGTAGAGCCTCTTAGCTCTAGTGAAGCTACCAAGAAGCACTAGTGGAATCACAACACTCTAAAAGGGAAGTTAACAAAATTAAATTCTCATTTGGATTCACTAACCATTTATTTACTTGTTATTTGTAGGTAATCAATATCAATATGTCTAAAGCAAAAACTAAGTAACAAGGTTTTCGCATATAGCCTAAAGGAGTCTACAGTGTTCAAAGACAAAATAGAGGGACCCTAAATCATGTTAAGACATACTAAGCAAGCAATCCTAGTAAAGGAAGCATCATTCATATGGCATGTTAAATTCCCAGCATTCATCTCCTATTATAAAAAATAAGAAGTTGAGATACTGACCCGCTGGTGATGAAGCATCCAAATGTGCTCCCTCAAGTTCAAGAATAGAGGAATCTAATTGCCTTAGGTCACTCCGTATCTCATTCGATGAGCTGGCATAGGTTTCTGATGAGTAGTGTCACCTGCTGCCTCATTAGGACCCAGATCATCTAACTCGACCACGAGATCTAGGGGCACATCCCCGAAAGCATCGTCACTACCTCCTTACATGGGTATATATGTGAAAAAGTCCTAAAAATTTAGAGAGTTCTAAAGGAGAAGAGAGAGAAAAAGAATGTGAAAATGAAGAGAAAGGATAAAAAAAGGACTTTTATAAGCCTTGGCTCCATAGGACCATCGCGAAGCCATGAGCTTAGGTTAGATCCCAAGCTTGTGGGATCATGAACCTAAGCCTATGGTTCATGGGCCCACCTTCGTGGGTTCAGCTCAAAAGGCTATTCCAGGCTCACCGAAGCTCCTGAAACATGTATTGTAACCTCTTGAGGCCCTAGAAATCCCCAAGGGACATTTTTAAGACCCAGACATTAACCTAGAACATCTTCAAATGCCAAGAACTCTTGAGAGAAGCCCGAAAGTGACTTTGCAAGTCCAAAAGACATCAAGGAAGTCTTCCGTATCAACCTAGTTTAAAATTTCTAAGTGCACCCATGTATTCATGCATTCATACATTCATACTTGTACTCGCATTTCATAAATCATCTTTTTCGTGCTCTTGAAGATGAACCAATATTGAGAAAGAAGCATGTGATAGGGATGGATAGGTCAACCCTAATAACGATGGTCTCCCTTTAACAAAACTTTCAAAGTCTCTTAGCTTTAACTAGTAACTCAGAGCTGAGATTCTTAAATCTTAATCAACTTAATGATTAACGACCTCATGAAGGACAAAAAACCCACTAAAAGAAAGTTGTTGGTGAAGGAATTGATTATGCTACTTAGACATCAAAGGTTAAGTAGGGTAAATTTTGAAATTTTGCTCAACATAATCCTTAATCTCATTAAGAATTCTGATTCCCAGGATCCAATTTACAATTTAACATATAGCTAATATACATTAACATGTATAAATAAAAAACTTAGGAAATCTAAATTGTGGAATACTTACAATGTCCCAAGTGTTTGATGTAGACCATAATTAATCTACTAAATGGTTGGCTCCTTTGATTCAACTCTTGAATCAACTCTTTAGGTCTCCCAAATATGAGACCTTTAGCTTGAAACACCAGAGATTCATTAATCACCTTCTTGCTTTAATTTGGTTAGATGCAAGTAGCCTCTCTCGATGACCCTTTATAAACTTGCACTAACTTAATATCCTTGCAAGAATACTAGAGTTTTTTGAGTATATGTCATTTGCTTTTGTTTTTTATGTCTTTATACAAAATTCTCAATTTTTCTAACCTGAAAAACATTTCTTAAGTTATCTATTTATATGTAGAGAAAAGAAACCATGATGATGTCATTGCTTACATCACATGTATGACATCATCCATGACATACAACTTGCTATGCAAGTATAGAACTCTTGACATCATCCATGACATCACATTACTTACCATGCAAGTGTAGAACTCTTGACATCATCCATGACATCACATTACTTACCATGCAAGTATAGAACTCTGGACATCATCCATGACATCACATTACTTGCTATGCAGGTATAGAATTGACATTATCAATGACATCATATTACTTGCTATGCAACTTTCTTTACATCTTAGATTAATCTTTGGTCCAAAACTCTTTTGGTCCTAGGCCTAAACAACTTAGGCCATTAATCTAAGTAACAACATATATATAATTAATTTAATACTTTAATTAATATCTAATATTAATTAAGTATAAATTAATTATTAAACCTTTAATTGAATTAGATTTCATAATATGCTAGAATCATTGCTTAAAGCATAAATCCAATTCTATTAATCTTAATTAATTGATTAAACTTTTTAATCAATAATTAGATTAATATAAATGGTAATTTAGCAAAGCCCTAGTAGGTGTGACTTACTAGGTTCATGTCTAATTGGCAATGAGAAGAAAATCCCAATTATACACATTTAGTTCTCATAAGTTATGTGTGACCCCTAGCATCGATATCATAACTACCCAATTAGAAATGAATGCATGTATTAATTCATACGAACCCTTATGGTTATAATTACCATGCACTAAAATCCTTTCATTAGAAGATCCCGATATAGCCTAGAGTCAAGGTTTAGTCAAACTCTAATAGTTATATCCTATGACCTCATCTCAAGTTCTATTCTTGATAAAATATAACCAACATTAAAACTCTTTTAGTTCGTGTTATATTTGTCCTGGCCAGGAACTTATTGATCAAGAAAGAACTTAGATAGCATAGGATCTTATCCTGATTCACTCCAGGTAATGAATCCCTTCTTAGTTGAACAATCATCCCTACACTCAACTGACTAAAGCCACCAGACGCCATATATCCATATGTAATTAACACTAGTATATAAGTGGTAACAAACCTTAACCACTAAATATGGATGACCGTGTCACCTCAGGTCAAAGGACTATATGCAACATTATGACCTAGATTGTGATTGCTGACTATAAGTGAATATCCATGTAATCACAAATCTAACATCATGTTCGATCCACCCATCACATGAGTATCCACATGTCTATTTTGACATCTCATATCAAGTAACACGAGGCTCACTACCTCCTACTATTAGTATCACGTACTAATCAAGGAAAATAAACAGAGGTGATAGTCTAATCAATATTACCTAAATATTAATTATACAACTATGAAGAATTTATAGCATATATACTAAATAAATTTATAGCATGTATACTAAATAAATTTATAACTCATATTATCAACTCTTGATAATAAATTTATTTAACATAATGTTAAAAGGTAAATACTCAAAAAAACAAACACTTTATTTAAATGAATATTTTATTGCCATAGGGATAATTTACAATGTCATTATATATTTTAAGAGTGGCACTACGGCACATCTATACTAATAGTTAGGAACTGAGATATACAAGTTGCTTGCGATTATCATAATAAACCCAGGAAAAGGTTCAAATGCAAAAAAAGAAAAAATATAGCAATAAGAGTCATACTTAATCTATTATAATACTTAAATCTTGAGTAACAATATTCAAAGAACTTTTTGACAGCATTCACACTGAGTGGAAGAAGGTGGGGAATGACTTAAAAGAGAAAGAAGTATGCTCAATCATTTACCACTAAAGGGGATGACATGATATCAAGGGTTGCTTTGTACATCATAGTTCTCAGTGACCTCATTTGGTGAATTTCCTTTTGATCATGAGGGAACGCTTGCTCTTTATGTGTAACTAGAAACATCTTTGGTAAAAGATTTACTAGTCAAGCATCGAAGAAATGGTGAAGGTCACATCCAAGTGATACGATTATAGCCAAGAGTGACATGAAGTCCATGATGCATACTCTTCACTAGTACAAGTAAGCCAACAAGAAGCACAAACACAACTTACACACATTATAGTTTTTAAAAATAAAAATTACGGCATTTTGGTTTCACATAGATCATAGTTTTTGAAAATCAAAATCATAGGATTTTGGATTCACATGCATTATAGTTTTTTAAAATCAAAATCACAACATTTTGGTTTTACATACAATATAGTTTTTGAAAATCAAAATCACAATATTTTGGTCTTACATACATCATAGTTTTTTTTAAATCAAAATCACGGCATGTTTGGTTTCACATATATTATAGTTTTTTTAAATCAAAATCATGACATTTTGGTTTCACATGCATCCTAGTTTTTGAAAATCAAAATCACGGCATTTTAGTTTTACAAACATCATAGTTTTTGAAAATCAAAATCATGACATTTTGGTTTCATATACATCATAGTTTTTGAAAATCAAAATCATAGCATTTTGGTTTCACATACATCATAGTTTTTGAAAATCAAAATCATGACATTTTGGTTTTACATACATCATAGTTTTTAAAAATCAAAATCATGGCATTTTGGTTTCACATACATCATAGTTTTTTTAAAATCAAAATCATAGCATTTTGGTTTCACATACATCATGGTTTTTGAAAATCAAAATCACGGCATTTTGGTTTTACATGCATTATGATTTTAAAGAAGCCCACACCTTGCTTCGGTAGGGTCCAATTGCACATGTCTTCAAAACTCACACACCGTGTTTTGGCATAGCCCAAAATGCAGACATCTTCAAAACTTGCTTCCCATGCATTGACAAGCAACAGCTTGATCAACGCATGTGAAGCAAGGGCAATTATTAATACTCAAATTTTGACAGTTCTCCCTAAACATCTATTGATGAAGGAATCCTGTCAGTCAAACAGGGGGAGGATTCTTCAGGATCTTCTCAATGTGCTTAGACTAAGTGGAAATCCCAAATAAACCATAAAAAAACTAAAAGTATACCAAACCTATACCTAAAAGCCACAAAAAGGGCAAAACTAGACCAAAAAAGACTTCAGGTTCATGAACCCAAGAGCTTGGGATCAACCCAAGAGCTTAGGTTCATCTAAGAGCTTGGGATCAACCCAAAAGCTTAGGTTCAAAACTCAAGCTCGTGGGTTGAGCCCATGTACCTATAAAAAAATATAATTTTCCTTTTTCAAAAGAGAGATTAGCAGAAATTTTAAGACAGATATTTAGTGAGAGAAAAAACCACTTTTTTGGAGTCCTTTCGCACCCTCTCTTTCTCTCTCTCTTAACACACTTGAAGACCTATTTAACCAAACACTCAACCAAAAATCACTTTCTTTTGTCTTAGGATTAGACCATTAAATCCAAATCAAGCCACATCTTTGTCAAAGTATGCATCTAGGTAATTACCCAATCTCTTTAAGGATCTCTCAATTTATTTTTAGTTAAAAACCATCATTTTTGCATTTTTCCTCATTTTTTCTACCTATTTTCATGAATTTTCCATCATTTTTGCATTTTTATTTTATTATTTATTGAGTTGTGATGAAGTTTTGAATATAAGATATATTGAAGATGTGGGTAGTTCGGGTGTGATCCAGTAGTGTTTGCATTCATTTTTGCATTTTCTATCATTTTTTGCATTATTTTCCTTTTATACTAAAAATGAATATTTTGGTGTAAAGTTAACATTTTTATTATCATTTTTGCATCATCTTAATTTACTATTTTCATTTCTGTAATTTTTATTTTATTTATTATATTTCTGCATTTTTTGATATTTTTCTTATATTTCTCATCTTTACTCTATTTATGTTTTTTTTTTTTTGGTAAAGCTTGCATTTTTATTATAAAGATTATGTTTTTGTGGTGAAAATGCCTCCCTTATCACTTTTATTTATTCATCCCTACAATCTTTATTTATTTATATCTTTGCTATAATTTTTATTATATTCCTTGCATTTTCCCATTTTTGTTGTATCTTCACTATTTATGGCAAAGTTGGACTTTTTTATCAATAAAGTTTATGTTTTTATGGTAAAAATGTTAACTTTATCATTTTTATTTATTTATTTATTTATTTTATTTTTACTTATTTATATTATTTTTCTTATATTTTTATCATTTTTATTGCATTTTTGCCATTTGTGGCAAAGTTAGCCTTCTTATCACAAAGTTTATTTATTTTTGGGTAAAATGCTAACTTTATCACATTTTCTTATTTATTTCTGAAATTTTCATTTAATTATTTCATTTCTGCAATTTTAATTATTTTTCTCCTATTTTTCTTATTTTTATGCCCTTTATGCAATTTTTGATAAATTTAGCATTTTTATCATAAAGTTATGTTTTTATGGTAAAAATGTCAACTTTATCACTTTTATTTGTTCATTTCTATCATTTTTATTTATCTATATAATTTATGGAACTTTTATTATTTTTCTCATAATTTTTCCATTTTTTCTAGCATTTATGGCAAAGTTGACATTTTTATCATAAAGCTCATGTTTTTATGGTAAAGATGTCACCTTTATCATTTTAATATTCTCATTTCTATATTTTTATTTACTTTTATTAATATTTCTGTATTTTTATTATTTTTAGTGTCATTTTCCTTATTTGTATTGATATTGCATCATTTATTGTAAATTTATTATATTCATCATAAAGTTCACATTTTTATGGTGAAAATAATATTTTTATCACCTCTATAATTTTATTCTGCATATTTGCTTATTTTCCTGCATTTTTATTTGTTTTTATCATTTTTATTTGTTTTTGTCATTTTTATTGTATTTTTACCATTTTTGCTATCTTGTTGGCTCTTATTGATAAATTTGCAATTTTTATCATAAAATTAATGTTTTTATGGTAAAAATGACTTTTTTTTAGCATTGTTATTACTTAAATCCTGCACTTTATTATTTCTTATTCGTGTCTTTGTTATTTTTATCATTTTTGCAATTTTTGTCCCTTTTGTTGGTAAATTTGTCATTTTTATCATAAAATTAACATTTTTATGGCGGGAATGACATCTTTATCACTTTTATTATTTTAATTCTGCATTTTATCACTCTTATTTGTATTTTGGCTATTTTTATCATTTTAATCACTTCACTTGCATTTTATTTGTTTATTTTTATTAATTTTATTTCATGACAAAAATGGTAATTTTATACCAAAATACCCTGAATTTCAAATCCTTGCATCATGCATTCTCATTAGCATCCTTTTTTGTTTATTTGTTTAATTACTTTAGGTATCTAATTTCTTTATTATGAATTAAATATATAATTGCCTTGTGTGCTTGCATGTGTGTGGAGACTAACCCTTGTTTTGCAGGTTTATTGGAATAGGACTTTTCTTTTTTCTATTTTGAAGTAATTAATAGAATAAGAATTTCCAAAGAAATGTAATCCTTAATCCTAATTCCCCCTTTATTTCTATTTTGGATGTATTTATTTTAATAGGCAATTTTCAAGGTTTGTAATCCTTAATCCCTTTCCCCATTTTACTTTGCTTATTTTTTTTTTTATTTTGATTATTTCTTGCATGCTTGCTTGTGTGTTACATGTTACTTGTCTACTTATTTTCTATTTTATTTGCTTATTTTGTGATGTATGTGCACCAATCCAACAATCTTGTATTCCAATTTCCATTTTACTATTATTTAAATTGACTAAAAATCAAATATGGTAAATGCATCATGAAACTGAAACTACAGTAAAGGATCGAATAATTAAGTAATGTTAATTCGAAGCAGGATAAATAACTCCTACCCCCTTGAACTCGGAATATCTCGTTAGGAAAGTGAGTTCTTGGTAATTCACTTTTTTTCGATTAAAATTGAGTGGCGACTCCAATCTACAAAGCTTATATAGGCAGACCCTCCCATAATCAATAACAATTGGTAGATGGTTGCCATTAGTCTGTGTGCCCCGATATCACAACAACAATAACAATAATAATAATAATAATAATAATAATAATAATAATAATAATGATAATGATAATGATAATGATAATGATAATGATAATGATAATGATAATGATAATGATAATGATAATGATAATGATAATGATAATGATAATGATAATGATAATGATAATGATAATGATAATGATAATGATAATAATAATAATAATAATAATAATAATAATAATAATAATAATAATAATAATAATAATAATAAGCAATAGAATAGCAATAGCAATAATAATAATAATACCTAATTATATTAATAATCATATAAATTCGGGTTATTACAATTATAATCCACTCTTTTCTTTTTATGTCATTTGCTTTTTTTGAAAGTTTTCATAATGTCTATCATTAATTTTTATTCATAACTTTTATGTTTTGCCTCAACTAAGTGTTTTAAAATTTCACCTTGTGAAGTTGTCACTTAGTTTGTAAATTCCTCTATATGTTCTATTTGATTTATTTAAGAACCAAAAAAGGGGCAGCTAAAGAGAAAAGTGAGGTAATTCCCTAAAGAGTGAGTGAAACATGAGAGTAATCCATTTCATTGAGTGAAACCTGTGAGGGAGTGCTTTGTGAGGAAAATTGTTTGTTTTATTAACCTTGACAATGTTTAACACCTCAAATAGCCAAAGAGAAGAAAAGGAGGTGGATATGAAGTTATGGATGAAGTTTATGGAGTAATAGCTTGCTCGACTATACATGGTTTTAATGGAGAAATTTGATAGCTTAGAGAAGAATCTAAGATAGGAAATGACACCATAAAACTAAGGAAACATTGAAAATCATTATTAGGGGCATGAGTCTGATTATGAGGAAGAGGAATATGCTTTCATGGGTTGAGTTCATAGAAGAGTAGCAGGAAAAGGAAAAGGATAGGGAGGAAGAGATCAATTCTATGGTGGTTATAAGAATAGGAACCGAAGGGATAATGATGATGTTAATAGAAATTTGGGAAGCATCTGGATAAAAATGCCAACTTTTTAAAGCAAAACAGTTCCCGAGGCTTACATGGAGTGTGAATCGAAAGTGGAATGCATCTTTGATTATCACCACTTATTTGAGGAGAATAAGGTAAAATTATATGTTAACCAATTTATTGATTATACTACTATTTGGTAGGATCAAGTTATGACTAGTAGGAGGCACAATTTAAAGAGAAATTGTTACTTGGAAAGAATTAAAGTCCTTGATAAGAAAAAGATTTATGCCTAGACATCATTATCGTGATCTGATGGGAATTGTAGGTTTCATCAATTAACTCCCCAATAGCAAGAATACTATGATAAGTTAAATTAGAAGAAAACTAGAAATTACCAATTTAATCCACAAATTCGGATCGTTCAAAGATTGAAGTAAGAAGATAGATGCTACTTAACCCCTTTACCAACAAGGATAAAGATACTAAGATAGACTTTGAATTTCCTCTTATGCCACAAATAAGAAAGTTTGATAAATAAAAAGAAAACAAAGATTTAGATTTTGACACCACAAGCTAGAATAAAGCTTGATAAGTCACAAAGTTTATGCAAGAAATTAAAGACAAAATTCCTCACAATAAAACTCAAACAAAGTTATAATTCATATATCAAATTCATTCATGCTACAAAAGAAAGAAAAGGACTTGTTTATATAGAGTACAAGTCCATGCACACACTACTAAAATAGACTCACACACATAGGATTACTTTTACTCTTAAATGGCCTTAATAACCACCACCCACATTAATAGCCATTACTTGGTATTGATTACCCCATTAACTTTAATAACCACTACCCATATTAATAGCCATTACTTGGTATTAATTACACTATTAACTTGTATATGGTGGCTATATGTAACCCTAATTGTTATTAACACAAAAACAAGTTAAATATTATTCCTTGGGCCTCCATGGATGCCTTATTGGGTTGAAATTCTTGGGCTTTCCAAATGTCCTTAATTAAACCCAATATGGCTTCTTGAAGCTTCTTGGATTTGGATCTTGTGATTAGGCCTTCTTGTACTATTAATGGATCTTGGATTTCTTTAGGCTTTGAACTTGGATTCACATCATTCCCCCTTTCTTCAAAAGGATTTGTCCTCAAATCAGCTCCATCATCTTTATCACATACATCAAACAAAGACAAGTCACTAACATTGAAAGTAGCACTAACATTGCCATACTCACTTAGAAGTTCTAGCTTGTAGGCATTGTTGTTGATGCGTTGAAGCACTTTAAAAGGACCATCTCCTCTTGGCATAAGCTTTGATTTCCTTTGGTTAGGAAATCTTTCCTTCCTCAAGTGCACCCACACCCAATCTCTGGGCTCAAAAATGACTTGCTTCCTCCCTTTGTTGTGTTACTTTTCATATTGGTGTGTCTTCTTCTCAATGTTTGCACGCACCCTCTCATGCAAAGTCTTGATGAACTCAGCTTTTTGTTTCCCCTCTAGATTAGCTTTGTCTAATGGCAATGGTAGCAAATCTAATGGAGTCAATGGGTTGAATCCATACATAACTTCAAATGGTGAGCAATTTGTTGAACCATGCACACTCCTATTGTAAGCAAATTCCACATGTGGCAAACATTCTTCCTAATTCTTCAGATTTCTTTGGATGAGAGCCCTCAAAAGTGTTGAAAGTGTCCTATTGACCACCTCCGTTTGTCCATCCGTTTGTGGATGACAAGTTATAGAATACAAAAGCTTTGTCCCCATCTTTCCCCAAAGAGTCTTCCAAAAGTGACTTAGGAATTTGACATCCCTATCACTCACAATGGTCCTTGGAACTCCATGTAGCCTAACAATCTCCTTGAAGAATAGATTGGCAATATGGGTTGCATCATCCGTCTTGTGACATGGAATGAAATGTGCCATTTTGCTAAACCTGTCCATAATAACAAAAATGGAATCTCTCCCTCCCTTGGACCTAGGTAATCCTAAAACAAAATCCATAGAAATGTCTACCCAAGGTTCATTTGGTATGGTAAGAGGTGTATACAAACCATGAGGCATTGTTTTGGATTTGGCTTGTTTGCAAGTAATGCATTTCTCACAAATTCTCTTAACATCCCTTTTCATGTGTGGCTAAAAAAAATGGTCACCCAACACATCCAAAGTTTTCTTAATCCTAAAATGCCTCATTAAACCTCCGCTATGTGCTTCTCTCACAAGTAACTCTCTTAAAGAACTTTGTGGCACACACAATTTGTTTTCCCAAAAAAGAAAACCATTAAACTTATAGAACTTATCAAAACCCCCTTTCTCACATGCCCCATAAACATTAGCAAAATCAGGATCATTAGAATAAAGATCTTTGATGTATTCAAATCCTAATAATTTTGCATCAAGTTTAGAGATCAAGGCATACCTTTTTGACAATGCATCAGCCACCACATTTTCTTTCCCTTGCTTGTACTTAATGATGTACGGAAAGGATTCAATGAATTCCACCCATTTTGCATGTCTCTTGTTAAGCTTTCCTTATCCTTTGAGATACTTCAAGGACTCATGGTCAGTGTGAATTATGAATTCTTTGTAACTAAGGTAATGCTGCCATGTCTTTAGAACCCTCACCAATGCATAAAACTCCTTGTCATATGTAGGGTAGTTTAAACTTGCTCCACTTAGCTTTTCGCTAAAGAATGCTATGGGCTTGCCTTCTTGCATCAAAACTCCTCCAATACCTATGCCACTTGCATTGTACTCAATCTCAAAAGGTTTAGTAAAATTTGGCAAAGATAACGAGGGTGCAGAACTTAATTTGTCTTTTAGCAAGTTAAAAGCCTCATCTTGTTCAATTCCCCACTTAAAACCAACATTATTTTTTATGCATTCAGTTAAAGGTGCAGCTATGGTAGAAAATTTTTTAATGAACCTTCTATAAAAGCTAGTTAAACCATGAAAGCTTTTTGCATCACTTACACTTGTGGGTGTTGGCCATTCTCTAATTACTTTTACCTTTTCTTGATCAACATGAATGCCCTTGTCATTGACAATATATCCAAGAAAAGTAATTTCATTAGTGCAAAAACAACATTTCTTTAGATTAGCATACAACTTCTCTTCTCTAAGCACATCAAAAACACAAGTCAAATGTTGTACATGCTCATCTAAATTTTTGCTATAAACCAAGATATCATCAAAATAGACAACAACAAATTTGCCTATGAATGCTCTTAAAACATGATTCATCAATCTCATGAAAGTGCTTGGTGCATTAGTTTTAGTTAAACCAAAAGGCATTACTAACCACTCATATAAACCATGTTTAGTTTTAAAAGTTGTTTTCCATTCATCACCTTCTCTCATTCTAATTTGATGATAACCAGATTTCAAATCAATTTTTGAAAACAAATATGAACCATGCAATTCATCCAACATGTCATCTAGCCTAGGAATGGGATGTCTATACTTCATCGTGATTTTGTTGATGGCACGACAATCAACACACATCCTCCAAGTTCCATCTTTCTTAGGCACTAAAAAGACGGGTACGGCACATGGATTCATGCTTTCACGAACATAACCCTTCTCCATAAGCTCACTCACTTGCTTTTTGATTTCCTTGGTCTCCTCCGGATTACATCTATATGCTGGTCTATTTGGAATGCTTGTTCCGGGTATGAAATCAATTTGGTGCTCAATGCCTCTTTTAGGTGGCAAACCATTTGGAATTTCTTCTGGGAATAAATCTTCATAAACCTACAAAAGATCAACAACAACACTAGGCAAACCATTGGTTATTTTGTTAGAAATATGCAAAATATCCTTGTACATAAGTACAAGCATGTGTTGCCTCAAAAGCATAGCTTCCTTCACATCACTCATTTTTGCATTAACACTCATTTTTCTTTCATTTGAACCTTCCTTATTTTCTCTCACCATGTGTTTCCCATTTTGGTCAAAAGAATTGGAATTTTTAAGTTCACTCATCTCACCTTTTTCTTTACTCTCAAAGGTTTCCCTTCCCAAAGAATTTCCCAATGAAGAACCCATTTCTTCATATTGTTGCTTGATGCGCATTTAGTCTTCAAAAATCTATTTTGGAGTTAATGGTCTAAGGTTAAACCTTTTTCCATCCATAGTCAAAGTATACATATTTTGAATCCATCATGATTAGCCCTTCTATCATATTGCCAAGGTCTCCCCAACAACATATGTCCGACCAACATTGGTAACACATCACACAACACATCATCCTTATATCTACCAATTTGAAAAGAAATTAGAACTTGCTTATTTACCTTTACAACTCCACTTTCATTAAGCCATTGCAACTTGTATGGTCTTGGGTGTTTGGTAGTAGGCAACTTCAATTTCTCCACTAGCAAAGTGCTTGCTACATTAGTACAACTTCCACTATCCACAATCATGTTGCACAACTTGTTAGAAATCAAACAATGAGTACGAAATAAATTTTCCCTTTGCTCCTTATGGACATCATGTTTATTTTGCAAACTCATTGTTCTTTGAACAACAAGATTATCTCCCTTAGCACATTCAACATCACTACAATCTTCTAAAGAAGGCATATCATCATCACTATCCCCCTCACTCTCTGATTCAATATCACCACCCCTTAGAATCATAGCTTTCTTATTTGGACATTCCCTAGCAATGTGCCCATGATCCAAACATTTAAAACATTTGATTCCCCTAGTTTGGGCTGGTTGATTCTCACCCTTTCCCTTATTACCCAAGTCAATTTTAGGTTTAGTTTCTACCACTTTTGACTTATTAAAAGGTTTATCATCCTTTTTCCCCCAAGAAGTTTTCCAAGAAGAAGAAGAACCCACATTTGGTTTAGAATCATACCTCTTTCCTTTCAATTGCCTTTCCACTTTCATGGCCAAATTCACCATATCTTCAATCTCCACATAATGTTGCAAATCAACAACATCAACAATGTTTTTGTTTAGCCCTCTAAAGAACCTTACCATGGTAGCTTCACGATCTTCTACCACATTTGCTCTAATCATAGCCTTCTCCATTTCTTTGTGATACTCCTCCACACTCATGGATCCTTGAATTAGAGTTTGTAACCTTTGACGAAGCTCTTTATAATAGTGGCTTGGAACAAACCTCTTTCTCATGATTTGCTTCATTTCCCTCCAAGACTCCACGGGTCTTTCTCCATATCTATGTCTTTCCTTGCAAAATTGATCCCACCAAACAATTGCATAATCACTAAACTCAACAGCAGCAAGTTTTACCTTTTTCTCCTCCGAATAATTGTGACATTTGAAGATGCCACCATTTCACTCCATTTCGGTGTCAATCCCCTCCTCTTGCACCTGTGAGACCCATTCCAAGCTTAGTTTAGGCTTTGGTCATGAATTGGTTGAGTTTTGGTTGATTGTTAGTTTTTCTCTAGGGTTTTGGAATTTTTTTTAGCTCGATCTAGCTTGATTCATGCAAACTCCCTTTACAAATGTGATTCCTAGTAGCTCAATCTACCTCTATGAATTTATGTATAATTTTTGGAATTTATTTTGATTTTTGGTGAATTTTTGAATATTTTAATATTATTTTAGGAATTTTCGTAAATTAATTATAAAATAATAAATAATAATAATTTTTGGTATTTTTGGTGTTATTATGAGTTGATATTAATTTTAGAGTAAAGAAAATATTTTTTTTTTAATATTATTCAAATTTTAGGAATTTTTATAGTTTATGTCAAAAAAAAATTAATATTAAGTTAAATTATATTTTAGAAGAAATTAGAAGTCATTTGCATGTTTTAATTATATTAAGAATTTAACATTGAGAAAATAAGTTTTAGATGATTAAATAATTTTAAGGATTTTTTTTAGTACTAATAATACGAAATTGTAAATTATGTGTTTAGGGGTAAAATTGTAATTTTACGCTAATGATAGTTAATTATATATTTTAATTAGTTTTATTAATATTTAAGGAGTTTAGACAATTTTTATAAATTAATTGGTATTTTTTACCTAAGTAGTGTAAATTTTGAATATTAAATCCCAAATATTGTATATATATATAATACATTTTAATGGATTTTAAATTAGGGTATAATTATATTTTGACGAAGGAATACAAATTTAGTTGTTAATTTTAAATAATTGAGATTTTATATATTTTTGTCTATTTTTAGTATATGTGTATGTGAAATGCATGTTTGAGAAATAAATATTATTAATCCTCGATATTTTGTTGAGTTGTGATCTCGATTAAGGCAAAATGTAGTTTTGGGAGCCCGACTCGAGTGTGGGTGTCTGTGATTATTAGAAGTGCATTTTTTATGCAGGTCTGGCTCTACCTTTGGCAGAGAGATGTCCGTTTTACAGGAGAGACTCTGTCGAAATTTCGATAGATTTTCTCGTAAAACGTGATATTCGTAAAATTTCTACCGTTAGTTAGGTTATATCCTGTCTATCGAGTCTTGTCCGGTTTTCCTCGAGTCAACCTGAAATTTCATGGTTTTGTTGACTATTGATTTTGATTCCATAGTCATATTTTAAAAGTCGATTGTAATTTTCTTTTAGAGCATTTCGGAGCAGAAGTTGTGAGACCGAGGCAGACGCATGGTCATCAGCCTTCGCATTCATCCTATAAGTCGATAATACGATCTGTGCGTGTGTTTTATTTTAAGATGCATGTGCTCATATTTTTATGTTAATATTATATGATTTATTTAATTAAATACTGTTATTTAAGATTTAAACGCATTTTATTTATTTAAAAAATCGATTTTGAGAAATTTTGGTAGAACGGGCTACCTGGTGGGCTTCACCAGGACTATGTGCACATGGTAGAGATTGAGAGATGGATCCAATATATATATGATTGGTGAATGCTAAACTAGGACGGGTGCCTCAATGGAAGCCTTTGCTCTTGGGGACCACCAGTGATTGTAAGGTTAATAATGGACTGGGATGGGTGCCTCGGTCGATGCCTTTGCTCTCGGGGACCGCCAGTGCCATATATTTGGATTAAGTGAATGACTACGGCTTGGTGCCTCGGTTGATGTCTTTACTCTCGGGGACCGGTAGTCTAGTTGGAATAAATGGGCCCAGCTGGCCATTTAGATTTTGGGTTTAGGATTCTACCGAGATTTTTCAAAAGCTATACTTATACATTATAAATGTGTATTTTTGGTAGAAATTAGAGTTTACTTGTGTGTTGAAATGATATTATAATGCTATTTGTTGGTGAAATAATTTTTGTGAATTTATATAATTTTTATGGAATTTTATATAACTTATGTGTATTTTGAATTATTAAGTTAAATATGTGCCTTGTTGAAATTAATGGTTAACTATGAGTTTTAGTTGATATTAGTATATTATATGTTGATTAAATAATTGTAATGAGTTTCTATAATTTTGAGAAAATTATTTAATATATTTAAGTATATTGAATATTTGATATTATAGGGGTAAATGTGTAATTTTATGTTAATTACAGTTAAATAATATATTTTAGTTGATTTTATAATTATTTAAGTTAATAAAATGATTTTTACAAATTAATCACTATTTTAACTAATTAATATTATTTTTATTAATTTTTTTCGAAAAATGTTTTCAAATAATAATATTATATGCTATTTTGGAAATAAAATGGGTTTTAAACTAATCTTATTATATAATTAAACTGTTTATGTAATTAAATGTGAATTTTATTATGTTATGTTAATATAATTGTAAAAATTGAAATTTTATTAATAATATATTGTATTTGAGATTTTATTAGCTAAATTGTAATTTTAAATATTATTTACAAACTATGTTAATATAATTGTAAAATGGGAATTTTATTCCATTTATGAATTTTTATAATCAAATATTATTTAAACTAGACTTTTATGTTTTAATTAGAAAATAAAGGTTTAAAATATTTTTACGAGTTTTGATGACTTCTATTATTTTACTGTTTGACATTATTGAGTTGTGAATTGTGAATCTCGGTTGGGGATTTGTGGAGTTTGGAGTCCCAACTCGAGGTATTGAGTATTTGGTGATTTTAGAAGTGTGTTTTCTGTGCAGGTTTGGCTCTACTTTTGTAGGGAGATGTTCGTTTTACAAAGGAGACTCTGTCGAATTTTCGGTAGATTTCTCGTAAAACGTGACAACCGTCCGAGTCTAGTTTTGAATTTTTAATTGAGTCTTTCCATAGTAATTCTATAAGCGTAGAGTTATAATTTATTTTGATGGTCGTTATTTTATTTTCTAGCTGCGTTGAGACCGAGGCCTAACGGACCAGGCTCACCCAGTCTATCTCGAGGAGCGCACATCAGTGAGTTATTATACTGTATATATATGCATTGCATATAGGATGCATGACTTAGGATTTTTATTTTCATTATATGTTTAAATAGTAATTTAATTATAATATGATTTGGAATATTTTCGATTTATTTTTAGTATATCTGGATATATAAATATTTGTATATTTTCTATATACATTTAACATATCACTGGTATATTTAGAGTTTATTTTTTATATATGTATGTTAGATATTTAGGTTTATGTTTGTTATAATTTAATATTTATACATGATTTAAATGTGCATCGAACCATAATTATTTTATTAAATGATTAGTATAATTTAGGTTTATTCTTAAATAATTGCATGCTAAATTATAAACCTACAGTTAAATTATTTTTAAATTTATTTTTGGTATATTTTTTATTTATTTCCAAATAAATACATTTTTTATTATTAAATTAAACCTAACACATTAGTGGTATATTTAGGGTTTATCTTTGATATATGCATGCTAGATAATTAGGTTTATTTTTAGCATATTTGTGAATTTATGTTAAACCTAAACATATATTTAAATGAATAGTTACATAAATGTTTTATTAAATGATTTGTGTACTTAGGGCATATCTTTTGTATATGTAAGTATATTTTTAAGAAAATGCATGTTATATTATTGTTACTCATTTAAATTGTTTTTAACCATATTAATGATTTATCTTTAGTTTATTTAATATTTTATTTGTCATATATATATATATACCCGAAATATACTAGGTATATTTTTGGTATATATATATATATATATGGTTGGTTTTACAATTATGAATATTGTTCTACATTAATTATTTTTCGAATGAATGATTTATTCTAAGTGAAGGATATCAATAGAACGTGATTCTTAGTGGGCAGCACTAGGGCCATGTACGTACCGGTGCGAAAGAATACGGTTGAGTGAGAGTTAATTTTAGGTGATTACAATTGATTAGATTGATTTGACTGAGATTAATGGTATGTTAGATAGTGTGATTGCTGGGCCAATCACACTGATAGTCAGACTGCTGGATCTCGGTTGACTTAGTGTCTCGGGGCCACTGTCCATAAGTGGATTGAATGATCTATTGGGTTGATTGAGATGTGAGGTGATAGATAGTGTGATTGCTGGAGCTCGGTTGACCAAGTGTCTCAGGGCCAATCACACTGATAGCCAGACTGCTAGAGCTCGATCGACTTAGTGTCTCGGGGCCAGTCTGCTGTCCATATTAGATAAGTGCTCTATTTGGAATCAAGTGAGCCTATATGGCTAGAGTGATGATGGGGTTGTTTGAGGTTGCTATTATTAGGGTTCTATGGATCCTTCATGAATTTAATTAAACGTTTTCCTACATTTTGTGTATTTATAAAAGCAGAGTTTGGCATTCATGTGAATTGTGTGTATATACATACATATATATAATAATGCATGATTGTTATAGTTTAGATTGCATGTATATATAGTATAATAATTCACTCAATGAGGTCTGACCCCCCTCAATTATTTTTTTTCAGGAGATTCTATATCATTAGACCTTAGTAGTAGAGTTCCTCGCCGGTGTTCTTCAATCCCGACTATTTTATGCAAATGTATATTCTGAACTTTGATTTGTATTCTAGAAATTGTAGTAGTAGTGTTATTGTATCGGAAGAGTATTATATTATTTTAATATTGTATACTCTGAAAAAAAAATTATATTTGATTATTACGATAATGTATTCATTGGAAAGGATTTGGAGTATTTAGTTTATATATTGATTTAAAATTTTTTAATTATGTCGTACTTTTTAATTATTTATTTCATGATTTTTATTTTTCTAAGGCTTGCTACGGGTTCCGGATTCAAAAGAATTCCCATTCCCTAGCGCCGGTCATGACTCCTAGTTTGGGTCGTGACATCCAGCAATCACACTATCTATCACCTCACATCTCAATCAAATCAATAAATCATTTATTCCACTATGGATAGTAGACTGGCCCCGAGACACTAAGTCAACCGAGCTCCAGCAGTCTGACTGTTAGTGTGATTGGCCCCGCAATCACACTATCTAACGTACCATTAATCTTAGTCAAATCAATCAAATCAATTATAATCACCAAAATTAATTCTCACTTAACCCTTATCTATCGCACCGGTACGTACATGGCCCTAGTGCTGCCTACTAGGAAGCACGTTCTATTGATATCCTTCATTTACATAAAATCATTCATTCAGAAAATATTTAATGTAAAACAATATTCATAATAGTAAAATCAACCATATATATACCAAAAATATACTTAAAATATACCCAGCATATTTCGGGTATATATATGCCAAATAAAATATGAAATAAACTAAAGGTAAACCATTAATATAGTTAAAAATAATTTAGGTGCATTTTAATAATACAACATGCATTTGCTTAAAAAAATGTACCTAAATATACAAAGAATATACCCTATGTACATAAATCATTTAATAAAACAATTATGTGTAAATATTCATTTAAATATGTGTATACCACTAATGTGTTAGGTTTGAATACCACTAATAATGAAACTTGCATTTATTTGGGAAACATATAAAAAATATACCAAAAATAAACTTAAAAACAATTTAAGTGTAGGTTTATGATATAGCATGCAATTATTTAAGAATAAACCTAAAATATACTGAAACTATACCTAAAGTATACTAATCATTCAATAAAATAATTATGACTAAATATACATTTAAAACATGTATATATATTAAAATGTATTAAACATAAACCTAATTGTTTAACGTGCATATATCAAAATAACATGCATAATTATTATATACCAAAAATATTATAATTTAAATCACTTAAAAAAAACAAACATATAATGAAAATGAAAAACTCTAAGTGATGCATCTTATATGCAATGCATATATATACAGTATAATAACTCACTGGTGTGCGCTCCACGAGATAAACTCGGCGGGCCTGATCCGTTAGGCCTCGGTCTCAGCGCAGCTAGAAAAAATAAAATAACAACCATCAAAATAAATTCTAACTCTACGCTTCTAAAATTACTATGGAAAGACTCAATTAAAAATTCAAAACTAGATTCGGATCGGTTGTCACGTTTTACGAGAAATCTACCGAAAATTCAACAGAGTCTCCTCTATAAAACAGACATCTCCCTACAAAAGTAGGGCCGATCCTGCACAGAAAACATACTTCTAAAATCACCAAATACTCAATACCTCGGGTTGAGACTCCAAACTCTACAAATCCCAAACCAAGGTTCACAATTCACAACCCAACATTATCAAACAGTAAAATAATAGAAGTCATCAAAACTTGTAAAAATATTTAAAATTTTTATTTTCTAATTAAAACATAAAAGTCTAGTTTAAATAATATTTGATTATAAAAATTTATAAATGGAATAAAATTCCAATTTTACAATTAAATTAACACAGTTTGTAAATAATATTTAAAATCACAATTTAGCATCACAAAAATAATAAAATACACATTTAATCTCAAAATAACAAATACCCTTAGTATTTAAATAATATTCCAAAAATCATCACAATTTAGCTAATAAAATCCCAAATATAATATATTATTAATAAAATTTCAATTTTACAATTATTCAACATGACATGATAAAATTCACATTTAATTACATAAATAGTTTAATTATATAATAAGATTAGTTTAAAACCCATTTTATTTTCAAAATTGCATATAATATTATTATTTGAAAACATTTTTCGAAAAATAAAAATAAAAATAATATTAATTGGTTAAATTAGTAATTAATTTGTAAAAATCATTTTATTACCTTAAATAATTATAAAATCAACTAAAATATATTATTTAACTATAATTAACACAAAATTACACATTTACCCCTATAATATCACATATTCAATATACTTAAATATACTAAATAATTTTCTCAAAAATTATAGAAACTCATTAAAATTATTTAATCAACATATAATATACTAATATCAACCAAAATACTTATTTAACCAATAATTTCTATAAAAATACATATTTAATCTAATAATTCCAAAGTACACATAAATTGTATAAAATTCCATAAAAATTATATAAATTCATAAAAATTATTCTCTCAACAAATAATATTCTAATATTAACCAAAATACACAATTAACTCTAATTTTTAATCAAAGTACACATTTAACTAAATATCCAAACTTACATAAACTATAAATAACTCTAAAAAAAATTACAAAATATTATAAAAATTTAATTTCTCAACACCAAAACTCATAACAATATATAATAACAATAATTTAACAAAAATCATAATTTAATTAATTAATTAACGAAAATTAATTATTTAGTAATAAAATAATAAAAAATTCACCAAAATCAAAATAATTTCCAAAAATTATTAAAAAAAATAAATTCATGAAGCTCAAGCTATATAAATAATTATTTGCAAAGGGAGTTTTCTTGAATTAATAAAAATCAATCTAAAAAAAATTAAAACCCTTAAAGCTCAAAAATGGAATTTCAAGAACACGCAAAAAAAATCGGATAGATTTAAGCTAAAAAAAAGGTTAGATTCATGTTTACCGGTGTTCAAAGAATCAATCGAGCCCAAGAAGTCAAGCTTCCGTAGTCAGGAAGTGACCGGTGACCGCTGGATTGTGCTGCTGTCACTGCTACCTTTGTCACTTCCGACTGCTACAGCAGCTCTCCAAAGCCGACGATGGTGGGAAGAAGAAGATGAGCAGGTGATGGTGAAACTTTGGCTGCTCCGGTGGAGGTTGAAGACGCACTCTGACAAGAAGAAAGTCAGATAGCGAGGGAAGGGAGAAGGAGCTCATCGTAAGTTCTTGTTTTTGTTTGTTTTATATAAATTCTTATTTTCCTCATGTATAAATGTATGTGTGTGTGTATATATATATAGTATTATAATAAAACTTTAATCAAATGAATTCTACACCACACACATATAATAAACACATAAACATATTTTGATATATGTATATATACACAAAATAACATTTAACAATAAATAATAATAACACAAATAATACTAATGATAATTCTAATAAAATAAATAATAAAAATAATAGTCAAAATTATGCCATATAATAAAATGATACTAATACTTAAAATAATGTTATTAAAATAATTCTCTTCAAAATAACACTAATATTATTATAATAAATCTCCACCACATAATGCTTAAATATCTCTCACACACACACAAATATATGTATGTATATATAACACACATATACATTAGCACTTAAAAAAAAATATAAAACATTTGCACAAAGAATAAAATAAAAATAATATTAGTACTTAAAAATAATATTAAAATAACCATACTCTAAATTAACGTTATCAAAATAATAGTATTCGAAAATAATACATATACACAATGAAATTTAAACATCTAAAAATAATAATAAGTTCTAGAATAATATATTTATGTAGAAATTCAATTAAACATAAAATAATAATAAATCACAAAATAGTAAAATAATTAAATTTATCTTTTAAATTTTATTAACACTGCATATCTCATTATTTAATAAAATGATTTAAAAATCAGGGTTATTATATATATATATATATATATATATATATATATATATATATTCACTCATTATTATATAAAAGTTGGATAATTTAGTCATTTACTAATAAAAGTAAAATTAAATTTGTAATAACCCGAATATTTTTTTTAAATTATTTCATATAATTAAATATCGAGAATTTCAGTGTTATTATTGTCACGACCTAAACCCGAGGGCACGTGACCGACACTAGGGAATGGGAAAATATAAGGTCCCCGAAACCCGTAGTAAGCTTTAAAGAAAAGATAAACAGCTCCTTACAATTTAAAACTTTATTTTAAAATTAACACATTATCAAACTGATTTTTCTTAAAAATAAACAGATTCAAGTGCTTAATAGAAATGTGTTTCAACGTCACGTATTATAAATTAAACTTAAATCTTATACATAAGCGTGGTTCGTACAAATAAACTACACAATATACTTAAAACATACAATCCTTAGTACATATACTACTGCAGCAACCTAGATTAACACACAGTATAACTTACAATGACCTACATAAAATAGCCGGTGAAGAAGAAACCCGACGTGGAGGTAGTCTAAGGTCGAACTCCCAAGCTCTTGAAAAAAAATGAGGGGAATCAGACGTCACTGAGTAAGTCAATAAAAGAGCTGTACGGTTTGAAAACCTTTTTGAAATCTATATATATTTATAGTGAAAATAATTTATAATGTATAGGTATAGCTTTTGAAAAATCTCGATAGAACCCTAAACCTAAAAATCTAAATGGCCAACTGGGCCCACTTATTTCAACTAGACTACTGGTCCCCGAAAGCAAAGGCATCCACCAAGGCACCAAGTCATAGTCGTTCACTTAATCCAAATATATGGTACCGGCGGTCCCCGAGAGCTAGGGCATCAACCGAGGCACCCATCCCAGTCCATTATTAACCTTACAATCACTGGCGGTCCTCGAGAGCATAGGCTTCCACCAAGGCACCCGTCCCAGTTTAACATTCACCTGTCATAAATAATTTGGATCTACCTCTCAATCTCTACCATGTGCACACGGTCTTGATGAGGCCCACTAAGTAGCCCGTTCTACCAAAATTTCTCAAAATCGATTCTTAAATAAATAAAATGCATTTTAAATCTTAAATAACAACATTAAATTAAATAAATCATATGTTAAATATAAAAATATGAGCACATGCTATCTTTAAGTAAACACACGCACTGATCATTCTATTAACTTACAAGATAAATGCGAAGTCTGACAACCACACGTCTGCCTCGGTCTCACGGCTTCTGCTCCGATATGCTCTAAAAGAAAAATAACAAATCGACTTTTAAAACATGACTATGGAATCGAAATCAACAATCAACAAAATAATGAAATTCCAAGCTGACTCAAGGAAAACCGGACAAGACTCGATAGACAGGATATAACCTAACTAACGATAGAAATCATAACAAATATCACATTTTACGAGAAAATCTATCGAAATTTCGACAGAGTCTCCTTTGTAAAATGGACATCTCTCTACCAAAGGTAGAGCCAGATCTGCATAAAAATGCACTTCTAATAACTATAGACATACACACTCGAGTTAGGCTCCCAAAATTACATTTAGCCCCGATCAAGACCACAACTCAACAAAACATCAAGAATTAATAACATTTATTTCTCAAAATACATATTTCACATACACATATACTAAAAATAAATAAAAATATATAAAATCTCAATTATTAAAAGAAATTAAACAACTAAATTTGTATTTCATTATCAAAATATAATTAAAGCCTAAATTAAAACCATTATAATGTATTTTATATATATATATATATATATAATATTTGGAATTAATATTTAAAATTAACACTACTTAAGTAAAAAATACCTATTAATTTATAAAAATTCTCTAAACCCCTTAATTATTAATAAAACTAACTAAAATATATATTTAACTAAAATTAGCATAAAATTACATTTTTACCCCTAAATACATAAATTACATAATATATTATTAGTACTAAAAATAATTCCTTAAAATTATTTAATCATCCCAAAAATTTATTTTCTCAAAATTAATCTTCCTAATATAATTAAAACATAAAATCAACCAATAATTTCTTCTAAAAATATAATTTAACCTAAAAATCACATTTGGCATAAACTCAAAAATATTTATAAAAATAGTATAAAAATCTCAAAAATTATAATTTGAGTTCTAAAATTAATAACATTCACTAATAACTTCAATTATTAAAATTTCATAATTTTTCACAATAATTTTCGAAATTAACATAAATACCAATTAAATACCTAAAATTTTTTATAAACCTCTAATTAACACCAAAATTCTTAAAACTTTAAAATCAACCCAAAACCTTACAAAATATAATTTTAATTACTCTAAATTCACTAATTAACCCAAAGAAAAATCCAATAATTCAACTAAAAATTAAATAAAATTATGCAAAAATTATGTAAATTAAGGAAAATTAAGAAAAATGCTTAAAAATTCGAATTGGAGCAATTAAGTGGCATAATTCAACATATACCTAAAATCAACATCCAATTTTGATCAACAACCAGAAAACAACCTAAAATCAACTTAAAAACAACAGAGAGCAACTCACCTTCAACCTCAAATTCCGACGCCGGAGGTGAGTTGCAGCGGCAGCTCCTGGCTTGGACAGACACCTAAGAGGATGAAGGAAGTTGAGGAAGCTTGGGTGGCACCGAATCAAACTCCAACAGTGAGGAGAAAGCTTCGACTGAGAGAAGAAGAAAATCAGGCGCCTGAAATGGAAGAAAGAGAGGAGGAAGAAGAAGCTGGCGACGGCAATGGTAGCTCCAAGAGGTCGAAACGCGCCGGAGGTAGGGGAAAAGTGACAGTGACGGTGATGAACAGGGAGGAGGGGCTGAGGTTTGGGTGGTTTTCAGGTTCACTGTTGCTTTCTTTCTCTTTTTCGTTCCTTGCTTCTTTTTTTTTTTTTGTTGTTTTCGGTTTTGGTCCTTACTTTATACTTATATATATATATATATATATATATATATTATAATATAAACTATTAATATATATAATTATACATATAGGTGTATATGTAGATATTGGTGTATGTACACATATACTACATACACATATACATATACACATGCTATTTTAATGTACACACACCTAAAATAATATTTAACCCTAAATATATATAAGTATGAATACATATATATATATATATATATATATATATATATATATATATATATATATATATATATATATATATATATATATATATTATAATATAAACTATTAATATATATATATATAATTATACATATAGGTGTATATGTAGATATTGGTGTATGTACACATATACTACATACACATATACATATACACATGCTATTTTAATGCACACACACCTAAAATAATATTTAACCCTAAATATATATAAGTATGAATATATATATATATACATATAAATATGTATATATGCATGTACATAGTAACACATAAATAGCCATAAAATTTAATATAGTTTAAAATAGTGGTAATAATAATAATAATAATAATAATAATAATAATAATAATAATAATAATAATAATAATAATAAACAATGAAATTTTAGACAATAAACAAATAATACTCACATATATAATCATTTCATAAATTAATAACCCTAAAAAATATTATTAAAAATTGTATAATATAATGCAAAAGTAATTATTAATAACACTATTTGAAATTTCCTTTATTTAAATAAAATATAGGGTATTGCATTAATCATTTCTATGTTATATAACTATTATTTTATTTTGTTGAATTGCTATATCTAGTTTCAAATTTAAATATTTATTTGAGAGCTCTATTATTTAAAATATTAAAGCTATAAATAATATAATTGTCATTATTTTTTTAACAGTGTTATTATTATTATTATTTATTACTATTGTTGACTATTATTATTTATATTATCATTTTATCTAGAGATATATTAATATTAATATTATATATATTATTTAAACTACCTAATATATATATGTTGATGTGTGTGTGTGTGTTTGTGCATTACTTTAACTACTAAATATATGTATATATATATATATAAGTGTATTTCAGACCAAAAAAATTGGTCAAAAAGCTCATTTTTCAGGTCAAAAATTTTCTTTCCCTTCCTTATTATTTTCTTCTCTTCTTCCCCTCCTGCTCTTTCCTTTTTCCGCCAGCAACAGGTCACTCTTTCCCCTTCACTGTGCCTCCACGTGCATTGCCATCTTCCTCAGCTGCTTCTTCTCCTCCTTGCTGTCCTTGCACAACAGTCTTCTCTTCCTTTTCCTCGCACCAAACAGGAACAACGAAAGCAGCAGCAGGTCTAGCAGTGTGAAGCAGCAGCAAGATCAGCAACCCTTCCGTGCATCTGATTTTCAGTTGTAGGTGAGTTTTAACTTAGTTTTAAATTGTTGTAGTTGATTTTTGGTTAATCTTGGTGGTTAGGTAGTTGATTTTAATTAGTTGTCAGGTTGGTTTTTTGTTGTTTAGGGTTATTGTTAGTTGATTTAGTTGTTTTTGTGTTGATTTAATATTTTTGTTGATTTTTATTATATTTACTAATTACCCAGAATTTTATTTTAATTATGTGGTTAATTTTTGAGTTAATCTATACATATATTAGTGGATCTAAATTATTTGGGGTTAATTTTGGTTAAGGGTGTAAAAAAATTCATTTAGATTAATTAAATTGATTTTATGGAATTTTGTATATTTATTTGGGTATTTTAAGTTTTATGTATATTTTGTTAATGTTATTAATTAATTATTTTTGGCTGAATATTTGAGTAAATTAGTGTTAGTTTATTATGTTAGTAATTTTAGTAGTGATAAAATAATTTTTGATAATTTATTTAATTTCTTTAAGAAATTATTATTTTTATGTGAATTTTGAAATAATAGGTAAATGGTATGTTTTGTTGATATTATAATTAAATACTATGTTTTAGTTAACTTTGAGATAAAATGTGGTATTAAAATAATTTTTATAGATTATTTATTATTTTTAGTTAATTAATACTAACTATTTTTTAAAATTTATTAAAAATTTAATTATTTATTGTTTTGAGGTTTAAATGAGTTTTTAATTAATATTATAGTATATTTAAACTATTTGGGCAATTATAGTTTGAATTTGACTATATTATGTTGAATATTTGAAAAGTTGGGTTTTTATTAAAATTATATTATTATTTGAAATTTTATTAAATTATGGTGGAAAATAATTTTATTTAGTGTTTTAAAAATTTAATAAATTATATTATGATTTATTATTAAATTTTTTATAGTTTTTGGTGATTTACTATATTAATATTTAATATTTGCTTATATTTATTTTTGTGAACTTCGGTTGGGAATTTTGTAGTTCAAGATCCCACCTCGAGGTGTCACCATTATGAAACTTTGAAGTGTATTTACTTGTAGGGTTGACTCTACTTCGGTAGAGAGATGTTTGTTTTACAGAGAAAACTCTGCCGAATTTTCGGTAGACTTCTCGTAAAATATGGCACTGGGTCAATCCAAAAATTGTTATTCTGAGTTCAAGTCGAATCTTCCTTAGAAACTCTAAAAGTTAGGTTTCTATTTTCTAATTGTCGTTTTCCTTTTGTCTTTTAGTCACCCCTCTAGTTGCGTCTACCAATCGAGGTTGGACATGACATGTCAGAGGAGTATCTTTATCCTGTAAGTTAATATTTGATTTGAGTGTCGGATTTTTTAATTTAAATCATATTAAATTCTTATGAATTTAACTTTATGAAATCCTAGTTGGCATTTTCTTTATATGATATTGCATGGTTTAAATTATAATTGTTTTATTTATTTATTTATTATAATTTTCATTATTTTATTTATTTTCATATATTTTAAATAAACTACGGTAGAACGAGCTACCTGATGGGTATCATCAGGATCGTGTGCACACTGGTAAAATATGTGATTATTAATTATATTATTGGAGCCGATGGTCTGGTGATGCTTTGCTCTCGGACACTGCCAATAGTATAATATTTGTTTATTTAATAAATACTAGGGCTGAAGGTCTGGTGATGCTTTGCTCTCGAACACCGTCAGTATAATTAGACTAATATTCATTTAATCATTAGGGCTGATGGTATGGTGATGCTTTGCTCTCGGACACTACCAGTGATGTTGGATTAAGTGATGTGACTACGGTTATGTATCCTGGTGATGCTTTGCTCTCAGGATCCGACAATCTTGGATATAAGTGGGTCGTATGACTGTTATAAAATTTATAATTAGGGTTCTACCAAATTTTTATTCTGAAATGTTTTTAAAATGCATTTAAATATTTATTCCTTCCATTTGAAAAATGGATTTATTATATATGTATCAAATGATTTGAATAAAATTATAATTATATTATATTTCCATAAAAATTTATTTTTTAATGAGATTTTCAAACTGCATTCATTTCTTTATTAACTTACTCAGTGAAGTTTGACTCCCCTTAATTTATTTTTTTTAGGAGTTTGAGATTTTTCTGTTAGGCCTATTTCTCTTCGCCGTGTAGTTTTGTCACCGGCTATTCTACATAGATTTATTTAGTTATGTTGTATTTATATTCGTGTACCGCAATAGAGAAAACAATATAACTGCATACTTTATTTGAGATTTCATGTATTTATAATTTATGTACTGATATTATTTGTATAATTGTTTTTTATTTAATTTATGCACTATGATATTATGGTTTAAATTATATTGAGAAAAATCAGTTTAATAATGTGCATTGTAAATTAATTAATTATTGTAAGGTTTCAAAGTTCAAATATTCCGCGTTTTTCTTTTAAGGCTTACTACGAGATTCGGTAGCTTATACTTTCCCATTCTCTAGTTCCGGTCACGTGCCCCTAGGTTCGGGTCGTGACAAAATTAATTAAAATATAATTTTAATTTGATTAAAAGTCTATTTTTTTTATTTTAATTAGGTTAACTTTTATTTTATATTTTATCTCTAATAAATATTAAATTATTTTAATTAGATTAACTTTCATTTTATCTCTAATAAAAATTCTAATTTAATTAAAAGTATATTTTCTATTATAATTTAATTGAAAGTATATTTAATTATATTAACTTCCATTTTATCTCAAATAAAAATTAATTTAATCAAAATATACTTTTAATATAATTGAAAGTATATTTCTTATTTTAATTAGGTTAACTTTTATTTTATCTCTAACAAAATTAAATTAATTAAAATGTAATTCTAATTTAATTGAAAGTATATATTTTTTTATTCTAATTGTAATACCCTATATAGTATTTAAATAAAGAGGGGTATTTTTTTTATTTTATTTTATTTATCAAATCATATTATGAATTAGAGTTTCTTCTTTACCATATTATATTTTATTTATGCTTATATTATTTAAGGGTAGTTAATATATGTGAGAATTAGTTAATCATTGTTTAAAATTTCATTGCCTATTTTATTATTATTATTATTATTATTATTAGTATATTATATTAAATATTATGTCTATTTGGGTGCTTATAAATGAATATATATATATATATATATATATATGTTTAAGTGTATATATATGTATATAATATATATATATGTGTATACCTATTTTTATGTAAGTGTATGTATATACATATAAATATATATATAATATAGTATATGTATATAGATATGTACATATGTACTAATATTTGTCTATATACATACATGTATAAATAAATATTAATATATATAGTTATATATTAAGTATAATATATCAATGGTTATTAATATGTATATGTACATATAATATAATTTTATGTAGTATATGTACATATATACCAGAATTTACCTACATAGATACACATATATATATATATATATATACACCATAATATATTAATATATATATATATATATGTATATTGTTTATTTATAGGTTATAAGGTAGAGTATATATATATATATATATATATATATATATATATATATATATATATATATATATATATATATACATGTGTATATTTAAGCTTTGGCCGAGACAAAAAAAAAAACACCCACCAAACCCCTCTTCATCGTCTGTCACCCTGTCATCCTCTTCCCTCATTGTGCCGCCCTCGCCCTTGCCGGAGGACTCCATTTCCGCCGTGCTTCAGGAGCTCCCAAGCTTAGCAGCTGCTGCTGCACTTCTTCTTCTTCTTCTTCTTCCCTCGTCAGGCAGCTTCCTCTCTCCCTGCGCGCGACAGTACCCTCCTGCCAGCTTGCTCCTCCGCTTGCCATTGCTGTCCATTCTGCCTGAGCAGCTCCACCTTCCCCATTTTTCGGTGGCAGCAGGTCTCCTTCCCCCTCCCTCTGCTCTGTCCAACTACTAGGTGGTGAGTAGTGCTCGCCCAAATCCTTCCATTTCCTCCTTTGATCTTGGTAAACCTAGGTCAATTAGGGTTGTTTAGCATGCATTTGAAGTTGTTTTTAATTTTCTTGAATTTTTGGTAATTAAATTGAATTTCCAGAATTTATTTAATGTTTATTTGGTTTATTTAGATATTTATTTAGGTATAATTAGCAATTAGGGTGATGGTTATTAATTATTTTGAGTAAAATGAATTTTATTGAATTTTTGGTATTTATTTTGATTTTTTTTAGTGAATTTTGAAAATTTTGATACTATTTTAGGAATTTTTATACTTTATGTCAAAATTAAATAATTAGGCTAATTTTGAAGATTTTGGTTAAATAGGTTATGAAATTTGATAAATGAGGTTATTAGTGAATAATATGAATTTTAGGACTCAAATTATAATTGTTGAGATTTTTATACTATTTTTATAAATATATTTGGGTTTATGCCAAAAATTGATTTTAGCTAAATAATACTTTTGGGAAAAATATTGTTGGTTGATTAAATTTTTATAATATTGGAAGGAATTATCTTGAGAAAAAAAAAAGTTTTAAATGATTAGATAATTTTAAGGAAAATTTTTGTATATATATAGCACATTATGTAATTCATATATATACTAGGGGTAAAAATATAATTTTACACTAAATATGACATATATATATTTTAATTAGTTTTATTAGTATTTAAAGGGTTTAGGTAAATTTTATAAATTAATTGATATAATTTCCTAAGTAGTGTAAAATTTTAAGTGTCCAATTTCCAATATATATATATATATATATATATATATATATATATATATATATATATATATATATATATATATATATATATATATATATATTCATATAATATATTACAAAGGTTTTCATTTGGATAATAATTATAATTATACTATTAGTAATGGAAAACAAATTTAATTGTTTAATTTTGAATAATTGAGATTTTACACAATTTTATTTATTTTAGTATGTGTAAATGGAGAAATAATATTATTAATTTTGATACTTTTTGAGTTGTGATCTCAGTCGAGGCAAATTGTAGTTTTGGGAGCCTGACTCGAGTGTGAATGGTTGTGTATATTGGAAGTGCATTTTCTATGCAAGTCTAACTCTACCTTTGGTAGAGAGATGTCCGTTTTACAGAGGAGACTCTGTCGAAATTTCGGTAGATTTTCTCGTAAAACGTGATATCCGTAAAAATTCCTACCGTTAGTTAGGTTAAATCCTGTCTGTCGAGTCTCATCCGGTTTTCATCGAGTCAGTCTGGAATTTTGTTATTTTGTTGATTCCTGATTTCGATTCCTTCGTCATGTTTTAAAAAGTCGATTCATTATTTTTCTTTTAGAGCATATCGGAGCAGAAGCTGTGAGACCGAGGCAGACACGTGGTCGTCAGCCTTCACATTCATCCTGTAAGTTGATAAAATGATCTGTGTGTGTGTTTATTTAAAGAATGCATGCGCTCGTATTTCTATTATATTGATTATATGATTTATTTAATTTAATGCTATCATTTACGATTTAAATGCAATTTATTTATTTAAAATCGATTTGAGAAATTTTGGTAGAACGAGCCACCTGGTGGGCTTCACCAGGACTATGTGCACATGGTAGAGATTGAGAGATGGATCCGAAAATTGTATGATTGATGAATGTTAAATTGGGACGGGTGCCTCGGTAGAAGCCTTTGCTCTCAGGGACCGCTAGTGATTGGAAAGTCAATAATGGACTGGGATGGGTGCCTCGGTTGATGCCTTAGCTCTCGGGGACCGCCAGAGCCATGTATTTGGATTAAGTGAATGACTACGGCTTGGTGCCTCGGTTGATGCCCTTGCTCTCGGGGACCGGTAGTCTAGTTGGAATAAGTGGGTCCGGTTGGCCATTTAGATTTTGGGTTTAGGGTTCTACCGAGATTTTTCAAAAGCTATACTTATATATTATAAATTATTTTCACTATAAACATATATAGTTTTCAAAAAGGTTTTCAAACCGTACAGCTCTTTTATTGACTTACTCAGTGAGGTCTGACTCCCCTCAATTTATTTTTTTCAGGAGCTTGGGAGTTCGACCTCAGACTACCTCCACGCCGGGTTTCTTCTTCACCGGCTATTTTATGTAGGTCATTGTAAGCTGTACTGTGTATAAATCTAGGTTGTTGCAGTAGTATATGTATTAAAGATTTGTATGGTTTAAACATAATTATGTAACCTATTTGTGTAAACCACGCTTATGTATAAGATTAAATTTGATTTATAATATGAGATGTTGAAACACATTATTATTTAAGCGGTTGAATTTGTGTATTCTGAGAAAAATCAGTTTGATAATGTGTTCTTTTTTCAAGTAAAGTTTAATATATGAATGGTTTTATTTTCTTTTTCCTTTAGGCTTACTACGGGTTTCGGGGGCCTTATACTTACTCATTCCCTAGTGCCGGTCACGTGCCCTCGGGTTCGGGTCGTGACACTAATTAGTTTAACTTCTATTTTATCTATAATAAAAATGAAGTATGTTTCATATTTTAATTAAGTTAACTTCTATTTTATCTTTAATAAAATAAAATTAATTAAAATGTAATTTTAATTGAAAGTACATATTTCCTATTCTAATTAGGTTAACTTATATTTTATCTCTAATAAAAATGATATTAATTAACATTAAAATCTAATTTAATTGAAAATATGTTTCTTATTTTAATTATTTTAATTCTATTTTATCTCTAACAAAATTAAATTAATTAAAATTTTAGTGATAATTTTGTTAAAAAAATATATATTTCTATTTTAATTATATCTACTTATATTTTATCTAATATAAAACAAATTAGATAACATAATTTTATAATTCTTATTATATTATATTTAATAAGTAAATAATTAAAATCAAAATTAATAAATTTTATGAAAATAGGAAAAGTATATAATTTATTTTAAAAGTATATATTTTTATAAATTTGAAATTAATAAATAAAAAATAGAGTATATAATTTGTTTGAAAGTATATTTTCTGTAAGAAAAGTAGTATAATTATCACTTTTAGATATTTTTATGAAATTTTACAAAAAATAGTTAAAATTAAATTAATAAATATTTATCATTTAATTATTAGTTGAACTTAACAAATTACATCAAATTAATTTTTATGTAAATAAAAATAAAAAAATAAAAAATATTAAAGAAATAAAGTATTATAGTTCAAATAAAAAATTAACTAAAATTGTAATAAATTATAAGTTTAATGAAATTGTAATATTTAAATTGTTATATAAAAAAATATAACTTTTATTGTTTTTAAATTTTTTATTAATAAATAATTAATAATTTTTACTATTATTATATGATTAATTATGACCATAATATTTTTTTATAACAAATTTATAAGAATTGTAATAAATTATACCTATATTAAGTTAATATCAAATTATTATATTAGTAAATAATGTTGTTATTATTTTAAAATTTTTATTTAATAATAATGTCACAACCCGAACCCAAGGGCACGTGACTGACACTAGGGAATGAGAAATCACAAAGCTACCGAAACCCATAGTAAGCCTTTAAGGAAAAATTTGCGGAATTTTTTTTTTTACTTTGAATCCTTACAATAAATAATAAAAACTCAATGCATACTCTCAAACTGATTTTTCTTAATATAATTTAAATCATAATATCAGTGCATGAGATAAAATAAGCAAACATCAATTATACAAATAGTATCTCAATACATAAATTATGAGTACATTAAATCTTGACTAAATATGCAGTTATACAATTTCCTCTACTACGGTATACGAAAGTAAATACAATATAATTAAATAGACCTACGTAGCATAGCCGGTGATGAAGCTACACGGCGAAGAGAAGTAGGCCTAATAGTAAACTCCCAAACTCTTGAAAAATAAATTGAGGGGAGTCAGACCTCACTGAGCAAGTTAATAAAAAAAATGAATGTGATTTGAAAACCTCATTAAAATAAATTTTATGGAAATGTAATATAATATAATTTTATTTAACCATTGGTATACATATAATAAATCTTTTTTTTTAAAAGAGAAGGAATAAATATTTAAATATCCTTTAAAATCATTTTAGTATATAAAAAAAAAATTTTGGTAGAACCCAATTATAATTTTTTTACAGTCATATGACTCACTTATATCCAAAACTACCGAATCTCGAGAGCAAGGCATCACCAGGATACACAGCCGCAATCATATCTCTTAATCTAATATCACTGACGGTGTCCGAGAGCAATGCATCACCAGACCAGCGGCCCCAGTGATTTAATAAATAAACAAATATTATACTACTGACGGTATCCGAGAGCAAAGTATCACCAGACCTTCGGCCCCAGTAATATAATTAAATAATCACATATTTTATCGGTGTGCACATGATTCTGATGAAACCCATCAGGTAGCCCGTTTTACCGTGATTTATTTAAAGGATAAAAGAAAATAAATAAAACCATAAAAATTATAATAAATAAAATAGGTAAATAAATAAAATAAAATAAATCAGCTATAAATTAAATCATGTAAGATCATATGAATAATGCTGACTAGAATTTCATAAAATTAAATTCATAAGAATTTAACATAATTTAAATTAAAAATCCGACACTCAAATCAAATATTAACTTACAAGATAAAGGTGCTCCTCTGACACGTCATGTCCGACCTCGACTGGTAGACGCGACTGGAGGGGCAGCTAAAAGACAGAAAAGGAAATGACAATCAGAAAATAGAAACCTAACTTCTAGAGTTTCTAAGGAAGACTTGATTCGTACTTAGAATAAAAATTTTAGGATTGACCCGGTGTTACGTTTTACGAGAAATCTACTGAAAATTCGACAGAATTTTCTCTGTAAAATGGACATCTCTCTACCGAAATAGAGTCAATCCTACAAATAAACACACTTCAAAATTCACAATGGCACAATACCTTGGGTTGGGACCCCATACTATACAATTGCTAACCGAGGTTCACCAAAATACAATAAATTTCAAATAATAATATAATATTAATAACAATTTAACTTTCCAAATATCCAATATAAAAATAGACAAATTCCAACTATAATTACCCATCTAGATTAAATATACCAAAATATTAATTAAAAACTCATTCAAACCACAAAACAATAAATAATTTAATTTTGAATAAATTTTCAAAAATGGTTAGTATTAATTAACTAAAATAATAAATAATTTATAAAAATTATTTTAATGCCACATTTTGTCTCAAAACAATTAAAACATAGTATTTAATTATCATATCTACAAAACACACCATTTATTCATTATATCAAAATTTACATAATATAATACTTTTCTAAAAGAAATATTAGATAAATTAACAAAATTATTTTATAACTACTAAAATTACTAACAAAATATACTAACACTAATTAACTCCAATACTCAACCAAAAGTAGTTAGTTAATCACATTAATAAGATATACATAACACTTAAAAATACTAATATATATATATATATATATACTAAAATCCCATAATCTCAATCAACTAATCTAACTAATTTCTTATACACTCTTAATCAATTTTTACTTCAATAACTTAAACCAATTACTAAACATACATTAATCAACCAAAATTACGCAGCTGCTGTTGCTGCCTTCTTCGTTCTACTGCCTCACGAAGCTGCTGATGTTGTTTTCTGGTCTTGTTGCTGCCTCATGAAGCTGCTATAGCTGTTCCCTCCTTTAAGTGCGCTGTAGGAACAACTTCGAAGGAAGAAGAAGCAGATGAAGAAGGGCAGGTAGCGGCTGGATCATGCGCACGAAGATGGGAAGAAAAAAAAAATGACATGAATGGTAAAGAAAGAAAAACAGAACGAGAGAAAGAAAGAAAGGGAAGGAAGGAGTTGACTGATTTTTCCCTTCTTACAAATCCTAAGCCACACATATAATTATGTTTATATATATATATATATATATATATATATGAAGTAGTTTAGATAGAATACAACCATGTGTATGTGAATATATATATATGTGTATAATAGATAATTTAAGTATATAATAATGTTAATAGTTTCCAATGAAATTCTTAAATTTAATTCTTAAATATAATAATTTAATATATCAACTATAACAATATAAAATAAATAAAATTTTATATTCTTGAAAATCTCAATATTTATATAAATAATTTAAAATATTCAGATTATTACAAATAATAATAATAATAAATTTAATTATTTATTTATAATATATGAGTCTAAGTATATTTTTTTGATCACTCGTGGTTGTTTATATATATATATATATATATATATTTTGTTAATCCTTTTGTTGTCTTCTGTTTTTTTCAATTGTTGAGAGAACTTTTTGAAGTGAGATTGGAATTTGGGTTCATTGTTTATTGAGTTCTTTATCTAACCGAATGTAGAATTGCACTTTTTCTTTTAAAAAAAATTTCTTGTTCTTATGCTGCTTTTCATTTGAATATTTGTATTATTTTTCTTTTTGATATGCTGTGTTGCTGATTTTGTAGTGTATTATTTTTAGTGGCACCTGCAGAAACGACAAATGCAGCTGATGCTCAGTCAGTGGATGATCCACCATCAGCAAGGTTCACATGGACAATTGATAATTTTTCGAGGCTCAATACCAAGAAGCTGTACTCTGATATTTTCGTCGTTGGAGGCTGCAAATGGTGGATTGATCTCTTACTTCCATTGATTATCTGATTCAGTTAACCTTTTTCTGACTCCTAAAATTTGTGTTGGTAGGCGGATACTGATTTTTCCGAAGGGGAACAATGTGGATCATTTGTCGATGTATCTAGATGTTGCAGATTCTGCAACTTTGCCATACGGGTGGAGTAGAGATGCTCAGTTTAGTTTATCTGTTGTCAATCAAATTCATCAAAAATACTCTATTCGTAAAGGTATTATACTGGTGGCATGAAATGACCTCTCTAACTTATCTTCTTACTTCTTTCAGTTGATGTCTTTCCATTCTTGCATTATTTAAGTTTGATCTGAGCCAATTTCTTTTTTAAGTGCGGCTTTGTATTTTTTTTTTCCCTTTGTGTCAATTTCATTTTTATTTTTTTAGTTTTTAATTTTTTCTTTGGGAATTTGATCCATTTGTATCATTGCTAAACTTGGCTTGCTATCATGGCATAACCTTGTCTTTCATGTAATTCCATAACATTTTCCTCAATTGCATAGGATATTTCTTAGAGGACTGCTAGATTAAAAGAATTCTGTTTTCAATTTTTTCCTTTTACTTCCTATTTTGTAGTTCTTGGATTCTGCTGTTTTTGTGGAGGATATGCTTTGAACATTGTGTACTTCCTTGAATAATTTAAAGGAGAATTTGTTAGCCTGGAGCAATGCAGGACACTATTTCTATATGCTTTTAGCTATGCACTCATGGGAGTTCTTGTGGGATCAACTATAGTATATCAAACATTCAAAACAGAGGAAAAAAAATACATTAAACAGATTTTATGCAGTGTAATTTGGGTTTCCTCTTGCTCTTGAATTTTGAATTTCCTCCTTACACTCTAATGACTTTTTTTTTTCTTTTTTGAAATATAGACTCTAATGACTTAATTAGGCCATAAAGAGTGATTGCATTGGGGGATGGTTTATCATTTGAGGGTTATATGATTAGGTGAAGAGTGATGGAGTGTAGATTTCCTTAATTGCAGTTTCGTTGGTTTAAGTATTTGTACTGCGTGTTTGTAGATTATGTTGAAATGGATCTTGATGGTAGTTAATTAAATTTTCTGCAAAAGTGGTCAGTTTATTTATTTATTTTTCTGTTTTATCAGTGTTTGTTTTCTTCAATAATTTGGAATTTGGATCAATAAGGTTTGCTTTGGCATTTAGCTTAGGTAATTACTGTTGCCTGAACTTGTGTAGGGCTATAACCCTCCCTATTGTTCAAAATTCCTTTGGATTTTCCGTGAGTTTTGGAATGGCATGCTTATGCTTGGAGTCATATGTTCTTATCCTGTGTGTTGAACATATATATAAATCTGTGGTTAAACATCTGTCAAATTGCTATATTTTTTGGAATTTCTGGTAATACTGGTATGAACAACAGCTGCAAAAGTTCTTCTCCTCGAACACTGTTGAATAACTTATTAGCACCAAAATTGTTGTTGACGCTTATTCATAAGCAACAATATCATGAAGATATTTTCAAAAATAAAATTAGAAAATGTGTAAGAGAAAAAGAAGGTTACTTAACATAGTACATTTTCCTTCAACCTAATGTTTATCCTCATTAATATCTCTCTTGATGCCAGACATGTCATCTATAATTATGGGATGTAGAGGAAACAATTGCTCTATCTATTTAATAAAGTAAAGCCTTTCAGCTAAACTGTCTATTTATATCAATTCTTAGAATGTGAAAGTCAATGAAGTTAAGAGTATGATGTAGGCAATGACCATTAGGCCACTGCAATGCTAACTGCAGTGTGGTATTGAGCTCCTTTATGTTCTACCTTGTTCAGTTAATTATTAGATGGCCTTTTTTAGGTTAATATTTTTTAAGTGTGTATTTCTTTGTTTATTTGAGTTTAAATGTTCCTCTTTATCCATGCTTTTATATGTGGTCCAGATATATTTAATTTTTGGCAATGACCAATGACTATGTTTTGTTGCTTGCTGTAGACACACAACACCAATTCAATGCACGTGAGAGTGACTGGGGCTTCACTTCATTCATTCCTCTTGGGGACTTGTACGACCCTGGCAGAGGTTATCTTGTTAATAACATATGCGTTGTTGAAGCTGATGTTGCTGTCCGTCGAGTTATTGATGACTGGTCTCATGATTCCAAGAAGGAGACTGGTTATGTTGGACTTAAGAACCAAGGAGCTACCTGCTACATGAACTCTCTCATTCAAACACTGTATCATATTCCATATTTCAGAAAGGTCAGTGTGCTTGGTTTTCATAACTTGAACTTCTGTCATTATTTGCAAGTCCATGTCAGGAAATGTTATTTGCAGGCTGTGTATCATATGCCAACAACTGAGAATGATATGCCATCAGGGAGCATTCCTCTGGCTTTACAAAGTTTGTTTTATAAGCTTCAATACAGTAACACTAGTGTAGCAACAAAAGAGTTGACAAAATCTTTTGGCTGGGATACCTATGATTCTTTCATGCAGCATGATGTGCAAGAACTTAATAGGGTTCTTCGTGAAAAGCTTGAAGATAAAATGAAGGTACGAAGGTTTCATATATCAGGTTTTTGTTGCTAAACTTTATGAAGGATTGGTAAATTGGTATTGTTGTTTTATTGGTTCAGGGAACAGTTGTGGAGGGCACAATACAACAATTATTTGAAGGGCACCATATGAATTACATTGAGTGCATCAGTGTAGACTATAAGTCGACGAGAAAGGAATCTTTTTATGGTACACATTTGGGTTGCACTGTCTGACTAGATTATCAAGATTCATTTTGTGGCCTCACAAGATTTTATATATGATTGTAGATCTTCAGCTTGATGTCAAAGGCTGTCAGGATGTTTATGCATCTTTTGATAAATATGTTGAGGTGGAGCGTATTGAGGGTGATAATAAATATCATGCTGAACAACATGGGCTGCAGGTGAGTGGCTTTTGGACATGGGTAGTTTAGCTTTTTTATGTGCTATATTGCTTCTGGGGCTACTGATATATATATATATATATATATATATTTTTTTTTTTTTGTCTTTTTTTTTTTTAAAAAAATGTTTTGTTTGCTTCCTGCTTGCCTCTTTGTTAAGGGTCTAATACAGGTTCTTGACTTATAACTTTACTTTTAAGTGAACAAACATTATGAATCAGTTGATTAATGTGTCCTGCTACTTTCCTACTGGTTCTTATTCTATTATAATAGTTTGTTTGGTAAATAGTTTTAGTTTCTTTTTTAAGTTATATTCTTTTGAAAAAATTGTTATGTAACATCCTTGATATATTTGATTTTCTCAGGATGCCAGGAAGGGTGTCCTATTCATCAACTTTCCCCCTGTTCTTCAGCTTCAGTTGAAACGATTTGAGTATGATTTTATGCAGGATACTATGGTGAAGGTTAGTCGTTGACTCTGTATTCCTTTTTTCATTGTTTTGTTTGTAATTTTTCCCTTTTGCTCTTCTAGATGCTCTATGCAATATGGTGCCTCTCATACCCTAGCTTGTCAGATCCTTTAATGAGAGTTTGAGATCTCAAACTTTTTATTCTAGAATATCTTCTTGTGGACTGGATTTTTATTTTTTGATGAAAATTATTGCCTGACACACTCCATTTCAATTTCAAAATGATGGTGGGAAAGTTCAGATTGTTGGCAGTTTTCCATGCCGTGCAAATGCAAAACGAAAAGAATGACTTTTTTTAATATCCTCTTTGTTCTTCCTTTTCTGCTTGATCTACATGCTCGCACCTCCATGGTACTTTATTTTGATGCCTCTTTCAATAGTGACTGGATCCGTAGTGACATTGACTTGACTATGGCTTTGGTCTTGTAAACAAGTTAAATGAAAATATCATACTTTTTATGCATGTCACCTATTAACAAGGATAGTCAGCTCTTCATGAGGTAATCTCAAAGTGCTTTCTCCCTATGCGATGTTTGTGTAGGGCTTGTGATGGCATGGCAAGGTTATTTTTGGTTTAATGTCATGCTTTTATCTCATATGAACAAAATGTTCAATACTAGGGTAACCAGCTTTGCTTCAGTTGTAGTCTAGGAGTGAAGTTTTTAATTTAGGAATGTTTATGCTGATGTTTTTACTCTTCGTTCTTTAAAATTTCTTGCCTTCTTTCTTTGTGTGAAAGCTGGCCTTACATTTTTCTTCTGTACAGCATCTTTTGAGATTGTTAATCATCACCATGTTTTACTTCTTTCTTTACTGCAGACTACTTAGGGTGCACTGCACTAATGTTACATTTGATTAGATAGGTGTTGAAGCTTCTACAAAGCAGTGAAGATTCCTTGATAATTTTTTTTGATTACATGGATGTTTACCATGATTATTGATAAATAGAAAAGCACATAGAGCTGTTTCTACTTGCTAAAAACAGCAGGTATTTAATTTAAAGTCATGGTGAAGACCATTAATATGAGAAACCTTGAAAGGAGATGATGTAGTGCTGATCAAAATTATCTGATGAGAGTTAATATTGTTCATGGAGAAGTTATTTTTAGTAAAAGGGTTTTTTAATGCAATTATTTGATTTTTGAATTTTAAATTCGAAATATTAAATTTCAAACAAGAATTTTAAATAACATGTATTTAGTGGTTATTTCAAATCCTCAATTATTGACTTCCTGAATTTATTATGTATTTGTTTCAAGTCCTCAATTTAATCCAAATCAAAATTCATGGTAAAATCTTCTCCAATTTCGGTTTCTTTTCCATTTCCTATTGTCATTTTCAGGTGGAAAAATTGTAAAACACACTTCTTAATCCCTATCACTATTTCGTTTGATTATTTATAAATTGCAATCATATTCAAAATGCACTGAGGTAGTTACTTTTGTTTAAAGGTACTAGCCATAGTCAGTTGATGGTGGTAGGTGGTGAACATAGTGTCGATGAAGTGAACATAATAATGGTAGTGGCATTGGGCTTGTTGATGGTGTTAGGAGTAATATTGGTAGGGTAATCTCTTGGTGGTGCCAGTATATTGTTGATGACGGCAGAGCTGATAATTGGCCGCTTAGTGGTGGTACTAATGATTGTAGTGTCATGATAGAAGGCTGGGAGCACATGTGCAGCTCATGGTGGTATTGATGGCAGTACTGATGGTGGTTACATAGTTGTAGTGATGCTGTCCAGGACTGGTGGATAGGTGGTGCAAGTGATAGAGCATTTGATGGATAGTGCTGTTAATGCTAACTGTCTCTCATGACAAACTAGCATCTGAATTATATGCTGAAATCTAGGGATCTGATTTAGCTCTTTATATGATGTAAATATGACTTTAACTGTATATTCTATTTCTTTAATTGTATATTCTATTTCCTTAGGGTATATCTATTCTTGGTAGTTATTTAGATTGAGGAGATTTGATTCTTGTAATTAAGCCTTGAATTATATATAATGGGGAAGAAACTCAAAGGAGGATAGCTTTTCCAAATCATTCTTAATTTTGTCATGGTATCAGAACCTGGAATCAAAATTTGAATTACATGGCTTTCTTTGTCTTGTAAGTTTCAGATTTAGTTCTGTTTCTGGGTTAAGGATTCTGAGTTGATTTGGGTTTCAGTTTTTAGTTATTGTATTTTTTTTTCACTGGTTATTTGGGTTGTTGTGGGCTATTGGGTGTCACTTCTTGTTTAGCATAATCATTTGTTATAGCAATCATGTCTTCTGACAAATTTGAGTATTTCTACACTCGTTTTACGGGAAAGAATTATTTTGCTTGGGAATTTCAATTCCAAACATATGTCAAAGGGAAAGAATTGTGAGGACATCTTGATGGATCTGATTCTAACCCTAGAGATGTTACAAAGGGGGTTGAGTGGGAAGTAAAGGATGCACGTATCATGAGTTGGATCTTAGGTTCTGTAGAGCCTCATATTCTTTTGAATCTTAGACCATATAAAACATCAAAAGAAATGTGGGATTATTTGAAACGTGTGTATAACCAGGATAATGACGCAAGAAGATTTCAATTAGAATTTGATATTGCCAACTACTCTCACGGAAGTTTGTCCATTCAAGAATACTATTCTAGTTTTATCAACATGTGGACTGACTACACTACTATTGTTTATGCTAAAGTCCCTACAGAATCATTATCTGTTATCCAAGCAGTCCATGAAACTAGCAAGCGAGACCAATTTTTGATGAAATTACATCCAAATTTTGAAACTATTCGCTCTAATTTGATGAGTAGATGTCTAACACCATCCTTGGATACTTGTTTGGGTGAGCTTCTAAGAGAGGAGCAACGTTCTCTTACAAAAACAGCCATTGAACAACAAAGGACTGTTGTAGAATCTTCTAATATTGCTTTTGCAGTAAATGGGAGGCCAAGAGGTTGGGACATGAGGAATGTCAAATGCTATAGTTGCAAAGAATTTGGCCACATTGCAACTCATTGTTTGAAGAAGTTTTGCAATTATTGCAAAGCCAAGGGGCATATCATCATAACATGCCTAATTCTGCCACAAAATAAAAATCATGAAGCTTTTCACGCTGCTGTCCAGACTATAGGTGCTGATTCCACAATTTTTGATTAGGTTACGACCATGTCTGCACAAACTTCTTCATCTACAGCTGCTGTCCCAAATTCTGTAACACCTGAAATGGTGCAGTGGATGATTTTCTCTGCCTTTACAGCTTTAGGACTTTTAGGTAACCACAAATCTTCTTCAAATTTTTGGCTTTTTGATTCTGGAGCATCAAATCATATGACATATGCTCCCAAGAGTTTTTCTAATGTCAAGAAACCTAGTGGTAATATGGAAATCCAAATAGCAAATGGGGATTCTTTACCAATTACAGTTGTTGGTGATGTCTCTCCTATTTTGAAAGATGTTTTTTTGTCTCCTGGTTTGACTCATAATCTTATCTCTGTTGGGCAATTGGTTGAGAATAATTGTAATGTTATACTTTCTGGTGCTGGTTGTGTTGTACAGGATCAAGTGTCGGGGAAGGTGATTGCAAAGGGGCCTAAATGGGGGCGTGTCTTTCCTTTACACATATCAGCTACTGTTCATGATTCCAATTTGTTTTCTTTGGTTTGTCTTACCGCCAAAAATCAGAATCAGTTGTGGCATAATCATTTAGGTAATCCAAACTTAAAGGTTTTGCTTCATGTACTAAATTCTGGTTTACTTGACAATAAAATCCAATGTTCCTCTAAAGATGTTGTGTTTGATTGTTCTAGTTGTAAAATGGGAAAAAGCAAAGTTCTTCCTTTTCCTACTCATAGTTCTTTGTATACCAATTGTTTTGATCTTATTCATAGTGACGTTCGGGGTATTGCACCTGTTGTGTCTCACTCTCAATATAAGTACTTCGTGACATTCATTGATGATCATAGTAGGTTCATATGGATCTATTTTCTTAGATCCAAAAATGAAGTCTTTGATGTCCTTAAAAGTTTCTTAGCATTCATTGAAACCCAATTTTCCACCTGCATCAAGACTTTAAGAACAGATTCAGGTGGAGAATACATATCTCATAAATTTCAATAATTTCTCAAACACAAAGGCATTATTTCTCAACAGTCATGCCCATACACTCCACAACAAAACAGTGTTGCTGAAAGAAAGAACCGTCATCTTCTTGACATGGTTAGAACTTTGCTTCTTAAGTCATTTGTTCCACCTCAGTTTTGGGTTGAAGCTCTTAGTACTGCAGTTTACTTAATTAATCATCTTCCAGCCCCTAAATTGAACTATGAGTCACCATATTATCGCTTATATCATTCTCAACCTAAGGATTCTGGTCTCCACATTTTTGGTTGTGTTTGTTTTGTCCATTTACCTCCACATGAACGACAGAAACTGTCAGCCCAATCTGTTAGGTGTGCTTTTCTTGGATATGCCCCCAATCAAAAAGGGTTCCAATGCTATGATCCTACAACTAAAAGGATACGAGTATCACGAAATGTCATATTCTTTGAAAATTAGTATTTTTTCATGCTCCTAAGTGAACCCTCGTCCGTGTCTTCACCATCTTTTTTACCAGATTTTTCTGATGCAAGTACTACATCTTTACCATCTTCTACAACTAGGTTTAAACCAGGTTTTGTGTATCAAAGATGTGCCCATCATGTAGACCCTTTGCAAGAATCAACTCCAACACCTGAGCCTGCATCTACATCAGTATCACAACCATGTCGCAAGTCAGCTCGCCAAACCAAACCCCCTGATAGGTATGGATATCAGGCTACATCTTTGGCTGCTACTTTATCTGCTATTTCTACCTTCTTGTTATACTCAGGCCATGAAACATAAGTGCTGACAGCAAGCAATGCAAGAAGAATTAAATGGTCTAGAGCTGAATGGTACATGGGATATAGTTCAATGTCCACCTTCAGTTAAACCCATAGGCTGCAAATGGGTGTATGTTGTAAAATTACAATCTGATGGGTCTTTAGACAGACATAAGGCGAGGCTTGTGGCTCTTGGAAATCGTCAAGAATATGGAATGGACTATGAAGAAACATTTGCTCCAGTGGCCCAAATGACTTCTGTTCGAACAATTCTTGCTATAGCTGCCTCCAAAGCTTGGCCAATCCATCAAATGGATGTGAAAAATGCATTCCTTCATGGGGAATTGAAGGAAGAAATTTATATGCATCTTCCTCCAGGAGTGACAAGTATCTTTACAACCGATGTGTGTCGATTGAACAAGTCTCTTTATGGGTTAAAGTAAGCTCCAAGGGTTTGGTTTGAAAAGTTTTGGCAAACTATTCTTGGGCTTTCCTTCGTACAAAGCCAATATGATACCTCTATGTTTCTGCATAAGACTTCCACGGGTATTATAATTCTTCTTGTTTATGTAGATGATATTATCATCACCGGATCTAATTCATCTTTCATTACTCAACTTCAAGAGTCTCTTCATGTTACTTTTAAAATGAAGGATCTTGGTCCTCTCTGTTATTTTCTTGGATTAGAGGTGCATAAATCTGCTGATGGCATTTTTTTAAACCAACACAAATATTCTAAATACCTCATTGTTTTGGCTGGTTTGGCAAATTCTGTTGCTGTTGATACTCCTTTGGAGGTGAATGTTAAATACAAAAGAGATGAAGGTGACCTTTTTCATGAGCCCACCTTGTATCGCAAACTAGTTGACAGTCTTGTGTATTTAACTGTCACTAAGCCAGACATTTCTTATGCCATACATCAGGTTAGTGAATTTATGACTTCACCTAGACAACTGCATATGACTGTTGTCCACTGAATCATTCGGTATCTTCTAAGCTCTCCTCCCCGTGGACTCTTTTTCCCCACTGGATCTGATCTCACTCTAGCTGCCTATAGTGATGCAGATTGGGCTGGATGCTCGAACATACGTTGGTCAACATCAGGTTGGTGTATGTATCTTGGCCATGCTTTGATCTCTTGGAAGTGCAAGAAATAAGAAAGGGTTTCTAAATCATCTACAAAAGTAGAATATCGAGCTATGTCTGTAGCATGCTCTGAAATTATTTGGTTACGTGGCCTTCTTGCTGAACTTGGATTCGTTCAATCTATTCCAACTCCTTTACATGCAGACAACACTAGTTCCATACAAATTGCAGCAAATCCAGTCTATCATGAACGTACTAAACATATTGAAGTTGATTGTCATTCTATACGAGAAGCTTTTGATAGACAACAGATTTCTTTGCCACATGTCTCCAGTTCTTTACAAGTAGCTGACATCTTCACAAAGGCCTTGCCTAGGCCACGACATGAGTTTTTAGTGAGCAAATTGCTGCTGGTTCCTGTCCCAACATCAATTTAAGGGGGCATGTCAATGCTAACTGTCTCTCTTGACAGACTAGCATCTGAATTATATACTGAAATTTAGGGATCTGATTTAGCTCTTTATATGCTGTAAATATGACTTTAACTGTATATTCTATTTCTTTATCTGTATATTCTATTTCCTTTCTTAGGGTAGATCTATTCTTGGTAGGTACTTTGATTGAGGAGATTTGATTCTTGTAATTAAGCCTTGAATTATATATAATGGGGAAGAAACTCAAAGGAGGATAGCTTTTCCAAATCAGTCTTAATTTTGTCAAGTTCATAATAGCAGTGACAGTGGTGATACTAGCGATTGTTTGTGATGGTGTCAATGAGATTGCAGATGTTTTCTGATGGTTTTACAAAATGGTGGTGGTGGTGGTAGTGGTCTAGTGCAAAATATATACTTGTGTGTATATTTCAATTGGGGAACTAGAAAACAAGTTATATCTTTTTATTTTTTTTAGAATTAGAGGAAATTTGGGACAAAAGAAGTTAGTTGACATTCCATGGAAAGATTTCCCAGGACATACCTCTAGTCTTTGGTAGATAAATTGACCATAAGCTATTTCTTGGCTAGGAGGCAATATTTTTATGTATTCAATCTGAAGTTCTGTAGTTGCATTACTTCCATGGAATGACATATATATAAAGAGGTACATCAGAAGAAACTAATATGCCTCTCTAGCATAGTTGTGTTAGCCATCAAGTCCAAACCTGAAGCATCACTTGCGAACCATGGCAGAAACTTAATAGAGATTTTTTCCTTACTAGTAGTCAAGTGGGATTTTCTGCTGCGTTGGATGTGAACAGTTTTTGTTTTCAAGGGATGGAGAAAGCTTGCTCTCATTTTTTTGAATGTTCTTTATAATGCTGAGATGCAATAAGTTTTGTATGGTGAGGTGGTGTCTAATATGATATATTTTGGATGGTCAAGTGGCATCCAGTGGTATTGGATGGTGAGGAGGTGGCATCCAAAGGATCATTTTAGGATAGGCAGCCAATCACAGCCTGTAATGCAATTATCAACAAAGTTCATACTCCCCCCATTTCTTGATGGGTCTCACGTATTTTACCTATCAGTTTGTTGGCTACAAACAAGTCATGCAAAGCCTGAGTCTTAATTACTGCATTTGTTTTGGTAAAATTTGGTGGACCTTAAGCTTAAATGAAGCTAGCTTGAGTATCTTAGAGCTGGTTTGAGTTTGGCTTTGTACAACATTTAGTGGTTTCAGTACACCTTATTGGACATATATAAAGCAATTTGTAACATTTATTTAAGTGTATTTATGGAAAATTATAATTAAATAAAAAATAAGAATTTTTCTTTATGTTTTTTTTTAACTTGATGTAGACAGTGGTCAAGTTTATTCACGAGGTTGTTTATCTTTTTATTATCTGGGATTGGAGTGGACATTATGATGGAAAGTGGCTATGATTGAACATTGTGCAGAAATTATATTTCATTTTATTCATGGACTAAAGTTTTTTCTTGTTTATTTTTAATATCAAGGAAAATATGTAGTGTTGCTTTTTTTTTTTTTTTAATTGCCTTTGCAAATAGGGAAGAGTATAATAATCTGAAAGAAGGTGCACTTACCTGATTTGAGCTTTTTTTTTCCAACCTTATCCCAATGCTGTGCAATGTTGTCTCATTAGCTAGCCGCTAGCACTCAGGCAGTAAATGATTATATGCAAATAGCACTGCATTAGTCTTGCATTAAGGGAACAATGATTCCTAAAGAATTGCAAAGTGATATGTCTTGAACAAAAGTTGTTATATTTCACCTTTCTACTGGATGTACTGTGTCTCTGTTGAATTGCTTAGTCATTTATTATTTTGTAGGATTGCTCAACTGGCAACTTGCTATCCTAGATACATATGCCAACTTAGTGTACATTTTCATGGTTTCCTGCTTCCAATTTCGTTTACTGTTCTTACATGTATTGCTTCATCTATTGCGCTGATGACCTGCAGATAAATGACCGCTATGAGTTCCCTTTGCAACTTGATCTTGATAGAGAAGATGGTAAATATTTGTCTCCTGATGCAGACAGAAGCGTTCGAAACCTGTACACTCTTCACAGGTAAATTTGTGTTACAAAAAAATCCGAGCACAAATTAATATATCCAAAAGTAGATCATATGCTTTTGAGTCCTTGTGGACATTCTATGCCTCTGGTAAATGTGATTATAGGTTGGAATCACTGGGAGTATGGTAAATTATGTGTGATCTTTTGTCTTGAATATTTGCTTTGGGTGTTCATGTCTTTAAACAATATATCAATTCTCTTGCATTAGAGGAGCCTCATCTGACTCAGTTAATGTGTGTGGCATGTCCTGATTTTTTAATGCAAATTTTCCAACAGTACAACTGTTCAATGATGCAACGCATTCAATACCTTCACGTATCTGTGTACTCTTTCTTCTTCTTTTTTTTTTTTTTCCTTCTCTTGATATTTTTCAAAAAAAGTGCTTATATAACACTGATTGCTTCCAAAAGCAGAACTTGGGTGGTGTGTTGCCACTGCCTGCCTGGTCATTGGAAGCCTGTTGGCCCTTGTAACCCTGTGTGACCATTGACATCTTATTGTTCTTTTTCTCTGTTTGAATTGTTATCCTATCATGCCATGGTTCTATTTTCTGTCTTGATTGCTTAAAATTTTCTGTTAGACTGATATGAATTGTATATTTTTAGTTGCTTTCTTTTTTGTGCAATTGCACTCTCTTCTTTGTGCCGTTTGATAATACGATGGAATTTCTCAATTAGAGTGCTGGGCTGGTTTTGTTATGTTGGTTGCCTGTTTTAAGTGATGGATATTAATTTTTTACTTTCATATATGTACTAGGCTGATATTTTTGTGCTTTTGTTTGTTTGCAGTGTTTTAGTTCATAGTGGTGGTGACTACTATGTTTATATCCGGCCAACTCTTTCAGATCAATGGTATGAATTATGTTCAAATTTTAGTCAGCTTAGGGGACCCATATGCCTCTTTTTTCTCTCTTCTTCTTCTTTTATTTTTATTTTTAAAAATCATGGAAAGCATTTATGGTTATGGATTTATTTAAATAAACGCAGCTGTCATCCCAAATTTATTTTCTTTCCTGCTGTTAAATAAGGGTGTTTGGACCATACTTTTTTTTTTCCCAAATATTCTGAATGCTACAGTGAGCATGTCTATGCTAATGGTATTTCTTGCTCACATATTTATTCTAGCTTTGGAATGATTCAAGCAGGCATTGTCATAAATAGTTGGCTTGGACTTTGAAATTTTAGGCATGTTTGCTTGAATCTGTTTCCAAGCAGCTCTTGCTTTCTCCAGTTTGAGATCCTTAAAATTTTAAATGTGCCTTGATTGTGATTCTCCCTCTTTTTTTTTTTTTTTTGGGAATTTTCTGCTCATTTTGATTTATGGCATATAGGTTTAAATTTGATGACGAGCAGGTAACTAAAGAAGATATGAAAAGGGCGCTAGAGGAGCAGTATGGTGGTGAGGAAGAGGTATCCTTGTCTGGTGTTACTTTTTAGTCTTTACTTGATTTCATATTTACTTCAATTGAGCTTTTATATTCCTTCAATTTTTTGAAGCAGTTACCACAGCAAATCCCGGCTTCAACAATTACAAAATATCCAAATGCTTATATGCTTGTGTATATTCGGGAAAGTGACAAGGATAAGATAATTTGTAATGTGGATGAGAAGGACATTGCAGAACACCTGAGGGTGAGACGTGCATACTAAATATTTACCCATTTGTAATTTAGATGTTTTCTTGTCCGACAATCTTTTTTTATGTGCAATCAAATATCTTATTTCAGATACAGTTAAAGAAAGAACAAGAAGAAAAGGAACGAAAGAGAAAGGAAAAAGCTGAGGCTCTCTTGTATACTATTATAAAGGTAGCAACTTTCCAAATTTTATTTTCTCCAGTTTTCCACAACCCCCTGGCATGATATATGTATATATATGTGTGTGTGCTTGTGTGTCTATGGAGAGAGAGAGAGAGCACATGCATTCAGGTGCATTTGTGAACCATTATTGTCTGTTAATAAAATTCTGATTTGACCAATGGAAAATCAGTCTGTGATTTAGTTCTTTTGTGCTTTTAGGTTGCTCGTGGTGAGGATCTACAGGAACAGATTGGGAAGGATATTTATTTTGATCTTGTAGATCATGATAAAGTTCGTAGTTTTCGCATTCAGAAACAGATGTCCTTTAATATTTTCAAGGCATTTTTTTAATCCCTTTTTGAGGTCTTTTTCCCTTTGAGCATACAAATTGGATATGGCTGCCTTTTTGTTATTTGTTCAGGGTGTTTGGTTTTATCGAGAACTGCTGAACCAGTGTTTATGGCTAACTTACATATCCCAAATCCTGAGTGGGAAGATTTCCCAATGCACCTTAGAATTGCAATAAAGCAATAACTTGTGGCTTTAGCTGATGCCCATCAGATAAGAGGACTAAACTTAGGATTATAAATCTAATTCTTGTCATCCTCCTACTCTTACACCTGTTTGATTGGAACAAAGTGTGTTTTTATCTCATTCTAATTGATAGTTTGATGAGTATGAATGACATGTATTATATACCAGCTTAAAACTTTGGCAAAATCAAGAAAAAATTACTTGACTTTTAGCATTTTTTAGGTGGCTGTGTGCGTTTTCTATTTTTATTTTGTTAAAGAACTTGTGACTTTGATACCATTTTTGGTTAATGCCATTAGGATTATACATGTTAGTTATGTGTTATGGAATTTTGATTGCTATTTGGCAGCACCTGCATAGGTAGCCTGATAATGTCATATGGTGCATATAAACAATTTTTATCCTCTTCTTGTTATAAAAGTCAATTACGAAATAAAATCTCACTTGTACAGTATTTCCCCTTTCTAGTCATATGGTGTAATTGTACGCAGACATTTGAAATTGGTTTAATTAATGAGTTACTACTGTTGAGAGCAAGCCTTTGTGCAATGATAATGTTACTCTTTTGTGACAAGATGATCACAATAGTCAGCTGTCTTTTTGACTTCTGCAAAGAGGGAGCCTCGTGCAATGGGTTGCTCTTTGTAATGGGTTATTTTTATGTAACAGGTAAAATGAAAATACAATTTTGATGATGTTAGTCTACATAAATGACACCAAACATGGTAAAATGACAGAAAGCTAAAACTTACAGTACTAAGCAAAAAAGCTCTATGATATTTTTTTGAAGTTTTTGGTATAACATATTTACATCTCGATTTTATAGACATCTTGCTAGATCTTTGTCATAATGGTATTTCATTGTAAAGTTCTTTCAGGAAGAGTTTATAACTTTTTGCTATAACATTTTGACATTCAGATGTTATAGACATCTTGCTAGGTCTTTGTTATAATGGTGTTTGATTGTTAATTTCTTTGCAGGAAGACGTTGCTAGAGAGTTTGGTATACCAGTTCAATTTCAACGTTTTTGGTTGTGGGCAATGCGCCAAAATCATACATATCGTCCAGATCGACCATTGACTCCTCAGGAGGAAGCACAATCTGTGAGTACATATTTTATATTTAGTCCTTTTGGCAGGGTATCTCGTGAGATACAACATTTTATTGTACACTTAGAATTCTTCAGTTCATAAACGTTTGTGTGGTTACTTTTTGATCCTTCAAATATGCATGTAAACATATATATACTTTATGATAAAGTGTGAAGTCAAAGTCACTTTGCATAATCACTTGGTTGATATGGTAAAATATATCAATATATGTTCAAGTTGCAGAATGTACATCTGATTGATTTGACATGAGTGAGCAGTTAGCGTGATCCAGCAATGTAGTAGATCCATGTAGTTGTGACTAAGCCCATCTGGAGGGAAGACCCCATGAGTGATTATTCTGCTTAAATTAGTAATATTTCATGTTGCAAGGTGGTTTAGCAATTTTCTGTTTTCACCATGCAGGACTGCATCCTCTACAGCCATGCTTTCTTTTTGCCTGATCCTTAAATATTTTGGGTTTGAGAACCACCTGTTATCCATTTTAACTGTTTATTACCATTGTAAAAAAAAAAAAAAAAAATCCATTTTTAACTTTGGTGCTGTGGTATTAGGGTGTTGTGGCCAAAGTTACCATGAATCTTTCCAAATGAGATAACTGAATACAAAGTAGTGTTTAACTAAAAGTATTACTGGTATTCTCGCGTATAACACACTTGGGCATTTTGCTTTAGTTCATGTCTGCCCTAATCATCCATGCAAAGCTGGTTGTGCATATGTACATTTACATGTCTTTATCTGTTATTTCTTCTGTTCAACTTTGATGCCATTATGAGAAGTGGTGTACTTCCCATCAGTATTTCTCACATAACTGATAAATCCTTCTGGTGGCATTCCTTGAAGAAGAAAAGTAGAGCTAAAAATATATTCTTATGTTCGCATATTGATGAATTGCTTTCCAAGGACTGTTTATATGCAGGGAAAAGAAAAAATCTTTCTCATGCCCCTTATGAGTCTAAGCATAATTCATTAGATTTTTAATGTGATTTGTTACATCACATGTATGTATTGATTGTTGAGTGTCTTTGGCTTCTAAGATTTGTACATGCCCATTTTTGTTGTTAGTAACAATAAGTCTGTTGCAGGTTGGACAACTGAGAGAGGTTTCTAATAAAGCAAATAATGCTGAGCTAAAGCTGTTTCTGGAAGTAGAGCTTGGACAAGTACTGTTATTATCTTATAACATCTTTTTTTCTTTCCTTCTAATTTTTCGATGAATGCCAATTGATTTTATTTGGTGCATTCTTCATTATCTTTGATGACTACTGGTTAACCAGGATTTGCAGCCTATCCCTCCACCTGTGAAGACCAAAGAGGATATTCTCCTCTTCTTCAAATTTTATGACCCATTCAAAGAGGAGCTGAAGTAATTATAATAACCTGGTTATTTTTTTTGGCTTGTGTACAAATATAGTTAGCTAGGCTCATCTTTTCTGATGACAGGTTTGTTGGGAGGCTTTTTGTAAAGGGGGCTGGTAAGCCAATGGGAATATTGACAAAGCTTAATGAAATGGTTGGCTTTGCTACTAATCAAGAGATTGAACTTTATGAGGTCTGCATTCCAGATGTGGTTTGTATAGCTGCATCAACTAGTTGTGACAAGTTTTTGTCCATTAAATATCTTGCTGTTGCTTTTGGGTATAGGAAGTAAAATTTGAAACTTATGTTATGTGCGATCACATTGACAAGAAGCTAACATTTCGTGCTAGTCAGGTATGTAAAATCATTTTCATTGCAATTTTATTTTAGTTGGTGTTGCAGTTACCTTTTCTTATCTTTGATTTTGTTCTCATTGGTGTATATGCAGCTTCAAGATGGAGATATCATTTGCTTTCAGAGATCTCAAGTTGGAAGTGAACAATGTCGTTACCCTGATGTACCTTCATTTCTTGAATATGTACATAACCGTCAGGTATACCATGAAGCAATCCAATGAGGACTAAAATCTTTTCTTTATTTTCCTGTATTAGTTGCTATTCTGCATTGCTATATTTATGGTTGGTAATTCTCATCCTTCTTGTTGCCAAGATTGCATTCAACCTGATTTTAGAATAATTGATACTTGTATGAAATGTATCAAAACAATAACAAATTCATTTCTGTGCCACTGCAAGTTTTCAGGACATTCCACTTTCCTTAAGTATATTCTTCAATGATCCACTGTTGATGTGCTGACTGCTTAAGAAATTCCAACATCATATTTGAAGAGTTTGGCTGGCTGTTTTTTGTACTTAATGCTGGCTTTAATTTTTTTTTTTTTTTGATTTGTAGGTTGTTCGCTTTCGATCTTTGGAGAAACCAAAAGAGGATGAATTTTGTCTTGAGCTGTAAGTTATATTTTATGTTTTATGGCTCACAATTGATTAATTACCCAAAATTTTGTAATCTGTTTGTTTGAATTCTGTCCAAGAAAATTTCAGATCAAAGCTTCACAATTATGATGATGTTGTTGAAAGAGTAGCTTGTCATCTTGGCTTGGATGACCCATCAAAAATTAGGCTTACTTCTCATAACTGTTATTCTCAACAACCTAAATCCCAACCTATCAAGTACCGAGGAGTGGATCATTTGTCTGACATGCTGGTTCACTATAACCAGGTATGCCACAGAAGTGTGGATCTCTGCGTGTTACTGTTTATTTGTTTTCTGATCTGATGACTGGAATAAAACTGGTTTCTTTTGTTGATCAACAGACATCTGACATCCTATACTATGAAGTGCTTGATATCCCACTGCCAGAACTGCAAGGCTTGAAAACCTTGAAGGTTGCTTTTCATCATGCCACTAAGGATGAGGTTAGTGTAGTCGATTGTCGTTAGTTTTTGAATTGTCATGTTATTTATGTTTGAAGCTCTCTTGATTCATTGACTTACTATAATCCTCTCAGGTGGTGATTCATACTATTAGATTGCCAAAACAGAGCACTGTAGGTGATGTTATTAATGACCTTAAGATTAAGGTAATTGTTGTCTGTTGTAACTTTGTGGTTCTCTTCATTTCTTTTCGTGCCTAATTTAATGAACAATTTCTGTAACTTCTTGATTTATATGACTTGCTAATCTTGTTTTCCAGTATGAACTAATGGGAAGCAGTCCTGGAAATTGCACTATTTTTTTTTTTTGCTGATTCTAAGTGCTTTCTACAACTGGTTCTTTAGTTTTGTAATCACACATGCCTTAATTTGGAACAGGTTGAGTTGTCTCACCCTAGTGCTGAACTTAGGTTGCTTGAGGTTTTCTACCACAACATTTACAAGGTATGACATAGCTTCCCAATAAACCTGTTCCATTTTTAAATAAAATAAACTCTGTTCAGAATAATCCTCTTTTTGTTTGCCATTGAAATCTGACTACGTTTTGCATTCATGCTCTAAATGGCATGCTTTAATCTAAAATGATCCATTTAATGAAACCATGAAAAAGTTTTGGAATTGTAGGTAAATATCATTGAATGTTTTTTCCTTTATAGTTTAAGCCAATAGACAGCAAAGGTGGATTTGGATTATGCTACAAATAGATGTTTTTTGTGAAATTAACATTTGCTAAGTTCATTGGTTAGTCAACATAGGATATAAAAGAATAGCTCTATTATATGCTGTGATAGTCTTTTATTATTTTAGCATTATGGAAGGTAAGTGGGATCTGCTTATGCTAGATGAACAGTAATATATCTTTTCATTATCACATTGAGTATTACATTATTTTTTAACATACCCCTTGCAAACAATTTAAAAGGTCAGAAGAGATTACAGGAAATATTTAAAATTGTTAATGAATGTTTCATTGCATCAAATGATAATACTTTGTTAAGTCTACCTCATTTAACACATCCAGGCAATGTGCCTTTAGTAAGAGCAAGCTTTCAGCACTTCTTTGAAGCCTGGACAGTTGTAGTTGATCCTGGACAATTCAATCGTATTTAGTTGGTGTCACAAGCCTTTTAATACTATCCTACCTGTACCTCTTATCTTATTTCTAATTTTATATCCATATGTTCTATTTTGCATTGATCTTTTTCGGCTCATTCTCTTCCACTTTTTTTCTGCATCTAATTGCTTCTCATTTTTGTGATTTTTTATCTTTTATTTATTTCTTATCTCCATTCATTTTGTTCTGTTTTACTCTATTCATAGTCACCTTAATTTTTTTTTACTTTTTTCTTTTTTATTTTTTTGGTTCCCTTGATGTATTTTTCTATTTAATTTTATTAATTATATTAGAGAATCCACATTGCTGGTATATGGCGTGTGATAAGGGCCCAAAGCCAACAATAGATGGCTGTTTCTAGTCATTTTAGTAATTGTTGGGTCCAAGCCTAATAAGGTTCACCATATTGACATCATATCCTACTGATGGATTCTGCACTCTACCCATTTTATTTGTCATTTTCAAAATTTAACAAATTAAATTATTAAAAGATTAGTGATACAAAAATCAGCAAATCAAACAATTATTTTGCATTTTATGTTTAGGTAATGGGATCTTATTAGTGGTTTATCCATGGATTTGGTGTTTTGTCAATAAGTATTATGAAGTGTTAGTAATGAATTTACAAATAGAATGAATATGATGCATAATAAATTACTGCTGCCAAATTTTCACTAAATAATTTGCTGGTTGGTATTGAGTTATTGACCTAATTTTTAAGAGGGGATATGGTTATGTTACTTAGGATTGATCATGTTTATTTATCTGAATCACTAATTAAAGGTTTGAATTTTTGGCAATCTTATTTCTGATCTAATTAGTCTTGGGGTTGGTGTCATAGTAAGAAGATTTTTCGTGTCTGAGAAAATGAGTTAGTTGATGTTAGCAATAGTAATTATGGCCTAGTGCAGATTGACAAAATTAAGGGAAAAGCTATCCTACTTTGAATTTCTTTCCCATTATATATAATTCAAGGTTTAATTACAAGAATCAAATCTCGTCAATCTAAGTACTTAGTCTAAGTACCTACCAAGAATAGATCTACCCTAAGAAAGGAAATAGAATATACAGTTAAAGTCATATTTACAACATATAAAGAGCTAAATTAGATCCCTAAATTTCAGCATATAATTCAGATGCTAGTCTGTCATGAGAGACAGTTAGCATTGACATCCCCCCTCAAATCAATGCTGGGACAGGAACCAACAACAATTTGCTCACTAAAAACTCAATTCGTGGCCTAGGCAAGGCCTTTGTGAAGATGTCAGCTACTTGTAAAGAACTGGAGACATGTGGCAAAGAAATCTGTTGTCTATTAAAAGCTTCTCGTATAGAATGACAATCAACTTCAATATGTTTAGTACGTTCATGATAGACCAGATTTGCTGCAATTCATATGGAACTAGTGTTGTTTGCATGTAAAGGAGTTGGAATAGATTGAACGAATCCAAGTTCAGCAAGAAGGCCACATAACCAAATAATTTCAAAGCATGCTGTAGACAACTTAATATTCTGCTTCTGTAGATGATTTAGAAATCCTTTCTTATTTCTTGCACTTTCAAGAGATCAAAGCATGGCCAAGATACATACACCAACCTGATGTTGATCGACGTGTGTCTGGGCATCCAGCCCAATCTGCATCACTATAGGCATCTAGAGTGAGATAAGATCCAGTGGGAAAAAAGAGTCCACGGGTAGGAGAGCTTAGAAGATACCGAATGATTCGATGGACAACAGTCATATAAAGTTGTCTAGGTGAAGTCATAAATTGACTAACTTGATGTGCAACATAAGAAATGTTTGGTTTAGTGACAGTTAAATACACAAGACTGCCAACTAGTTTGTGGTACAAGGTGGGATCATGGAAAAAATCACCTTCATCTCTTTTGTATTTAACATTCACCTCCAAAGGAGTTTCAACAGGAGCAGAATTTGCCAAACCAGCCAAAGCAATGAGGTCTTTAGTATATTTGTGTTGGTTTAAAAAAATGTCATTAGTAGATTTATGCACCTCTAATCCAAGAAAATAAGTGAGAGGATCGAGATGACACAAGATAAAAAAAAAAAAGAGATTTTCTGAAATGTTTTTCACTATAATTTCACTTAATAGAAGTCTAATACATAGACATCAGGAATTGTCAAATCCCTTAATCCTAAGGTCTAATATAGTAAGCATAATTAGATCCTATAATCCTAGGCCTATAATAGGAAGAAATACAGCAGTAATTACAGCAAGAATATATACAATAATAATGGAAATCTTAGAGAGGTAATTAAGGAATATACAACTATATGGGAAAAACTAAATAAGGAAATATACAACTATATGGGAAAAAACTAAATAAGGAAAGAAGAGTATGGAAAGAAGAGCATATTGACATCCCCCCTCAAATTGATGCGGGTAAGTCTATCAGCATCAATTTGCTATTGAGAAACTTGTGTCGTTGGCGTGTCAAAGCTTTTGTGAAGACATCAGCTATTTGAAGATTAGTAGTAAGAAGAGGAAGAGTGATAACACCTCAAGTAAAAGCCTCCCTAATGTAATGACAGCCCACCTCTATGTGCTTTGTACGTTCATGATATACTGGATTCGCAGCTATTTGAATGACACTAGTATTATCACCATGAAGTGGAGTGACATTAGTTTGAGGGAATCCAAGTTTTGAAAGAAGACCACGTAACCACACAATTTCAGAATAAGCTACTAAGAATGTCAATATACTCTTCTTTAAGGTCCCCATGCAAGAAGGCATTTTTTACATCCATCTGATGTAAAGCCCAAGAGTTCAATGATGCAATAGCAAGAATGGTTCTCACTGTGGTCATTTTAGCAACTGGTGTGAATGTTTCTTCATAGTCCAGGCCATATTCTTGTTTATTGCCAAGAGCAACCAATCGAGCTTTGTATCTATCTAAAGAGCTGTCAGATTTGAGTTTCACAGTATAGACCCACTAACTACCAATGGGCTTAACATTTAGAGGACAAGAAACAATGTCCCAAGTATGGTTTTCCTCAAGTGCTTGAAGTTCTGCTTCCATTGCTTGTTGCCAACACTCATGTTCCATAGCCGGTTTATAATAAATGGGAATGGAAATAGAAGACAAAGTAGTAGACATAGCCGCAGGGGTTGAAAAACCATATCTTTCAGGAGGTTTGTGAGGTTTAGAGCTTCTTCGAAGAGGAGGTGAATCATTGGATATAGGTAGAACAGGATCAGATGCTGCAGGAAGATGGGGAGGAACCTCAGTGAGACCTGTAAGAGGATCAAATGTAGGAGGAGTGCGTCTATGGTAAACATAACCAGGTTTAAACCTTTGTATTGGTGTTGGCGATTTAGGAAAATGTGGTAAAGCAGATAGAGAAGGGAATTCTGAAGTCTGTTGTGTGCTAAAGAAGGGCTGATTTAAAAAAAAAATGACATTCCTAGAGATTCGGGTTCGATGGGCATAAGGATCATAGCAAAGAAACCCTTTTTGGGTTCCAGCATATCTTAAAAAAACACACTTGACAGATTGGGCAGTAAGTTTATGTCTCTCATGTGCAGGAAGGTTAACAAAGCAAACACATCTAAAGATATGAAGATTGGAATAATTTGGTACATGCCCAAACAAACGAAAGTAGGGAGAATCATTGTTCAAGTTGGAAGATGACAATCTATTAATCAAATAAACATCAGTAGACAAAGCTTCACACCAAAAATGAGAAGGAACACAATACTCAATTAGAAGAGTTAGAACAACATCAAGAAGATGGTGATTCTTTCTTTCAGCCACACTGTTTTGTTGTGGAGTGAAAGGACAAGATCGCTGTGATATGATCCCATGACTTTGAAGAAAAAATTGAAATGCATTTGACATATATTCACCACCTGAATCAGATTGCAAGATTTTGATTTTGGTAGAAAATTGTGTTTCAACTAAAGCAAGAAAGACCTTAAACATAGAAAAAACCTCACTTTTAGACCGAAGAAAATATACCCAAGTAAAGCGAGTGAAATCATCGATAAATGTAACAAAGCATTTGTAATTTTCATGAGAAATTACAGGTGCAATGCCCCATACATCAGTATGTACGAGTTCAAAAGGTTTGGTGGTGTGGCTTTTATGCAAGGGAAAAGGAAGTGTTTTGCTTTTACCAAGTTTGCAAGATGCACAATCAATAATATCACTATTAGAAGAGGCTGAATTTTTATTTTCAAGTAAACCAGATTTAAGCAAGAATCAAAGCACATGAGAATTAGGGTGTCCTAAACGTTTATGCCACATCTGATTATCACATTGAACAACATTACAAGCAACATAATTTGACACTAAAGAAGGAGATAGACGTCCTACTTTAGGTCCCTTTGCGATCATCTTCCCATACACTTGATTCTGCACAAGACAACTAGAAGTTGAAAATAGAACAGTACATTTGTTGTCAACTAATTGGTCGATAGATATAAGACTAGTGGATAGCTTAGGAGACACAAAAACAGTATTTAAAGAGGCTGAAATATCACTAACAGCTGTGATAGGTAAGGAATTACCATCGACAGTATGAATCCGAAGATCTCCTTTATATTTTCTAATATTATTTAAAGGTAAGGCAGTATTGGTCATGCGATTGGAAGCACCAGAATCAAAATACCAAGGCTTAGGATTAGAATTTTTGTTACCTGAAAGGCCTAAAGCAGAAAGGGTAGAAACTATTATTTGTTGGACCATTTTAGGAGTAATAGAAGACTGAGCAGGACTAGGAGCATTCGAGGAATCAACTGAGACATTGTAGGCAGTTTTAGATATCTTTGGAGGCCGAATGAAACAATCTTTGATGATATGCCCTGTTTTCTTACAATAATTGCAGAATTTTTTAGTATAATTAGTAGCAATGTGCTCAAATCCTTTGCAACTATAGCAATGGACATTAGTCATATCTCTGTCTCCTTTAAACCTTCTTTGAGCAGTGTAAGCAACAGGAATTGGAGCTGAATTTTGTGCTTTCTGCTTCAAGACAGCTTGTGTGATAAGCCGTTGTTCTTCCCTGAGAAGCTTTCCCACACAAATATTGAATAAAGGAACTGGTTCTGTGTTCATCAGGTTGGACATGATTGCTTCAAACTCCCTTCTCAACTTCATTAAAAACTGGTCGCGCTTGCTAATCTTATGCACACTTTGGATAGCAATGAGTCCTTCAGAAGGTACACTTGCATACACAATATCAGTGTACTCAGCCCAAAGATTTCCAAAGGAAGAATAAAACTCTTGGATTGACATACTCCCTTGGCTGACTTGACCCAACTCGAGTTCTAATTGGAACCTTCGTGCTGTATTGCTTTGGTTGTAAATTTTCTTCAAGTAATCCCACATTTCTCTAGAAGTTTTATAAGGCTTGAGATTGAGAAGTATGGATGGTTCCACACTTCCAAGGATCCAAGACATAATCTGAGCATCCTTCACTTTCCATTTCATATATATCTCCTTCGCCTTGACAAAGATCTGTCCCATCAATATGACCCCATAATTCCTTTCCTTTGACAAAGATCTGAAATTGGAATGCCCAGACAGAATAATTCTTGCCATTAAATCGAACATGAAAATGTTCAGATCGTTCTAAAGACATGATTCAACCATAACAAGAACTAAAAAATTAGGTCTAAGAAAACAGAATAGAAGAACACGAAAAGAACAAGAATAAAAGACTAAGATCTTGGAGCTAGACAAGAAACCAGGCGCAAGATGAAATGATCTTAGAGTTTAGGCTTTGATACCATGACAAAAGATAAAAAAAAAGAGATTTCCTGAAATGTTTTTCACTATAATTTCACTTAACAGAAGTACAATATATAGACATCAGGAATTGTCAAATCCCTTAATCCTAGGGTCTAATATAGTAAGCATAATTAGATCCCATAATCCTAGGCCTATAATAGGAAGAAATACAGCAGTAATTACAACAAGAATATATACAACAATAATAGAAATCTTAGAGAGATAATTAAGGAATATACAGCTATATGGGAAAACCTAAATAAGGAAATATACAGTTATATGAGAAAAACTAAATAAGGAAAGAAGAGTATATTGAAACGAGATCCTTCATTTTAAAATTAGCATGAAGAGACTCTTAAAGTTGAGTAATGAAAGATGAATCAGATCCGATGATGATAATATCATCTACATAAATAAGAAGAATTACAATACCTGTGGAAATCTTATGCAGAAACATGGAGGTATCATATTGGCTTTGTACAAAGGAAAGCCCAAGAATAGTTTGTCGGAACTTTTCAAACCAAACCCTTGGAGCTTGCTTTAACCCATAAAGAGACTTGTTCAATCAGCACACATCGGTTGTAGAGATACTTGTCACTCTTGGAGGAAGATGCATATAAATTTCTTCCTTCAATTCCTCATGAAGGAATGCATTTTTCACATCCATTTGATGGATTGGCCAAGCTTTGGAGGCAGCTATAGCAAGAATTGTTCGAACAAAAGTCATTTTGGCCACGGGAGCAAATGTTTCTTCATAGTCCACTCCATGTTCTTAATGATTTCCAAGAGCCACAAGCCTCGCCTTATATCTGTCTAAAGACCCGTAGATTGTAATTTTACAGTATACACCAATTTGCTGCCTATGGGTTTAATTGAAGGTGGACATTGAACTATATCCCATGTACCATTCAGCTCTAGACCATTTAATTCTTCATGCATTGCTTGCTGCCATCACTTCTGTTTCATGGCCTGAGTATAACAAGAAGGTATATAAATAGCAGATAAAGTAGCAACCAAAGATGTAGTAGGATATCCATACCTATTAGGGGGTTTGGTTTGGCGAGCTAACTTGCGATGTGGTTGTGGTATGTAGATGTAAGCTTAGGTGTTGGAGTTGATTCTTGCAAAGGGTCTACATGATGGGCATACCTTTGATACATAAAACCTGGTTTAAACCTGGTTGTAGAAGATGTAGTACTTGCATAAGAGAAATCTGGTAAAAAAGATGGTGAAGATACGGATGAGGGTTCACTTGGTAGTATGAAAAAATACTGATTTTCAAAGAATATGACATTTCTTGATACTCGTATCCTTTTAGTTGTAGGATTATAGCATTGGAACCCTTTTTGATGAGGAGCATATCCAAGAAAAGCACACCTAACAGATGGGGCTAACAGTTTATGTCGTTTATGTGGAGGTAAATGGACAAAACAAACACAACCAAAAGTGTGGAGACCAGAATACTTAGGTTGAGAATGATATAAGCAATAATACGGTGACTCATAGTTCAATTTAGGGGTTAGAAGACGATTAATTAAGTAAACTGCAGTACTAAGAGCTTCAACCCCCAAAACCGAGGTGGAACAAATGACTTAAGAAGCAAAGTTCGAACCATGTCAAGAAGATGACGGTTCTTTCTATCAACAACACCGTTTTGTTGTGGAGTGTATGGGCATGACCGTTGAGAAATAATGCCTTTGTGTTTGAGAAATTCTTGAAATTTATGAGACATTTATTCTTCATCTGAATCTGTTCTTAAATTCTTGATGCAGGTGGGAAATTGGGTTTCAATGAATGCCAAAAATTTTTTAAAGACATCAAAGACTTCATTTTTGGATCGAAGAAAATAGATCCATGTGAGCCTACTATAATCATCAATGAATGTCACGAAGTACTTGTATTGAGAGTGAGACATAACAGGTGCAATACCCTAAACATCATTATGAATAAGATCAAAACAATTGGTAGACAAAGAACTGAGTAGGAAAAGGAAGAACTTTGCTTTTTCCCATTTTACAACTAGAACAATGGAACATAACATCTTTAAAGGAACATTGCGTTTTATTGTCAGGTAAACCAGAATTTAATACATGAAGCAAAACCTTTAAGTTTGGATGACCTAAACGATTATGCCACAACTGACTTTGATTTTTGGCAGTAAGACAAACCAAAGAAAACAAATTGGAATCATGAACAGCAACTGTATGTGTAAAGGAAAGACACGCCCCATTTAGGCCCTTTTGCGATCACCTTTCCCGACACTTGATGCTGTACAACACAACCAACACTAGAAAACAGAACATTACAATTATTCTCAATTAATTGCCCAACAGAGATAAGATTTTGAATCAAACCAGGAGATAAAAAAACGTCTTTCAAAATAGGAGAGACATCACTAACGACTGTAATTGGTAAAGAATCCCCATTTGTTGTTTGGATTTCCATATTACCACTAGGTTTCTTGACATTAGAAAAACTCTTGGGAGCATGTCATATGATTTGATGCTCCAGAATCAAAAAGCCAAAGATTTGAAGAAGATTTGTGGTTACCTGAAAGTCCTAATGCTGTAAAGGTAAAGAAAATCATCTGCTGCACTATTTCAGGTGTTACAGAACCTAGGGCAGCAACTGTAGATGAAGAGGTTTGTGCAAACATGGTAGTAACTTGATCAGAAATTCTGGAATCAGCACCTATGATTTGGACAGCAGCTTGAAAAGCTTTATAATTTTTGTTTTGTGGCTGAATTGGGCATGTTGTGATTATATGCCCCTTGGCTTTGCAATAATTGCAAAACTTCTTCAAACAATGAGTTGCAACATGGCCAAATTCTTTGCAACTATAGCATTTGACATTCCTCATGTCCCGACTTCTTGGCCCCCCATTTGCTGCAAAAGAATATTAGAAGATTCTACAGCAGTCCTCTGTTGTTCCTTGGCTATTTTTGTAAGAGAACATTGCTCCTCTCTTAGAAGCTCACCCAAACAAGTATCCAAGGATGGTGTTGGACATTTGCTCATCAAATTAGAACGAATAGTTTCAAAATTTGGATGTAGTTTCATCAAAAATTGGTCTTGCTTGCTAGTTTCATGGACTGATTGGATAATAGATAATGATTTTGTAGGGACTTTAACATAAACAATAGCAGTGTAGTCAGTCCACATGTTGAAAAAACCAGAATAGTATTATTGAATGGACAACTTCCTTGAGAGTAGTTGGCAATATCAAATTCTAATTGAAATCTTCTTGCATAATTATCCTGGTTGTACACACGTTTCAAATAATCCCACATTTTTTTGGATGTTTATATGGTCTAAGATTCAAAAGAATATGAGGCGCTACAGAACCTAAGATCCAACTCATGATACATGCATCCTTTACTTCCCACTCAACCCCCTTTGTAACATCTCTAGGTTTAGAATCAGATCCATCAAGATGTTCCCACAATTCTTTCCCTTTGACATATGTTTGGAATTGAAATTCCCAAGCAAAATAATTATTTCCCGTAAAACGAGTGTAGAAATACTCAAATTTATTAGAAGACATGATTGCTATAACAAATGATTATACTAAACAAGAAGTGACAAAACCTAACAGCCCACAACAACCCAAATAACCAGTGAAAAAAAAAATACAATGATTGAAAACTGAAACTCATATCAACTCAGAATCCTTAACCTAGAAATGACAGAATTAAATTTGAAACTTAGAAGACAAAGAAAGCCAAGTAATTCAAATTTTAATTACAGGCTCTAATACTATGACAAAATTAAGGGAAAAGCTATCCTGCTTTGAATTTCTTTCCTTTTATATGTAATTCAAGGCTTAATTACAAGAATCAAATCTCCTCAATCTAAGTACCTACAAAGAATAGATCTACCCTAAGAAAGGAAATAGAATATACAGTTAATGTCATATTTACAGCATATAAAGAGCTAAATCAGATCCCTAAATTTCAGCATATAATTCAGATGCTTGTCTGTCATGAGAGACAGTTAGCATTGACACAGATGATATCATTTGGAGTGATGTATTCACAATATTTTGTTCCTTCAACAAATTTCAAGATGTTTGAGTTAACTTGGGTATCTACATTTTGTATTTTTTTCCCAACCATTCTGGAGACATTTCCAAAGATGTTGGTTTTCATTAATGCCTTGTCAAGGAATAGATTATTAAAGCTGCATTTACTAGTAGTTCCATTGCTTTATTTCAGTTTAATATGATGTTGGTGTCTTGTATATGAGCAACTATATATTTTTTTCAGATTTTTCCGCACAATGAAAAAATTGAGAATATCAATGGTAAGTACTGGACATTACGTGCAGAGGAGGTTAGTCTTTTTTTTAGTCTTTTTATTTGTGTATGTGATGCGGGTTCAGATGAAATATAAAATCCTTTTAAACAGGCAAGGGCTATAATATGACTTGTGCTACCATATGCAAAACACATATGCCTTGTTCTCTTTGACCATCTAACCTTTCCATGTTCTGGTTATATTACATAAATTGAGAATAATAGCACTCCAATATCAATCACCTATGAGGTATATGCCCAAGCTTTAGTGACTGATGTTTGCCATGTATTCATCTATCGTTTTAGCTATTTTTGTTTTAGTTGTATTATTTGCTTCTTTCAATGTTGCCTCAGATTACAGAAGAGGAGAAAAACGTTGGTTCTAGTAATTTCTCTTCTCTTTTCTTTTTCATTTCTACTTTCATTTTTGCATTTCCTTTTAACCCTTATTTGCCTTGGGGAAATCAGTTGGCACTCGTGGAGACGAGGCACATACTATGCCTCAAGATGTTTCTTCAGCCACTAGTTCTGCATCAACTAAAGTGGATACATCTTATCGCCTACAGAAACCCATTTCCAGTGAGAAAAGTACAGATCCTTTCTCTTCTTTTGCTTCTGATAGAGCCCCTCCTCCAGTTGCTCAGGTTTATTTCTTACCTGTACTGCTTTTAATTCTTTTAAATTGTTTTCTGCTAACCATTCAATTATTTCGTGCAAAATCCCAAGACTTGGTACTCCATTGATGATGAGGATTTGTCTCTTGATCTGAGTTTCTTTGACACCCCTTCAGTAGCTGAGACAAGTTCACCACCTGATCAAGAACAAATCAACAAGGCTAAGGAATCACTAAAATCAATCCTTAGATTAGAAATTAGTGGATTGCAGGAAACTCAGAGAGCTACCTTGCTTGGTGATCTTAGTATTTTAGAGCAGAGTTTCAAGTTAGCAGCTATTTCTGCTCTGAGAGACCAGGCTATATGGAGCTTCTCCCACCTTGATGATTCCAGTGCTACTCAATTGGATGCCTCTAAGCAATTGAGCCTCTTCCACCAACAGAAGGAAAATTTCTTAGCTGAGCAAGCCAAGGTGAAGCAGATAAAGATAACAGAATCCGAGGCCAAGGCATCCTTTGATCAAAAGGATAAAGAGATAGCAGAGTTAGAGTCCAAGCTTCAGATTCTGAAGGCTGAGAGAGAAGAGCTACTTCAGCAAAATGAGATTATGGCTTCTGAGTACAGAGCTGCTGCCTCTAGAGTTAAGAGCATGCGACAAGTCTTAGCCAGTCAGAAAGATGCTGTGATAGAATGGAGAAAGCAGGAGCAGGATGCCATGACCACCAGGAGGAGATGTCTAGAGATTTGGGACACTCTCAGGGGATTTGACTTTGATTCCCTCTGATTACTTTCATAATGTGAATTTGATTTTAAATATGATGTGACATGTACTGATGATAGCTTTAAGCTAGGTTATGGATGACTTTCGTGACTTTATGCCTTTGGTAGCTTTAGATGGCTTTATAGCCTTTGTGACTGGATTCTTTGAGCTTTTCGGCTTCCAGCCATTTTATGATGATCCTGCATGGATGATTTATTGAGTCCTTATTTGTTTTGTTGAGTTTGTGAATTTTCACAAGACAAGTCACACACTTTTGCGCCACATCCATGCATCGCATGCCAAAAGACTCAATTTTCAGTGGGGATGCTGTTGAAATTTTGCAGTTTTACTGTTCACAATACTGTTCACACAGCAAACTATAACAGCACACTTACTGTTTATTAGAAATGCAAAGAACTTCAAAATAAACAAGCTTTTGTTTATTATTTATTAAAAAAGATGGCTGTTTATGCCTCCTGAGATCCAAGTTAAAACAAACTAGAACAAATTACCACCAATATATTTTGGTGATAAATTATGGGCAAAGGCTAGTTCCAAAATTCACCCTTTTTCTCTCCTGTCCCACATATTAGGAAAATATTTTTAAAGATATTTGCCATTGATGAATCTTTCATGTGGAATCCCATCAAAGGTTCCTAATTAATATGCGTGGCCATCTAAAACTTGATGAATTCGAAATGGACCCTTTTAATTAGGAGAACATTTTCCTAATTTTCCATCTTTAGTTCTAGGTGGAAAAATGACTTTCCAAACTAGGTCATTCACCTTAAATTTTTTCTTTTTTAATCCTGTTGTTGTAAAGCCTAGACACTTTCTTTTTTTATGCTATTATACTGGTAAAGGCCCTTAGCCTTTCTTCATCCATATTTTCCAATTCCATCATGGCTTCATAAAATTCTTCAGGTGTCAGATTATTTTGCTTTGCTACCCTCAGAGAAGGAACACATACTTCAAAGGGTAGGATAACATCATGCCTAAAGATAAGGGCAAATGGACTAGTACTAGTATGTAAGTCTTGTATTCCTAGAGAGTCTCAGGTAAAATTCTTGGCAAATCTCTTGGGTTGTCTTCCAACTTCTTCTCTAGTATGCCAATTATAATTTTATTAGAGGCTTCAACTTGACCATTTGCTTCAGCATAGTGGGGGGTTAAGTTTTAGAGCTTAATGCCATAATCCTCTATGAATTCCTTCGTTTCATCACCAATGAATATTGTTGCTTGATATGTTGTGATAGTCTAGGGAATCACAAACCTATGAATAATATATTCTTTGATGAAAAAAATGACGTCTGTTTGTTTTACTTTCTTCATGGGAATTGCCTCCACCCATTTTGTGAAATAGTCAGTGGCTGCAATAATGAAGCTATGGCCTTTAGAAGAGGTTGAATAAATTTTTCCAATAAGGTCTATAGCCCAAACCTCAGAATGGCCATAGTTTTACCATAGAGTATAAGTCATTAACGAGCACTCTTTGTATGCTTCCATTCTTCTGACACTATTGACACCCTTTAGTATATGTTTTGCAATCCTTCAAAATTGATGGCTAAAAGTAGCAATGTCTTCTTATCAACCATCTCATCTTCCTCTTAGCCTGGTGAGCACCACAAACACCCTTATGCACTTGTTTTAAGATTTCTATGGTTTAGGGAAATGAAGGCCACCTTAAGAGCAATCTATTAAGAGTTCTTCCGAAGAGCTGATTTTTAATCAGAACATAGTTCAAGACTTAAGCTTTGACTTTAAACGGAACTTTTTTAGCAGGATTTTCGAGATAGCTTTTGATTTTAGTGCGCTAATCTCTTGCCACATCCAAAATTGCAAACCCCTTTCAATAATGGATGGATGAGCTTTCTTCTACACAAAAATCAACTTGTGAGTTAATTCTTCTAACATTCTAACCCTGATGCAACTTGAGATAATTCATTAGTTTCCCAATTAGATTATTTTGGTACATGCATAAAAGACACATTTTCAAAAGAATCAACAAGTTGAATAACAATAGTACGGTGCTAAAGAGATGCTTAAGCATCTATATTCCCCTTCGTTGCTTAATTACAGGCTGAGAATCTCCAATGATCAATGCCTCTTTAGCCCTAAGGTCTTGGAGAATTTCAAGTCTTATAATCAAAGCCTCGTACTCAGCTTGATTATTACTGCACTCAAAATCTAAGGTAAAGCTAAGAGCTGTCTTTGTTCTAAATGGTGATATGATTACCATACCAGCTCCAATTGATTTGTCTATAGATGATCCATCAAACTTGAGCACCTAAGGTTTGATGTCAACTCCGCACACTAGAAGGTCTCCTTCCTCACTGGTTCCTTACGTGGGATGATCAACTAAAAAGTCTGCCAATGCTTCTCTCTTTATTGATTTTTAAGGATGATAAACTAGTGAAAATTTAATCAAGCTTAGCAACCATTTTCCAATTTTGATTTACAATACTAGTTTGTTCAACATATACTTCATTAAATTAGTTTGTGAAATTACATATAACTTGTGCTTCAGCAGATAATGTCTCAATTTAGTACAAGCAAAATATAATGCAAGACATAACTTTTCAATAAAAGAATAATTTATTTTTATAGGAGTTAAGATCCTACTCAAATAATAAGTAGTCTACTCATGGTGTTATTTTGAGCCAAGAGACGTCCAACAGACTCATTTGCGGTCGATATATATAATTTTAAAGGAACTCCCTCTCTTGGGGGAACTAAAACAAGTGGCTTTGATAAATATCCTTTAATCTTATTAAAGGCAGACTGGTGCCTCTCTTCCCATTTAAATTCAGCTTCATGTTTTAATTTTAGTAAGTTAATTTTTTTTTTAGTTTTTCCAGTAAGGTTAAAAATAAACCTTCTCAAATAATTGACTTGCCTTAAGAACCTTCGTAACTCTTTATTGGTTTGAGGCAGCTTAGCTTTAAGCACAACCTTTGCTTTATTTTTGTCAATCTTAACTCCTCTTTGATGCTCAAGAAATCCTAGAAAGTTTCCAACTTGTACACGAAAATCACATTTAAGAGGGTTAACTTTCAAATGATAAACTCTAATACTTTAAAAGATATTTTTTAGATAAGAAACATGATCAGAGGTCTTTTTGGACATTGCCACAATATCATTAATATAAATCTCCATGTGGTGGCTGATCATATCGTTAAAAATACCATCTATAGCCCTTTGGTATGTAGCACCATTAGTTTTTAAACCAAAGGGCATGACTATCCATTCAAAGGTCCCTATATCTCCTCAAAATCTAAATGCGGTCTTAGGTATATCCTTTTTTGTTATGAAAATTTTGATTACAACATGAGAAACTATCCATGTATGATAATAATTCATGCCTGGTAGCAACATCAAATAACATGTCAGCCACAAGCATTACATAAACATCTTTTGGAGTGGCTAAATTTAAATCCCTAAAATCTATACAAATTCTAAGCTTACCATTCTTTTTCATTACAGGAACTATATTAGAAAAGCCACTTAACATACCTGGTTGACATGATAAAGCCAGCTTTGAGCAATTTTGTGATTTCATCTTTGACCTTTAATTCTACCTCCTTTATCATTCTCTTTGGAGGTTGTTGAAAAGGAAAAATCTCAAGCTTTATAGGGAGGCAGTGTTTAACTACCTCTCTATCTAGCCCAGACATCTTTAAGTAGTCCTATGCAAAATAATATTTGAATTCATTCAATAGTACAATTAACTCTTTTTCATCATCTTCTTTTTGTAAAGAGCTGATTTTAGTGATTATTGGTTCTTCATTTGTGTCAAGATTAATTTCTTCTAGCATGTTGATTATTTTTCAATAATAGGGTTCTCCATCAGCTAGTAAGGTGTAAGACACAATGGCTTTCTCCTTGTATTAGATTTGACTCTTTTGTGTTGATATGGCCTAATGGCATGAATAACAACTCCCCTCAAGTGTTCTACTACTTCCTCTGATGAAGTTGCCCCCCTAAGTGTCATAGGGTTCATTCTTTTCAGCTTATTGTATTATAAATTCCTAAGATAGCATGATTGAAGTAGTAGCACATCCAAAAGGCAATGGTTCACCCTCCACCTCAAAGGAATTAATTTTCATGTCTTCATTGAGTTCCATACTTCCTTTAAAGTTTACCTCTTGAGAACCTGAGCTCAATACAAACTCCTTTTTGCTAGAATTTGGATCTTCAATAGCTTTCTGCCTGAACTTCGCTTTATTATTAGGTTCCACTTCTTGTATTTGTTGTTCCTTCTCTCCTTGCAGTAGCACACTGTCTTTGTAGCCTTCTTTTTTCAGTATGAGTTATACACTGTGGGAACTTCTTATGCTCTACATGTTGAAAAATGTTTGCTTGGCACTACAGGAGGTGGAATATAAATCTAGGTTACCTTCTATTAAATCTTGGTACAGTCAATTCTCTTCTCTTGTAGGCCTATAACTACAATTATTATAAACATTCTAAGAAGAGTTAGGATTATAAAAAGGCTTTGCTTTTTAAATTGGAAATATTTCTTACCTTTTTTGCGAATTCCAATTAGGGACAAGTCTCTAATTATTTTCAGGTTTGTTTGGCTACCTCCAATTATTATTATTTCTTTAATTTTTTGGTTTGTGCATGCTAAAAGATTGTTGTGAGATTATGCAAGTGTGCCAGAGGAGAAATTCCTAAAAAATATTACTTCTTTTAGACAAATTATGAATCCCCAAACTCCTTTACCATAATTTGTTTGAATTTCTTGAACTATGTTGTTTCCTTGCTTTTATACAGATTCTTCCTTGCAGGCTACTTTTCCTTAACTCTTTTCTTTAGCTTGTAAACTTGTAACATTGCTTCCATTATGTTCTATCTTAACTCCCTAAGCTTTTAGTTCTTTAAAATTTCAAAAGCTTTAAATGTTTTCTTCCCTAAGCTACCTCTTCAATTCCATCTCTAGAATCTTCTTGTCTTGTAGGCTGGCTTTTTAATTATTTTTTGGACTTTTGGATTATTGGGTTTTAAGTTTATAAAATTTTATTTTTAGCATAAACAATGTCACCTGCATGTAATTAGCTTGGGCCAAGCCCAATGCTAATTTACATGTAAAAGAAAGGCCTATTAAGATTAAGCTCTCTAATACAAGCATAAATAATTTATGCAGAAAAAATACACTGCAAAATGCTATGATATTTGCATTTCCCCAAACTCTCAAGCTCAACCCAGTTCTTCTTCTTCCTCAAAAATTAAAATTAAAATTTTGCAAAAAAATAATGAGAAATATCAATTAATTGCTCGTTAATTCTCTAAGAAAACTCTAGCATTTCTTTTGCAAATTCTTTTCAAATTCTGCTCCTTTTTCCTTAAATTTTTCGAAATCCAACTATCCAATAATTTGCTCAAAATCCAATTTAATTTGTTACTTTTTCATAACTTCCATAGCTAAAAAAATTCTAATTTTATTTTCCCTAATAAAATTCATTTATTTATTTATCTTTTTTTTATTCCTCTCTTCATTTTTTTTCCTTACTCATCACCGTCACTTTCCTTCCTCTTCCTGCTAGCATTAGTCGCTTGCCACCATTTAGTAAGAAACCTTTGAAGATGCTACCATTATCATCCCTCACCCAGCCAAAACTGTAGTAACCGTCGAATAGCAACTCACCAAAAAATCATGATCTATAGATTGTGATCTTCCCTAAGCTATTGTCGCGGAGTAGTAGCTCTGCTTCGAGTTGTGCCCAGCAAATCACAAGGCTTTATTAGTGCATAGCAGCCCACCATCTTGCCAAGCTATGTACAACAACTATCTCCTTTGCCTAACCACAATTACAAGCTGCTCAATCAGTCCACTGCAGTAGCTTTACAATTTTTACAAGTTATGCCAAACTTTAGTCAACTCTCCAAAGTAAATTCCACCTCCAAATTTATTTCCAAATAATTATTGAGGTATTTTTTTTGATTTTAAATAGGTTCATTCTTTTTTCTTTTAATTTGAATTTTTTCTTTTTAATTGATGCAAATTGTGCCTTTAGCTGTGTATGTATTTTGGCTTGAACATACTTGTGCATTTGATGATTGAAATAGCAAAAAAATTAAGTGTTGCTAATTAGCTTTGCTCCAAGAATTTTAATTAGCATTTGATGTTTTGGACTATCTTGATTCTAGTAAAAAATTTCATGCCTGGGCTTATAAAAATACACAATACAATCACCAAACTGGGTTGCTCCAATCGGGTCAAGTCTATACCATGGGGAGCATTACTCCTCGCACCCCCCATGAGATTAATGCTGGGCCTTCGGGTGATGGCCCATCATAAATTTCCACAAAATACCTTTCGAGTCGAGCTCCTACAATATTTTAGTTCAGGTCATAATTTAGGTTGCATATAAAATTCGAGTCATTTAACAATTTTATTACTGAGCTTGAAGTAAATGGTCACTTCTCGTTCTATCTTACCTGAAAATTTCAATTTTTCCTTGGAGAACTCAACTAATCTATTAATGTTGTAAAATTTAGGAGCTTTAACTTGATGGCCTTGAAATAAAAAAATATATGTTCCTATAAAATTTGCACCACACTTAAAAGTTTTGAAGATTCTTGTATTATTAAATGCTTTTTGAATTTTATTAATTTCTCCATAAAAATGGTCATAACTTTGGCTTGATGCTCTTTTATTTTGGCCAAGAGATTTGGTAGTACTAGGTTCACCTAAGCTTGGTTCTTTATGAATCATTTTAAATTTTAGCCGAATAAGATATAGAAAATTTTCTAGGCTATTCTACCAAGCTTAATTTTTGCACATGTTCAAAGTGAAATCAAGTCTCTCAATAGCTCTTAATTTATTTTAGCAAAAAGTGACAAAATAATAATTTGAAAAGTAAACATGATTTTTGGTTTTAATAGACCAAAAATAACTTTTGGCTCTTGGAACCAAAATAAGATGCATGTTTTGCTTTAGAAGATTAATTATTATTTAATTTTTAGCACTTTTATGCCAAAAATTTATTTCTACCTTAATTATTTTTGGCAAACTTTCATGATGCCAAATACATCTTGTGTGTTAAGTTAGTTTTTCATTTGAGCATCATTTGTATGGCCAATAATGTTGTTTTAAATTGTTACCAAAAAATCAAAATATTTTTAGCAAAAGTTTGATGAGCTCAATTAATTTTTGGCCATTTTATATATCTTGGCTCTATTGTTTATGTTTTATTATTATTATTCTACCTAAGTATTATTTCATCTTGCCAATCTTCTTAAGTGGCAAATAATGTCCAAATTGAGATTGTCACCACTCTTTGGCCTAAAAACTTGGCATAATTTTTTATTTTTCAAGGCTTTAAGGCCTTAGTCATTCATTTAGACACTTCAAAATGAACATTCTCCATATTTAATGCTTTGTACAAAATTTTGTCAAAATGTACATTCTTGTTTTTCAAATTTGCATCTTTAATAGGATCTAGCCAAGATAAAATGAGCTTCTCTATGCTTAAAATTTAATTAAAACTCTTAAGTAAATTATAGACTTTTATTTTTAGTCGATTAGGCCAAATTAATCCTGTCAAACCCATTTTTAACTTGCACCTTTATTTGAGAAAAATGACCTTCCTTGCTTAGGGGAGATGGACCAAAGCACTTTACTACTGTTCTTTGATTTTTTTTTTTAGCAAAATTTTGCCAAAACCTCTATTGTGAAATTTATTTAATTCAGCTGTTATTAAACGAAATAAAATGCTTCTTAGATGGTCATCATTTATCCATCTTTAGGAATTAATTTCCTTAGGGAAAAAAAGTATGTTGCTTATTTTCTATATGTATTCTGCATATTCCAACATCTGTAGTTTAGTACAACATTTCATTATAGTATGAACAAAGAAAATTAGCATGTGGTTTATGAAAACCACAAATACCTTATGCCTCAAACCATATTATTTCTGTCCATGCTTGCCTCTATTCCACCACAAGGTAAATTTATTTATTTTGGAAGTAAATTGCCAAAATATTGTCTATTCTTATGGTAAATTATATTTTTAAGGAAATTTTATTTTGTAGCCAAATTAATTTTTTATTTAGCCTATTTGTTTTGTTGTTTTCTTGCCTAGGAATTTGGAAATTATGCACTTTATCTGCCATAATTGCTCCATGAATTTGCAAATTCTCCTCCGCTTGTTGTTTATCTTAGGGATTTCCATTTATCTTGACTTTTAACAACTAGTTTGCATCTTTTCTTGATATTCCTGTAGTTCTCTCTTTACAAGGAAGATGAATTTCTTATCCTCTAGTCATTTGCTTTGCATTTGTCTATTTACTTTTCATTAACAAGATTTTCCAACTTTTGCATTATTGATCATACCACACATATACACCATAGCCATGCATTACCAAAATTTTAAATTTTCAATTGTTATGCTGTTGAAATTGCATAACTATCGACAACACTTATTCATATACTAAAAAAATGCACTAGAGAAAAATAATAGTAAATAAAAACACAATAAAATTCAAACTTGCTAAATAAATAGAAACACACCAAAACTAGCAAAATTCAAACTTTATTTATTTAAGATAATGGCTATTAAGCTAATTTTTAAAAACCATATATATATATATATATTGCCATTAAATGGCAAATTCCTGGCTAGAGGCCATTTATTTATTTTATAGGATAATGAACACAAGTCCTATAAATTATCCAAAATTTCAATCAAGTCCTATTTTTTTTATTAAGTCCTAGAAGCATTTAAAGTGTTTAAATTAGTCCACTTTCGTTATCTCAAATGGAATGGACTAACGTGGCAATTAGACCCCACCCAATGAATTGATGTGTGTAGCTAACTCATCAATGATACTGAACTCACAAGTCCTATTAGTTATCCAAAATTTCAATCAATTCCTAAAAAGAAGGTCAATTTAGACAATAGCATGAATGATGTAGCCGCATTGGAGAAGACAATGTAACAGACTTCAAGCAGTTGAGTCGATGTCATAAGCAAGAACTACAGTTGAACAGGGCGATATTGTTGGTGTAGTTTTGATTCTTGAAAATTATAGAAGAATGTAATTGATTCTTGTCTTGGCTTCCTCTATTTCACTTTTATTATTATTTTTATTTTTTTTAGATATGAAATCCTTGAGTGATTCTTTCTTTTCACTTTTATCATTCTTATTATTTTTTTAAATATGACATCCTCTTTGTAGTTCTTGGATATTAAGCAATGAAATTTCTAAAATAGAGATTCTATAATTTTTTAGAACATTTTTAAATGTATATTGATGATGATCCATGATGTTTGAAACAAAAGATATTGTGCAATGGTTTTCTTTCATGTTAATTAGGAGAGAAATAATTTAGGTTTGACTGGGTGACTCTCAATTTTTTTTTAGGACTTGATTGAAATTTTGGATAACTTATAGGACTTATGGGTTCAATATCATTAATGAGTTAGTTGCACACGCCAGTTCATTGGGTGGGATCTAATTGCCACGACAGTCCATTCTGTTTGAGATAACAAAAGTGGACTAACGTGAAACACTTTAAATACTCCTAGGATTCAATAAAATTTTTTTTTTCAGGACTTGATTGAAAATTTGGATAACTGATAGGACTTGTGGGTTTATTATCCTTTATTTTATTTATTTAACTTTTATTTTCCCATATAGTGGGAAATATTTTAGGCTGATATCCCTTTCACACCCCTTTTAGGCTTAATAAAAAGGTAATATGGAGCCACTTGATTTAGTATTTTCGTATAGTCCTATGCAAAATGATTCCTTTTGAAGCTCAGTATTATAATCAAATTTTACCATAGAGAAGACATTAAGGGTTTTTTTTTTGTTTTCAATAGTAATTGGAAAAACCATTATTATTGTATTAATTACCTCTCCTGATGACTTTTCTAGGATGACCCCTTTAGTTTCTCCTAGGAAAGTTGCCCCCAGAGGGTTCTAACTTTTAATGACATCTTCCTCAGTCTTATGCATCATGGACTCCTTTTTGTTAGAAAGTGGATCCTTTGTAGCTCTAGGCTTGGATTTGGCCTTAGCATAAAGTTTTAACTTCTTGTTCTTTTTGTATTCTCTCATCTACTTTTTGTTTATATAGTCTTCTTTTATGTGTATGAGTTAATGATTGAGAAAATATCTTGTGGTCCATCTTACACCACTGTTTATTTGGTGTAACAGACTATAGCACTATAAATCTAGGTTGTGTAGGCTTTCATCCTTCCTTATGGCCTTTTGTCTGGAGTTAAAAATTTATTATGAGGAATTGGCCTCCAATAATTTTTAAACTTGTTTGGATTCATTTTGGAAGGCTAAACCACCTCCTATTTTCCTTTGATTTTCTTTTTTAGAACCACCAATGTTCTCGAATCCATATTAAAAGATTTGGTTGATGCTATTGAGGAAAGTGAATTTCTCTTTGTAAGTATTATCTCTTTTCCCACCTTTAGGGGTTGAGGAGAAGACAAATGGGTTTTATATATCAATATTTGGCCTTGAGGAACAAGTGCTCAGCCTTGAAAACTTAATTGTTCCTTAGATCAAATGTCACCTCCTATGTTTTGTCTTAGTCCTTAGGGATTTAGTTCTTGGTTTTGGGGAAGTGGTGTCTAACGTTGAGGAATTGATTATTTCTCATGTGTACTCCCTATAGTTTTCTTTTGTCCTTGGAGAAAAGACATTTAAGCATAGGGATTTTAAATGTAACCCTTGGGAATTAGTTCTTTCTTATAAGAAATATATCCCCTGAGACATTTTTTCTTACTTTTGGTGCATAATTTTTACTTTCTAGTTGTAAGTACCCAATTTCGGGATGATGGAGTGTAGATGTGACAAAGGACTCTAATGATGAAAATATTATAAATAGATCTTTAACACTTGAAGTTTAAAACTCAAAAGCCTAAATGCTTTTTCAAAAGAACTTATTTAGTTTTTAAAGGACTTAATTTGTAAAATTTTATTTCTTTTAGGGGGTTTTCTATAATTAAAAGTAGAAAAAGAGATCAAAATTATGAAACAACTCTCATTTTTTTATATAGGTTGTTTACCATGGATATTAGGTTAGAAGCTATTTCACTCTTGGTCTAAAGGCATTTCTTAAGGAAGCTTTTTTTGAAAGACTTTCAACGTCTATGTATATATATTGAGTGGTTGGCTCTTTATTAAGGTGCTTTTCTATTTCTCACTCGACGCCCAAAGCGCACTATGCTCCGCTTGAATTATATAAAACCAAGTGGAATTATGTAATTTCAATCAAAATTACATAATTCCATTCAGAATTATATAATCCCGATTAGCATTATGCTGTTCTGATTGTGTTCCATATGTGTTTTTTTGGTTTTTCAGTATACAAAAAATTATTTTCTAATTTTTAATTGGTAAAAAAAAATGTGATAAATCCCTTTGTTAGGATTTATCTAATTTTTTTAGGAAATTAAAAGTCCTTATTAAACTAAAATTTTATCTCTATGAAGGGGAGAAGTCATAGTAAGATACATGACCTAGCTAAAGTTTTCTATATGAACCCAGCTCAACTCTCTTGTGAGTGGGAGCTTCTTTTTTTTCTTTTTGAATGGGATACAACTTTAAACTCTAAAAAAAGGAGCTTTTACAAAGGAGAGGAGACAAAAAAAAAGATTTTTTTTGACATACTATTCTTGTAAGAAGAAGCAATAGACCTTTTGGGAAGAGAAAATTAAGCATTGAAGATTTATTCTAAAAAACAATAGTGATTTATGTCATTCTAAGGAGAAAATCAATACTACATCCATCCAATTATCTCTTCTTTTACCCTCTTTTATTTATTTTGTTTGATTATTTTGGTTTTCTTTAATTTTAATTTTATTTGATTTTAATTTTTATTTTGTTTAATTACTAATCATTGTTTATTTTTTTTCTATGTTTGTGTTTATGATTATGGATGGAGTTATATGAATTCACTATAGATAACAAAACTTATGAAGATCCATGGGATGTCAAGGGTTGAATTTTATATTTGAATATAGCTTCTAGGTTTATTTATTTGTTATTATTTTGTTGGTTGTTTTATTTTGTGTTTTTATTCATTTAGTTTTTTTGGGGTTGTATTAATTTTTATTTTTATTTTCAGTAGATCATTGTAATAGCTAAAATAGTGGGAAAAGTGGAATTCTATATATGTGTTGTGTGTTTTATTTTTATTAATTGATTAGTAAATTAGGTTTATCTAGTAAAGCTTTAATTAAAATTAATGGTGGTTGTAGTAAATTTAAGTTGCATATAATTTTATTAGGGTTAGATATCATTGAATGCATGATTAATGTTGTTTTATTTATTATATAGTTTAGTTTATTATCTTCATGTTTTTTTATTTTCTTTCTAATTTATGCATTTTAATTAATTATTGTACTTGTTAATTTTTATGATTTTTACATTATGTTTTGTCGTATTTTCCTTAAGCTCATGATTTTAGGTTTTTTTTAGGTTTAACAATTAGATTCACCTTTTCTTTAATAGGTTTTCTAATTTAATTAGGACTAGGTTAATTAATTAAAATGCATTTTAGGACCATAATTAATTAGAAATTAGGTTAGAGATAACTTAGGCCCATTTAGTTAATTAGAAATTAGGTTAGAGATAACTTAGGTCCATTTAGTTAATTAGAAATTAGGTTAGAGATAACTTAGGCCCATTTAGTTAATTAGATATAGGTCTACTTTAGTTTAATTTAATTAATTTAGATTTAGCCCATTAACTTAAAGCTTTTTCTATAACTTGTAGATCTAAAATCACCTTAGAATTAAAACATGTAGAACTAGGACCACTAATTTAAATACTTCATAATTTGTAGATTTAGGTCCATTTTTAGAATTAAAATAAATAGACTTAGGTTCACTTAATTAATTAAAATAGGAATTAGGCCCATTAATCTTCAGGATCACTTGTAAATTAAAATATATAGATTTAGCCCATTTAATTAAAATCAATGTAGATTAGACTAACTTAGGGATTTTGAACTTATATGAATGCATTGTTTACATGTTTTTTTCATGACTAGTTTACTTGGGGTTAATTGTTTAAATAAGGGTTTATATGAAATTTCATATAAATAGAAGATAAGATAGTAATTCATAAAGTAATTCTAAATGAACACGAGACTAAAAGAAGTTAGTATTCCATATCCAGAATCTCCCAGTTGTGGTGCTATCTTTCTTTTAGAGAATCGAGTACTGCTGCTTTTGATTTGTCCTAGTTATTACCTTGGGTGGTGACTCCTTATCTCTACACTATATCTTTGTGATATATTAGTGAGTTCTCTAAAGCCCTGACTTCAAATAGTGTCACAGTTGCTAAAATCTTGGATGCGCGCTAAACTTCACCGTCTACAGTGGTGACTCCACTGGGGATAAGAGATACTCGTTCTACTTATGTTCTTTAGAATTATTTTATTAATTATCATTTTATTTTTGCATGTCCCTACTAGTCGATGGTGTTGGTTTTATGATCCCTTAATTCCACTAGCTTCTTGGGATCGTAGATTGGCTAACCATCACTCTTAGCTTTAACTTAGTTAAAGAGAGATTATCGAGCTCATCTGACCAGAGTTTATGACCTAAGTCTTAAAGGGGAATAGTCTTCTCTCGAGTTTACAAAGGATGCCAGGCTCCTTTGACCTTGACTTGTAACTTAAGTCTTAAAGGAGGGCATTTTGCTAAGGGAACCTTGACCTTTTTCACTGGACTCAGCTCATATAGTGCTTAGTAACTTCCCTTAGGCCCAAATTACTTTTGTTTATTGCCATGAGATATTTTTATCTATAAAGGCCTAAGCCCATCAGGACTAATAAAGATTGGGCTATACTTTTATACTTAAAAATGTTATTTCTATGCTTTTATTGCTTTGAGAGACATGACATGTGCATCAATTCTCAATATCCTTTATTGATATTAAGGCTAAGATAAAAAATCCTAGGAAAAGAGACTTGGCATTGAATACGTATGTGGGAGGAATAAGGTTGGAAGGATATTATACACTTGATTATTACTTGTTGCATAGTATGTGCATCAAGCATACATGCACACACTCATTTCATGCATTATATTAACACTTTGTTTTTCAACCATCATAGATTCATCTAGGTTTTCCTATGTTTGGAGATAGAAAGGTGGCAGACTAGTGAGAACAGATTTAAGTCCACAAATAATTATAAAAGAGAGCCTTAACAGACTGGAAAGGAGTCCTATCCATCCACTCTACCTAAAAGTTGCACAAGCTCTAACAATTTAAATAGAAGAAATGGAATAATAAGGGGGAGGAAACTAGACCCTAGAGGACATTAAAGGAGCATTTATGGATGACATGAGAGCAATGATGCAAGATGAACTAAGACAAGCTCTAGCTAGATTAATGCCACTACCTATTGTTGCACCTCCAATTATAGCCAATCAACTTGTTATGGGTACACTACCTTCTAATAATGACAATGCTGGGGGGGGGGGGCAATCTTTAAATGTTGTTAGGAATATACCTACTATGGAAATAAAATTGAAGGATGTTGAGAACTACATGGTTGAAAAAGCAAAAAGGGAATCACTTGAGCAAGTTCAAGAGCTAGAATCAAGCAGATGAAAGCATTGAATTAGAAGGTGTCTAAAATGGAAGAATTGATGAGAGGACAGGGCATCAGATATTTGTTTGAATTTGATGATATGATGCAATTTGAGGAAGATAAGCTACCTGATAAGTTCAAGATGCTATAGCTGCAGAAGTTTGATGGTACTAGAGATCCAAGGATCCACCTTAGTCAATATACAACTACTATGAGCACCATTAAGGCACCTTTGTCTGTAATTACCAAGTTTTTTATACTATCCTTAGACGTATGGTTGTTAATTGGTATCATGGGTTAGAGAAGTCTATTCGAGCTAATTAGAGAGAATTGTGTACTGCTTTTCTGAAATAATATGACCAAAATACCAAGCTTGAAGTGTTTATAAGGGATTTAGAATTGGCCAACCAGAAGCTTAATGAATCATTTTCAGATTTTCTGACTAGATTCATGAATAAGGCAAAATTAATGAAAACAAACTAGTTGAAAAGGATTAAGATAGGATGATTGTTCGAAATGTGTCACCTAATTTGGTTGAAAGGTTGCAAATGATGAACCTTAAGACATTTTTAGACCTTTATGATGATGAATTATAAGTTGAAGAGATTGAAAGTGAGAAAAAGAAGATTGCTAAAAGTAACGAAGCAAGAAATTACCCAACTAGGGGCACACAACAAGGAAATGCTAGTTGGGTTATGGGAGTCCATGATATTTAACAACTTAGAAGATTCTTGAATTTTAACCAACCCTTATCTAAAGTCCTAGACCGTTTGATCCAAAAATGCCTCCTTAGACCCTTATCCTCCTTTAGACCACTAAACCTAAATCTCTCTAGCTTTGACCCAAATAGTTATTATAAATTTTACCAAATTACAAGCCATTCTACTGACTTTTGCATGTGCCTTAAACATGAAATTCAAAACGTTATAGACTCTAGAAAAATCACAGACCCTGAGAAATCAAATCTAAACCCAAACACCAAAAATAACCCTTTCCTAAATTACCAAAACATGCCACCCCCAACTACCATGATGATCAAGTTAGGAGTTAATAAAGAGGAAGTGCTAAATTCCTTTGAGGACGTAGCCCTTAAAACCAATGCGAAATCTCCTAATTCCCTTAAAGATGTGGAAAGAGTAGAAGACTTGTTGGGACAACCTTCAGGCTAATTTGACTATAAGGTGTTTTACTCCAAACCACCTTCTTTTGATATACCCATTGAGTCAATTATGCCTACAGGATGGGATGATGAGAAGCTACTAGATAAAAAATAAAAATTCATGGTTGAGGTATGGAAAGATGGAAAGAAGGATCAAACTATTGGGGTTATTGACATTTTGTACAATTCTGATAAAGAAGGCATTAAAGGCTATAATGTATGGGTTGATAATCCAGAAGTTAGTCATGTTACTAGAAGTGTTAAGGGTTATAAACTGATAGAGAAAAATATAAAGAGAGAAGAAGTTACTGAAGGAGAAGATCTATATGAACATGGTGATGACCTGATTCTTGAATAGCTTAAGAAGGCAAAAGTAAATATGAGAATTTGGGAGCTCTTGATACATTCGAGTAGCCATATGAAGGCTCTAGTTAAAATGAACATTGAACTACTGCAACCCTTGAGGTAATGGTGGCTAATGTTACGAAGAAAAGGCACGGTGTTATTACTTTCTTTGACAAGGATTTACTTGTGGAAGGAAGGAATCATAATAAAGCCTTATTCATTCTAGCTGAAGTGAGAGGAAAAAAGACTAATTATATGATGGTGAATGATGGGTCTATACTTAATATTTTCCCACTGCAGATCCTGCCTAATCTAAGAGTGAAGGTGAAGGATTTAGCAAAACCAAACCTTGTAATTAGAGCTTATAATGATAGCATAAGGGATGTAGAGGGAACATTTATAGCTCCTGTAAAGACTAGGACTATAGAAGTAGTTATGGAATTTACTATGCTAGACATCCCTGTTACCTATGCCTTACTTTTTGGGTAGGCCATGGTATTATATTTTGGGAGGAGTGCCTTCAACTATGCATTAAAAGGTGAAATTCCTACTTGATGGAGAAGTTGTGACTTTAGATGCTAGTATGAGCAAGGCTGTGTATGTAGTTATATATAGTCAAAAGTAGAGTTGCCCCTCCTGGTTTCTAAATCGCCATGATCTTTGATGGAATTGAGATGGATCCAAGGGTTATAAGTATGATTAAGAAGATGAATTATCGGCCCGGACAAGGATTGGGAAAGAGTGAGCAGGGAAGTCTAGAACTCCCAGATTTTAAAAGCTAAGATAATACAGGAGGATTGGGCTATACAAGAGTTAGATTTGATAGTAAAAGAGCTACAAGAAAGTTTTTCAATAGGAATAACCTCCTAAAGAATATGGGGCCATTAAAGCACAACTTTGTCAAAGAAAGAAAAAGAAGTTCTACCTGGGTGAAAAGGAGCATGTCCAAGTAGCTGGTATGAGTATTCCTAGGTTTGAGATCTTCGAGAAACAAATAGTTAAGATTCTAGTGCAAGATAACAAAGAAAAGTTATGAAGACAGTTGCTGAGAAAATGGGGAGTAAGGCCATTGAAGAGCTACTTTGTCTACCACCTAATAAAGAACCACCACAGGATTTAGCTAGCGTTATTAATAATAATTTTAGTTATGTTTTTGATGAAGAAATTGATGTAATAACATCTGTCTTATTTGAGGAGGAAAACTCTATTTTTCTTGTGGTCAATGATATGAACTCCAGTTTGGCTTATTTGTGTGATGTTCATCCTAATGGTTTTGTGCATTTTAGTATTGATAATTCATACATGTTTGACATTAATTCTATTCAGTTAGATTCATTGAACATGGGCACAAATGAACAACCAAAGCACATTTTTATATCACATGATTTAACTCCTGAAAAGAGGAAAAATTTTGAGAGAATACTAATAAAGAAAAAATAGTATTTGCTTGGTCCTATGAGGATATGCCAGGTTTAGATAGAGAAATTTCAAAGCATCACATTCTAATATATCCAGAAGCTAAACCTGCCAAGCAAAAACTTCATAGATTAAGACCAAAGTGGATAGAAAAGATAAGGGAAGAAATTGCTAAGTAAATCTAAGCTAATTTTCTAAAATTTGTAGAGTACTCTCAATGGTTGGCAAACATAGTACTAGTTCTCAAGAATGATGGAAAAGTTTGGATGTGTGTAGATTTCAAATATTTGAATAAAGCATGCCCAAAGGATGACTTTCCTTTACCCTATATTAATGTAATTATTGATAATGCAACATTTAGTGCAATGTACTCTTTCATGGATGGGTTTTTAGGTTATAATCAGATAATGATGGCAGTATGGACAAGATTAAAATTGCTTTTATGATAGAATAGGGGACATATTACTATAAAGTGATGCCCTTCAGATTAAAGAAGGCATGCATAACTTATCAAAGAGCGGCAACTGCTTTGTTTCATGATATGATGCACAAAGAAGTGGAAGTGTGTGTTAATGACATGATGGTTAATTCAGAAATAAGAGAAGGACATTTTGAGGCTTTAGATAAGTTTCTAGTAAGAATATAAAGATATAACCTAAAGCCTAATTTGAAGAAATGCATCCGTAGGGTTACTTTTGGAAAGTTGTAGGGGCATATAGTCAGTAATAGAGGAATAAAAGTTGATCCAGATAAGATCAAAGCCATTCAAGAGATGCCAACCCCAAAAATAGAGAAAGAAGTACAAGGGTTTATTGGGAAACTACAGTACATTAGGAGGTTTATTAAAAAACTTACTATGGTTGTGATCTAATCTTCAAGCTCTTAAGGAAGAATCAACTGGTGGAATGGAATGAAGAATGTCAGAAAGCCTTTAATAAGATTAAAGAATACCTTACTAATCCGCTTGTGTTGAGACCACCAAGACAAGGCAAACCTTTAATCTTATATTTGGATATAGAGGAAAAGGCAATGGGGGTAATGTTAGTGCAAGAAGGACCAGAAGGGGTAGAGCATGAAGTGTACTATCTTAGTAAAAAGTTTCTGCCATATGAAGAAAAATATGATCTTGTGGAGAAGACATGCTTAATTATGATATGGGCTACAAGGAAGCTGAGACATTATTTCCAGTCTTATAATGTACAAGCCATTTCAAAGATAGATCCTTTAAGGTACTTCTTTCAAGCACCAACTTTAATTGGAAAGATATCTCAATGATTGGTAATTCTCACTGAGTTTGATATAGAGTACATCACTACCAATGTCATCAAAGGAAGAGCAGTAGCAGAATTCCTTATTGGGTTTCATGATTCCATATGTAGCAGAAAAATTAAATTTTAATCATAAACCCGAACCCGGATCCAAGTAATTCGATTAATTGATTAAATCTAGGATTTTTGTTTTCTCACCACAATCGCAGAAGGGGCAAGATTTCTAAAAGGAAAAGAGGAGGTTTACTCCAGTGACACCCTACCTTGAGCTTTTTAATTTGGCAGTTCGAATTGAGATGTCTCTAAAAGAATCCATCCTCTATAAGTGTCCACACAAACAACCCTTAATTTGAAAATGAATACTTATATGCTAGCACCTTCTCTTGATTTCTCACAAATCAAGAATCAAAAGAACTCTGTGTTTTTTTTTTATTTTCTTAAAGGAAAGGAAAAAAATTTGGTGGCAGAATAATAAGAGTGTTTTAAAACCCTAGAGAATATAACATATTTATACACATTTAGATTGGGGTTTCACTTACCAAACGATGTTTTAATAATTTCTCACTTATTCTTATTTTGATGTTATTTAAAATTAAATCAGAAATAATATTTTATTTATTTAAGATAACCTTTACCTTAAATAAATAAATAAATATTTTATTTATTTATTTCCATAAAGCTTATATGGGCTTATTAAACCTATATTCATTTTGGGCTTATTCAAAGTGTGTGACCCTGTAGGTTCACATGACATTGGCAATGGGCTTTAAATCTTTGTTTAGGCCTACAAGTCATAAGTGGCCTCTAGCAAGACATTATGACTACCCAAGTCAAGTGAAGTCAATAATCTGACATAACCTAATATATAGTGAATATTCTAGTCCCTTTGTCACATGATATTTTGATTGACCATAAGGCATAGATTATATTATCCTTATAAAATTCAATCATATAATTTCTTGATTCCAAGTAGACTGAGAATGATAAATCTTTATCAATTTACTTTAGTATGGCCATGCATTTTCCTCAGTCTATCTTATCAAGGGGCCTATAGATATTTTACTCATATTAAATGAGGGACAAATTCCTTCCTAATCATATGCACAACTCATTTTATACCTAACAACAACCCATTTTATCATCTGGTTAAAGACAATGTAAGATTGTGTCAAAATACAAAATAGTTATGTAGAAAAGTTGTATCACTTTTCAAATCAAAAGAATAAAGTTAACATAAAACCTCACTTAATTGATCAAAATTGACAATAAATACATCCCAAATTCGTCCATAATATGTGTAGCCCTTATATAGGCATGTAAACAAGCTAACCCTTGAAGGAAAAGGTTTTCTTCCTTATTTCCAAAGATACCTATATAGGAAAATCCTTAATTAAGGAGATTTCCTTCAAAATAGGACAACTAATGACAACTCATCTTTGAAAAGTCAAAATTGACAATTCATTACAACTCATGACAACTAAGCAAAATGACAACTCATGACAACTTATGACAACTAAGCATTGAAGCATGCCATGTCACATATTGACCATTGACTTTGACTTGTTGACTATTTGGCTTTGACTTTGACTTGTTGACTATTTGACTATGACTTTGACTTGGAATATTCTTGAATATTTTTTATTGACTCCAAAATTGAAAAAACAACTTGCAAATTCATCCAATTCAAGCTAAAATTGTTTCACTCAATTAAAAAATTGATAGATCTTGTCATTGATTTATTTGTTCACTTGTTTCACTCAATAAGGCTCTTACCCCCTTATGAGCTCACCACTCGCCTTTTACCACTCAAATTCCCCAAATCTCAGTTCTAATAAAACTAATGCAAATTATGCAAGAATTGCTTTTCACTGATACCAAGTGGTCCTTCTCCTCCATTGGGTAAGGAGCCAGTGCAGCAAGGGTGTTGCACAATCAGGTGGGGTAGAATTTCATAAATCCCACATTGAAAAGTTATGGGGGAGGTCTTGGGCTTATAAATGTAAACGTTGCACACCCTAATAGGCTATTCTTTTGGGGAGAGGGTAATGGTCCCGTGACAAGTAGTATTAGAGCCGACCCTACTCTTCTCTAATATGGGGCCCTCCTGAGAGACATTAGGATCAAGGTAGGTCTAGACTGGGTGGTTCCCTATCCTCCATTGGGTAAGGAGCCAGTGCAATAAGGGCATTGCACAATCGGGTGGGGTAGAATGTCATAAATCCCATATTGGAAATTTGTGGGGGAGGTCTTGGCTTTATAAACATGGACGTTGCACACCCTAATAGGCTAGTCTTTTGAGGAGAGGGTAATGGTCTCGTGAAAAGAATAATATGAACCCTAAAAGGGATCAAAAGTGCCTAAATATGAAGAATTCAAGCTAATTAGCTTAATTTTGTATTTTAAAAGTAATTAGCTTAATATGGATGAATTTTGGAGTTATTTCTATGTTGGAGTTAATAAGGAAGATTCAAGATGATTCAAGAATATTCCAAGTCAAAGTCAAAGTCAAATGGTCAACAATTCAAAGTTAAGGGTTAGTGGTCAACATGTGACATGGCATGCTTCAATGCTTAGTTGTCATGAGTCATAATGAGTTGTCAATTTTGACTTTTCAAAAATGAGTTGTCTTATTTTGAAGGAAATCTCATTAATTAAGGATTTTTCTATGTAGGTATCTTTAGGAATAAGGAAGAAAACCTTCTCTTTCAAGGGTTAAGTTGTTTACATGCCTATATAAGGTCTAGAGATATGTAGGACGAATTAGGATGTATTATTTTTTTAATTTTGATCAATTAAGTAAGGTTTTACCTTAACTTTATTCTTTTGAAACTTTATAAGTTTACTTGAATTATTTTATATCTACCTTTCATTACAATTGCTAGGTTATATTAGACTTATAATTGTGTGATTGTTCATCTTTGAATAGCTAAGTATCTTGCTTCAATTTAATAAGCAAGAAGTTTAGCTCCATCAACACAACCTATCCTTGATGATGCTTGGGCTAATATTTAAAGTTGGATCCGCATTTTATCTCTGTTTTAGGTAGGGTTCGTATTAGAGCCAAACTTCAAGGTTTGGTTACGTATCCTTTAATTTTCATGTATTGTCTATTCTTTTCTTTTTCTCAATTCTTCATAAATTGAAAAAAACAAAAAAAAAGTTTTTTGAGTGAAACACAAGAGCATTCACATCCTTGAGTGTAAACACGTAAGGGAGTGCTTTGTAAGGAATTTTTTTTCTATATCTTTTCAAACGTGATTTTTTTTAGTATGGACATACCTTATTTTCTTGGTGGGGATGATCCTTATGTTTACTTGAAATGGTTACAACAAATAGAAGAAATATTTGATTCTCTTAAAATAATTGATTTCCAAAAGTGCAAACTTGCTTCTCAAATTTTTTTTAATTGTGCTGTTATATGGTAGAAAGATTTGATGGTTTAATGGAAAGAGAATGGGAATAGCGAGATTAGAAATTAGGAATTAATGAAAAGGCTAATGATTAGACATTTTATTCCTTATGCTATTAGGGATAAATACTATCTTAAATTACAAAGGCTTGAACAAGGTGATGAATTGTGTGTTGAAGATTATGCTAAAAAGTTTAAGTTTTTTATAATTACAAGTGATTTAGGTGAATCTGAAGGGCAAAAAATTTCAAGATTCATAAATAGGCTTAAGAGTGAAATTAGACAAGATCTCATGTTTGTGGTACAATTGCAACTTAATTTATCTTTGAATGATGTGATTATACTTGCTTTAGATAGAGAGAGTTGGAGTAATAAGGTTGATAATCAAAGTGGTGCTAATATTAAAGTGATGTTAAGTGATCATGAGAAGAAGCATGAGGATCAATTATGTGATCAAACTAATAAAGTGGATGAGAGCATTATTCATGAAGAGAAGTGTGAAAAAGAAGTGGTTGTGCGTGGGGAGATCAAAATAGAGTGTGAATCCAAGAATACTAATTTTGTTGAAGTCATTGAAGACAATAAGGATTGTTTGCAAAGTTTTGAGCAATCTAGTGAAGATGTGCAAGGATTAACTCATGAAGAGGCAAACCAAGAAGTTTGTGCACAAAAGAAAGAGGAGGATAATAAGCTAGTTATTTATCATGATTATACTAACAACTTTAATCTTTCTTTTTCTAGTGTTTTGAAAGTTGTTTTATAGACTTCTATGCCATACAAAGATCCATTTGATGATGTTATTGAAGTTCTTTATGTCCACAATAAAATCTATGGAGTCTTTACTTGTACCAAGAAGAACTTGAGATAATCATGTTTCAAGTTTAGAAGGAAGCAACACAAATACAATCCTTACAAGTTTATGGAAAAGAGTTCTATGTTCAATTAAGTTCAAGCTATATTAAAGCTACTTCTATGGATTCTTACTTCAAAGGAGAGGCTTTCAATAAAGGTGTTTGTATTTGCCCCTGGAGGATTTGCAAATTTATCAACTTTAAAAGAATTCTATGATTCGAGGGTGAATCATCTTCAAGAGGGAGGGAATAATATGAACCCTAAAAGGGATCAAAAGTGCCTAAATATGAAGAATTCAAGCTAATTAGCTTAATTTCCTATTTTGAAATTAATTAGCTTGATATGGATGAATTTTGGAGTTATTTCTATTTTGGAGTCAATAAGGAAGATTCAAGAAAATTCTAGAAGATGTGAGAAGATTCAAGAATATTCCAAGTCAAAGTTAATAAAGTCAAAGTCAAAGTCAAATGGTAAAAAAGCCAAAGTCAATGGTCAATGGTCAATGGTCAATATGTGGCATGGCATGCTTCAATGCTTAGTTGTCATGAGTTGTCATTTTGCTTAGTTGTCATGAATTGTAATGAGTTATCAATTTTGACTTTTCAAAGATGAGTTATCATTAATTGTCATTAGCTGTCCTATTTTTGAAGGAAATCTCCTTAATTATGGATTTTCCTATATAGATATCTTTGGGAATAAGGAATAAAATCCTTTCCTTCAAGGATTAGGTTGTTTATATGCCTATATAAGGGCTAACCCTATGAGAAGAGAATTTAAGCATTGAAATATTAAAAAGTGAGGTTTTTCCTTAAACTTTGTTCTTTTGAAACTTTACAAGTTTACTTGAATTGTTTCACTTCTACCTTTCATCATAATTGCTAAGTTAGATTAGACTTAGAATTATGTGATTGTTCATCTTTTAATAGCTAAGTATCTTGCTTTAAATTAATAAGTAAGGGGTTTAGCTCCATCAACGTAACCTATCCTTGATGATCCTAGGGCAAGATTTCAAAGTTGGATGTGCATTCTATCTTTATTATAGGTAGGGTTCATATAAGTTTTTGTCACGGGACCATTACCCTCTCCCCAAAAGACTAGCCTATTAAGGTGTGCAGCGTCCACATTTATAAGCCTAAGACCTCCCCCACAACTTTCCAATATGGGATTTATGACATTCTACCCCACTTGATTGTGCAATGCCCTCATTGCACTGGCTCCTTACCCAATGGAGGAGAGGGAACCACCCGGTCTGGACCTACCTCAATCTTGGTGTCTCTCATGAGGGCAACTCATGACAACTAAGCATTGAAAAGTCAAATTGACAAATCATGACGACTAAACAAACAACTAATGACAATTAAGCTTTGAAGCATGCCATATCACATGTCAAGTTGGTTGTTGACCATTGAATTTGACTTGTTGACTTTAAATTTGACTTTGACTTCTTGACTTTAACTTGGAATATCCTTGAATCTTCTCATATCTTGTAGAATCTTCCTTATAGTGATACGAACCCACTAAATGACCTGCTCTAGGAACCCGTTCAATATGAACCCAAACCCATGGTCTGAAGGAAAGTTCAAAACAAGTTCTAATTCAGACATATACAACCTTCACCTCATGTTTAGTTAGTCTAAACAACCAAAGCTATATAAAAACTTTAACCTTTTAAAAAATAACAAATAAGCAACAAAGGTTATTAAAAGATGCCACAATCTAGTATCTAAAAGATAAATTGATAAGTCATAAAAGTTGTCATATGGTTAACCACCAAGTAACTAAAGAGAATCCTCTCTAAATTTTATTAATTATCCATGATTGCATATACTAGGTTATATAAAATAAGGCCTTTATATAGGCATAAAGAAACCCTAAATAAAACCTAATTAATATCCTAACTAAATAAGAAAAAAAAATCCTTCTTAAATAAGAAAATATAATTCTACTTAAATAAGAAAATGTAATCCTAGTTAAATTCGGATTTACTTATGTAGCACATTGTAGCACACTTGTCAACATGATGAAGGCTAAATTGACTCAAGCCTAAAATATAAAAGTTTTAGCTCTTGTTGTTATCTTTTAGTGGCATCTTTAATTGCTTCATTTGGATCTATATTGAGTGAGATATGGCCCAATTACTGATGTATATTAAGTCTGCCTAGTTTTGTTCACGATCTGATAATCTTTCATAATTTTAGCTTAGGTATAAGACCAAATTAACTCGATATGTCTTTAGAGGGAACGAGCGAGTGAGAGAGCATTTCTTACCCTTAAGAAATATTAAAGATATTTCATCCATGCCCCAACTCGCATTTCCGACCAAAGGGAGGAAATGAATAAGGGTTGACTCCTAATCAAATAAGATTGGTTTTTCTTTTATTTGTGCAAAGGGGATTTCACTTGATCCAATAATATGACCAATATATCATATCTTGAATGTTTCTTTGGATCTAGATAATGCAAAGTGATGAGTTGGTTATTAGTTGTTGGATTTTGCAATTTTTCTTCTACAGTACCTCGACGTGCATGAGCGTGCAAGGGATTCTCAAGAATCAGTTTTCCTTTTATAAGGGCTATTGTAATAATTTATTTTGGCTTTTTGGCCCCATATTTTAAGGTTGATCTCGAAAGATATGAAAGACCTCCCTCCAAGCTATACATAAGAATTTCATCGAATACAACTTTCCATAGAATTCTATATGGCATGGCGATACATTTATACAAAACTTCTACCCCGAGCACACGCAAAAGAGCCATAGATAGTTAAGTGAAATCCAATACATGAAATAATTTGATCTATGGACAACATCATTATGAATGCTTTTGGCTACTAGACTCTTGCCATCTAGGGTGTAGCACTCCACCACTTTGCCTAGCAGCACGATGCTTGTATTGCTCTCCCACAACCCCATTTTCATGGTTTAGGCTGCTCCCATTTCGCTCACCGCTACTACGAGAATCGCTTTTGCTTTCTTTTCCTTTGGTTACTAAGATGTTTTAGTTTTCTAGGTTTTCTTATCAAAGTTGTACATCTCTTTCTTAGCTTTCAATATCCTTTTGAATCACCTCATTTCGAGTTTTGTAGAGTGAGTTATGGCCAAAATACTAAAGTATGCTACACAAAATATGAATTTATGCAAATTGCTCTTTTCTTAAATTTATGCCTTATTAGCATGAACAAATCTTAAAATCTTCCTCTTTGGAGCTAGGATCACATCATTCTCCCTTTCTTTAAAAAGATTTGTCCTCAAATCTTTGTCTTCCATGCAATTGAATTTCTTTTTTATTTAAGAAAGACTCAATAAGACCACACATGAAAAAAAAATAAAGAAATTTTAAATAGACTAAAAAAATTCAAGACATATATATTTTTTTAACTTATAAATAAAAAATAAATTTAAAATCTTAAAAATAAAAAAATAAAAAAAATTAAAGGTAGAAGATTAGTAACCTTAAACCCTTTTTGTATCAACCAACTAAAACCTTAGGTATATCAAACCTAAGATCCTTCTTTACAAATTGATCAAATCAAACTTAAAGTATAAAATCTAATTGATATGACCAACTAAAACCTTAGGTATATCAAACCTAAGACCCTTTGTTACAAATCATTCAATTAAATCAATTTAATACTAACCAAATAAAAAATCATAAAAAAAAACAATTTTTTCGACACAAATAGAAAAATTTTAAAACCACAATAATTATAAAGTAAATTAAGGATATGTAAAATTGAATTGAACAAAACCTGATTTGAGCCAAGCTCTAATACTAAGTGATATGAACCCACTAGATGACTTGCTTTAGGAACCTGTTCAACATGAACCCAAATCCACGCTCTCAAGGAAAGTTCAACTCAAGTTCCAATTCAGACATAGAGAACCTTCACCTCATGTTTAGTTAGTTTAAACAACCAAAGTTGTATAAAAAACTTTAACCTTTTGAACAATAACAAATAAGCAACAAAGGTTATTAAAAAGATGCTACAATCTAGTATCTAAAAGATAGATGGATAAGTCACAAAAGTTATCACATGGTTAACCACTAAGTAAGCAAAGAGAATCCTCTTTAAATTTTATTAATCATCCATAATTACATACACTAGGTTACATAAAATAAGGCCTTTATATAGGCATAAAGAAACCCTAAATAAAACCTAATTAATATCCTAACTAAATAAGAAAAATAAAATCCTTCTTAAATAAGGAAATATAATTCTACTTAAATAAGAAAATATAATCCTAGTTAAATTCATATTTACTTATGCAGCACATTGTAGCACACTTGTCAACATGATGAAGGCCGAATTGACTCAAGCCTAAAGCATAAAAGTTTTAACTCTTGTTGTTATCTTTCAGTGGCATCTTTAATTGCTTCATTTGGATCTATATTGATTGAGATATGGCCTAATTAATGATGTATATTCAGTCTACCCAGTTTTGTTCATGATATGATAATCTTTCATAATTTTATCTCAGGTATAAAACCGAATTAACTCTATATGTCTTTATTAAAGTTGTAGATTTCTTTCTTATCTTTCAATAGCCTCTTGAATGAATCAATTCGAGTTTTCTAGAGTGAGTTATGGCCAAAATACTAAAGTATGCTACACAAAATACGAATTTATGTAAATTGCTCTTTTCTTAAATTTATGCCTTATTAGCATGAACAAATCTTCAAATCTTCCTCTTTAAAGCTAGGATCACATCATGAAATCCATGGTGATTGTAAGGTCAGAGGACTAAGCCAATATTACTATGATAAGAATTACTTATGACAATTATCTATGTAGTATTCTCATGATGGGTCAATCTAGCACTTTATTTCTCAAATAAGTACCTATGAGTTGACATAATATCTCATATTCATGATTAGTAAAACATAATTATCAATCAACACCATACTAGCCATAATACATTGTTATGACTAGGGATAATTTGAATAGAACTCATATTTAATCTAAGGGTTTTACTATCAAGTCACATGCTTGATGACCTTAGTAAGAATTGACTATTCAAGTAATTATTATAACAAAAAGTGACAATGAAAAATGCCTCTTTATTAAATAAAATGATAAAGTCAAAACATGGTCATACACGATTGACTTCATGCATATCACTAACATTCCTAACATAAAATGCAATCAAAGGAAATGAGCAGTGGAATTTATAGTTTTCAAATGAGAACTTAGCAGTAATAGAATAATGTAAATGGAAGCTTTATTTTGATGGAGCAGTGAATAATAGAGGAGCAAGATTAGAAGTATTTCTTGTCACATCAGGAAGAGAAACCATCCCAATGGCTAAGAAATTAGACTTTAAAGTTACAAACAACATGGCTGAATATAAGGCATGAATCTATGGGGTAGAAGCAGCTATAGTAGTTGGAGCTAAAGAACTACTAGTTTATAGAGATTCCCTATTAGTTATTACTCAGGCTAATGAGGAGTGGGAAGTGAAAGATGAGAGGCTAAAACCTTACATTTTCTATTTGAAGATGTTAATGAGAAATTTTACTAAATGTCTCTTTATACATTTACCAAGAGATGAGAGTCAAATGGTGGATGCTTTGGCAACACTTTCTTCAATGTGGGATAAATCGACTAGGTTAATGATGAAGCCTTTAGTAATAATGAAATTGAAAGCTCCATGTTATGATAGGGAACAAGTTATGAGTTTTCAGATAGGGCCAGAAGAAAAGCTGTGGTTTTATGACATCCAAAGATTCATTGAGGAAAGGAAGTATCCAGATGAAGTGACCTCAAAAGAAAAATTTGCTCTTTGTGTTCTTGAACGCCATTATGTAAGTCATGATGGAGTATTATACAGAAGAATGTCAAATGGAACGTAGCTGAGATGTCTCAAGAAAGATGAAGTAGAACAAGTAATGAGAGAGATTCATGTAGGGGTTTATAGATCTCATATGAATGGGATGATTTTGGTAAAGAAAATAATTCGACAAGGGTACTATTGGATGAGTATGGAAAAAGATTGCATCAAAATAGTAAGACAATGTCATCATTACTAGTCACATGGGAATCTCAATCATCTCCCCCCTATAGTGTTAAGTAGTTTGACATCTCTATGGCCCTTTGCAATGTGGGGGATAGATATGATAGGAGAGATAAGACCAACTACCTCAAATAGGCATAAATATATAGTAGTGGCAATTGACTACTTCTCTAAATGGATAGAAGCATAATCCTTTAGTACTTTAAAGGCTAGACAGATGGTAAAGTTCAATGAAAAGAATCTCATTTGCAAATACAGGATCCTATATCATGTTGTAATGAATAATGGTGTTCAGTTTCAGGCAGAGACAATTGAGTTATTACAAAGATATAATATTGAGCATCATAAATCCTCACCTTATTGACCTCGAGCTAATGGTGCAGTTGAAGCAGTTAATAATAATGTGAAGAGAATCCTCTTTAAGATGGTGAAAATGTACAAGGATTGGTCTGAGAATCTCCCTTTTGCCTTGTGGAGATATAGAACTACTATGTGCACTGCTACAGGATATACACCATTCTCATTAGTATACAGTTGTGAAGCAATTTTGCCTATAGAGATAGAAATCAAATCTTTAAGGGTTGTTATAGAAGCAAAAACCCTTGAGAGTGAATGGATACAAAAGAGATATAACCACCTTGTGTCTCTAAATGAGAAAAGGATGGACACTTTATTTCACACTCAGATTGACCATAGAAGGTTAAACCTGAAAAGATAAAGGTTGGAGATATAGTACTAAAGTAGCAAAGGGCAATAGTGTTTGATCCAAACAAAAAATTCAAACCAAATTGGGAAGGACTGTATTTAGTCAAAAAGATTTTACCTAAGGGAGCTTCAAAGATATTGGATCTAGATGGGAATGAGTTCATTAAGCCAATCAACCTAGACTGCCTCAAGAAATACTATCTTTAAAAAAAGTAGTAAAAAGAAATAAAATTCTACCAGCTAGAAAACTTGAAAAGGCTAGTCGGGCAAAAATTAGGACATTCTTGCTATTCAGAAAACTAGCAAAGGGCAGGTAGGCAAATATTAGGGAACAAAATAAAAAAGGTGATCTCGTTGATCAGAAAACTTGCAAAGGGATGGTCAGGCAAAAAGTAGGGAAATAAAAGTGAGAGAAGAATGTTCATTTAGAAAATCAGAAAGGACTAGCTGATAATAGGAGTTCTGTCATGTGTTGTAATAAATGTATTCATTTTGGCCCTAATTAATGAATCAAATTGAAATGGAATTTTTGTTTGAAGATTTCATATTCTCTCTTTATTATAAAGCATAAGTACTTAAAGGAAAAGCAAAGTATAAAAAGCCTAAAAAAAACAAGACTTATGAGATCACTATTCTAAATATGTTTAGGTTTTTTTTTTGTGATTCATCTTGTAATGCTTGAGTCCTCTTATACTTAGTGAATCCTATTGGCTTTGTGGTTTGCATTATAAGTCAAGTCTTGTAATTATCATCAACAGTTACATATGCATTCAAGTGCATATTCTGCTCTAATGCTCTGTGAGGCCACAGGTTCTTCACCTTATCCAAAAAATCTTATCTCAAAGGGAAGCCTTTAAAGCTAGATATAATGGCCACAATGAATTATGAGTGACCATATTGATGAAAAAGGTGTGAAGGGAAAAGAAGGTCGAAAAGCGCAATCTAGGAATAGGAACATAGTAGTCATACAGGTTGATGGTTATAAACTTCAACCTCCACTCAGGACAGTCCTATGTAATCTCAGTATCTACAAGGACTTTTATCTAGTCAATCCATTGATCTATAGTATGCTTATCCTTCATCTTCAATGGACGAGACTGTAGATGATGGGGTTGATAAGTCAAAGCATTGGTAAAGGCATTATGTAGACTCAATTTCTCTTGTAACTAAATAAAAAAAAGGGTTATATACCTAAAGGAGAAGAAAACTGCCTGAGAATCAATTCTAAATTTTGAAATTATCCAACCTAATGATAGTTTTAGCAAGTATAAAAGGCATAGGGTTAGCTCCAGCTTCCACTTATTCTAAGATACTAACAATCCTTATGTCAGCGTCTATGTGAGAATCCACTAACAGAAATTGGGCATATAAGTAGAAGGAGACAGTTCTAATCCAAGCAACATTGTTCTTATCCCTAGTCCCATAAGAAGTAATCAGAGAAGAAAGACTGATAGTCCCAGGGTTATGTGCATACATGTAGATGTCATCTGGGGGCATATCAAAGAATTCCACTAGTTTACAGGGAAACTACATCTCAAGATCAGGGAGAGCAATCACAATAGTTAAGTCAAAAGAACCGCTAAGAATAGAAGCAAACTCTTCAATTAATGGACATAGCTCTTGTCTATTAAATATGAACACATTGTTCTTAACATCCTAGAAGGCATGTAGAAATTGTTATCTATTATTAAATGTTGAAAGGATTTCAAGGATTTGGTGTGGAAGAGTACCAGTCTATTCCAATTATCTCCATTAAAGCTTTTGAGAAATTTCTTCATCAAATTAAGGGTGGTTTGTGTCATGATGAAAGTAAATAAAAGAGAAGAATGGAAGACAATCCTCTTATAAACCCTTTATATAGGCATAAAGGTTAATATGGATGGGATTAGGATTTTCTTTGCTTAATATATTCGGCTCAAATTCAAATCAGTAATTAGAATGGAAAAGATCAAAGAATCAGAGCTAAATTTTTAATTGAAAATCTAGAATTTCGATTGGAATTCTAGAAATTTGATAAAAACTCTAGAATTTCTATTAGAATTCTAGAAATTTGATAAAAAATCTAGGATATTGATCAAATTTCTAGATTTCCAATTGGGATTAAAATAATAATAATAATAATTTTTTTAGGGTCTAATCCAAAACGAAAAGTTCATAATCCATTCAGAAAAGGTAAAGCCATTCAAAGTAAAGAAGGAAGTCAAAGTACAGTGATGTAAGTACTAAAGATAAAAAGAATAGTCATCTTGAGCTCCAAAGTATGGCTAAGGACTCCACCCTCTAGTTGGATCGTCACTCTGATAGGGGGGGTATAGAGGTCCCAATGCCATAATTGTCGAAACTTAAACCAATAAGCTATTGGTGAAGCCTCTCATTCTCATACTCTAAATTCGCAGTATAACTCTGTTGCCTTAAGAATAGTTAAAATCATGCATATCATACATAACTTGCATACATTTGCATAGTTATTCTAAATACTAACTCTCTAGTTATCTGTGATCTATATGGTAAATAGTTTTTGGGATGAGGCGAGTCCATACGAATACTCTGCCTATGTCCGAGGGACCTGTTTACTAATTCAGTAATAAGTGTTAGTCTATACACAATTCAAAATGCAAATTTCACTTATGTGTGAAGCATCAGGAGGAGAGAAGCTAGGAATCTAAGCTATATCAAAATACATATGCTGCTTAACGGGAGTCTATACCACAGGAGCCCAGTGGTACATGCACATATCAAGTAGTGGAATATGGCCTAGAATGGTACTCGAGGAAGTATCACCTGAAGCAGCTTCACTATGTTGAGTATGCTCAACCTCTTACTTAGTCCTTTTAGTGTCACCCTCAGTCTCCTCCTATATAGCAGCATTAGTGGCTTCTTCAACCTGTATAAGAAAAGCAAATATCATATATATTGATGAAAGAGATGAAGTAAAATGGTGATAGAAAGCATTCTTTAGCTAGGTCTGTAGGAACTTGCTTTAGGAGATTCTCCCGAATATGCTCATGATAGTGATGAGAATGCTTGAGCAGAGTTAAAGTGTCATATCCCTCAAGAGCTACTCTAAGCTTAAGACTAGTCATACTATAGCTCCATAACATTGAAGAGGGAATAAAAAAAGGAATACTCCTCCTGGAAGGTCCTATGTGCCAATGATAGACATGTTCACCAAGATACCACATCTGGCAACTGTAACCAATAAGCAAAATTCTCATAGTCTCAAGCCTCACAGCCATAGTCATAAAATCATATCGCTAAATGTCTTTAGCACCAACCAACCAATCTGATTTGACCTACAAATTCATGCAATTAAATTTTATTTAACTTTTACAATTGGTGAAATATTAAAAATTAAATTTATCTTACCAAGTCCCACTTTAAGGAGTTCAGTTGGTCCCGATAAGTTTGCAAATCATGCTTGATGCTAGCTAGACGAGAATAATCCTATCTCTATATCAGAGGAAGACTCCTGTCAAAGCTAATGGCATTGAACCTTAAGATCACCCCAATCTCAATGCCCCATATCCAAAAGAGAGGAAATAGTTGAGATAAAAAGAAGGGGTGGTTAAAATTAGAAAAGTAAAAAAGGGAGAAAGGCATACGTGTAGGACATGCCAGAAGCCGTACGTCATCACAACACCTCTATAAACAATATCCAATCTATAGTAGAGATAGGCAAGAGTTGTAGATCCCCAATTGAAGGCAGTGACTTTAGTAAGGTCTTGAAGCGGGCCAAGAAGAGCAATGCTGACCTCATGACTAGTCTTACAGAAGAGGATAGTGCCTAACAGTATCAATAAGAAACATCTTACTTTTTAAAGGATTTGACGAGGTGTAGTGGTGGGTAACCTCTTGAAACCTTGAACGAGAGAAGAAAGGAGCACGTTCTTCTAATTTTTCCATATTGGAATGAACCTGAGCAAGTCATAAACATAACGACTCCTAGCATCTTCTAGAAGGGTGCAGTAGCGGATATCAAAAAGTGAATAGTGGATTAATCTACTTCAAGTACTCAATAGAGCAACAATGAAGCATTTAAAGCCAGATGCCCAGATGTGTTGTACTACCCCTCCAGATAAATCGTGAAATAATTCTTGAGCCAAGTGAAAGCAACCCGAGAACTTTAGTGGTTTCTGAATAAAATTTAGAAAAGGATAGGATTATTTCTTTTTATAAACTCTTAATTTTTGTCTAAATTTTATCATTGTTTTTGTTTTTTAATTAATTAATTCAAAAAAAGGTCAGGTTAAATCCGATCGAAAGACTAGATTTTTGATCAAAAATCTAGAATACCGATTGGATTTCTAGATTTTCTATCAGAAATCTAGAATACCAATCGAATTTCTAGATTTTCAATCGAAAATCTAGAATTTTGATCAGAAATGCATATTTTTAACCAAAAATCTAGAGGTCCGACTAGAATTCTAATGGTCATTTGCGACATGTCAACATTAATTTTGCAAAATTTTATTTTTGAGTTAACAATTTCGTGCAGTTTTATTTGATTGATATAGCAAATATCCTATAATTTCATGCATGAACATGTTAATTTACATATTTATAGGAATATATTTTCTTTTTTAGAATCAAAGACAAAGGAAGAAAATTTACCTTTTCTCTAGCTTGGGAGCATTTATGGAGGTGTAAATGAGTCAAATTGAGCACATCTTCCCCTTCATTGAGTCCCAGATTATTTTGAGGAAAATGTAGCTACAAAATGATTGGATCTGATTATTTGTAGTTGTTTCCATGTAGTCTACATTATGGGTGAGCTATAGGATTAAATAGATTTAAAATTGGGTGATAGATGAAGGAACAATTGAAGAAAGAAGATTTAAAAATTAAGTGAAAGTGAAAAAAAAAGAGAGAAACGCAAAGAAATGAAAAGGATAGGAAATGTGAAAGAGATGAATCGATAAAAGAAAGAAAAAAAGAAGGTTTATATTAAAGTGGCAAATGTCCATTTTAGTCCTTCAGCTTTGTTTGCATTTAAGTCTAACATTTTTTCTTACAATTTAGTCCTAGATTGCAATTTCACTATGAAGTTAAAAAAACTATGAAATATTACATAATTTAATAATTCAATGAATTATTAAATTGTCAGCATAAAAGTTTTTCAACATTATACGTCTGAGTATAGTGTCTTTTCAATTCAACACTATACATTTAAGTATAATGTATTTTTAAATCAACATTATACGTCCAAGTATAGTGTATTTTTAAATCAACACTATACGTCTAAGTATAGTATCTTTTTAAATCAACATTATACGTCTGAGTATAGTGTATTTTCAAATCAACACTAAATGTCAAAATATATAGTGTCTTTTTAAGTCAACATTATACGTCAGAGTATAGTGTATTTGCAAATCAACATTATATATCCGAGTATAGTGTATTTTCAAATCAACATTATACATCCGAGTATAGTGTCTTTTCAAATCAACACTATACATCCGAGTATAGTGTCTTTTCAAGTCAACATTATACATCCGAGTATAGTGTATTTTCAAATCAACACTACACATTCGAGTAGAGTGTATTTTTAAATTAACATTACACATCCAAGTATAGTGTATTTTCAAATCAACACTATATGTTTGAGTATAGTGTATTCTCATATCAAATTATACGTCTGATGTATAGTGTATTTTCAAATCTTGTTGCTAGATATTCCATAGGAACTATAACGCATTCCCAAATCATTTTCCACTAGATGTCTCATAGGGATTGTAGTGAAATTTGCTAAATGCTATATAGTGGCTTAAACAGTTTGCTTGGTGTTGCATAGCAACATAAGCATTCATCGTGAATTGATGATCACTTATAGGCAAAAACCTCAAGGTGCATAGGTAAGTATCTAAACTTTTTATTTTTTAAGAAATTGTGTGCTTATTTGCTTTGTCGTAATTTGTCAAGCAAACAAAGATAAAGGAGGGCAACTATAAGCACCCAATTTTGGGATAATGTAGTATGGATGTGATAGAGGACTCTAATGATGACAATATTGTAAATAGATCTTCAACACTTGAAGTTTGAAACCTTAAAATCCTAAATGCATTTTTAAAAGAATTTAATTGGTTTTCTAAAGGACTTAATTTGTAAAATTTTATTTCTTTTAAGGGTATTTTTGGAATTATATAATCCTGATCGAGATTATGTTATTTTGATCATGTTCCATCTATGTATTTTTGTTTTGTAATACATAAAAAATTATTTTCTAATTTTAAATTGGTCAAACAATGTGATAAATTCCTTTTTTAGGACTTATTTGATTTTTTTAGGAAATTAAAAGTCCTTATTAAACCAAAATTTAATCTCTTTGAAGGGGAGAAGGCACAGTAAGATACGTGACCTAGCTAAAGTTTTCTATAGAAACCCAGCTCGACTCTTACGTGAGTGGGAGCTTCTTTGTTTCTTTTTGAATGGGACATAGCTTTAAACTCTAAAAAAGGAGCTTTTACAAAGGAAAAAAGAGACACAAAAATAAAAGAATAAAAAAAGATTTTTTTTAACGTACGGTTCTTTTAAGAAGAAGCAGTAAACCTTTTGGGAAGAGAAAATCAAGTACTGAAGATCTATTCTAAAAAACAATGATGATTTATATCATTATGAGGATCAAATCAATACTACATCCATTCAATCATCTCTTCTTCTACCCTCTTTTATTTGTTTTATTTAATTATTTAGGTTTCCTTTAATTTTAATTTGATTTGATTTGATTTTTATTTTTATTTCATTTAATTACTAATCATTGTTTATTTTGTTTTCTACATTCGTGTTTGTGTTTATGAATGGAGTTATATGATGAATTCACTGTACATAACAAAACCTATAAAGATCCATGGGATACCATAGGTTGAATTTTATATTTGAATGTAGCTTTTAGGTTTATTTATTTATTTGTTATTATTTTGTTGGTTGTTTTATTATGTTTTTATTCATTCAGTTTTTTAGGGTTGTATTAATTTTTATTTTTATTTTCAGTAGATCATTGTAATAGCCAAAATAGTGGGAATAGTAGAATCCTATGTGTGTGTTGTGTGTTTTATTTTTATTAATTGATTAGTAAAATAGGTTTATCTGGTAAAGCTTTCATTAAAATTAATGGTGTTTGTAGTGAATTTATGCTGCATATAATTTTATTAGGGTTAGATATCATTAATTGCGTGATTAATGTTGTTTTATATAGTTTAGTTTATTTTCTTCATGTTTTTTTATTTTCTTTCTAATTTATGCAATTTGATTAAGTGTTTGTATAATTATTTTATTTGATTTGTTAATTTTATGATTTTTGCATTATGTTTTGTGGTGCTAGCTTTCTTTTAGAGAATCGAGTACCACCACTTTTGATTTGTCCTAGTTATTACCCTGGGTGGTGACTCCTCGTCTCCACGCTATGTCATTGTGATATAGTATTGTGTTCTCTAAACAAGTTTTCATTCATTCTAGCAAATGAACTATTCATTATTTGCATAACATTAATGATATTTTGAATAGAGTCTTGGAAAGAACTCTTTATTTATAATATTGAGTCATGCAACTACTTCATTCTTTATGTGATAATACTTTGAGAATTAATGTCTTTATTGGCAAGGGTATAAATATTTTGGCTTGAATAGCTAAGAGGTTCCTCAATCTATGATTGATCCTAACACACCAAGCCTTCATTAATTTTTTTCCATGAACCACCTGTTTTTATAGGTGAATTATTGGTTCAACAACCAACTTCAAAAAATTCTTCTTAAAGTTTGTTCATCTTTTTGAAACATGTCCCACCGAGCATGCAAAAAATTATTTCTCCAATTTTTTAGTTTGTGCATGCCAAAAGATTGTTATGAGATTTTGCAAGCATGCCAAAGGAGAAATTCCTCAAAAATATTACTAACTTCTTTTTAAATGGATTGTTAATCCTTAAACGCCTTTACCATAATTTTTTTGGATTTTTAACAAGACTTTGTAAATTTAGATGATTGTTAAGAAATAAAAGTTCACTGGAAAATAAAAAATTTGCATTGATGAAAAGTAATTACAACATTCAAGAACTAAATAACTAAAAGAAAAGTAAACAAAGTTTGGACAGTGATTTTTGTTGACTGATGTTTGCCATGTATTTATCCATCTTTTTAGCTATTTTTGTTTGAGTTATATTATTTACTTCTTTTAATGTTACCTTAGATTCTAGAAGAGGAGAAAAACCTTGGTTCTAGTAATTTCTCTTCTCTTCTCTTCTTCATTTCTATTTTCATTTTTTCATTCCCTTTTAACCTTTATTTGCCTTGGGGAAATCAAGTGACAATCGTGGATATGAGGCACATACTATGCCTCAAGATGTTCCTTCACCCACTAGTTCTGCATCAATTAAAGTGGATACATCTTATCGCGAATAGAAACCACTCATTTCTAGTGAGAAAAGTAAATATCCTTTCACTTTTCTGCTTTTGATAGATCCCCTCCTCTAGTTGCTCTATTTTATTTCTTACTTGTACTATTTTTAATTATTTTATGCTAACCATTCAATTATTTTGTGCAAAAAACCAAGACTTGGTACTGCATTGATGATGAGGATTTTTCTTTGATCTGCATTTCTTTGACACTCCTTTATATAGCTGAGACAAGTTCATTACCTGATCAAGAACAAATCAATAAGGTTAAGGAATCACTAAAATCAATTTTTAGCCTAAAAATTAGTGGATTTCAAGAAACTCAGAGATCCACCTTTCTTGGTGATCTTAGTATTTTAGAGCAGAGTTCCAAGTCACTTGTTATTTATGATTTGTGAGACTAGGCTATATGGAGCTTCTCCCACCTTGATGATTCTAATGCTACTCAACTGGATGCCTCTAAGAAATTAAGCCTCTTTCACCAATAGAATGAAGATTTCTTAGCTAAGCAAGCCAAAGTGAAGCAAATGAAGATAACATAATCTAAGGCCAAGGCATCCTTTGATCAAAAGAATAAAGAGATAGTAGAGTTAGAATCCAAGCATTAGATTCTGAAGGCTAAGAGAGAAGTGCTACTTCAGCAAAATGAGATTATGGCTTATGACTACAAAGCTGCTGACTCTAAAATTAAGAGCATGGTACAAGTCTTAGCCAGTCAGAAAGATATTGTGATAGGATGGAGAAAGCAGGAGTAGGATGCCCTGACTTCTAGGAGGAGATGTCTAGAGATTTGGGACACTCTCAATGGATTTTACTTTGATTCCCTTTGATTACTTTCATGATATGAATTTGATTTTAAATATGATGTGACTTGTATTGATAATAAATTTACGTTAGGTTATGGATGAGTTTCATGACTTTATGCCTTTGATAGCTTTATATGACTTTATAACCATTATGATTGTATTCCTTGAGCTTTTAGGCTTTTAGCCATTTTATGATGATCATGCATGGATGATTTATTGAGTCCTTATTTATTTTATTGAGTTTATGAATTTTCATAAGACAAGTCGCACACTTTTGCACCACCGCCATGCATTGCATACCAAAAGACTCAATTTTCAGATTTTGCAATTTTATTGGTCACAATGTTTCTCACATAACAAAGTTATTATTTATTAAAAATGCAAACATCTTTAAAAAATAAAATTTTATTTATTATTTATTAAAAAAGATGGTTATTTATGCCACCTCACATTCAAGCTGAAATAAAATAGAATAAATTACCACCAATATATTTTTGTGATAAATTTTGGCCAAAGGCCAATTACAAAATTCACCATTTTTCTTTCATCTCCCACAAAGTGGGAAGTATTTTTTAAAATACTTGCTATTGATGAATCTTTTTAACCAATATGCATTGCCATATAAAATTTGATGAATTTTAAATAGATCCTCCCAATTAAGAGACTATTTCCCCAATTCTCTGTCTTTAGTTCCAGGTGGCAAAATGACTTTCTAGACTATGTCATTCACTTCAAATTTCTTCTTTTTAATCTTCTAGTTGTAAAGTCTAGACACTTTTTTTTGGGTGCTATCATATTGGTAAAGGGTTTTAGTATTTCTTTATCCACATTTTCTAATTCCATTAACATGGCATTAGAAAATTCTTTAGGCGTCTGATTATTTTGCTTTGTTACCCTCAAAGAAGGAATGCACACTTCTAAAGGTAAGATAGTGTCATGCCTAAAGGTAAGGGCAAATGGAATAGCATCATTATAGAAGTCTTGTACCCCTAAAGAGTCTTAGGCAAAATTGTCAGCCAATCTCTTGGGTTGTCTTCCAACATCTTCTCTATATGCCAATTATAATTTTATTAGAGGCTTCAGCTTGACCATTTACTTAAGCATAGTGAGGGGGGGGGGGGGTTCTGTAAGCACCCAATTTCGAGATGTAATTATGCATAATTGCGACATAAGCACTTATGATAAAATTCATTCAAAAATTGAAATTGGTTGTCGATTTTTCGGACTTTAGGGACTAAATTGCAATGTTTTTTAGGATTTGATTGCAAATAAGTCAAAATTTTAGGGGTCTTTTGGTAATTAAAAGTAAAAAAAAGGGTCGGCATTTAATGCCGATTGACATTGGTGTAATGCCGATCGACATTGTGTAATATTGATCGGCATTAGACAATGCCAACGCGTAAAAATCCCATTTTTTTTATTTTTCATGTATTTTTTTCTTATTTTTTGTCGATTTTTTTAGTTTTTTGATTGGTTAAAAATTGAATTTTTATTATTAGTTTTATTTGAAAATTTTTTTGATGCGTTCAAAACATTCAAAAATCAAATCTTATCATTCTATTTTGGAGAGATGAGTCTGTTCCTCTAAAGGTGGAATTCAGTACGCAGGTAGACTCTGCATTTAAAAGCAGAGTCTGCATGCATGCGAGGGGAGATTTTTTTCGGAGGATTTTTTTACTCAAAGAGAGACGAAGAGAAAGACACACACACAGAGTCTAAAAAACCTGATCTCACAAAAAAAACCCTAAAATCCAAATGCTACTGAGAATGCCCTTTCCAGTCCAGAATCAACAACAATTAAATTTCAACAGTGATAATCCAATCTGAGGGGCTAAAAAAGGGCAATTGCACAGCATCTAAAATTATCAATGTTCTTTTCTATTTCATTATTTTTTATTATTTTCTTTTTGTGATTTTTCTTTTATTTTTTTGTTATTATTTTGATTATTTAATTTCACTACTAATCTGATTATTTCTGTGTTTTTGTTTTGATGTGCAAATGTGGATTGAGGCAGATACTGCTTGTGTTCAAATGAACAGAAGATCCACGGAATGCCATGGAAGAATCTATGTTATTTTCCAGTAGAACTTAGGATTTTTTTATCTTTATTTTGCATTCTGGTATCTTGTGTAGTTTTTTAATTTATGGGTGTATAATTGTTTAATTTTAGATTTTGTACGTAGTTTGTAATAGCCCCAATAGTGGGAATAGTGAAAGATTTAATTTTTTGCACTTTAAAATTAATTAGTAAAACTAGGTTCAATGGGTAATCTTTTATAAAATTAATGGTGGCTTTAATTAATTAGGGTTTTTATGTAAATAAATTAGTTTTTTTTTAGAAATCATATGTGAATGTGTTTTGATTTAATTTTGCTATCTTTTTTTTTTTAATGTTTTTGGGCTTTTTATATTACTTTGGGCCTCAAGCCCATGTTTAGGTCCAACTCACTTTAAATAGGCTTAAAAATGGTTTAGGACTTTAAATAATTAAAATTAATTTATGCCCATTAGGTTAATTAGATTTTAGGCCCGCTTAGTTAATTAAAACTTGTTTAGACTTAGCTCAGCTCACTTAAATTCATTTCTTTTTAAAATAAATAGACATAGGCCCACATTTCATTTAAAATAAAACCAAGTTAGACTTAGGCCCACTAATTTACTTTCCTTTAAAATTGAATAGACTTAAGTCGATTTCTTAGACAGACTAAAATAAATAGATTTAGGCTCACTAATTAATAAAAATGTAGGCCCACCTTTAAGTCCATTTCTCACTTGTAAATAAAATGTAAATCTAGCTAACTTTTTAATAAAATAAACATAGTTTAGACTTAGGGACAATGTGATCTTGAGTGCATTTTTTATGTGTAATTTTATTGACTAGATGCCTAGGGTTCAAATGGATGTAAAATAGGGTTTAATAAAATTGCATGTAATTAGAGGATGAAATAATCATTTATAAAATTATTCTAAATGAACACAAGACTAAGAGAAGTTAGTATTCCGTATCCAAAATCTCTTGGTTATGGTGCTAATTTTCTTTTAGAGAATTAAGTACCACCAATCAAATTGTCCTAATAATTACCCTAGGTGGTGACTCCTCTTCTCCACGCTATGACTTTGTGACATAGTAGTGTGTTCCCTAAGGCCTTGAGCCTAAACAATGTCGTAGTTACTAAAATCTTAGACGTGTGCTAAACCCTACCGTCTACAGTGGCGACTCCATTGGGGATAAGAGATACTGATTCTACTTGTATTCTTTAGAATTATTTTATCGATTATTATTTTATCCTTGCATTCATTCTGCATGTCCCTACTAAACCAATGGCATTGGTTTATGATTCCATGATTCCACGACCTTGATGGAGTTGTAGATTGACTAACCATCACTCTTAGCCTTGACTCGGTTCAAGAGAGATTACTGGGCTCATCTGATAAGAGTCTGTAACCTAAGTCCTTAAAGGGGGTAATCTTCTCTCGAGTTGGTAAAGGATGCTAGGCCCCTCTAACCATGGCTTGTAACTCAAAGTCCATAATGGAGAGCATCTTGCTAGGGGAACCTTAACTTTTCACTGGACCCTAACCACATATAATGGCCTAGTTACTTCCCCTAGGATTTTTACCCAAAGTGCTTATTTATTTGAATTTCCATGAGGTATTTCTATTTATAAAAGCCCATGCTTATACCTTTGAAGCTCATTCAGGCTAATAAGGATTAGGCTAGACCTTTATATTTAGAAATGTTATTTCTGTGCTTTTTATTTTAAAGAGAGATTTGGCATGCGCATCAGCTATTAATATCCCCTGTTGATATGAAGGCCAAGACTAAAAATCATAGGAAAAGAGACTTGCCATTGAATACGTGTGTGGGAGGAATAAGGTCGGAAGGCTTATGCTTGCATGTTGCCTATTGAATGTTCCCTGATACTTGTTACTTACTAAGTGCTTGCTTGCTACTTGTTGCATAAACACATGCATCATGCACACATGCATACATACAGTCCATGCATCATACTAATACCTTGTTTTGTAGCCATCATAGATTCATCAGGGTCTTCTCGTGTTTGGGGATGAAGAGGTGGCAAATTGACCAGAGTTAATTTAAGTTCGAAGTCCATAGCTCAAGGTGTTCTTCACAGATTGGAGAGACTAGAGAGGAGTCCTATCAACCCACTCTATTTAGAAACTAAACCAATTCCAACTGACTATATAGAAATAGAACAACAACAAAGAGGGAACTGGACCATAGAAGACATTAAGGGGGCTCTAATGGATGACATAAGGGCTATGATGCAGGATGAACTAAGACAGGCCTTATCTGGACTAATGCAACCTATTGCTGCTATTGTACCTCCCCCTACACTTGAATAACCACCTGTTGCTGTAGCTCCTCCACCTGCTGCTAATAATGTTAGGGGGCAACCTACTACTAGAAATGTGCCTGCTACTAATGTGGGACTGGAAGACATTGAAAACTATATGGTAGAAAAGGCAAAGAGAGAGTCACTTGAATTGGTCCATGATCATGAGTCCAAGCAGATGCAAGCATTGACTCAAAAAATGTCCAAGATGAAAGAGCTTATTAGAGGACAAGGAATGGGATATTCTTTTAACTTTGATGACATATTGCAAATGGAGGGTGACAAGCTACATGACAAGTTCAAAATGCCTCAGCTATAGAAATTTGATGGGAGAGGAGACCCTAGAATTCACTTGAGTCAATACACTACAACTATAAGCACTACAAAAGCACCACTGTCAATAGTTGCTAGGCTATTTGTACTATCACTGGAGGGAATGGCTGTGAATAGGTACCATGGGTTAGAAAAGTCTATTAAAGCTGACTGGAAAGAATTGTGTAATGCTTTTTTGAAACAATATGATTACAATACTAGATTCGAGGATCCATCAAGGATTTAAAGTTAACTAAATAGAAATCAAATCAGTCTTTTTCTGGCTTAACTCATTTCATGAATAAAGCAGGGATGATGAAAAACAAGCTTATTGAGAAGGATCAAGTTAGAATGATAGTTCGTAATGTGTCACCTAATTTGTCGAGAGGCTACAGATGATGAATCCCAAAACCTTTATGGATTTGTATGATGATGGGTTAAAAGCTGAGGAAATTGAGAGTGAGAAAAGGAAAACTTCTAGAGGCACAAGAACTTGAAACTACTCAACTGGGGGCATACAACAAGGAAGTACTAGCCGAGCTATGGAGGTGTGTGCAGTTTAACAACCCCGAAGGTTCTCTAACTTCAACCAACCACTCTCCAAAGTCCTAGAGAGGCTAATCCAAAAAGGCCTACCCTGACCTTTAACCTTTTCTAAGCCAAACCTAAATATCCCTGGATTTGACCCTAATAGTTACTGTAAATTCCACCAAGCTGCTGGCCATCCCACAGACAATTGTATCCGCCTAAAATATGAGATCCAAAACCTGATAGACTCTGGAAAAATCACCGACCCTGAGAAATCCAATTCCAACCTAAACACCAGAAATAACCCTTTCCCAGACTACTAAAATGTTCCACCAACAGCTACCATGATGATCACCTCAGGGGTTAGTGAAGAAGAAGTGATAAGCTCCTTTGAGGACCTTAACCCTATACAAAATGGAGAACCTTTCAGACAACCACAGAGAGGACTGGAAGATTTATTGGGCCAGCCCTCAGGCAAGTTTGATTACAGAGTATTCTACTCGAAACCACCCTCTGCTTATATCCCTATTGAATTAATTAAGCCCTCAGGTTGGGGAGATGAGTTTGATGATAAGCCAGTAAAAGAAGAGCTTGAAATTCCCAAGTAGCCACCAAGAGGAGTTGAAGATTTATTGGGACAACCTTTGGGCAAGTTCAATTACAGAGTATTCTATTCTAAGCCCGCTTCCGTTGATATCCCTATTGAATCAATCGTGCCTATAGGGTGGGTGATGAATTTGAGGATGAACCTTTAGCTCCTAAACAGTCTCAAGATGGAGTTAAAGATTTATTGAATCAACACTTAGGCAAACTCAATATGGAAGATTTGAAAGGGAAGGAAACATGCATAATGGAAGTGTGGAAAGATGGGAAAAGAGACCGAATCATTAGAGTTATTGACATATGGTATGACTCTGATGAAGAAAGCCCAGGAAATTTCGATATCTGGAGTGATGATACTAATGTGAATCATGTTACTAGAAGTGGGAGGAATTATTGGATAGCAAAAAAGAAAAATGAAAGGATTGCAGAAAAGGAAGAAACAAAAGATGCAGAAGTAGGGGAAGGATAGAAAGAAGACATGATCCTAGAACAGCTCAAGAAGGCTAAAGCGAATGTGAGCATCTGGGAATTACTGATGCATTCAGGTAGACATAGAGAGGCTCTGGTTAAAGCTTTATCGAATATGAGCATTGAAATAGTAGCTACACCTGAGGCTATAGTAACAAAGGTAACAGAAAAGAAACATGGGATGATAACATTCTTAGATGATGACTTGCCTTTGGAGGGAAGAAACCATAGCAAAGCATTATTTATCCCAGCTGAGGTGAGGGGAAAGAGAACCAATTTTGCTATGGTTGATGATGGTTCTGCTATTAATGTATGTCCTTTGAAAATCCTATCTAACTTAGGTTTAAAAGTTGTAGAATTAATAGATTCAAACCTCATAATCAAAGCTTATGATGACAGTACTGGGAATGAGGAGGGGACATTCTAAGTTCTGGTTAAAACAGGACCTGCAGAGTTGACTGTTGAATTTACTGTGTTGGACATCCCTGTTACCTATGCCCTGTTGTTGGGAAGGTCGTGGTTTCATGTCCTGGGAGGAGTACCTTCAACTATGCATCAAAAGATAAAATTCCCTTATAAAGGAGAAGTTGTGACCATAAAAGCTGGGACCAATGTTGTTATGGCATCCATATTAGATAAATAGAAACAAGTGTGTGCACCCCCTAGTTTCTAGATTGCTGGGATATTTAATGGGACTGAACTGGATATGAGAGTAGTAAAAATGATGGAGAGCATGAATTACCGGCTTGGACAAGGACTAGGGAAGAATGAACAAGGAAGTCCAAAATTCCCAAGATTCAAAAATCTAGATGACATGACAAGAGTGGGTTTTACAAGGGAAGCAAAGCCAAAAGGTAGAAAGGCAAGGAAGAGATTCAATGTAGAAAAGAGTGAGCTTTATGTAAAAGTTGGTCCTTTGAGTCAGAACTTCATCAAGCCAGGGGAAGGAAAATACTATCTGGGAGCCAAGGAATCAGTCAGTGTTGCTAGAGCAAATGTCCCTAGGTTTGAGATCTTTAAGGAGAAAATTATAGAGAACTGATGAAGGACAACCACTATAAGACTTAGCATTCCTATCATCTAGAATAGGAAATAAAATTTCTCATTGTCTTCTTATAATAAAATTTTAGTTTCTATTTTTTTAGTGATTGATGATATAAATTTGGATCATGCTTGCTTATGTAATGTACATCCTAATGGTACTATGCATTATGATATTAATTGCATCTGCATGTTTGACATAAATTTAATTCAATTAGATTCATTCAGCATGGGCACAAATGAAAATTCAAAAGAACATACATAGATCATATGATGTAACTTTTAAAGATAGGAAATATGAGGAAAAAATAAAAGAATGAAAAAAAGTAAAAAAAAAAACAGTAAGCTAAAATTAGAGAGGAAAATTCATGACTGACTGATAACAGGAGTTATATCATGTGATGTAATGAGTATTCTCATTTTTGCCCTAATGAATGATTAAAATTGAATTTTAAATTTTTATTCAAACATCGCATATTGGTCTTTATCATACCACATAATTATTTGAATGGAAAAATAATACATGATGAAAGCTAAATCAGAGCTATGAGATCACTATTCTAGTTATGTTTTCTTTTTGCCACCTCTTTTTTAATTTTCCTTGTAAGCCTAATGTCCCCTTATACCATGAGAATTCAGGTGGCTCAGTAACTTGCTTTTCAACCCATACATTGTAACTATCATTAATTATTATCAGCATCAAGCCTCATATTCTGCTCAAGAATTCTTTGAAGTGCAAGTCCAGTTGATTTCATCATCCAGAACTCGCTTCAATCAGTTCGCCCACTCCTATGCATCTTCAATTCATGAGATTGCAGCTAATAGGGTTAGTAAGATAAAGGGCCAACAACAGTAATGACCAAACTGAGTCTCTTGTGCACATGAAGAAAGTGATTGCTAGGATGAATTCAAAATGAAGCTGGGGGCAAAATGTAACTTCGGGACAAGTTACGGGCAAAATAGTAAATACAACAATAGAACTTCAAAGTTAGTGAAAGTGATCTCAAGGCAGAAAGGTGTATACTACAAGCATACAGATATAACAGTTATCATACAGCAGAAGCAGTAACAAAAAGAAAAGTTCAATAGTGCATCGGTCAATTATGAGCTCAAGTGTAAAGCCATGGACCCCACTCACTAGCCTAGTTATTTGTCTGATAGGCTATTTCAGAAGCTCAAACATTAGAAGTACTAACAATGAAGCATCAAGTGCTTGAACCTACAAGTTGTTGATGAGGCACCTCATTCTCACACTCCAAGCTGCAAACATAGCTTTGTTCTAAACAAAAGACCTATTAGGATCATGCATGTTATACATAACATGCATACACTTGCATACATTTGTTGTGAAATACTTTCTTTGCATAATAAATTCTTTGAGCCTAGTCAAGATTGTCCAAACACTTTGCTACTAACATTCAAGATTAGTGTTGTAAAAGTGCAAGAGGAAAGTAGTCAGAGTGTTCACAGGTAAAGCATATGAAGGAATGAAAATAAAAGGAGTGACATTACCAAGAAGCATCATCTTGGTGACCTCAAGAGGCTGGATAAAACTTTCAAGCTCCTCAAACCTAGTATCCATCTCCATAGTCTCATCGAGAGCATCATTTAGAATATCTGGAATATGGTAATGAGAAGGTCCAACATGTTAGCTATACATGCGCTCAGCCCTAAAAAGGGAAGAATGCTCTCAAAACTTAAGATGAATGCACTCTGAAGACTTCTTTGCTAGTGAAATAAAAAACCTCTAACTCCCAAATCTTTTCTTTTGCAGGAAACATTGGGAAGAGGAATGAGGTCCTTTACCAAAGCATTAAACAGAATAGCATAAAGAAAAATTTGGCCTAAAGCCACAACCTTAGTGGCAGAATATCATGACCCTGTGATCCGAGACATCATCACCACAATAAAAAAAGGGAAGAATGCAAAAGAATAACATTGCATTTTGACAAAATTTCTTCACTTACAAATAAACCATACTAACTTATGGTATTTTGTGCAGGGAAAATAAAAGAGAACAAAGAAGAGGAAAGGCATCGATACATCAATAAGAATGACTAGGATAACAAATGCCAATCACTCATCAAAATCTCACTTTGTGTGACAAACAACCTGATAAATGGCAAAGGGAAGTAGTATAACTCTATCTATTTTGATTCTGCAATAAAATACAAAGAAAATTTATAAATGTCATGTGCTAAAACTTATCTCATGACCTTTGATTTTAGTGGCTTTCTTCTATTAGCCTTGCAAAATTCAGATGTCTTATTGACAGTTCTATGCTGAGAGTTTCTAAAAATCTAATCAATCTAATGCTTACTTTACAATCAAATGAGGGGAAGAATATGCAAAGACAAAATATATGGACTTGCAGTATAAATTGGTTGAATTCCAAAGTGTCATTTTAGTCTTTTGAATAATAAATGTGCATATAATCTACTCCAATGCTCAGAAATGAGTATGAGTACAAATCTCTCAACGGTATCCATATTGAGTAATATGAGAAAGGTGAGGGAGCACTAAGAGGAGAATTAGAGTAAGAGCAAGCATAATGTACTCCAATGCCTAAAAAAATGAGCAAGAGTATCAATGTGAACCTCTAGCGGTATCCAGCTGAGTAATACAAGAAAAGCGGAGGAATACTAAAAGCGGACCCACATTAAAAAAACTTGTTCTATTTACTCCAATGCTCTGTAAGAGTATGAGTATCCAAAGGACCTTTCCAATGGTATTCATGCTGAGTAATATGAGAAAGGCGAGGGAATACTTGGATAAGGAAGAAAAGCACAAAAATTATTTAAAGATTGTTTTGATACTCTGAATTCAATATTTTTATGTTTAATTTCCATAAGTTTTGTTTAGAAAATTCTTCCTAAAATTAGGTGTGGAAGTAAGCTCTTTACTTGGTAAATGTTATACTCTCAGCATAAGGTGATTAACGATGCCTTTGACCTTTATAAATGGCAAATAAATGACAGTTATGAAAATAAAAAATAGTGAGATTCATTAAGTACATGCTGTCTCATGATAAAAGGATTAATTTTGTCATAAATTTTCATCATAATAATGTACTTTTATACATTCATCATGGTTGAAACTAACTTCAATAAGTCTGCAGGAATTGTAAATCTAGAAGGAAGTGCATCCAACTTGTAGAGTTGGTTAACACAATAGTATGATAGAAAAATTTGATAGCCTAAATCATTCATCCTAAGCTCTAGAATTCGGCCATGGGTAGAGTCATCATGGTGAAAGATGTCCAAAGGTCTGACAGAGGAAGTCCAAGCACTATAAGGATTAATGCCCGAACCTACAAGTTGTCGATGAAGCATCTCAATCTCACGCTCCAGGCCACTCGAGTAGCTTTATGATATTTTTGCAAAAATATATAGAAGTAAAAAAAGTTACCTTATTACCTACATCTCTGTACCTGTGGGTATGTAAATGAGTTAAAGGAAAGATAGTTGAGTCTTCTTAAAGTCCAAGATCATTTTGAGGAAAACAAGGAGGCAAAATCCTCTGACATTCTAAAGTCTCAATTCCTTCATGTTATTTGTGTGACGAGGAGGCCATAGGATCAGACGAATTGCAAACCAAACGTCAAATGATGAAGAAATCAAGGAAAGAAAATCAATGAAAAGAGAGAAAATGAAAGGAAAAGAAAATGAAGAAAGGAGATAATGGAATGTTACATGCAAAAAAGGAAAGTATATATAAAGTGGAAAATATCCACTTTGGTCCTTAAACATGTATCCAAGTTCTTTCCTGCAATTTGATCCATAATTGCATTCGGATTAGGAACATGTTCCTAATGAAAGCATGTCATTCATCAAATCAATAATTCATTGAATTATTAAACTTCATAATCAATCTATGATTTTGAATTTTCTATCAAGTACAGAATACAGAACAAGATTATAGAATTCATTTTTTGCATTTTACATGCATCATTTCAATCAAAGAATTCATATGCTGCTTAGTAGCTATGATATGAATTTTAAATGATTATGTTATGTGCTGCATAGTAGTTATAACCTTCATTATGTTATGTACTGCATAGCAATTATGACATAAACTTTCAAATTCATAAGTGCTATACGTTCTACGAGAACGATAACAAGTTTTCAATTTTACTTTATTAGATGTCCCATAGGGAATATAGTGTGCATCGTTAGACGTCCCATAAGGAATATCACAAAATTCATAATTGCTAAACGTTCCATAGGGAATATAGCAAAATTCACAATCACTACACTACACGTCCAATAGGGAATATAGTGTACATCATTAGACATCCCACAGGGAATATAACGAAATTCATCATTGCTAGACGTTCCACAGGAACTATAGCAAATTTTCAATTCAACTACACTAGATGTCCCATAGGGAATATAACAAAATTCATCATTACTAGACGTTCCATAGGAACTATAGTGAGTTTTTAATTTAACATCACTAGACGTCCCACAGGGAATATAGTGTACATCGTTAGACATCCCACAGGGAATATAACAAAATTCATCATTTCTAGACGTTCCACAAGAACTATAGCAAATTTTTAATTCAACTTCACTAAACGTCCTATAGGGAATATAGTGTGCATCATTAGACATCCCACAGGGAATATAATGAAATTCATTATTGCTAGACATTCTACGGGAACAATAGCAAGTTTTCAATTCAACATCATTAGATGTCCCATATGGAATATAGTGTGCATCGTTAGACATCCCACAAGGAATATAACGAGATTCATCATTACTAGACATTCCACAGGAACTATAGCAAGTTTATAATTTATCATCATTAAATGTCCCATAGGGAATATAGCGAAACTCATTTGCACAAAGTCCACTAGACGTTCAGCGTGAAAGATAGTGAGACTTATTAAACATTACACCTTACTCAACAATTTGAGCATCGATCTATCATTTAGGATATAATCAAGTGTCTTAATTTCTTTCTTTCAAAATTGTGTGCTTCTATTGCTTTGCCACAATTTGTCAAGCAAATAGCGACAAAAGGGGGCAACTATAAGCACTTAATTTTGGGATGCAATTGTGTACAATTACGACGTAAGCCCTTATGATGAAATACATTCAAAAATTGAAATTGGTTGTCAATTTTCTAGACTTTAGGGACTAAATTGCAACATTTTTTAGGATTTAATTGTAAATAAGTCATATTTTCAGGGGTCTTTTGCTAATTAAAAGTTAAAAAAAAAGGGGTCGACATTTAATGTAGATCGGCATTGGTGTAATGTCAACCGGCATTACACAATGCCGACCAGCATTATGTAATGCCGATCGACATTACACAATGTCGACACTTGAAAATCTAATTTTTTTTTATTTTTTGTCAATTTTTTCAATGTTTTGATTGGTTAAAAATTGAATTTTTATTATTAGTTTTTTCTGAAAATTTTTTTAACGCATTCAAAACATTCAAAAATCAAATCTTATCATTCTATTTTGGAGAGAAGAGTTTGTTCCTCCAAAGGAGGAAGTCAATATGTAGGTAGACTTTGCATTTAAAAGCAGAGTCTGCATGCGTGCGAAGGGGATTTTTTTTGGAGGATTTTTTTACTCACAGAGAGACAGAGAGAAACACACACATGTAGAGACTAAAAAACCTGACTGTGCAAAAAAACCCTAAAATCCAAATGCTACTGAGAATGCCCTTTCTAGTCCAGAATCAACAACAATTCAATTTCAACGGTGATAATCCAATCTAAGGGACTAAAAAAGGGCATTTGCACAACATCTAAAATTATCAGTGTTCTTTTCTATTTCATTCTTTTCTATTATTTTCTTTTTGTGATTTTTCTTTTATTTTTTTGTTTTGATTTTGATTATTTAATTTCACTACCAATCTGATTATTTTTGTGTTTTTGTTTTGATATGTGAATGTGGATTGAGGTGCATACTGCTTGTGTTCAAATGAACAGAAGATCCACGGAATACCATGGAAGAATCTATGTTATTTTCCAGTAGAACTTAGGATTTTTTTTATCTTTATTTTGCATTCTGGTATCCTGTGTATTTTTTTAATTTATGGGTGTATAATTGTTTAATTTTAGATTTTGTATGGAGTTTGTAATGGCCCCAGTAGTGGGAATAGTGAAAGATTTAATTTTCTGCACTTTAAAATTAATTAGTAAAACTAGGTTCACTGGGTAATCTTTTATAAAATTAATGGTGGCTTTAGTTAAATAGGGTTTGTATGTAAATAAATTAGGTTTTTTTTAGAAATCATATGTGAATGTGTTTTGATTTGATTTTGCTATGTTTTTTTATTTTTTTGGGTTTTTTATATTACTTTGGGCCTCAAGCCCACACTTAGGTCTAACTCACTTTAAATAGGCTTAAAAATGGTTTAAGACTTTAAATAATTAAAATTAATTTAGGCCCATTAGGTTAATTAGATTTTAGGCCCGCTTAGTTAACTAAAACTTGTTTAGACTTAGCTTAGCCCACTTAAATTCATTTCTTTGTAAAATAAATAGACATAGGCCCACATTTCATTTAAAATAAAACCAAGTTAGACTTAGGCCCACCAATTTACTTTCCTTTAAAATTGAATAGTCTTCAGTCTATTTCTTAGACAGACTAAAATAAATAGATCTAGGCTCACTAATTAATAAAAATGTAGGCCCACCTTTAAGTCCATTTCTCACTCATAAATAAAATGTAAATCTACTTAACTTTTTAATAAAATAAACATAGTTTAGACTTAGGGACAATGTGATCTTGAGTGCATTTTTTATGTGTAATTTTATTGACTAGATGCCTAGGGTTAGATGGATGTCAAATAGGGTTTAATAAAATTGCATGTAATTAGAGGATGAAATAATCATTTATAAAATTATTCTAAATGAACACGAGACTAAGAGAAGTTAGTATTCTGTATCCAGAATCTCCTAGTTGTGGTGCTAATTTTCTTTTTGAGAATCGAGTACCACTAATCAAATTGTCCCAGTTATTACCTTAGGTGGCAATTCCTCTTCTCCACGCTATGACTTTGTGATATAGTATGTTTGTTCCCTAAGGCCCTGAACCTAAATAGTGTCATGGTTGCTAAAATCTTGGATGCGTGCTAAACCTTGCCATCTATAGGTTTAGTTTAAGAGCTTAATGCTATAATCCTCCATGAATTTCTTCATTTCTTCACCAATGAATATTGTTCTTTGATCTATAGTGATAGTATAAGGAATCCCAAACCTATGAATAATATATTCTTTGATGAAAGAAATGACATCTCTCTGTTCTACTTTCTTCATGGGAGTTGCCTCCACCCACTTTATGAAATAGTTAGTGGCTACAATGATGAAGTCGTGGCCTTTAGAAGAGGCTAGATAAATTTTTCCAATAAGTCTATAGCCCAATCTTGGAATGGCCATGATTTTTCCAATAAGGTTTATAGCCCAACCTCAATGAGCACTCTCTGTATGCTTCCATGCTCTGACATTGTTGGCACCCTTTAGCATATGTTATGCAATCCTTTAGAATTGATGGCCAAAAGTAGCCATGCCTTCTAATCAACCATCTTATCTTCCTCCTAGGCTAGTAAGCACCACAAACACCCTTATGCACTTGTTTTGAGATTTTTATGGTTTAGGGAAATGAAGGGCACCTTAAGAGCAATCCATTAAGAGTTCTTTTGAAGAGCTCATTTTCAATCAGAACATAGTTCAAGGCTTGAGCTTTGACTCTGAACAAAATTTTTTTAGTAGGATTTCTAAAATAACTTTTAATTTCAATGCGCCAATATCCTACCACATCTAAAATTGCAATCCCCATATAACAATGGATGGATGAGCTTTCTTCTACACAAAAATCAACTTATGAGTTAATTCTTCTGACATTTTTAAACCTGATGCAACCTAAGATAATTCATTGGCTTCCTAATTAGATTCTCTAGGTACATGCATAAAAGATAATTTTTCAAAAAAAATCAATAAGTTGAATAGCAGTAGTGAAATGAGGTGCTAAAGAGATGCTTGAGCATCTATATTCCCTTATCAGTTACTTAATTATAAGCTAAGATTCTCCAATGATTAATACCTTTTTAGCCTCATTGTCTTGGAGAATTTCAAGGCCTATGATCAAAGCCTTATACTTAGCTTGATTATTAGTGCACTCAAAGTCTAAGGTAAAGCTAAGAGTTGTCTTTGTTCCATATAGTGATATGATTACCACATCAACTCCAGCTGATTTGTTTATAGATGATCCATCAAACTTAAGTGCCCAAGATTGGATGTCAACTCTGCACACTGGAAGGTCTACTTCCTCACTAGTTCCTTATGCAAGATGATCAGTTATAAATTCTGCCAACACTTGTCCCTTCACTAATTTTTTAGGACGATAAACTAGTGAAAATTCAATTAAGCTTGGCAACCATTTTCCAATTTTTCCTAACAATACTAGTCTATTCATTATATACTTCATAAAATCAGTTTATAAAAGTACATATACCCAATGTTTCAACAGATAATGTCTTAATTTAGTATAAGCAAAGAATAATGAAAACACAAATTTTCAATAAAATAATATTTTATTTTTATAGGAGTTAAGATCCTACTTAGATAATATATAACTTGTTCATGCCCCATGGTGTTATTTTAAGCCAAGAGACATCAAATGGATAATTTGCAATTGCTATATATAATCTTAAAGGAACTCCCACTCTTGGGGCAACTAAAATAGGTGGCTTTAATAAATATTCTTTAATCTTATTAAAGGCAGACTGATGCCTCTCTTCCCATTTAAATTTAGCTTCCTATTTTAATTTTAGTAATTCAAAAAATTCTTTAGTTTTTCTAAGCAAGTTTAGAAATAAACCTTCTCAAATAATTAACTCACCTTAAGAACCTTTATAACTCTTTCTTAGTCTGAGGTGGCTTAGCTTCAACCACAGCCTTTGTTTTGTTTTTGTCAATCTAAACTCCTTTTTGATGTATAAGAAATCCTAAAATTTTCTAGCCTGTACACCAAAATCACATTTAAGAGGGTTAAGCTTCAAATGATAAACTCTCATCCTTTCAAAGCTCTTTCTTAGTTGAGAAACATGATCAAAGGCCTTTTTGGACTTTACCATAATATCATCAATATAAATCTCTATATGGTGGTCAATCATATCATGAAAAATAGCATTTATAGCCCTTTGAATGTAGCACTAGTAGTTTTTAAACCAAAGGGCATGACCAACCATTCAAAGGTCCCTATAGCTCTTGGACTTCTGAATGTGGTATTAGTTGCATTCTCTTTTGAAATTAAAATTTGATTATAACCTAAGAAACCATCCATGAATGATAATAATTCATTTTTAGTAGGAGCATCATTTAACGTGTCAGTGATATGCATTACATAAACATCTTTTGGAGTGGCTAAATTTAAATCCTTAATATCTTTACAAATTCTAAGCTTACCATTCATTTTCATTACAATGACTATATTACAAAGCCTCTTAGTATACTTGGTTGGCTTGATAATGCCAGCTCTGAGCAATTTTTTAATTTCATCTTTGACCTTCAATTCTACCTTTTTAACATTCTCCTCGGAGGTTGTTGAAAAGGATAAAACTCAGGCTTTATAGGTAGGCAGTGTTTAACTACCTCTCTATCTAGCCCAAGCATCTTTAAGTAGTCCCATGAAAAACATCTTAGTGATATGCACTAGGTTAATCATGTATGACAATGTTTTGACTTTATTATTTATTTAATAAAGAGGCATTTTTCATTATCATTTTGTGTTATGATAATTACTTGAATAGTTAATTTTTACTAAGGTCATCAAATATGTGACTTAATAGTAAAACCCTTAGATTAAATATGAGTTCTATTCAAATTATCCCTAGTTATAAGAATGTATTATGGCTAGTATGGTGTTGATTGATGATTATGTTTTACAATCACGAATATAGGATATTGAGTCAACTCATAGGTACTTATTTAGGAAATAAAGTGCTAGATTGACCCATCATGAGAATACTACAAAGATTATTATCATAAGTAAATCTCATCACAGTATTTTTGGCTTAGTCCTCTGACCTTGAAATCACTATGGATTTTTATATAACTATTTTGTATTTTGACACAATATTTCATTATCTTTAATCGGATGACAAAATAGGTTATTGTTGGGTATGAAATGAGTTATATAAGGAATGTGAGTGATTAAGAAGGAATTTATCCCTTATTTAATCTGAGTAAGATATTTATTAGCCCCTTGATAAGATAGAATGAGGTAAATGTTGGTCATGCTAAAGTAAATTGATAAAGAGTTATCATTCTTAGTCTTCTTAGAATCAAGAAATAATATGATTGAATTCTATAAGGATGACATAATCTATGCCTTATATTCAATCAATATATCAGGTGACAAAAGGACTAGAATATTCACTGTATATCAGGTTATATTAGATTATTGACTTCACATGACTTGGGTAGTCATGATGTCTTACTAGAGGCCACTTATGACTTATAGGCCTAAATAGATATTTAAGGCCCACTGCCAATGTTATGTGAACCTACAGGGTCACACACTTTGACCAAGCCCAAAATGAATATGGTTTTAACAAGCCCAAATAAGCTCTGTGGAAATAAATAAATATAATATTTGTTTATTTATTTAAGGTAAAGGCTATATTAAATAAATAAAAAATTATTTCTGATTTAATTTTAAATAAAATCATAATAAGAATAAGTGAGATATTACCAAAAGGTCGTTTAGTAAGTGAACTAATTTAGAGGTCTATAAATATGTTATATTCTTTAGGTTTTCACTAACAGTCTTATTATTTTTCCACTAAATTCATTTTCTCTCTTTTAGAAAACAAAAACACAAAGTTCTTTTGATTCTTAATTTGTGAGAAATCAAGAGAAAGTGCTAGCACACACAAACATTCATTTTCAAATCAATGGTTGTTTGTGTGGACACTTGTGGAGGATGGATTCTTGTTAAAGCCAATATCTATTCTACGAGTTGTTTTATTTATTGTAATTATTTTATTTTATTTTATTAGATAGTAATAGAATAGTTTTAATTACAACATGTAATGTAAATCAAGACCTAAGATGCAAATTCAAGTTAGAGACCCATGATGGAGATCCAAGGTGGGAGCCTAAGGAGGAGGTCCATGGTAGAAGATGGAGATCCAAATTAAAGGCTCAATTATATTTGTAATATCACTTAGGTTTGACCTTTGATCTTTATATTGGCTTATGAAGATTAACTTAGTTATGGGCCATACTATGTCACGTTTATCTTATTATGTTATGCATGTGATGCCATGTATGTGATGCAATATAATAATAATTAAATAAGATAAAAATTAACTAAACCCTCATTTAATATTAAGTCATTAAAATGCCTTCCATTAATTAACTCTTATCAAGATTTGGATTGCTATATATAGGTTATGCAAAAGCATTATGTATAAAGCCATTTAAATAAAATAAGATGGATAATGGTGATATCCATATGTTTAAGTTGGTTAGACTTAACTAGGTTAGCAAAATGGTTTTGGACCTAGTGCATTTGATAGGATATGCCGGTACATGTGATATCCTATAATTATCCAAGAATTATATAAAATGCAATTCATAAAATGTTACCTACCTAAATAGCCAAACTTTAAGTGATAAGCCAAAGCTTATTAGAAGTAAGGTGAAATATGGATCTTGGCTCACTAAGAAATTTCAATTATTGAAATCATTTTGAAGGTTTTATAATTTATGAAAATTTAGTAGGAGTTTTCTTATGCCTCTTTCATAATAAAACTGAATGTACTATATATATATTTGTTGTAGATAATGACATCAAACACTACACCTACCATGTCATTGCAATCGATCCTTGAGAGGGATAAGCTAAATAGGACTAACTTTCTTAATTGGTATAGAAACCTAAGAATTGTTCTTAGGCAAGAAAGAAACGAATATATCCTTGATCAACCCATCCTATAGGAACCAGCTGCTAATGCTCCTAGAGCACAAAAGGATGCTTATAGTAAATATCTCAATGATTCAGTAAATGTCACTTGTCTTATGCATAGATGCATAGAGTCTGAGCTTCAAAAGTAACTAATGGAAATGGAGGCTTATACTATGATAGGCCATCTTAAGGAAATGTTCCAAGAGAAAGCTAGAATCAAAAGGTTCAATACCATTAGGGCATAGCTCTCTTGCAAGTTGATTGCTAGTGGCCCTATCAGTCCTCATATTCTTAAGATGAAAGGTCATCTTAAACACTTGGACAAGCTTAGTCTCAAGATTGAATAAGAATTGGCTATTGATATCATTCTCTAATCTTTGCCTAAAACTTATGATGGTTTCATCATGAATTTCAATATGCATAGTATGGACAAAAATGTTTTAAAGTTGCATGGGATGCTTAAAACTGCTAAAAAGAACATTAAAAATTCCACCAAGGATGTTCTAATGGTCAATAAGGGAAAGGTATAAAAAAGGTTGAAAAGGGAAAGGGCAAGGCTCTTAAAGGCTTTCAAAAGCCAAAACCAAAGCCCAAGCCCAAGTTCAAAGCTGAACCCTAAGCAAAGCCACCAATGGAGGGAATATGCTTTTTCTGCAATGAGCCAGGTCATTGGAAAAGAAATTGCAAGCTATATATGAATGATCTGAACATGAATAAAGGTAGTGTGACTACCTTTTCAGATGTTCATGTTATAGAAATTAATTTGTCTACTTCTAATTCTTGGGTATTAGATAATGGATCAAGATCTTACATTTGTACTAATGTGCAAGGTCTAAAACGGAGTAAATCATTGGCTAAAGGTGAAGTGGACCTACGAGTTAGCAATGGAGCAAGGGTTGATACTTTAGCTATAGGGACTTATGAGTTAACTTTGCTTAGTGGACTTGTTTTAAATTTGGAAAACTGTTATTATATGCCTACTATGTGTAGAAATATTAATTATGTTTCTTGTTTGCATAAGAAAGGTTTTGAATTTATTATTAAGAATAATAAATGCAATATCTATCGTGATAACATTTTTTATGGATTTTCTCCATACACTAGTGGTCTTTATGTTCTAAATGTTGAAGACACTAATGAAAAATCAATATATAACATTGATATAAAGAAGTTTAAATCTAATGATTTAAACACTACCTATCTCTGGAATTGTCATTTAGGCCATATAAATGAGAAATGCATTTCAAAGCTTCACTAAAATGGGCTTTTGAATTCATTTGGTTATGAATCATTTGAAACATGTGAATCTTGTTTACTAGGAAAAATGACTAAAATGACTTTTACTGGAAAAGGTGAGAGAGCTAATGATTTATAGGGCCTTATACATTAAGATGTATATGGACCATTAAGCTCAACTACTAGAAGAGGTTTTTAGTACTTCATCTCTTTCATAGATGATCCAGTAGATATGGCTATGTCTATCTAATGAAACATAAATTTGAATCTTTTGAAAAGTTCCAACTTTTCAAGAATGAAGTACAAAACCAACTTGGTAAAAATATTAAAACACTAAGATATGATCGAGGTGGTGAATATTTAAGCCAAAAATTTGTAGATCATCTTAGAGATTATGGGATTATTTCATAATTAACTCCTCCATGTACACCACAATGGAATGGTGTGTCCAAATGGAGAAATTAGACTTTATTGGATATCGTTCAATTAATAATAAGTCAACCTAATATTCTAATCTCGTTTTGGGGATATGCTTTAGAAACTATTGCATTCATTTTGAATAAACTTCCAATAAAGGCAATTGAAAAGACACCATATAAGATATGGACTGGAAAACCTCCCAATTTTTCTTTTCTTAAGATTTGGGTATGATGCTTATATGAAGCATCAAATCTTAGATAAACTAGCACCCAAATCTAATAAATGCCTTTTTATAGGATATCCTAAAGAAACTAAAGGATGTTATTTCTATAATGCTTCTGAGAACAAAGTGTTTATTCCTTAGAATGGTGGATTTTTTAAAAGAGAATTTATTTCTAAAGGATCTAGTGGGAGCATAGTCAAACTTAAAGAAATTTAAGACCCATAAAATAGTATTGTACTAAGTATGGAACCGCAACCGGATCAATAAGTAACTATTGAACCTGTACAAGTACTAAAAGGCCTAATGAGGTATAGTAGGATACGTCAAATCCCTATGAGATATGTATTTCTCATAACTAATGATAATGATGTGTTAATTATGGATCAAAGTGAGCCCACATCCTATTAAGAGGCCATAAATAGTCCTGACTCTAAGAAATGGCTAGAAGCCATGAAATCATAAATGCAATCCATGTATGATAATCATTTGGACCTTAATTAACCTAACTAATGGCTTAAAAACTATTGGATGCAAATGGATTTTTAGAAATAAAATAGACATGGATAGCAATGTGCATACATTTAATGCAAGACTAGTTGCAAAGGGTTATAAACAAACACATGGTATTAAATATGATGAAACCTTTTCACCAGTTGTTATGTTGAAATCTATTTGAATTCTCTTTATTGTAGCTACATATTATGATTATGAGATATGGCAAATGGATGTCAAAACAACATTTCTTAATGGAAACCTACTTAAGGATGTGTACATGGCATAGCTAGAGGATTTTGTCAATCTTGAGAATTCTGGAAAGGTATGCAAGCTTCAAAGGTCCATTTATGGACTGAAGCAAGCATCTCGAAGTTGGAATCTTCATTTTGATGAAGCAATTAAAGAGTTTGGCTTCATTAAGAATGCATACGAACCTTGTGTCTACAAGAAGGTTAGTGGGAGTGAAATTGTGTTTTTAGTGTTATATGTTAATGACATACTTCTCATTGGAAATGATATCCCTATTTTACAAAAAGTTAAATCATGGCTAGGGAATTGTTTCTCAATGAAAGACTTGGGTGAAGTTGCTTATATATTAGGCATCAAGATTTATAGAGATAGATCTAAAAAGCTTATTGTCCTAAGTTAGAGCACTTCCATTGATAAGGTCTTGAACATGTTTAGCATGCAAGACTTTCTTACAAATGAGAGGATATCATTGAGAAATTTTGTCCTATGAGTGGTAATTTCACATGGCATTAGTCTTAGTAAGACTCACTATCCTATGATACAAGATGAGTGAGACAGTATGAGTAAGATTCCATATGCTTCTGCTATTGGATCTATCATGTATGCAATGTTGTGTACTCAACTTGATGTTTCATATGCCTTAAGCATAATGAGTAGATACCAGTCATATCTAGGTGAAAGTCACTAGACAATAGTTAAAAATATTCTTAAGTACTTAAGAAGAACTAAGGATGCATTTTTACTGTATGGTGGTAAGGAAGATGAGCTAGTTATAAATGGTTACATGGATGCCAGCTTCCAAATTGATAAAGATGATTTTCGATCACAATCAGGTTATGTGTTTTATTTGAATGGAGGTGCAGTGAGCTGGAGGAGTTCTAAGTAAGACACCATTGTTGATTCTACAACAGAAGCTGAGTATATAGTTGCCTTAGAAGCAACTAAAGAGGTTGTTTGGATCAAGAAGTTCATAACTGGACTAGGTGTTGTTCCTCATATATCATATCTAGTGAACTTATATTATGATAATAATAGAGCTATATCTCAAGCTAAGGAGCCCAGATCACATCAAAGATCCAAATACATACTTAGGCGTTATTATCTTATTCGAGAAATCATTGAGAGATGAGACGTGAAGATATGCAAAGTACCTACAAATGATAAGATTGTTGATCCACTTACTAAGCCTCTTCCATAGCCTGAGCATAAAAGTCATACTAGGTCCATGGATATTAGTTTTAATATAGATTGGGCTTAGTGCAAGTGGGAGATTATTAGTGATATGCACTAGGTCAATCATGTATGACCATGTTTTGATTTTATCATTTTATTTATTAAAGAGGCATTTTTCATTGTCATTTTATGTTATGATAATTACTTGAATAGTCAATTCTTACTAAGGTCATCAAGTATATGACTTGATAGTAAAACCCTTAGATTAAATATAAGTTCTATTCAAATTATGTATGACCATGTTTTGATTTTATCATTTTCTTTAATAAAGAGGCATTTTTCATTGTCATTTTGTGTTATGATAATTACTTGAATAGTCAATTCTTACTAAGGTCATCAAGTATGTGACTTGATAGTAAAACCATTAGATTAAATATGAGTTCTATTATCTATAGTTATAACAATGTATTATGGCTAGTATGGTGTTGATTGATGATTATGTTTTACAATCATGAATATGAGATATTAAGTCAACTCATAGGTACTTATTTGAGAAATAAAGTGTTGCATTAACCTATCATGAGAATATTATATAGATTATTATCATAAGTAATTCTCATCATAGTAATATTGGCTTAGTACTCTGACCTTGAAATCACTATGGATTTCTATATAACTATTTTGTATTTTAACACAATCTTACATTATCTTTAATCGGATGATAAAATAGATTGTTGTTGGGTATAAAATAAGTTATGTGAGTAATTGAGAAGGAATTTATCCCTTATTTAATATGAGTAATATATCTATAGGTCCCTTAATAAGATAGACTGAGGAAAATGTATAGCCATGCTAAAGTAAATTGATAAAGAGTTATCATTCTCAATTTACTTAGAATCAAGAAATAGTATGATTGAATTCTATAAGGATGACATAATTTATGCCTTATATTCAATAAAGATATCATGTGATAAAAGGACTAGAATATTCATTGTATATTAGGTTATATTGGATTATTGACGTCACATGACTTGGGTAGTCATGATGTCTTGCTAGAGGCCACTTATGACTTGTAAGCCTAAATAGAGATTTAAGGCCCACTTCCAACGTCATGTGAACCTACAAGGTCACACACTTTGAACAAGCCAAAAATGAATATGGTTTTAACAAGCCCAAATAAGCTCTGTGAAAATAAATAAATAAAATATTTATGTATTTGTTTATTTATTTAAGGTAAAGGTTATCTAAATTCAAAATTATTTTTTATTTAATTTTTTTAAAAAATCATAATAAGAATAAGCGAGAAATTACCAAAAGGTCATTTGGTAAGTGAAACCCTAATCTAGAGGTCTATAAATATGCTATATTCTCTAAGGTTTCACTAGCACTCTCATTATTCTGCCACTAAATTCATTTTCTCTCTTTTAGAAAATAAAAACACAGAGTTCTTTTGATTCTTAATTTGTGAGAAATCAAGAGAAAATGCTAGCACACATAAACATTCATTTTCAAATCAATGGTTGTTCGTGTGGACACTTATGGAGGATGGACTCTTATGGAAATGTCTCAATCCAAACTACCAAGTTAAAATTTTGACATAAAGTGTCACCAGAGTGAACCTCCTCTCTTCTTTCCATAAATCTTACCCCTTTTATAGTTGTGGTAAGATTTTGAGAACCCTAGATTTAATCAATTAATTGAATTACTTGGATCTAGATTTGGGTTTAAGATTAAAATTTTATTTTTTTTACTGCGTATGGAATCACGAAACCAAACAAAACAATCTTTGAATTAATTCAACAATACAATTAACTCTTTTTTGACATCTTCTTTCAATAAAGTGTTGATTTAAGTGATTCTTGGTTCTGCATCGGTGCCAAGATTAATTTCTTCTAGAGGATCTTGTACTTCATGCTAATTATTCTTCAATAATGGCCTTCTCCATTGGTCAGTAGGTGTAAGGCACTATGGCTATCTCCTTGTATATTAGGTTTGAGTGTTCTTGTACTTTTTCCTTCCTGTCTTCTTTAGAGAAATAGATGTTTTGAGGATCACCATTCATTTTTCTTCTAGTAAACCTGAGAGGCCTCAAATTTATATTATAGAATCTAGGCTCTAGGTTGTCTGAACATCTACTGAATGGCTTATTGTTAGCCCAGACCACCTTAACTACATTATTTTTCCAGAAAAGCAAGAATTGGTACAGAGAATATGGTACACACTAATTAGCATGAATCCAATCTCTCCTAAGTAATGCATTATATGTAGCACTTGATTCCACCACAATGAATGTAGTGAGAGATCATCTACTACTAATAGTGATCTCTATTGACAAGACCCTTGTAACTCTAATAATATCTCCTGTAAAATCAAAGTTAATAATATTAATAGAAATCAAATCTTCCTCACTTTTCCCAAGAGAATTAAAATTCGTAGAGGTATGACATTTATGGCTAAGCTATTATCCATAAGTATTTTGGAGAAAGGCATGTTGTTCAAGTGAGCCTTAATGTAGAGAAGTTTTATATGTTTAGTCATTTTTAGGGAAGGCTTTTCAAGGATTAATATTTTGGGTTGATGTAACCTAATGGCCTGAATTATAACTCCACTATACCTGAGGTAGCATAACTGAAGTAGTAGCACACCCAAAATGCAATGCCTCACCCTTCACCTTAAAAGCATCAATTTCCATGTCTTTATCTAGTTCCATGCTTCTTTTAAAATTTACCTCTTAAGAACCTAAGCTCCCTACAGACTCCTCTTTACTAGAATTTGGATCTTTAGTAGCTTTCCACCTGAACTTAGATTTGTTATGAAGTTCCACTTCCTGCATCACTTGATCTTGCATTTGTTGTTCCTTTTCTCTCTTTTTAGCAGGATGCTATCTTTGTAATGTTCCTTTTTGGGTATGAGTTAAACAATGTAGGACTTCTTATGCTCTATATGTTGCCAATGTTTGCTTGGCACTATAAGATGTAGAACCACAAATCTAAGTTACCCTCTATTGAATCTTGGTACAACCACATTCTCTTCTCTTTTAGGCCTATACCTCCAACTATTATAAACATTCTAATAAGAGTTAGGTTTTGAAAAGGCTTTGCTTTTTGAATTGGAAACTTTTCTTGTCTTTTTAGTAAATTCCAATTAGGAACAAGTCTCCAATTATTTCCATGTCTGTTTGGCTACCTCCAATTATTATGAAATTTTTAGTGGTGTGTCATTAGTTTGGATGCCCAATTTCTTCTTTTAGGTTCATTTCCCTAGCCAATCAGAGTTATTATTCTTTTGGGAATATTTACTAATAAAGGTCTAGAGTATTTTTAGGCAACATCACGTACTAAGTGAATGCAGTACTCACTTTGGAAGCTAATTCATAGAAATCCGCAAACTCCATGCCTTGAAATTTCTTTCTTAGCTCAATATCAAGTCCCCTCTATGCCATTTTAACATATTCACTCTCAAGTAATAAAATCTTATATCTATTCCTCATTCTCTTAAACCTTGTAATGAACAAGTTTACACTCTTACCATCCTTTCGAGTTACCTTGGATAATTTAGCTATGCAAACTTCTAGCTCCACCCTGAAGAATTAGGTATGGAATTGTTGCTCTATCTCTTGCTAGGTGAGAATAGAGTTTTTGGGCAACATCGAATACCAAGTGAATACAGTCCCAATCAAACTATTAGGAAACAATCTTAATTTCAAATTAGGAAAATTTTCAGAGTTTGTAAGCTCTCCACATTAAGTTATAAAATAAGCAATGTGCTCTAGTATTGATTGTCCAACTTCCTCAAAAGGGAAAATTTGGGAACTCGATACCCCCTAGGATAAGAATTATCCCTATCAATCATGTTCAAGTACAACTTGTAAAATTTATGGCAGCTAATTTTACATGGGCCTGGTCCATATAGTTATTAAACCATATCCTTTATAGCATCTAAATCAACTCCCACTCCAAGGGTTTAGGGAAGTGGCATATATCCCTGGGAAAATGTATTTAGGCCTAAGGATTGTTGCCCCTTGTGCTTTTACCTTCCTGTTCATATATTCCTGACTGCAAGGTTGGCTTAGTCCTACCAAAAAAGTATTAGTTAGGCCTATTATTATTCATATTATTACCATTTTGTCCATTAGGAGTAGCTATTTTATTATTGGGTGCAATCTCATCCCTTAAATGTTGAGGGATATACCTTTCATCAGTGGCCATTTGAACTCCTGAAAAAAGCTTTGCAAAATTGCCAAAAATCTCTCGGGTCATCACTAGTTTGGATACATTTTCCTGTTTATATGGTTGTTTATTCATTTAGGAAAATGCTTGCACAACAATTTGTAACATTTTCTCAAAATTTCAAATACTAGTATTGATAGAATTGCTATCTTACTTCAGAGAATTAACCATATGAGGTACTGCATCTTGTAGACTTTTATATCTTCTATGAAAAAAGTTTAAGAATTAGTACTTTCACTAACAGTGACATCAGCAGCTTTTAATTTCTAATTTGTTTGGTTAATGAGTGCCTAGTTCTTGTTTTAGCCATGAGGCACCAAATTTTCCTTTGTGTATTCATCACCTAATTCTTTAGGCATTTTTTTAGGTGAATCTCCAACTTCAAATATTTCTTTTCCACTTCTAAGTCTTAGCATCTTATGAAATGTGTCCCACTAGGCATGCCAAAAGATTGTTGGTTATTTTTTGGTTTTAGATGGATTTGAGCTTGCCAAAGGAGCTAAAGTCCTCAAATAAACTAACTTCTTTAGATGAATTATGGATTCCCAAACACTTTTAACATAATTTGTTTATATCTCAAATAAAATTGAATGATAAATGGAGCTATTGAAAACAAAAGGAAATTTTATTAATTTTTGTACTTAGTACAAGCTAAAAGATGAATAAAAGAAAATAGTACTATTAATAGACTAAAGAAAAATATTAATGATGATTGCTGATAATTTGCTTGGATTTTGACAGATGATTTTTTATGATTGATTGATCATGATTATTGATGTCTTTTATTCTAATCATTAGGTGCCTTTTATACTTGTAGAATTTATTCCCCTAAATAAATTTTGCAGCTCAAGAGTTTCTTTAATTTTGGGAAAAAAATTCACGTAAATTCTTATAACTCCAGTAACACCTTTCTCTTTAAGCTCTCAATGAACAACTGCCTCTAGAATTCTCAGTTTCCTTACTCACTAAACCTCTATAAACTAGGCTTTATTATTTTTATTTACGCTTTTAACTTTAATCTTATTAAATTGATAGGCTCACAATACTTTAGCCCAAACTTTAATATGGGCTCAAACATTAGTATGATCTCTTTTGGCTATTTTCTTGTAGTCTTCTATTCATTTTAGCATTATAGATGGTAAAAGGGATATGCTTATGCATAACTAGATGAACAATAATATATTTCTTCATTATCACATTAATTATAACATTATTGTTTAGAATACCCTTTTCAAACAATTTAAAATATCAAAAGAGATCACAGGAAATATTTAAAATTGTTAATGGATGTTTAATTGCATCATATGGTAATACTTTGTTAAGTCCACCTCATTTAACACATCTAGGCAATGTCCCTTTAGTAAGAGCAAGCTTTCAGCACTTCTTTGAAGCCTAGATAGTTGTAGTTAATCCTAGACAATTCAATCATATTTAGTTAGTGTCACAATCCTTTTAATATTATCCTACTTGTACCTCTTATCTTATTTTTTATTTTCTACCCATTTGTTCTATTTTGCATTGCATTAATCTTTTTCCCCTCATAATCTTTTCCACTTTTTTTCAGCATCTAATTGCTTCTTATCTATGTATTCTTTTATCTTTTATTTATTTTTTTATCTCCATTCATTTTGTTATATTTTACTCTATTCATAGTCACCTTAAATTTTTAGTTACTTTTATCTTTTTTATTCCCTTCCTTGATGTAATTTTTTTATTTAAATTTGTTAATTATGTTAAAGAATCCATATTTCTAGTATATGGCAAATGATAAGGGCCCAAAGCCAATAATAAATGGCTATTTCTAGTCATTTTAGTAATGGTTGGGTCCAAGCCTAATAAAATCCACCATATTTATATTATATCCTACTAATAGGTTTTGCACTTTACCCATTTATTAGTCATTTTCAAAATTTAACAAATTAAATTATTCAAAAATTAGTGATACAAAAATCACCAAATCAAACAATTATTTTGCATTTTGTGTTTAAGTAATAGGATCTTATTAGTGGTTTATCCATGGATTTAGTGTTTTGTGAATAAGTATTATGAAGTGTAACTAATGAATTTATAAATAGAATGAATATGATGCATAATAAATTATTATTGCCAAATTTTTACTAAATAATTTGATGGTTGGTATTGAATTATTAACGGACAATTTACCCCCTGTATTTGGACGCGTTGGCCAAAAATTCCAAAAATTAACTTTTTGACTGATTTATTCAGCAACTTGTCCAATTTGCCTAAATGACCCCAAAATTGACCACTAAATTTGTGTGTGACTTGCAATCACCAAATAGACATTAAAAAAATATATTTAATTGATAGTATTAAAACACCCAATTCAACTTTTTATCTCTCCCTCCTTGTTTATAAAATTCCCAATTAAAATCCCTAATTGGAATTCTCTAAAAAAAATCCCTAATTCGAATAACCATTGTCTTCCTCAAAAAACACCCAACAATATGTCTTCCTTAACCTCATCTTCTTTCTACTCTTCGCTCTTAAGTCAAACTTCAGTCTTCCAATTTGTTGAAGATAAATGATCCATATTTTAATGTCAAGTACAAGTGTGATCTCATCGTTCTAAGAAGGACCTCTTGGACATAAGATAACCTAGGTAGTAGGTTTTATAATTGGACAAAATATGATAAGAAAAAGGTGCCTTTGTAAGTTTTAATGGCTATAGTAGCAGTAATTTTTTCTATTATTGTGACTCTTATTTGATTGATTAATTTTACAGGTTCATAAGTGCAAGAGTTTTAGTTGGTACAATGAAGAGTTTCCAAATAGGGCAAAACAAGTCATTCGTGACTTTATGGCAAAGGTTTAAAGGTTAAGGGAAATTAATGGAAGAAGAAATGCATAAGAAATGAGAAGATACGAAGAGAGGAGTTTTAGTATGGATGCTGAATTAAAGAAAAAAGTGAATGGGTTGGAAATGGAGGTGAAGACACTGAAGATGCATATGTATAACATAAAGAATGATAATAACAAGTATTCAAAATTGTGTTTGTTTTGAAGGAGCTATTGGTATTGTTATGGGTTTTCTATCTTGCAATGGTGGTGATCAAATTTTTTGGTAAAAAGATTGGCAACCAATATCCTTATTTGAAATTAGTCATGTTGAATTAAGCCACTACAACTACAAATCATAGGAACTTTAAGTGAACTTTTTGTAATTGAAAGCTAGACATTGTATCAATGTCAGTACATATATATTATCTTACTAAGGATGATGTATCATGGTTCAGTAATGAAATATGGACTTTTGTAAATTGAAATGGGCATTTACATTACTTGTAATTTTTAAAAGCTAATACAAATTTCAAAATCTGTAATATATATATAACAAAAGAGGGATAAAGAGATAAAAATTGATATCAAATGCATTTCATTAATTTCAAATGAGTATCTGTTACAACAGATTACAAATCAATTGATTTGCATTTATATTGACAAAAAGAATCCCCTGTGCATTTGTAGGCATATATACCCCAAAAAATAATGAAATCCCCTATGCATGTTTAGACTTCTATACCACCTAAAAAATAACGAATTCACATGTGAATCTTTAGACTTCTAAACCACATAAAAAGCTACCAAATTTGTTAACATTATAGTTATATGCACTTCAATATGCCATTTTCTTTCATCTACATAATGGCACATGCCCAATTAGCTTAGTAATATATATATATAGTTAATAGTATCCAAGGCAGGCTAATGATGCATGTCCGTGGTTACACTACTACATTGAGACCCCATAACAGTTGATGTAGTTCTAACACTTATGCTTCCTTTTTTTCATCTGCCTTATTTTCTTTTGCTCATTAGTTTGCAAATGACTACTTATTATTGCTGGACGTCCATTCCATCTAAGGCCCGATGCTCTAAATCTTCTATAAGTAGGATTTCCTTCACAAGTCATTTATGGTTTAATTGAACCACATTCAATGGGGTCTATATATAAAATCTCAGAATTTGTTTACTTAATCTATCCATAAACATTACTTGCTACAATGACAAAAAATCAACAAAATCAAAACCTGGTTTAAATGTATAGTTTTTCCAAAAAAAAAAACCTAGTCCTGCATTAAACTTACATTCAAAGTTGCTTGTCCTTCATTAAAGACAATACCAGTTGCTGGTTTGTTAGCTTTTTGTTTTTTCATAGGTGCCTTTGCTTTGGCAACCACATTTATAGATTTTACTCTTTTTCTTAAATCAATGTCCATATACATGCAGTCAGCAAAGGGTACCTTTTTTAATATAGTAACCAAATCATTAAAATGTGCCACAATTTAAAAACACAAGTATAATCTAAAATCAAAGACAAACCTCAGATTAGGAGTGCATGAAACTTGAATTCGCACATTTTCTTGCTCGCTGAATTGTTTTAAAGTGATAGGACTAATTGTTCACAAACTATGATCTTGCAGCCAGCTTTGTTATGATCATATTGAAGACATTTGTTGTATTTGATTTGAGTCCTTTTCCTTAATAATTTTCCACTTTTTTTAGGCTCATCAAGTCTTTTGTCTTGCACCTTTAAAGCCTACCACTTTTTTTCTTGAAGTTTAGTGGATCAAGATATGGCATTCATGTTATAGCCCACAGAGTATCACTACTAACTAGTTGTAGCACATTGCCATATGTCTTTAAAAATTTATCCTTTTTATACCACTCACTGCAAGCCTTTTTAAGGTTCAATTTTTTTATGATATATAGCAATAATACCATGAGGACATAGAATGCCAGCTATATCTTAAGCTTGACATATGTAACTTTTCTTGTCTATATTAACTGTATGAGTATACTTCCCTTCTTTTACCTCAAAACCTACTTCTCCATTCCATTGAACCTCACAATTAAAGACTCTTTCCATGTTCTTATCTAACTTACTGATGCAGCTTGGACTAATATTTGATTGCCATTTTATTGCCTAATTTTGCCTCTGATATACCTTCCAAAATGCTTTCCTAAGTTTTATACCATGCCATCTTTTCTACCACCTTATGTAAATATGCATAACACACCACCTATACTTTGTAAAGGGCAGTTCATCTTTTACAACTAGCAAGAGACCCTATACAAAACCATAATATTAGTTATTTAACCATATCAAATCATAAAAAAAAAAGAATGGTTAGCTTTTGCATATCTGTTAATATAACTAAGCCAGCTCCATCAGTGCCCAAATTTATTTTCTATAATTTAAAAACCAAGTCCAAGTTCAATTTTAACAATTGCCCATACAATAGGAAACTATTAATTATTTCCATCTCTTCCATTTACAATGAGAAACTGTCCACCACAATGTGTTTATAAGAAGCAACCATCCATGCCAAGGATAGGCCTACACCCCTCTTTCCAACCCTTTTAATAGACTTAAATCATATATATAATATGCCAAAATGTTGAGTACCCATCATAGCTTGCACTACAACAGTGTTGCTCGAATTTAATGTTCTTAACTCCTTAGCATAATTAAATAATTAAGCATACTGCTCAATATAGTTCCCTTCAAGTTCTATTAACAATTTGTGTTTGGCTCTCTTGCAACTGGAATACTCAATCTCAAACTTTAATTCAGCTATGGCCTTTTCACAAAATCAGTAATCTTGATAGCAAGGTTTTCAAAAATTACATCTTTAAAGAAGTATGCAAGAAATGTTGATGTTACCCTTTACTTGTAGTTAACTTGATACATATATTCTTGGGGATGTATTTTTTCACCTTGAAGCCACCACTACTTCATTCCTTGCTAGCAAAGCATAGCCATGGGTAATTACAAAAATAGCATTTTTCTTTAAATGTGTCTTTTTCAATACTAACAAAATCTATGTCAACCCCTATAGCTATAGAATATTTTATTACAACAAACCTGAATTCCTCTACATCCTTGAATACAATACCAATAAAAAATGTTGGTACCTTAACTGATGGATTATACATAACTTTCTTTGATTTATTCCTCTTAATTGTACTATTACCTTCCCCATTAGTTTCTTCTTCATAACTATTAAGGTTATACACATCTTGGTACTCTTCATCAGTTCCAATCTCTTCTAGAATTCCACTACTATTTATTACTACATTGGCATGCACTTCTTCATTAATGGGTACATCTTTATCAACTTCTTCCTCGTCAATAATGTTCTTTGCTTTAACTTTTTTTTTCGTCTATATAACTTTTCTTCTTAGTTCTAACAAGCATTAACTCATCATCACCTTCTTATGAACCTAAGTTATTCTCTCCATCAATCACAAAATCTTCAACATCATCATCATTCACTTCAGATTCATGCATTGCAGTTTCCTTCACTACAGGTTCCTTCATTATTGGTTGAAGGACCTCACCCACTATATTAATCCAATGAATAACATTTTATTCTACCGCTTCTTCAATACCACGCTCATAGTAAATGTCTATATTATCTCTATCTCTCATACTATTTAACAAATCAATCATCCCATTGTCATCATAAATTAACCTCAAATCAGTAGCTAAACTACCTCTAGGTTTAAGACAAAAAGCCTTGTATTTTTTTCTATATCCCAATAAATTAACCATGTTAACTATCCTCATATAGTGAACTTTAGCTATATTATATATTAGAAATATTTCCATTTCACCATTAACATACCTTAACACAGGGTCCCTAACAAAGGTTCCCACATGATGTATTCTCCAATTGACAGATATATAACCATCCATCTTTGATTTTTTTCTTGATGTTGATTCCTTAAAATAATTGCTTGTTGGAAACAATTGCTTGGCGCCCTAAAACACTTGCTAAAAAAATGGATAGAATATTCAAACAATTTTCTAGGTTAAATAAACTATAATTACAAAATATTCTACCTCCATTGTTGAGCAGTTCATTTTCTACATTTTCTAGGAGATTTTATTAGGCTAGTGATTTTGTTAGAAATATATGAGTGTCCTCAGTAAAGGACGTGTGTGTTACTTTCCTACTTTTTTTCCTTATCTAATAATATCATATTCAAATAATCTAAAATCTATAACTTACTTGCCTGAATTCATGATTGCAAGTCACACGCAAATTTAGTGGCCAATTTTGGGGTCATTTAGCTAGACTAGACAAGTTGCTAAGAAAATCATCCAGAAAGTTAATTTCTAGCTTTTTTGTTATTGACCTAATCCTAAAGAGGGGATATGATTACGTTACTTAGGATCGATCATGTTTATTTATCTGAATCACTAATTAAAGGTTTGAATTTTTGTAGGCAATCTTATTTCTCACGTATTTATTCTTAGGGTTGGCATCATATTAGGAAGATTTTTTCTATCTTGAGAGAATGTGTTAGTTGATGTTTTGTAAGAGCAATTGAAATTCTGGCCTAGTGCAGATGATATAATATGGAGTCATGTATTTACAATATTTTGTTATTTTCTTCAACGAATTTCAAGTTGTTTTGAGTTAACTTGGCTATCTACATTTTGTATTTTTTTTTTTCCCCAACCATTCTAGAGACATTTCCAAAGCTATTGGTTCTCATTAATGCCTTGTCAAGGAATAGATTGTTAAAGCTGCATTTACTAGTTGTTCAATTGATGTATTTCAGTGTAATATGATTTTGGTGTCTTGCATATGAGCAACTCTAATTTTTTTTTTTTTTTCAGATAGATTTTTCCGTACAATGAAAAAAATTGAGAATATCAATGATCAGTACTGGACATTACGTGCAGAGGAGGTTAGTCTTTTTTCTTTTTTAATCTTTCTATTTATGTATATGATGCGGATTCAGATGAAATATAAAAACCTTCTAAACAGGCAAGGGCGATAATAATAGATGTATCCCTTTTATTTGACTTGCACTAGCATCTCCAAAACACATATGCCTTGTTCTCTTTGACCATCTAACTTTTCCATGTTCTAGTTATATACATAAATTAAGAATAATAGCACTCCAATATCAATTACCTATGAGGTATATGCTCAAGCTTCGGTGACTTATGTTTGCCATGTATTCATCCATCTTTTTAGCTATTTTTGTTTTAGTTGTATTATTTACTTCTTTCAATGTTGCCTGAGATTCCAGAAGAGGAGAAAAACCTTGGTCCTAATGTTCGCTTGATTCATGTTTATCATTTTATGAAAGATCCAGCTCAAATCAGGTGGGCAATTTTATAGTTTAATTTTGATTGATATTGCCATTTCCTTATTCTTGAAACTACTAATTTTACTTTTAGGTGTATTTCTTTTGGGACTAATTCTTATTTTCATAATAGCTAACTTCATTAGCCATGTTTGCAAGAGGAGGAACTGTGTATTACATTTATAAGATCATGTTAGTAAAGAATGGCATTCGTTAATTGAGTTCAACATTTGACCTGTTTTAACCCTGAAAAGAGGTTAATTGTTAATTGAGGGGATTAGGTTAATAGTGTGTAAAGTAAAGATATTAAAGGATTTTTTGGTAGAATTTTTTTCACCATCCACCACAGCTATAATTATTGTTAAATCAGCCTCCACTGAAATTGTTACCACTATAAATTATCTCTACAGTTTGTTAAATTGTTGCCACTAAATTATTTGTACAATTTGTTGAACTTTGGACATATTAGTAAATCTTTTATAGTTTAGATATTACCATTAGCCTTTTGACCATTACTCCTGTAGCATTCCACCCATTTATGTAATCTCAAGAACCACAACAGCAATGTTTGGTTTATTGTTGGCTATTGAACCTAAGTTATTTATACATACTATTCCTTCTTGATATTTAATAGCAGGTTCAAAATTTTGGAGAACCATTTTTCCTAGTCATTCATGAGGGTGAGTCATTATCTGAAGTTAAAGTGTGGATATAGAAAAAGTTGCAGGTTCCTTATGAAGAGATCACTAAGGTTTTTTTCTTTTTTTTTTTCTTTTAATTCACTTTTGCCAATTACTATTTGGTCAGATGTTCTTTTATCCTTTTTTTTTCTCTTTAATGTGGTTCTTGAATCTTCAGGTTCAATCATGTTCTATACTACAATTTGAAGAGCCTTTTTTTTCTTATCACCTATTCTCTCATCGTCTTCCTATATACAGAATTTTGCTCAGTTTGGTGTTTGATTTATAGTTATACATCTATTTAATTTCTGAAATTTTTTTATGGGTATGTTGTTGTGCTCAGTGGAAGTTTTCATTTTTGTCACTGGGATGTCTTGAGTACCTTCAAGACTCTGACATTGTATCCAGTCATTTTCAGGTGTGTGCGCGCCTCTCTCTCTGTGATACAATAGAAAATAGTTCTCGTCTACCAGTCAGTTTCATGGTTTTTTGACAATTTTATTTATTTGTTTATTATTTTTTCAGAGAAGGGATATCTATGGTGCTTGGGAGCAGTATCTTGGTCAAGAGCACTCTGATAATGCTCCAAAAAGGACATATGCAACTAATCCGGTAATATAATTTTCTTGGAAATAATATGGTGCCATGATTGTCAAGTGCACCACGATAATGATCCTGGGAACAGTTGTTCCATGATTATCAAGATAATTTGTAATGTGGATGAGAAGGACATTGCAGAACACCGAGGGTGAGACGTGCGTATTAAATTTTTACCCCTTTGTAATTTAGATGTTTTCTTGTGAAAATCTTTTTTATGTGCAATTAAATCTTATTCCAAATATGGTTAAAGAAAGAACAAGAAGAAAAGGAATAAAAGAGAAAGGAAAAAGCTGAGGCTCACTTGTATACTATCATAAAGGTTGCAACTTTCCAAATTTTATTTTCTCCAGCTTTCCATAACCCCCTGGCATGATATATATATGTGTCTCTGTCTCTGTCCATGGAGAGGGAGAGAGAGAGAGTCAGGTGCCTTTATGAACCATTATCATCTGTTAATAAAATTCTAATTTGACCAATGGAAAATCAGTCCGTGATTTAGTTCTTTAATGCTTTAATTCTTTTTAAATCGTTTTCTGCTAACCGTTAAATTATTTCGTGCAGAAACCCAAGACTTGGTACTCTATTGATGATGAGGATTTGTCTCTTGATCTGAGTTTCTTTGACACTCCTTCAGCAGCTGAGACAAGTTCACCACCTGATCAAGAACAAATCAACAAGGCTAAGGAATCGCTGAAATTAATCCTTAGCCTAGAAATTATGAATTGCGGGAAACTCAAAGATCCACCTTGCTTGGTGATCTTAGTATTTTACAGTAGAGTTCCAAGTCAGCAGCTATTTCTGCTTTGAGAGACTAGGCTATATGGAGCTTCTCCCACCTTGATGATTCTAATGCTTCTCAACTGGATGCCTCTAAGCAATTGAGCCTCTTCCACCAACAAAAGGAAGATTTCTCAACTGAGCAACCAAGATGAAGCAGATGAAGATAATAGAATCTAAGGCCAAGGCATCATTTGATCAAAAGGATAAGGAGATAGCAGAGTTAGAGTCCAGGCTTCAGATTTTGAAGGCTGCGAGAGAAGAGCTACTTCAGCAAAATGAGATTATGGCTTCTGAGTACAGAGCTATTGCCTCTAGAGTTAAGAGCATGAGACAAGTCTTAGCCAGTTAGAAAGATGCTGTGATAGGATGGAGAAAGCAAGAGCAGGAGGCCATGACCACCAGGAGGAGATGTCTAGAGATTTGGAACACTCTCAAGGGATTTGACTTTGATTCCCTCTTATTACTTTCATGATGTGAACTTGATTTTAAATGCGATGTGACTTGTACTGATGATAGCCTTAAGCTAGGTTATGGATGACTTTCATGACTTTACGCCTTTCGTAGCTTTAGATGGCTTTATAACCTTTGTGACTGGATTCTTTCAGATTTTTGGCTTCTAGCCATTTTATGATGATCATGAATGGATGATTTATTGAGTCCTTATTTATTTTGTTGAGTTTGTGAATTTTCACAATACAAGTCATACACACTTTTGCACCACAGTCATACATTGCATACCAAAAAACTCAATTTTCAATGGGGATGTTGTCGAAATTTTACAATTTTACTGTTCACTCAACAAATTTATTGTTTATTAAAAATGCAAGCAAAAAAATAAACAAACTTTTATTTATTATTTATTTAAAAAGATGGTTGTTTATGCCACCTCATATTCAAGCTGAAACAAAAATAGAACAAATTACCACCAATATATTTTGGTGATAAATTCTGGCATAAAAACAGTTATAAAATTCACCTTTTTTCTCTTATCTCTCACATAGTGGGAAATAATTTTTTAAGATATTTGTCATTGATGAATCTTTTATGTCAAATCTCATCCAAGCTTTCTAACCAATATGCATTGCCATATAAAACTTGATGAATTTTAAATGGGCCCTCCCAATTAAGAGACCATTTCCTCAATTCTTCATCTTTAGTTCCAGGTGGCAAAATGGCTTTATAGACTAGGTCATTCACTTAAAATTTCTTCTTTTTTATCTTCTTGTTGTAAAGTCCAAACACTTTTTTTTTTGTGCTATTGTACTAGTAAAGGCTCTTAGCCTTTCTTCATCCACATTCTCCAATTCTATCAACATGGCTTCAGAAAATTCTTCAGGTATCAAATTATTTTGCTTTCCTACCCTCAAAGAAGAAACACACACTTCTAAGAGTAGGATAGCTTCATGCCCTTTGTAAGGGCAAATGGACTAGTACTAGTAGTTTATCTTTTACAAGTCTTATACGCCCAGAGAGTCTTAGAAAAAATTCTCGACCAATCTCTTAGGTTGTCTTCCAACATCTTCGCTAGTATGCCAATTATAATTTTATTAAAGGCTTCAGCTTGACCATTTGCTTGAGTATAGTGGGGGGTTGAGTTTAAGAGCTTAATGTTATAATCCTCTATGAATTCCTTTATTTCTTCACTAGTGAACATTGTTCTTTGATTTGTTATGATAGTATGGGGAATCCTAAACCTATGAATAATATTTTTTTTTTATGAAAGAAATGATGTCTCTCTATTGTACTTTCTTCATAGGAATTTTCTCCACCCAATTTATGAAATAGTCAATGACCATAATGATGAAGTTGTGGCCTTTAGAAGAGGCTACATAATTTTTTTCAATGAGGTTTATAGCCCAACCTCGGAATGGCCATGGTTTTACCACAGAGTACAAGTCATCAGTGGGCACTCTCTATATGCTTCCATGCTTCTGACACTATTGACACCCTTTAGCGTATGTTATGTAATCCTTCAGAATTGATTGCCAAAAGTAGCCATGTCTTCTGATCAACCATCTCATCTTCCTCACAACCTGGTGTGCAACACAAACATCCTTATGAACTTGTTTTAAGATTTCCATGGTTTTAGGAAATAAAAGGCACCTTAAGAGAAGTCCATCAAGAGTTCTTTTGAAGAGCTCATTTTCAATTAGAACATTGTTCAAGGCTTGAGCTTTGACTCTGAATGGAACTTTTTTGGCAAGAATTTTAAGATAGCTTTTGATTTTAGTGTGCCAATCTCCTACCATATCTAAGCCATTATTAAAAGACTCAAATTGCAATCCCCCTTCAATGATGGATGTTTGAGGTTTCTTCTGCAAAAAAATCAACTTGTGAGTTAATTCTTCTAACATTCTTAACCCTGATGTAAAAACTTGTGAGTTAATTCTTTTGACATTCTTAACAATAATGCAACTTGATATAATTCATCAGCTTCCCAATTAGATTCTTGAGGTATATGCATAAAAGGCACATTTTTAAATGAATTAACACGTTGAATAACAGTAGTAAAATAAGGTGCTAAAGAGATTCTTAAGCATCTATATTCCCTTGTCAGTTGCTTAATTACAAGCTGAGAATCTTTAATGATCAATACCTTTTTAGCCCCAAGGTCTTAGAGAATTTCAAGGCCTATGATCAAAGCCTCGTACTCAACTGGATTATTAGTGCACTCAAAAGCTAATGTAAAGCTAAGAGTTATCTTTGTTCTAGATGGTGATATGATTACCATACCAGCTCCAGTTGATTTGTCTGTAGATGATCCATCAAATTTGAGCACCCAATGTTGGATGTTAACTCCGCATAGTGGAAGGTCTACTTCCTCAATGGTTCCCTATAGGATGACTAGCCAAAAAGTCTGTCAATGCTTGTCCCTTCACTAATTTTTAAGGATGATAAATCAGTGAAAATTTAATTAAGCTTATACTTTATGACGATTATCTTGAAGGTGTTGTGGTGCCTCCTATACATCTACTAGTTGTAGCTCATCAACATCTTCTTCAAACACTTCCTTACCTATAATTTTTTTTTCCATTTGCTTCTAGCCCTTTACTAATTATTTTGTTTATAGTTTGCTGCATCACACACTTCAATATTATAGTTGCAACCACTGCCAATTCTTGCTCTGCGTGTTTAATCATTAATTTCTTCAATAATAGGCTTCTCCATTGGCCAGTAGGTGTAAGGCACGATGGCTTTCTCTTTGTATATTAAGTATGACTGTTCCTGTACTTTTTCCTCCATGTCTTTAATTTTTAGGATCATCATTCATTTTCCTTTCAGTTAACTTGAGAGGCCCCAAATTTACATCATAGAATCTAGCCTCTAGGTTATCTGAACATGTATTGAATGACTTGTTGTCAGCCCAGACCACCTCAACCTTATTATCTTTCCAGAAAAGTAAGAATTAGTGTAGAGAAGATGTACACACCAATTAGCATGAATCCAATCTCTCCCAAGAAATGTATTCTAGCTAGCACTTGATTCTACCATAAAGAATGCAGTGAGAGATCATTTACTGCCAACAGTGATCTCTATTGGCAAGAGCCCTACAACTCTAGTAATTTCTCCTGTAAAAGTTGAGGTAGGAATATCAGTAGAAATAAAATCTTCCTCACTTTACTAAGAGATTTAAAAGCCTAAGAGATATGACATTTATAACTGAGCCATTGTCCATAAATAGAGAAAGGCTTGTTGTTCTAGTAAGCCTTGATGTACAGAGGTTTTAAATGTTTAGTCATTTCCAAGGAAGGCTTTTCAAGGATAACTCTTTTGGATTGATCTGGCCTAATGTCTTGAATCACAACTCCACTCAAGTGTTCTACTAATTCCTTTAAAGAAGTTGCCTCCCAAGTGTCATGGGGCTCATTCTCCTCAGCTTCTTGTATCATAAATTCTTGATGTAGCATGACTAAAGTAGTAGTACTTTAAAAAGGCAATAGCTCACCCTTTACCTCAAAGGCATAAATTTCAATGTCTTTGTCCAATTCCATGCTTCGTTCAAAGTTTACCTCTTGAGAACTTGAGCTCCCTACTGACTCCTCTTTGCTAAAATTTGGATCTTCAATAGCTTTCTGCCTGAAATTAAATTTATTAATAGGTTCCGCTTTTTGCATCACTTGATCTTACATTTATTGTTCCTTTTCTCTCATTTCAATAGCACATTGTCTCTATAGCCTTTTTTTATGTACGAGTTGAACACTACGAGAACTTCTTTTACTATACACATTAGCAATGTCTGTTTGGTGCTACATGAGGTGGAATCATAAATCTAGGTTGCCTTTTATTGTATCTTAGTACAATCACATTCTCTTCTCTTATAGGCATGTACCTATAACTATTATAAACATTCCAATAAGAGTTAGGATTATAAAAAGGCTTTGCTTTTTGAATTGGAACATTTTCTTACCTTTTTAGTGAATTCCAATTAGGTATAATTCTCCAATTATTTTCAAGTATGTTTGGCTACCTCTAATTGTTACGTAATTTTTGGTGGTGTGCCATTGGTTTAAATGCCTAATTTTTTCTTTTGGGTTCATTTCCTTAGCCAGTGGGAGTTATTATTCTTCTGGGAATATTTGTTGATGAAGGTCTAGAGTGTTTCACTCTATAATTAAACTTCCCTAGATGCTGGCTAAGGCTCTCTTCCTTTTCTTTAAGCTTTTTCTTCAAATCTAGTAAAGCTCTTAGGTCAATGTTGATAGTATTGGCTATAGCTAGAGGTGGAAATGGATTTTCCTCTATCAATATTACATCCTTCTTTTCTGGGAACTTTAACACACCTTTGTTTATTCAATCCTGTATCACATTCTTAAACACCCAATAAGAATTAAAGGTGTGATTGTAGGAGTTATGATGCTTACAATAGTCTCTCCCTTTTAGTTCCTTTATTGTTGGTATTTTATGATAGGAGGGCAACTTGATGAATTTCTCCTTGAGGAGAAAATCAAAGAACTACTTTGTTTTTAAAATTTCAAAAGTGTATTACACTTGAGGATTAGAGCCTTAGGATTTTTTCCATGACTCTAGAGCCTTCTTCTCTAATAATAAGCAAATAAATTACCTAGTGCTTGCAAGGTTTGCAACAGCTATTTCAACATTGGAGACTTCTTGAAAATATGTACACATAGAAGCTTTCCTCCTTTGATTCTTTTCTAAGAAATTCTTCACACTTACTTACTTTGACAGCTAATTCATAGAAATCCTAAAACTCCATGCCCCGGAATTTCTTTCTCAGCTTAATGTCAAGTCCGCTTTGTGCCATTTTGACATATTCATTCTCAGGTAATAAAATCTTACATCTATTCTTCATTCTCTTTAACCTTGTAATGAACAAGTTCACACTCTCACCAGGCTTTTAAGTCACCCTGGACAAATAAATTGTACAAACTTCTAGCTTCACCCTAAAGAATTGGGCATGGAATTATTGCTCCATCTCCTACCAGGTGAGAACAGAGTTTCTAGGCAATGTCGCATACCAAGTGAATGCAATCCCTATTAAATTATTAGGAAACAATCTTAATTTTAAATTAGAAAAATTCTTACAGTTTGTAAGCTTTCCATATTGAACTGTGTAAAGAGAAATGTGCTCTAGTGTTGATTATTTGTCTTCCCCAAAAAATAGGAAAACTCGAGAACTCGATACCCCTTGGGATTAGGATTATCCCTATCAATCATGTATGGGTATGGCTTGTGAAATTTTGAGCAACCAATATGGTGCAACCTTGGTCCATACAGTTCTTGAACCATGTCCCTCACAACATCTAGATCAACTCTCACTCTAGGGGCTTAGGGAAGTGGCACATATCCTTGGGAAAAATGCATATGGACCTGGGGATTTGCATACAAACCTAGGGATTGTTGCCACCCAAGCCTCTACCTTCCTATTTATTAGTTGCAAGGCTAGGTTAATCTTGCCAAAAAAATGTTGGTTAGGCCTATTGTTATTCATATTATTACCATTTTGGCTATTAGGACCATTAGGAATAGTTATTTTATTATTAGGCCTAACCTCATCCCTTTACTGTGGAGGGATATATCTTTCATCAGTGACCATTTGAACTCCTGGAATAAGCTTTGCAGAATTTCCAAACTCCTCGTGGGCCACTACTAGTTTGGATATAGTTTCCTGTTTGGATGGTTGCTCATTGATTTTGGAAAATGTGTGTACAATACTCTATAATATTTTCTCCAAATTTCCAATACTGGTATTGATAGAAGTGCCAGTTTGCTTCAGAGAATTAACCATATAAGGTACTGCATCCTGTAGAGCTTTCATATCTTCTACAGCGAAAGTTTGAGAATTAGTACTTTCACCAATAGTGACATCAATATCTTTCAATTTTGGACATGTTTGGTCAATGGGTGCCTCATCCTTGTTTTCGCTATGAGGCAGCATGAGATTTTCCTTTGAGTGTTCATCACCTGATTCTTCAGGCATTTTGTTGGGTGAATCTTCAACTTCAGATAATTTTTTTCAACTTTTAAGTCTTGGCATCTCATGAAATGTGTCCCACTAGCGTGTCAAAAGATTGTTGGTTATTTTTTAATTTTAAATGAGTTTGAGCAAGCCAGAGGAGCTAGAGTCCTCAAATGAACTGACTTTTTCAAACAGATTATGGATTCTCAAACGTTTTTATCACAATTTGTTTGGATCTCAATAAAATTGAATGATAAATGGAGTTATTGAACACAAAAGGAAATTGTATTAATTTTTGAACTTAATACAAGATAAAAGATTAATAAAAAGAAAATAGTACTGTTGACAAAATAAAGAAAAATAGCAATGATGATTGCCAATAATTTGCTTGGATTTTGACATATGATTTTTGAGGATTGGTTAATGATGATTGTTACTGTTTATTTATTTTCTGGTATGATGACTGGAACAAAACTAGTTTATTTTGTTGATCAACAGACATCTGACATCCTATACTATGAAGTGCTTGATATCCCACTGCCAGAACTGCAAGGTTTGAACACCTTCAAGGTTGCTTTTCATCGTGCCACTAAGGATGAGGTTAGTGTAGTGGATTGTAATTAGTTTTTTAATTGTCATGTTATTTATATTTGACGCTCTCTTGATTCATTGAATTACTATAATCCACTCAGATGGGAAGTATAAGTGATGTTATTAATGACCTTAAGACAAAGGTAGCTGCATGTTATAACTTTGCAGTTCTTTTCATTTCTTTTCGTGCCTAATTTAATGAACAATTTCTATAACTTCTTGATTTATATGACTTGCTAATCTAGTTTTTCAGTATGAACTAATGGGAAGCAGTCCTGGAAATTGCATTATATTTTTTCTGTTTCTGAAGTGCTTTCTACAACTGCTTCTTTAGTTTTGTAATCACACATTCCTTAATTTGGAACAGGTTGAGTTATCTCACCCTAGCGCTGAACTTATGTTGCTTGAGGTTTTCTACCACAAGATTTACAAGGTATAACATAGCTTCCCAATAAACCTGTTTCTTTTTTAAATAAAATAAACTCTATTCAGAATAATCCTTTTTTTGTTCGCTATTGAAATCTGACTACGTTTTGCATTCATGCTCTAAATGGCATGCTTTAATCTAAAATGATCCATTTAATGAAACCATGAAAAAGTATTGGAATTGTAGGCAAATATCATTGAATGTTTTTTCCTTTATAGTTTAAGCCAATGGGCAGTAAAGGTGGATTTGGATTATGCTACTAATAGATGTTTTTTGTGAAATTAACGTTTGCTAAGTTCACTGGTTAGTCAACATAGGATATAAAAGAATATCTCTATGATATGCCTTATTAGTTAGTTAATCCTTTTTTCTGCCTCCTTAATTGCAAGTCTTCCAAATATTGTACTCTAGTATGATCTCTTTTGGCTATTTTCTGATGGCCTTCTATTTATTTTAGCATTATGGACGGTAAGAGGGATCTGCTTATGCATAACTAGATGAACATTAATATATCTCTTCATTATCGCATTGAGTATAACATTATTGTTTCACATACCCCTTGCAAACAATTTAAAAGGTCATAAGAGATCACAGGCATTTTTAAAATCGTTAATGAATGTTTCATTGCGTGAAATGATAATACTTTGTTAAGTCCACCTCATTTAACACATGCAGGCAATGTGCCTTGCCTTTAGTAAGAGCAAGCTTTCAGCACTTCTATGAAGCCTGGACGGTTGTAGTTGATCCTGGACAATTCAATCGTATTTAGTTGGTGTCACAAGCCTTTTAATATTATCCTACTTCTTATTTCTAATTTTCTACCCATTTGTTCTATTTTGCATGTAATTGCTTCTCATTTATGTGTTGTTTATCTTTTATTTATTTCTTTTCTCCTTTTATTTTGTTATGTTTTAATTGGTCACTTTTTTTAATAAAACATAAATACTTAAATTAAGGATATTTATGTTATTCAAACTTTAAAAATTTTAACGGTGAAGTGTGAAAATAAAGTGGCGGAGTGCAAAAATTCCTACCCTACTAATGGGTTATGCACTCTACCTATTTTATTATTCATTTTCAAATTTTAACAAATTAAATTATTAAAAAATTAGTGATACAGAAATCAGCAAATAAAACAATTATTTTACATTTTGTGTTTAGGTAATGGGATCTTATTAGTGGTTTATCCATGGATTTGGTGTTTTGTCAATAAATATTATGAAGTATTAGTAATGAATCTACAAATAAAATGAATATGATGCATAATAAGTTACTGATGCCAAATTTTCATTAAATAATTTGATGGTTGGTATTGACCTAATCCTAAAGAGGGGATATGGTTACATTACTTAGGATTGATTATATTTATTTATCTGAGTCACTAATTAAAGGTTTTAATTTTTTTTAAGGAAATCTTATTTCTGATCTATTTATTCTTAGGGTTGGCATCATATTTGGAAAATTTATGTGTCTGAGAGAATGAGTTAAGTGATGTTTGTAAGAGCAATATCAATTCTGGCCTAGTGCAGATGATATAATATTGAATGATGTATTTACAATATTTTGTTCTTTTCTTCAATGAATTTCAAGTTGTTTCGAGTTAACTTGGCTATCTACATTTTGTATTTTTTTTCCCAGCCATTATGGAGACATAAACAAATTATTTGTACAATTTGTTGAACTTTGAACATATTAGTAAACCTTTTATAGTTAAGATATTACCATTAGCCTTTTAACCATTACTCCTGTAGCATTCCCCCCATTTATATAATCTCATGAAACACAACAGTAATGCTTGATTTGTTATTGGCTATTAAACCTAAGTTATTTATACATATGATTCCCTTCTTGATATTTAACAGCAGGTTCAGAAATTTGGAGAACCATTTTTCCCTTCTTGATATGAGGGTGAGTCATTATTGAAGTTAAAGTGCGGATACAGAAAAAGTTGCAGGTTCCTGATGAGGAGTTCACCAAGGTTTTTTTTCTTTTTTCTTTTCTAATACTCTTTACCAATTGCTGTTTGGTCAGGTGTTCTTTTACCCTTTTTTTTTCTCTATAATGTGGTTCTTGAATCTTGAGGTTCAATCATGTTCTGTACTACAATTCGAAGAGCTCTTTTTGTTCCTATCACCCATTCTGTCTTCCTCTTCCTATCTATATATGGAAATTTGCTCAGTTTGGTGTTTGATTTATAGTTATACATCTATTTAATTTCTGTAATTTTGTTTGTGGACATGCTGTTGTGCTCAGTGGAAGTTTGCATTTTTGTCACTGGGACGTCCTGAGTACCTTCAAGACTCTGACATTGTATCCAATCAGGTTCAGGTGTGTGCCCCTCTCTCTCTGACATAATAGAAAATAGTTCTTTTGTCTGCCAGTCAGTTTCATAGCTTTTTGACAATTTTATTTATTTGTTTATTAATTTTTTCAGAGAAGCGATGTCTATGGTGCTTGGGAGCAGTATCTTGGACTAGAGCACTCTGACAATGCTCCGAAAAGGTCATATGCAGCTAATCAGGTAATTTAATTTTCTTGGTAATAATGTGGTGCCATGATTGTCAAGTGCGCCATGATAGTGATCCAGGGAACAGTTCCTTTCTGAAGCTGTTTGCTTTGTCTCAATCTCGCAGAACCGGCACACGTTTGAGAAGCCGGTAAAAATCTACAATTAGGAGAGTGATTAGCTAAAACCGTCTCTTGGGATTATCTGATATCGGAAAGGCGCTTGTAGTGTCGCAAAAGGAGAGCAGATTGCAGCCAGAGCGAGTTATTAGTTCTGTTAGATGTGTAATTCTTTCGTGTAGGGCAGGAGGATTAAGACCTCAATAGTTTTGACTTCTCTCTTTCACCTGTCTCAGGTGAAATAGATGACATTCAATCCTTAAATTTGACTGTAATTTAGAATTTTGTTGTGGGGAATGTATAGGGGGTATAGGTGTGTGTACTTGGTTTTTGTCTTCAATTTTTATCGTTTTTCCTTTTCCAATCATCCCTTCGTGGATTTTTATTAGTTGTATTAGAGAATGGTAAGAGGTGTCTGTATAATGTGTTATTTGTGTACACTCATTCTGGGGCTTCCTGGATTTGTGCAAATACAAAGCAAATTTGATCTCAGGTCAATCTTTTCCATCAATAATTTCCTCTGTTCCATCTCTCGCTATTTTTGGTGCCTAGTTGCTGAAAATTTCTGCTTGGATGGAAGCTGGCTTTAACAAGATTTAAGTGTCTCATGCAAGTATGGAACATTTTGAAGCTTCTCTAACCGGAGGTTATGCACCTTCTCTGCAAGAACAATTTCATCATGCTTGGTTTGTTTATAATTGACCCGAAATTGCTATGGCATTTGATGTTTTTGAGTTTAAACATGCTAAAAGAATTTTTTTTTAAAATCTAAACTATAAATTAAAATTATTCATCAAAAAATTTAATATAAATTATTATAAAATTAATGATTTTATTGTAATAATATATTTTAAAAATATGTTTTACATTTATTGTGAATATAAATTTATATATTATATATTTAAAATTCAACTATTAATACATAAAAATTATAAGTCAGCTCAGGAACTTTTATTCAAACTTATTCGTGAACTTTGTAAGTCGAGTTCGGTTTGTTTATTAAACAAACTTTAATATATGAGTTCAAAAGAGTTTTTATTAAGTCAAAGTTAAAGTAGTTTGTGAGTAACTCAACTCATTTACAGTGGGCCAGAGATCTAATTCATCTGAAAGTCTAATTAGCTAAACAGTGTTTGTCTATGGATACCAAAAATTGACCAATTGCAATGTACCAAAAAGAGCTTGATAAGATTCTCTTGAGTCTTTTTGGACATGCAATGATTTGAACTAAAGACGTCACCTATAACTGTAAGAACAAAAAATCTTCAATTGCTTTGTTACTCTCTACATGTTCAACTTCCATGCCTGTAAATAGAAAAGCGGGTATTCCACCGTAGATGTGTATTTCTTGACACAAAATCATAAATTCAATCTTCAAAAACCTTCTTTTGGCATTGTACCTTTAAGAATAATAATAAGACATCCAATAGTGATGAGTGTAAAAAATGCATTTCATTAAGTAGTCTTTGTGTTAGGAAAAATGCAATTTCAGTTAAGTTTGTGTTTCTTTTACTCAGTTTTTATTTAGTTGAGTACTTACTGCATGTCATGTGTGTTTATTTATTTTTATGTATTAGTTGGTTTATTTTTGGTTGATTTTTATGTATTTAGGGAAGTCAAAGAACAGTAGAGGAAGGTTATATGGGAGCCGTGAGCACTTGAAGTGAGTCCAAAAAGCAATAGAGGTCAATATGCAATAATGCTGAAGAAAGGATGTGCACGGCTGTGCGCAAAATGCACACGGCCGTGCGACCTGGTGATTGGAAAATTCGAAATAGAATTTAATTACTGACTCATGAGGGACAAGATGGAGATTTCGCATGGTTGTAACCCTAGGGCTAATAATTAGGGTTTTATAATGGGGTAGCCACCAAAAACAAGATGGGAGGAGGAGATTATTATTCATCACTTTTTAATATACATTTTTTTTAGAGCGGTTTTGGAAAAAAAAAAGGATGTTTCTTGCTTATGTTAATTTGGAAGATTTGAGAATAGGAATTGAAGAACATCAAGCTTCCTATTGAACAGGGGGTTTATTTTTTTCAATTGTGTTTATTCATTCTTAATTTTGATTTAATGATGATGTCTGTTTCGTTTTATTCTTCTTCTTTATCTCTTACAATTAACATGAGTAGCTAAATTATTAGTTAGGGTTCTTGTTGCAATTCAACCATAGGCTAATCACAATTAAACCTAAGCCATTAATCTAGATCCTTTGGTTGTTGTTGAACTTAATGTCTTCTTAGGATTGATCACCCTTTGATTGAATATACACAATAAAACTTGATCGAGAGATAGGTTGTATTGGATTTAAACAATAACCTATTAGATACTTTCTTAGTTGAGAAACACTTAAGCAACTAATATTGATTAAGGGTTGGTGCTTAAACTGGGTTAATCGAACACTTAGTAGGCGAGAGCTTTAAATCTAAGAACGTCAATTTACTTGGTTAATCATAGGGGTGTCTTAGGAGGAAAGCCTATGATTCTTGGGAACCCCTCAAATTGGATTAAGGTTAAGTATGGCTTAGCAGTAAATTGATTTTAAATAAAGGTTGAATTGGTAATAAGAACCCTAGCTCTCTAAAGTGATTGTTATTTCATTGTGATTTTCTGTGTTTTTTCTTAGTTTAATTCAAAATACCTTTTTTCATTGTTTAAACAAACAAACACAACTATTATCATTGTAGTCAATCTGTAATCTCTGTGGGATCGATATTTAATTACTACTTGTACAAATCCGTATACTTGCGGAAATCCAATCAAATAGCTTGATGAAATGAAAGCTTTTCAAGAACTCCTGAAACTTATCCAGAAATTGTAGGACATTTTGTATAATTAGTGTGTAAACTTTTTAATTTTTACTATTTTAGTAACAAGATCTTTTTTTTCTTTTTTTTTTGCAATTAAGTGTTAATACTTTTTTTAAAATTAAGTGTTTCTATTCGGGTGAATGGTAGTATGAGTGCATACTAAATACCGGTGGAACCTACTTTTTCCCATTTAAATGACACATGACATACCACACATGAAATATATTTAATTTGTCCAAAATGTCCTTATTTTTTTATGCATTAATGATTTTATTTTGGGGCCAACTATTAGGGATTTCGTTTTTTGGAAGAGATCCATTTTCATTTTCTTTTGTCATCTTCAACCAATATCTGCAATCATAGTTCATGGACAATCAAATCCTAGATTCAATTGCATCATCACTTACACAAACAAAACCGTCATCACTATCACTTCTGCTAAAATAAAACAACACTAGCGACAAAGACATTTTTCATTAAAGATCCACATAAACAAGAGAATAGCAGTATATATGATATAAGTGGCTTAATTGGCTGTGGTGGTGGTAACCATGAGATTTAAATAAAAGAGATTATTGCTAGCTATGAATTCCAATCCATTACACCAATTGTACCGAGTACTGGTAATTCTTCTACTGCTGTTAGGGTTTTGAATTCTGTCAATTCAAAATCTAAAAGAGTCTTAGAGGGAGGGTGAATAGGACTAGCAAACAATAATAAGAAATTAAAAAGATTTGAACAAGAATTAAAAAGAATTTTGAGAAGGAAGAATGATAAACACAAGAATTTAAGGAGTTCGAATTCTCAACAATCTTATGTCTCCATCTAACTAATCCCCAAGTTAGGATTTTGAATCACCATAATCTATTTCCCTATATTGATTTTTACAACTTGATTAGGCTCAACTCAAACCCTACAACTTAAATTTTCAAGGCTCATTGAAAAACCAATTCACAAGTGTTTTCAAGGCTCACAATAAAACCAAATTCCCAAGTGTTTTAATGGCCAAACACTTAAACCAATTCCTCTAGAATAGAATCTCACTTCCCATTTTTTTAACCCCAGAAAATAGAAGAATGAGAATTTCTATTTTAAGACTCACAAACTCTCACAAGAGTATACAACAATAAAATGAATTTTGAAAGAGTTTAGAGAGATTAATTGAATGCTTGAAAGTATATAATGAATAAACAATTTTCTTAACCCCAAAATAATCTTCAGAGGTCATGTTTATACTTGAGCAATTCAATTATAGCTATTGGAAGCAATAATTTCATTCCTAACAAAAATGAAGTCCATTTGAATGAAATTTAGACTTTTGAGTTGAATTTTGTCAGGTCTCATTCAGGATGTTATTAGTCCCAGTTGGGACAAGCACTGAATAGTCGTTATGAGCCATTATATTTGAATTTATGCTCTAGTCCCGGTCAAGATATCAATGTCTTAGTCGGGACTACCATGTCCCAAGCAGTGTCCTAATCAGGACATTGGATGGGGATTAGTTCTACCAAAAATTAAGCTTCCTTAGTCCCGGTCAGGACTACTTCGGTCCCGATCGAGACTATTACAAAATTTGCACTTTTTATGCAATTTAGCCCCTGTGATAAGTCCGATCAAGATAGTACTTATGATGATTTTCTGGAATGATTTTTCTTTGATAGTTCATCATTATTTTGACTTCCAAATTACTCCTAACTTATACACACTTGAAGCAAACACATTAGTTGCTCAAAATTAAGTTTGTTAATATCAAAATCAAAATTGATAACTTGCTAAGGTCAATAATCTTCTCCTTTTTTATTTTGTCAAACTTAGTTTGAGTTTGATAAAAATAATACAAAGTAAAATGTGTGATAGACAACAATTGTGATAATAATTATGATATCAAATATATTTCTTTATTTCTCCTCCTATGAATATAGACATGATAAGAAATATAAATTTTTAATTTATTCTCAATGATAAAAATATAAAATATATCATAAGAAAATTATGGCCTTCCATAACAAATATCTTAAAAACATAAAAAGAATTTTTAACAATATGAAGGAAATAATTTTAAACATATGTGCATATAATGCATCACAAAAATAGTACATATAGGAAGACCTCACATGATCATATAAAGCTTAGCTAGCTAATTAATCATGGGGCACTTAGTATATTACAAATATAAATACTAAGCATAAATATCACATTGCTTCTTCTTTTCCTATGTTAAAGGCTAAAAAAAAGGAATTAAAAGACGATGAACCAAAACAATGAAAAACAAAGATACACCAAATTTTTATAACATAATGTGGCATATTTAAAAATAATATTCAAATAATTTTCTCTTCGTCTGTCATAAAAAATTTGATATTAAGGACACACTATCATATATGTTAAAAAAATAAAAAATCCTTTTAATTTTAATGCAATGCAAACTCAAATAATTTTTATAATGCAATGCAAATTCAAATATTTCTCCCCATTTATCAAAAATAAAAAAGAATGAATACTAGAGAAATTTATATTTTAAAGAAAAGAAAATTTCATTAATAAGAAAAATGCATCCAATATAAAGATAAATACTAAAAATAAATTGAAAGTAACCTAAATATAAACAAGCATAAAATGATCCTAAAAATAAATTAACAGCTATAGGTGCGTATACAAAAAATAAACCAAACATATATTGAAAATAAAATAAATGAAAAGTACATAAAATATCTATTCTTGAGGAGGGGATGAAGGAGGAGGGGATGAAGGAGGAGGAGGAAAGGTGCAAGTGTAACTTTGTTGCTCATAAATATGATGGACATCATGTTGAAGATAAGCAACATTGTCATCGATTTGATTAAAACACACATTGAAATTGGATTTAACTTCATCAAAGTGAGAATTGAAGTTGGATTCCATTAAGGACATGTGTTCAAAGATTTATCCTACCTAAGGAGGTTCATCATCTTAACCTTGAGCATCTTGAGTGGGTACCTTCACTTTTTGTTCTTTTCCTTAGAGGAGCAATATGAGGTTGAGGTTCTTGTTCTTCGTCCCCAAGGTCTTAACCTTCTTACTCTTCCAATTCTTGAAATATAGCTTCAATATTTTCACTAGCTCCAAGGTCATGTTTCCAAATCCAAACTCCATTAATATAGGTGAATTGTTTGGAATTTCTAATAAAGGATTCATCAAGAAGCATGGGTTTTGTAAAGTGTAGAGAGTCAAGATTAATATTGTAGAATTTAGCTAACTTTATGACAATTCCACCAATACAAATTGCACCGATGTTACTATCACTAATTAGCCAAATTCTCCATTGTAGAAATCTTCCTAAAATAATCTTTTCATCATGATGAAGACAATAAAGAATGAAAAGATCATTAAGAGAGATAACTTCATTAGAAAGAGATCTACCATTAATGGAGTAGGTAATGAAACAATGAACATACCAAAGTGCTTTAGATTTGATGTGTGATGCTTTAGTATGTTTGGAAAAAAATTGAGGAGCATTAGGAGCTTTGATTTCATCCCAAAATGAAGAAGCAAGCTAATAAGGGTTAACTTGAATATGTCCCTTTTGAGAAAATCCAAAAAGAGTATCAAACTCTTAATAAGTCATGAAACAATCTCTCCTTCCTAATTTGAATCTCATGGAGAAGTAGGGATTAACATCATCAAATTTGATGGAACGAAGAGTGTATGATGAAAGAAACTCAATAATGAGAGAAGGATAAGATGAAAAAAGTGAGAAAGCAAAATCATATATCCCACCTTTGAGAAGAAGATCTTTAACTTCATCATAGCAACCAATTATTTTGAGAGTAAGTTCATCCATGAATCTTAAGGGAATGAAAGCTCTTTTTTGAAATTGAGGCATTCTTTTCTTGATATTAAGTAGAATAGGAGAATGGAGAGTGTGTTCTCTTGGGTTTATCCTTTTTAAAGGAAAGATCTTGAGAAGATGAAGGAACCTTGCTTGGTTTCTTATATATGATAAGTAATGAGTAAAGATTAATGACATGATCCAATCATCCTTATTTTTAGAACACTTCTTAGGATATTTATTTATATAGAGAAGAGGAGGCTCCTTGTCACATGACCCATTAGATTATATACATCTACTTGGTATACATTTATATAGTAATGTAGGATTATGACCAATTGCATTAAGAATTATATAGAAAATATATCCTATATAATTCTCTACATCCATGCTCACAATGTCCATGTGATCTCATCTCTAATGTAGTGAAAGTCAACATGTCAAATAAGAAAAATTTGACTACATCCTTTTAATAGACATGGGCTTGGTGATTGGGCCAACTCTTGGTCCTAACCCAATCCATTAATTAGGTGGGTCTAGACAAGATGCTTAGGCTTTGGATTAATCTTTATCCCAAAAATCTTTTAGGCCTAGGTCCTTAACATTTAGGTCATCAATCCAAATCCATAAGGAACAACATATATCCATTATTAGCTTAATATCTCAATTAATATTTTATATTAATTAAGCATAAATCAATAATAAAAGCTTTTATTGAAATTAGATTTCATAATATGCTAGAATCATTGCTTTAAGTATAAATCTAATTTCATTAATCTTAATTAATTAATTAAACTCTTTAATCAACAATTAGATTAATATAGATAAAGATATGGTAAAACCTTTTTTAGGTGTGACTCACTAGGTTCATATCTAATTGGCAGTGGGGAGATAATATCAACACTTAATATTATTTGAAACTCCTTCAAGCCTAAATGTGAAAATCTCAATTATTCACATTTAGTTTTCATAAGTTGTGAGTGACCCCTAGCATCAATATTACAACTACCTAATTAGAAATTAATATATTTATGAATTCACACCATGCACTAAAATCCCTTTATTAGAAGATCCCGACGTAGCCTAGAGTCAAGGTTTAGTTAAACTCTAATAGCTATATCACTTAAACTCATCTCAAGTTATATTCTTGATAAAAACACTTGCTATCAGTGAAACTCTTTTAGCCTGTGTTATGTTTGTCTAGCCAGGAACTAATTCATTAAGAACAAACTCATATATGATAGGATCTTATCGTAGTTCACTCCAGGCAATGAATCCCACCTTAATCGAACACTCATCCTTACATTTAATTGACTAAAGCCACCACATGCCATATATCCATGTGTGATTAACACAAGTATATAAGTAGTAAAAACTCTAATCACTTAAATGTGGATGACTGTGTCACCTCAAGTCAAAGGATATATGCACCATTATAACTTAGACTGTGATTATTGAATATAAGTGAATATCCTTGCAATCACAAATCTAACATCACATTCAATCAACCCATCACATGAGTATTCATATGTCTATTCTGATATCTCATATTAAGTAGCTTGAGACTCACTACCTCCCACTATTAGTATCACATACTGAAAGAGTCCTAGAGGGGGGGTGAATAGGACTATCAAAGAAAATGGGAAATTGAAGGAATTATTTGCAAGAAGTGAGTAAAATTAGAGAAGGAAGAATGATGAACATAAATATTTAAGGAGTTCGGATTCTCAAAAAATCCTATGTCTCCACCTAACTTATCCCCAAGTTAGGATTTTTTAATCACCCACAATCTTATTAACAAGATTGAGAATACACAAGAGTTTTATGGCTCACTCTTATAACCTTACAATCTTGAATTTTCAAGGCTCACTCAAAAACCAAATTTCCAAGTGTTTTAATGGCTGAACACTTAAACCAATTCCTTTATAATAGAATCTCACTTCCCATTTTCTAAATCCAGAAAATAGAATAATAAGAATATTTATTCTAATCTCTCACCAACTCTCACAAGAGTTATACGCAAATATTTTGATTGAAATAAAGTTTTAGAGCGCAATTGAATGTTTAAGAAAATGATGAATGATGCACAAGTTTTCTTAACATTTCAATTGAATTTTAAATTGTGTTTTTATAGAAAAACACTCAAAAATGTAGTTTTTGGATGTATCAATCATGTCTCCAATATTTAGAATTGATTTTGAATCAATTCTTGAACTTATGGCAGCTCAAGGGCTGCTCACGAGTGAACAGTGTTCGTGAGGGTAGAAATTATAGCCGTTGCCTTCAAAAATTCCCATTTGAATGCTGTCAGAGGTACACTCACGAGCAGGTCATGAGCCACCAGCTCGTGAAGGTAGCTCATGAGGGTTGATGCCAATATTTGGCAAGAATGTGCTTCAAGGGCTGCATTGAAGAATAGCTTATGACCACTTTCAAAGATGGTCATGAAAGAGACTAAAGACGATCAATTCAGCCAAAAAATTCTTCATGAAAGTTGTAGATAGTTGTCTTATCTTTCCATAAAACTTTGAATCACCTCATTTAGACATCTGTATCTCAATATATTGTTGAATTACCAAGATCTATGCAAACTGAAATGCAAGCTGCATATGCTGACTTCGACTGAAGATTTTCATACTCAAATGAACTTGGATTTTGATGATCAAGTATAATTTGGAAATCTTAAGATGTCTAATTCATAAGTGAAGAAGTTCATTTTCACATTTAACAGCTCTAAATATGTTAAAAGTCTTCTTCAATCTCAGAGGTTCAAACAGCCCAAAAAGTCACTATTCACCCAAAAGTGTATATGCTTGGTGTATGTTTGGTATATAATTCCCAACACACTTAATTGAAATTATTAGTATAAAAATTGTTTGTCAAAGTCCAAAATTCAAAGTTTGATCATGCAAATGGTCAACAATCTCCCCCTTTTGGCTTTGACAACCAATTTGAAAAGATGATAAATAATATGAGTGTGTGTGTAAAAACATATATAAGCATATTAAATAAAATAGCTCCCCCTTTCAAATTAAACAGATGCAAAATAAGAAATAATTTTGCTCCCCCTTAACATGTGCATAAATTCAATATTTATCATGTATTAGAGCATATAAATAAATGAATTATCATTGCATGTATAAGGGTTTAACAAATATATTCCTTTAACAAAAATATATTTCTTTATTTCTCCTCCTTTTTGGACATGATAAGAAATATAAATAAATTTTATTATCCTTCTTGACAACATAACAAGTTATCAAACAACATGGTCTAATATAACAAATGATGATAATATGATTATTAAAAATGTTAAACCATATAAAGGAAATAATTTCAAACATGATGCATCACAAAATAGTATGTATGCTATATTTAAACATCACATGATCATGTAGAGTTTAGCTATTCAATCATACATAATCATGTGGTACTTAGCATATCTTAAACACAATTATTTATCCCCTAAGCTTATAGCTTCTTCTCCCCCTTTGTCAAAGATAAAAAGAAAAGAGAGAGATATAAGGAGAAATAGACCTAAGGGAATAAAAGATCAAGAACCAAAACAATGCAAACAAAGATATGCAAAATCTTTATGAAATACATGTCATTTAATATATGCATAAATGTTGCATGAATAAGCTCAATTAATAGTCATAAAAGAAATACAATGATGGTAAAGAGGTACACAAACAATTCTTTAGTCTTAAATGCGAAAAATAAACGAAAAAGAAAAATAAAAGTAAAAAGAAAATTAGTCTTGTGAAGGAGGAGGAGGAGGTGGTGGCCACGAGCATTGAATATTATGATAGTCATACAATTGATGAATATCATATTCCATGTGATCCATTCTTTGCTCAAAATGATCAAGTCTAGTATCTACTTAACAAACCTTGTGTTAAAATTTGACTCCACTATGGATAGGCGATCAAAGAAACCACCAACCCAAGCGGGCTCATCATCAACACTTTGAGAAGTGGAAGGTCTTTTTGCCCTTTGTCTTTGAGAAGGAGTTTGCTCTTGAGGTAATTCTTCTCCAATAGAAAGAGTGCCCACAAGCTCAATATTTTGTTCTTGCTCTATATTTACATCTTCATCTTCTATTTTGTCTTTCCAAAACCAACAATTTCGAACAAGTTTGAATTGTCTAGAGTTTCTCAAGAGTTTATCATCAAGAAAAGATGAGGGTAATGAAGGAATATTTTTCAAATTAATCCCAAAGAAAATAGCAATCTTAGTGATAAAATCTCCTATACATAAGGCACCACTCACACTATCACTAACTAATCAAAACCTCCATTGAAGCCATCTTCCAAGCTCAACATCTATACCCTCAACAAAACACCTAAGAAGAAAAAGATCATCAAAGGAGATAGTTTCATTACTCAAGCCTCTAGCATGAAAAGAGTAGGTAATAAACCTATGTATATACCAAAGAGATTTTGAAGCCAAACTAGATACTTTAGTATGTTCAACTTCAAAGATACTTGAATGAGGTTTAGAAAGTTGAGACCAAAAAAGATTAGGGGACCAAGTTAAAGTAGGAGAAGTTAAACCTCCTTGTTTGAAGTTGAAAATGTCATCAAAGGCTTGAGAAGTAAGAAATCTATCTCTCCTACCAAATTTAAATCTCATGCTATTCAAAGGATTTTGCTCACTAAAAGAATGAGTTCTTAAACAATAGGAAGCAAGGAATTCATGAACTAAGATAGGATAAGTAGGAAAATCATTGAAAGCAAAATGATATAAACTCATATTCTCAAGTAAATGTCTAACCACATTAAAACAACCCATCTTTTCCAAAGTAGCTTGAGACATATATTTAGTTGGAATGATTTTCCTTTCCTTGAAATGAGCAAGTCTTTCCCTAAATTCAGATTGAGTGTATGTGAGAGGAGGTTGTTTCCTAGGTTGATCTTTAGTAGCTCTTCTAGAGGATGAAGAAGCACCTTGAGCAAATTTTGAGGCCATGGTAAGGGCAAGGTTAAAAAAAATTAAAGAGTTATGAGAATTGAAAGAATTTATAAGAAAGAATTTTGAGAATTTAGAAGAATTTGATTGAAAATATAAGTGTATATGAGTGAAAGGGGGTATTTATACACAAAAATAACATAAACAATTCAAAAAAGCTAAGAAAAATTACAAGTGACCATTTGAAAAGAGATGAAAAAATCAAAAATAATGAAAAAATTAAAAAAAAAACAAAACAAAAAACAAAAAAAAAATAGAAAAGAAGAACCAGACCGCTACTCACGAGCGGTTCACAAGCGGTCCGCTCGTGAGCAGCACTGGTTCTTTTAGAACCGCTGCTCACGAGCGGTTCACGAGCAGTCTGCTCGTGACCCAGCTCGTAAGCGACTCTGGCCGCCCATATCGCAACTGTCACGAGCTCAATAGCTCGTGATAAAAATTACCGATTGGTCCTTGAACTTTCAAATTTGTTGCAATTGAGTCCAAAAAATCTGACAATTAGGTCCTTGACCATAAAATTAATTATATAATCAAACTAAATGATACTTAAAACAAATAATTTTTAAATAAATAAATAATATTATTTTGATTGAATAAAATATAAATAAATTTTATTATTTTATTTTAAAAAATGACATAAAAAAATAAATAAAAAATATACAAAGCATGAATTTACAGCTCAAGGTTTATATTCAGAAAATATCCAGAAAATAAACCGAACATAAACTGTCATAAAAACACAGAAAAAATATTTTGTTGAGGAGAAGGAATATTTATGCAAAATTAAAATAATTAATTCATTGAATTTAGCTCAATAATTAATTATTAATTTGCAAAATAAGAGGGCTTTTGAAAGAAAAAAAATTAATGAATCCATATAGATCCAAATCAAATAAAATTAGTACAAAGATCATGCAAATGGGAAATACAATATATCATGTATATGAAGTAAATTTGCTAAAGCAACTACTTTTAAAACAAAATATACACATGATATTGAAAATAATTTTTCTAAAGAACATTATCACATAAAAATCCAAACAACAATTCATCAATTTAGCAAATTATCAAGACAAGCTTGACCCATCAATCATACCAAGTTCATGCTTAATAAAATTCAATCTTTACTCACAAAGAGGCTTGGTAAAGATTTCTGCTAATTGATGATTGGTATCAACAAAATCAAGAAAAAAGTCACCATTTTGCACATGATCAGGCAAGAAATGATGTCTAATATCAATATGCTTAGTTCTAGAATGCTGAATGGGATTCTTACTAAGGTTTATAGCACTTATATTATCACACTTAATTGGAATGTGATTAATATCAATGCCATAGTCCAAAATTTGTTGTTTTTGCCATAGAACTTGGGTGCAACAACAACTAGCCACCACATATTCTGCTTCAACGGTGGACAAGGCAACAGAAACTTGTTTCTTACTAAACCAAGAAACTAAGCAATTTCCTAAAATTTGATAAGTTCCGGAAGTGCTTTTTCTATCTAGTAGGCTACCGGCAAAATCAGCATCAGAATAACTAATCAAGTCAAAGGAAGAACTCCTAGGATACCAAAGTCCTAAATGCAATGTACCACAAAGATATTTAAAAATTCTTTTGATAGCATTTAAATGAGACTCTCTAGGATTTGATTGAAATCTAGCAAACAAGCAAGTAACAAACATAATATCCGGTCTACTAGCAGTTAAATAAAGACGGGATCCAATCATACCTTTAAATCACTATTCATCAATCGGCTTGCCACTCTCATCCTTATTGAGTTTGGTTGTAGTACTCATTGGAGTTTTGCTTGATTTAGCTCCATCCATTCCAAACTTCTTGAGAATGTCCCTTGCTTATTTGGTTTGATTGATGAAAATCCCATCTTTACATCGCTTGATTTGAAGTCCAAGAAAGAACTTGAGTTCTCCCATCATACTCATCTCAAATTCTCCTTGCATTAGTTTAGAAAATTCCTCACACAAGCAATGTTTAGTAGCACCGAAAATAATATCATCAACATAAATTTGAATAATTAATAAATCATGCTTGGATTTCTTTATGAAAAGAATTGTGTCAACCTTTCCTTTAGAGAAATCTTTCTCTAATAAAAAGTTACTCAATCTTTCATACTAAGCTCTTGGAGCTTGTTTCAATCCATACAATGCTTTTGATAATTTAAAAACATGATTTGGAGAGTCAAAATTTTCAAAACCCAGAGGTTGTTCAACATATAACTCCTCTTCAATAAAGCCATTTAAAAATGCACTTTTAACATCCATTTGATAAAGTTTAAAATCCATGTATGATTCAAATGCAAGTAACATCCTAATAGCTTCTAACCTTATAACGGGGGCAAAGGTTTCATCATAATCAATTCCTTCCTCTTGATTATAACATTTAGCTACTAGACTAGCTTTTTTCCTAGTTATGACACCTTGTTCATTCATCTTATTTCTAAACACCCATTTGGTGCCAATAATAGGATGATGTTTAGGTCTAGGAACCAAGGTCCAAACCTTATTTCTCTCAAATTGATTTAACTCTTCATGCATAGTAAGGACCCAAAATTCATCACTCAAAGCATCATCAACATTTTTGGGTTCAATTTGAGAAATGAAAGCTAAATTAACAATAGACTTAAGTTTAGCTTTAGTAGTTACCCCTTTTATAGCGTCACCTATAATGAGGTCTTGAGGATGAGCTTTCTTGAATTGCCAATCCTTTGGAAGTTCATCCTTCAAGGTAGGTTGAGGTATCTCCTCATTTTCCTTCTTGCTTGGATCTTCAAGTTCCAAAGGCTTACTAGCATTTTCTTCTTGTGTTTCCACAATCTCATTGTCACCTACAAGATCATCAATACTACAAACATCCTTTCTAGGATCAAGTGAGTTTGATTCATCAAATACCACATGCATTGACTCTTCAACTACTAGAGTTCTCTTATTAAATACTCTATATGCTTTGCTAGAGTTGGAATAGCCTAGGAAAATTCCTTCATCAGCTTTGGAATCAAATTTTTCAAGATTATCCTTAGTGTTCAATATAAAGCACTTGCATCCAAATACTCTTAGATATGAGATTTTGGGTTTTCTATTGTTCTATAGCTCATAAGATGTTTTATTTAAAATTGGTCTTTTGAAAACTCGATTTGAAATATAACAAGATGTGTTAACGGCTTCTGCCCAAAAGTATAGAGGCAAATTATACTCATGAAGCATTATTCTAGCCATTTCCACAAGAGTTCTATTTTTCCTTTCAACTACCCTATTTTGTTGAGGAGTTCTAGGAGATGAAAATGTGTGAGAAATACCATTTTTATTACAATAGTTTTTGAAAAATTCATTTTCAAATTCGGTTCCATGATCACTTCTAATATATGAAATACAAAATCCTTTTTCTTTTTTAACTCTTTTTGAACAAATTTTAAAAGCTTTAAATGCATCATTCTTTTGAGCAAGAAAACACACCCAAGTGTATCTAGAGTAATCATCAACCAATACATAAGTATAGTGTAGTCCACCAAGACTAGTAACTCTTATTGGTCCAAACAAATCCATATGTATAAGTTCAAGTGGTCTAGAAGTGGACACTACATTTTTTAGCTTAAATGAAGACTTAGATTGTTTTCCCTTTTGACAAGCATCACAAGGTTTATCCTTAGTGAATTCAAGCTTAGGTAAACCAATCACAAGTTCATGTTTACCAAGATCATTCAAAAGCTCAAAATTTGCATGTCCTAACCTTCTATGCCATGTCCATGTGTCATGGGAAATTGACATTAAGAATTTTATGTCTTTGTTATCAATTTTATTTAAATCAATAACATAAACGTTATCTACTCTTTCACCACTAAAAATTACTTTGTCTTCATCAAGACTACTAACAAAGCAATTTTTAGGATAGAAAGTCACCTTATTTCCCATATCACATAATTGACTTATACTTAGCAAATTATGTTTAGGACCATCAAAAAACAACACATGATGTATAGATAAGGATTGAGGATTACCTATTTCTCCAATGCCAATAATTTTTCCTTCTGTATTATCACCGAAGGTAACGTGTCCTCCATTCTTAGCATCAAGTTTGTTGAATTGCTCCTTGTCTCCCATCATGTGCCTTGAACATCCACTATCGAGATACCACTTGCTTTTTGTTCTTGTGGATTTCAATCACACCTACATAAAGTATTTTAAATGTTCTTTTGAACCCAAACCTTTTTTGGTCTAGGTTGGTTAGTTTCAAGATAATCCAAAGGAAGCAAATTCATGTGCAGTTTTCTATAAAAGCACACATTATTGGTATGTCCTTTGATCATGCAATATGAAAATACAACATTTTCAAATTTATTTCTCCTAGAATGAAATTCTTTCCTAGTGTGTGTTGCATGCCTTTGGTGTTATGTGTATCTCTTATTATTTTATGACATTGAATAATACATACATTGGCAATGGTGATGAGCATTTCGATAAGTTTGTGCAATAGGCTTATGTGCATTGTGTTGTGTAGCATACTTATTATAATTATGTCTAGTGTATATATAAGCATGCTTAGGTTGAGGTGCTCTAGTTTGAGGCTTACCCCTTTGTGTTAATGAAGGGTTAATCTTATGAGACTTTGCCTTGTTATTTAACACATGAGATTTTTTAGCTTGAATCTCATTAGAGGTTGAAGGAGTAGAATCATATGAAGCTTTAACAAAAGTAATATATGATGAGGATGATGAAGACATTCCATTTTTATATCCAATTCCATGGGTATCTTCATGAAATTTTTGAGAGTCAAGAAGAATATCTAAAGTTTCTTTTTCTCTTTTAAATTTAGCAATGGAATTTTTTAATTCTAAGACTTCCTTAGAAAGCTTATGATTTTCATCGTTTGCTTTCTTAAGTTGATCATCCAAAGAATTAGAAGACTTAGCATCACTAACAAGTTTTTCATTTGATGCAACAAGTTTAGCAAAATCAACTTTTAAACATTCAAACTCCTTACTTAAGCTAGCTAACTCATGTTTATATTTTTTCTTCTTAGATAACAAACTTTTGCATTTAGCAAGCAATTTGCTCATAATAGAGCTCTCATCATCATCATCATCATCATCATCACAATATTCATCACAATCATTAAAGGAGGAGTAAGAAGTGGATGGTACCTCATTTTCATTTTCAATGGCCATGAAGCAAAGATTGGCAACTTCTTGTTCTTCCTCTTCCTCTTTGGATTCGGAGGAATCATCCCAAGTAGCTTTGAATGCCTTCTTCTTATCTTTTGATCCCTTGCTCTTGAATTTGAGTTTGGGACATTCATTTCTAATGTGTCCCAGTTTCTTGCATTCATAGCAAGTAACCTCTTTTATTTTCTTCCACCCATCTCCTTTGAACTTCTTGTTGAAGTCCCTTGTTCTTGAGAAATTTTTCTTTCTTAAGAACTTCTTGAAGTTCCTAGTGAGCATGGCAATGTCACCATCTTCATCACTAGAATCTTTAATATTTTCCTCTTCACTATCTTCTTAAAGAGCTTTTAGAGCAATGCTCTTTTTCTTTTCTTCTTTCTCTTCTTGTTCTTCACCTCTTTGCTTGATGGTGAGTTCATGTGTTAAGAGCTTACCAATGAGCATATCGGTTGATAGAGTGGAGAGGTCTTGAGCTTCCTTAATTGAGGTAACATGAGATTTCCAATCCTTCTTAGGTAGGATTCTTAGAATCTTGTTGTTTACTTCTTCCTTGGAGAAATGTTTTCCAAGTTTCTTGAGGGTTGTGAGGAGAGCATTGAGACAGTTTGTGATCTCCGTGATTGATTCTTGAGGCTTCATTTTGAAGAGTTCATATTCATACATATGAAGTTGAACCTTTTTGCTTCTTACTTGAATGTTGCCTTCATAGTGATTCTCCAAGGTCTCCCACATTTTTTTAGCCGAAATGCAATGTTAAAGCTTGCCTCCTTCTTCTCGTGTCATGGAGGAGACTAGAGTAATCATGGCCTTTTTATTTTTGTGATTTTCTTCCTTTTGATCAACATTTCATTGACTTCTTGCAAGTGTAGTTACCACACAATCAATGATAGTTGTAAGTGGTTCCCAACCTCTTAGAATAATATCCTAAAGTTTGATGGAATCACAATCAAGATATAATTCCATTTTGAATTTCCAATGTGGATAGTCACTACCATCAAAGAATGGTCTAAGAGAAGAGATGTTTTGTGATTCACTCCCCATGATCTTGTATTCTAGCAACGAAGTACCTAGAATTCAAGATCTGATACCAATTGAAAGGGTCCTAGAGGGGGGGGTGAATAGGACTATCGAACAAAAATGGAAAATTAAAGGAATTATTTGCAAGAAATGAGTAAGAGTAGAGAAGGAAGAATGATGAACACAAATATTTAAGGAGTTCGAATTCTCAAAAAATCCTACGTCTCCACCTAACTTATCCCCAAGTTAGGATTTTTTAATCACCCACAATCTTATTAACAAGATTGAGAATACACAAGAGTTTTATGGCTCACTCTTACAACCTTACAATCTTGAGTTTTCAAGGCTCACTCAAAAACCAAATTCCCAAGTGTTTTAATGGCTAAACACTTAAACCAATTCCTTTAGAATAGAATCTCACTTCCCATTTTCTAAACCTAGAAAATAGAAGAATAAGAATATCTATTCTAATTGCTCACCAACTCTCACAAGAGTTATACACAAAGATTTTGATTGAAAGAAAGTTTTAAAGCTCAATTTAATGTTTAAGAAAATAATGAATGATGCACAAGTTTTATTAACGTTTCAATTGAATTATAAGTTGTGTTTTTATAGAAAAACACTCAAAAATGTAATTTTTGGATGTATCAATCATATCTCCAACGTTTAGAATTGATTTTGAATCAATTCTTGAACTTATGGCAGCTCAAGCGCTGCTCACGAGCGCCTCACGAGTGAACAGTGTTCATGAGGGTAGAAATTATAGTCGTTGCCTTCAAAAATTCTTGTTGGAATGTTGTTATAGGTATGCTCATGAGCAGGTCATGAGCCACCATCTCATGAGGGTTGCTGCCAATATTTGGCAAGAATGTGCTTCAAGGGCTGCATTGAAGAATAACTTATGACCACTTTGAAAGATACTCGTGAAAGAGATCGAAGACGATCGATTCAGTCAAAATGTTTTTCATAAAAGTTGTAGATAATTGTCTTATCTTTCCATAAAATTTTGAATCACCTCATTTGGATATCTTTAGCTCAAGATATTTCTGAATTACCAATAGCTATACAAACTGAAATGCAAGCTGCATATGCTGACTTCGACTGAAGATTTGCATACTCAAATGAATTTGGATTTTGATGATCAAGTAAAATTTGGTAAGCTTAAGATGTCTAATTCACAAGTGAATAAGTTCATTTTCACATTTAAGAGATATAAATATGTCAAAAGTCTTCTTCAATCTCAGAGGTTCAAACAGCCTAAAAAGTCACTATTCATCCAAAAGTGCATATGCTTGGTATATGTTTGGTATATAATTCCCTACATACTTAATTGAAATTATTAGTATAAAAATTATTTGTCAAAGTCCAAAATTAGGAGTTTGATCATGCAAATGGTCAACACATACTAATCAAGAAAAATAGACAAAGGTGATAGTCTAATTAATATTACCCAAATATTAATTATCAGAGTATGAAAATTTATAGCATATGTACTAAATAAACTTATAACTCATATTATCAACTCTTGATAATAAATTTATTTAACATAATTCTAAAGGGTAACTACTTAAATAAATAAACTCTTTATTTAAATGAATATTATATTACCATTAGGGATAATTTACAATGTTATTATTAATTATAAGAATGGCACTAGGGCATATCTACATTAACATAAATATGTAAGCCTTAGGGCTTTTAGAGACATTTTTTGATGAAATTTAATAGAATTTTCTATTCTTCCTAATTTTCGGTATTCTTTGAGAATCAATGAATCTTTATGCCTATTATTCTGGTATTCATTAAATTAACATATTAGTAGAAGATTGTTTTTGGGATATTCGTGTGCAAATCAATGAACTACTATAGTTATCCTTCAATTACAGGCTTCCGCTATGTCAACAATTATTAGAGAGAAAGATCTTACAAAATAAAATTCATAAGAGACAATTATGCACAAAATAACTTACAATTATCAAGACACCTTTTCAAATAGACATGAATGTCAAACCATATCTCAACTGCTCCAATGCTAAAAAATAAGTATTAGTATCCAAAAGGATCCCTTAGCAGTTATAAAGACCTAATTTTTTTTATTATTATTAATATTAAATGTGGATTATTAAGTTTAATTATTATCTTATTTAATTAGTGTTAAATGTATTGTTAATAAAATTTTATTAATTTTTAAGAGTAAAAATTATGTATGTTTCATATATATATATATATACACACACACACACACACACAAAAGCTTTTAGTTCCCCTTCATTTTCTCTTATCAACTTTCTTTTCTTTTCCTTTCCCTTCCTTCCTCTTCTTCTTCCCCATGCAGCACCACCCACCACCACCACTACTGGCATTGACTACGACCATTTCAACCTCGCCATTGTCATGCTAGTCATCGTAATCCTTTCCTTCTCCCTTTCATCGTCGATCGCCATCTCTCTCTCTCCGTCTTAGTCTCTTCATTGCCAATGAGGATAAGAGCATGCCAGTGCTACCTCCGACCACTCCAAGGCTTTCCACCTGTCTTAAAACAATCCTCGTCCTCTAGTCTTCAAAAGCCCTCCATTAATTTTGAATTCCAACTCTGGTAAGCCCCTCAATTTTGAGTAATTCGAACTTAGGTATTTTTAGTTATTTTTTCAAATTGAGCTTCAATTAGGTTGATTCAAATCCAATTGAGTTTATATTATTGAAATAGAGGTTAGGGGCTTTCTTATGATGTATGGTTTGCAATTTTTTGAGAAGGTTGAATTTCGGGTCTCAGTTACTATTTATGGCATTGTTCTGAACTTAGAATGTGTATATATTTTTATTAAATTCTATAAATTGTGTAGATTAAACCTTGTGAAGGAAGTTTTGTGAGATTAGTTTTAGAATTTAAGATATGAATTTTTAAAAATTATGTATTAATATGTGTTTTTGGAAAATTATTAGAAATTGGTCAATTGTTTAATTTTAATTGAATTTATTGTTATTTATTCTGTTTTAGATAGATTTTTAAATAATGAAAGTATAAAAATAATTTTTATAATTATTTTTCAATTTTTAGTTAACTAGTAGTAATTTTGGGAAAATAAATGAATAATGAATTTATTTATTATTTTTAAGCTTAAATGAATCATTTATTATTTTTATTATGATTTTTATGAATTATTTTGAGTAATTTAAATAGCTATTTATAATTTATGTTAATTTAGTAGTAAAAATGGAAAATAGGTTTCATTAACGAGATTTTGTTATAAATTAGAAATTTTATTAATTACTTGGAAATAAATTTCCCTTATATTTTTGTTATATATAAATAAATAAATTTGCATTAGTTAACTAAATTCTTATAAATTATTAGTAATTTGAGATAAATTATATATATATATATATATTGTGAATTGTGAATTGTGGTTCTCGGTTGGGTATAAATGTAGTGTGGGGCCCAACTCGACTTATTGAGTTGTGAGACTATTAGAAGTACTGTTTTTATGTAGGAACGGCTCTATTTCGATAGAGAGATGTCCGTTTTATAGAGGAAACTTGCCGAATTTTTGGTAGATTTATCGTAAAATATGACATCGGTATGTGTTAATTTTGAGTTTGTATAGTATTATGTCTTAGATCGAGTCAACCTCATCATCTCATGATTTTATTAAATTTTGAGAATTTTATGAATTTATTTATATAAGTATATTTTAAATAAATATTATTTATTTTAGAGAACTCCAAGACTAGAGTTATAGCATTTGGGCAGCAGAGGATGCGTTGCCCAGCACGCTCAACCTATGAGTTGATTTTATATAATGTGTGTTGTGATGGTTTTAAAGTATATTTCCATATGATTTAAATAATAAAGAAATGATTACATGAATTAATTATGAATTTAATTGTGTTGCTACATGCATGAATATTTCTTTTTTTATCATGAATAGTAATTAAAGAATGCTTTATGGAATTTGTTTTATTCTGTTTTATTTGTTTATTTTATTTTGTTTATTATGATTTAAATGATTCAGAAATAATGATAGAACGTGCTACTTGGTGGGTGTCACTAGGACTGCGTGTGCACTAGTAATAATTATTTATATAGCCATGGATTAAATTGTGAGCCTTGGTTGAGCTTTGCTCTCTGGAAAACATTTGTGCAATGAGAGCCGTGGTTGAGCTTTGCTCTATGGAAAATGTATGGTTATTATTGAGCCCTCGTGTAGCTTGCTCTCTAGGCAGAGGTATGATACTAGTTGGACCCTGGTCAAACATGCTCTCTAAGCGCCAGTGATCATTTGGAATAAGAGACCGACTGTGGCTGGACCCTGGTCGAGCTTGCTCTTTAGGTCCGACAGTCAATTGGAATAAGTGAGCCAAGTGGCTAATAGAATTTGATGGTCTAGGTATTCTACCAGATTTTCTGCTAGGATTTTGTACTAGAGTTTTATATTAAAGTAAATGATTTTTAATATTTGTATTTATATTTATTTTACTTTATTTTGTTTTTATTTTCAAAAAGGGTTTTAATAAATTTTTTTAAACCAATATGCATTCTATAAAATTGATTCACTTAGTGAGGTCTAATTCCTCTTAATTTATTTCTTTCAGGACCTCACAGTCAGCCTAGTACTGGTCCTCTACACCGGGTTTCTTCTTCACTGAATGCATTATGTATCTCTATTTGTTTTAAACATTATGTAATCGAATTTTAGATACTACAATAGTTTATTATGAAACTTGTATTATCCATAGTATTATTGTCAAGTGATATTTATTTATTTGTAAAAAAATTTTAAGGCTTACTATGGGTTTCAGTTGCATTTTTGCAATTCTCATTCCCTAGTGTCATTCACGTACATCTGGGTTCAAGTCATGATAAAGTTGGTATTAGAGCTAATGGTTTGTTTATTTTATCTTTGCGTTATTGGAATATATCTTTTCTTGAACTATTGCGATAAGTAGGTGTTATATGTCAATTGTCATCACCGTTGTTTTTAGAATTTCATGTATTTATCAGTTCCTTATTATGTTTTAAATTTCATTGGTTTTGTCTTTTTTAGAATGAGACAGAGAGTATGGAATGCTCCTACTCCAGATGCAGCTTATAATGAGGGCAAGCAGTCCATTCAGGATGAAGCTCCTCCTACCCCAAGTCATTGAGGAAGGGTAGACCTAAAGCTATTGTAGCTGATAGGCAAGCGCAACAATAACAAGTTGAGCCAGAAGTGCCAAAAGTGGATCCTGCAACTTTTACAGCTGGTATAGTAAGGATTAACCAAGTCTTAGCAACACTTAATCAAGTTATGCCTTTGGTATAACAAATGTTACAACAGAGAAATCAAGGGATGTCAGATGTAGATGCAACTCTATTGTATTCAAGAGTTGGAAGAGTCTCTTTCGATGGTATGGGTGATGCCTTGGACTTCATAAACACCATCAAGGCTAAAACTAGGATTGGATACACTAATTATCAGAGGATCATGATATTGGAGTTGTCAGTACAGGTTACGACACAAGACTAGTTCATGTAGACTATTTAGCCATATATGACTACTATGACTTGGCTAGAATTTAAGGAGTGATTTTTAAGGTATTTTTGCCCAACCTCTATGAGAGATCATTACAGATGGTAGTTACTGCATATAGTCAAGAGTGACAGATCAGTTGAGGAATACACATGTGAGTTTTTCAAGCTACCACATCATGTTGTGGATGTTATGTAGGATGAGCAGAGAGCTATGGACTTGTTTGTGACTGGGTTAGGCCCAGTTTATATTAGTATTTGGGCTGAAGACCGAAACTTGAAAAGTGTCATGGATGAGGTTAGACAACTTGAGAGGTGACACATTAGGCATGGGACTATTCCTGACCCATACTTGAGCAGCAATAATGGATCGGTGGTAGCTCAGGGGATTCATCAGTTTATATTTTAAATGGGTAGTTTTGGCATTCAGATTTTTAGCACCTCCCAATAGCATAGAGGCAAAGGGGACATAGATCTGGGAGACATAATTGCAGGCAAAGTAGATATTTAAGAATTGGACTAGAACCAGTAGTGGTAGTAGCAGTCAGAGTTATAAGTACAGTAACACAGGCTCAAGGCCCATTGCAGGTACAATAACATAGGCTCAAGGCCCATTGCATGTCCTACTTATGGCCATGTATATCAAGGGTCATGCCACCTGTTCTCAAGAGTGTGTTTCAAAAGTGGGCAAATAGGACATCTTGTCAGAGCTTGTCCTAACATTGGTTATCAACCGTCATTTAAATAGAGATCTTCATCTTTAGTTTCTCAGATGTTTTAGTAAGTGCATCAGCTTTGTCAAGCACATGTGTATCCTCAGTAAAGACTGACTTAGTTTATGGGCTAACAAGGTCGAGGTGTAGAGAATAGGCCACCAGGGAGATCGAGTGGCAAAGGATTTATATAACCATCCAGCCATGGTCAGGCTAGGGATTTACTTTGACTCCTCGGGATGCTTAGTTGTCATTCGGTTATGGTAGGTACTCTTTCAGTTTATTTTTAGGATGTTAGAGTTTTATTTAATCCCGATGCATCACATTCCTTTATTTCTCCTATGTTTGCTTCAAGAATAGGATGGCAACCATCCAAGTTATTGATTCCGTTGTTTGTACCGACTCCACTTAGTGATGAGTTGGTGATAGATATAGTCTTTCCATCTTGTCCAGTATTGGTGGAAGGCAAAGAGTTGCTGGCAGACTTAGTTTTGTTAGATGTGATCGATTTTGACGTGATATTAAGGATGGATTGGTAAGCTCAACATTACACTAATCTAGATTATCAAGACAAATAGGTGATTTTTAGAATCCCTAATACTAACGATGAAGAGTTTCATTTTAAAGGCGATAAGAGTCCGATGCCTCAGAATATCATCTTCGCAATCATCGCTAGAAAAATGCTTTGAAGAGGGTGTCAAGGCTATTTAGCTATGGTTAGAGATACAAAGTTGGATAAGGGGACCGTTGAGAATGTGCCAGTGGTGTGCGAATTTCCTGATGTTTTTCCTGAAGAATTACCAGGATTGCTATCAGACAGGAAAAATAGAATTTTATATTGATATTGTACTGGGAACAGATCCTATCTTGATGCCGCCTTATAGAATGGCACCAGTAGAATTGAAAGTGCTTAAGGAATAATTACAAGAGTTGCATGACAAGGGTTTCATTAGACCCAATTCATCTTCTTGGGCTACTCTGTCGTTGTTTGTGTAGAAGAAAGATGGTAGATTTTAACTATATATCGATTACAGACAGTTGAATAAAGTCACCATCAAGGATAAATATGCTCTCCCAAGGATTAATTATTTGTTTGATCAGCTTCAAGGAGCTCAGTGTTTTTCCAAGATTAATTTGAGATCTGGGTATCATCAATTAAGAATTAAAAGTGGGGATGTATCCAGGACTGCATTTTGGATGAGGTATGGCCATTATGAATTTTTTGTGATGCCCTTTGGGTTAACTAATGCCCTAATAGCCTTTATGGACTTTATGAATCGGGTGTTTAGGCCATTCTTGGATCAATTTGTGATAGTAGTTTATTGATGATATTTTGGTGTATTCCAAGAGTGAAGTCGAGCATGTCATGCATTTGAGGATGGTGCTTCAAACTTTGAGAGAGCATCAATTGTATGCCAAATTCTCTAAATGTGAATTTTGGTTGGATCAAATGGCATTTTTAGGCAGTGTGGTGTCGAGAGATGGCATACAAGTGGATCCAAAAAAGATTGAAGCCATTACAGAGTGGCAAAGACCTATAATAGTGACAAAAGTAAGGAGTTTTCTAGGTTTAACTTGTTACTTTTATGAGACTTGTGAAGGATTTCTCCAAGTTAGCTACACCTTTGATAAGGTTAACCCAGAAGAATTCTAAGTTTATGTGGACAGACAAGTTTAAGGAGAATTTTCAAATGCTTAAAGATAGGTTGACTTCAACTCCAATGTTGACTTTACCTTCTGGGAATGAAGGGTATGTGGTGTATTGTGATGCTTCTCGAGTAGGATTGGGGTGTGTATTGATGTAAAATGGTAGGGTGGTTGTTTATGCTTCATGTCAATTAAAGAAGCACAAATAAAACTATCCTACTTATGATTTGGAAATGGTAGTTATAGTGTTTGCCTTGAAGATTTAGAGGCATTACTTGTACGGTGTGACTTATGAAATCGACATTGATCATAAAAGTTTAAAGTATATCTTTCAGCAAAAAGATTTGAATTTGAGGCAAAGGAGATGGATGAAACTCTTGAAAGATTATGATTGCTCCATTCTTTACCATCTAGGTGAGGCTAATGTGGTAGCTGATGCTTTTAGTAAGAAGTCAACGGGAAGTCTTGCTCACATTAGCTCAAAAAAGAGGTTGATTGTTAAGGAGTTGCATGAGTTGATTGATCAGGGACTGCAATTGAAGGTAACCAAGAAATGTCTTTTAGCTCAATTCAGAGTATGTTTTGTGTACTTAGATAGAGTTAAAGCATCACAAAGAAGGGACCCATTACAGAAGATAAGGTTGGAGGTCCAGTAAGGTAAGTGTTGGGATTTTGTAATCGACAGTGAGAGCATTTTACACTTGGGCACTAGGTTATGTGTACCAAATGTATATGATTTAAGAAAGGAGATTATGGAGGAAGCTCATTTTTCTACTTATAGTGTTCACCCAAGTTCTACCAAGATGTATCATGATTTAAAAGATACATATTAGTGGAATGGGATGAAGAGAGATATTGTAAAATTTGTATCCAAGTGTCTCACTTGTTAGCAGGTGAAGTTGGAACATTAGAGACCCTCAGGATTATTACAATAGTTGCCTATCCTAGAGTGGAAGTGGGATATATTCTGATGGACTTTATTTCTGTTTTTCCTCACACATTAAATGGATATGATGCCCTATGGGAGATAGTCGACAGGTTGACCAAGTCAGCTCACTTTTTTCCAACTAAGAAGACTTATACTACAGACAAGCTAGCTAGATTGTACATTAATCAAATTCTTTATCTTCATGGAGTGCCAAAAAGTATAGTGTCAGATAAAGGACTAACCTTTAGTTTAGTCTTTTGGTAAGAATTGTAGAAGGCTTTGGGTATGAGATTGGACTTCAGTATAACTTTTCATCCTCAAATTGATGGCCAATCAGAAAGGACAATTCAAAATTTAGAGGATATGCTTTGAATGTGTGTGATGGATTTTGATGGTTAATGGGATTTGCACCTTCCATTGATTTAACTTGCACATAACAACAGTTATTATACAAGTATTGAGATGGCTCCATATGAAGCAATAAATGGAAGGAAGTATAGATCACCCTTGTGTTAGGAAGTTAGCTAGAGATAATTAACAGACCTAAAATTGGTGTAAGTGACTTCAAAGAAGATTCTTATCATCCAATAGAGATTAAGGACTGCTTTTATCCGACATAAGAGCTATGCTAACCTAAGAGGAAAGATGTACCATTTTCTATTGGAGATATAGTGTTCCTCAAGGTGCCTCCAATAAAAGGAGTGATGAGGTTTAGTAAGAAGGGTAAATTATCTCCAAGATTTCAAAATTCATTCAAAGGTAGGAGATGTGGCTTACAGATTGGTGTTATCGCTAAATTTGTCATGTATTCATCCAATGTTCCATAGCCAATGTTATGGAAATATATCTTTAATCCTTCACACATTCTTCAACCTTAAGTAATAGAGCTTAACAAAGATTTGACTTATGAGGAGTACCTTGTGGCAATAATGGATCGACAGGTTTGTTAACTCTACACCAAAGAAATCCCTATGGTTAAAGTTTTGTGGAATAACCATGCGGTGGAGTATTTTACTTGGGAGATCGAGGCAGAGATGCGAGTGGCATAGCCTTACCTTTTTCATTAGTAAAACTTTTTATATTTTCTATTTTTGTTAAAATTCAAGGAGGAATTTTTATAAGGGGTATTTGGGTTAAGTGCAGAAAAGTACCCTGTGGTTTCACAATTTTAGGTTTGAGGGCCTGTGATTTTTTTTTTTTTGGCACTTAGGTAACCTATGGTATCTCATCGTTAGCATTGTAGTGATAAATTCTATAATGTTGTTAAGTAATCCTACGTGGCAGCTGACGGACTACCACGTGGCTGTTGACATGTGCAAAGGGATGATATGACACAAATATGTGGCAGATGACATAGCACCACGTAAGATTACTTAATGACATCACTAATTTGTCATTAAAGGGCAAATGATGGTGTACCACATGTCACCTCAGTGCAAAATGGAAAAACGACAAGGCACTTTTTTGTACATATATTAATCGAACATAATTAGTCAAGATTTTGATAGTAATGATCGAAACCAAACTAATAATTTGTTGCATTTTTTAATAATCTTACTTTTGAAATTTTAATAAAAATAATAAAATATAACAAAAATAAATTTAATTCATTTCCTCAGTTATCATAATATTAATCATTACAATAATTGCATCCATCTCTATTGATTAACAGAAGTAGTAATGACTGCCAATAAGATTTAGATTAAATAGCTTAAACTGAAGTTTTAAAACCTTTTAAAAAATTTTACTTAATTAGTTCAATTATTGAAGTTTCAAGGACCTCCATCTAAACCTTATTCGTAAGGCAAATGAATGGTAAATATATGTATAGTACCTTTGATGATTTCAGCTACAAGAGTTGGCACATAAACTTCAGTAAATGACTTGCCAGCAATATAAAATGGATTTGAATGAGGTTTAGACGAAGTTCCTTGAAACTTCAATAATTGAATTAATTAACTAAAAATTTTTGAAAGGTTTTAAGTCTTCAGCCTACACTATTTTATCTAAATCTCATTGGCAGTCACTACTTTTTTTAATCAATAGAGGTGGATGCAACTATACTCAATAATAATATGAAAAATATATAATGATTAAAATTAATGATAACCAATGACATGAATTAAATTTTTTTTATTATATTTTATTATTTTTATTAAAATTTAAAAAGTAAGATTATTCAAAAATGCAACAAATTATTAGTTTTATACAAAATCAATTGAATTTTGACTAATTATGTTAGATTAATATATGTACAAAAAAGTACCCTATGGTTTTTCCATTTTGCACTTAGGTGACATGTGGTACACCATCATTTGGACTTCAATGACAAATTAGTGATGTCATTAAGTAATCATATGTGGCAAATGATGTGGCACCATGTCATCTACCAGATGTTTATGCCATATCATCCCTTCGCACACGTCAGTAGCCATGTGGTGATACATCAATTACCATGTAGGATTACTTAACGGTGTTACAGAATTTTTCACTAAAGTGCTAACGACGAGATACCATAGGTCACCTAAGTACAAAAAGAAAAACCATCGGCCCTCAAAGCTAAAAGTGCAAAACCACAAGGTACTTTTCTATACTTAACCCTTTTTATTATTATTAATATTAAATATGGATTATTAAGTTTAATTATTATTTATTTAATTAGTGTTAAATGTATTGTTAATAAAATTTTATTAATTTTTAAGAGTAAAAATTATGTATGTTATATATATGTATATATACAAAAGCTTTTTTTTTTGCCCCTTTCCTTTTCTCTCCTCCCCTTTCTTTTCTTTTCCCTTCCCTTCCTTCCTCTTCTTCTTCCCCACACAGCACCACCCACCACCACCACTACCTGCATCAACCACCACCACCACCTCACACCAGCCGCCACCATTCTTTCCCTCACCCTTCTGCCATCAATCGCCATCTCTCTCTCTCTCTCCCTCTCAATCTCTTTGTTGCTGGTGAGGAGAAGAGCATGTCGGCGCTGTCTCTGGCCACTCCAAGGCTCACAGCTGGTCTCAAAACAATCCTCGTCCTCTGGGCTTTAAAAGATCTCCATTAATTTTGAATTCCAACTTCAGTAAATCCCTCAATTTTGTGTAATTTGAACTTAGGTATTTTTAGTTATTTTTAGTTATTTTGTCAAATTGAGCTTCAATTAGGTTGATTTAAGTCTAATTGAGTTTATATTATTAAAATAGAGGTTGGGAGCTTTCCTTTGATGTATGGTTTGCAATTTTTCGAGAAGGTTGAATTTCAGGTCACTAGTCCGGGTCTTGGTTATTGTTCATGGCACTGTTCTAAATCCACGATGTGTATATATTTTTATTAAATTTTATAAATTATGTAGATTAAACCTTGTGAAGGAAGCTTTGTGAGATTAGTTTTAGAATTTAATATATGAATTTTTAAAGTTTATGTATTAATATGTATTTTTGGAAAAGTATTAGAAATTGGTGAATTGTTTAATTTTAATTGAATTTATTGTTATTTATTTTTTTTTTAGATAGATTTTTAAATAATAAAAGTATAAAAATAATTTTTATAATTATTTTTCAATTTTTAGTTAACTAGTAGTAATTTTGGGAAAATAAATGAATAATGAATTTATTTATTATTTTTAAGCTTAAATGAATCATTTATTATTTTTATTATGATTTTTATGAATTATTTGAGTAATTTAAATAGTTGTTTATAATTTATGCTAATTTAGTAGTAAAAATGGAAAATAGATTTCATTAACAAGATTTTGTTATAAATTAGAAATTTTATTAATTACTTGGAAATAAATTTCCCTTATATTTTTATTATATATAAATAAATTAATTTGCATTAGTTAACTAAATTCTTATGAATTATTAGTAATTTGAAATAAATTTTATATATATATATATATATATATATATATATATATTGTGGTTTTCGATTGGGAATAAGTGTAGTGTAGAGCCCAACTCGAGTTGTTGAGTTGTGAGATTGTTAAAAGTGTTGTTTTTATATAAGAATGGCTCTATTTTTGTAGAGAGATGTTCGTTTTATAGAGAAGATTCTCCTGAATTTTTGGTAGATTTCTCATAAAACGTGACATCGGTATGTGTTACTTTTGAGTTTATACAATATTGTGTCTTAGATTGAGTCAATCTCATCATCTCATAATTTTATTAAAATTTGAGAATTTTATGAATTTATTTATATAAGTATATTTTAAATAAATATTATTTATTTTAGAGAACTCTGATACCAGAGTTGTAGCATTTAGGCAACAAAGGACGCGTCACCTAGCACGCTCAACCTATGAATTGATTTTATAGAATGTGTGTTGTGATGGTTTTAAATTATATCTCCATATGATTCAAAAAATAATGAATTAATTATATGAATTAATCATGAATTTAATTATATTGTTACATGCATGATTATTTCTTTATTTATCATGAATAGTAATTGAAGAATGTTTTATGGAATTTTTTTTATTCCACTTTATTTGTTTATTTTATTTTATTTTATTTTATTTATTATGATTTAAATGATTTGGAAATAATGATAGAACGTGCTACCTGATAAGTGTCACCAGGACTGCGTGCACACTAGTAATAATTATTTATATGGCCATGGATTAAATTATGAGTCCTGGTTAAGCTTTGCTCTCTGGGCAAATGTGTGGTTATTATTGAGCCCTAGTTGAGCTTACTCTCTGGGCAGATGTATGATACTAGTTGGACCCTGGTCGAGCATGCTCTCTAGACGTCGGTGATCATTTGGAATAAGAGACTGACTGTAGCTGGACCTTGGTCAAGCTTGCTTTCTAGGACTAACAATCAATTGGAATAAGTGAGCCAAGTGGCTATTAGAATCTGATGATCTAAGTGTTTTATCAAATTTTCCACTAAAAGAATAAATTTATATGATTTTTTACTAGAGTTTTCTATTAAAGTAAATGATTTTTAATATTTATATTTATATTTGTTTTATTTTTATTTTCAAAAAGGGTTTTAACAAATGTTTTCAAACCAGCATGCATTTTATAAAATTGATTCACTCAATGAGATCTGATTCCCCTCAATTTATTTTTTTAGGACCTCATAGTCAAACTAGCACTGGTCGTCTGCACCGGGTTTCTTCTTCACCGGCTACATTATGTATGTCTATTTGATTTGGACATTATGTAATCAAATTCTAGATACCGTAGTAGTTGATTATGAAACTTGTATTATCAATCTTATGGATTTGTATTGTGCTGAAATATTGTTTAATTGAGTAATGACTTATGTATTTAATATTAATGATTTTATCCATGATATTATTGTTAAATGATATTTATTTATTTGCGAAAAATTTCTAAAGCTTACTACGAGTTTCTGTTGTATTTTTATAATTTTCATTCTCTAGTGTCGGTCACATACCTCTAAGTTCAGGTCGTGACAACAGTATTTACACTAAGTAATACAAGAAAGGCGGGAAAAACCTAAAAGGGAAGCACTTGTTGAAAACTAAGAATAAGTGTAGGAAAAAGCAAAGCAAAATAAAAATCTTTATGTACTTCAATGCTCAAAACAAGTATGAGCATTCCAAAAAGGACCCTTTAACAGTATCCATACTAAGTAATGGGAGAAAGGCGTGGGATACTTAAAAGGAAAAATCCTGCTGAAAATAAAATAACAAGCGTAAGGTCAACTATCACTCTTGCTTAAAAGCCTCTTGATAATTGAAATTTGTTTTATTCATCAGCATCCCTTATGAATTTTATTTTGTAAGATCTTCACCAATTCACTTGAGAAGCTCACTCGTCACTTAGTAACATAAAATATTATTGATCACAAGAAGTATATAGTATTTTTAAATTGTTGGAATTAACATTGAACCAAGATTATCACAATCAGAATGTGCAAACCCAATAATACATATGACTCTTGACACTAATTAAACAATAGTAAGAATGCAAGAAAAGAAGCATTCAACATGCATCATGATTTGAAACTCAAAATTGCATCATGTAGTACAATCATAAATCACACTCAGAAAGAAACAACATTTTACTCATATGTCTAAATGACCACACCTCATAGGTCAATACAACTGAACGACATAGGTCTAAACAACCCAACTATGTCCAAACATCCAAATCAAGTCCAAATGACCACACATGACATTTGCATATAATCCAAATAGCCACATAGCATTTTTTTTTATTCGCTAAAAGTCCAAACAACTACTTAGTACCTCTTTGTTGGAGTGTCATATATCGACTACGCAGCAAAATGTGTTTCCCATACATTGACCAAGCTCGCCAAACCTTAATAAATGTATATAAAACAAGGGGCAACTATTAATACCCAATTGAAAGTCCCTTAAAATGGTCCAATGATGAAAGTTTCTGCTAAGAGGACAGAAGATAACCCTAAAAAGGTCCATGCATACTTCTAGAGTTGTTAACCTTGAACTAGGTGTCTGATTCTTTGAACTGGAAGCCCAAAAGACCAAATCACACTTCAAAACAACCTAACAGGGGCTCTAACCTAAAAAACGGACCTTAGATTTGGAACCAGGATCTTATAATGTAGAACTAAGACCTTAGGAGGCTAAACCGAAGTCTCCATAGTCCAATTCAACCTTTAAGGACTCAAATCGAATCTAAATGCCTAAAAGTCATTAAGAATCTTGAAATGTCCATCTAACCGAACCTAAAGTGCCTAAAAGATCTAGAAAATCTCAAAAGCCTTGAAAACCAACCCAAGAGTGACCTGAAAAACACTGAGAATGCACATGGGAAGGTCCTCAGCAAGGGGATTCAAAGAAATCCACAAAGATGAGTTTTCCCACGTGTGAATAACTTGATTTAAGGATTTAGAATTTTCTAGTAAAAATAATTTAAACTCACGATCAATTTTTCAACTCAAGTAAGAAATTCTCTATTACTATTCCATGTCAACATATTAATGCTCCACATCAACGCATGTTTTACCCATGCGTTTTCTTTACCTTATTTCATGAATCCAAAATAGAAGTTAAAATGTGTCATAGGGGAAAAAGGATAGTTAAGAGGTGTAATAGGTAAAAGTAAAAAAAAATTCAGGTGAAATGGTGCATTCAACCATAATTCTAAGTGTCAAATTTAGAGAAACATAAAGAAAAATTCTATCCAAACAAAAGCGCATTTCTTAGGTAAAATGTTTTTTCACGAGAATTGTTTTGGGTTATGAAGAAATACGTTCTCTCTCATTGTTACGACTATGGACTTTAAAAAAAATCCACTCAAAATGGAAACTAAAATACATTCTCCGCGTAAACTGAAAGGCCAGCCTGCTTTCTTACTTGATGTACTATACAACTTCAATAAAGAAAAAGAACAAAGGAACCAATAAGAACTAGAAGATTGCCTATGAACACTAGAGTTTCAGGGCCTCTCTAAAACCAATGCTGAAACTATTTTCTAGGCCCTTCCTACCAGGACCTCCAACATTTCCTTTTTGCATCATTGCCACAAACTCATTGTAATCTATGAGCCCATCCTGCAAGAGTAATCCAAAGATAAGACCATTAGATGTTCAACATCAAACAAACCATTGAATGATTATATATATATATACACATATGTTGTCAACTCTATTAGAAACTATGCTGTAAAGAAACTCGGTGCCATTTCTTCTGACATTCAAAAATGCACTCTCAATTTTCCAAATGCAAAATAGTGAGTAATGGTGAGTAGGAATGGAGTCAAACCCTTTAGGTTGACCATGCTAAACCAAATCATGTTTCACTTCGAAAGGCACCCAATCCCAATTTGAAATCCTTTTGAACATTGTGTGGTATTACCCATTGGATTTTAGAGTGCATCTTGTTTTATGGCAACCAAGTTTTAATCATTCCTCTCCCGTGGCTCAATCGCAAAGTGGAGGGAAATATAAATTTTCACTTACATTATCCTGGTCAACTTCTCTAATCATTTCTTCCAAGCTAACTTCTTCTAAGCCAAAATCCTTGCAAGCTTGTTGAAGCTCATCAGGAGTAATATAGCCACTTCCATCTTTGTCAAAGTAAGAAAAAGCTGCAAAAAGATGATCTTGTCTCTCAATTTTGTTGAGATGCAATGTTGCAGCTATAAACTCCCCGTAATCAATTGTTCCGCTATTGTCAACATCTGCCTGCAATTAAGCGGAAAGAGGCAACTTTAGAAAACATAAATATATCTTCTAATACTTCTTCAAACAACAAAGAATATATAGAAGCCAATCTTAGACTGAACCATGCAAAGGGAAAAACGTACAGTACTTCTTCCTTGGTAGATAATAAATAATTGTGTAACTGTCTAGCTGAGGATGAAATTGATTTAACACATGGAGTTTGCGTCCTTTCAATCTCTCTGTCCCTCTCTCTCTCTCTCTCTCTCTCTCTCTCTCTCACACACACACACATACAAACACATTTTTAACACATGATGTTTGCAGCCTTTCAATCTCTCTCTCACACACATGCATTCACACACACATCTTTATATCTCTCATACATACACACGTTTTTATATCTTACAATCCGGAGTTTTGCATTGTTGACTTATTGGAAGCTTTGAGCTCGATCTCTCTCTCTCTCTCTCACATACAAACACAACTTTATACCATATGCTGCAGCAATAGTTCTCCATTGTTGAAGCATTGGAAGCTCTGATCTAGGTCCCTCTTGCATACAGACACTTGTCATTATATCATATAATGCAGCAATGGTTTTCGATAGGTCTGACAATTTTTGACACATTGTATGATATGACACAGTTAATTTTGTGTTTGAATTTGGATAAATGGGTTTCGGTCATAAAAGGTTCAACCCAATTAATAAACGCCAAAAAAACATATTTACATGGCTTGAACCCGTTTAACCCGTTTAAAATACAAAATGATAAGTTTAATTAAATAATATAATTTGTTAGCAGGTGATACACGACACACCAATAGAAACGTATTAATACAGTTAACTATAAAAAATATTTAACATATATTATGCATTTTAAAATAAGTATATATCATATTCATACTTAAATAATGTTGAAAATAAAAATATACACTTTAAATTATTAAAAAAAATACTAGAAATGTAACACAGTGTTCAATGTTGTGATTGTCGAGATGGATGCTTTTGATATTTATGAAGTTCTCATTAAAGAGTCAAGTAATCATTTGCAAGCTGAGTTAGTTATTGAAGATTGTGTTAGTTTGTTATAAGAATTAAATTGTATTAGATTTAATTTTGTTATGAGACCTGCAAACATGGCAGCTCATAATCTAGCAAAGATGGTTCCATGAACCACCTGATTTCCTATTGTCTACCCTCATTTCAGATAATCTTTGAGCAATGAATTCAGTTATTTTTTGAAAAAAAGATTAAAAAAAATTTATAGTTTTGACACGATTAGTTAAAAAGGTTTCGTTCGGGTTGACTATTTTTGTCTCATTCCCCTATCTCGACAAGACTCATTTATAACTCACTGACATGAATTGTTAATCCTAATTTTCAACCAGCTGAGAATGAAATTTGTTGGAATCCCACATTGGAAAAGTGCAAAAACAAGTCTAGATGGGACCTTAGCACAAACCAATTGGTTTTGTGTTACATGGGCTCAACCCCATTTATATTATTTTTATGTTAAAACATTTGAAAAGTTAATAATATGTGTGTGCGTATGTGTTTGTTAAATTATAAATTAATATGTATAAAATATAAATAAATTTAATGTTAAGTATAACCTTAACAAATAAAATCAATTTATAAATAAATTAGAGAAATTATATTTCACAAATTTGGATCTTGAATATAATAATGAAAATAAAATTATTATAATTTTTTATTAAAAGTGATATTTTCTTAATACAAGGACCATGCTAACAAACTAAAACATCAGGTAGGATTTCGTAATGTTTAGAAGGATTTTTTGTACTAGTGAATAAAATAAAGGGGCGAGTAAAATTGAGAGTTAATTTGGTCTTCGTTAAGGGGTAAAGTGGCCCAAAAAAAGGTCAAAAAAAGGCCAAATTGGCCCTGGCCAAAAGGGTAAGGGACCCTTAAGGAAAATTTGGAGAATGGGAAGCCATGCATCTTATATGATATAATTTTTCTTAGTTCCAAGACCTATGTAAAACGAATATGGAATGTAGAAACAAGGAGATGTGGTAATGGATATGGCAAGACATATAATTATTGAAAATATAGGAGTATACATACAAATGTTAAAAATAAGAGTATGTAAATAACTATTAATAAATTATTCATTTCAATAAACATTACCGTCAATCAATATTCAACGAGCTAAATAAGAGAATTTTTAGCTTTTCTCCTTAGAAGCTAAACTCATTCAAAACTAAGGAAATAAACAACAAGTAATAGGTTTTTATAAATTTTTTTAACGTTAGCCTTTTAAATCCTGTCATTCCCAAATATAAAGAGTCTTTCGAACCTTGTTGAATTTGTTTTCCTTCTCATTTAGGGTAACTAGTTGTTTTCCTTTTCTTCTTTGAATTTTTCTTTTTTCAAAGCTGAAGAAACTCTTTCAAATTGGAAACATTGTAATTTTTTTAACTTGTGGAAATGGCCCTCAAAAATTTCATGGCCATTTCTTCTAGTTGTACCTGAGCTGACGGCTATTAATTTATAACTGTACACATTTTAATTTATCTTTAACCTTTTTTTTACTAGTTTATACCTGATTTTAATAAGATACATAAAATTTTTAATTATGAAATAAAAATGAAAGGAGAGATAGCTCTTCTAAACTGAAAGGAAAAAATGAGTTACGATAAAGACAAATAGCAAGATAATTGTTTCCTTAAACACAAATCCCAGTCATCCAAACTGATACAGGACGCCAGCATAGCCAGGTTCTCCATTTAGAAAATAAGTACACCTTATTAAAGTTTTTTCCAAGGGTCAAAGAAAAGTTTAAAATTGGTGTGCTGTTTCTTATTTAGAAAAAGAAAATTCATGATTAACATAAACCTCTCTATATTCCAGTTTTTGGCAATAAGCCTGTTACTATTCAGGAAAGGAATTTAATTTCAGCAGAAGTGGTGGCACTTTGGACACCACCAGAACTTTTTTCAAGAAAGTAGATCTAGACATAAAATGATACTTACGGCTTGCATCAAATCATAAATTTCAGATTCCTTGAGATTAGCTCCAACTCTTTTCAGTCCAGCCTTAAGTTCCTCAAAACTGATTGTACCACTGTTGTCAGTGTCTATCATCTTGAACATCTCTTTGAGGCCAGCTATTTCTTCTTCGGATAAGCTCTCTGCAATCACCTGTCATTATTAAGAGAAAAATTTAGCTTTCTGTGCAACCAGGAATTCCAGTATAAAATTTTGAATTGAAATGATTTATAATATGAAAGTCATTTCAATTCCATATTGTTTGAACATTCCAACTATCTCATACTCAAATCTTTCAGGATTCTGTTTTTCTTATTCCATGTCTAGCACATCCTGAGACTTACTCTAAGAGCCATTTTCTTGAGTTTGTTCATAGCAGAAAATTGCTTCAGGCGACTTAATACAGCAGAATCTAGAGGCTTGTCAGGAGCTACACCATCTTCCTGCACCCAAGGATGGCCTGCATGGAATTGGGACTGCATTAGTCACTGAAAGAAGCCTGGATCATAGACAATTAAGTTTTTAGTTTTTCTAGATCATTTTATTAAATTTGTCTAGCATTAAATGACTAAAAGAATAAGAATGGCCATGCTGGCTTTTCCATGAAGTTTTAGAATGCCCAAGACATTTGCTTTTCATGCATATAATGTATGCATTCCTCCACAGAGAGGTTTTCCCATATGTTAAGGTTTTCTGTAGAAATCTTAGCAGCCCAATGTTGAATGATTGCAACTGATCCAGCATATTTAATTAACTTAAAAAAAATTTGCAAATCAAAAACAAAACAACTGCCATTCATAAAAATATGCATACCAATCTGTATCTCCTTTTCTCAAACTACAACTTATACGGAAGTACTTCAGTCTTATGTGTTTATGCATTAACTCTAAAAGCAAAAGTACTCAAGTCCATTACTAAGGTAACTTTTCTCTTTATTTTATCCAATCCTGAAAGTTAATATTGTGTAGTCCAATGAGAAAAATGAAGGGAAGTGGGTGGGAGGAGAATAATTAACAAAACTCACAAAGAACTTCATGTGCAGACAACCGCCTTCTTGGATCTCTCACAAGCATTCTCCTTACCAAATCCTTAGCACCTTCTGAGATACTGGGCCAAGGATCTGATGAAAAGTCAAGATCTCCATGCAGGACCTGTTCAAAAATTCCCTGCTCGGTCTCTATATAAACATGAAAAGGAAAAAAATAATAATAAGACATGGGGACATTGCTTCCATAGAATAAAATAAAGATGATATTTGGCATCTATCCATTCAAGAATTAAGTTCTATTACTTTGAGATAATAAAATCTTACCAGCCCAAAAGGGAGGAACTCCGCTTAGCAGAATGTAAACGATAACTCCAGCACTCCAAACATCTGCTTCTGGGCCATATCGCTTTCTAAGGACTTCTGGAGCAACATAATATGGACTGCCAACTACATCATTAAATTTTTCTCCTGGAAAAACAAAAGGGCCATTCTTAATCAGATTAACCAAAGTCAACTGTAATGTTCCCAGATGTAAGGATGACACTTAATCAATATGAATGGAATCCTAATACTGCTAAAAATGGGAAAGTCATAAATCTACAGTTAATTCTACTTTTTTAAGTCTAGAAAGTAAAAAAATCTATATCACTTTTATATGGTGCCAACAAAACATCACAGGCTTGAATACTTTTGAGAAATTCATATCAAAGGTGGTTTGCCAAGACCTGTACTTTGGAAAATTCAGATACTTGGAATTTAGTTGCAATAATCACAAGAATGCAAAATAAGAATAGTCCAGCAAGCACCAATGAGAACAATGTGAAATGCTTAAGCCTATTACATAGACATGACTTTCAGAATGCAAGTGAAGAAATTTGAGGGGAGCAGAAAGAAGGTGGTAGCAATGTTGTCTGGCTGCATAATTGTCACTGTAGCTATACTATCTAATCGTAAGTTGGTGACTTGTAGTTCATTGTGATAGATCTATTCTCTCAAGTTCATCAACTTAAGCAACCAGAAAGATAAATTGATTAATTAGTAAAATACATGTACTTGATGCCCAATGCACACAAATAAAAGATGTGCCTCAATCCTGATGCGGCTTATCATTAAAAACAATTGTCAGCTATGAATATTTGGCTCATATATTGCTGGATATAATATCACATATGCTTTCCTACAGGACACTATGATCACAATGAGCATAATGTGCACTGCAGCTACTTGCATGTTTCACAGATTAGGAAAATTTTCTGGGACCTCATTCTGCTTGCAGTTCAAATGATTACAAGTTTCTGCAAAATATCAATAGCAACTTTGAACTGTGAAAAGAAGGCATAATGTTAGATTGACACTGATACAACCAACCACTTGTATCCACTAAAACTAGCATTTTATTACTATACCAAAAATGCAGTTTGTAGCTAGTATTCAGGAGCATTTTTTTTTGGTTATGTGTTCACTGTGAGAGCATATAGGCACATATATTTTACACAAAATGCAATCATGCAGTCAGCAAGTTATTGATAGAATTTAGAGACTGAGAGAAATGCAGACAACAATTCCAATAATTACTATAAGCGCAAACATGTGAATAGACCTGGCTTGAAGAATATTGATAGGCCAAAGTCAATTGCTTTAAGAAGTGAGTCCTCTTGTTGATTGACAAAAAGGAAATTCTCTGGCTTAAGGTCTCGGTGCATCACACCCATTGAATGGCAAGCCTCAACAACTCCAACTATTGTCCTGGTAAGCTCAGCTGCTTGCCTCTCCGAATAGTGACCACGCTGAATAATCCTATCAAAGAGCTCTCCTCCTGCGCAAAGCTCCATAACGACGTGGACTGCCACTGCATCCTCATATGCCCCTTTGATAGATATGACATGTGGATGACCAGCCAAATGGTGCATTATCTGAATTTCCCGTCTGACATCCTCCACATCCTCATCGGTTAGCAATTTTCTCTTTGCAATTGATTTGCATGCATACTCTTTTCCTGTAGCTTTCTCCACACAAAGAAATGTTGTACCAAATTGTCCTTGTCCTAGTTTCTTGCCCAAACTATAAAACTCCTTAAAGTTGCCAGTTTTAGTCTGTAATACAGAATCTACCTTCAGCCCTGCACTAGGCACTCTCTTCATTTGAGGGACTTTCTTAGGTTTCGAGGGTTGTTCTGATTTTCCTGGTTTCTCTGGTTTTTCTGGTTTTGGTATCACTACATGTTCTGGAGGATTACTTTGAACAGGCAAAGGAGATTCAGGTTCTTTAGATGCCGCCTCATGGACAGATTCACCATTTGCCTGAGAAGCAGAGTCATCTGGTGACTGGGACCGCCACATTGCGGCAGATACCGATTGAAAAAATCTATTCTTTGAAATGCTAGGTCCTACACAAGTGTTACCCATCTATCTCCTTCACACTCAATCACTTCCAAAGACTTTCTCCAACTCCAATACCAAGATCCAATCTCATTGACTATACTAAGACAGTATAAGATACATCTTAACGTTTGTAAAAATAAAAGTATGTTCAATTATTAATTTATATAAGAAAATCAAAACGAAATCTCTCTTGGCTTATGAAATGAACGGCAAGTGATAGTAAGAGAACAATAAAGATCAACAAATATAAGTGACAATTACCAAATTCTTGAAATTCTTGGTTTGGATAACACCACAGATAAACTTGAATGAACAAACATACAGCTAAAAATAAGAAATATTCAGCAAAAATGCAACAGATGACAAAATCAAAGGAAGGTCAATAAAATTCTCAATCAGTAAAGAAATCAACTTTCTGATTTGATCAAATCTATCATTAATTTAGAGATATACACGGAAATACGTATGACCCTTTAATGATTGATCCAAGACTAAGTCAGTAAGAAAGAAAAATCACTTTAAGCGCCAAAAAAAAAAAAGTATACAAAATTGGAAGAAGAAAAATAAAAAAGAAGAAAATAAGATAAAAGACAAGCTTGTACAATAAAAGATAGAACAACACTAGTAACCAAACTAGAAAGTGAACAAAATAATACAACTTATCCTACCCAAGTGAGAAAATGAAGGGAAAACAGGGACCTTCAAAAGAAAATGAGCAGAACCTTGGAAGGACTGGTCATTCGGCTGAATTGAAAAATGGAGAAGGAAAGTGATGATGGATTGAGATTATGACTTTTTTGGTGGGTAATGTGCGTCCGTCACTTCGTGTGACTACGTGCAAACGGCTTTAGCTTAGTTTATATCAAAATAATAATATAATAATTAAAATAATTCAGACAGGATTTTGTAGGTTGTAGTAGGAGTTGAAGAAGAAAACGCGTATGCTCTGATGGTGGGCTGGTGTCATGGTCCAATCCCCGGGGTTTGCGGTTAATTGTATTCAAGTTGGTTTTTAGAGTCCACCAAACTTCAGGTGTGTATTCATTCATTTGCCTTTGTTCACTCAAAAATTGTTCGCTACGTTATTATCGAAATGGAAATTGCTTTCGTAGAAAAAAAAAAAAAAAGATTAATTACAAAAATATACCAAATCAACGCTTTCATTTCCTTTCATGGCCAAACCCATTTTCTTCTATCACTTTTATTTTTTTTATTTTCATTTATAGCCTATTTTTGGTGCATGAAGTACTTGTATAATTTTGCATCTATCTTTTTGTTTGTTAAGTGTATACCTTTGAAATTCTTCGAGTTTGTAACTATTTGTAACTTATAAAAACGGTTCTTTAATATGCATTATGTTTTTTTTTTTTAAGTTTGTTTTTATGTTATTAAAAACCAAATGTATTCTAAAATGAAACTGAAATAAATGTCATTGAATTGTTTCAGAAACTAAATGGAAACTAAAAGTTTTCAAAATTCAAACAAGCATATACATTATTTTTTTACTTTCCAAATAACTTAAAATAGATGTTATTGATTTATTTCAGAAATCCAACATAAATCGAAAGTATTCAAAATTCAAATAAGTATATACATTATTTTTTTTATTTTCTAACTAATTTGAAACAGATGTCACTAAATTGTTTCATAAATCAAACATAAACTGAAAGTATTCAAAATTTAAATAAGCATATACATTTTTTTATTTTTCAAATAACTTGAAATAAATGTTATTGAATTGTTTTAGAAATCAAACGTAAACTGAAAGTATTATAAAATAAAGCAAGGATTTATAAAAAAAATTTGACTTTTGAAATATGTCTCTGCATATTTTTTTTTCAATAAAATGTTTTTTTTTACACATTTATGTATATTGTTTATGTTATACATTATCTTTAATATCAAATAATTGATAAATAATTTGAAAAAAATGTAGATATGAGTTTTGAAGAGAACTGGGTTTAATATCTTTTTGAATGGATTGTTTGAAGAAGAGATTCAGTTTTGCATGCATTAAATGATTCAATAAAAAGATGAATCTGAATCATAAAGCTTACATTTGATTTAAGATTGGTGTTGAATTTCTTCTTCTTTTCTAGATTATTGAAATCGTGTTTTTTATTTTTATTTTTTTCTTGAAATCTTGATGATAATGGCAAAGATCGATGGTAAGGAGGCTGATCTTGGTTTTACAAGAATTCAATGAAGGTTTATTTTTTAAGAAATCAAGGATTTTTTGGAGAAGAGAATGAATTTATTTTTTGAACAAATTAGTTTCTAGATTTTTTGAGTTGGAATAAATCAGTTTATGGATTTTTTGAGTTGATGGAGATTGATTGTAGGTGAAGAAGAAAAGTGAGGATTGTTGTTTTGAGCTAAGGGAGACAGATTAGAGCAAAGGTTGGAGCCGTCGAGCTTGAAGAGGAGCAATAAAAAAACAACAGAGAGGAGAAGAAGAAGAAGAAGAAGAAGAAGAACAAATCAATTTCTAAATTTTTTGAGTTGGAACAAATCAGTTTATGGATTTTTTGAGTTGATAGAGATTGATTATAGGTGAAGAAGAAAAGTGAGGAATGTTGTTTTGAGCTAAGGGAGACAAATTAGAGCAAAGGTTAGAGTCGTTGAGCTTGAAGAGGAGCAATAAAAAAAATAATACATAGAAGAAAAAGAAGATTGGAGCAAAGGTTGGAGCCGTCGAGCTTGAAGAGGAGCAATAAAAAAACAACACAGAGAAGAAAAAGGAGAAGAAGAAAAAAAAAGACTACACTGTTGAGATAAGATGTCAGATGCATTTATGTAAACAAATATGGCTAAGAGGACAAGCATGTAATTATTGATCATTTGCATTATCAAACTCCTAATTTTGGACTTTAACAAAAAAATTTATACTAATAATTTCAATTAAGTGTGTAGGGAATTATATTCCAAACATATACCAAGCATATACACTTTTGGATGAACAGTGACTTTTCAAGCTGATTAAACCTCTGAGATTAAATAAGACTTTTGACATATTTAGAGTTCTTCAATGAGAAAATGAGCTTCTTCACTTTTGAAGTAGACATATTAATCTTTGCAGATTAAGCTTTCTTTTCAAAATCCAAATTCATTTGGTTATGCAAATCTTCAGTCGAAGTCAGCATATGCAGCTTGCATTTCAATTTGCACAACTCTTGGTATTTCAATAATATCTTGAGCTACAAATGTCCAATTGAGGAGATTAAATTTTTTATGGAAATCTAAGACAATTATCTACAACTTTTATGAAGAACATTTTGGCTAAATCGATTTTATTTAGTCTTGTTCATGAGCATCTTTTGAAGTGGTCATGAGTTGTCCGTCAATGGAGCATTTGGAGCACGTTTTTGGCAAAATATGGCAGAACCTCTCACAAGCACTCCTCACGACTGATTGCTCGTGACCTACTCATGAATAGTTCACTGACAGTATTCCAATAGGAATTTTTGAATGCAACAGTTATATTTTCACCCTTTACGAGCACTATTCACTCGTGAGCTGCCCATGAGCATCCTTTAAGCTACCAAAAGTCCAAGAATTTATTCAAAATAAATTCTAAACATTGGAGACATAATTGATACATCCAATAACTATATTTTTAAGTGTTTTTCTATATAAACACAACTTATAATTCAATTGAAAGGTTAAGAAAACTTGTTTATCATTGATTACTTTCTTAAACATTCAATTGAGCTCTTAAACTTTCTTTAAACAATTCTTTGTGTATAACTCTTATGAGAGTTGGTGAGTGATTAGAATAGACATTCTTATTCTTCTATTTTCTAGGTTTAGAAAACAGGAAGTGAGATTCTATTCTAAAGAAATTGGTTTAAGTGTTTATCCATTAAAACACTTAGGAAATTGGTTTTAGTGTGAGCCTTCAAAACACTTGTAATTTGGTTTTTGAGTGAGCCTTGAAAACTCAAGTTGTAAGGTTGTAAGAGTGAGCCATAAAACTCTTGTGTATTCTCAATCTTTTGAATAAAATTGTGGGTGATTAAAAAATCCTAACTTGGGGATAAGTTAGGTGAAGACGTAGGATTATTGTTGAATCCGAACTCCTTAAATATTTGTGTTCTTCATTCTTCCTTCTCAACTCTTACTCAATTCTTGAAAAAAAATTCTTTTAATTTTCTATTTTTGTTCGATAGTCCTATTCACCCCCCCCCCTCTAGGACTCTTTCAATTGGTATCAAAGCTTGAATTCTAGGTACTTCATTGCTAGAATACAAGATCATGAGGAGTGAATCTCAAAACATCTCTTCTCTTAGACCATTCTTTGATGGTAATGACTATCCACATTGGAAATTCAAAATGGAATTATATCTTGATTGTGATTCCATCAAACTTTGGGATATTATCCTACGAGGTTGGGAACCACCTACAACCATCATTGATGGTGTGATAACTACTCTTGCAAGAAGCCAATGGAGTGTTTATCAAAAGGAAGAAAATCATAAAAATAAAAAGGCTATGATTACTCTAGTCTCCTCCATGACAAGAGAAGAAGGATGCAAGCTTCAATATTGCATTTCGGCTAAAGAAATGTGGGAGACCTTAGAGAATCACTGTGAAGGCAACATTCAAGTAAGAAGCAAGAAGGTTCAACTTCATATGTATGAATATGAACTCTTCAAAATAAAGCCTCAAGAATCAATCACGAAGATGATAAACCATCTCAATGCTCTTCTTACAACCCTCAAGAAACTTAAAAAACATTTCTCCAAGGAAGAGGTAAACAACAAGATTCTAAGAATCCTACCCAAAAAGGATTGGGAATCTCATGTTACCTTAATTGAGGAAGCTCAAGACCTCTCTACTCTATCAACCGATGTGCTCATTACTAAGCTCTTAACCCATGAGCTCACCATCAAGCAAAGAGGTGAAGAATAAGAAGAGAAAGAAGAAAAGAAAAAGAGCATTGCTCTAAAAGCTCTTTAAGAAGATAGTGAAGAGGAAAACATCAAAGATTCTAGTGGTAAAAATGGTGACATTGCCATGCTCACTAGGAACTTCAAGAAGTTCTTAAGAAAGAAAAATTTCTCAAGAACAAGGGACTTCAATAAGAAGTACGAAGGAGATGGGAAGAAGAAAATAAAAGAGGTTACTTGCTATGAATGCAAGAAATCGAGACATATTAGAAGTGAATGTCCCAAACTCAAATTTAAGAGCAAGGGAGCAAAAGATAAGAAGAAGGCATTCAAAGATACTTGGGATGATTCCTTCAAATCCGAAGAGGAGGAGGAATAACAAGAAGTTATCAATCTTTGCTTTATGGCCATTGAAAATGAAAATGAGGTACCATCCACTTCTTATTCTTCCTTTGATGATTGTGATGAATATTGTGATGATGATGATGATGAGAGCTCTATTATGAGCAAATTACTTGTTAAATGCAAAAGTTTTTTATCTAAGAAGAAACAATATAAACATGAGTTAGCTAGCTTAAATAAGGATTTTGAATGTTTAAAAATTGATTTTGCTAAACTTGTTGCATCAAATGAAAAACTTGTAAATGATGCTAAATCTTCTAATTCTTTAGAAGACCAACTTAAGAAAGCAAATGATAAAAATCATAAGCTTTCTAAGGAAGTCTTAGAATTAAAGAACTCCATTGCTAAATTTAAGAGAGGAAAAGAAACTTTAGATAGTCTTCTTAACTCTTAAAAATTTCATGGAGATTCCCATGGACTTGGATATAAAAATGGAATGTCTTCATCATCCTCATCACATATTACTTTTGTTAATGCTTCACATGATTTTACTCCTTCAACCTCAAATGAGATTCAAGCTAAAAAATCCCATGTGTTAAATAGGAAGGCAAATTCTCATGAGATTAACCCTTCATTAACATAAAGAGGTAAGGCTAAAACTAGAGCACCTCAACCTAAGCATGCTTATATGTACACTAGATATAATTATAACAGGCATGTTACACAACACAATGCACATAAAAATGTGCACAAACTTATCAAAATATTCATCATCATTGCTAATGTATGTCTCACTCAATGTCACAAAATAATAAGAGATATACACAACACCAAAGGCATGTTGCACACACTAGGAAAGCATTTCATTCTAGGAGAAATAAATTTGAAAATGTTGTATATCATATTACATGATCAAAAGACATACCAATAATGTGTGCTTCTATAGAAAACTACATATGAATTTACTTCCTTTGGATTATCTTGAAACTAACCAACCTAGACCAAGAATGGTTTGGGTTCAAAAGAACATTTAAAATATTTTATGTAGGTGTGCTTGAAATCTGCAAGAATAAAAAGCAAGTGGTATCTAGACAGTGGATGTTCAAGGCACATGACGGGAGACAAGGAGCAATTCAACAAACTTGATGCTAAAGATAAAGGACACGTTACCTTTGGTGATAATGCAAAAGGAAAAATTATTGGCATTAGAGAAATAGGTAATCCTCAATCCTTATCTATACATTATGTGTTGTTTGTTGATTTTCTTAAACATAATTTGCTAAGTATAAGTCAATTATATGATATGGGAAATAAGGTGACTTTCTATCGTAAAAATTGCTTTGTTAGTAGTCTTGATAAAGACAAAGTAATTTTTAGTAATGAAAGAGTAGATAACAGTTATGTTATTTATTTGAATAAAATTGATAACAAAGATATGAAATGCTTAATGTCAATTTCCCATGACACATGGACATGGCATAGAAGGTTAGGACATGCAAATTTTAAGCTTTTGAATGATCTTTGTAAATATGAACTTGTGATTGGTTTACCTAAGCTTGAATTCACTAATGATAAACCTTATGATGCTTGTCAAAAGGGAAAACAATCTAAGTCTTCATTTAAGCTAAAAAATGTAGTGTCCACTTCTAGACCACTTAAACTTATACATATGGATTTGTTTAGACCAACTAGAGTTGCTAGTCTTGGTGGAATGCACTATGCTTATGTATTGGTTGATGACTACTCTAAATACACTTGGGTGTATTTTCTTGCTCATAAGAATGAAGCATTTAAAACTTTTGAAAATTTTTTAAAAAAGTTCAAAAAGAAAAAGGATTTTGTATTTCATCCATTAGAAGTGATCATGGAACCGAATTTGAAAATGAATTTTTCAAAAATTATTGTAATGAAAATGGTATTTCTCATACATTTTCATCTCCTAAAACTCCTTAACAAAATGGGGTAGTTGAAAGGAAAAATAGAACTCTTGTGGAAATGGCTAGAACAATGCTTCATGAGTATAACTTACCTTTATACTTTTGGGCGAAAGCCATTAACACATCTTGTTATATTTCAAACCGAGTTTTCAAAAGACCAATTTTAAACAAAACATGTTATAAGCTATGGAATAATAGAAAACCTAAAATCTCATATCTAAAAGTATTTGGATGCAAGTGCTTTATATTGAACGCTAAGGATAATCTTGGAAAATTTGATTCTAAAGCCGTTAAAGGAATTTTCCTTGGCTATTGCATCTCTAGCAAAGCATATAGGGTCTTTAATAAGAGAACTCTAGTAATTGAAGAGTCAATGCATGTGGTATTTGATGAATCAAACTCACTTGATCCTAGAAAGGATGTTTATAGTGCTGATGATCTTATAGGTGACAGTGAGATTATGGAAACACAAAAAGAAAATGTTAGTAAGCCTTTGGAACTTGAATATCCAAGCAAGAAGGAAAATGAGGAGACACTTCAACCTACCTTGAAGGATAAACTTCCAAAGGATTGACAATTCAAGAAAGCTCACCCTCAAGACCTCATTATAGGTGACACTACAGAAGGGGTAACTACTAGATATAAACTCAAGTCTATCACTAATTTAGCTTTCATTTCTAAAATTGAACCCAAAAATGTTTATGATGCTTTGAGTGATGAATTTTGGGTCCTTGCTATGCATGAAGAGTTAAATCAATTTAAGAGAAATAAGGTTTAGACCTTGGTTCCTAGACCTAAACATCATCCTATTATTGGCACCAAATGGGTGTTTAGAAATAAGATGAATGAACAAGGTGTCATAACTAGGAACAAAGCTAGACTAGTAGCTAAAGGTTATAATCAAGAAGAAGGAATTGATTATGATGAAACATTTGCCCCCATTGCAAGGTTAGAAGCTATTAGGATGTTACTTGCATTTGTATCATACATGGATTTTAAACTTTATCAAATGGATGTTAAAAGTGCATTTTTAAATGGTTTTATTGAAGAGGAGGTATATGTTGAACAACCTTCGGGTTTTAAAAATTTTGACTCTCCAAATCATGTTTTTGAATTGTCAAAAGCATTGTATGGATTGAAACAAGCTCCAACAGCTTGGTATGAAAGATTGAGTAACTTTTTACTAAAGAAAGGTTTATCTAAAGGAAAGGTTGACACAACTCTTTTCATAAAGAAATCCAAGCATGATTTATTAATTGTTCAAATTTATGTTGATGATATTATTTTTGGTGCTACTAACCATTGCTTTTATGAGGAATTTTATAAGCTAATGCAAGGAGAATTTGAGATGAGTATGATGAGAGAACTCAAGTTCTTTCTTGGACTTCAAATCAAGCAATGTAAAGATGGGATTTTCATCAGTTAAACAAAATATACAAGGGACATTCTCAAGAAGTTTGGAATGGATGGAGCTAAATCATGCAAAACTCCAATAAGCACCACAACCAAACCCAACAAGGATGAGAATGGCAAATCGGTTGATAAAAAGCGATTTAAAGGTATGATCAGGTCCCTTCTTTATTTAACCGCTAGTAGACCCGATATTATGTTTACTACTTGCTTTTGTGCTAGATTTCAATCAAGTCCTAGAGAGTCTCATTTGAATGCTATTAAATGAATTTTTAAATATCTTTATGGTACAATGCATTTAGGACTTTGGTATCCTAGGAGTTCTTCCTTTGACTTGATTAGTTATTTTGATGTTGATTTTGTCGGTAGCCTACTAGATAAAAAAAAGCACTTCTGAAACTTGTCAAATTTTAGAAACTTGTCAAATTTTAGAAAATTGCTTAGTTTCTTGGTTTAGTAAGAAACAAGTTTCTATTGCCTTGTCCACCGCTGAAGTAGAATATGTGGCGGCTAGTTGTTGTTGTACCCAAGTTTTATGGCAAAAACAACAACTTTTGAACTATGGCATTGATATTAATCACATTCCAATTAAGTGTGATAATACAAGTGCTATAAACCTTAGTAAAAATCCCATTCAGCATTTTAGAACTAAGCATATTAATATTAGACATCATTTCTTGCGTGATCATATGCAAAATGGTGATATTTTTCTTGTTTTTGTTGATACTAATCATCAATTAGCAAACATCTTTACCAAGCGTCTTTGTGAGGAAAGATTAAATTTTATTAAGCATGAACTTGGTATGATTGATGGCTCAAGCTTGTCTTGATTACTTGTTAAATTGATGAATTCATTCATTTTTTTTAACCCTCCTATTTTACAAATTAATAATTAATTATTGAGCTAAATTTAATTAATTAATTATTTTAATTTAGCATAAATATTCCTCCTCCTCAACAATTTTTTCTTTTATATTTTTATGCTAGTTTTTGTTTGGTTTATTTTCAGTATACTTTTTGTATCTAAGTCTTGAGCTGTTAAGTGTGTTTTATGACTATTTTTCATCAGTTTATATTTGGGTTATTTTCTAGATATAAACCTTGAGCTCTTAGATTTTTTTTTGTAAATTCATGCTTTGTATATTTTTAGTGTCCATTTTTTAAATAAAAATAAATAAAAAATAATTTTTTATATGTAATTTACATATTTGCAAAATTTTCTTTTTGATTTGTTTATTTATGTCAAAAATTTTTGTTTTAACTATGATTTATTTTAATTCTATAATTAATTTTATGGTCAAGGACCTATTTGTCACCTTTTTTAGACTTAATTGTAACAAATTTAAAAGTACAAGGGTCTTTTGGAAATTTTTGTCACGAGCTGTTAAGCTCATTACCGTTGCGGTCTGGGCATCCAAAACCGCTCATAAGCTGGGTCACGAGCGGACTGCTTGTGAGGCGCGGTCTGGATGAAACATTCAGTACTGCTCACGAGCGACGCTCACAAGTGAACCGCTTGTGAGCAGCGGTCTGGATGCACATTTAATCAAATTTTTTTTTCTTTATTTTAAACGATAACTTGCAATTTTTTTTCTTTTCTTTTTGAATTCTTTATAATTTTTTTTTGTGTATAAATACCCCTCAATCCCCCTTCATTTTCAATTAAATCTTCATCAAAATTCTTTCAAATCTTTTCAAAACCCTCTCTTCATTTTCAATTTTTTTTCTTGCCCTTATCATGGCTTTAAAGTTTGCTCAAGGAGCTTCTTCCTTCTTTAGAAGAGCTACTAAAGATCAACCTAAGAAGCAACCTCCTCTGTCATACACTTTAATTCAATTTAGGGAGAGGCTTGCTCATTTCAAGGATAGAAAAATTATTTCCTCTAAATATATGTCTCAAGCCACTTTGGAAAAGATGGGTTATTTCAATGAGGTTAGAAGTTTACTTGATAATGTGGGTTTATATGATTTTTCTTTCAATGATTTTCCTACCTATCCTACCTTAGTTCATGAATTTCTTGCTTCCTATTATTTAAGAACTCATTCTTTTAATGAGCAAAATCCTATGAATAGCATGAGATTTAGATTGGGTGGGAGAGATAGATTCCTTACTTCTCAAGCCTTTGATGACATCTTTAACTTTAAACAAGGAGGTTTAGCCTCTCCTATTTCAACTTGGCTTCCTAATCTTTTTTGGTCTCAACATTCTAAACCTCATGCAAAAATTTTTGAAGCCAGACACACTAAAGCATCTAGTTTGGCTTTAAAATCTCTTTGGTATATACATTTATTACCTACTCTTTTCATGCTAGAGGCTTGAGCAATGAAACTATCTCCTTTGATGATCTTTTCCTTCTTAAATGTCTTATTGAAGGTATAAATGTTGAGCTCAGAAGATGGCTTCAATAGAGGTTTTGGTTAGCCAGTGATAGTGTTAGTGGTGCTTTATGTATAGGAGGATTTATCACTAAGATAGCTCTTTTCTTTGGGATTAATTTAAGAAATATTCCTTCATTACCTCCATCTTTTCTTGATAATAAACTCTTGAGAAATTCTAGGCAATTCAAAATTTTCAGAAACTTTTAGTTTTGGAAAGACGAAGTAAAATATGAAGATGTTAATGTAGAGTATGAACAAGATATTGAGCACATAGGCACTCTTTCTATTGGAGAAGAATTACCTCAAGAGCAAACTCCTACTCAAAGAAAAAGGGAAAAGACCTTCTACTTCTTAAAGTGTTGATGATGAGCCCGCTTGGGTTGGTGGTTTCTTTGATTGCCTATCCATAGTGGAGTCAAACTTCAACACAAGGTTTGGTCAAGCAGATAATAGACTTGATCATTTTGAGCTAAGAATGGATCACATGGAATATGATATTCATCAATTGTATGCCCATCATAACATTCAATGCTCTTGGCCTCTTCCTTTTACTCCTCCTCAAGACTAATTCTTTCTTTCTTTTGTTTTTCTTTTTTGTATATTTTCCGTATTTAAGCATTAAAATTGTTAGTTTACCTCTTTCGCATCATTGTATTTTTTTTATGACTATTAATTGTACTTATTCATCTGTAAATTCTTCTTGGGAATGGTTTTTATCTTTTAAAATGACATTAATTTTATAAAGATTTTGAGTATCTTTGCTTACATTTTTTTGATTCTTAATCTTTTATTCCCCCTAGTATTTTTGACTCCCTTAGGTCTATTTCCCCTTATATCTCTTTATTTTCTTTTTGTCTTTGACAAAGGAGGAGAAGAAGCTATGTGCTTAGAGGATAAATAATTGTGTTTAAGATATGCTAAGTACCACATGATTATGTATGATTGATTGACTAGTTAAACTCTATATGATCATGTGATGTTTGAATATAGCATATATACTATTTTATGATGCATTATATTAGCACTACATGCATATATGTTTGAAATTATTTCCTTTATGTTGTCTAACATTTTTTTTAATAATCATGTTATCATCATTTGTTATGTTAGACCATGTTTTTGATAATTTTTTATGTTGTCTTTATTTTTGACAAGAAGGATAATAAAATTTATTTATATTTCTTATTATGTTCAATAAGGAGGAGAAATAAAGAACTATATTTTTGTTAAAAGAATATATTTGGTTAACCCTTATACATACTATGATAATTCATTTATTTATATGCTCTGATACATGATAAATATTGAATTTATGCACATGTTAAGGGGGAGCAAAATATTTTCTCATTTTGCATCTATTTAATTTGAAAGGGGGAGCTATTTTAATTAACATGCTTATATATTTTATTTATTTTTGTCACACTCACACGCATTATTTATTATCTTTTCAAATTGGTTGTTAAAGTCAAAAAGGGGGAGATTGTTGACCATTTGCATGATCAAACTCCTAATTTTAGACTTTGACAAATAATTTTTATACTAATAATTTCAATTAAGTTTGTAGGGAATTATATACCAAACATATACCAAGCATATACACTTTTGGATGAACAGTGACTTTTTTGGCTGATTGAACCTTTGAGATTGAAGAAGACTTTTGACATATTTAGAGCCCTTAAATGAGAAAATGAGCTTCTTCACTTTTGAAGTAGACATCTTAAGCTTTTCAGATTCAGCTTTCTTGTCAAAATCCAAGTTCATTTGGGTATGCAAATCTTCAGTCGAAGTCAATATATGCAGCTTGCATTTTAATTTGCACAACTCTTGGTATTTCAGAAATATCTTGAGCTACAAATGTTAAATTAAGGAGATTGAAAGTTTTATGGAAATATAAGACAATTATCTACAACTTTTATGAAGAGCATTTTGGCTAAATCAATCGTCTTCAGTCCCGTTCATGAACATCCTTTGAAGTGGTCATGAGTTGTCTGTCAATGGAGCATTTGGAGCACATTTTTGCCAAAATATGGTAGAACCTCTCACGAGATGATTGCTCATGACCTGATCATGAGCAGACCACTGACAATATTCCAATGGAAATTTTTGAATGCAACTGTTATATTTTCACCTCCCATGAGCACTGTTCACTTGTGAGCTGCCCGTGAGCATCCTTTGAGCTGCCAGAAGTCCAAGAATTGATTCAAAATAAATTCTAAATGTTAGAGACATGATTGATATATCTAAAAACTACATTTTTAAGTGTTTTTCTATATAAAAATAACTTAGAATTCAATTGAAAGGTTAAGAAAACTTATTTATCATTGATTATTTTCTTAAACATTCAATTGAGCTCTTAAACTTTCTTTAAACAATTCTTTGTGTATAACTCTTGTGAGAGTTGGTGAGTGATTAGAATAGACATTATTATTTTTCTATTTTTTGGGTTTAGAAAATGGGAAGTGAGATTTTATTCTAAAGGAATTGGTTTAAGTGTTTAGCCATTAAAACACTTGGGAAATTGGTTTTAGTGTGAGCCTTCAAAACACTTATAATTTGGTTTTTGAGTGAGCCTTGAAAACTCAAGTTGTAAGGTTGTAAGAGTGAGCCATAAAACTCTTGTGTATTCTCAATCTTTTGAATAAGATTGTGGGTGATTAAAAAATCCTAACTTAGGGATAAGTTAGGTGGAGATGTAGGATTATTGTTGAACCTGAACTCCTTAAATATTTAAGTTCTTCATTCTTCCTTCTTGATACCATCTAGAATGTTCCCACCTAATTAGGGGTCCTCTACCCCCCTAAATAGGAACACATGGACAAGAGAGAAGACAAATTCATCCAAGGAACTGCCTCAAAGAGGAATCCTAATCGAAGAATGAACACTCTCCTACAAAGACTATGATTCATTGACCCACAAGGAATCCCATTCCTCCTAGGTTTGAGTATCACTATATATAGAACCATATACCCCTCATAAGGGGACATCTCATTCACACATATTCAAGCTATCTTTCCTCCCCCCGATTTCTATTCTTTAACTTAGGCTTCGGAGTGTTTGTGGGGATTCCCCCCACCTCTTACCTTGCCCTCTGTTCAGTGCTTCGCAGGATGTTCAGCCCAGGAGTTCCGAAAATTAGTTATCAAGTGGTGCCATCTATGGGGAACTCCTTGGGAAAAGCCATTCATTCACTTGCTAAGCTAAAGACACCTTCACCATGACTTCTAGCCCACCTCCGGCCTAAATTCCTGAGGTCAGCACCAATCCTTATGCACCTATCCTCTCAACTGACCTTTCAAACCCTTTCCCAACAATAATACCACCGCCCACCTTGCAGCTTGTTGGGGCCACATCCGGTCATGCACCTTTACTTTCAAAAAACACCCCGAGATACCCGTCCTTGGGCACAGATCTCCCATATTACGCTTTGCTACAGCACCATCGATCAATACCCTCAATACCTTTTCCAAGCCTACTAGAAACACCAGCAATAACCACCCCAAACCTAAACATAGTAACCCAAACACTTGACCTTGACCAAGCAAGCAAAGAGGCCATGATAAAAAATATTTAGGCACAAATAACCTTGATGCAACAACAGCTAAGCGCTATAATACAGAGCTAACATACTGAACCAACTCTAAATAATGATAATACAGCACCCCAAAAAGCCCCAGGGACGAGCACAAGGAACGGTAAAGCACCAGAAGGGGAGTGTAGTTCGTCCATCCCAGCTCTTGATGATTCGAAATTAGCAAAGAAGGTTGTGGAACCAATGAACAAAGCCCAAACTAAACCTAGGAAGGAAGAAGAATGGGTGATGGATAGCAGAACTCCGTTTATCAGTAGAATAATTTAAACGAAGATTCCTAATAAGTTCAGAATCCCGCAGCTTGATCAGTACGATAGGACAGGAGACCCTATCAGTCATATATCTGCTTTCCGAACAAAGATGCTACTCCAGAATGTGAACGATAGAATCATGTGCAGAGTCTTCCCAAGTACACTCACAAAGAGCGCCTAAAAATGGTTTCATCGGCTCCCGGAGATTTTTGTCACTTCTTTTGAGGACCTAGCAGAGCAGTTCTGTATCAGATTCATCACCAATATCCCTCCTGCAAAAAACATCAATAACCTCCGAATGTGTCGACAGGAGGCTGACGAATCTCTACGAAGTTACCTTGACCGTTTCAATAACATAGCTATGCAGATTGAGCACCTCGTTGATGAAGTTACCATATAAGCTTTGGAAAATGGCACCAGACTCAGAATGCTAAAAGACAAATTAATGACTAAAGAACCTGATACGATCCTCAAAAGGGTAAATTTTTGAAGTCTACACATAAATAAAGTCAAGTACAAAACTTGGACGAATTTTTGGGTTATTTTCTATTTTGGAGTCAATAAGGAAGATTCAAGAAGATTCTATAAGATGTGACAAGATTCAAGGACATTCCAAGTCAAAGTCAAGAAGTCAAAGTCAAATTCAAAGTCAACAAGTCAAAGTCAATGGTCAACATCCAACTTGACATGTGACATGGCATGCTTCAAAGCTTAGTTGTTATTAGTTATTTGTTTAGTTGTCTTGAGTTGTCAATTTGACTTTTCAATGCTTAGTTGTCATTAGTTGTCATATTTTAGAAGGGATCCTATTTATTTATGGAATTTCCTTTATAGGAGTCTTTAGGAATAAGTAAGAAAACCTATTCCTTCAAGGATTAGGATGTTTACATGCCTATATAAAGGCCATATCAATGTAGTACGAATTAAGAATGAGTTTTATCAATTAAGTTTCAATTTTTGTGAGGTTAAAGTACTTCTCTTTTGTTCTTAAAAGAACTTTTGTGAATTTATCAAGTGAAGACTTGGTATATTCAAACCTAGTTTAATTTAGACTTAAAATTGACTTTGTTAATCTTTGGTTTATATTAAACAACCTTTAATTCTTTATAATTAAGGTTCTTAAGTACAGGTTATTTAAGGGTCTTGTTGGGGATTAGAGTTTTTTTTGCTTGATTTATGAACGATCCTTGGCAAGGTTATCAAGATTGAATACGGGTTAGGTACAAGTTAACCACATTCGTATCATTTGGTATCAGAGCTTTGGCTCATTAATCAAGTACGTATCTTTACTTTTCTTTATTGTTGTTTGCATTTAATTCAAAAATAAAAAAACAAAAAAAATCATTATTTCTTATTTCATTCATTTTTGTGTCTTGTTTGATATCAATTTGTTTTCTTTATGATCTTAGAGTTCGAATTTGTTTTTCTTTATTATCTTGAGTCAATTTCATTATTTTCTTCATATTGCAATTTGTTTCTAATCTTTCAAAAAAATCAAATTTGTTTTTTTATTCTTGTTGCTTTGCATCTTAAGAGTCTTGTTTGTCACAAATACACATTAATTTAAGTTTGTTCTTAATTTGGACATTTTTGCATATGTTATATAAAAAAAACAAAAAAAGAAAAAAAAAGGCTTTGAAGTGTGAAAAAAAGTTGAATTAATCAAATTTGAATTCAATTTGGCCTAAAACCATTCCAATTTGTTGCTTTGATTCTAAATTAAATACCTTTGTTTTTTTTTAATTCTGAATATTCTACTCTTATTCTTAAGTTACGTTTGGGGTAATTTAAACACTTATTCCAAAATTTCTTATTTTTGTTTTTTTTGGATATTGTCTTTGTTGTTGTGTTTTCTTTGGCTCTTATAGTCAAATTTGAGTTTAATTTTGCTTTGTTTGTTTTGTATTAAGCTTAATTTGATAATTAGTAACTTAAGTTCCATAAGAACTATAAGAAAAGAATTTGAGAGGTAAAAGGCAAGTGGTGAGCTCATAAGAGGGTAAAAGCCTAATTGAGTGAAACACAAGCATTGAGTGATTCTTTGAGTGTAAACAATTAAGGGAGTGTTACTTGTGAGGTTTTTTTTGTTTTCTTTTGTTTCTTTGTTTATAACATGGCAGATCTAAAGGAGGCTGAGATAGATCCCGAATGGAAGATCTTTATGAAGATGATGCAAGAACAAATGAGTCAATTGTTAAACAGCCATCAAAAGGTTCGAGAGCAAATAGAGAGGTTAAAGCAAAGCCAAGCTATAACCACCAACAACAACACTAACAATACGAATCAAATCACACCTAGACAAGTTTATAGAGGGAGATGGCATGAGGATGATGATGAGTTTGTTAATGACAACATTCAAGGGTACAATAAACAAGATAGCAATCTTGGGAGCATAAAGATGAAGATACCTAATTTACATGGCAGAAGTGATCCTAAAGCATATCTAGCATGGGAAAACAAGGTAGATTTTGTGTTTAATTGCCACAACTACTATGAGGAAAAGAAAGTCAAGCTTGCAACCAGTGCATTCATGGGCTATGCACTAGCTTGGTGGAATCAATTAGTAGTCTCAAGGAGGTATTGTGGAGAAGAACCTATCTCTACATGGCAAGAGATGAAGACTATCATGTGAAAGAGGTTTGTGCCAAATCATTATTATAAGGATTGGCATAATCACTTTAAAGGGCATAAACAAAGTTTAAGGAATATTGAAGTTGTTGAGAGACATGATGAGAGAAAAGAAAAGAGGGAGTTGGGTGTTAGAATTGAGTTGAGTGAGTTAAGTAAAGGGTTGAGTGAGAATGGTGAGAAATATGAAGACTAATTATGCATTGAAGTAGATGATCAGGTTATTAAAGCGGATGACAACATTCATGTTTTGGTGAATGAAGAAAGTGTGAACAATGATTTTGAAGAGAAAATAGTTGATGAAGGAATTGTGGAGGTGTTGGAGAAAAATAATGTTGAAAGCCTTAATGAAATATTGAAAAAAGATAAAGATAATAGCAAGTGTGTACAACCGAGCAAAGAAATTGATGAGAAAGTGCAGATCTTTGAAAGAGACTTGAAGGAAAATTTTCATGTAATGAAGGATAAGGAGATGATTATTCATCACAATTACACTAATAATTTTAATGTTTCTTTTCCTAGTGACTTAAAATTTTTTTTGTAGACCTTGAAGCCATATGAAGATCCATTTGATGATGTTGTTGAGTTGCAATTCAAGGTCAAAAATTCCTTTGATGATTTCATTCCTTGCATGAAGTATGAGAAAGAGCTGCAACATTTTATGTCTTTCAAGGGAATCCATGGAGTTTTCAATTATAACAAGAAGAACTTAAGATATTCACATTTTAATTTTAGAGGGAAAAAACAAGGATTCAACATTTACAAGTTTATGAATATGCGTGTTGCATTTCGAGTAAGTCCTCAAGTTCAAGGAATTCTAAAGCTGCTTATGTGCATCATTGCTTCAAAGGAGAAGTACTCTACCAAGGTATTTGTATTTGATCCCGGAGGACATCCAAATATACCAACTTTACAAGATGGGTATAATTCGAGAACAAATCATCTTTAAGAGGGAGGGAATGATACGATCCTCAAAAGGGTAAATTTTTGAAGTCCACACATAAATAAAGTCAAGTACAAAACTTGGACAAATTTTTGGGTTATTTTCTATTTTGGAGTCAATAAGGAAGATTCAAGAAGATTCTACAAGATGTGAGAAGATTCAAGGACATTCCAAGTCAAAGTCAAGAAGTCAAAGTCAAATTCAAAGTCAACAAGCCAAAATCAATGGTCAACATCCAACTTGACATGTGACATGGCATGCTTCAAAGCTTAGTTGTCATTAGTTATTTGTTTAGTTATCTTGAATTGTCAATTTGACTTTTCAATGCTTAGTTGTCATAAGTTGTCAATTTGACTTTTTAAAGCTTAGTTGTCATTAGTTGTCATATTTTAGAAGGGATCCTGTTTATTTATGGAATTTCCTTTATAGGAGTCTTTATGAATAAGTAAGAAAACATATTCCTTCAAGGATTATGATGTTTACATGCCTATATAAAGGCCATATCAATGTAGTACGAATTAAGAATGAGTTTTATCAATTAATTTTCAATTCTTGTGAGGTTAAAGTCCTTCTCTTTTGTTCTTAAAAGAAATTTTGTGAATTTATCAAGTGAAGGCTTAGTATATTCAAACCTAGTTTAATTTAGACTTAAAATTGACTTTGTTAATCTTTGGTTTATATTAAAAAACCTTTAATTCTTTATAATTAAGGTTCTTAAGTACAGGTTATTTAAAGGTCTTGTTGGTGATTAGAGTTTTTTTTGCTTGATTTATGAATGATCCTTGGCAAGGTTATCAAGATTGAGTACGGGTTTGGTACAAGTTAACCACGTTCATATCATTTGGTATCAGAGCTTTGGCTCATTAATCAAGTACGTATCTTTACTTTTCTTTATTGTTGTTTGCATTTAATTCAAAAATAAAAAAACAAAAAAAAAGTAAAGATACGTACTTGATTAATGAGCCAAAGCTCTGATACCAAATGATACGAACGTGGTTAACTTGTACCAAACCCGTATTCAATCTTGATAATCTTACCAAGGATCATTCATAAATCAAGCAAAAAAAACTCTAATCCCCAACAAGACCCTTAAATAACATGTACTTAAGAACCTTAATTATAAAGAATTAAAGGTTTTTTAATATAAACCAAAGATTAACAAAGTCAATTTTAAGTCTAAATTAAACTAGGTTTGAATATACCAAGCCTTCACTTGATAAATTTATAAAAGTTCTTTTAAGAACAAAAGAGAAGGACTTTAACCTCACAAGAATTGAAACTTAATTGATAAAACTCATTCTTAATTCGTACTACATTGATATGGCCTTTATATAGGCATGTAAACATCCTAATCCTTGAAGGAATAGGTTTTCTTACTTATTCCTAAAGACTCCTATAAAGGAAATTCCATAAATAAATAGGATCCCTTCTAAAATATGACAACTAATGACAACTAAGCTTTGAAAAGTCAAATTGACAACTCATGACAACTAAGCATTGAAAAGTCAAATTGACAACTCAAGACAACTAAACAAATAACTAATGACAACTAAGCTTTGAAGCATGCCATGTCACATGTCAAGTTGGATGTTGACCATTGACTTTGACTTGTTGACTTTGAATTTGACTTTGACTTCTTGACTTTAACTTGGAATGTCCTTGAATCTTCTCACATCTTGTAGAATCTTCTTGAATCTTCCTTATTGACTCCAAAATAGAAAATAACCCAAAAATTTGTCCAAGTTTTGTACTTGACTTTATTTATGTGTAGACTTCAAAAATTTACCCTTTTGAGGATCGTATCAGAACCGAGTACCTTTGTAGAGGCAATGGCGATAGCGGTTCGAATGATAAAGATGGACGAAGATAGAAGGATGTGTCGAGAAGAAGACAGACCATCAACCAAGGATGAATGGCCAAAGCAGAGACGAGTAAGCTTCCTAAAAATGAATTTCAGAACTTCGGTCGATAGATTTGATAGGGAAGCGGACAGATATACACCCCTGAACACTTCTCGATCTAGGATCCTCATGTGGGTCAGGCAGAATGGAGTGGAGATTACATCGGCCAAGAGAATCAGACCAAGCTAGAGATTTACTCGTGATAGAAGCCAGTACTGCGAGTACCACAGAGAGTACGACCATAACACAGAAGGCTGCAGAGAACTGAAGAGTGCCATAGAAAAATTGGTGCAACGGGGAAAGCTTGATAATTTCACTGACGCACCGAGGAGATGCGGAAACATGGAAAACCATGACTGTGATAAAGCTGAGGCAAAGAAAGCTAGGAAAGAACCAATGGGGACGATCAACATGATTGTAGGAGGAGAAAACACCGGGAAATGATTAAAATGTAGTAGAGGAGGAAAAATGATACCTGGTAAAAGCGACAGCATTTTTAACTCAGAAGACAATTTGCATATACATCAACCTCACAGTGATCCCTTGTGATAATCACATGCATAAATAAGTATCGAGTCAAAAGGCTATTGGTCGATAATGGGAGTGCTATCAATGTTTTATCTTGGAATGCGTACAAAGTTATGGGTGGCTCCATCACCAACTTAACGGCCATCCAGAACCCCATCACTAGCTTTTATAGGGGAACGGTGCAACCAATGAGGATTGTCAATCTGGACCTAGAATTTAGAAACCAAGAGGATGAGGAAACAAAAATCATCCGGACTCCATTCAACGTGGTAGACATACCACTAGCCTATAATGGGATAATAGGATGACCGGTACTTTACGAAGCAGATGCAATCACCAGCATCCGGCAATTAACCATGAAAATTTCGGTTAGGAAAGGGACCCTTACTATCAAGGGAGATCAGTAAATAGCCAGACAATGCTATCAGATGACCATGAAATCTCTGGTGGAGGCTTTTCATTTGGAAGCATAGGAAGTTGAGAAGCAAGGCGCTGACCCACAACCGGTGGAAGACATGGAGACATTACGAATCAGGGGAGGAAAATCTATGAAAATTGGTAATGCCCTTGATCAGAACATCAAAGACACATTAAGGGACGTCCTTACTAGACACTCAAAAGATTTTGCTTCTCAAGCCTCTGAGATCGTCGGCATGGTCCCGCAGGTTGCCTATCACTGCCTAAACATCAAACCAGGAGCCAAGCCAGTAGCACAGAAGAAAAGAACTTTCACCTATGAAAGACAAAAGATCATTGCTGAGGAAATAACGAAGCTATTAGCAGCTGGATTCATTAAAGAGGTTACTCACCCGGACTGGGTAGCCAATGTAGTACTCATTAAAAAAGCAAACGAAAAGTACAGAATGTGTGTAGACTACACCGACCTTAACCGAGCTTGCCCTAAAGATAGCTACCCATTACCAAAAATTGATCAGCTCATCGATTCCACTGCTGGCCATGGCTTATACAGCTTCGTAGATGCTGCCCAAGGTTATCACCAGATCCCCATGAAGAAAGAAGACCAGGAGAAAACGTCCTTCATCATGCACGAAGGGCTGTACTGCTACAAGGTGATGCCCTTCGGACTGAAAAATGTTGGAGCCATGTACTAAAGAATGATGAACCAAGTCCTTCAGAGCCAGATTGGAACCAGCGTGGAGGTATATGTGGATGACATCATCATCAAAAGCAAGCACTCTGAGCACCACCCAGCAGACGTGGATCAAGTCCTCCAGTTACCAAGCCAATCCAGGATCAAGTTGAATCCTGATAAATGCGTCTTCGAAGTCCAGGCAGGCAAGTTCCTGGGGTTCATGATTTCTCACCTAGGCATTGAAGCCAACCCAGAAAAAATGGAAGCCATACTCAACATGGCAGCACTGAAGAGCATCCATGATATACAAAAGCTAAATGGTAGAATAACCGCATTGGGGCGTTTTATTTCTTACTCGGCTAGGCGATGTCTACCATTGTTCTGAGCTCTCAAAAGTTCTGACAAGTTCCAGTAGTCCGCTGATTACCAAGCAGCATTTGAAGAAATTAAAAGATTCTTGTCTTCCCTACCATTAATCAGCGGTTCGATACCGAACTAGACCTTATACTTATACCTCTTTGTTGGTCGAGAATGCATCACTTCAGTACTAGTAAAGGAAGAGGGAAGCCAACAAAGCCCTGTCTACTAAGTCAGTAAGATGCTTCGAGGACCTGAAGTCCGATACCCCATGCTGGACAAGTTAGCCTTAGTTGTGGTTCATGCTTCTCGAAAGCTTCGGCACTACTTCCAAGCTCACCATGTCGTAGTTCGGTCCAGTTTCCCGCTGTGAAAAATATTACAGAGACCAGAGACTTCAAGCAGGCTAGTGCAATGGTCGGTCTTACTCGACAAGTTTGATATTGATTACGAGCCTCGACAGCAGATGAAAGCCCAGGCCTTAGCAGATTTTGTACAAGAAATGCCTTCAGAAGATATAACCTTGACCAAGATACCAGAATGGAAGCTCTATGTTGACAGAGCATCCTCAGCCCATGGTTCTGGCATTGGAATAATCCTCAGGGGACCGCATAAAGTTCATATTTGGTATGCAGTCCGCATAGAGTATAATGCCACCAATAATGCAGCTGAATACAAAGCACTCATTATAAGGTTGAAACTAGCCGCAAAAGTTAGGGTCGAACACCTCATTATACACTCGGATTCCCAACTAGTAGTCAACGAAGTCAGCGAAGCATTTCAAGTCAAAGATGCCTGCATCGCCAAGTACGTAGATAAAGCCAGGCGACTTTTACAACACATCAAGCAAGACGAAGGCCAATGGAATATTGTCCAGATTCCCAGAGAAGACAATAATGAGGCCGATTACCTTGCTAAATCTGCAGTTGAGAACAGTTAAGCATTTAGGGATATGAATTTAACTGAATCACTCACCAATCCCAGCACAAAGGACACTAAAGTTTTCAGAACACAAGTAGTCTCAGAATGGATACAGCCCATCATCCAATATCTTGAGCATGGCACACTTCTAGAAGATAAGCTGCAAGCTCAGAAGCTCAAAGCCAAAGTAGCCCGCTATTCTGTCCACCGAGGGGAGATCTACCAAAAATCCCTCTAGCACCCCTGGTCAAAGTGCATTTCCCTAGAGGAGGGAAATTACATACTACGAGAAATCCATGAAGGAATTTGTGGTGCACATGAGTCCCACTATTTGCTCACTAGAAAGGCCTTGCTCCAGGGGCATTACTGGCCTACCATGTCCAAGGATGCCCAGCAGCTAACACAATCATGTCACCAGTGCTAGCACTATGCCCAACTTAGCCATAAATCTTCTCGGCCTCTACATCCCATCGGCAGCCCATGGCCTTTCACCATGTGGGGGATGGACATCCTAGGTCCTTTTCCTCCATCTACCTCACAAAAAAAGTTCTTAATCATGGCCATTGACCATTTCACGAAATGAGTAGAAGCAGAAGCAGTCCCAACCATCACAAAAGCCTGAATACAACACTTTTTTTGGAAGGAGATCATTTGCAGATTCGGCATCCCCCATACTTTAATTACAGACAACGACAAACAGTTCAACAACTACAAATTCAAAAGTTTCTGCTCAGACCTTGGCATGAAACTGTGCTTTACCTCAATAGCTCACCCGCAGACGAACGGACAAACTGAGGTCACCAACAGAATCCTCATGCAAGGGTTGAAGAAAAGACTCGACAACAAGAAAGAGAACTGGGTCAAAGAGCTTAACAATGTAATCTAGGCCTACAGAACCACACCTCGATCATCCACTGGCGAAACGCCATTCAGACTAACTTACGGCATGGATGCAGTAATTCCAGTAGAGGTTGGGTCCCCAAGTTACTGGGTAAGCCAAGACCTCGACCATGCCATCAATAACATCAACGCACGGATATGCCTTGACATACTAGAGGAACGAAGAGAACAAGCAGCAGCAACGACAGAGGCACATCGGCAAATGATAACCCGATACCACTATCTGCATAAACCAACAGAGAATTTCAGGACGGGTGATTGGGTACTCAGAAGAGTAGATATTGGCAAAGGCACCTCGGGTACCGGCAAGTTAGGCCCGAATTGGGAAGGCCCGTATCAGATCTCAGAATGCACAATAAAGGGGGCGTATAAACTAAGAGAAAGAGGAGGCAGAGAACTACCAAGGTTTTGGAACTCAGACTCCCTCATGAAATATTATCAGTAATCTTGTACTCAAGAACACAATCTGATTCAATAAAAATATCTTCATTGATAAAGAATGTCTTTATACATGATTGGTTAAAAAAAACAAGATACACATAAACCTATACATATCTACTCTAGTATTTGCACACCCGGACCCCCTATCCCAAAAACTGAGGGGGAAGCATCATTGGCAGCGCTCTGGATGCTCGCCAGACCCAGCTGTAGCAGTGGCCTCTTTAGACTCCCTCATAGGAAAGGAACTAGCTTTTCGACGGGCGTCATCCTCTGTAGCAAGCCTGGCCAGATCAGCTAGGGTTATCCGATCTAAGGCCCCCAAATCTAATCCTGAGTCCTGAGAGAGCAAGATCCTTTTGCACTCAGCCCAGTACGCCTTGAGAAACTCCCCTACCATGCTTTGATATGCCTTTTTATCATTGGCACGAGATTTCTCAAGCTCCGCCAGCCTCTCCTGAAGTTCAGCAATCTGAAGATCCTGCTCCTCGATCCTCCTTGTCAGTTAGGCCTGGTTATGTTCCAGTTCAAAAACCTTCTTCTGATTCACCTTCGCGTATCTTGTTTGGCAGTGCTCCAAAGCTGCCTTGGCACTATCCAAATTCTTCTCAAAATCTATAGCAATCGTCCCCACCTCAGTTTTCTTTAAGCTGTACTGGCTCTTAAAGTAGAAGTACTGATCAGCAGCAAGGCCTGAGTCATCTGCCAAAAATAACCAAGAAACTTAGCCAAAAATCCACTATAATAGTTATATCAAGTAACAGAAACTCCACTACCTCCAATGACTTGCCGATCATGGAATTGAGCAATCCGTCCGGTCCCTCGTCCGACCAACGCTGCATGTCTCTAGGTAACCGCAGTGACTCAGCGTACTGGTCCCGTACTTGACTGTTGAAGATGCTCGGGGGCTTCATCTTTTTCAATATTTAGCCCCACATATCCAGACAACCAGATAACCGGGGGCATTGGATGTAAATCTCTTCATCCAGCCCCTCTTTATCTGACCTTGTTTTGATCAACCACCTTTTTCGTCGTCCGACCCGCTTCAGTTGCTCACTTTCCACTATTGCTTTGCCCTTAAGGTCGGCGAGAACAGCCTCCGAAGCAGGGGGAGCCTCAGTTTATGGGGAAGGATAATTCTGGCCCTCCTCCACTGCAGTTGGCTCATCTACTAAGGAAATCCCGCCTGCAAAATCAAAAAAGTCAGCCATCTACAGATGGAGAGATAAGACTAGTCAGAAAAAATAAAACTCAAAATAAAAAATCATACCAGGGAAATGGTCACGACTCAAACAGACTCTCCATAGATACCTCCGGGACGCATCCTCTGTGGATCGAGCTTCAGCAAGTCCATCTAGATGTAGCTGCAAAACTAATTTCGTATCTGGATTGGAAAGTTTTTCTGGACGAGTCACTTTATGACGCTCGTCCGACCACATCCTCTAGACATCCAGGAAGTCTGATTAATGCTCCACAACAAAAAAATGGTATCTCCACTTCTTATGAAGATCTGAAAGTTTAACAAAAAGTGAATGGTTGGGTATAGCCAAAAGGGAGAACATAAGCTCTCCCTTCTTCCTAGTCAGCCTATACAAATACCGGAGGACGTCTAGATTGGGAACCCTACCCTCCTCATGCATCAGTTGGATGAACCCAGTCAGTATCCTATAACTATTCGGATGAAGCTGACCGGGCGCAATGTTATTTCTATTAAGAAAGTCCTTGACAAAGGGATCTAAGGGAAATTTCAGAACCCCTTCTAACTGGTCGAAGTATACTACTAATCTATTTAGCCCCAATAAAGGGGTATGGGCCCTAAACCTTCTGTCTACAGTGCGGCAGGGATGCAGAACCGCCACCAATACCACCCTAGCAATTCACTATCTATGTTGGACACAAAGAGGTCAGAGCTAATCTCTTCCCGAGGAGCCATAGCAAAGAAGGGAACGAAAACCAAATGATAAAAAAGGGGCAAAAAAGAGGAGGAAGAAATAATGAAAAGAATCACCTAGTAACCTCAAGCGAGAGTTATGGCAAGAAGGAATAGAAACGGTGGACGCAATAGAAATGCAGCAAAAACAGAATGAAAGAGAGAACAAAGCAAAATGTGCCAGTTAGCAAGCGCAGCAGTATTTATAAAGACATGAAAGGAACTGGAAGCACGCCATTAACTGCCCTTATTATTATTGCACTCCTCCCTAGACCACCAAGGGCTTGTTGGGAATAAAATAACCCATTAGGTGAAGAGTTGCGATGATGGTTGTACGAGCATTTCGCTCACTGACACACGAAACGACGCATCAATCACGTGATCTCAAGAGTTGAAATGAAATCAACCCGTGTTGGCCCACCCACATCTTTGAATGGGCCGCTCCATCAAGTAAATTGAGAGACGTTTCAAGCATCACTCCCAGCCCATTTTGTTCACACAAAGTCCAGTAACTGAAGCTGGCACCCTCAGGTTGCTTCCGTAGTACTGAGGTTCCGAGCATGTAAGCCTCATGCCCCTGAGCTGAGCATCTAGGTCTCGTTTACACAAAGTCCAATGACTGAAGCTGGCACCCTCAGGCCGCTTTCGTAGTATTGAGGTTCCGAGCATGTAAGCCTCACGCCCTTAAGCCGAGCATCTAAGTCTCGTTCACATAAAGTCCAGTGACTGAAGCTGGCACCCTCAGGTCGCTTATATAGTATTGAGGTTCCGAGCATGTCAGCCTCGCGCCCCTGAGCCGAGCATCTAAGCCTCGTTCACACAAAGTCTAATGACTGAAGCTGGCACCCTCAGGTCGCTTCCCTAGTATTGAGATTCCGAGCATGTAAGCCTCACGCCCCTGAGCCGAGCATCTAAGTCTCGCTCACATAAAGTCCAGTGACTAAAGTTGGCACCCTCAGGTCGCTTCCATAGTATTGAGATTCCGAGCATGTAAGCCTCGTGCCCCTGTGCCGAGCATACAAATCCAGTAACGACTGGTTCCGTCTTGTTCCAAAATGGACGGGTTAATCTATTGCGTTGATCATACTCACTCATCCGGTACCCCAGTTCCACAGATTACGATTCGATGACGATCAACCAAAATACTCGGCACCAAGCTCTGCTTATTGTGACTAAGGCTGGCCACCTCAACTCACTTGCATCTTATCACCCATATAAGGGCATCTGCATCTTACTCGGACGCAACGGACATAAATATTCGCGTACTCCGGGGGGGACTCTTGATACCATTTAAAATGTTTCCACCTAATTAGGGGTCCTCTACCCCCCTAAATAGGAATATATGGATAAGGGAGAAGACAAATCCGTCCAAGGAACTGCCTCAAAGAGGAATCCTAACCGAAAAAGGAACACTCTCCTACAAAGACTATAATTCATTGACCCACAAGGAATCCCATTCCTCCCAAGTTTGAGTATCGCTATATATAGAACCATTTAGCCCTCATAAGGGGACATCTCATTCACACATATTCAAGTTATCTTTCCTCCTCCCGATTTCTATTCTCTAACTTAGGCATCGGAGTGTTTGTGTGGATTCCCCCCACCTCTCACCTTGCCCTCTCTTCAGTGCTTCGCAGGACGTTTAGCCTAGGAGTTCTGAAAATTAGTTATCAAACTCTTACTCAATTCTTACAAAGAATTCCATTAATTTCCTATTTTTGTTTGATAGTCCTATTCACCCCCCTCTAGGACTCTTTCAGTAATTAATAAACGTTTTAGATATTTTTATTGTTTTGGTTGTGTTTTGGGGCATTTACGAAAAAATCTAAAAATTATAAAAATATGGTTATTAGTTTATATCAAAATACCCTTTTTTCATGAGAAAATTTCACTCACTGTCTAGTCAAAGGCCCATATTTTCATTCGTGACCTTGCTACTTTTTTCTTTCAGTTTTGTTTTCCTTCTTTTCACTTTTGTGCCACAACTGGCTCCATGTTTTCATTTCTTATTTTTGGCGTTATCTGCTTTTTTTCTTTTTTAACATTTTTTTTATTTTTTTGTAATTTTTTTACTAATTTATTATATTTGAAGGCATCTTTAATTTAAGTTGATTGAATATATTTATTTAATTTGTATATTTTAAATAATTTAATTTTATATACTAAAAATAATTTTTTTTAATTTTAAAACTTACTATTATTTAGAATATAAAAATTAAGCTAATTAAACTAAAAATTATCTATAGTCTTTATTAATTATTTTTTTATAATTATTTAGAATTTAGAAATTAAACTAATTAAAGTAAAAATTACATGTAGTATTCAATAATTATTTTTTCAACAAAAATAACAAAAAAATTATGAAATATATCAAATAAATTATTATTTTTATTATTGATATTAATAAAAGTAAAAATTAAATTAATGGTCTTAATTTTATTATTAATGATGCAAAAATTGCAAAAACAACCAATAACAACAAACATCAACAACTACAGTTTTTTTTTTTTTGTTATTGTTTCTATTTGTTGATTTTTTTTTATTTTTTCGATTTTTTTTGTTGATATTACAAATATATCATAAGAATTGTAAACTTGTTATATATTGATGATCAATAAGTATGAAATAATTTTTTTTTAAAAAAAAGTAGTTAGACATTTTAATAAACAAATTAAAGTAAAAAATAAAATCCTTATTTTTTAGTATAAAATGAGAAATTTTAGTTTATTTATTGTTGTTACAACATTTGAAGTTATTTATTGTTTAGTTTAACAACAATTAAATATGTTTAGTTCATAATTTTTCATTTTTAAAAAAAAAATCTTAAGAGAAAAAAATATTGAGCAAAAAAAAAGAAAATATTGAAAATAAAATAAAGTCAATACCTTAAAAATAAAAAAAATGTTGAAAAAAAAGATGAAATAAAATATTGAAAATAAAATAAAGACAATACCTTAAAAATAAAAAAAAATGTTTAACAAAAAAAGGATGAAGACAATAGAAAAATATTTAGAAAAAAATAGATAAAGATAGTACCATGAAATTGAAAAAATGTTTATAGTACCATGAAATTGAAAAAATGTTTAGTAAAAAAAAATTAAAAAAAAAATAGACAAAAACAATATAGACAAAAAAAAATTAAAAAAAAAAATAAACAAAAACAATATAGACAAAAAAAAATGTTGAAAAAAATAACCCCAAAAATAAGGGAAGCAAGGGAAATGGTATATATTTAAAAGAAAAAGTTAGAAAATTTAATTTTGAAAGTTTTTTTTATCAATAATAATTTTGAAAGTTTTTTATTTTTTATTTTTGATATATTTATGTAAAGATTTTTATTAATTACTTTTAAGAATGCCTTTTTTTCCTTTTTTTTTTCCTTTTTTGCTCCCTTTTGTATTCTCCTTATTTCTTCATTATTATTTTTTATTTTTTCTCCCTTTTTTCTAATTTATTTTATTTTATTCTTATTTTTACCTTTTTTTTTTAATTTTTCCTCTGTTATCCTAATTTTTTAATTTTTATTTATTTTTTTATTTTCTCTATTTTTTTTCCTTATTTTCTATTATCCTTATTTTTTCATTTTTTCCTTTTTTCCTTATTTTTTTTTCTTAGTTTTCTGTTTGTTGTTTTGGTCTTGGGTGTTAATATATATATATATAGGCAGCACACTTTATTTCATAGATTATAATTAATATATTTAAATTATATAACTTATATTAGTTTTAATAAATAATTAAAGTTTCAATATCCTAGAAAAATATTTTGAAATATATATATATATACACACACACACTAGGCTAATATTATTTTATTCATTTTATACATAGAAAATAAACTAAATTATATAAATAATAAAATAGAAATAAATGAAAAATATTTCACATTTCATGCATTTGAAAAAAAAATAGGACACTTAGATTCAAATTAATTGATATGCATATATCAATTATTTTATGTTATTATTTATTTTAATTAATTGAATACAATCATATTTTAAATTTATTACTAAGGCCAACTATTTCTTTGACAATTTTTCTAACAATATATACTTAATCAAATTATTATATCCAGATATTGCTTTTAGTTTCATATACTGATTCGAGTTTCAAATACTATTTTGAGTTTTAGATATGAATAATATTAAAAAATTATACTTTTGGTTGGTGAAAAATATTTGAATAATATTCATATAATATATTGGTTTTAGTATTAGATACGATTTCAAAGTTTCATGTACATATAATATTCAGGTATTTATGAGTTTGAAATACTATTTTGAATTTTCAGATACTATTTTGAGTTTCAGATACTTATAATATTCAAATAATATATTATTTTGATTGTATCATATACAAATAATATTAAAAAATATTATTTTTAGGTATAATTCTTATTAATTCTTAAACTTGTTGTGTAACAAAAATTTTAATTAATAATTTTTGTTAATTTTTAACTCAATTGGACAATATAGTCCCAACTTTTTTTTAACAAAATATAACTTTTTATTTTTTCAATAATAATACGTTGATATAAAATATAAAAAATGTTAGAGATATTAATTTCTGGCCACAAAATATGCTCTTAATTGTGCCAGGAATGAGACCTTTTGATTTTTTTTTAAGAAAGAAAAAAAGATGAAATGTTTTCACCAAACTTGTTCTCATGACATTATATTATTAATTAAAAATAATTGAAATAATAGTCTCAAATTAAACTAATCTTCTATCGATTGATCAATCATCAATTAGATAATATACTATTTTAAATTTTCATATACATATAATATTCAAATAGTATATTATATTTATGAGTTTGAGATATTGTTTTTAATTTTCAGATAATATTTTGATTTTCAAATACTTATAATATTTAGATAATATATTATTTTGATTGTATCATATACGAATAATATTGTCACGACCTGAACCTGAAGGCACATGATCGGCACTAGGGAATGGGTAGGCATAAAACCCCCGAAACCCATAGTAAGCCTTAAATAAAAGAAAAATAAAACCTTCCAATTTTAAAACTTTATTTCATAACAGAACACATTATCAAACTGATTTTTCTAAAAATAATCATAATTGTACGCAAAATAAAATATTCTCCATCATCACATATCATAGCTCAATCGTAAATCATTATACATAAGCATGGTTCATTGAAAAAAAATACATAAGTATATTTAAATCATACAAATTCTTAGTACAATTACTACTGCAGTTTTCTAGAGTCACTACTACAGTACAGCTTATAATGACCTACATAATATAGCCGATGACGAAGAAATCCAGCGTAGAGGCGGTCTGAGGTCAAACTCCCAAGCTCCTGAAAAAAAATAAATTGAGGGGAATCAGACCTCACTGAGTAAGTCAATAAAAAGAGTTATACAGTTTAAAAACCTTTTTGCAAACCATATATTTATAGTGAAAATAATTTTATAGTGTATATATATATATATATATATATATATATATATATATATCTTGGTAGAACCCTAATCCTAGATTTCTAACTGGTCAACTAGGCCCACTTTGTAATATCCCGTGTTTTTAAAATATTTTTACACTGTACCGGGATATGCAGTGTTAATAATTTCTGTATATTATATGATATTTTTATGAGTTGATAAGTATTTAAAACCTATTTTTATTACTGTGTATTATTTTCAGTGTTTTACGTAAAATTTTCCCGGGACTTGCATTTTCGGGGAAATTTTCACGTAAACAATTTATTATTAATTATTTTAAATGTATTTTCGGACTTGCATGAACTCATGCGTATTTTTAAATTATTAAATAAAGCCTGTGTGTGTATATTTATTTAATTAGGGTTTATTATTACCCTAATATTTTATTAAATATTTATTTGTTTTATTGTTATTTAATTAATTTTATTTAGTATAAATTATTAAAATATTAAATTTTTATGTGTGTGGTGTATATTTGATGTGTGTAATTTAATATTATTTTATTATATAGTGTAAAGTATATATATATACATATATACATTAAAATTTGTCAAATTACAAAAGAATTGGAAAATTACCAAACTGCCCCCGAGTCTTCTTCTTCTTCTCGCCCGTTCCCTTCGCCGTCCGGATGCCTGTCACGCCGTTTCTTCACCATGGGTGTGCCGTCCGTTGTGCCATCGCCTTCCCCAACCTCTTCCGTCGTCTGAGGTAGCCATTTCCGGCGCCTGGAAGTCGATTTTGGCCGGAGAAGCCAAAAATCGATCCATCATCGATCACGCCGATTCCGGCCACCATTTTCGACACCGCCGGTCTCTTTCTTCTCCTTGAGCTCTGGTGAGTGTAATTCTAGCTTTGGTTTGAGCTAAAATGGTCTAGAATTGCTTAGGTTTCGAAATTTCAATTTCGGCCTATTAGGGTTTTCGATTTTTTTGAGCTTCGAATTGAATGATTCATGAAAAATCCCTACAAAAATGTTGTTCCTAGTAGCTTAATATACATGTATGAATTTTTGTGGAATTTTTGGAGATTTTTTGGATTTTTAGGTATTTTTGAATATTTTAATATTATTTTCTAATTTTCGGAAATTAATTATTTAAATTATGAAATTGGAGTTTATGGTTAAATTATGTGTTGAAATGAATTATAGGAATTTATTTGTAATTTTTATGAATTTCAAAATATTTATTTTGAATTATTGAAGTTTATGTGATTTTGAGAAATTAGGGTTAATTGTGTTTTTATTTGAATTTAATTGGTTAATTGAGTTTAATTATTAATATGATTGATAAATATGTTGAGAAAATTAATTTTGGATAATTGTTTAATTTTTGGTGAATTTTTGAAGTAATTTAAGTATATTTATATATATAGGGGTATTTTGGTAATTTTACCCTAAATTGTCTAAAAATGTAATTTAATTGGTTTTAATAGTTATTTAAGGTATAAAAATGATTTCTACAAATTATTTAGTATTTTTAACTAATTAAAACTATTTTTCGTGAATTATTTTCAATTATATATATAATATACGATTTTTCTAATAAAATGAGTTTTAATCGGTTTTTACAGTGTTTCAAGGTTAATTATGTAATTTCTACCTATAAAATGTAGTTCTGTGATTTAAGGATATTTTTGGTATACCTGGAATATGTTCTGTGTTTGTGGACCCCGGTCGGTGGACTGTAGTTTGGAGTCCGACCGTGGGATTTTGATTGTGTTGAGCTTATTTTTCGAAGTGTATTTCTTTGTAGGGTCAGCTCTACTCTTTTGAGTAGAGAGATGTCCGTTTTACAGGGGAGGTTCTGCCGGATTTTCGGTAGAATTCTCGTAAAACGTGATGTCCAGTCGAACCCTAATTCTGTTTCCGTATTTTAATATTCTAGATTGAATTCTAGGATTTTTGTTAGGGTTATTCTGATGTTGATTATTTATTGCTTGTTTAGTTGCACCGAGACCGAGGGCTAGTGGACCAGGCCCGTCGGACCTGTCTCGTGGAGCGCAATAGGTGAGTTACTATACTATATATATATGCTTAGGATGCATGATTTAGAAATGCATGTTTTGTGTTGATTAAATATGCATAAGTAATTTGATTATTTCTTAAGTTTATATTAAGTATATTTTTGGTATATATTAAATTATATACATGTTTTGTAAATAAAATATACTTAAAATGTTTCTAAATATATTTCCAGCTTCATATATAATTTGATTGAATGCATTTGATATATATATACTCGAAATATACCTGGTTTACTTTTGGTATATTTCTGGTATATATATGGGTTATATTGTTATTTCATTTTATATTCATGCATCATTTATTTTTGTGAATGAATGATTTATATTAATGATGAATGATATCAATAGAACGTGCTACTTAGTGGGCAACACTAGGACCGAGTACGTACCGGTACGCCTATAGTATTTAGGCTATAATACTAACTTATTTATGGATATCGATTTGATTATGATTATTGATATGTGTGAGATGTGGTTTGGGTATGATTGCTGGAGCTCGGTTGACCAAGTGTCTCGGGGCCAATCACACTGGCAGTCAGACTGCTGGAGCTCGGTTGACTTAGTGTCTCGGGGCCAGTCTACTGTCCAAATGGATTAAGTGGATATACTTGGAATAAGTGAGCCTGTATGGCTAGAGTGTTGTTTAACACTATTTTCTGAGGTTGCGATATTCTAGGGTTCTATGTGATCCTTCATAAACTAGGATTTTCAATAAAATATATAAAAATGATTTTTCTGCATCTGTATGAATTTGCCTGTATATATACATATTACATATATACTGTTGACTGTATGCATTATCACTTAGTGTGTATGTCTATATATTATAGTAATTCACTCAGTGAGGTCTGACTCCCCTCCGTTGACTATTTTTCAGGAGAGTCAACTTCTTCAGACCTCAGTAGCAGGTCGATACGCCGGATTTCTTTCGCCCCGGCTTCTTTATGTAAATTATCTACTTGAGTCTTATTTATTTTATCTAGACACTGCATTAGTTATGAATTAAAGTATTGGATTACATGTATTTTATTTTAAAGAGATGTATTATATTGAAACTGGATTTGTATTAAAAGATTATATATCTATGAGATGAGATTTTGATTTAAATCCAGTTGGTGTATATATTATTGTGATATTTAAGATTTTTATTTCCACTGCATATATTTATTATATGATTATTGTTATTGCATGATTTATTTTATTTTTAGGCTTGCTACGGGTTCCGGATTCGAAAGAATTCCAGTTCCCTAGCGCCGGTCATGGCCCCTGTTTTGGGTCGTGACACACTTATTCCAACTGGACTGCCGGTCCTCGAGAGCAAGGGCATCAACCGAGGTACCAGGCCGCAGTCATCCACTTAATCCAAATACATGGCACTGGTGGTCCCCGAGAGCTAAGACATCAACCGAGGCACCCATCCCAGTCTATTATTAACTTCCCAATCACTGGCGGTCCCCGAGAGCAAAGGCTTCCACCAAGGCACCCGTCCCAATTTATGTCCATAAGTCATACATACATCGGTTCCATCTCTCAATCTCTACCATGTGCACACGGTCCTGGTGAAACCCACCAGGTAGCCCGTTCTACCAAAATTTCTCAAAATTGATTTTTTTTTATAAATAAAATGTGTTTAAACCTTAAATAATAGCATTAAATTAAATAAATCATATAATAAATATAAAAATATGAGCGCACGCATCTTTAAATAAAACACACGCACAGATCATTTTATCAACTTACAAGATGAACGAGAAGGTCGACGACCGTGCGTTTGCCTCAATCCAACAGCTTCCACTCCGATATACTCTAGAAAAGAAATTAACATACCTATTTTAAAAACACGTCTATGTAATAAAAATTAAAAATCGACAAAAATAACAAAATTCTAGACTGAATCGAGAAAGACCGGATAAGACTCGATAGATAGGGAAACCCCTAATTAACACTAGGAATTTACGAAAAATGTCATGTTTTATGAGAAAATCTATCGAAATTTCGGCAGTCTTCTCTGTAAAACGAACATCTCTCTACCATAGGTAAAACCATTAGAAAATACACTTATAGTATTCATAGACATTCACACTCAAGTCGGGCTTTCAGAACTATACTTTGCCTCGACCGAGATCACAACTCAACCAAAACATCACAAAATTAAATCATTTATTGCAAAAAAATGCATATTCATATAAATAGCCATAGCTTATAAAATCATGTCTCATTAAAGCTTAAGAACAAAATCTCACATATATATATATATATATATATATATATATATATATATATATTTGGAAATGATATTCAAAATTAACTTTACTTAATTAAAAACACCTATAAATTTATACAAATCCTCTAAACGTCTTAAATATTAATAAAACCAATTAAAATATATACTTAACTATAACAAGCATAAAGCTACATATTTACCCATATAATAATAAAAAAATACACATAATATTCAAAATAATACCTAATATATTATTAAAAATTAATTTTCAAGAACTAGTGTTAATTAGTCTAAATAGTAAATAATTTGTAAAAATCCTTTTAAATTCCTTAATTATTATTAAAACCAACCACAATTTATTATTTAACTATAATTAACATAAAATTACGTTTCTACCCCTATAATACAAAAACTTACATAATATACTATTATTATTCAAAAATTCCCTAAAAATTATACAAATGCCTAAAAATTATTTTCTCAACATATATATTATTATTATTAATTAAAACACATATTTAAACCAATATTCCAAAAAAATCCGATTCTAAAGTAATTATTTAATTTTCACATAAACTCTAAAAATTCATAGAAATTATATAATATCCCTAAAAATTATTTTCTTTATTCTAAAATTAATATTAACTCATAGTAACACTAAAAATACTGAATTTATAATTTTAATAATTAATTTATGAAAATTAATAAAATAATAATAAAATATTCAAAAATTCACAAAAAATAAAATAAATTCCAAAAATCATACAAAAATTAGAGGTAGATTAAGCTACCAAGAATCACATTTGTAAAGGGAGTTTGCAAGATTCAAGCTGAAAAAAATTCAAAACCCTAGAACTTCATAAAAAAAAAAAAAAACTCAATCAAATGGAGATTAAAGCTTAAACTAAGCTTGGATTAGTACTCACCAGTGCAAGAGGAAGAGAAAGACACCGGAATCGAAGAAAATGGTGACCGGAAGTGATGGAGGCACAGTGATAGGGGAAGAATTGGACAGCGCAGGAGAGCCACTGTAAGTTTTTTTTTTTCTTTTAGGTTCTTCACGTCTTTCTTTTTTTTTTTTTGGTGTTGTGTGTGTGTTGGGGTTTACTGAATGCATGTATGTGGGTTGTTGTATGCATGCATGTGTGTGTGTGTGTATATATATATATATGTATATAATATTACATAAAAAAGTATTATTAAAATAATGTGGTCAATTTAATATAAAAATATCCACCACACAATATATATATATATATATATATATATATATATATATATATATTTATTTATTTATTTATTTATTTATTCTCACATATAATAATAATACACATACACACACATGCAAATTACACAAACCCAAGTTAATATATATATAATACATAAAATAACAATCCAATTAATAAAATAATTTATTAACAAAATAAATAGTGACATTTAATAAAACGATAATAGAAATAATAATGTCAAAACATCCACACAAATTAAATGACCAAAAAATAATATTTTTACGTAGAAAATTTATTTAAATATAAAATAACAAAAATAAATGACAAATAATGAAAATAAATCAATAAAATCTCCAAATTTTATTAATACTGTATATCTCATTTTAAAATAAAATAATTTTAAAAAATAGGGTCATAACAAATATTTAGAAAATATACTATTTTTAAGTATCAATACTATTTTTTTAAGCTTGTTGTGTAAAAAAAATTGGTAAAATTTTAATTAATTTAATTTTTTAATTCATAAAAAATTTTAAAAATAATTAAAATTATAAACTACATAATAAAAAATTAATTATTGAATACAATTACAAAATGTTCAATGCAAGTTGCAATTTGTACAAAAATTAAAAAAAAAATAATACAAGATAATTGACTAGTTTATTATCAACATCAACAAAATTGGTAAAAGAATGTGATATTTTAAGTATACTTGAATGCTTTAAAAATATAAAAGTAAAGCTTTGATTTGATTAATTTCAATGCTTTAATTGATGTTAAATTCCTCCTTGAGTCCCATCATAATCTCAACCTGAAAATTTATAATATAATTGTTATTCATGTATTTTTAATTTTTTATATATGTTTTTTATTGTATATATTAATCAATTTTGGTACCAAAGGATTCAAAAATTTTGGCAACAACCATCTACATGATTAACATGTAAAAATGGCCCCTATTAATGTTATAAAAAAGTCTTTTAGGTTTGGCCTTCTAAAAAAATAATAAAAATGAAGTTGCTACCCATGTTTAGATGGAGAGGTTAGCCTTCGCATTTTGATTTTGATTCAAGCATCAACTACAAATTTGCCACAACATCTCAGTTTGCAAATAGGGACCAAGCTTTTTTGGCCAATTTGGAATATATATAATGTACAATAATCAATTGTGTGTAATGCTATAATGATGTAGTTACTTTTGATAGATTCTGAGGTATCTTCTAAACTTATGGAGGACATCTGCAATGATTAATTTTGTTCAAAATCCTCTTGGAGGATAACCTCTTGCTAAGAGTTATTGGTTTTTTTAACAAAAAAATTTAACACTTCTTGTTCAGTAGCTTTTATAGAAAAAAAGGCAGGAGGTTCAAATGATTGCCAAAAAGTCTATGGAATTTTATATGTATAAGCAATATAAAAAAAAGTTAAGGATAAAAACAAATTGAAGTTGTTGACACTCAAACGTCAATTTTAGTAGCTAAATTATTGTTAGAGAATTATTTAATTACTTAACTGTATAATAAATTTTGGTTATTTAACATCTATAATCTTCCACATATGGCTTTCCTTAAGCCATATTCATGAAACCTTTTCACGTGCTGTTTATAGGATTTTTAAGTCATTTTGGGTTGGTTTTTGAGGTTTTTTTAGGCCTTTTTAATTAATTTTATAGATTGTTAAAGATTTATAAGAGCTTGTGAATATTTAAGTTCAATTTAAGCCTTTAAAGATCAAATTGGACTTTAAAGGCTTATGTTTGGCACTCTGAAATCCCGCTTCAACACTATAATAACTTGATTCCAAATTTGAGGTTGGGTTTAAGGTTAGAAATCTTATTTGGTTATTTTGGAAGGTAGTTTGGTCTTTTAGGCTTCTAATTTAAAGAATTAAAAATTCGATTTAAGTTTGGTTAAGGTTCAAAAAGACCCCTCCAACTTTAGGAGCACATTATGAGACTTGGCATAAACTCTCATCATTAGACTATTGTAGGGACTCTTAAAAATCGAAGATCAATAATTGCCTCCTACTTCATATACATTAATCGAGCATGGCTAGCTTGTATCAATGTGTGGGAAATAAATAAAACATGCATAAAAGATTAGGTCACACTATAAAAAATGGGCCATGGTAACTATATCGCATAGTCACTTACGATGCTAAATGTTTTTGAGATTGGGCCATGTAAATGTTTAAGGCATTTCGATGAATTTTTGTATAGCATTCAGCTTTAAGTAATAAAATGTCATATGATTTTTTACCTTACACTAGTAAAGCCTTAAGCATCAAATAGACATTGTATAGCTGGTTTATAGTGTCTTAGTGATTTATTTTGTATAGTCATTTAGGCATTAAGCGAAATGCTATGTAATTAATATGTAGTGTCTCAGCTAAAAGGGGTATATAACTAATATTAAGTGTCTCAATTACTTAGACCATATAGTCAATTAGACATTTGGCAAAGTGTTGGGTAGCCAATAAGTGGCGTCTCATCTAAAACGTACTAAGTAGTCCTTTAGACATTTGGTAGAATTTCGCATGGCTATTTGAACCTTGAGCAGGATTTTGTATGGTCATTTAGACCAATGTTATTTGGTTGTTTGGACTTATAACATTTAGTCATTTGGACCGATGTTATTTAGTCATTTAGACCGATGTTGTTTAGTCATTTGGACCGATGTTGTTTGGCCATTTGGACCTATGATGTTTGGTTACTTGGACTTATATTATTTGGTCATTTGGACTTATGTTGTTTAGTTGTTTGGTCCTATGAATAGAATGCTTCTTTATTGATCTGCAGTCGATTACTTGTGTTTTATGATTGTGATTTTCAATTGTATGTCTTACTAGTTTTGGTTGATGAGGATTTGCCTTAAAGTTACCTTTGTATTTTATACGATCTTCTAATAAGCTTTTGATTGATGAGGATTCTTTAAACCTTTTTTCACACAAGCCTTTCGATTTTGGAAAAAACATATTGCTCATGTGTAAAGGTATACATGAAAAATTATTTTATTAAAATTTAAAAATGTATTTTATGTGTGCTTTGTTTATCACACAAAGTGCATATGTATCTAAAGTATAAAAACATTTTCTTTCATTTTTGTAATATTTTTTCATTATGGATTAATTTATCTTTTAACATGCATGATGACCTTATTTTGGAATATGTATTGTTGTCAAGTACAAAGATGTGGCAAGTCTTTTTACCATGAATGACAAGCAATTTGAATAAGTAAAATCTCCAAAAAGATAAGAATGACTAAAGAGAAATAGAATCCTAACAAATTCCCAACTGAGCATTTCTAAACTCTTATTTGCATTTTTGTAGGAATTTTCCTTTCTTTAGTATTCCTTATCTTTCTGCTTTTACTTAATGTGAATACCTTAAAGAAGTCCCCTTTTATCAGGATACTTTTACTTATTTGAGCATTAAAGTATTTATTATTTCCCTTTTAGTATGCTCCTATTTTTTTATTGTTACTTAATATGGTTAGCATTAAAGGAGTCCTTCTAATTACTCATACTCATTTTGAGCATTGGAATATTGTAGAAGTTTTCTTTTTTATGTCCTTACTTTCCTACATTTATTATCCCTTTTTTTAGTATGCCCTGCCTTTATATGTTACTCAATATGAATACTGTCAAAGGAATCCATTTGGATTACTTATACTCATTTTGAGCATTATAGTAGGTTATGCATGATTTTGAGTTATTTTTGTGCTCATTCAGGAATTAGAGTAGGTATTTTATTTCCCATTTAAATCACAGTCGCCTTTTAAGTGACTTTAGTTTTTAGTTTTTTTGTCATTTTTGTGACAACCAAACCTTAAGTTTATTGCTTTATTTTTTTCATTTTTACAATCAGGTATGTTAAAAAGGTCAAATTATAAATAAAAAAAGAATATAACAAAATAAGATAAAAGGTTTCCATTAAACCATTAACACATATTTTCAAATTTTGGATTCATGCAAATGACATACATGTAAAAATAAATGACCTAAAGGAATGAATTACTCCTATTTTGATGGAGTGAGCATATAGTGTACAAATGGTGTGTGTGTTGTGTGGAATGTTAATTTGTCTTTGTTAATGTGTCTTCTATCCATTTTCTGGTCATTTTGCTTTATCTTTAGGGCTTCCTCACATTTTTAAGGCTTCATACATCATTTTGTGCATGTTAAAGGTTCAAAATATGGGGACTGAATGGGGCTTTTTTCCAATTTATGGCAAGAACTTAAAATTTTTATCAATTTATGGTATTTTTACAAAAATTTCCAATTTGTAGTGGAATGAAAAAATTACCAATTTATGGTGATTTTTGCTGAGGTGACATGCAAGTCAAAACTGAACTTGCATGCCATCTCAACAAAAATACCACGAATTAGTAATTTTTTTCATTCCACCACAAAATGGGAATTTTTTTTAAATTCACCGTGCATTGGTAAAATTTTCAAGTTTTTTCTATAAATTGGCAAAAAGCTCAACTGGATATGTGGTTCATAGATGGCCATATTGTCCATGTGCATAGGTATAACCCACGCATGTGGGTTTTGAGGAACTTACTCACGTGGGTATGACCCACACACATTAGTTTTAGCTAACCAATGGGTTATATGACCTTTAAAGGCTAATTGCATTCACTCTATCTTTATTTCAAATCTTTCTTATTTTTTTAGAGGTTTTCTTTGAGAGTTTGCTCTGTAATTCCTTATTTTTCCTTTGTACACTATTTCTTCTTTCTCCATAGAAGGTATTGGTGCTTCAAAGGATTTTGACCCAACTATGCTCAAGGGTATCATTGAGGATTAGGATGATCTTGAGGCTGGTACTAATGTCATAAGGAGACCTACTTCTTGCCACTAGAGCTGGCATGATGTGGTGTGTGGTTAGACCATTTCACTTATCTCTAACTTGGGTGAGCATGTGTGGACTTTCCATCTACATGGGGTAAGTTTTCTTCATAATCTTTATTGTTTTCCTATAAAGAAAATACAAAACATGCATTTGATGTTTTATTCCTAATTTTTTAATAAGGACTTAGTCAACAATGTATTCTTCTGACTTTTATGTCATACTTTTGTTGTTGCTATGTTGCTCCATTTATGTTACCATCATCGATCATCATGTTTGACTCTACATTATTTGCCTTTTATCTTTATGCAAAGAAAATGAATGGATTTTGAGTTAGTATTTATTTCATTCTTTAATGATAAGTTTCAATTACAACATTTATTTAGATGACTTCCTTTTTTTAGGGTGAGGTTACTAATACAAACATTATTAACTTATACCTAACCTATATTCAATCTTGATATCTTTGTCAAGGATTGTTCATTAAATCAAGCATTGAAACTTTAACTCCTAGTAAGAAATTAAATAACCTGTACTTAAGAACCTTAATTATAATGAATTAAAGGTCATTCAATAAAAAAACCTGATATAGACTAAGTCAATTTTAAGTTTAAATCAAACTAGATTTGAATGTACCAAGCCTTCACTTTATAAATTCATTAAGTTCTTTTAAGATACCAAAGAAAGGAATTAACCTCTTAAGAATTGATATTAATAAAAAAGAAATCAACATCTTGTTGTTTATAAACCTAAAACTAAAGTAAGAATAAATTATGAATAAAAATAACTTCTAAAATAACAAAATAAGTAGCCCAAAAAAAAACATGTGTTCAGTTTTCCATTGCACACAAATGTGTCAATGAATGCATAACTATGCAAAACTTGAATAACTTCATGCTTGTATTGTTCACTTTTATACATAGTCATGTCAATAATATACACAACTATGCCACCAAAATATTCTTTGAGGCACGACTAAGCCAAAAGGACACATAGTCATGTCTACCTTTAATATTGTCCACTTTGAATTAATGTTAATTAGGCATAGTTATTGTTAAATATATACCCTAGGCTAATTATGTAAGGGTCATATTTTGACATTTTTGTATTTCTGTTTTATTAATAAAAAGACATTTTCATTATTACTGGCTAATTCTAATAAATTCCTTAAATAGTTAATTCTACCTAAGGTCATCATGTATGTGACTTGATAGTAATAATATTAGTTAAAACTTGAATTCTATTCTGAATTATCCTTATTTGGTCATTATCATTGGAATGATAATGAATAAAGATTAGTATGAAGTTGAGTGATGATTATGTTTTACTAATCATCTATATGAGATATTAAGTTAACTCATAGTTACATATTTGAGAAAAGATGCATTGGATTAATCCACTAAGAGAATACTGCATGGATAATTATCATAAATTATTCATATCATAGTAGTATTATTTTAGTCCTCTGACATGAAATCAGCATGGTTTCCTACATAATAAGTTCTATATTACACATTCTAACACAATCTTTAATTGGATGGTACAATAGGTCGTGATTGGATAAAAAAGGAGTTATTTGAGGAATGTGTGTGATTGAGATGGAATTTCTTCCTCATTTATTATGAGAAGATATCTATAGGCCCTTCGATAAGTCAGATTAAAGAAAAATGCATATTCATACTAGAATGAGTTGATAAAGAGTTATTAGTGTCAATCTACTTAGAATTGAGAAATAATATGATTGAATAATATAAAAATGACATAAACATTATCTTATGTTCAATCAAGATGTCACATGACAAAAAGGACTATAATACATGTTGCGGATTAGGTTATGTCGAATTATCAGCCTTTACACAACTTGGATAGTCATAATATTTTGCTAGAGGCCACTTATAACTTGTGGACTAAAATGGGGATTTTACGCTTACTACCAATGTTACATGAATCTATATGGTCACATACTTAGAACATACTCAAAGGGAACTTAGGTTAATCCACTCAATGAAATTCGCTCTAGATAAATAAATGTATATGTGTATGTATCTTTATAATTATATTTATTTATTTCCTTACTTATTTAAGGAAGGAATTCTATTTTATTTTTATATTTATTTCCTTATTTATTTAAGGTAAGTGTTATCTTAAATAAAAATTAGAAATAATTATATTCTTGGAATTGGAACAAAAAATAGAAATAGAAGGTAAACATACCAAAATTTTTTTAGTAAGTGAAGGGTTTGAAAAACCCTAGATGGGATGTCTATATATACATCTCTTTCTCTAAAGTTTATATAATCTTATTCTCCATCTTCTTCTACTTCTTTTAAAAAAAGAAAAACATATATAAAGAGAAAAGAAATAACAAGAGTCTTAAAGAAAAAGATGATAGTATACCACTATCACTTTTGGACATCCTATTCATTTAGATACTAGTAGAGGACATGGCTTTATTGGCGGTATCTTAATCCAACAAAAAGACATAAAAAGCTCAAGGTAGGGTGTCATCGATGTGAACCCCCTCTCATATTTCCAACCTTTTTGCCTTGAGATCATCTTGGTGAGTTTTTGGAATCCCTCTTAATCGATTTATTTGAATTACATGGATCTTGTAAAGATTTCATGATTAAATTTTTTTATTTTTGTTACGTGTTTGTATAATGAAATCTCAATAATTATATCATTTTTACACACATCTATGTTTAGGACTATATCCTTTAAAGATAATCGACTTAGCCTAATATTTATTCATCAAAGTTGCAGCTCTTTGTCTTAGCTTTCCATAGAATTTTTCATCACCTCAATCTAACTCTTATTTTATGACAAAAATATTGAAGTGTACTACCAGATATAAATTTTTAAGAACTGAGTCTAGGATCACATCAAAATCATATTATTGAAGCTTGTAAAACATCTTTAAATCTCTTAGTTTTAGCCCTAGTAATTGGTCCTTTATACTTAAATGAATAATCATGTTAGGTGTTGTTTTGGTTTGTATCATTCCCTCCTACTTCATGATGATTTATCCTTGAATCGGAGCCATCTTCTAAAGTTAATATACTCATAAATCCTTCAGGATTAAACACAAACTCCTTTATTGAAAACTTCTCCTTTAGAGGAATAATCCATACAAGTAGTTTCAAAAGAACTTGAACTTAATTGTGCATCTGAAACATAGAACTTGTGCTTACAAACTTGTATGGATTGATTTCTTATTACTTCTTTCCAAGCTTTATTTAAGGAATGGAATCTTCAAAGGCATCTGTAACCTTGTAGGTATAAGGTACTTTAATAAAATCCTTAAATGGATCCTTGGAGGCCTGTAAAATAACTTCCAAAACACTAGAAATAGAAAGATTAAATTGTTAGTGCAATCGAGAAAGTCATCAACTCCTCATTCTTCATGAATCTCTCAATCTTTAGCTTATTCTTCTATACACAAACTTTTATTTTCTATTCATCCATGCCTTACTTATTTTCTCTTGCTAAATATTTCTCATTTTCCTCACTCCTCATTTTTCATACTCAACTCACTCTTTTCTTTTCTTTTAATTTCTTAAGTTTGCTTCTCAAGAGTTTTTCCAATTAAAAATTGAAACTCTTTATTTTTTATTTAATGCATAAGTCTATAAATTTTATCTTAGAAGATAAGGTTTCAAGTTGGCACTCTTCCCCTTTATTCTTCTCCTTAATGTGTTGCTCAACCACTTTAATGACTTCAACACTCGCCAAACCTTGTTTATGCCCTTGAAGTTGATTATGTAAATCCTATAGTAATGATTTGGCATAAATCTTTTTTGCATGATTGTCTTCATCTTTTACCATGTAGAGATAGTTTCTTCTCTATAATGCCTTCTTGAGACCACTAGTTAGTTCTACCAAACTAATGCATAGCCCATGGACTCAATAATTACAAGCTTGACTTTCTTTTCCTTAGAGTAGTTGTAATAGTCAAATACAAAGTCTACCTTCTTCTCCCATGCTAAATATGCTTCGGGATCACTTCTGCAATTAAATCTTTATGCTCTTAAAGTTGTTATCTTGCTTTCTACCAAGCATTTGAATGCTTTCGACCATGCATTTGAATGCTTTCGACCATGCATTTGAATGCTTTCATCGACAAACTCATCATCTTCATCAATCCATCTCCCTTTTTAAACTTTATTAGGTGTGGTTTGATTTGTGTTGTTGGTGGCACCTATGGATTGACGTCGCTCCATCCTCTATATTTGTTTTTAGAGTGAAATTTGGACTAAACTAACCAAACAATAAAAAGGTAGGCTAAAAAATACAGATCTAAAAATGTAAATAACACAATTGACACTTTCAAATACAATTTTGTTAAAAATATAAGAATGCAAAATTTGTCACAAGAACACAAGATAACAACTATTGTATTTTGATTTTTTTTATGTTTGCATAAAATTTTTTAAACTTTAAACGTAGTATTAAAAGATCAACATAATAACAAAAAGGGAAAAAATAATTTTGTATACTTTTTTTTTAATAATTATAATAATAAACAATCAGCTTAAAACAAAGAGCTTTAATAGTGAAAATGAAGATAGAACACAAAAACATAACAAGAATAAAATTCAAGAATAAGATGGATATAAAGTTTAGGATGTAAATAACACAGATTAACAAGAACTAAAAACAAAAATTAATATACAAACCTCAATCTTGAGCTAAAGCTCTGATGCCAAAAATGATGGAAATCAATAGTTTCAACCTCAAACTCCCTAATAGATAGAAATCTGTGATAAGTTTAAATTAGAGAAAATATCACCTTCCACAATTTATAAGTTAGGACCATTCAAAACTTGAGATAAGAAGATAGAATTAAATTATTTTAACCCTTTACCAACACAGATAAAGAACCAAAACAGACTTTGAGAACTCCCTATGCTATAAACCATGATGTTTAATAAGTGAAAAAAAGAATTTAGGTTTTGACACTATAAGCTAAAATAAACTTGATAAGTCACAAAAGTTCAATAAAGAACTTAAAATAAAATTTTCCTTATAAGAAATTTTAGAATTCATTCATATGCAATCTACCCTCAATGCAAGCAACTGGCCTTATTTATAAAAAAGACAAGACTAAGCATATACAACTAATTTAGACTCCAAAACATAGGATTATAACTAGTATTTATAGTTACTATTTTGCAATTATACCATTTATAGTATTAATCACTCTCTAACAACTATTTATCTCTAGTGGAGTCACCATTGCAAGTGGCAGAGTTTAATGTGCACCCAAGTGTTTAGCGTCCATAGCACTGTTAGTGTCTATAGCACTATACAGGCTTAGAGCCCATTAGGGATTACAATCACGGGCTATGAAACCTAGATCAAAGATGGAATCACCACTGAAATAAAACTTAGGACATACTTTAGAGCAACTAGATTCCACGGAGGGCCCTAGAAGCCATCTTTAGAGATTGAGTTCAAAATTGGGTATGGGCCTTTGGGGAGTGCCCACCCAATCTTGTGGTTGACCTCTATTTGTGTTTCATATTTTTTTATTAATTATTTAATTATTTCTTTATTTATATGCAAAATTACAATGGCCTTCAAACAATTTTCAAATTTTACAATAAAGACCAAGTTTAATTAATTCCATTTCATGCAATTCTGGTTTAATCCCAACACCAATCACAAATATATACATTTGAACAACAAGATTTAATAAATAAATAAATAGCACACATGCAAAGAAAGAAGAGAGGAGAAATAAGTTGCAACCCTTTAGCACAAAATAAAATTAAACAAACACTAATTACATTAACACTATATGTTTGCTAGACCTCATAAAAAAGAAAGAATAAATTATACTAAAAATCTACAAGAAAATAAAGAAATTACTTCACGAAAATTAACTAAAACAACAAATCAAATATAGCACAGAAGTAAAAAATTTAATTTAATCAACAATTAAATTAAATCTAATGAAATCATGACCTATACTAAAAAAGAAAATAAAATTCATTTTACTTAACAACCAAATAAACACTAATAAAATTTCTAATTATAATACAATTAACCAAATGCATAAGAGATTTAATTAATGATATGAATGTTTCTAATAAAGTCAAAATGCAATTTGTAAATAAATGATCTTAAAAATAAAATATAAATATAACATAATATAATAAGGTAAACTCTAAAAATTAACACCAAATTAATTAATTTAATTACCCAATGAAAATAATAGAACATTTTGGATCCTTTAACACAAATTACAAAATAATGAACAAAAAGAAATATGTAAAATTCTAATTGCTTCATTAAAGATTCTTTGACTATGCAAAGGCAACACTTCTATCATGAGGCATAACCTTAATACTACTAAGATGAAACTACACCACCATAATGCATTAAGGTGTCATCTCATTGTTAAGGCATTACCTTATGCACCTAGACTTATAACCGTATGCAAACCTCTTACCTCACTCATTTAAAAAGAGCTTATTGAAGGTAAAAATATATGAACTCAATTATTAAATTTGCATCAACTCAATCATGTAGCATCACGTAACATTCATTTAAAAAATCATGTTATAAAATATTAAAAATTAAAAAATGAAAATGAAGAAATTAAAAGAGGGCTTTTACCACTTTTAACAATGGCTTGACACCTAATCTTGACCCTTAAAATTATTTCAATCAATTTATAATGAGCTTAGAGTAGTGTAATGCACAAACTCCACTTCTCTCTTGAAATTGTGGCCTCTATTATTTTTCTCCCTTTTCTTTTGCCGTTAGTTTAGCCTTTATTCCTGCTGTGTTTTATGATCTCTCTTTGAAAAATTTCTTCCATTTTTCTCCTTTTTTATTGTTTAGTATAATTTCTTCCTCCCTCAGTTGTCTCTTTCTTTTATTTTTTCTCTCTTTTTCTTTTTTGAATTAATTATTTTTCTATTTTTCAGTTTGCTCTCCTTCTCTTTATAAATGGAGGGGTTCAGTGCATGCCCAAGATTTTAGCAACCACGACATTGCTTGAACTCAGGGCTTTAGGAAACACACTATTATATCATAAAGACATAGCGTGCATATGATGGAGTCACCACCCAGGGTAATAACTGAGACAAACCGAAGGTGGTGGTAACTTGATTCTCTAAAAGAAAATTAGCACCATAACTAGAAGATGCCAGATATGGAATACCAACTTCTCTTAGTCTTGTGTTCATTTAGAATTAGTTTATTAATTAATATCTTATTCTCTATTTACATACAATTTCATTTAAACCCTATTTAGTATCCATCTAACTTTAAGGCAACTAGTTATGAAAGATTACATAAAAATGCATCTATATAATGCAACGCCCCTAAATTAGTCTAGTTTACATTGATTTTAATTAAAGTGGGCTAAGTCTATATTTTTATTTATGAATGAAATAAAACTAAAGGTAGGCCTACATTTTAAGTTAATTAATGAACCTAAAATCTACTTGGTTTAATTCTAAAAAGTAGGCTTACGTCTACTTAATTTTATGGGCAATTGAATTGAGCTTGAATTAGTGGGCCTAGTTCTAATCAATTTTAGATTTTAAATGAGGTGATCATAAATTTACTTATTTTAAATGATAATTAATGGGCTGAGCTAATCTAAATTAATTTTAATTAAAACTAATGGTGGGCCTAAGTCTACATTAACCTAAATGGATCTGAATTCATTTTAAAGTTAATTTAACCTATAAACCAATTTAAAAGGTCTATTATTACTGAGTTAAAACCTAAATGATGGGCTTGAGGCCAAACAATAAATAAAATCCAAAACCAAATAAGAAAAATAGAGTAAATAATAATCAAATATACATACTATGATTTATAACCTTAATTTTAATTACATGCAACCTAAAATTAATTTACTATCTCATTAATTTTAATTAAAGTTTACCAAATAAACCCTAATTTACTAACCATTTTTAAAATGCACAAAAATAAAGATTCCAATATATTTCCTACCATTGGAGCTATTACAACCTACATGAATAAAAAATAGCAAATTATATACAAACTCAATAAAAAAACAAATAAAACATAGAACATAAAAAACAACATAGAATAAAAATAAACCTAAAATTTACATGAAATACTACATGTTTAAATTCATGGCATCCCAAGGATCTTTGACTGGTTTTAACTGTGCATTCACATTTCTTCTTTCATGTCTTGCTCATCACCGTAGACAAAAAGACATAGGAAAAATAAATAAAACAAAAGAAATGATTAGAAAAGAACAAATAAGAAAGTAAATAAATAGAATTAAAAAAAAATAAAAAGAAAGAGAAGAAAAAGATGTGATGCAAATGCTATTTGATTACTCCTCAGAGAGGGATTGATCACCAATTTTTAATGGAATAAGTAGAAATCTTCTTTCTTTCAAGGCTTCCTTGTGTTTTTCTTTTAAAGAACGTTTAAGGAAAAAAAAATTCTTTGTAAATGCTCTCTATTTTTTCTAAAGTTTCTCTTTGTGAATTTTTTTTACCTCTTGCTTATCCATTTTTTTACTCATAGCCTCTGTCCCTTTATATAAAACCATCCTCATTTTAAAATTCAAATTCCATTTAGTTATTCAAGTGAAAGATTTTTCTCTGCATTTATCTAGAAAGATCACAAGAGGATAAAAGGTTTAAAAATACAATAAGATAAATGCAATTTAAAAAATAATATAATTTTTCAAACTGACATTTATCTTTCCATTTAATTAATTTCTCTTTAATTAATTTTAAACCAATGAAAATTTAGAAAAACATATTTAAAAAAAAAAGGTGTCAGAGTTTGATCGAAAGTGTGCAATTCATATTGAAAATGTGTAATTTCAATCAGAATTACATATTTTCGATCGGTAATATGTAATTCAGATTGGAATTACATAATTTTGATCAAGAAATTACATTCCCACCCCTTAATTTTAACTTTCTTTTTATTTTGAAATCGACCCAAAAAATTACAATTAAGTCCTTTAAAACTTTGTAATTTAGCCCTAAAATTTGAAATTCAAAGTTCATACCTATTTATAATGAATTGTCATCATTGGATCCTCTATTGCATCTGCATATCAATGCATCCTAAAATTGGGTGCTTATAGTTTCCCCCCCTTTGTCGCTGTTTGCTTGACAAATTGTAGTAGAGCAAATAAGCACACAATTTCAAAATAAAGAGTTAGGATACTTACTTGTGTTCTTCGAAACTCTTTGTTATGACTGATTATAGACTTGTGATAGGTGCTTTAATTATAGAGCAGCTTCAAGCAAGTTACACTATAATTCCCATAGAATGTCTAATGAATTGTGTTTGAGTGAACTTTGCTATATTCCTTGAGGGATGTTTACTGATGTGATTATGAATTTCACCATATTCTATGTGGGACATTTGGCAAGTGTGATTTTTGCTATATTTCTTATGGAACGTTTAGCAATGTGATGCTATAACTACTATGTAGTGTCTAGCTAATTGTACTATAGTTCCTATAGAACATCTAGTAATTATGACTAAAAGTTTTACTTTATTTCCTATGGAATATTTAGCGAAAATATGATATAACTACTGTATAATGTCTAACTAATTATACTATAGTTCCCATGAAACGTCTAGTAATTATGATTGAAAGTTTTTGGAATGTTTAGTTAAACTATGCTATAACTACTGTGTAGTGTCTAGCTAATTGTAATATAGTTCTTATGGAACGTCTAGTAATTACGACTAAAAGTTTTGATATATTTCCTATGGAGCATTTAGTAAAACTGTGCTATAACTACTGTGTAATGTTTAGCTAATCATGATCGTGTTATAAATTATGGAGCATCTAACAAAAAGAATGTGCAAACATGCTGTAGGTCCTATGGAGCATCTATCAAGTTGTGATTCTAGGAATTTTCTGTTATAACTATTGTGTAGCATATAATAAAGCGAGTTTGAAATTTGTGTTATAGCTACAGTGTAGCATATAACAAGGTGAATTTAAAAATTCATACCAATGCAATGCATGTAAATACAAAAATTAAATTATGTATTAAATGTTGATTGAGAACTTAAAATTTTGTGCCAACTAAGTGTGTACTTGATAATTTAATAATTCCATGAACTATTAAATTTATAATGATGTAGCTTCTTGACTTTAATTAGGAATTAAATCCAAATTAAATTACAATTTAGGACTAAATTATAAGAAAACTCATGGACTTCAATGCAAACAAACCTTATGAACTAAAGTGGATATTTTCCACTTCATACATTCCTTATTAATGTCTTCTTTTCCCGACTCTTTCACCTTTTATTTCAATTTCTTCCTTCTTCTTTTTTCTTTTCCTTTTACTTTTCACTTTGATTTTGATTTTTCAATTTTCAGTTACTTTTTATTCTAACGTTTAATTCTAAATTCGTCTGATCCTATGACTTACCCGCCACGTAGAACATATGGAAGAGTTGACATTCTAGCAGATCCACCTATTCTGGCCCTACATTTTCCACAAAATAATCTAAGATTGAATGAATGTACAACTGTACTTCCCTTGACTCGTTTGGACCTACATCGGTGCTCAAATGTTGATGATGAGGTAGTCTTTATCTTTCTACTTTAATTTTTACAAAATTTAATTTATAATTTGCTTAATTAGTAATTAAAACTAGATTAAATAATGCAAAAATTTGATTTGCATGTTAATAAAATTGATGAGTTAGTAAAATTAATTACTAAAAATAATTTTTTGAAGAAAAGAATTGGAATTTAAACATTGAAATCAAACCGTATGTTCAATATAGAATCAAAATTTCCAATCAAAAATCTAAAAATCCAATTGGCATTAGGGATTTTTGACCAAAGTTCTATAATTTCAATCGAAATTATGGATTTTTTATTAGAAATTTGATCTTTCGATTTGTTTTAAAATTCCAAAAATTTAATTTTTCAATTTTTTAATAAGAACAAATGAAATAAGTAATGAAATATGCAAAAAATAAAATAAAGCAAAATAATAATGCACGTGCAAAAGAAAATTTTTTAGGAGAAAAGAGTAATTTTTTCTGAATTTTATTCAGAAACCCTTAAAATTCTTGGGATGTTTTCATTTTGCTCGAGAACTCTTCGATTATCTATCTGAGGATATGACTTGATATGTCTAGGCATTGGGCTTTAGGTGCTTTATTACTGCTCTACCAACTACACGAGATAGATTAACCATTACTCTCTTTTTACTCTAATTAAGAGATGAATGGACACCACCCACACCTTTCACACTCGCATGGGTGAATTCACTATCTCCCCGATAAGCTTCTTTGCTATCATTAGGATTGCCTTCAAAGGTACCTCGACCCTTTTTAAGATCAATTATTGTAACCTTCCTGAGGATGCTAGGAGCTAGTATATTTGTGACTTGCTTAGATTCATGCCGACATGGAAAAATCAGAAGAACATCGTGCTATCTTCCCTTGTTCAGAGCTTTAGGTCACTAGCTACCATTACTCATTGCCAGATCATCCAAAAGGCGATATGCTTTCTCCTACATTACTGGGCACTACTTTATTCTACAAGATTAGTCATATGGTTAGCATTGCACTCTTTGGTCCTCTTCGTGACTTAGAATAAGTCACCACACTTGAATGGAGTTCTGCAGCACCTACTTATCTTTATTATAGGCTTGACATAATATGTAAAGGCATTGTCATGATGTGTGGCTTTTGGCACACCTTGTCTGTATGTTTCTTACCTCCTTGGATTTCCTACTATCTGTAATTCTTTTATTCCATTTTGACCTTTTCTTTTTTTTTTTTACAAATTTAGAGCATTGTGATAAGAGTGATTTGAGGCTTTAGTGCTATTAGTCTTGATAGGAGCTTCCTACTGATGTAGAGACGGGGTTCCTTTCACCTTTCTAGTAGTAAGCACAATCTCTAGACTTATTGAGAGAGCTAAACACTTTAGAGTGGAACCTGGTAAGCAAAAATGAAGTTATTAGCATTACATAAACTTTAAAGCAATAAAATAAAATTAATTAAATTGATGAATTGTAGGTGAAGTCTAATTCACTTAATGGTGTTGAAGATGTTCGGCGATATGATTTTATGGTTATTACTGCAAGATTAGAAACCATAAGAGTCTTGCTTCTAGGATATGGCTACAAAATGTGGTATCTGGGAGAGCACATGCTCCACTAGGATACAGGACCTTTGCAACATCACATTCCTTCTTCCATACCATATTCGATGTTATGGAGTTCTAGCTTAACTAGTCTGAAGTTGAGAGTGGCATTGCAGGGATATGATGCTTCGACTCTACTTAAGCGCTCTTGTGAGTATCAAAGATATATTCAAGAGAATATCCTAGAGCGGGTTCCTATTGATCTTGTTGAGGTATGTCTCTTATCACACTTTCTCTTTAATGCTTTTTCTATCATTGATAAATTTGCTTACTTTTTCATAGGTTGAGGGAGTTGGTTCTCTTGCTACTGATGTTGCTATGGAGGAAGAGATTGAGATTGAGCCTAGGATTAAGAGGACTGAATATAAGTCTAATGCTCAGTACACTAAAACTACTTATGGTGAGGCTTCATCAAGTGCAACCTTAAGTGATATCTCACTTTTGGACATGTCAATGTACTATTGGTCTCCTACAATTTAGACTCTTATTGAGCAGTACATGTATTTTAACAATGCTCGACCTCCTAGCTTTTCTCCACCATATGCTTCTCATGTGAGTGCAACTGACTATTTATTTGTACAAACTAAACACTTGAGCTCACATTAGTGAAATTTACATTGTAGGTTCCTCAGACACATGCAGGGTAGCTTTACGGACTTGCCTTACCTCAGAGATTATTTACTATATGGGTCACAGACAGTTGGAGAGTAAGTATTTGCAATACATATGCAAATGTATGCATGTTATGTATGCTATGCATGATTCTAACTACTTTTAAATGTAATAGAGCTATGCTAGGGACTTGGAGTGTGAGGATGAGAGATTTTAATAACAGCTTGCAGACTTGAGCTTTGATCTTTATAGCACTAGGACTTTGACTACTAGGCCTTTTAATACTTATTAGTATCATGATCCGTCTAGAGGATGGAGCCCTTGGCCAGATACTAGAGCTCATGATGATTGGTTGTTCTTGTTATATGAATGTCTTCTACTACTTTCAACTGACTCTTTAATGTGCTTGTATTATGCTATTTCATTTTTTGACTTTTAAACTGAAATTGCCCTTGACTTATGTTATAGAACCAAATTATTCTCCTTTATTTGAATGAATTAAGAATTTCTTTTCCTTTAAATCAAATTTTAATTGATAAATGAGTAAATTAAAAAGCCTAAATTAATTAAATAAAAGGATTATTTTTTTATATTATCCTATTTATTTATTAATTATCTCATCTTATTTATTTATTTAGTTATCCTATTATCCTATTATCTTTTATTTTACTTATCTATTTATTTTTTCAATTATCTTAATGTTTATTAACTTAAATTTGATTTTATCAAGAAAAGAAAATCCTAACCCTATCCAACTTCTTTTCTATTCCTATATAAAAAACAAAAGGAGACCAATTTCTTATATTCATTCTTCTTTCTCCTTTTATTACTTCCATTATGACGCAAGCCCCCTTTAGTTGGTGAAGAATTTCTCACGAGCCTTAATGGAGATTATTGGAATAGACTTCTACCTTTCCATGCCAAATCTCTAAAATCTCTTTGACATCTAAAGATTAATAACACCTTTCTGCGTGTTGTTATAACCTTTTGGGATGTTAAGGACCATGTGTTCAAATTTAATGGACAAGAGCTATGTCCATTAATTGAAGAATTTACTATTATTCTTGGGTGTTTATTGGACTCAACTACATTAATTGCTCTTCCTGACCTTGAGATGCAGTTTTCAGGTAGACTAGTGGCATTATTTGACATGCCCCTAGATGACATTTACATGTATGCATATAACCCCAATACTATTGATCTCTCTTCTCTGATTACTTGTTATAGGACTAAGGACAAGAATAGTGCTACTTGGATTAGGATTGTCTCTTTCTACTTATATGATATGTTTATGCTAGTGTCTTCTCATGAAGATGCTGAAACATAAATTGTCAATATCTTAAAAAAAATAGAAGCTGGAGCTAACCCTATGCCTGTTATACTTACTAAAACTATCATTGGGTTAGACAATTCAAGACTCAAAACTGTCTCTCATGCAATTTGCTTCTCCTTTAGGTATGTAAACCCTTTTTTTTACTTTAATTTTAGTCCAAGTAGCCCTTTTTTGGGTTTTTAACTTAGCAAACTTGCCCTAACGTTTGCCTAAGCTGCCCTTTTTGGGTTTTCAACTTAACGGGCTTGATTTTTTATTTTCTTTTTATTCTTTTCTTTCTTCTTTTATTTTTTAGATTTGGTTAAAGGAGAAATTGAGTTTGCTTTATGCTCTTACCAATGCTTTGACCTATCAACCTCATCAACTACAGTGTTGTCCATTGAAAATGAATGATAAACATACTATAAACCAATGGATTAATTGGTTAAAAGGAGTTGTAAATACTGAAATCATATGGGTCTGTCCTTGGTGGAGATTGAAGTTTATAACCATTAACTTGTATGATCAATGTGTTCATGTTCTTAGATTGTACTTCTTGACCTTCTTTTCTCCTTCGTGTCTTTGCCATTAGTATGGTCACCTATAATTCATCATTACTGTTCTAACTAATTTTGAAGGCTTCCCTTTAAGATAGGATTTTTTGGACAAAATGAAGAACCTATGGCCTCGTAGAGCATTAGAGTGGAACATGCACCTGAATGTTGATGTAACTATTGATGACAACTACAAGGCTTGGGTTATCAAGCAAGCTACAAAGCCACTAGGATTCGCTAAATACAAAAGGACTTAAGTGTTATAGGATGAGTCACAAAATAAGAAACCAAAACATATTTAGAGTAGTGAACTCAAAGGTATGGTTTTTAGGCTTTTCATTCTTTGTTCTTTCATTTAAGTACTTATGCATTATAATAAAAATAGAATATGCAATATTCAAACAAAAATTTTGCTTTAATTTTATACATTAATTAGGGCTAAAATGAGTATATTTATTACATCACATAACATAACTCATATTATCAGCTAGTCCTTTTAAATTTTCTAACCGAATATTTTTCTCTCACTTTTATTTCCCTAATTTCTACTTGACCAGCCCTTTGTGGGTTTTCTAATCAGTGGGATCACTTTTTTTTTATTCCCTAATTTTTGTCTACCAGCCCTTTATAGGTTTTCTAGACAATGAAAATGTCCTAATTTTTACCTGACTAGCCTTTTCAAGTTTTCTAACTAGCAGACTTTTATTTCTTTATACTACTTTTATTTATTTTTCAAAGATAGTATTTCTTGAGATAATCCAGGTTAACTAGCTTTGTGAACTTATTCCCTTATAGATTTGATATCTTTGCAACTCTTTTAGGCAAAATTGTTTTGACTAACTATGGTCCTTCCCAATTCAGTATAAACTTTCCTCTCAAATCAAACACTATTGCCTTTGACTGCTTTAATACCAGTTAACTAGCTTTGTGAACTTATTCCCTTATAGATTTGATATCTTTGCAACTCTTTTAGGCAAAATTGTTTTGACTAACTATGGTCCTTCCCAATTCAGTATAAACTTTCCTCTCAAATCAAACACTATTGCCTTTGACTGCTTTAATACCATGTCCCCAGCCTTTATTTTTCCAGGCTTAACCCTTTTGTTAAATGATTTTGTTATTCTCTTTTGATAAATTTGAGTATGAAATAAAGCATCCATCCTTTTTTTATCTAAAGATATAAGATGATTATATCTCTTTTGCGCCCATTCACTCTTAGGAGTTTTTGCTTCTATAACTACCCTCAAAGATTTCATCTTTATTTCTATTGGCAAGATTGCTTTAAATCCATACATTAATGAGAATGGTGTTTGGCCTGTTGTAGTTTGTGTTATAGTTCTATATCACCATAAAGAAAAAAGGAGATATCTAAACCAATCCTTATATGTTTTAACCATCTTAGAGAGGATTTTTTTGACATTCTTTTTAGCTACTTCAATTACTTCATTTGCTTGAGGTCGATAAGGTAAAGACTTATGATGCTCAATTTTGTATTTTTGTAATAGCTCTATCATCTTTACTTAAAATTGAACACCATTATCTGTTACAATATGATGCGAGAGCCCATATCTGCAAATAAGATTCTTCTTTATGAACCCTGTCATTTGCTTTGCTTTTAAAGTGCTAAAAGACTTAGCCTCTACCCATCTTGAGAAGTAGTTAATTGCTACTACTATATATTTATGCTTGTAATATCTATTCCCCATGTGCCAAAAAGCTAAGGAGATGATAAACTATTCAACACCATAAGAGGAAGATGATTAAGATTCCCATGTATCTGGCACTGATGACATTGTTGTATTGTATGAATACAATCTTGTTCCATACTCATCCAGTAATACCTTTGCTTGTCTATCTTCTTTGCTAATATCATTCCATTCATATGAGACCCGCAAACTCCTAAATAAATCTCTTTTATAACTTCCTCAACTTCTTCCTCCTTAAGGCATCTTAATTATGTCCCATTCAGCATTCTCTTATATAATACCCCACCATGACTCACATAATTGCGTGCAAGAATATGAAGGACATATTTTTCTTTTAAAGTAGCCTCATCTGGATATTTTCTCTCCTCAATGAATCTTTTGATATCATAAAACCATAGTTTTTCTTCTGGCCTTATTTGAATATTCATTACTTATTCGCCACTATAACATGGAGCTTTCAATTTCACAATCACCAAAGGTTTCATTGTTAACCTAAATGGATATCGCCAATGCATCTACCATCTAATTCTCATCTCTTAATAAGTGTATAAAGACACATTTGGTAAAATTTTTCATCAAAGCTTTCAAATAGCAAATGTATGGCTTTAGCTTCTCTTCCTTTACTTCCCACTCCTTATTTGCTTAACTAACAACCAATAAGGAGTCTTTGTAAACTACTAAGTCCTTTGCTCTAGCTACTAAAGCTGTTTCTATTCTGTAGATACATGTTTCATACTCAGCCATATTGTTTGTGACTTTAAAATCTAACTTCTTGGTCATTAGAATAATTTCCCTTCTGGTATGACAAAAATTACTCCTAACGTTGCTCCTTTATTATTTACTACTCCATCAAAATAAAGCTTCCATTCTTAACACTTTATAACTATTAAGTTCTTATCTGAAAACTCCAAATTCCATTATTCATCACCTTCAACTGCATTCTGAGCTAAAAATTTTGCTACTACCCTCCCTTTGATAACCTTTATAGTAATGTACTCTATATTAAATTCAATTAAGAGCACTAACCATCGAGACATTCTTCCAGTCAAAGTGCCTGAAATAAATACCTTAAAGGATCTATCTTTAAAATAACTTGTACCTTATAGGACTAAAAAGTAATGCTTCAATTTCCTTGTAGCCCAGATCATAACCATACATGTTTTTTCTACCAAGTCATACTTCTCCTCATATGATAGGAACTTCTTGCTGAGGTAGTGCACCATATGCTTTATCCCTTATGGCTGTTCTTGTATTAATATTTACCCCATTGCTTTCTCTTCTAAAGCTAAGTGCAAGATTAATGGTTTACCCTGCCTAGATAGTTTTAAAATAAGTGGACTAGTTAAGTACTTCTTGATCTTATCAAATACTTTTTGACATTCTTCATTCCACTTTATAGGCTAGTTCTTTCTCAAATACTTGAAAGTAGGATCATAAAAAATAACAAGATTTGCAATAAACCTATTAATGTATTGTAATTTCCTAATGAACCCTCGTACTCCTTTCTTAATTTTAGGCGTTGGCATTTTTTGGATAGCCTTGATCTTATCTGGATATACTTCTATTCCTCTCTAGTTGACTATATGCCTTAGTAGCTTTCCTGAAATTACTTAAAAAAATGCACTTCTTTGGATTAAGCCTTAAATTTTACTTTTTAATTTTGGCTAAGAAGTTATCTAAAGCTTTAAAATGTCCTTCTCTTATTTCTAACTTGACCGTCATGTCATTAATATACACGTCTACTTCTTTGTGCTTCATGTCATGAAATAGAGCAGTTGCAGCTCTTTGATAAGTTGCACTTATATTTTTTAATCCAAAAGGCATCAACTTTTTATAATAAAGTTATAATTAGATAATGATGGTAATAATGGACAAGATTAAAGCTGCATTACACTAGATGTTATACTATTAACAAGCATATCAAAACGGGGTAAAGGAAAATCATATTTTGGGCATACTTTGTTTAGGTCTCTAAAATCAACACACATTTTGACCCTTTATTTAGGTCTCTAAAATCAATACACATTTTGACCTTACCATCTTTCTTGGAAACTAGTACTATATTGGCTAACCATTAAGGGTAGTCTACTATATTAAGAAATTTAACCTGAATTTGTTTAACAATCTCTTCCCTTATCTTTTTTGTCCATTTTGGTCTTAATATGTGAAGTTTTTATTTTGTTTAATAGGTTTAATATCTGGATATGTTGGAATATAATGTTTCGTAATTTTTTTGTCTAAACTTGGCATATCTTCATAAGACCAATCAAATACTATCTTTTTAGTGCTAAAGTTTGGATTTTATTTTTCTAAGTTTGTGATTTTTCTAAAGTTTATAAGGTTTTAGATTTCATGTTTAAGGCAAATAAAAGTATCTATAGAATGACCTACCATTTAGTGGAATTTACGGTAACTATTTGGGTCATAACCAAGGACATTTGGGTTTGGTGGTTTGGAAAAAGTTAAGGGTTAAAGCACGCCTTTTTACATTAGGTGATTTAGGACTTTGGATAAAGGGTAGATGAAATTAGAGAATCTCTTTGGTGTTTGAACAACATACACTTTTACAGTCCGACTAGTGCTTCCTTACTATATGCCCTCAGTTAGGTAGTTTCTTGCTTTAGTGGTTCTAATGCTCTTTTTCTTCTCACTCACAATTTTCTTAGCTTGTAAACCATTATCATAAAGGTCCATAAATGTTTTATGATTCATCATTTGTAACCTTTCAATCGGATTAGGGAATACATTTCGGACCATCATCCTAATCTGATCCTTCTCAACTAGTTTATTTTTCATTGATCTTGCCTTATTCATGAATTTGGTTAAAAAGTATGAAAAAGATTCATTAGGTTTCTGTTTTGTCAATTCCAAATCTTTGATAGACACCTCTAACTTGGTATTATCATCATACTACTTTAAAAAGCAATGTATAGTTCTCTCTAATAAGCCTAGATAGATTTCTCTAACCTGTGATACCAATCCATAACTATTCCTTCTACGGACAGAATAAACAAGTTAGCGATTATAGATAATAGGGCTTTAGTGGTGCTCATAATTGTGGTATATTAGCTAAGTTATATACTTAAATCTCTGTACCATCATACTTCTGAAGTTGAGGAATTTTAAACTTGTTTAAAAGCTTATCTCCATCAGTGCTCATTATGTCATCAAAATCAAATGAAGACCCCATGCCTTGACCCTTTATCAGCTCTTCCATCTCAGATATCTTTTGAGTCAATACTTGCATCTGCTTCGACTCAAGTTCCTAAACCAGCTCAAGTGATTCTTTTTTTGCTTTCTTTACCATATAGCTTTCCATATCCTTATATTTTATTTCAATTACAAGCACGTTCCTAGCAGCATTCAAGTGCCCCTCAACATTGTTATTATTAGCAAGTGGATCTTCTATAGCAGTAATATGTGGAATTAAAGTAGTAAGTGCAGGTGTAGGTGCACCAGGTGGCATTAACCTAACTAAAGCTTATTTTAGTTAATCTTGCATCATTTCCCTTATGTCATCCATCAAAGCTCCCTTAATGTTCTTTAAGGTCTAGTTTCCTCCCTGTTGTTATTATTTTATCTTTTCTATTTAACTTATTAGTGTTGGTATAGCTTCTAGGTAAATTAGGTTGATAAGACTCTTTTATAATCTTCTAAAGATGTCTTTGGCTATTAATCTTAAGCTTGAATCGGTTCTCACTAGTCTGCCACCAATCAGTTTCCAAACACATGAAGACCTAGATAAATCTATGATGGCTGAAAAATAAAGTGTTAGTATGATGCATGAACTACATGTAATGCATATATGTATAATGCACGTGCTATGCAACAACAAGTCAAATATACAAATAACAAGTCAAGTGTACATACATCCTTCCAACCTTATTCCTCCCATACATGAGTTTAATAGTGAATCTCTTTTCCTAGGATTTTTGGTTTTTGCCTTAATATTAATTGGGGATATTAAGAACTAATGTGTATGCCAACTCTTTCAAAGCATAGAACATCATTTATAGGTATAAAAGATTAGCCTAATCTTTGTTAACCTAAGTGAGCCTTAAAAGTATGAGCTTGGGCCTTTATAGATAGAAATACCTCATGGCAACACTCATAAGTAATTTAAGTAATCCTAAGGGAAGTTACTAGGTCACTATATGAGTTACGTCCAGTGGAAAAGTTAAGGTCCTCTTAGCAAGATGCCCTTTGTAAGCACCCAATTTTGGGATGCAATTGTGCACAATTGCGACGTAAGCCCCTATAATGAAATTCATTCAAAAATTGAACTTGGTTGTCGATTTTTTGGACTTTAGGGACTAAATTGCAACATTTTTAGGATTTGATTGCAAATAAGTCAATTTTTAGGGGTCTTTTGGTAATTAAAAGTTAAAAAAATCAAAATTAGGATCGACATTTAAAATGTCGATGCATAAAAGTCCCATTTTTCAATTTTTCGCATATGTTTTCTTATTTTTTATCTATTTTTTTAGTGTTTTAATTGGTTGAAAATTTAATTTTATGATTATTATTATTTGATGAAAATTTCAACGCATTCAAAACTTGTAAATAACCTTCAAAATTCAAAATTCTTATCGGTTTATTTTGGGAGAGATGAGTTTGTTCCTGTAATTGAGGAAGCCAGTACACGCAGACTCTGCATTTAAAAGTAGAGTCTACATGTATGCGAAGGGGACCTTTTTTGGGAAGAAACTTTTTGAGACTCACTGAGAGAACTACGTAAAAAAAACTTGACTGCGCAAAAAAAAACCCTAAAAATCGAAAAGCTACTGAGAATGCTCTTTCCAGTCTAGAATCAATAACAAGTCAATTTTAACGGTGATAATCCAATATGAGGGGCTATCTCAAAGCGTTTGCACAACATCTAAAATCATCAATGTTCTTTTCTATTCCATTCTTTTCCTTTTTTATTCTTTTTGTGATTTTTTTTATTTTGTTATTGTTTTAATTATTCAATTTCACTACTAATCTAATTACTTTTGTGTTTTTTATTTTGATGTCCGCATAAGGATTGAAGAGGATACTGTCTGTGTTTAGATGAACAAAAGGTCTATGGAAGAACATGTATTATTTTCTAGTAGAACTTAGGATTTTTTATCTTTATTTTGTATTTTGGTATCCTGTGTAGTTTTTTAATTCATGGCTATATAATTGTTAAATTTTAATTTTGTACGTAGTTTGTAATAGCCCAGTAGTGAGAATAGTGAAAGATTTAATTTTCTGCACTTTAAAATTAATTAGTAAAACTAGGTTCACTGGGTAAAATTAATTAAAATTAATGGTGGCTTTAGTTAATTAGGGTTTGTATGTAATTAAGTTAGGTTTTTTAGAAATCATATGTGAATGTGTTTTGATTTGATTTTGTTTTGTTTTTTATGTTTTTGGGGCCCCAAGCCCACGTTTAGGTCTAACCCACTTAATAAATAGGTTTAAAAATGGTTTAGGGCTTTAGATAATTAAAATCAACTTAGGCCCATTAGGTTAATTAGATTTTAGGCCCACTTAGTTAATTAAAACTTATTTAGACTTAGCTCAGCCTACTTAATTTCGTTTCTTTTAAAATAAATAAACCTAGGCCCACATTTCACTTAAAATAAAACCAAGTTAGACTTAGGTTCATTAATTTAATTTTTCTTTAAAATTGAATAAACTTAAGCCAATTCCTTAGACAAACTAAAATAAATAGATCTAGGCTCACTAATTCATAAAAATGTAGGCCTACCTTTAGTCCATTTTTCACTTGTAAATAAAATGTAAATCTAGCTAACTTTTTAATAAAATTAACATAGTTTAGACTTAGGGAAAACACGATCTTGAGTGTATTTTTTGTGTAATTTTATTGACTAGATGCCTAGGGTTAGATGGATGTCAAATAGGGCTTAATAAAATTGCATGTAATTAGATGATGAAATAATCATTTATAAAATTATTCTAAATGAACACGAGACTAAGAGAAGTTAGTATTCTGTATCCAGAATCTCCTGGTTGTGGTGTTAGCTTTCTTTTAGGGAATCGAGTACTACCTTTTTTATTTTTCCCAATTATTACCCTGGGTGGCGACTCCTCATCTCTATGCCATGTCTTTATGACAGTGATTAGTGTGTTCTCTAAAATCCTGAGCCTAAATAGTGTCACGGTTGATAAAATCTTAGACACGCGCTAAACCTCGTCATCTACACCCTCCTTTAAGACTTGAGTTACAGGCCAAGGTTAAAGGGGCCCAACATCCTTTGCAAACTTGAGAGAAGACTACCCTCCTTTAAGACTTAGGTCACAAACTCTAGCCAGATGAGAATAGTAATGTCTTTTGAATCGAGTTAAGGATAAAAGTGATGGTTAGCCAATTTATAATCCCATGAAGCTAGGGGAATTATGGAACCATAAACTAATACCATTAGTTTATTAGGGACATGCAAAAATGAATGCAAGAATAAAATAATAATTAATAGAATAATTCTAAAGAACATAAGTAGAATAAATATCTTTTATCCCTAATGGAGTTGCCATTGTAGACGACGGGGTTTAGCATGTTCCCAAGATTTTAGTAACCTTAACACTATTTGAATTTAGGACTCTAAGGAACACACTACTATATCACAAAGACATAGCATGGAGATGATAGAGTTGACACCCCAGGTAATAATTGGGACAAATCGAAGGTGAAGGTCACTCAATTCTTTACCCAATGTAATAACTGGGACAAATCGAAGGTAAAGGTAACTCAATTCTTTAAAAGAAAGTTAGCACCACAACCAGAAGATTTTGGATGCATAATACCAACTTATTTTAGTCTTATGTTCATTTAGAATTAGTTTATTAATTACTATCTTATTCTTTGTTTACATATAATTTCATTTAAACCCTATTTAGTATCTATCTAACTCCAAGGCAACTAGTCATAAAAGAGTACATAAAAAATGCATCCATATAACGCAACACCCCTAAATTAGTCTAATTTACATTAATTTTAATTAAAGTGGGCTAAGTCTACATTTTATTTGTGAATGAAATAAAACTAAAGGCGGACCTATAATTTAAGTTAATTAATGAACCTAAAATCTACTTGTTTTAATTTTAAAAAGTGGGCTTAAATCTACTTGATTTTATGGGCAATTAGATTGAGCTTGAATTAGTAGGCTTAATTCTAATCAATTTTAGATTTTAAATTAGGTGATCATAAATTTACTTATTTTAAATGCTAATTAATGGGTTGAGTTAAGTCTAAATTAATTTTAATTAAAACTAATAGTGGGTCTAAGTCTAAATTAATCAAAATGGGTATGAATTGATTTTAAAGTTAATTTAACCTATCAACCAATTTAAGAAGCCTATTATTAATGAGTTAAAACCTAAACGATGGGCGTAAGGCCCCAAAAATGAATAAAAACACAAAAACAAGCACAAATAACAAAAATGGGGTAAATAACAATCAAACATACGTACTATAATTTATAACCCTAATTTTAATTACATGCAACCTAAAATTAATCCACTGCCTCATTAATTTTAATTAAAGTTTACCAAATGAACCCTAATTTACTAACTATTTTTAAAGTGCATAAAAATAAATATTTCACTATATTTCCTATTACTAGAGCTATTATAACCTAAGTGAATAAAAAATAGAAAATTATATATAACCCAATAAAAAATAAATAAAACACAAAACAAAAAAAACAACATAGAATAAAAATAAACTTAAAAAAATCTACATGAAATAACTACAAGTTTAAATCCATGACATATTATGGATCTTCGACTGGTTTTAACTATGCATTCACATTTCTTCTTTCATGTCTTACTATCACCCTAGCCAAAAAAACACAAGAAAAATAAATAAAATAAAAGAAATGATTATACAAGAATGAATAAGAAAGTAAGTAAACTAGAATTAAAACAAAGAAATAAAAAAGAAAGAGAAGTGATGCAGATATTGTTTGATTGTTCTTTAGAGTGAGATTTGATCATCGTTTTTTAATAGAATCAGTAGAAAATCTTCTTTCTTTCAATGCTTCCTTGTATTTTTCTTTTAAAGAATGTTTAAGGAAATTTTCTTTTCTTTGCAAATGCTCTCTATTTTTTTAAAAGTTTCTCTCTGTGAATTTTTGTTTGCCTTTTACCTATCTGTTTTTTTTTTACTCAAAGCCTCTGTCCCTTTTTATAAAATAATCCTCCCTTTTAAAATTCAAATTCCATTTGATTATTCAAAGGAAAGATTTTTCTCTACATTTATCTTAAAAGATCACAAGAGGATAAAAGGTTTGAAAAAAAAAAGATAAATGCAATTTAAAAAATAATTTAACTTTTCAAACTGACATTTATCTTTTCATTTAATTAATTTCTTTTTAATTAATTTTAGACCAATGAGAATTTAGAAAAACATATTTAAAAATCATAAATAGGTGTCAGAGTCCGATAGAAAGTGTGCAATTTCAATTGTAATTGTGCATTTCCGATTGAAATTTCATAATTTCAATAGAAAATGTGTAATTTCGATTGGAATTACATAATTCCAATTAAGAAATTACACTCCAGCCCCTCAATTTTAACATTTTTTAATTTTGAAATTGGCCCACAGAAAGATAAAAAAATTTGCAATTAAGTCCTTTAAAATTTTGCAATTTAGCCTTGAAATTTGAAATTCGAAGTTCTAAAGACCTATTTATAATGCATTCTCATCATTGGATCCTTTGTCGCATCTGCATATCAATGCATTCCAAAATTGCGTGCTTACACTCTACTTTTCTTGTTTAATGTTATTGTCATTTTTTTGCCCTTTTAATCCAAAAGCCACCCACTCTCTTTAATTCTTACCTTTTTTAATTCCCTCTAATTTTTTTTAGTTTAGAAAATCCCTCTAAATTCCTTCACATTCACCATCATATTTCCTAATATATAAAGAAAATCATGTCAAATTATGATTTTATTATTTTAAAAATAGCTTAGTATTGCTAAGGCGCTCCCTTAGTGCGTTATAGTGTCACTTTAGTAAGTCCATTTAGGCTACAAACTCATTAGGAGAGAAGAGAACTAGACTTTACACTATTTTAAGCCCTTTGTTTTGAATTTTCATCATTGGGTTAGCCCAAAGTGTCAACGTTGATGATCTAGTGAAGCCGGAGAATCTGCTTAGGAAAGATGATGTAGGTAATGATGTGAAGGTTGATGGTGATGAAATTGCTTTAATTAGGGCATATTATGAAACTGACATTTGGAAGGAAATTGAACGTGGACTGAAAGCATGATTCTCTTTATCGATTATGATTGTGGTGGTTGAATTTTGGTTGGGTAATGCCGGGGTTGGCTTGAAGGGAGCTAAACTGGGTTTGAATTATTTGATGCAAGAGTTGCCAAGGTGATTTGAGAGTGATTGGTTACTTTTAGACAAGAAGAATTAGATGAATTTTCAAGAGAATTTTGGATGTTTATAGGGTTTCAAGAAGATTATTTTTTAGTTTACTTTCAAATGAAGGATTAATAATTTTTGAAGCTGAAATCTTAGCTGGAACAGGAATCTGAATCCCTATAAAAGTTGGAGAATTGTGGCATTTTGACATGGGTTTCTCTTTCTTCCAAATTTGATAATCAAGGTTAAACTATTGAATTTTAGGTCTCACCATTTTGGAATATAGAAGATTTTTTCTTTATGCATATAAATAGGCTCTCTTAGCCATTTATATGCAGGGGCAATGTCTGTATCTGATTTGGAGTGCTAATAAAGCCCACAAATTTTAGTAGACCATAACCCAAATTAATTAATTAAGCAATTAGTTAATTAATTAATTGGTTTGACAGTTATATGAAAAGAGGTTGAAGGAAAATGGAAATGTGGTTGAGATAGTTGAATTATGATAAAAAAGAAACTGATATTTGTAGAAGAGGGACAACAACAAGAGAGGGACAACAACAACATCTTCAATCAAAAACAAAAACATAGAACTCCAAAAAAGCTTTCAACAATAGTCAACTTAGTAGTTTCTTTATTTTAATTCCTTATTAATTTTTTTTTATTTAAATCAGACTATGTTTGTGGCGAGTTCTCTACTCATTTCAGTGAAATCTCTATCTTTGTTTTCAATTATGCATTTTTGGTATTAAATATAGCTAATTCCCCTACAACTTATTTAAGAACCTAGTAGTTTAGGTCCTTTATCTACACACAGTCATCTGACTAAAAGTTAGTGATCTTAGTTGGTGTATCTCACACACTTGACACACTTGATATTCTTAAAAAAGGGCTAGAGGGAAACAACGTGGTAAAATTTTCTTTTAGTTAAATAAAAGAGGAAAATATACTTTTTTCTGAAAATTTGATAACCTAAAATTTTGTACAGTGACATCACAAACCATTTAACAAAACCGTGACAATTTTGTTAAATGTAGTTTTAGTTGAATAAAATACATAGAAATGTTTTAGGTTAAGTAGAAGACATATTTTTTTGATATAATAGGAGAGTGGTATTTTAAATATAATAGAATTATAGTATTTTAGATGAAATTATAAAATGTATATTTTAAAATAAGGAATTTTTATATTTTTCTATGGAAAATATTATAAATTTTAATAATTCAACATATACGACTTTAAAAGTGAATGTTGAATTATAAAGAGAAACACTTTTCAAATTTAGAACTTAATGATTTGGGTAAATTACGATCACTCCCTGAGATTTGGTCAAACTCACTTATCTATCTTTGTATTTTCAAAAGTCAATTAATAAACCCCCATATTTGATTTTATTAACTATTTTCTTTCCACTAACTAAATACCTTTAGATTTGATATTTTTACTGTAAACCTAAGGGGTTATTAAGTTAGCAGAAGGGGGAAACAATTAATAAAATCAAATATGATAAGGTATTAATTAACTTTTGAAAATGTAGGGATGAAATAATAAATTACAACAAACTTGAAGGGTTACCTAATTAATTTTGGAGCTTAACATGTAATATATATACATAGCTTTTAATAAATACAAATTTCACCCCGAGTGTCGACTCCATTTTTGATTGACAACTTATAAACCAAGATTGTATTTCCAACAAACTCACACAATATCATGATTGTCAAATACTTGAATGCACTGCTAGTTATAGTAATGTAGTTATTGCATATTTTTTTTATTATAACACACAATGAAAGATCATAATTAAATTACTGGCTGAGATGATATTTGATGATTTGAGCATGAATTATAGACGCAAATTCACTCCCCCTTCTTTTATGAGTGGTGGTGAGGTCCTTGCTTACCATTTTAAGGAATGAGGGTTCGACTTGCTTACCATTTTAAGGAATGAGGGTTCGAACCCACTTCCAACCTTTATAAAATGGGGTGATCATGCACTTAAATTTCAGAAATGGGGATTTTTCTTCGCATGCAATGCAAGCTCCCAGAATTTAGCGCACAGATAGGAAACGTCCAAATCTAAACATGAACCAATTCTAGATTTAGAGGAATTAATTAAAACACACTCCCACAAAAATCACTAAGGATAGAATATGGCAACCAACATATCCCCACTTCGAAGGAGACATGCCTACCGCAACCATTAAGTACCTATGCAACAATACAACCTATTGAGATAAAACAACGAGACAGTGCATCACAAGCAAATCCAGACCTCTTATTCTCATCCAAAACATTCAACTTTGACCAATGGGTGCGACATTTTAAAACTACAACGGCTAGTAACTTTAGCATGTAATTCATAAAACGCGAACACATGGACGGCTGGGGAGCGTAACTTTTATTTCCCAATATTTTTTTTTAAAATGTGTGCTTTTTGTTTTTTTGGCTGCCTGCAATAAATAAACAAAACCCTAATTACTGATTCTTTTTCTCTCTTTCTCTCACTACAAAGCATTTTCTCCTTCTGTCCTACGTTTGCCCTAGTTGGAGGTTCCATGGCGGCGGCGGCTCCGCGACGGAACGATTCGCATGAAGACGGACGCGGTTATGGCAAGATTCGAAAGCCGTTTCGAAGGGTTTCGACGACGACGACGCCGTATGATCGCCCGCCGACTGCGATTCGGAATTCTAGCCATGCGACTAACGTCAATAATAGTAATGGTTGGTTATCGAAGCTAGTGGATCCGGCACAGAGACTTATTACTTCTAGCGCTTATAAGCTTTTTGCTTCAGTTTTTCGAAAACGGCTACCTCCTCCTCCCCCTCCACAGCCGCCGGAGCCAGGTTCGCTCTCTCGTATGCCTAATATTTTCTTCGTATTGGAAACCACCTCTCATTGCTTATTCAGTTGTGAGATGGTGTTCATTTAGGGTTTTAGTTGTTTTTGTTTTCCTTATTGGAGAATTCAATGTGTCTAGGGCTTTGGTTAGGTGAAATTTGGAAATTGAGGGTTTTGGCTTTGGAAGTGTTGTTTTTGCTGTGATTGTGATTTTTTTTTAATCTTTCTCTGATGCCTCAAATCCATATTTTGTGCTTAATAATGTTATTTCTACTCGAATGAGCAAGGTTCCTGAATATTTTGTTGGTAGGATGTAAAGGCTAGAAATCAATTTTAGGTGAAAGCTTCCCCCCCACCCCCCTCTCTCTGAAACAGATGGTGATGTGGCCTTGATGTGTTATACTTGTTTTCTTTATAGATGCAAATGGAGGAGTATCAGACGAGCAACAGGAAGCAGCTCATGAAGTAAGTATGAGTAGCTATATGGTTTTGTATATGCTCAGTCTTGCTTTCTCATGCATCAAAGAATTATTTGTATTATAGTGGCATCAGTTAAATGGTTAAATCGTTCATTTTGGTTGATGCTTGACTTCTATTTATGAAGTTGAAATGGAGAGGGGAAAATGAACTTGTGATTTATTACATTACTACAGTATTAAGCCCTTATGTTCCTTGAACTTGTACTAGATGCAGTTATTATAAATTTTGTAACATTTTCTGATTTTTTTGATACTAGTCGATTGAAAGGGAATATATATATATATATATATATATATATATATATATATATATATATATATCTATTGCAGATGCTGAAGCAAGTTATCATAACTGAAAATCAACCCATATTAATAAGTCAAATTTAATGAATAAGTAGGATTATTCTATACAATATAATTTGCATCGAGATAGTTGTTGTTTCTAAAGCAGTAAAGTTCGACTGGTAGAAGTCCTATTGAATATCACTTGTATTACTATTATTTGAGCTCATAAAACTGTGAAATGTGAAACCATTTCCTACACCAGTGTGTAGGCCTCAATAACAGCCCAAGCCAGCTTTTTTTTTTGACGATTAAGATATGTATCATTTCATTTGGTCTCACCTACCTTTCTTCTTAATATTGGTTTAATATGAAAAATACAAGCACAAAGATTCTCTCTTTCCACTCAGTTTTGGTGAACACCCATGGAAAAATTTATTGGAGAATTACGAAGTTCAAGATGACATTCTCTGCTGTTTGGGACCTAACCAATTGGGTTTCATATTAGATGTTTTTATTGTAAGTTCAGTTTGAAGGGAAGATCATTAGACAATTGGTGATTGAGCCACTTGGAATGTATGAACTATGTTCCAATTCAAGTACAATTGCAGTTATGTATTGTACCTTCAATGCTTATTAAGGGAGATAAATTGTTTCCAAATTCTCAAATTCATTTTTGGCAAACATTTGTAGTGATTTCATGTCTTTGGGTTGTTTTAATGAATATACTATATCATGTTATGCTAGTGAATTCAACTTAAATATATGTGCTTTTTGAAAATTTTTGTTTGAAGGATACATCTGAAGTACAAGGTTCAGCAAAAAATCATATTGATTATCCAGCTAGTAGTTCTCACAGAGATGGGCTTACTGAACTGGAGCTAGCTCTGAAGCAGCAGACATTTACGAGGCAAGTTATTGAAGAGACATACTCTAATGATTTCAAATTGATATTTTCTCATTTGTTATAACTTACTGTAATCTTGCACCATCAAACACTTTTGTTGCATTAATTGTGATGTGACAGTTCCTGGTTCTGTTCTGTCTGAAAATATACATACAATTAAATTCTGGTGTATTCTTGTGAAAGTAATTTTTATTTGGGTAATGGTTAAAAGTAATTTTTATTTTGGTAATGGTTAACATGTTTTGAGCATGATCTTGTGATGATGATAAATATGAATAATGTTGATTTTTGCCCAGGTCTGAGATTGATCGGTTGACAGCCATACTGCAGTCAAAAAATATTGATGAGCTACCTGTTGGAAATCAAGATAAGAAATATGAAGTGTTTCATTCAAAAAGTGTATTAGCGCATGATAGGAAGGTGGAGTTCCCAAATACTCCAATGAAAGATGATGGACTTGACAACCACAGTGTTTTGACCCCCACTGTTAGTTCAAGTGTAAGAAAACTTGTCTTCTCTTTATTTTTCTTTTAGTTTTTTTTTTTGGGAATGCCTGCAATGGCTTTTTGTTGGTTATATATGATTTGCTTTTTTAATGGAAAATAGGTAAATGATTTATTTGCATACCACAGAGTGCAGTTTTGCATGCACACACAAATTGATGGAAATATTACCCTGTGGCTCTTGATTCACATTTACTGGCTAAAATGTATGCAGGTCCTTGATGAGGATGTTGCTTCGCCTGCAGAGCTTGCAAAAGCTTACATGGGTAACAGGCCTTCAAAAATATCACCATCAGTGCTAGGTTTGCGTGGTCAACCTGTAGGGGAGAATGCAGCAGCACAGATTGATCGATCATTTGCTGCAAAGTCACCAATAATGTCAATTGTTCCGAGGTCTTCAAGCCATGTTGTGCCTATTGAAAATCGTTTTGCAACACCAAGATCTCGAGGCCGATCTGCTATATACAACATGGCCAGAACACCATATTCAAGAGTTCACTCAGTTTCTACCCCCAAGGTTGATATTTGATTGATGTTTTGTGTCAAAAGCGGATTTAGCTTTTGATTATTTACACTTGTTTTGACTTTTGATTGTTTACAAGTTTTCTTCTTTTTCCAGGGTGCTGGGACTGAGATTGATGCTTTTAGTGCACCATCTTCATCTCACAGCATGTGGGATAGCAGCAAATTTTCTGGACCTAAACATGGGGTACTGGTGCTAAATTCAATCCCACTGTTTATAGATGTTAACATCCATTTTTAAAGATTTAATATTCTTTAGTTTTGTTTTTGGTTTCCTGTACAGGCTTTAAAGCGTAGGAGTACAGTTTTAGAGAGTGATATAGGATCTGTTGGTCCTATTCGCAGAATTCGTCAGAAATCTAACCTTTTGGCTTCTTCTGGAACTCTTTCTAGCCGTGGGACTGGCATTGGTTCTTATGCTATTGAGCATCCCTCAGCACAAAAACGAATTTTAGCAAGTGAACCATCAATAGGAAATGGGGATAATAGCATTCATGGTTCAGGTATTAGCTCTGTTTCCTCCAAGTCCAGTGAGATGGCTTCAAAGATATTGCAGCAACTGGATGTTTTAGTCTCCTCAAGGGATAAATCACCTACTAAGTTGTCACCATCCATGCTGCGTGGTCCAGCTCTTAGAAGCCTGGAGAATGTAGACTCTTTAAAGTTTCTGGAGAGTGTTCAAGATAATAATAAGTTGGATACTAAACATGATGGCTCATTACCAGATGCCCAGGATTCTATGTCTCAAAAGAAAAGTAAGGTTGAGGAAAATGGTCCAGTTAAGTTCACTGCTCTTCTTGACAGTTCAGCTTCTGCATTAAATGGTTTTAATCCCCCAAATTTAGTGAAAAGTAATGCATCTGATGATAAAACAATATCCTTTGGGAGGAATTCTGCTGCAGAGACTCCTCCACAGAAGAAACGTGCTTTCCAGATGAGTGCACATGAGGTATTATTTTTTTCTCACTATTTGATCTGTACATGTGATATCATCTTTGAATTGCTTCTGATTGTTCTGTTAGTACCTCTTTGATGGCTTGAATGCTGTTTTGAAGTACCTGCCGTTATAGATGTTTCATAAGTGCATCAAGCTACATTTTTTTCTAATTTATTTTATCTAAACAATGTAAGATGATGCTTGTAGTGCCACAAGAACTGTCATTTATCTTACTATCTCATACTACTCGTATTACTTCCCTACTTACTAAGGTGACCTTTTTTTTTATAGATCTTTTCATTCCATTATCTTCAATCAATTTGTGCATGCATGAAAAATCTTAATTTTGCTGTAGGCCAAGCTTTTTTTGGACCCACCTAACATTACAAATGAAGGTGGTTATTTGGAAATTTTTATCTTCGTACTAAGTCAAGGACTGGAGATAAGTTTTTCACTTGGTATCTTTCAGGAAAAGATGACATTATTATTATTATTATAGAACTGTTTCCATTTAATTTCTGGAATATCACAATAATGCTATGACACTCCCATCTGTAGGATTATCTGGAGCTTGATGATGATGATCATTCTGATAGGACTGCATGTGCTGCATTGTCTGAAGAGAAAGAGAAGCTGGATATTAAATTTGCTGAAAATAAGGCTACTTCTGAGGCCATTCCATTGGAGAAGCCTGCCACTTCTTTACAATCTAAGCCTCATGGAAGTTCCACTCTGATCCAAACATCTTCAGGAGCTTCTGATGGGTTTGCATTTGCAGAGAAGAGCATTGCATTTATAGACCAAGCTGTACCTCTGCCTGGTTTTACCAACCAGAAACCAGTGGAAGACAAGCAGCCAACTGCAAGATCTGATAAAGCTTTGTCACCAAAGGAATCAGATGCTGTTCCTCTTCCATTCAGCTTTGGCAATAATGTAACTTCCCCTAAGGAGCCAAATGGTTTTCCACCATGTAATTTTAGCACTAAAACTGAAGGTGCAATACCACAATTGACATTTGCTTCCACTCCACAACTTGTGTCAAACTCCACAAATCTAAAGTTTGGCATTTCTTCAGAACCAAAATCAGAAAGTTCAAGCAGGTGAGTCTGTATGCTTCAGTCCTTTCGCATAATTTCAGTCATTTGAGAATATGCATTTGCCATCTAATTGCTCACCTTATAAGCGTTGCTTTTATTTAATAGAATAATCAAATTCATGCGGAAAACACAGAATTGAATCCTCAATGGTTGAAATATGCACACTAATTGGAATAGGGAATGTCTTATTGCTTGACTTGTAGGATTTTGAGGCCTGTTTTCTTTGTTTGTTGGTGTATGCTCTGAATGTCCTTGAAGGATGTCTAATTTAGACCACAATTTCAATCAAATGACATGAACCAGGCTATCCTCGGTCATAAATTTTTTTGGAAGACATATTTCCTATCTGTCTGAAGTGCCATGTGGACATATATGCTAAACATCTTAGAACCTAGGCACATGATGCAGTATGTAGGTAAATGCATATGTTGCATACGTGCAAATTAAAATTTTTTAGGTGATTTAATCACTGTAGGAGAAAGCACATGCTCCAAAATATTGATGTAGCTTATCAGCTGTTGCATGTAGGCTATAGGTCAGTGGAGTTAGATGAAGGCACGTACCTAGGCACTTGGATGAAGTGAATAAAGACTACAAACCAGGTGAAGTGTCATTTACTAGGCACTTGCTCATTGCGCTTAAGCTAGTGCCCCATCTGAGAGGAGAGGCTTTAAAAGGCTTGTGCCTCTTGAAAATAATGCCTTTTTTTTAGAGAGAGAGAGAGAGAGAGAGAGGGGGTGGGTGGGTTACGATATCACTTTAACAAGAAGTTTTTGTGGCTGGCTTTTTATGGATCCTTACTGCTTCAATCAACTTGGTGTGAGTGACATTCATTGAAAGGTTTGCTGCAGCTAGGTTCTTTTTACTAGTTACTGCCAATTTGCTTGTTGTCCTTGGTTCTGATTCCTTGTTTTACCTGTAACTTTGATTTGTTCAAGCTTTGAAACCAGTGTGTTAGTTGGCCTGTAATTAATAGTTGGTAATGTGTTGTTGCAAGTCCTGCCATTGCAATGTTTTGCTGTAGAAGAAGGTTGAGTTGTTACATCTTGTGATTATGGATCTCTGAATGTCTTGCAATTTGTTCTTGAGGGAATTCAATTTGGGTATAACAATACTGCACGATCTTTGAATTGAGGATATATGGTTTAGTATTTATTGCCCTGTCATGGCCATGACCCTTCATTCTTCCTTCCCCTTCTTATTATCTTGTTATATTTTCTATTTTTGGGAATGCAATCTTATTAGACTTCTTTGGGTATCTAATGTGTAGCTTTGCCTTTGGTGCTGTTGATGCGACAAGGTCTCTGACAAAGGAACATGAATCGGGTAAAGCCTCCAATCAGAACAATCTAAAGGATGGTGCTTTTAGTTCAACTGAAGTTGTGTCTTCTGCTGCTGCATCAATGTCATTGCCCGCTACAAGTATATTTTCTTTTGGCTTGCCCGCCAATGATGCAAGTGTAAATGGTTCCTTTTCATCTACCTCTGCATTTTCGTCCTCTGTTCCATCCTTAGTTTCTCAAAATATTTCTGGTCAAAGTACATCCAGCAGCTCTATTGATGCTGCAGTTAACACTGATAACAATGCTACTATTATCACTACAACTGCAAACATCAACAACAGTAGCAACCTTTCTTTATCAGCTCCGGCAACTTCCTTTCTATCTGCATCTGCTTTCAAATTTAGTTCCTCTGTGGTTTCATCAACACCAACCTCATCGATACCGGCAACTCTTGGTATAGAATCAAAAGAAGCCAAGAAGAATGAAGCAGGCTTTCCTTTTGGGAGTGCATCTTCTCCAATTACTAGCACTGGAGGCAGTCTATTGAGTGGCCCATCCTCCACAATAAAGAGCACAGAAAGTAGCATTTTTAGTGGTACGTCATCTGCTGTTGCTAGTGGTAGTGAATCCTCTGCTGTTACATACACAGGCCAAAGTACTTTTAATTTCAATGCTGGAGCAAGTACTTCAGCTGCTACAACTAATCAATCTCAGGGTTTTAATCCTTTTAGTGCTGCAAGTGGCCAGGCATTTGCAGCTGGTACTGTGTTTTCAACTTCTACTCAGAGCACGCCCATTCAGTTTAGCACAAATGTATCGTCTCCTTTTCCATTTACTGCAAGTACGACCTTTTCTTCTGGGAGTACCTTGTCTAGTTCTTCAAGTTCTGCTGGTAAACTGTTTGGTTCTGGTGATACTTTTGGATTAACCTCCTCTACTTCTGAGGCTAACCCTGTTAGTTCCACCACTACTACATCAGCAGTGTTTGGTTCTAACTGGCAAACAACTAAATCTCCCACATTTGGTTCTGCGATTAATTCTGCATCTTCCTCTACTGGGTTTGTGTTTGGAGCATCCTCAGCTTCTATTGCTGTCACTAACACCACATCCATGATGTTTGGGTCATCTCCCAGTGCTGCATCTGGTTCTGTTTTTAACTTCAACTCCGCTGCTTCAGCTACTCAATTGCAGCCTGCATTTACCCCTGCCTTTACTTCATCTCCATCCGGTAATAATGATCAAATGAACATGGAGGATAGCATGGCTGAGGACACAGTTCAGGCAGCATCCACAGTTCCTGTATTTGGTCAACAATCAATTGCACCTCCAACATCTAGCTTTATATTTGGTTCTACAACGCCAGGAGGGAATCAGTTTGTCTCTACACCTACAGTTCCACCAGCATCGAGTCCCTTTCAGTTTGCAAGCCAGCCAAATTTGGCAGCACCACAGAACCAGACTCCATTTCAGGCTTCTGGTAGCCTAGAGTTCAATGCTGGAGGGAGCTTCTCATTGGGCGCTAGTGGTGGTGACAAGTCCAATAGAAAGTTTGTCAGAGTAAGCAGAAAAACGCAGCGGAAGAAGTGAATGTCAAGCATGATCGGAAGTTGCTTTTCTTGCTCAGGCTCGCGGTAGTTGCAATGGATAGACATAATTATAGTATGGTGAGAGAGTAACAGCATGAATGCATCCATGCTGTCAGTCACCTCAGATGGATTGGTGATGATACAGGTAAACCTTTCAGGGTCCAATGTGCTGAATCCGTTTGCTATTTCAGATTTTCCTTTTTTGGGGGGCAAATTCAAGGTCACCAGGCGGGCAAAGGTTGTCACAATTTTGTACCAGTTTTTAGCAATTTTAAGAATATTTGTGCTGTATTAGTGGGTAGCTTATAGGATTTTTAGTGGTTGGGCAAATTTGCTGTTTACCATGTGTAATGTACCATAAAACAGAAATTGATGTGAATTTGCGTTAAGGAAACGTCTTTACTGGTTGCAAGAGTCTGCTATAAGTTTAGTGATCCAGTTTTGTTGTGATGACTTGCATTTATCCTTTGAATCTGCCATCAGGATATTATTGGGATACAACGAAGTAACGTATTTTTAGGGTAAAAATGAAGTGTCCGCTGAATTGGTGTAGGTTGAGGGTGATAAACCTTTTGCATTATTCTAAATATTGTTAGAAATTCTATTAGTGATTAATATTGGAAAGTGCAATTGTCTCATTGCCAAAGATAATTTCAAGCTTATTTAATATATTTAATATACTCGTTCTCTGCGAAAAATTATAATGTATTAGAATAATAAAGATTCAATCATTTTACTTTTTTACATTAGAGATAAAAATTAGTTTGATTCTTTATTTTGATAGAGATAAATATTACTTTATTGTATTTTTTTTTATTAATAAAGTCTAAATTTTTATATACTTCATTTTATTTCTATTGTTTCATGCTTTTATATAGTCCTTCATAAATAGTTCAATTGATAAAAGGTACAAACATCCAATTTGAGAAGAGTAGAGTTTGAATCTTCATTCCCCCTCTTTCCCCTTTTAATATTGAGAATTAATCATTTGTACTAGTTAAAAAAAAAATTACTTAAATGACTTTAGCTAATATTATTATATTTCTATTTTATGTAGTACAAAGTTCAAAATCAATAATACATTCCATTTTACTGATTTAATTTATATATTTCAACCTCATTAAAATCAAAATCAATTACAAATGAATCAAATAAGGAAGTCCAAATGGTCTTGTTTACCACATCAAACCAGATGAATTTGGAAGGTTAATAGTTAGTGGGATTTAAAGTGTGTTAGTGGATATTTATATAATTAATAATGAGTGAGAATTTAAATAATTAATAATAAGTGGGGTCTAAATGGGAATTTACATAATTAAAAGTTAGTGGAATTTAAAGTGTGTTAGTGGGAATCTACATAACTAATGGTTAAAATTGCAAGTTAGTGGGGTGAGATTATCTTATTTTTTCATTTTTAGAGTAGTATGAGCTTGGTCTTGTATCTATATAAACAAGACCTCATTTCATTGTAAGCATATATTGAATTTGAGTTGTAAAATATTTTCTTTTGGTGAGAAATTTGCTTTTAAAGTTCTTGTATGAACTTTGCGACTTATCAAGCCTAGTGAGGTTTGTAGTGTCAAAATCCAAAATCCAAAATCTTTTCTTCATCTTTCAAACTTGTTTATGTTGAAGACTTCACAGTCTATTGAAGTTTTTATCAATTGTCTAAGGGTGTTAATTCTTTTCATTGCAAGTTTATCATAACTCTTTAGCTATTGGGGAGCTTGAATGAAGGGTTAATGATCTTATTCTAACTTGGTAAGATCTAAAATAGTTGTTTTTATCTCATTTTTGAACGATCTTATAACATAATTGTGGAAGGTAATAAATTCTAATTATCAAGTTTATCATAGTATTGAAACTATTGAGGAGCTTGAGATATGAATCTATTGATTTTCACCATTTTTGGTATCAGAGATTTGGCTTAAGATTGAGGTTTAGTTATCCCTTTTATTTATGATTTAATTATTGATATATTATTTCTTTTCATCTTAAAGTTTTTATCTACCATTGTTCTTGTGATCTATCTTTTTGCGTTCTTATTCAAGTGTTCTTTCTTTATTTTTTTTCTTTGTTTGAGCTGAATATTATTACAAAAAAAAAAAAAACAAAACAAAAACAAAAAACAAAAAGAAAGTGCAAAAAAAAAAAAAGTGTCTAGTTGTTTGTCTTTATTTGTTTATTTAGCCTACCTTTTTATCTTCTTATGGCCTACCTAAAAAAAAAATTTCACTCCATTGATTGCTACATTCTTGACATTGCTTGATTTAAGAATCTTAGTTCATCTAAGAATCCACAAAGCAAATTAAGAGTGGTAAAAGGCAAGAGTGTGTGAGATTATTAGAGTGGATAAAAGCCAAAATTTGAGTGCAAACACGTGAAGGAGTATTACGAGGTTTTATTTCTATTATTTATCTTAATATTTCTTGTCTTAATCATGTCTAAAGTTATAAGCACATAATCATCAAATGACCAAATGTTGCAAGCCATGCAACAACAATTTGAAAGGATGTTTAGGGTAATGGAAGGAGTTAATGAAAAGTTAGATAGGCATAATGGCATTCTAAACCAATTATAAGGAATGTCTAGATAAAAGAGACAACCACCAATTAAGCAAGAGGGGTATGATGGCAAAGATGACTTAAAGGATGACCAAATCACTTTGGTTGGACATCCTAAGAGGCAAGCTAGGAGAGGTTATGTGGAAGATGTAGATCGTAACCTTAGAAGCATAAAAATGAAAATTCATTCATTCCAAGGAAGAAATGATCCCAATGTCTACCTTGATTGGGAGAGGAAAGTTGATCTCATTTTTGAATGTCATAACTATTCAGAGGAGAAAAAGGTAAAACTTACAACCATTGAATTTTGTGACTATGCTATTGTTTAGTGGGATCAATTTTATAAGGAAAGGAGAAGATATGGATAAACACCCATAGAGTCTTGGGGGGAGATGAAGGAAATCATAAGGAGAAGATTCATTCCTAGCCACTACTATAGGGAGCTTCATTAGAGACTTCAAACCTTGACCTAAGGAAATATGAGTGTGGAGGAGTACCACATAGAGATGGAGATGCTCATGATCAAAGTTAATGTGGAGGAAGATCAAAAAGCCACCATGGCAAGTGTTACAAGGTTAATTTCCTACACTAGAAATTTGGCCTGTAAGGCAACTAAGCCTGCACACACTTAGTTCAGCCACACACACAAAACAGAGGTTCAAGTACTTATCCAAATTTTTAGGTTGTTAAGTTATGAACACAAGTCAATCTTAATCAATTCGAATTAGAGGCAACATAATATATAAGAATCACTCCCAACTTGTTTATTTAACTCACAATAATCAGGATACAATAATGGGACTCCTCATACAGAAATTCCCAAGCACACATAATGCTTAAATACTGCACAGAGCAGTTACAAAGGTGGTTACATGGGGCAGTTTTGCTTCCCCCTATTTTTAAAGTGGCAGTTGACACCCTTAACTACTATAAGGATAATTTACAGACATCCTAGCAAACTGTCTTGCCAAGTTGGCAACCTGCATGTGTGTCAAATCTTCATCCCATAATTTCAGGAAGCAGCCATAACCACCCTCAACTGCCAAGCCTATTCTGCCAATCAGAATCCTTGCTCAACCAGCTAATGTCCATGTGCCAAATCTGTATGCCCATCATCTAGCTGCTTGGCCAAGTGCCAATTCCAGCCTTGCACACTTGTTTGTGCTATCCAAGTAGCCCTCTCCTTACTCAGACCATGCAGCCATATGCTGCCTCAAACCACATTGCATTATTTGATGCCCATCGCATTTTGACAAGGCTATGCCAAGGAATAATGCCCAAATCCTCGGCAGCAGCACATGCTTAATTCTTAAGGGCTGACAAACCACCCTCACCTAAATCATTCAACGTCCTCATTGAGTTGGTGAGGTAGTCTTGTATCTGCCTCTCAAATTACCATAGGGCCACATCTCTTTCCTAAGTTGCATCTGCCTCAGGTTTACCCTTCCGAAATTCTGTCCTCCGATTTTTCTTGCTTTGGCCAAAGGTTCTATGGTCTAAGATCCTCTCCACATCTTCCACAAACGATTTCCTCACCACTGGAGGGGCTCTCTTGGCTTGGCTTTTTGCTGGATCTGTCATATCAACATGATATTGACACAAGAAACTCACATGGAAGGTGGGGTGCATCTTGAACCATTCAGGCAGCTTCAATTTGTAGGCTACATTGCCTACCTTAGAGACAATTTTGAAGGGTCCATCATACTTTGGAATTAACCCTCTATGCACTGTCTTGCTACTAATTTTCTTCCAAATTTAGGGAGTCAATTTCAGCAACACTTTGTCTCCCACATTGAATTCAAGTGGATGATGCTTCTTGTCAGTATACTTCTTCATTCTTTTGGCAGCTTTTCTCAGACTATCTTGGGCTTCCTCAAGCATTTCCTGCTTCTCTCTTGCATATCTATATGTTGATGGGCATTTTCCCCCAATTCGCTGCCTGGATCATGAGTTTCTTTCAGTAATTCCCTCCGTAATCCCCCAACATAAGGCACAAAAACTCTCCCCTTTTAACCATGAGGAGATCATCCTCAATCCAATACCGGTGGACTGTTCCCTCCTTAACCTGGGCAACCAATTTAATATAGGCACTATCATTGGCAGTAAGTTGCTTAATCCGTTCTAGCATGTCTGATTTAACTCTTGAAATGGCATACAAGGCAGTAAAGACTTCCCTTTGGCTTAAGGCATCAGCAACCTGATTATGCTTGCCAGGTTTATGCTCCCACTTAAAGTCATATTCTACAAAAAATTCTTACCACCTGGCCTACTTTGGGGATAACTTCTTCTAAGTTTTGAAAAAGGTGTTGGCCACATTGTCTGTCCGCACCACAAATCTGGTTCTTAGCAAGTACACTCGCTATATGTGTAAGCAATGTACAATAACAACCATTTCTTTCTCATGAGCACTATATCTTTGCTTTGCTGGATTCAACTTCCAACTCTCAAAAGCCACAGGGTGCCCATCTTGCACAAGGACTCCACCAACAGCTTTTTCCAAGGCATCAGTATGCACTTCAAAAGGCAACTCAAAGTTAGGCAGCCTTAGGATAGGCTCCGATGCAATAGTAGCTTTCAGCTTGTCAAAAGCCTTTTGGCACACATCTGACCAGACCCACTTTGCATCTTTCTTCAATAAATCTATCAAGGGGGCATCCTTTTTTATTATCCAACAATGAATTTGCGATAATAGTTGGCCAGACCCAAGAATGATCTCAATTCAGCAACCTTTGTAGGAGCTTGCCAAGTCATAATGGCTTCAATTTTCTTTAGGTCCATCCGCACCTCATGATTACCAACCAAATGGCCAAGGAATTTTACTTCCTACATAATAAATTCATATTTTTCCATCTTCACATAGAGCTGATGATCACACAATCTCTGCAACACCATCTTCAAATGCATTAAGTGATCATCAAAATTTTTACTATAGATGACAATATCATCCAAGTAAACAATAACAAAATTATCAAGAAAGGCATATAACACATCATTCATAAGATTATAGAAGGTAGCAGGGGCATTAGTCAAACTGAATGGCATCACCAAGAACTCATATGAGCCATATTGAGTCACACAAGTTGTCTTGGCTTCATCTCCCTTCGCAATCAGAACCTGCCAATAACCTGATCTCAAATCAAGCTTTGTTGCCATGTCGATTTACACAACTTGTCCATCAAGTCTTGCACTAAAGGGATTGGACATTTATTTTTGATTGTCACTTTGTTCAGTGCCCTATAATCCACACACATCAGCATGCTAGCATCTTTCTTCTTTTGGAACAAAATTGGAGCACCGTAGGGAGCCTTGGATGGTTGAACATACCTAGCCTCAAGTAACTCATTCAACTATTTCCTTAATTCACCTAACTTAAGAGGAGACATTTTTTAAGGTGGATGAGAAGGTGGAGAAGACCCAGGCATCAATTCAATCCTGTGGCCAATCGTCGGTGGTAGATTTCTATGCAACTTCAAAGGCATCACATTAGCAAAATCCCTCAACAAATCTGCCACTTGGTTAGGTACCTCAATGACTTTGTCTTCCTTGATGTCCAATAAGGCAGCAAGGTATGTTTCCTCCCCTTGCTTCAAGCCTTTCTCAACAACAACACTAAAGACTTCCGCAACCTTTCTCTTCCCTTCCTTCCCAAAAGGATGTACACATGGAACAAAGCAGGGGTTGCACTCTTGCATCACCATTACCCCATCCAAATGTGGCATAGGCACAATCTGGTTCTTGTGCATAAAATCTATGCTAAGAATCAAATCAAAGTCATCCAACCAAATCATAAGCATATTTATTTTTCCATTCCAATTAGCTATAGTCAAAGGCAAATTATAAGACATTCCCTCTACAGACTGAGCCTTAGCATTCACAACCTTGGTAAAGCTTGGGCAATTAGACACTGATAACCTATACTGAGGCACAATTCTGGATGCCACAAATGTGTGTGTAGCTCCTGTATCCAGCGTTGCGTTAACCTGCCTGCCATTCATATTCACAGAAACATGCATTAAATAAGAATGGGCAGCAAGTAAGTCATCAGTAACATTACTTATTGCCTCAATGTGATTCAAGTCAGTAACAATAGCATTGATTAACTGCAAAGGATTGACAAGGGCTGGAACTTCTTTATTTTCTTATCTTTCTTCCATAATGATAGCATTCAATTTCTCCTTCTTTGGGCAGTCTTTGCATGATGAGGGCCATTGCACAAGAAACAGCCTTGAAATTTAGGGTTGCTTTTTATTTTGGAGGACTCAGAATCAACCTTCCCTTTCCCCTTATCCCACTCCTGCTTCTTGCCCTCTTTCCCTCAATTCCCTTTCTTCCCCTTACCCTTGTTTTTCTTCAGGTTCGAAGAAGAAGAGAAATCAGTGGTATCTTTGTCAATTTTGTAATCCACCAAAGACTCAGCCACAACAATAGCATTTGGAAGATCCTGGACATTGTGTCTTCAAATCTTCATTTGTGCCCAATGCTGCAACCTAAAGATAAAATTGTAAAGCTTGTCCTCCTCTGACATGTTCTAGATATCCAGCATTAAAGAATTGAATTCCTTCACATATTCCCTCACAGTGCCTATGTGATTGAGTCGCTTCAATCCATCCTTTATAACCCAAGACACATTGTTAGGAAGGAATTGATCCTTCATCTCCTTCCAAAGTTTCTCCCAAGAATCAATCTTAGGCCTACTAGCATTAGAGTCATCTGTCAACTGAGTTCTCCACCAGAGTTTGGCATCTTCAGTTAGATACATGCTAGTAATTGTCACCTTCTCCGAATCAGGCACCTTTGCAGCAACAAAGTACTACTCCATATCCCATAAAAAATTCTCAAGTTCCTTTGCACTCCTTGTCCCTTCGAAGCACTTTGGTTCAAGAACTTTCAATTTAGATCATGGGTCACCACTCTCCGAAGCACTGCACATAGCCCTTCTCAGTACTACCATCTCTTCACGTAGATCATAATGATCTTTGCGAAATTTTGAAGTCTCATCAATCAGGGTCTTGCGAATTCCCTCTATCTCAGTATCAAGGTCTGCAAGTTTATCTAGCAATGGCTTGTCATCTTCCACTTCTGGAATAACACTGATTAAGGCTCAATTCTTGCCACCCTTTCACGAATTTCATTATTTCCCCCAGCCATCATCAATTGGGGCTTTGATATTAGTTGTTACAAGGTTAATTTCCCACACTAGAAATTCGGCCTATAAGGTAACTAAGCCTGCACACACTTAATTCAACCATACACAAAACAGAGGTTCAAGTACTTAGCTAAAATTTCAGGTTATTAAGTTATGAACACAAGTCAATCTTAATCAATTCGAATTAGAAGCAACACAATATATAGGAATCATGCCCAACCTGTTTATTTAACTCATAATAATCAGGATACAATAATGGGACTCCTCATATAGAAATTTCCAAGCACACAAACTGCTTAAATACTACACAGAGCAGTTACAAAGGTGGTTATATGGGGTAGTTTTGCTTCCCCTTATTTTTAAGGTGGCAGTTAACACCCCCAACTTCCATAAGGATAATTTACAGACATCTTAGCAAACTGCCTTGCCAAGTTGGCAATTTGCATGTGTGTCAAATCTTTATCCCATAATTTCAGGAAGCAGCCATAAGCACCCTCAACTGCCAAGCCTATTGTACCAATTAGAATCCTTTCTCAACCAACCAATGTCCATGTGCCAAATCTGAATGCCCATCATCCAGTTGCTTGGCCAAGTGCCAATTCCAGCCTTGTACACTCATTTGTGTTGTCCAAGTAGCCCTCTCCCAACTCAGACCATGCAGCCATATGCTACCTCAAACCACATTGCATTGTTTGATGCCCATTGCATTTTGACAAGGTTGTGCCAAGGAATAATGCCCAAATCCTCGGCAGCAGCACAGGCTCAATTCTTAAGGGGCTGATAGCAATGTTCTTGAGTGGCCTAAATAAAAACATAGTTGATCATGTTGATTTACATCATTATATGGAGATAGAAGACTTGGTGGACTTAGCCATGAAGGTAGAAAAATAACTCAAAGGAAAAAGGTATGATTCCAAACCAACTTTGACTTCCACTTCTTCTTCTTGGGGTAAAAAGGATGAAAAAAAATTACTAAGTCAAAAGGGGATGAAAATAAAAATAAAAGTGACTTAGGTAATAAGGCAAAGAGTGAGGCAAAACCAACCCAAACTAAGGAGATTCAATGTTTTACATGTTTGGGGGTATGGGCATATTGCTAGGGAATGTCCAAATATAAAAACTATGATTTTAAAGGATGGTAATTTTGAATCCAAAAGTGAGAAGGAGAGTGATGATGAAATTCTACCTTTAGAAGATTGTAGTGATATTGAGTATGCTAAAGGTGATAATCTAGTTGTACAAAGAATATTAAGTGTGCAAAACAAAGTGAAGGACCATGGGGGAACAAAGGGAAAATTTATTTCATACTCATTGTTTGATTTTTAATAAATTGTGCAATATGATTATTGATGGAGGGAGTTGTACTAATGTTGCAAGCACCTTACTAGTGGAGAAATTAAGGTTGCCTCTTATTAAGCATTCAAAACCATACAAATTACAATGGCTTAATGATAATGGTTTAGTGAAGGTAAGCAAACAAGTTTTAATTTCCTTTTCAGTTGGTAGATTTAATGATGAGGTGTTGTGTGATGTTGTACCAATGTATGCAGCCCATATGTTGTTGGGAAGACCTTGGCAATATGATAGGAGAGCAAATCATAATGGTTTCAAAAATAAATATTCATTGATTATGGATGGAAAAAGATATAATCTTGGACTATTGATACCAAAGGAGATTTATGAAGACCAATAATGTATAAAAAGCAACAATATGAAGAACTTTCTTTAGGGAGGGAAACCTTTGAGAGAAAAGAAAAAGGTGAGGTCAGTGAGCCTAAACAATAACCTTTTAAACTTAACCAAAATGGGAAATCCAAGGGGAGAGAAAACAAGGAAGGTTCTAAATAAAAGTAAATGAGTGCTTTTTCTACCATGAGAGATGTGAGGGAAGTCAAGTCTTTAAGCTACCCTTTACTTATACTTTTGTGCAAGGATGTTTTTATCATTTCTAATGAAATAACCAATGGTTTTCCTAGTGTTATTGTTGATCGATTATAGGTTTATACATATTTGTTTTTGGATGAAATTCCAAATGGTTTGCCACCCAAAAGAGGAATTGAACAATAAATAGACTTCATACTCGGAGCTAGCATTCCAAATAAACCAACCTATAGAACCAACCTAGAGGAAACTAAGGAAAACCAAAATCAAGTGAGTGAGTTTATGGAGAAGGGTTATGTTTGTGAAAGCATGAGTGCATGTTCGGTGCCTATCTTACTTAGGCACTTGTGCCTAAGAAAGATGGAACTTGGAGGATGTATGTTGATTGTTGAGCCATTAACAAAAATCATGGTAAAGTATAAACACCCTATTCCTAGGCTAGATGACATATTAGATGAACTGTGTGGTTCATGTTTATTTTTAAAAATTGATTTGAATTTCGGTTATTGTCAAATAAGAATGAAAGACATAGATGAATGGAAAATAACTTTTAAAACTAAACATGGCCTATATGAGTGGTTGGTAATGCCTTTTGGTTTAACTAATGCACCAAGCACTTTTATAAGGCTAATAAATCATGTTTTAAGACCATTAATTGGAAAATTTATTGTTGTGTATTTTGATGATATCTTGGTTTATAGTAAAACTTTATATGGGCACGTCCAACATTTGAAGTATGTTTTTGATGTTTTGAGAAAAGAGAAGTTGTATGAAAATCTAAAGAAATGCATGTTTCGCACTAATGAAATTACGTTTCTTGGGTATATTGTCAATGACAAGGGAATTCATATGGACCAAGAAAAGGTAAGAGTAATAAAAGAATGGCTAACACCTACTAGTGTGCAAGATGTTAGGTCCATGGTTTAGCTAGTTTTTATAGGAGATTCAGTAAGAATTTTTCTACAATAGCTTTACCATTAACTAAATTCATAAAGAAAAAATGTTGGTTTCAAGTAGGGAAAAGAGCAAAATGAGGCTTTTAACTTATTGAAAGACAAACTTTGCAGTGCACCTTTATTATCTTTGCCCAGTTTTACTAAACCTTTTAAAATTGAGTGTGATGCAAGTGGCATAGGTATTGGTGGAGTCTTAATGCAAGAAGGGAAGTCTATTGCTTATTTTAGTGAGAAGCTAAATGAAGCTAGTCTAAACTACCTAACCTATTATAAGGAATTTTATGCATTGGTGAGAATCTTGAAACCATGGCAACATTACCTTAGCTATAAGGAGTTCATTATTCACATCGACCATAAGTCTTTACAGTACCTTAAAGGACAAGGCAAGTTGAGCAAAGACATGCCAAATGGGTGGAGTTCATTGATTTCTTTCTATATAACATCAAGTACAAGTAAGGTAAAGAGAATGTTGTAGTTGATGCTTTGTGAAGAAGGTATGCCTTAATCTCTAAACTTGATACAAAATTATTAGGATTTGAGTATTTAAAAGATCTTTATCCTAATGACCATGATTTTGCTAATGTTTATGGGGCATGTGAGAAAGGGGGTTTTAATAAGTTTTATAAACATGAGGATTTTCTTTTTAGAGAAAATAAGTTATGTGTGCCATAAAGTTCTTTGAGAGAGTTACTTATAAGAGAAGCACATAGTGGGGGTCTAATGGGGGCGTTTTGGGATGAAGAAGACCTTAGACATGTTAAGTGATAATTTCTTTTGGCCACACATGAAAAGAGATGTTGAGAGAGTTTGTGAAATATGCATCATTTGTAAATAAACTAAATCTAAAGTAATACCTTATGGTTTGTACACACCCCTACCTATAGCAAATGAACCTTAGGTAGACATTTCTATGGAACTTGTTTTAGGATTACCTAGGTCCAAGGGGGGGAGAGACTATATTTTTGTTGTTATAGACTGGTTTAGCAAGATGGCACACTTCATTCCACGTCATAAAATAGATGATGTAACACATTGAAAATCTATTCTTCAAAGAAGTGGTAAGACTACATGGAGTGCCAAAAACTATAGTGAGTGATCGTGATGTCAAGTTCCTAAGCCATTTTTAGAAGACATTATGGGGGAAAATGACAATAAAGCTTCTCTATTTAACAACTTATCATCCACAAATGGATGGGCAAAAAGAGGTGGTTAATAAAACACTTTCAACACTTTTGAGAGTGCTAATCAAAAGGAATTTGAAGATTTGGGAGGAATGCCTACCACATGTGGAGTTTGCCTACAATAGAAGTGTGCATGGAATAACCAACCATTCACCATTTGAAGTACTTTATGGCTTTAATCCATTAACATGAATGGACTTGGTGCCATTACCTATAGAGAAAGAAAATTTGGAAGGAAATTAAAGGGTTGATTTTATGAAAAACCTACATGAGAAAGTCAAGGCACAAATTGAGAGGAAGACACTCCAATATAAGAAGCAACACAACAAAGGAAGAAAGCAAGTGATATTTGAGGCCGACGATTGGGTGTGGGTGCACTTGAGAAAAGAAAGGTTTTCTAACCAAAAGAAGTCCAAACTAATGCCAAGAGGAGATGTGATGTGATCCTAGTTACAAAGAGGAAGATTTCAAGATTTGTTCATGCTAATAAGGCAACTTTCATTCAAGAAAAGAGCAATTTGCATAAATTCGTATTTTGTGTAGCATACTTTAGTATTTTGCCCATAATCACTCTAAAAAACTTGGATTGAGATAATTCAAGAGGCTATTAAAAGCTAAGAAAGATATATACAACTTTGATGAAGATATCTAGAGTTAATTCGATTTTAAACCTAAGTTAAAATTATGAAAGGTTATCATATCATGAACAAAATTGGGTAGACTAAATATACATCAGTAAATGGGCGGTATCTCACTTAATATAGATTGAAATAAAGAAATTCAAGATGTTGTTGAAAGATAACAATAAGGGCTACAAATTTTATGTTTTAGGCTTGAGTCAATTAAACTATCATCATATTGAAAAGTGTGCTACAATGTGCTGCATAAGTATATCCAAATTTAACTACGATTATATTTTCTTATTTAAGAAGGATTTTGTTTTCTTTTTTAGTTAGAATTATATTTTCTTATTTAAAAAGGATTTTGTTTTCTTGCTTAGTTAGGATATTAATTATAGGGTTTCTTTAAGCCTATATAAAAGCCTTATTTTATGTAACCTAGAGGGTATGCAATCATGGATGATTAATAAAATTTAGAGAGGATTCTCTTTGGTTATTTGGTGGTTAACTATGTGATAACTATTGTGACTTATCAATCTATCTTTCAGATAGTAGATTATGGCATCTTTTTAATAACCTTTGTTGCTTGTTTGTTATTGTTCAAAAGGTTAAAGTTTTGACATAGCTTCAGTTGCTTAGACTAATTAAACATGAGGTGAAGGTTCTTTATGTCTGAATTAGAACTTGATTTGAAATTTCCTTGAGAGTGTGGGTATGGGTTCATGTTGAACGGGTTCCTAGAGCAAGTCGTCTAGTGGGTTTGCATCAAGATAGGCCTTTCAAAGTGCTTTAAAGCATCAATAATAATGCCTACAAAGCTAGAGCTTCTAAGTGAGTATGGTAATGTATGTGCAACTTTCAATGTTAGTGATTTATCTTTGTTTGATGTATGTAATAAAGATAAAGCTAATTTAAAGATGAATCCTCTTGAAAAAAGGAGGAATGATGAGATATCAAGCTTAAAACCAAGGTCTAATGATCCATAAAATCCATTACAAGTCCAAAAAGGCCCAATGATAATGTCAAAAATAAGAAATTATAAGAAGCCTTATTAATATTCATTCAAGGTGTTTGGAAAGCCTAAGAACTTCCAACTACAATCAAAATCAATAAGGAAGCTCAAATAGTCTTGCTTACCACATCAAAACAAATGACTTTGGAGGGCTAATAACTGGTAGGATTTAAAGTGTAGGGCTTAAAGTGTGTTAGTGGATATTTATATAATTAATAATGAGTGGGATTTAAAAGTGTGGGGCTTAAAGTGTGTTAGTGGATATTTACATAATTAATAATGAGTAAGAATTTAAATAATTAATAATAAGTGGGGTCTAAAGTGTGTTAGTAGGAATTAACATAATTAAAAGTTAGTGGGATTTAAAGTGTGTTAGTGGGAATTTACATAATTAAAAGTTAGTGGGATTTAAAGTGTGTTAGTGGGAATTTACATAATTAATGGCTATAATTGTAAGTTAGTAGGGTGAGATTATCTTATGTTTTCATATTTAAAGTAGTAGTATGAGCTTCATCTTGTGTCTATATAAACAAGACTTATTTCATTTTAAGATATGCTGAATTTGAGTGATAAAATATTGAGTTTCTTTTAGTGAGAAATTTACTTTTAAAGTTCTTGCATGAACTTTATGACTTATCAAGCTTAGTGAGGTTTATGGTGTCAAAATCCAAAAATCTTTATCTTCTTCTTCATCTTTCAAACTTGTTTTTGTTTGTTTATTTTAAAAACTTCAAAGTCTATTGAAGTTTTTATCAATTTTCTAAGGGTGTTAATTCTTTTCATTGCAAGTTTATCATAGCTCTTTAGCTATTTGGGAGCTTGAATGAAGGGTTAATGATCTTATTCTAACTTGGTAAGATCTAAAATAGTTTTTCTTATCTCATTATTGAATAATCCTATAACATAATTATAGAAGGTGATATCAATAGATTCATATCCCAAGCCCCCCAATAGTTTCAATATTATGATAAACTTGATGATTAGAATTTATCACCTTCCATAATTTTGTTATAGGATTGTTCAAGAATGAGATAAGAAAACAATTTTAGATCTTACCAAGTTAGAATAAGATCATTAACCCTTCATTCAAGCTCCCCAGTAAATAAAGAGCTATGATAAATTTACAATTGAAAGAGTTAACACCCTTAGGCAATTAATAAAAACTTCAATAGACTTTGAAGTCTTCAACATAAACAAGTAGAAACAAGTTAGAAAGATGAAGAAGAAGATAAAGATTTTTGGATTTTGACACCACAAACCTCACTAGGCTTGATAAGTCATAAAGTTCATAAAAAGAACTTCAAATAAAATTCATCACCAAAAGAAACTCAAAATTTTATCACTCAAATTCATCTTTGCCATTATACACCTTTTGCTCAATTAATGGTTGTCTCATTTGTCTAGGCATTCTTTGTAATTAGTTAAGAATTTCATCATGCCTTTCTAGCATTTTATTAACTCCTTCCATCACCCTAAACATCCTTTCAAATTGTTGTTAGCTTGCAACATTTGGTCATTTGATAATAATGTGCTTGTATCCTTAAACATGATTAAGATAAGAAATATTAGGATAAATAATAGAAATAAAACCTCACAATACTCCTTCATGTGTTTGCACTCAAATTTTGGCTTTTATCCACTCTAATAATCTCACACACTCTTGCCTTTTACCACTATTAATTTACTTTATGGGTTCTTTGATGAACTAAGATTCTTAAATCAAGCAAAGTCAAGAATGTAGTAATCAATGGAGTGAAATTTTTTTTAGGTAGGCCATGAAAAGATTAAAAAGTAGGCTAAAGAAACAAATAAGGACAAACAACAACTATACACTCTTTTTTTTATAATAATATTCATCTCAAATAAAGAAAAAGATGAAGAAAGAACACTTGAACAAGAATGCAGGAAGATAAATCATAAGAACAATGGTAGATAGAAACTTAAGATGAAAAGAAACCAGATATCAATAATTAAATCACAAATAAAAGGGATAAACAAACCTCAATCTTGAACCAAAGCTCTAATACCAAAAAAGTGATGGTCAATAGATTCATATCCCAAGCTCCCCAATAGTTTCAATACTATGATAAACTTGAAGATTAAAATTTATTACCTTCCGCAATTATGTTGTACGATCGTTCAAGAATGAGATAAGAAAAACTATTTTAGATCTTACCAAGTTAGAATAAGATCATTAACCCTTCATTTAAGTTCCCCAATAGCTAAAGAGCTATGATAAACTTGCAATGGAAAGAATTAACACCCTTAAACACTTGATAAAAACTTCAATAGACTTTGAAGTCTTCAACATAAATAAGTGGAAACAAGTTTGAAAGATGAAGAAAAGATTTTGGATTTTGACACCACAAACCTCACTAGGCTTTATAATTCACAAAGTTCATAAAAAGAACTTCAAAGAAAATTACTCACTAAAAGAAACTCAACATTTTATCACTCAAATTCATCTTTACCGTCATACCCCTCTTACTCAATTGGCTATATGATAAACTTGAAATGGAAAGAATTAACACCCTTAGACAATTGATAAAAACTTCAATAGACTTTGAAGTCTTCAACATAAATAAATAAAAATAAGTTTGAAAGATGAAGAAGAAGATAAAGATTTTTGAATTTTGACACTACAAACCTCACTAGGTATGATAAGTCACAAAGTTCATAAAAATAATTTTAAAGCAAATTCCTCTCCAAAATAAAATCAACATTTTATCACTCAAATTCAATATATCTCTTATAATTAAATGAGGTTTGTTTATATAGATACAAGACCAAGCTCATACTACTACTCTAAATATGAAAACATAAGATAATCTTACCCCACTAACTTGCAATTATAGCCATTAATTATGTAGATTCCCACTAATACACTTTAAATCCCAATAACCTTTAATTATGTAAATTCCTATTAACACACTTAGACCCAACTCATAAAGTTTGAAAGATGAAGACAAAGATAAAGATTTTTAGATTTTGACACCACAAACCTCACTAGGCTTGATAAGTCACAAAATTCATAAAAAGAACTTCAAGGAAAATTCCTTACCAAAAGAAACTCAACATTTTATCACTTAAATTCAACATATTTCTCATAAAAAAGATGGAAATCAATAGATTCATATCCTAAGCTCCCCAATAGTTTCAATACTATGATAAACTTGATAACTAGAATTTTATCACTTTCCACAATTATGTTGAGGATCATTCAAGAATGAGATAAGAAAAACTATTTTAGATCTTACCAAGTTAGAATAAGATAATTAATGCTTCATTCAAGCTCCCCAATAGCTAAAGAGATATGATAAACTTGCAATGGAAAGAATTAACACCCTTAGACAATTGATAAAAACTTCAATAGACTTTGAAGTCTTCAATATAAACAAGTAGAAACAAGTTTCAAAGATGAAGAAGAAGACAAAGATTTTGGATTTTGACACCACAGACCTCACTAGGCTTGATAAGTCATAAAGTTCATGTAAGAACTTTAAAGCAAATTTCTCACCAAAAGAAACTCAATATTTTATAACTCAAATTCAACATATGTCTTTCAATGAAATGAGGTCTTGTTTATATAGATACAAGACCAAGCTCATACTACTACTCTAAATATGATAACATAAGATAATCTCACACCCACTAGCTTGCATCTATAGCCATTAATTATGTAGATTTCCACTAACACACTTTAAATCCCACTAACTTTTAATTATGTAAATTCTCACAAACACACTTTAGACCCCACTCATTATTAATTATTTAAATTCCCACTCATTTTGCTCTTTTCCCCACTTGAAACCAACATTTTTCTTTATGCATTCAATTAATAGTGAAGCTACTGTAGAAATATTCTTAATGAATCTCCTATAAAAACTAGCTAAGCCATGGAAACTCCTAACATCATGCACACTAAAAAGTGTTGGCCATTATTCTGAACTAGAGCAAAAGAAGAAAACTAAAAAAGAAAACATAAAGTCTAAAGGAATTATAAAAACTAAAATACAATCTTTATTTGAGAAGAAAGCTGAAATATAATCCTAATTTACGTCTGAATTCTAATCCTAAATTGGATAGGAATTGGATGCTCCTGTATCAATCTCCTAGGATTAAAAAAACTTGGTTCGATGGATAAGCCTTAATAAATTCCTCATGAATCACTAAATCAACTTGTTTTAAATTGTCTTCAATAATCCATGTACTTTCCTTTACTAGTTTGCCTAGCCATTTCACTAAAATTCGCCTATAGGGATTGCTACATCCAGAACGAACCTCTTTGACATCTAAAAATTCTTAAACAATATTAGCCTTGCAAATGGCAAATGTAGGACTTGAGCTTCAATACTAGGTGGTGTACCAATAAACCCTTCAAAAGCATATAAGTTTGAAACATTAAATATTAGATTGATTTACAATTCAAAAGGTAACAAAATTAAGTAAGCATTTAAGCCTAACTTTCGTAACACTTTATAAGGCCCAAAAGTTCTAAATTTAAGCTTATGATAAGTACCCTAGGAAATCTTTCTTATTATAAATGAACACGTACTTGATCATTTTCTTCAAATTCTTACACACGACGACGTTGATTAGTAGCATAAGATGTTACATTGTTGTCTCTTAAAGCAACACTTACTTCTTTATAGATCTTCCTTATATGATTAGAAAATACTTCCTCTTTGTCGTTCACCTTAACTTCTTGCTACAAAGGCACCAATTCAAGTACATTTTTAGGTTTTGACCCATAAATAGCCTTAAAAGGTGTCTTTTTATACTTCGGTTGATAGGATTGTTATAAGCAAATTCAACATGAGGTATCACTAAATCCTAAGTCTTTATATTGTTCTCAATAAGAAATCTTAGTAGGTTACCTAGAATACGATTAATGACTTCTGTTTGACCAATTGTTTGTGGATAAAATGTGCTAGAATACTTTAATTCAGTCCCAAATCTATAGTTCTCCAAAAGTGCCCCATTAAACTTTACATCTCTTTCAGAAATAATGGAAGTTAGAACACCATGTAACCTCATAACCTTAAGAAAGAACAAGTCAGTAACATGAGTTTCATTAGAGGTTTTAGAATATGGAATAAAGTGTGCCACTTCTGAAAAACAATCCATTACAACAAAGATAGAGTCAAATCTCTTTATTGTCTTAGGAAGTCATAAAATAAAGTCCATACTCAAATGAACCTAAGGTGCATTTGGTTCAGGCAAAGGAATATATAAATATGTATTTTGAGCATTTCCTTTGCCAAATAAAAAAGCTTGACACTTACATACAAATTTTATTGCATATCGACCAATAATAACAATAAACTACCATTATCGAAGTCTTTTTTTTACCAAAATATCCACCTAAACCATCCCTATGAAGTTCTTAAATAATTTGCTCCTTTAAAGACCTTTTTGGAATGTATAATTGATCACCTTTAAGTAAATAATCCTCTTGCAAATTGATATGTTAAAACAATTAGCTTGTGAAGAACTATGTAATTTAGCTATTATTTTGCTAACATAAGGGTCTAAACCATACTAATTTTTAAGTTCCTCAAACAACCATGATTTGAGTAATAAAAAAATATAGAAGTAATGATTGCCTACTCAAAGCATTAGCCATCATATTAGACTGACTAAATTTATACTTTAGCAAAAAATTGAACTCATTAAGAAAATAACTCCATTTAACATTTCTTTTATTAAGTTTTTTTTTTCTAAAAATGCAATCATCTTAAGGCTTGATGTTCAAAATAAACAACAAACTTAAAGTAACCCAAATAATGCTGCCAATGACAAATAGCCCTGATTAGAGCATAAAATTCTAGGTTATAAGTTGAGTAATGCATCCTTGAATAAGATAATTTTGTTATAAAAAAACTCAAAAGGGCTTCCATCTTAGCATAAAACTACCCTAATTCCCATATGTGAAGCATCACATTTAAGAACAAACAACTTGTCAAAATCTAGTAATATAAGAACGAGAGCTTGAGTCATTAAAGTTTTCACTTTATCAAAAGCCGTTTAGCTAAAATAGGACCATTCAAATTCTTCATTCTTTAATTTTTCAGTTATAGGGCTCATAATAGAATTGAAATTTCAAATGAATGTTCTATAAAATGATGCTAAACCATGAAAATTTTGAACTTGATGGATTTAGGTGCCGGTCACTTGACAATTGTAGAAATATTTTTAGGATATAGTTTTAGATCTTCCATAAACACTATAAACCTAAGAAATATCACTTTTAGCTACAGGAAGATGCATTTTTTTAGGTTCATACAAAGTTGTTCTCTTTGAAGTACTTTTAAAACTTATAGCAAATATGTTAAATACTCTTACTTAATGCTACTATAAATTACAATATCGTAAAAAAAAACCATAACAAATGAATTTAATAATGGTTTAAGAACATGTCATAACCCTCATTAACGTAATTAGCATTCAAAAGATGTAATGGCATTACCAACCATTTAAGTAATCCATCTAAAGTTTTAAAACTATTTTCCATTTATCTCCACTTCTCATACTTATTTGATGATTGCCACATTTCAAATAAATCTTGGAGAACACTTTAGAACTAGCTAGTTAGTCAAGCATATCTTCTAATCAACAAATTGTAAATTAATACTTGACTATAATTTTGTTTATTGCATGATTATCTATACATATTCTCCATAAACCATTTTTTTTGTTCCAATAAGGTATGATAAGCACATGGAATTTTACTCTTTAATAATAAACCTTTCTCCAGTAACTCTTGAACTTGTCTTTGTATCTCGACTTGCTGTATAGGAGGCATTCTATACATAGGCATATTTGGTAACGATGCATCTGGTACCAAATTGATTGCACGTTGAATGCTCCTTAAAGGTGGAAAAATCTTTAGTAAAGTCTCCATTGTTAACTTATTATATTCCTCTAATAAATGCTAAATTTTAATAGGATATTGAGGCAACTTTCCAGCTTGACCACTATTTGTTAGCTTATTTACTAAAACATCTTTAAACCTTTCAACTCACAAATATCCATTAATTTTGTTAGATTTGCTAGTTGTTGAACTTCTAATTATTATTTGCTTTGCCTCTTCCTTAAGAGTATGCATAGTATAGCTCTTGTTATTCTTGTTCTAAGAGTAAGTGTTTGGTCTTATCTTATAGTCCATATTATGGTCATACAACCAAGGTCTTCCAACTAGAATATGAATACCATCACATAAAGTTTCATCCTCCAAATTATCCTAATAATGAATTTCACCAAACATTAAGAAGTAATTAATATCTTATGCCTTTTCTTTAACTAGCCAACTTTATAAGGATATACGTGTTTTATTGTAGGAAGCTTTAATTTTTCATAGCCTCTTTTGATATGATATTTTTTATGCTTCCTCCATTAATAATAAAATCACATACCTTGCTTTCATAAATAACACGTGTGCGAAAAATGCTATGCTTCCTCCAATTTTTTTCTTTACTATTATTCATTATTGTCATTACTTTTTGTATCATTAAGAACTCACCTTGTGCTGGTTAGAGATCAACCTCTTATATCTCCTTATCATAGTCTTCAAATATTGGTTTTAATTCCTCCTCGAATTTTGCTAGGTTTACTCACCATTGTGGACAAGCAAATGAAGTATGCCTTTTCTCTCCATAAGTAAAACATTGAATGAGAGTTGTTGCCTCTTTTGGTTGATGAATCAAAATTATTTTGTCTACCAAAAAGGTATTAAACATTTACCTTTATAGGTCTTTTCAACATTAAATAAGCCTTTATTATTTTTATTTATTGCAGCAGCCCTTATATAGTTTTATTAGGTTGTTTAATAACCACGTTCAAATTCTTTATTGCTTTTCCAATTGTTGCTTTATGAAAATTTTCTACCTCCATAACATGTAACTCTTTTTTTAACGAATAGAGCATATCGATATACATCTTCAAGATTGAAAAAATGAGCCAATTCCATCTTATATCTTATAAAGTTATTTAAACTAGAGAGGTAACGAGAAGTAAATTTGTTCATTGCTCTCAGATAAGCCAACCTGAATGGACATTTTATTAAGTTTTGTAATATACTCTTTAAGAGACATGTTATTTTATTTTCATACAACTCCATAGGATAATCATCAAGTTGAAATTACTTATGTAGCTTAACTTTCATATGCTCCAAAGTGTTGTTTTTTGCTTAATTTGTCGAGCATGTTGCCCTTTAAACTCTCTTCCACCATTGAAGTGTAGTATCCTTTAATTTAAGCTTCACAAATAACACTTTTTGATTATCTTCCAAGGGCTTCCATTCAAAATAATTAACTTTCGAATATAAGTAATCATGTGCATGTAACTTACCATGAAAATCAACTACTTTAACCTTGATTCCTCCACCATTAAAATCAAGAGCATATAGTAATCGTTGTTCCAATCCACCTCATGCCGCATAATTAGTAGGTCCAACTTTATGAAAAGGGTTCACATCCTCAAGTTCTTCATCAACCTCAAGATCTAGATTCTTGAGTTATTTGGGCTTCTATAAGTTCTTGTAAGGCTTATGGTCATCCTTCTCGATTTAGCCAACTCAGTTTGCTAAGGCTAATTGTCTCTACTTCATCCTCTTCCTCGACCAACCACCAAGTAATTTAGATATTTTTTTCTCTAACACTATGTGACGCAGTAGAAGAGACATTGTAGATGATTAGTGTTGGAATAATATAAAATAATTAAAGTTAGCAACCTCTAAATTATTAGAATTGAAATTAGAACAAATACAATGAATAAAACTCTCTACAAGCATCCTTATTTATACTACTTGGAGTAAATCCCAAAAGAATAATGAATTGTAATGAAAGAAGAAAAGTAAACAAGAAACATAAAGCCTAAAGGAATAAGAAAAGTTGAAATATAATCCTAATTTGAGAAGGAAAGCTGAAAAATAATCTTAATTTGAGTCTGAATTCTAATTAGATTTAATAATAATTAGGGCTGTAAATGAGTTGAGTTGCTCACATGCAGTTCGATATTCGACTTGATAAAAGTTTGTTCGAATTCGTATATTAAAGCTCATTTAATAAATGAACTGAACTTAAACTATACAAAATTTGGCTCTTGAAACTCGCGGACAAGTTTGAATAGAAGTTGACGAGTCAATTCACAATTTTAATATTGAATAATTTGATTTTAGATATATAATATATAAATTCATATTGTAAATTTTTTTTGAAAATATATTATTATTATTATTATAAAATCATAATTTTTATTAAATCTATTATAATTTATTTAGTAGATAATTTATTTTCAATTTTCAATGCATAATTTTAATGTATAGTTTGCATTTTTTTTAAAAAAATTTTAAGGTTCATTTGGACTCACGAGCAATCTGTGAATACCAATTAGCATAACAAATCTAACTCAAACTTAATTCAATTATAAACAAACTAAGTTTGAGTTAATTAAAATTTGGCTCAGCTCGATTTGATTGCATTCCTAAAAATATTTGGATACTCCACATAACTATACAAACAGAATTAGAAACCGTTTCATTAATTTTTATTTAAGTATAACCATTAATTATTTATGTATCAATATATGTAAAATATATAAATAACTATTATTAAATAAGCAGGTTCTAATTTGATTGGAACAATCAAAATGTTTGTACGATAACATGTCACCATGAGGTGCCTACATCACACCACTCCACTATACATAGAGGACCGCTATATATTTCTTTTTAAATTTTGCAATTTTCGCATTAACAGAGGGAACGAGAAGTAGAAAGGAGTTCAAATGTGGAGGAAAGGGTTAAAATTGCAGCAGCCTTTGTGGCGCAATTTAGCGACTCGAAGCTCCAGCGGCACTATCTCCTCTGCTGTCGACTCCATGTTGCTTCGCTCCCTTAAAGAGCACTATCTAGAAGTTTCCAAAATGAACCCTCCTCCTGTACTTTACTTATTCCTTCGCTCTTCCTCTTTAATTAATTAATTAATGTCTATCTTCACTTTTGAGAAACTGAAGGGTTTTTAGGGTTTATGCTTAGTTTCAACATTGTGTGCTTTATCAGTATGGTATTGATATTGCACTTCTCGGTATATTAATTGAAATAAGTTACATTTATTGGCCATAACGATTTCAGTTATTTTGCTTATAGATGTTTATATGCTTGGATGAGTTTTTGTGTTATTCATTTCACATAGGCCATGTTTGGAAATAGAAGGAAATGAAATAATCTTTTTTTTTTTTTTTAATTTTAAATGGTTGAAATGGTTGGATTTTAGTAAATTTTATTTCTTCGAATATACTAAATTTTATTTAGTTATCTTAAGAATATATATATTCCTTGGTTTAGAAACAATTTCTGTATGCCTTCCATTTTGAAGGCTTACAAAATGTGCCTTTAGAGCTTTGTATGCTGATATATGTATATGTGTGCGTCTGCAAGTAAAATTTTAATATGTCTCTCTATTTTGTATTGTAGAAAGTCAGCCCCCCATCAACCTTTACAATATTGAAAGGGGCATTAGATGGCAATGGTCCAGTTCTCACTCGAACTTATGGAAATGAGGAAATTAACATCTCTGTGATGAGGCTGGCAAATATCATTCCTGGAGGTGGAGGTCAGAATGATGAAGATGATGACATAAATCAGTTATTCCTTCATGTGGATGTGTCAAAGCTTGGACAGGAAAAGTCTTTGCATTTTCTTTGTGGGCTGTATCCAGATGCTCTAGGAATTCACTCTGTTTCAATGAGGTCTAAGGTTGATAACTCAGGGTTTCTTGAGGTTCCATCTGCATACAATGGCCCTCTTTTTGAGTAAGTTTTTGTTCTTGTTCACCTTTATTAATTGATAATTGAATTATTTTTAGGTTGAAATTCTTTTGTGTTATTGGAAGATATGGTTGCCATTATAGGTAAAGAGAATCCAACTGCCTCATAGACTATAAACAAATTAGAGAAACTCATAGTCAATAACCACTTTATAGAAACTTTTGAAGTGTTAGCTTCACTACCAATTTTCTTTGAAGTGCTAATGTTGTTGTAAAACATTATGATTGTAATTTTCTTGCTTCTCTTTGAGGGATGTTCACTATCAGTTTGTTTCAGAGAGTGTTCTTCAGTGCATTTTTCTGAATTATGATTCTATCCTGTTACATTGTTACAATCTGCTGAAGCAGTAGCCTCTAGTAGTGGAATAGAAAGACACACCTTGAGTACTAACTTTGTGAAGCAACCATGTTGGTTCACTTTGAAAGAGACACTTATTATAGTGGAAAATTTAGACTATTTACTAGTACTATTCCAGTTTCAGCTGTTTAAATAAAAAAGTAAGAGATTTTTTGTGTCATGAGTCTAGGATAACTTGAAGAAATTTTTCTAGATGACTTGGATTCAAAAGAGAACTACAGTTCAATAACATGATTAGTTGGTATCAGGGTTTCAAATAATGGTTTTGTGAGCTGTGTTAGTATCAGACTTAGTCTAATGATATCAGACTGGATGATACTGTATCAGGCTTAAATGGTCACCACTACCATTAATCTCTGAGAATAATTTTATTTTAAAAGGGTAAATTAGAAATATACAAAAGGAAAATGAGTTGTTCACCTATCCCTTTTAATGTATCACAAAATGGTGTATGGGTAGCAAAATCATGTTATGTATTAGCCGATTAACTGATATAGTACCGATTTTTAAATACATAGCTGGTACACATTATTGGAGACTGTAGCGTCTTGAATATCATAAATCTACTCTCTTCGTAGCTTTATCTGTTCCATTTTTTCACGTCTTAATGCATTTATGCTCTCAAAACTAGACTTCATGCTTAACTTTTTGGGTGCGCTGTTTTATTGCTCTGTATTCTGAACTTAGGGATGCCTTAGATTGTTAGCACTAGGAAGTTGAATGTCACCACTATATTTCATACAGTAATGACTGTGAACACATTTTATGTAACATGGTGAAAGCTTCTCGTAGTTCTCTAAGAGCTAATGTGCAGAATGAGCGTCTGAACTGTTGGCAAAGAACTATGGTTTGGGAAAACTAAATAGAGCTGTAGAAGAGCCAAGTTGCTTATGAGATTTTCAGAGCTCATCTCAATTCATGCTCCCCTGAATTTGTCCATTAAGATGATGTGCCAAGTTCGAATGCAATTTTGAAATTTGTTTTATAAGTGTGTTAATGTTGACTTACGCAAAACTAAGTTTATTTTGGCTTACAAGCTGGCGCCTTTAGGCATTTATGAGTTGTTTTATGCATAAATTAATTGGAGTTTGATTTTAACCTTTTTCTTTATAGTATTCATTTATATTAAACATGAAAGTACATTAAATGGTTTATCATAATTTAATTAATAGGAATTATATTTTTTCTTAAATATTCCATGCCCATATAGTGATATCTCTAAAACCAAATATGATCATAGCAACTTTAATTTTCATTAAAACAGTGTCTGCAGAAATATATTTAATGTCCTTGTATAGTATTTAAATTTTCAGGGTTAATTTGTTGATGGCTTTCTTTGGATTTTTAAGTTCTGAAGAGGTTTAAATGATGTTGATGTTTCCTTGGCTCAACGTACTTATCAAATATAGTAAAACATATTTGTTTATCAAATAAGCGTAGCTTAGGCATAACTTTTTAACTCATTTTCTGAACAAGCCGAGCTTGATTATGCAAAAAAAATTTGGATTATTTTAATTTTATACATATTGTTTTTCTAGCTGCATTTCTTTTTTTTTTTTTTCGTAAATGGTTTAAAATTTCAATAGCTTGTGTATGATTGTGCCATTTTGGTCCTCAAAGCCTTTCCTACAACTAATTTGTCCATTTATCAATGCTTGTCAATGGGCTTATGTATACATTGATCAGAAATTTGATTTTAGCTTTTTCTGCTGATTTTTTTTTACAACAAACTTGCAAGTATTGAAAGTTTTTAATTAGATATGTATATGCAGGTTGTAAATTGTCAAATTTTCCATGCAACTGTGGTTTGATCTCTAAAGTTACACATTTTGTTGCAGAAAATAATATTCTTTAGAACTGCATGCTTTAGCATTTTGAATTTTTTAATTTAAATTATTCAATTTTTTTAGTAAATTCTTTGATGGCCCTTTTTAAGTCTTAAGTTTGATTGTTTCAAGTTATTTAGACTAATTGAAAAAAGGTTTAGCTTTGTTTCATGTTTGTTGGAAGGTGGAATGAAATGGTAATTGTCCATACTGATTTTTTATTTCAGATTCACCTATCAACACAAGGTTCTCTTCACATATGTGATGTAAATTAAGAATACATCATGTATTATTTTTTATTTGAGATTCACCTACAAATGTCCATACTGACCAAAAATTTTTGGTTCATCTCTTTGTTCTTGTTTTTTTTTCAAATGATGTTTTGGGAATGTAAATGAGCACGCTGCCAGTTTATTTTCTTATAGTTTCTTTGTGGAACTGTCAAACATAAAATGTTATTTATTTTCTTTTATAATTTATCATGTATTCTTTATTTACAGGGAACTTGATGAGAGGATGAGAGATGCACTACACGGCTACATAGAAGAACGAGGTGTGAATGAGAGTCTCTTTAATTTTCTTCAAGCCTGGCTATATGTGAAGTATCACTGGAATCTTATGCGTTGGTTTAAGACAGTAGGCACATTCATTAATGAGAATAAATCAGCTAAAAATGCTTAACAATGTCATGATGTAGATTTTTAAAAGAGTTAATTTTGATAGCCATAATGCTTTAATTGATACTTCCAAGTTAGTGGTCTACTTGCTATATGGCTAGCATATGCCCCGCAAGTATCATAGGTTTAGATTATATAGAATTACAAAGTCCGCGAAAGTCAAGCTTGCAAATTTTGCCTTCTCTCGCTATTTGCAAGTTACAAATGTCAGTTATTCATTGTTTAGGTGACAATTCTGTGTATGGTCTGTTTCCTTTTCTTAATTTTTTCCTCTATCATTCCAGTGTCATCTGGTGTGCTCTAAAGTTCTATATGCCTTTTAGCAATGGAAATTGTTATACCACCCCCTTTGCATTATACTAAACAATGGTAAAATGTAGGATTAGATGAAACTCTCTTCTAAGCCACCTTCTTGCATTTTTTTTTTTTTAAATATTAGATTAGAAATAAAATCAAGATAGTTTGAAACATCTCGAACTATGGATCTAAAATATTTTGCAGCTGCACATTTTGGTCACCCCTACTGTTAATGATTGCAGAGTGTTGTTCATCATGGCATTTGCAGATCCAACTAGAGTTTATCAGGAGTTAACTGCCGTGGATTGAATGGCAGGAAAAGGGGTCCATGATTATATATATCTGGATGTTAGATTCTGCTGCTTAAGCTTCACACCTTTGAGATGGTCTTCCAAGATTAGAATCGCGAAATACTTCAACCCTTTAAACTTAATTACTAGACATTTCACACACACCATCTTCATTGGAGTTCCTCAAAGTTGTTAAATCGTTAGTAAACAGAAGAATGCTTAAATATGAAATGATCTCATTTCTTATTCCCACCACCCCAAACATTATGAATAGCTTATCCTCCACAGCGTTCAACTGCATTCTGCAAAACTACATCATAAGAGGAGATATAAAAACAACAAGAGTGCTAAGCAAATTGGCAGACTAGATTATTTATTCACATACCAGATTTTGCATAATTCTTGATATTTAACAAGGTTATAAATCTTTTTTTTTTTTTTTAGGATCAATTAATATAGGTTAGGTGTTTGTTTTTTCCCCTTCAATTACTGGCCTGTTTCCCCTTGTATCTTGCAAATAGGAATGATTTTAACAGTAAATCCTTGGAATAATCTCTGTGCCCTGTCATGCAAATAGCTATAAAGTTTTCCAGGGAGAGTAATTGCTTAAATTGCAGATTTGTTATCTTCCTAGTTGAAGCTTCTCAAATCATGCTCGTCACTACTGCAAGTTTCTTTACTGCATCAAGAAGCATCACAGTTTTATCCTGGTTACTTTTGTAGATAAATTTCCTTTTGAGTGTGAACAAGGCAATAAGCATCTCACATGTGCCCTTGTGAATTATGTTTGTTCCTTACATTATACATTATTTTTAAAAACGTCCTTTCATCAATTTTATCACATGGCCAAATTAATTTCAAGGTTGTTGCAATATAATTGATTTCTTAATAATCAAAATAAATAATTAATAAGTTAGCCACAATCGTATCGACTCAACAAATTAATGTAAATTTAAGTAATAAATTAACCCTTTATTGAAATATTGAATTTTGAAAATTTTTTCATGAGACTTTACCAATTGTTTGTAAAAAAAAAAAAAATACTGTAAATTTGAAGTCAATTTAACAGAATACTAAATTTGAAAAAAATTATTATTATTTTTTATTTCTAACAAATTGTACTTAATTGAAAAACAAACTTTAGGATTTTTAGAATTATGCCAAAATTGTATGACAGTAAAATTTATTTTACATAAAAAAAAAGAGATAAAGAAATAGAAAAACAAAGAGCAAAAAAAAAAAGAAGATGAATTTGTATTATAAGTACTTTTATTATAATAAAAAGCCACCATAAGTTTAGAATTCATTTAAAATATTTAATTTTATGGAATTCAAGTTTATTATAAGCAATAATATAGATTTAATAACATAAAATTTTAAACAAATTTTATTTATGTCAAACATGCTAATTTATGAATGTTATGAAAACTATAATTTAATCTCTACTAAACATATTATTTTAGAGGCATTCACTTCCATTAAGTGATGGGATAATTATTATTTTTCCTCTGAAATTCGCCAAATTATACTAGTTAGGACGTCATTTTTACGAATTATACTATCTACCCTCATTCTTAATTAGTTTGTTGGGTTAATAAACATTGTCAAAGGAGTTCATCTATAAAAACAAAGTCAATTTAGTCCTCAAAACTTATTTCAAAATTTATTAAAATTAATTTTATTAAATTAAATAATTTCTTAATTTTTTTATTATTTAATTATTAGCTTAATACGTACACATCATCTTGAACTTACCATGTTTTTTCAATTTCAACTGATAAATTAACTATTTTGGTATCTCAACTTGCTAAAAACATGAATTCTAATCACTTATAAGCTAGTTTAGCTATTTAAATAGTTATATTTTAATTTACAAAAATATCATTTAGATGCTTCAATAGTTCTAGAAATTGTTAATAAATTTTATTTTTATCAAGTTGAAGTATTTAAATGATCAATTTATAAGTTGATGAATTTAATTGCCGATAAATATAAAGTTAAGGGAAGTGTAGATATATTAGCCATAATTTTTTAGTAACAAAAAAATTCATTAATGTTTCTAGTTGTTCTACTTTTTATTTAAAAATAATTTAATGATAGTGTAAATGCTGCACTAAAATATTGTACTTACAAAATAATTTTTATTTATTTAAAATAGAAAAATTAAACATATTTCAAAACATTTAGAGAGAATATCATGAATGTGCCTAGTTTGACTCCATACCTTTCTTTTTTAACTTTTATTGTTTTTGCCTTTCAAAAGTGGCCTAGTGCCTTTTTTTTTTTTTTTTTTTTTCCATTTTTGTCCTTTTTTAGGTTTGTAATTTTTTTTCTATAAGTTTATTTTTTTAAAGTCATCTTTTAATTGAAATTTATTGTATATATTTATTTAATTTTTGTATTCAGTACAAATTTTATTTTTAGTTTAATTAGTTCAATTTTTCTTGGATCTTTAAAATTAATCATTTTATTTTCAATTAAAATGTTCAATTTTATTAGTATTAATAATAAAAATAACAAATTTTTTGATACATTACATAATTTTTTTGTTGTTTATTTATTTACTTTTTTTTTTTGGTGTTTTGTTGTTTTAATTAAATTGATTATATGTATTTGTTGTTGTTGTTTATTGTCTTTTAATTTATTGTTTGTTGTTATTTTTTTTTTTAAATTAGTATTGTTTTAATGAGAAATTTTTTTTTTAGATTGTTGTTTTTTCAGTTATTTTTTTTCAATTGTTACTTTTTTTTATTATCAGTGTTGTTGCTTTTTATTTTTTTTGGTTTTTTTTTTTTTAGTTTTTTTTTTGTTGATGCTATAAATACACCATAAAGATCGTAAACACCTTATATATTGATGATCAATAAGTATTAGATGGTTTTTTTTTTTAAAAAAAAAAAAACTTAGACATTATAATAAACAAATCAAAGTAAAAAAAAATCCTTATTTTTTAAGAGTAAAAAAGGGGAAACTTTTGTTTATTGCTTGTTGTTACAATAATTGAAAATATTTATTACTTGTTTTTACAAAAATTGAAGATATTTAGTTCATAATCATTCATTTGAAACAAAAAAGGTTTGAAGAGGAAAAAAAATGTTGAGAAAAAAAAAACAGAAAAAGTTGAGAAAAAAAACATATGAAGACAGTACCTTAAAATTAGAAAAAAAAATGTTGAGTAAAAAAATATTAAAAAAAAAAGATGATGACAGTAAAAAAAATTGAACAAAACAAAAACATTGAGAAAAAAAATGAAAATAGTAGAAAAGAATGTTGAGGAAAAAAGAATGGCCCTTTTTCTATTAGATAAAAAAATTAATTAAATAGAAAAAGAGACAGTAAATGTTGAGCAAAAAAAGAAGATGAAGATAGTAAAAAAAATGTTGAGTAAAATAATATTAAGAAAAAATAGATGAAGATAGTAAAAAAATGTTGAGTAAAATAATATTAAGAAAAAATAGATGAAGATAGTAGAAAAAAATGTTGAATAAAAATAACATTGAGAAAAAAAGATAGTACCCTAAAAATAAAGAAAGAAAGAAGAGTGATTCATATTTAAAAGAAAAAAATTAGCAAAGTTAGTTTTGAAAAAGGAAAAATTAGTTTTAAAAATATTTTTAGTCATATGACTTTTGATAATATTTTTGATTTTTGATTTATTTATGAAAAAATCTTAAAAATTTATATTTAAGCCCACATTATCAATTTGACGTTATTATCAATATTATTTTAAATAATAATTTTTATGAAAAAATTATAATTTAACATAATATTTGTCATAAATAGAAAACAATGATTTAAGCATTCTAAATAATTTTAAAATCAAACTAACATATACAAAAATATTTTAAAAAAATCTTGAACTCATAATTCTTCTAAATTTTACATATAATAATTTTGACATAAATTTGTTTTCTAAATTTTTTATTTTATAAAATAAAAATAATTATTTAATTATTGTTTTTGCTAGACATTAAAATTAAAGCTATTTTGAGTTTAAACTTAAAAATTATTTTGCACTAATTTAGTTAACATTTTAATTTTTTGTTTTGAGTTTAAACTTAAAAATAAATTAGAAACAAAGTCAAACTTTATTTTCATTGCTTAAAGTTTTGACCATTTTGACTAACAATATCAATTAATAAAAGGGAATAGTATGTATTATAAATATTAGAGAAATTACATGGAGCACGGTTTTTAAGTAAAATATTTTCAAATATATGGTCATTTGTGTTTTTTTTTTTCCACCAGTGTGGTCTTTTTTTTATATATAATTTTATGTGATTCTTTCAAAAGCCCATAAGACTCCTCTTTACTTACCTTTTTTCTTAATCTTTTCATGTGTGTAGCATTTTAGCTATTGTTTTTATTTTTTTTTGCTTCAACTTTATATTTTATGAGGTTATTTTGGTAGTAGTTGTTTTAATGGTTGTATTCTAATTATTTTGGAGGTTGTTTTTTTGTTGTTTAAATTGGTTTCTAATAATATAATATTATAAGTTTGGGTTTCTTTTTTTTTAGGAGAAGAAATATTGAAAAGAAAATGTGTAGACTGCACTTAAAAGGAAAGAAGAAAAAAACCCAACATTAATGGATGATGATTCTTTTCTCATCGAAATTTGTTTCTTTTTGTGCCATTGCTTGCTTCTTTGCATAACACTTTTCATATCCAAAAATCAATTTCTCAATGGAGAAGAGAAAAAAGAAACAAATTAACTCTTTTCTTTCTCTATTTCTCTTCTCTAAACACACAAAAAAGGGCTCCAAACAAATAAAAAACTAAGAGAAAAAAGAAATTGAATGAGAAGAGAATGATGGAGATAGAAAGATTCACAAAAGAGAAAAGGAATAAAGTTTAAAAATTTCTTTTCGAAAAATGGAGAAAACTGAATAAGAAGAAGGAGAAGAAAAGGATTGAAACACTGTGCTTTTTGGAAAAAAAATGAAAGATGCAGATAAGGAAAAAAGAAGAAGAAGAAGAAGAAGGGATCATGTTTTTTAAAACAATATTTTTGTAAAGGAAGAAAAAAAGTAAATAGTATTTTTGAAAATATTTTTTCTTTTTAGTTATTTTTAAAAAGTTCCTAAATATTAAGGGAAAAATGGTATAATTTTAAAAAGTCCAAATGCCTAAATTGGTCCCCCAATTTTTTCCTAAGAACATATTGGGTATTTTTTGGGACAAAATAAAAATTTTTTTCTTTCAAAGGTCAAACAAATTAGACCTTGCTGTTAGAAATTTATCTAATGCCCATTAAATTTAACCGATGTGGACAACTGTTTCTTGTAGTTACAACATACATAAATACTATTAGAAGGCTAGAACTTGTAAAAATTCTTAAATTAGAAGCCTAAATTTATAAAATTCTTCTTTTAATTCTAAGCCTAAATTTATAAAATTCTTCTTTTAATTCATAAATAATAAAAATTCAATAATTGCAGAACTTAGATTGTATTCCTACTCAAGAAAACAAATTCTGGGCAACCCACTTTTCTTAGCTTTAATTATGCTTCTTATTAGATTTTCAAGCATCTCCTCAATTGGTAATTCATCTTTATTATATTTTTCAAGTTTCTCATTGAAATTCAGTTTTAGGCATTACACCTAAATGGAAATTGAAATATCAATTATAACTTTCTAAAGCTATTCATATATATTCTTTGTTTATCAAAATTCAAAGAAAGAAAAATAAGTGTGCAAAATCTTTGGTTGGGGCCATTGATCTTTGCATTTTTAAAGCACATGAATTCTAGCTTTAGGCTTGTTAAAGATATAAATCATGCTTCTCGATAGCATATCAACTAATATTAAGTAAATTCAATATATTAGTGTGCCTTTTCATTAGAACTTTTATAAATTCCTTTAAAATTTTGGAGCATTATTCTTTTATATAGATGAGTTATTTTTCTTTATAAATTTTAACCTCTAAAATTTAAGATGCCCAAAGTGACAAAATTTAAGGCACGAGGTATCCAAGATTACACCTTCAACACTCTCCATGATATTTGAGAGACTATACGAGAGTGAGGTGATGAAATCACTAAAACCAAAACCATTTTCAATAATTTTCTCTCCTACCACAAATTGAATGAATTCTATAAGTATCACTAGTAAGTGGAACATAGCATTGACACTTTTTTTTTTGTTAAAGTATGACATCTAAAATCTTATTGATTAAGTAAAGCTTCTAAAATTGAAACAGTTAAATGGTAACAACCAAGCTAAGGAAGTATGGTAATTGGTGAAGAATATAGTGAAGATTATTTGTTATAAGTATTAAACAAAGCCAATAAGAAGAAAGATGTTGTTATCTGGGATACTTTAGGAAAACAATAATAAAATTTGACTATATGGTCATATGTACAACACCTTTAATTAATACTTCACTGCTAATTTCTTATAAAATGATTCTTTATTTTGTTAAATGTACATAGAGTAACGAGTTCTTAACCTTACTATATATATAGGTGGGAGGTACTTCGCTAGGAACATTTCAACTAGTGCTTCCTATGTTATTAGGGTCATTTTCAAACCCTTGATGGTCAATGATAAAAGCATGAAAATATTTCACCATTCTAATAGATTAATGAAAATAAATGACTTTTAAACCATTTTAGAGCCATTTAAAACCCTAAAATCTTACCTGATACTAATTGAACTTTTCACAAGGCCAAACTAAACCCTAACCAAACCTAAATTGAACCCTGAGTGTGCTTAAAAAGAGGTTTTAGCTATTTTTTTAGGGGAAATTATTTTCAAATAATGTCTTGTGAGTTAATAAGTCTAGTCGTAAAAAATCACTCTTTTAGGTTAGCTTTTTGTATTTTTTTAGTTGAGATTCTATTTATAGTGTCTTTGTTTAACCTTTATGAAACCCTAAAATGAAACTTCAAATTTTGATCAATTAAGTGTCCAGAAGTTCAAATTGAGCTCCCAAGACCAAACTTTAGCCTGAAACTATCTTAAAAAATCCTAGTATGTTTGTGGGTTTCGTTTAAAAAAAAAGTTAAAATTTTGACCTTTGGTGATCAAAGTGGGTCCTTGCATGTCCATGTTATCATCCTTATCTTTTAAATAAGGAATTTATCTCTAGATTGATCACTAGGTATAGAATATTCCATGCCAAGTGTCAAGTGTAGGGAAAATGATGCATATACTTTTACTTTTTAAACCTTAAAAGATATAAACTAATTACATCATATACTATCATATGTTTGTTTATAAATAGTTAGTCCTAAGTAATAATTAAGAAGATATTATGGTTAGTAATTAGAAAGAGAGAAGTGAGGTGCTCATATCATAAATATAAATGAGTGAAAATATAAAATACAAACAAAACACTTTTTCTTTTAATCCATCCTAAAAGTCCCTAAAATTCACTCCCAAATCCTTCCAAATTTTACAATAAATACTCAAATCCAACACTAAAAATAACCCAAATACTTATCTCAAACTTAATTAAGGACTAAACACATTAAACCTAAAGCCTAATTTCTTTTCTTAATTCAATCATTAACTTATCCATTTTCTAAGGCTAAACATCTTCATAAAATACTTTCTTTTGCTTTTAAGGTCTTTGGTTAATGATTTTAGGACTTGATTTTATGAAATTTTAATGGTGGTTTATGTGTTTGGTTGGATATTCTTCCTCTTTGGCTAGTAAAAATAATAGTCTAGGCAACTATTCATTTCCCTAAACTTAGTAAACAAGCCTTTTCCTCTTTATTTTGATGTTTTTGATGTAAAATGAGTCTAAGGATGGATTTAGAGGCCTTTAAAACCTTTACAAATAGTGGTTTAATTATTGAACCATAGCCTTTAAATCCTAAGATTATTAGATCTTTCACACTTTGTCTTGGTTTTTACTTAAAAATATTTGATTTTGATCTTTATTGTTTTCTTATTTTGTTTGATTTGATTTCAACTTGGTTTTCAATATTTAATATCTGAATAACTTTTAGTTGATGATCAAGAACAAGCTATATACTTTATGCTTATGATTTCTTCTGATTGTTCATTTATGTCTTATATAATATTAACCTTTATTTAATGTTTAATGATTATATTTTACAGTTTTGCATTTCCATTCGCATCTCATGTGCTTGATTGGATGTCACTACAATGTGTATACTTCATCTTTAGATCTCTTAGATGTATTTTGTGTGAACCTCAGCTTGTATCATTATTATTCTTACATGTACGCTGAATTTTTGCATCCATTTTACATGCACTTGAAATTGCATCATGCATCATTTGCATTTGCATGCACCTAAGAATTATATTATTGTGTGTATCATGCATTTGTACTAGCATTGCATTTTGTATTTTATATATCTTTTGTTATCAAGCTCTCAATCTCTCAAGCTGACTTTACTAACTCTACTAACATTACTAAGTTTGCTAACATCTAACTCTTATTGTTATTATCTTTTATGTTTTAAGCTCTTTATTTATTATTTAATATTCATGCCAATATTCATTTTACTATCTCAATCTATATCTTTGCTTCAATATGCATCTTATATATGTGTGTGTGTTTTGTGAAAATAATGACATAAACTTGTGATTCTTATTAGTTTGTGTTTATGTCTTGAATACTAATCCTTGTCTCTTGATTTCATCAATAATATATTTACTTTTTTGTTACAATCATTTGATTATTAATTATTTCTTTTAAATAATCATTTTCACCTTATTTTAGATGATGTTGGTTTTTTGAGATATAAACAAACAATAACTTATTGAATGTGGTTGATTCATTTTTAGTATAAAACTTTGCTTTTGAGGCCTAAATGATGGGTTGAGATGTTCATTCCAATAACAAGTGAAGGGATTGAATATAATCTAGTGATCAACATCACAAAACCTTTTCATGTGCTTTTTAAACTCAATAATTTCAAATAATTGATAAAAAATTCAAGATTTCCATTTAAATTTAAATGATTTTCAATTAAATGATTATTTCTCAACTCTTTTCATAAATGATCTATTTTGGATTTCATTTTCTTTAATTTTCTCATTTTATTCCTAAAACATATTCGCATGTTTTTTTTCCTTTTGATTTTAAACCAAATTGTAACTTTTTGCAGGTTTAAGACCCCGATCCTCAAATCCAAAGATATAGAAAAGGGGTGTGGTATTGAAAGTGTTTACCAATTAGTATCTTTATTTTAGAATGATTATTTTTATTAATTATTTTGCATATTGTTTACTTCATGTTTATTTTCTTGTTTATTATATTCATGCTATAATTTTTCTATAATAAGAAGTGTTTGTTATGTTTAGAATAATACTCATATTTTGATATACCATGTTTAGGATGAAGGAATCGATTGCACACACAAGAATAAGAGCGGAAGCATAATGTGAGTACAAAACCAATTAGAAGAAATTTCAAAAATTTTTCCTAGTGTGTAACCCTTATAAGAATGAAAGAATTCTAAAACTACCAAGATCATAACACATTGGATTTACACAACTAATTACTTTCATGCTTAATAGACAATATAAATAAAAGATTCACAAAAAAAAAACAAACATAATGCATGGCATAAGATCTGCATCAAGAGTTTAGTAACACTTATAAACTCTAAATGTTGGTAGGATGCTCGATAAGCTTTAGGAAATTGTTGATGCAAATTTACAAGCTCCTAGCTCTCCAAATGTGAAGCCTCTAGCTTAAAACACACAAATGGCACTGGAATGACTCCAAGCTTTGATGGACCTCTATCCACAAGCTCCTTCTTGATAGTGAGCTGAAAGCTTACTAGAGTTTCTCTCCTTGCTTGGACGATGTAGGACTTCTTGCCTCCTTTGGATGCATCCTTCACTTGCACAATTGTTGTATAAAGGATGATGACAATGGACTAATGAAGAAACACAACTCTTCTATCTCTTACTCATACACTCACAATCACTTAGAAGAAAAATGAAGAAAGAGACTCAACTATTTTTTTTCTTTCTTTATATTTTTCTCTCTAATGTAAGTGGTAAGCCTTTTATTAAGTGTAGATAATATCCACTAACTTGGTATATGTATGTAAAAGACTAATTTGCATGTGTAGAGATTCTCCACTAACTCAAGCTTGAGTATAGGATAAGCAATCTCATGCATGTGCTTACTTTTTCACTTTGAATATAAAATAAGCTAACTCATGCATGTAGAGATTGACCACTAACTCAAGGTGCATACTTATGACACATCTCCTTGTTGTCAACCATGCAATCACATTGCATGTAAAGCTATGCTCAGGTGGCCATTATGCAAGCATGATCATCATATGGTCATGCTTATATTACACCTCCTTCAGTAAGTGGGCTTTAGGTTTATTTAACTCTTAAATGAGCCCATCTCTACAATATCCACTAATTAGTCTTATGGGCTTTATTTAACACTTAAAGAAGGCCCATATTAATAATACACCTAATTGTCCAAGCCCATGCATTATTCATTAAGCTATATATATATGGCCCATCTCATGGTCCATATCCAAACTAATTTTGATGCCAAATATCAATTTAGTCCTTAAACTTAATATCACATGCTAAATTAAGTCCAAATTAATATTCAATAGTCTTAACCTTTGAATTAGATTTCGGGATATGTTAGATCCCCACACAAGCGAAAGTCCAATTCAATTAATCTAATTAATTAATTAAACACTTTAATTAATAATCAAATTAATAATTATCATTATCTGTACTACTCTTATGTGTCTGACTTACTAAGTTCAAGTTCAAATGGCAATGGAAATAAATAATATTAACTTTTAATATTATTAGAAACCCTTCCAAGCTAAATGTGAAAATCCTAATTAATCACATTTAGTTTCCATAAGTCATGAGTGACCCTAGCATAGATGTCATGACTACCTAATTGGAAATGAATGTTATCCATAGATTCACAAGAACCATATAATATAATTACTGTGCACTCAATGTCTCTTCATTTCAAGATCTCAACATCAGCTAGAGTCATGGTTAGTCAAACTCTAATTGCCTCAATCATATGACCTCATCTTTAGTTCAATTCTTGATAAAACATTACTTCTACTAGAAACACTTTCTAGCATTGAAACACTTTTCGGGTAAGTCAAGTTTGACATGGCCAGGTACTTATTCACTGAGAATAAATTAGATAGCATAGGATCTTATCCCGGTTCACTCTAGGTAATGAATTCCATCTCAACTGATCACTCATCCCTATATAGAACCAACTAAAGCCACCACACGCCATATACCCATTTGTAGCTAGCACATGTATGTAAGTGGTAACAAACTCTAATCAACCATATGTGGATTATCATGTTAGCTCAGGTTAGGACCATATGCACCACTATGTCCAAGACAGTGATTATTGATTAAAGTGAATTTCCATACAATCATTTATCTTATGTCACTATCTGATCCACTTATCACATGAGTATCTGCATGTTTATTATGATATCTCATATTAAGTAGCATGAGACTCACTACCTCTCACTATCGATATCATATACTGATCAAGAAAAATATACAAAGGTGATAGTCTACGGATTAATACGACACATTTATTAATCCTATGACTATGAACATTTTATAGCATATGTCCTTTTGATTAATTATGGTTCCTATCTTCTAATCTGATTTATATTCATAGAATAAACAGTGTGATTATTTTGTCTAGCATAATGAATGGATCAATAAAAAACCTATATTCATATTAAATGAGCTAAGGAGGAGGAATTACAACATAAAAAAGAACCATGTGAATGATGAAGCATTAAGAGGCAATATTGTAGCACTAAAAAGAGAAATTAAAGAAGTGCAAACAAGTTTGAAAAGGACTAGAGAATTAATTGCAGTAATGAAAGACTACAATTACAATAGATTTTATAAGAATGTATTTTATATTGTAATTGGTTTTGTATTGTTCAAACTTTTTTATGTTCAAATGTTAGGTCATATCAGTATGGGAAACTTACATGTTTTCGTAATTGGTAGCATTAGCACAATCATGTCTATTATTATAACTATATTGCTAAATTGAATTAAAGCTTCTTTAAGTTGTTGTTTAAAGTAAAGGTTACGTTGCTTTTGACTATATTATTGATAACCTGAAAGTGCCTTAAGGGGTGAAAAAGGCTAATGAGAATTTTAATAAAAATAAAAATGATTTTAAGGAATTGAGTAAGAATTAAAAGAGAATAGAGTAGCAAGAATAATGAACACAATGATTTAAAGAGTTCAGATTCTCAACAATCATACATCTCCTCCTAATGTATCCCCAAGTTAGGATTTGAATCACCCATAATCTTATTCATAAGATTGAGACTATATAAGATTTTTATGGCTCACTCTTACAACCTTATAACTTGAGCTTTCAAGGCTTACTCAAAAACTAAATCCCAAGTGTTTCAATGGACAACACTTAAACCAATTCCTTTTATAATAGAATCTCACTTCCTATTTTCTTAATCCTATAAAATAGAAGAACAAGAATGTCTATTCTTTCACTCACTAACTCTCATAAGAGTTACACAAATACAAAAATTATTTAAGAAAGAATTTGAGAGCTTAATTGAATGCTTAAGAGAGAATGAATGATAAACAAGTTGCTTAAACCTTCAATTGAACTCTATGGAGTATTTATATAGATAAACACTAAAAAATATGGCTTTTGGATGTATCAAACATGTCTCCAATGTGTATAATTAATTTTTGAATCAATTTGGACTTCTTTATGTCAAAATGTCGCTCATGATCGTGAGGAGCAAGTTTTGGCTTGTGAGGAGCAAAATACTAGCTGTTGCATTCAAAAAATGGCCATTTGGAGCTGTTAGGACTACCCTCATAAGCTGATCATGATGAATAGTTTCATAAATAATGCTCATGAATGACACTGTCCCTTTGCTCAATTTTGCTCTTACAAAGCCTCTGCTCATGATTAGCTCATGAGACACTCGTAAAGAGACACCTGCAAGTCCAAAAATGTCTCTTTTTGACATATAAAAGCTCCTGATACTTTAGGTATAAGATTTGGATATTACACTTCATCGAAATATAGTATAATAATAATATTTCGTATTTCCGAACTTAAACTGATAATTTTGATACAAATAAGTTCTTACACACTTGAAAGAAATTATTAGAGTCTAAATTATTTTTATATTCCAAAATTAAAAGTTTGATCAAGCAAAAGGTCAACAATCTCTCTCTTTTTCGTTTTGACAACCAATTTGATAAAAATAAATAAATTGTGTGTGAGTGCCAAATAATTAACATGAATAAATATATGCTATATAAAATAGCTCCCCCTTTCAAATTAAATAGATGCATTATATGAAAATATTTTTCTCCACCTTAATATATGCTTAAATTCAATAAAATATATCATGTATCAGTGCAAAAAAAAAAAGAATTATCATAGCACATATATAAAGATGACATAGCATGTTTCTTAAACAAAAATTAAATAATCATAAAGGAGATGAAAAAAATGATACCAATTGAAATAAAAATATATTTATCTCCTTTAACAAATATATTTTTTTTATTTCTCCTTCTTTTTGGACAAAATAAGAATATCAATTTTATATTTTATTCTCCCTTTTGTCAAAAATAAAAACAACATAAATTTAACATGAGGAATAAAAAGAAACATGACCTAACATAAAAAAAAAATGTGTTAAAAACATGATAAGATGATCATTTTGAAAAAAAAAATGTTAGACAATATGAAGGACAAACATATATACATGTAGTGCTATTTAAATGCATTGCAAAAATAGTACATAGAGCACTTGACAAGTTTAACTATCATATGATCATATCAAGTTTAGCTAGCTAACATACATGATCATGTAGCACCTAGAATTTCACAAGTATAGCTTCTTCTCCCCCTTTGACAAAGACAAAAAGAAAAGAAAGATATATAAAGGGAAATGAACCTAAAGAAAATAAAAATTCTAGAAGGAATAAAAGATCATGAACCAAAACAATGAAATAAAGATACACCAAATCTTTATAAAATATATGTCATACATAAACAAATTAATAAAAACAAGGTCTTTTATCATAAGTATAAAATCATGAAAGCATGATTATTAAATTATGACAAAATTAGTCATACTTACAATGTTACTATGCATGCATAAATAAAAAATAATAATTTTCTCCCTTTATTGAAAAATAATAAAATAGAATAAGATTTGGATTATAAAAATTAATATTAAAGACACACTCATATAGTGATGTCACTAACATAAATACATCTTTGGTAAAAAGATTTTTCTCCCTTGAAAGAAATTAACTGAATACACATGTGAACTTAATTATTTCTCCCCTTTTATCAAAATGTAAAAGAAAATTGTAGAAGAAAATAAAAAAAGCATTAATGAAAGGGATAGAGTTACAATGATATTAAAATACCAATTGTAAACTAAAAAGAAACATAACAAGACATAAACTAACAGCTTATGGCTTATATCTAGAAAATAAACTATATGTAAATTGTCACAAAATAACTATAAAAATAAACAAACAACTCAATGTTTAGATACAGAAAATATACTAAAAATAAACCAAACAGAAACTGAAAACAAAATTAACAAAAAACATATAAAAAGAAACTAGTCTTGATAAAGAGTATTAGGAATTAAAAAAAAAAGCATAATGTATATTCAAACATCTATAAATGCATGAAAATTAAAAAAACTAGATTTGAATAATTAATTAATTTTAATAAATAATTATTAAATAGCAAATTTTTTTTAAAAAAAAAGTTAAGATCAAAATCAAACTTTTAACAATCAAAGTAATCAATAAGCACAATATGATTTCACATGAAAATAGTCTAACCATCAATTAAGCATAAAATCAAGACAAACTAGAACCATCAATCATGCTAAATCCATGCTTAATGAAATTCAATCTCTCTTCATTGAGAGGTTTGGTGAAGATAACTACAAGTTGATTATTTGTATGTCAGGAAGCCTTTGACAAAATTAAAGAGTGTCTTACTAATTCGCCTATTTTAAAGCCACCACGACAAGGCAAACCATTGATTCTGTACTTGGCTTTAGAAGAAAATGCAATAGGGGCAATGTTGGCACAAGAAGGAAGGACTAAAAGGAATAGAGCATGCAATGTATTATCTTAGCAAAAAGTTTTTGCCATACAAGGAGAAGTATGATTTAGTAGAAAAGACATGTCTAATTATAATCTAGGCAACAAGAAAGTTAAGGCACTATTTTCAGTCATATAAAGTTCAAGCTATTTTAAGGATTGATTCTTTAAAATACTTATTTTAAGCACTTACTTTGACTGGAGGAATGTCTTGATGGCTAGTACTCCTGACCGATTTTGATATAAAGTACATCACTACGAAGATCATTAAGGGTAGGGCAATAGTAGAGTTTATAGCTCAGAATGCAGTAGAGGGTGATGAATAGTGGAATTTAGAGTTTTCAAATGAGAATTTAGCAGTGATAGAATGTTGGGAATGGATGTTTTACTTTAATAGGGCTATGAACAACAAAAGAGCTAAATTATAAGTGATTCTTGTTACACAAGAAGGAGAAACCATACCAATGGCTAAGAAGTTAGATTTTAAGGTAACAAATAATACGGTCGAATATGAGGCATGTATTTATGGAATAGAAGCAGCTTTGGTAGTTGGGGCTAAAGAATTGTTAGTTTATGGGGATTCAATGTTGGTTGTTAGCTAGGCTAATGAGGAATGGGAAGTGAAAAAGGAAAAGTTAAAGCTTTACATTTGCTATTTGAAAGCTATAATAAAAAAACTTCACTAAATGTCTCTTTATCCATTTATCAAGAGATGAAAATCAAATGGCAGATGCATTGGCGAAATTCTCTTCAATATAAGATAGTTTAATTGGATTAATTATGAAACCTTTAGTAATCATGTAGTCAAAAGCTCCATGTTATGGTGGTGAACAGGTTATGGATATTCAAGTAGCGCATGAATAAAAGTCATGGTTTTATAACATTCAACGGTTTACTGAGGAAAGAAGGTATTTAAATGAGGCAACTTCAAAAAAGAAATATGCTCTTTATATTCTTCCATGTAATTATGAAAGTCACGATGGAGTATTATATAAGAGGATGCCAAATAGGACACATTTAAAATGTCTTAAGAAAAAAGAAGTTGAAGAAGTTATGAGAGAGATTCATGCAGGAGTTTATGGTTTGCATATGAATGGGGTAATTATAGTAAAAAAGATAATCAGACAAGGGTATTACTGGATAAGCATAAAAAGAGATTGTATACTGATACTGAGAGAATGTCACCAGTACCAGATATATAGGAATCTTAATCATCTTCCTCCTATAATACTGAATAGTTTATCATCTCTTTAGCCCTTCACAGTATGGGAAATTGATATTATAGGAGAAATAAGGTTGACAATATAGAATGGGCATAAATATATACTGGTGGCAATTGATTACTTCTCTAAATAGGTAGAAGCTGAATCTTTTAGTACCTTGAAAGTAAGAGAGATGACCAAGTTCATTAAAAAGAATCTTATCTGATGATATGGGGTTCCGCATCATGTTTTAATAAATAATAGTGTTCAATTTCAGGCAGAAACAATAGAATTGTTATAAAAGTACGAGATTTGTTCATCACTGAAATATTAGTGATGAAATTTTAGTTGAAATTATTTTAAAAATAACTAAAAAAAGAAAATATTTTTAAAAATACTGTTGAGTTATTTTTTTTTTACAAAAATACTGATTTCAAAGGGCTTTTTTTTTAAAAAAAAAAATCTTACTTCTTTTTCTCCTCTTTTTTTTTTCTTTAACTGCAAATCTTTTATGCTTTTTTTTCTCATCTCTTTTTATTTTTTTTTCTTTTAATTATATTATCTTACTTCTTTTTCTTCTCCTCCTCTCACTTTTTTTTTATTGTAAATCTTTCATTTTATTTCTTCTTCTTCTCTTTTTTTCCTGTTTTTTTTCTTTTAATCATATTATCTTACTTTTTTTTTTCTTCTTCTTCTCCTTCTCTTTTTTTCTTGTTTTTTTAATATGCAAATCTTTCATTTTCTTGATTTTTTTAATCGTATTGTCTTAACAACTCTACTTCTTCTTCAAGCTCATCACTACAGTACAAAAAAACAAAAATAACCACCAAAACAACCAAAAATAAACTAGAAAAATAATAACAAAAATAAGAAAAAAAATCAAAAGAACAACTAAAAACAACCTTATAAAAACTGAAAATGAACTAACTAAAATAACAAAAAAAAACAACCAAAATTACTAGAAACAACCAGAGAAATAACCTTATAAAACTATAAATGAACCAACCAAAACAACAACAAAATAAATGCCAAAATAACCAAAAAATAATAAAAATAAAAATAAAAACAACGTAATAAAACTGAAAATAAACCAATAAAAAACTAACAAAACGACTAAAACAACTAAAAAAAATAAAAAACCAAAAAGAACCTCAAAAAATTGAAACTAAAACAACCAAAACAACTAAAAATAATTGCAAAAAAAAAAAAAAATAGAAAAACAATCTCATAAAACTAAAATTGAACCAATAAAAAACAACAAGAAAAACCCCAAAAAAAATCAGAATAATAACCTCATAAAACTAAAAATAAACTAACCAAAATCAATTATAAAAATAACAAAAAAAATCATTAAAAAAACCTCATAAAATTGAAAATGAATCAACCAAAACAATCAAAAACATTTAAAATAATATTCTTTTTACCCTCTTAATTTTGCACCTCTTAATTAGTTATGAAACAATAATAGTATAATAATAAGAAGAAGAATAAGAACAAAAATAAGAAAAAAAAACAGTGAAAATAAAAATAAAAAGAAAAAAAGTAAACATAAAAAGTAGAGTTAAGTGTGAAAAGAAAGAAGAGGACCATGTTTTTGGAAACACTTTGCCAAATATAAGTGTTCTGTGTAATTTTTCCTATTCAATTCTGCCTTCAATTTTAAGACGAAACTTCAATCATTAATTAGAGAGAAAAAATAATTTGTCTCTAATTTTTAACAATTTGGAGGAAAAAATTTTGTCTCTAATTAAAGATGAAAATTAATTTTATCTCTAATAAGAGATGGAATAGTGATAAAAATTTTAAATTTTATTTTTGTTATTAAATTTAATATAAAAATCTAGAATGTTATTAATTAATTAGATTTACTCAATATTATTGATCAAATTATATTTATAAATAAATCATATTAAACACATATATGTGTGCGCAAGTGCGTGTGAATGTGGATGTGTGCGCGCAAGTGTGAACGGATGCATAGGGTGTGAGAGGCTGCGTGTGTTGAAGGTATTAAAATTGTTGATTTTTTTTTCTTTATTTTGTACCATAATAAATTGGTACAATTAATAGCATCACAAAGATTTAAATCTCTATATGGAACTATTTTAGAGAACGATATAATAAAAAATAAACATATTTAAATTTGATACATTATTAAAAATATAATTTTTGAAATTAACAGAATTTAAAATTTTAAAAATTTTTAGGTAGTCATGCTTGCTCCAAGTTGTAGTTTGAAAGTATAATTTTTTTAAAATTTTTTAAAAGTTTATTTCATTAATAACCTTTAATTGAAGTTATAGTGATAGTTTATTGTCCTGCACACCGTCTCATTACTTAACTTTTATAATTTCAATTATAATCACGCACAAAATTTTGCAACCATTCATTAAAAAAAAAAAAATATATCGCTAATACAATTTACTCAAAAATGTTTTGAAAAGAAGCATGTGTTAGACTTCTTTTTTAAAGGAATGTTAAAGAGCGGTGGACGTTCAACGTTTGACTATATATATATATATAGTTTCAAACGCACAATCATTTTTTAACACAAAATTCGTCAACCCCTACATCTTCTAGGAAGTCAATCATTATTGAGAAGGAGAAATTTATAGAGTTATTTCCATTTACAATCTCTAATTTATTATCATTTTTTAATTATTATCTCAAATAATTAATTAGATACATATAAATTTTTCACTTTTAATTTTAGTAACAATAATTTTTTATTTATCAATTTTTGATGAAATCAATATCAAAATATTAATGTGGATAAATAAATGAATGATGTGATAAAATTATTTTTTATAATGAACCAAATGTCATTCTATGTAGAGTTTTTTTTTTTTTACATAGTAAAATTTGACAGAGTCTTATGTGACCTTTATTTTATTATTGAAAATAATTTTACTATATCCTCATTCACGTATTTGCCCACTTCAATATTTTGGTGTTGATTTCTTCAGAAATCGATGAATGAGAAATTATTATTACTGAAATTAAAAGTTAAGATTTTTTATATGTTCAATTGATTCTTTAAGACTATAGCAAAAAATAGATAAAAAGTTAGCAACTATAAATATAAATAACCAAATTTATAATTGAAAATAGTTGTTGATTGGTCGATTTTTGGATAATTTATTGGTTGACAAACATGGATCACTGTCCCACCAGGGCCACATTACATTGAATTTTTTTATTATTTATCAAAATAGTGTTGCCTTATCTCCCTGAACAATTTATAGATAGAAAGACTTTTTTAAGAGAAAAATAGTAGACTTTTATTGTTGATAAAAATAATATATTTTTAAATAAAATACCTCATATTGATAAAAATGCTAGAAAGTACAAATTATATTGGCACAAAAAACATATTAAAAATTTTAATTTTACTTTTACTTTTAAGGATATTATTATGATTATTATAATTTTAACATATAAGTTTTTGTTAAACAACAAACTACTCATATGATTATCTATAATTTCAAAAAATTACTTTTCAATTTTGTATTGCAGATACAAAACCTAAAATGCAAAATTAAGTAATTTAGATGAAATTGACTCTAATTTTTTAACATTAAAAAATTAATATCAAATATTTAATTTAATTTAGAATTTTCAACCACCTACACCAATCAATCTTGAGAATAAGTTAGAATTTTCAACCACCTACACCAATCAATTTTATTCTCAAGATTGATTACAAAATGGTGTTTTTAATGGCTCACACCCAACCTTAGAACAAAGAATTTTCTATACGAACTCAAAAATTTTTCACCAAGTGTTTCTTAGACTTATGCTTAAATCTTTTTCCAAGTGTTTTTAAAGTTCACACTTAAACCTTTCCACAAGAGCTTTCAAGGATAACTCACAACCTTTTACAATATGTGTTTTTTCAAAAGGAGTCAACACTAACTCAAGTTGATTGATCTACACTACCCTTTTTCTTTACCTCAAGAAAGTGTAGAAGAGAGAATTCTATAAACTAATATAATCCAACATAGTAGATGGGTAAATACAAACTCAACAAGAGTTAGTTTACAATAAATTAATTATGAAAAAAATTGAGAATATTACAAAGATTTTTGATAAAGAAATCACTTAAGCATTCTTTTAACCAACCATTTAACTTCATAAATGAGTTATTGACTTGATATTTATAATGGAGAATGAAATGATAATTGTTGGAGACTTAAAGTTCATGCTCCACTCATCCTTCTCTCCATTAAATGCTTCTTTAGTTTTTTATAGAATTTGGTATGCTCACAATCATGAGGATGCTTGTCATGGTCATAGGGAATGAAAATGTAGTTGTTGCTTGTATGAACTAGTCATTGGGAGCAACAGAGTAAAGGTCACGAGAATGTTTATATCGTGACCATGATCGTGAACATGACTACCATCATTTGATCTTCAAGCTTTTCAAGTATTAGGATTATAAAGAGATGATTATGATCATGATAGAGATAGTGAGGATGATTATGCTCTTGAACATTAGCTTCACCTTGCTCCTTTAGGACTATGGAAATTCTCAGAAAGTAAGCATCTTTATCTTCATGTTTTGGCCACATTTTGAGCTTTATGACTTTATTCATTAAGCATACCCTTGGTCCTAAATAAGATACACTCTTAAAACACACATATTAGTAATCAAAATTGATTATTAAACTCAAAATCAAGGTTAATTTGAGATAGGTCAACACATTGATCATGTAAAGGGTCAACAATCTCCCCCTTTTTTACTTTGACACTAAATTTTTGAATGACTATTGAAAATCACTAAGTACATATGTGTGCATTGGTTTTACAATACTCTCCTTTAATTATATACTAAGGAGTTCTGAAATTTCTCCCTCTCAATATATGCTAAGGTGAGTGAAACATGCTAAATATTATTTAATCATATTGGATATTTAGTTTCTCCCCTGATAATTGGTTTCTGGAACTCTTGAGCTTGGTATCCTGCAATGCACGAACAGAAGGCAAGGTGAGAGGTGGGGAGAGTCCCCACAAACACTTCAATGCCTAAGTTAGAGAACAGAAGTAGGAAGAATACAAGATAGCTAGAATATATGAGAATGAGATGCCACTTTATGAGGTATATAGGGTTCTATATATAGTAATGCTCAAACCTAGGAGGAGTCAGATTCTGTGTGGGATAGTAACTCATAATCTTGGTAGGAGAGTGTTCATTCTATGCTTAAGACTCCACTTTGGGGTAGTCCCCATTCCAGACGGATCTGCCTTCTTGTTAATCCAAGTGTCCATATTTAGGGGATAAAGAGCCCCTAACTATGCGGGAACATATTAGACGGTATCAAGAGTCCCCCCCCCCAGGTGTATTCGAATATTTATGTCCGTCATGTCCGAGTAGGATGTTGATGCTTCCTCATAAGGGGTATTATATGGTAATAGAGATGAGTAAGTTGAGGTGGCCAGCCTCAGTCACAGTGAGAGTAGAGCTTGATGCTAAGTCTCAGGATAGTCATTGCTGAAATGCAATCTGTAGAGCTTGGATATCCGCTAGGCACATAGGAGCACAATAGATTAACCAGTCTGTTAAAAAATGATATGATGGAACCAGTCATCACTGGATTTTTGATGCTCGGTGCATGGACATAAGGATTTATAAGCTCGAAACCTCAGTACTACAGAAGCGACCTGAGGGTGCTAGCTTTAGTCACTGGACTTAAATGCTTGAGGCTTAGATGCTCGGTACATGGACGCGAGGCTTACATGCTCGGAACCTCATTACTAATGAAGTGACCTGAGGGTGCCAGCTTCAGTCACTGGACTTAAATGCGCGAGGCTTAGATGCTCGGTACATGGATGCGAGGCTTACATGCTCAGAACCTCAGTACTACGGAAGTGACCTAAGGGTGCGAGCTTTAGTCACTAGACTTAGATGAGCGAGGATTAAATGCTTGGATACCCAGAATGGGCTGAAATGTCAGTTGGATGATTTTCGAATAGCTTGATGAAGCAGCCCAGTTGAAATGTGGGCGGGCCGACACGTGGTGGCGTCGCTTCAACTCCTAGGGATTCAAAGTTTATAGCGCATGAGTTATGCACCGTTTCATATGTCAGTAAACAAAATGTCTTTGCTGCCGTTGTCATGACTCCTCGTCCAATGCGCTTTTTTATCCCCAAAAGGCCCCTGATGGCCTAGGGAGGAACGTAGCAATAATGAGGGAAATTAATGGCGTGCTTCTAAATCCTTCTATGTCTTTATAAATACTACTGCTCTTATCGATTGGTGTATTTTGCTCCTTTATTTTTTTATTGTTCTTGCTTTCGCTACATTGGTATTGCCTATGTTGTTTTCATTTCTGCCCGCTGTGATTTTTGCTTGTAGCAACCAGGTGATCTTTTATTTTCCTTCTTCTTCTTATTCCTTATTTCTATTGTTGTGTATTTCCCTTCTTCACTATGGCTCTAAGGGAAGAAGTTAGTTCTGATCTTTTTGTCTCAAATGTAGATAGTGAGTTACCGGGGTGGTACCAGAGGCGATTCTGTATACCCACCGATTACACCATTCACACCATAGATAGGAGGTTTAGGGCCCATACCCTCCTGTTAGGGCTAAGTAAATTAGTAGTGTATTTTGACCAGCTAGAGGGGAGTTTAAAATTTCCTCTAAATCCCATTGTGAAGGAGTTTTTGAATAGGAATAACATAGTGCTTGGTCAGTTTCATCCAAATAGCTATAGGATACTGATCGGGTTCATCCAACTGATGTACGAAGAGGGGAAAGAACTTGATTTAGATGTTTTTTGATACCTATACCAACTGACTAGAAAGAAAGGAGAGCTGATGTTTTTCCTATCGGTTGTGTCTAACCATACCCTCTTCATAATGCTTCCGGATCTCCACAAGAAGTAAAGGCACCATTTTTTTTATTGTAGAGCATCAATTGGACTTCTTAGATGTCCGACGGATGTGGTCTGACGAGTGTCATAGGGTGAGTTGGCCTGTGAGACTTTCTAACCATGATACGAAGATGGTTCTACAGCTACATCTCAACGGGCTTGTCGAAGCTCGATCGATAGAGGATGCGTCCAGGAGATATCTATGAAGAGTTTGTTCGAGTTGTGTTCACTCCCCTAGTACATTTAAGTTACTTTGAGCTATATTTCTAACTTGATATATTTTTACGACTGTAGATGGCTGACTTTTTTGATTTTACAAATGGGATTTCACTAGTTGATGAGCCGGTTGCTCTAGAGGAAGTGCAGGTATCTCCTTCCCTAGAACTCGAAGTTCCTGCGGAACCTGAAGTGGTTCCTACTGACCCCAAAGGCAAGACAGTAGTGGAGATAGAACAGTCAAAATAGGTGGGCCAAAGAAAGAGGCGATTGATTAATCTGGAGTCAGACACAGAGGGGCTTGATAAGGACATTTTCGTTCAATGCCCACGGTTATCTGGGTGTCCGGATATGAGGGGCTGGATACTGAAGTGGATGAAGCCTCCGAGTATCTCAAATAGCCAAGTGTGGGATCAATACATTGAATCGCTGAGGCTGCCCAGTGATATGCAATGTTGGTCTGATGAGGGTCCGGAGGGGTTGCTCAACTCTATGATTAGCCAGTCATTAAAAGTAAGCTAGTTTCTACCACTGATGTTGTTATCATATATGTTTCTTATTAACGCTAACTTTTTACTATTGACAGATGACTCAAGCCTTGCTGTTGATGAAGGATCAGTACTTCTACCTGAAGAGGCAGTACAGCTTAAAGGAAACCGAGGTGGGAACCATAGCCAACGATTTTGAGAAGAAGCTGGATGGCGTGAAGGTAGCCTTGGAGCACTGCCAGAAAAAATATGCTGAGGTGAAGTCCGATGTTGAGGGGAATCAAAAGAAAGTTTCTGAGTTGGAACATATCCAAGCCCAGTTGACGAGGAGGATCGAAGAGCAAGACCTTCAAATTGTTGAGCTACAGAGAAAGCTCGCTGAGCTTGAGAAATCCCGGGCGAGTGATAAAAAGTTGTACAAAGGCATGGTAGGAGGGTTTCTCAAAGCTTCTTGAGATGAGTGTAAGAGGATCTTGCTCGCTCAGGAGTCGGGACTGGATCTGGGGGCGTTGGATCAAATTACACTGCCAAACCTTGCCAAAATTATTGCGAAGGAGGATGCCCATCGAAAGGCTAGTTCTGCTCCTATGGAGGCTGCTATTGCTACTGGGTCGGTAGCGCATCCAAAGACTATTGATGAGGTTTCCCCCTTTGTTTCTAGGCCTGGGGGTCCGGATGTACATATAGCAGAGTAGATATGAATATGTATTATTTATTTTTTTATTTTTTTATAACTGATCTCTTGTAAAGGTATTTTTATTAATGAAGAGAGACTTTATTGAATCATGTGTTGAATATAATCTTATTGATAGTATTTTCTAAGAGATTCTGAGTTCCAAAATCATAGTAGTTCTTTGCCTCCTCTTTCTCTTAGTTTGTATGCTCCCTTGGTTATGTTTGCTAAGATTTGGTACGGACCTTCCCATTTTGGACCTAACTTGCTTGTTCTTGAGTTGCCTTTGCCAATACCTGCTCTTCTGAGTACCCAGTCTCCTAACTTGAATTATCTTGGGTGATGCCATTGGCAATGGTACCGTGTCACTTTTTGCCGATGTGCTTTAGCAGTGGCTACTGCTTGTTCTCTCCGTTCCTCTAATAGATCTAAACATATCCAGGCATTAAGGTTATTGATGGTGTGATCGAGAATCTGGCTTACCCGGTAACTTGGTAAACCAATTTCCATTAGTATTACCGTGTCCATGCCATAGGTCAGCCTGAATAATGTCTCTTTGATGGATGATCGAGGCATGGTTCTATAGGCCCAAATTACGTTGTTGAGTTCTTTGACCCAATTTCTCTTTTTCTCATCGAGTCTCTTCTTTAACCCCTACATGAGGATTCTGTTGGTGACTTTCGTTTATTCATTTTTCTGTAGATGGGCTATTAAGATGAAGCAAAGCTTTATCCCAAGGTCTGAGTAGAAGCCTCTAAACTTATTATTATAGAACTGTTTTTCATTGTCCATAATTAAATTATGGGGGACATCGAACTTGCAAATGATCTCCTTCCAGAAGAAGTGTTGTATCCGGGCTTCTGTAATGGTTGGGACTGCCTCTACTTCTACCCATTTAGTGAAATGGTTAATAGCTACAATTAAGAACTTTTTCTGCGAGGTAGAGGGAGGGAAAGGACCAAGGATGTCCATCCCCTACATAGCGAATGGCCAAGGGCTACCGATGGGATGTAGGGGGCGGGAAGGCTTATGATTGAGTCGAGCATAGTGCTGGCACTGGGGATATGCTTGCGTTAGCTGCTGGGCATCGTTAGACATGGTGGGCCAATAATACCCTTAGAGTAGTGCCTTTCAAGTGAGCAAATAGTGGGATTTATGCGCTCCACAAATTCTTTCGTGGATTTCTCGGAGTATGTAATTCCCTTCCTCTGGTGAAATACACTTGGACCATGGGTGTGAAAGGGATTTTTAGTAGAGCTCCCCTTGATGGATGGAATAATGGGTTGCCTTGGTCTTAAGCTTCCAAGCCTGTAGTTTGTCTTCTGGGAGTGTTCCATGCTCCAGGTATTGGATTATCGGTCGCATCCATTCTGAGACTACATGTGTCTCCAGAAATTCGGGGTCTTCTATGCTGGGATTGGTTAGCAACTCAGTGAAATTCATATCCTAGAATCTTGACTATTTTCAATTGTGAATTTGGTTAGGAAGTCGACCTCATTGTTTTCTTCCCTGGGAATCTGGATGATATCCCATCGGCCTCCGTCCTATTCGGTGTATTGCAAGAGCTGCCTGGCTTTGTCTACATACTTGGCAATGTAGGTGTCTTTGACTTGGAACATTCCATTGACTTGGTTGACTACCAATTGGGAGTTCGAGTATATGATGAGGTATTCAGCCCTGACTTCGGTGACCAACTTGAATCCTGTTATGAGTGCTTCATACTTGGCTACATTGTTGGTGGTGTTGTACTCGATACAGACTGCGTATCGAATGTGAACCTTGTGTGGTTCTCTGAGGATTATTCTGGCACCGAAACCTTGAGTTGAGGATGCTCCGTTAACGTAGAGCTTCCATTCTGGTGCTTTGGTCAAGGCTGTCTTTCAGAGCCATTTTTTACATAAAATCTGCTAATGCCTGGGCTTTCATCTACTGTTGGGGCTCATAGTCAATATCGAATTCACCGAGTAATATCGACCATTGTACTAGCCTGCCTGAGGTCTCCAGTCTTTGTAAGATTTTTTACAGTGGGAAATAGGATCGGACGATGACATGGTGAGCCTGGAAGTAATGTCAAAGCTTTCAAGAGGCGTGGACCATAGCCATGGCTAGCTTGTCCAGCATAGGATACCGAATTTCAGGTCCTCGGAGCATCTTACTAATGTAATAAACAAGGCTTTGCTAGCTTCCTTCTTATCTTATCAGTACTGAAGTGATGCATTCTCGGCCAATAGAAAGGTACAAATACAAGGTCTCATCTGGACAGGCCAGCTGAGTAGGGGTGGTGAGGATAAGAATCTTTTAATGTCTTCGAATGCCACCTGGCAATTAGCGGACCACTGAAACTTTCAAAAATTTTTGAGAGCTTAGAACAATGGTAGACACTGCCTAGACAAACAAGAAATGAAATGCCCTAATGCGGTGATTCTGCCATTTAACTTTTGTACCTCATAGATGTCCTTCGGTGCTTCCATGTTGTGTATGGCTTCCATCTTTTCTAGGTTGGCTTCTATTCCCCGGTGAGATATCATGAATCCCAGGAATTTGCTTGCTTGGACTCCGAAGATGCATTTTTTAGGATTCAACTTGATCCTGAATTTGTTTAGTAACTAGAGAACCCATTCTACGTCTGCTGGGTGCTGTTTCAGATGTTTGCTTTTTGATGATAATGTCATCCACGTATACCTCTACGCTTATTCCAATATGGTCTTGGAGGACTTGGTTCATCATTCTTTAATACGTGGCTTTAGTATTTTTCAATCCAAAGGGCATCACCTTGTAACAGTATAATCCTTCATGGGTGATGAAGGATGTTTTCTCATTGGGATCTGGTGATAACCTTGTGCCGCATCGATGAAGCTGTATGATCCGTGACCAGCAGTGAAGTCGATGAGCTGGTTAATCGTGGGCAATGGGTAGCTGTCCTTAGGGCATGCTCGGTTGAGGTTAGTATAGTCTACACACATTCTGTATTTCCCATTTAATTTTTTGACGAGTATCACATTGGCTACCCATTCCGGGTGAGTAACTTCTTTAATAAACCCAGTTGTTAATAGCTTTGTTGTTTCTTCAACAATTGTTCTCTGCCTTCCGTAGGTAAAGGTTCTTTTTTTCTATGTTACTGGCTTGGCTCCCGGTTTGATGTTTAGGCAGTGACAAGCAACTTATGGGTCTACGCCAATGATTTCGGATGCTTGTGATGCAAAATCTTTTGAGTGTTTGGTAAGGACTTCCCTTATTTCTTGTATGATATTCCGATTGAGTGTATTGCCAATTTTCATGGTCTTTCCTTTTGTGATTTTTTAAGGTCTTCGTGTCTTCTACTGGTTGTGGATCGACACCTTGCTTCTCAACTTCCCATGCCTCTAAAGGAAAAGCCTCCGCATGAGGCTTCATGGCCATCTGGTAACACTGTCTGGCCATATGTTGATCTCCCTAAATGGTAAGGGTTCCATTCTTGACTGGAACTTTCATAGTTAAGCATCGGATGCTGGTGACTGCATCTGCCTCATAAAGTGTCTGCCGTCCTATAATCCCATTATAGGCCAGTGGTATATCCACCACATTGAATATCACTCGGATGACTTTTTTCTCCTCATCATCTTGGTTTCCAAATTCTAGGTTCAGTTCAAAAATCCCCATTGGTTGCACAGTTCCACCATAAAAACTCATGATGGGGTTCTGGATGGCTTTGAGGTTGGTGACGGAGCCGCCCATTGCTTTGTATGCATTTTGGGATAAGACATTGATAGCACTTCCATTATCCACCAGTAGCCTTTTTACTCGATACTTATTTATGCACGTAGTTATTACCAAAGCATCATAATGGGGGTGGTGTACATGCGAATCATCTTCCGAATTGAACACAATATCGCTTCTCCTGGGTACTGATTTTTCTCCTCTACTACGCTTTAATCTCTTCTCAATGTTTTCTCCCCCTATGATTATGTTGATCATTCCAATCGGCTCCCTTCAGGTTTTCTTTGCTTCCGGCCTGTCCTGCTCCTGGTTTTTGGAGATTCCGCTTCTCCTCGGTGCATCTGTGAAATTATCGAGCTTTCCCCTCTGCACCAGTCTTTCTATGGCATTTTTTAGCTCTCTGTAACCCTCTGTGTCATGCCCATATTTTTGGTGGTACTGGTAGTACTATCCTCTGTCTTGGGTAAATCTCCGGCTTGGGCTAATTCTCTTGGTTGGGGTGATCCCAACCCCATTTTACCTGACCCACATGAGGATTTTGGATCGAGAGGTGTTCAAGGGTGTATATCTGTCCGCTTCCCTGTCAAATCTTTCTATCGAATTTTTGAAATTCATTTTTAGGAAGCTTGCTTGTCTATGTTTCGGTCGTTCATCCTTGATCGATGGCCTATCTTCCTCCCGTCACATCCTTCTGTCTTTGTCCATTTTTATCATCTGGACCACCATCACCATTGCTTCTACAAAGGTACTCGATTCTTTAGTCATTATTTTGTCTTTAAGTTTGCTGAGTCTAGTGCCATTTTTCAAAGCTTTTATGGTGACTTCATCAACAAGATGCTCAATTTGCATGACTGTTTTATTGAAACGGTTAAGGTAACTTCATAAAGATTTATCAACTTTTTGCCGACACATCCAAAGATCATTGATGTTTTTGGCTGGGGGAATATTGGTGATGAATCTGATATGAAACTATTCTGCCAGATCCTTAAAAGAAGTAATGAAATTCTCCGGGAGTCGATGAAACCACTTTTGAGCATTCTTTATGAGTGTGCTTGGAAAAACTCTGCACATGATTCCATCATTTACATTATGGAGCAGCATTTTTGTTTGGAATGTTGATATATGACTGATGGGGTCTCTCGTCCTATCGTACTGATCAAGTGGCAGGATTCTGAACTTAGTAGGGATCTCCGTCTGAATTATTCTACTAAAAAACAGAGTTCTGTTGTCCATAACACATTCTTCTTCCTTTCTTGGTTTGGTCCAGGCTTTGCATATTGCTTCTTCAACCTTCTGAGCTATTTTTGAATCATCAAGAGCTGGAATGGTTGAACTGCACTCCCCTTCTGGCACTTTACCCTTCCCCATGCTCATCCCTGGGGCTTGCCGAGGTGTTGTGTTATCATCGTTTTGAGTTGGCTCAGAGCACCCACTCTGTATTATGGCATTTAGCTGTTGTTACATCAAAATTATCTGCGCTTGAATATTTTTTATCATGGCTTCCTTGCTAGTTTGATCAAGGCTGAGTGTTTGGTTTACAGTGTTTAAATTTGGAGTGGTTATTGCTAGAGTTTCTGGTAGGCTCGAAAAGGGTATAGAAGGTATTGATCGATGGTGTTGTAGTGGAGTGTAATACGGGAGGTCTGTGCCCAAGGACGGGTATCTTGAAGTGTTGTCAGGGAGTAAAGGTATATGTCCGAATGAGGCTCCAGCATGTTGTAAGGTGGGTGGAAACACTATTGCTGGGAGAGGATCTAAAAGGTCGATCAAAAGGACAGGTGCTGGCTTTAGGAGTGTTCCCACAGACAGCGCCACTTGATAATTGGTTTTCGAAACTCTTGAGCTTGGTATCTTGCAATGCATGAACAGAAGGCAAGGTGAGAGGTGGGGAGAGTCCCCACGAATACTCCGATGCTTAAGTTAGAGAACAGAAGTAGGAAGAATACAAAATAGCTAGAATATGTGAGAATGAGATGCCCCTTTGTGAGGGATATAAGGTTCTATATATAGCAATGCTCAAACCTGGGAGGATTCAAATTCTGTGTGGGATAGTGACTTATAATCTTGGTAGGAGAGTGTTCCTTTTGTGCTTAGGACTCCACTTTGGGGTAGTCCCTATTGCAGACGGATCTACCTTCTTGCTAATTGAAGTGTCCCAGTTTAGGGGATAAGGAGCCCCTAACTAGGTGAGAACATATTAGACGGTATCATCCCCTTTTTGTATTTATAATTTGAGTAATATAATCATAATTCAAATTGCTAAATTTTTATTCCCCTTTTATCAAAGTGATAAAGGGATAAAATCAAAAGGGAAAGATATTAAATGAAAAGCAAGTGAAATAAAATGAATGAAACTAAATGAACAATAAAGATACCAATTAAGAAGGGTTAATTGATACCTAATAAAAAAATTAAATGAATAATCAATCATAAAAAGTGAAGCATATGCCAAGCATATATTTAAAAAAAATTAGTAATAAAAAACATGATTGTTAATATGTAGTCTAAAGTAGGCTTCTAAAGAATAAGGCATATTAAGTGAAAAATGATGCCAAATAAGAGATACCAAATGCAAAATATTGATAAAAAATACAAAATAAAGTGTTAAATTATGCAATTTTGAGAAGCATTTTGATCATGCAAAGGGTTGAATTCCCTTTGGCCATCTTAATGTTTATATATCTATTGACAAACTATATAAATTGATTTTATTAGTTTATCAATAGTTACCACTAAGTAGCAAAACAATCATCAAGCAACTTTTTTAACCCAAACCTTAATTGCTCTCAAATTAGTCCATAGGTAGAAAGTTGAGATAAAGTTTTCTACAGTAATATACATTATTAGTATGTCCTAATTTCCAGCAATAAAAATATTTAATTTTTGAAGATCTATTTTGCTTACCAACTTTTGAAAAAAATTAATGACTAAGATGGTTGGTGGCTTTTATAGACATAAATGGTTTAAGATGAGTATGCATTTCACAAAAAGCAATTGTGTATGAATTTTTGAAACCTAATGTGCATTTGTATGCTTCTTTTTATAATACATAAATACATGATGGAGTTTAGGCCTTTTGAGTTGAGCCTTTAGTGGGTTAGCCTTTTAAGGCTTCGCCTTTGGATTATTAAAATGCTTGGGCTTAGAATCTTGAGCTTTAAAGCTTAAAATAGGAATGAGGGGGTGAAGTAAGAGTAGCCTTGACAAATTTAGAAGGACTTGATGTTTCATTGAAAAAACCAATTCCAAATGTCAAACCATGAGACCTTTGACTATCTAGGAGATAATTAAGAGTCTCTTTTCCTTTTTGAAATTTAGAGATAGTGACTTTTAGTTTTAAAATTTCTTTTGAAAGCAACTCATTTTTTTCTTAGTTTTATTAAAATCATTTTTTAAAGATAACAAGACTTTTAATTTAAAAAGGAGTTTCTTATTTAAGGAATAGAAATTTGAACATTCTAATTTCAAATCCTTAAACCTCTTATATAGTTTTGAAAACTTTTGTTTATAAACCTTTTTCTTTGAAAATAATTTTTGACACTTTAAACTAATTTTCTAAGGAGATCTCATCATCATTAAGCTGATTATTATACAAATCATTATAAGAAGAATTAGATAAGAGAGGTGCCTAATGTTTATCCTCTAAGGCCATTAAACAAAGGTTTGATGCCTCTTGATGATCATCCACCATGTTGAATTTGGATGATTCATCCCAAGTAGTCTTGATAGCCTTTTTTATTTCTTTTGCTCCCTTATATTTGTGCTTAAGCTTGGAACATTCATCTTTAGTATAACCGAGTCTCTTACACTTGAAGCATAAAACTTTCTTGACCTTCTTGAATCCACCTCACATGGATTTCTTATGTTTGCTTAAGTTTTTCCTTTTTAAGCACTTAATAAGGTACTTAGTGAATAATTCAATCTCCTCATCATCTTCACTTAAGTCTTCCATGTTATTTTTATCATTTGAGTCTTATGATGCTTTAAATGCAAAGCTCTTCTTTTCTCTTCTTCCTTCTTACTTATTTTTTTTTTATCTTAAAGTAAGTTTATGAGTGAGAAGCTCATTAATGAGCATGTCAGTTGAAAGCTTGGAAAGATTATAAACTTCCTCAATAAGGATTACTCTTAATTCCTAATCCTTCTTAGGTAGCACCCTTAAAATCTTAGTGTTGACTTCTTCTCTAGAGTAGTACTTGCCCAAATTCCTCAAAATGCTCAAGAGAGTATTTAATCAGTTTGTCACATTAGTGATGCTCACATTAGGCTCTATTTTGAATGTCTTATATTTAAATTCATGGAGTTGGACCTTCTTGGATCTCACTTGGATATTACCTTCATAGTGATTATATAATATCTCCTACATCTCTTTGACTGACATACAATATTGAATTTTTCCTCCTTCCTCTTTTAACATGAAAGTAATAAGAACCATCATGGCCTTTCTATTCTTTTAATCATCTTCAATTTCTTTTTGTAACCACTCTTTTCTTTTTTTAAGCACTTCAACACCATCCACTTTATTCTTAGGAGGATTTCACCCATCAAAAAGTACATATCAAAGTCTTATGGGATCACTATCAAGATATAACTTTATTTATACTTTGAAGGGGGATAATCACTCCTATTAAAAAAGAGTCTAAGGATTTGAAAAGAAAGAACTTCACTCCTTATGATCTTAAATTCTGGCAATTAAGTACCTAGAACATAAGCTCTGATACCAATTATTGGAGCTATATAGAGGGGTGAATATGGCTAATTAAAATTAAAAAAATCAAGAGGAATCTAAAAAGAGTGTTAAAGAAGATTTGAAAGATTAAAAAGGTAGAAAATTGACGCACATAATTTAAAGAGTTCAATTTTCTAATGAACCTATGTCTCCACCTAACTTATCTAAAAATTAGGATCTTTAGCTATCTATACCAATCTTATTCCTAAGATTGATTATAAGAGGGTGTTCTTAATGTCTCATACCCAACTTAATAATAATGCATTTTCTAGGCTCACTTAAAACTTTTCACCAAGTGTTTTCTATGCTCACACTTGAACCTTTTTGCAAGTATTTACAAGAGTCACACTTAAGCCTTCCCATAAAAGTTTTTAAGACTAACTCATAACCTTTTATAATGTGTATTTTTTAAAGGGCTCAACACAAACTCAAGTTGATTAATCCTTACTATCTTTTTTTTATCCTAAAAAAGTGTCGAAGATAGAATTCTATCAATTAGCCACACATGCACCTCTCAATGTATGGATAAATACAAACTCAATAAGATTTTATTTACAAGACTCTTGATAAAAAAATCACTTAAGTATTCTCTTGACTAACCACCTAATTTTATAAATGAATTATTAGCTTGATATTTACAGTAGAGGATGAAATTATAACTTTTGGAGACTTAAAATTCATGCTCCACTCATCCTTCTCTCCATTAAATGCTTCTTTTAACTTTTTGCAGGATTTAGCATGCTCACGATCGTGAGGATGCTAGTCATGATCGTGGGGAATCAAAATTTAGCCATTGTTTATATGAACTAGCTGTTGGGGCTGCAGAGTAAAGGTTGCAAGTATGCTCACAATTGTGACCATAATCATGAGGATGACTGCCATCATTTGCTCTCAAGCTTTCTGGACCTTCAGAATCATGCAGAGATGATCATGATTGTGATGGGCTTCCTCACAATCATGATAGAGCTCATGAGGATGATTGTCCTCTTAAACATTAGCTTCACTTAACTCCTTTAGGATCTTGGGAATGCTCACGATCATGATGCCATTCATAAGCATTCAACTTTTCATGTTTTGGCTATATTTTAAACTCCATAACTTCATCCATTAAGCATGCTCTTGGTCCTAACTAAGATACATTCTTGAACACACATGTTAGTAATAAAAAATTGATTATTAAAGTCAAAACCAAGATTGATTTGAGATAGATCAACACCTTGATCATGTAAAGAGTCAACATTATTTTAAGGACGAATAACTTATTCATAAAATAATGTAAAAGTATTATTTGATTAGAGACAAAGGATATGTTAATATTTATCTTCATTTTTCATTTTTATATAATAAAATATAAAATATAAAATATTTTTATGCTATATTATCTTTAAATAATCTGTAACTATAATTTTATATTTTATATGGTAATACTAGATTATTTATGAACTAAAAAGTTTTATATAGAATACCTGTGAAATCTAAATAGAAATTTGGTAATTGAAAAATGTAAATTAAAGTTTTGTAATCAAATACAAAGTTTAGTGACCACCTATATAATTTACCCTAAATGGGTTAAAAATATTTTTGATAATCAAATTTTATACTAATTTTATTTGAGTACTAAATTTCAATTGATTTTTTCGGTAATTAAATTTTAGTTTAAGTATCATTAATAAGTCATCTAGTGGCATTTTATCGATATAACAATTGGACTTGAAGTATTCAAAAAATATTCGTCACATTACCATACACATCAAATATAAATTAAATTGATAATTGAAAATTAAACCATTTAAAATTTAGTACTCAAAATAAAATAAGTGTAAAGTTTGATAATCACCGATATATTTAACTTGTTAATTAACCTTGTCAACAAACTTATTTGACCTCTATTAAAAAAAATTAGATCGAATTTGTTTAACCGCTATACTTCCGAATATATAGTACTATATATTGTGAGACTACATAAATATTTATAACCTATCACAATAGAATTTCATATAAAGAAAAAGCAACTTAACAAGAATGCATGGAGTTTTCTACCGATAAAATTTTTGTCATTTAATTGTGTTAAGTGACGATAAAATTTTATTGGATTGGATAAGCTAAAAATTGAAATAAATTATTTTTATTATATAATGTAAATATAATTGGACATTCTAATCAATGCCAATGATTAGTGCATGACTTTTGTTAAGGGTTCAACAAATTTGTAGTTTAAAAAAAATAATAATTCCCATGTAAAATGATGGCTTTGTCTTTAGATCACATTGCTTCTAGGATGGAACTCAAAATATTGATAACAGACATTAAATCTCTACATATATACTCCAGCTTGTTGTAAATTTTATACAATTTTATTTTAAAATACATTCAACATTTTTTTAATGTGGATCAAATACATTTTTTTTATTAGACTAATAAATGAGTTAAATATATTGACAGAATTTTACACTTATTTTATTTTAAATGTTAAATTTCTATCAATTTTATTTCAGTTACCAATTTAAATTAATATTTTATTTATGTATAGATATTACAAATTTTTCTAAATATTTTAAGCTCGATAATTATATTTATAAAATGTCAGTTGATGGTATTTAAATTAAAATTTAATTATTAGAAAAAATAATTAAATTTAATATGCAAAATAAATTAGAGGATAGTTAGGGCACCACGATATACTTAACCCAAAAGTGGCGGTCGGTTGCAGACATCATCATTGCTCACGCAAAATAGAGGGCTCTTGCTGTTTCTTCGCACTTGATTTTTATTCACGATCTCTAAGAGGCATATTATTGTATGGAAAAATAGACTACACGCGGAACGATTCTACAACTTTGGAGGCACCACATGCAACGTGCGCCTCAAGATAAGAGAGGTCATTATTGTTGCATTGCATGAATTGTCTAATCATGCATTTCAGGGGTTATTGGGTTCACTATACCTTCCTATAAAATAAACAGTATTTTATACCTAATGCTTGAAACCAAATCAAAATGAATAAATTCCATGGTCTGTAATATATATATATATCTTCTATTGTTGTTGTTCCAAAACACTAGATTTTTATTTTGCTACAATAATGTGCCTTGATAATTTTCTCTTTTGCACCCACAGTTAGGCTAGTTTGACTCCATAGAGTCTTTATTAATCTTAGATTTATTTAGGAATATATTAATTCTATTAATTAAAGTATGGTGTTTTGGAGGTTTTTTTGGTGTATTCTAGAGAATTATTTTATCATATCACAAGGTTTAGGGAATGATAAAACCATAAAATAAAATAAAAAGTGGCTAAATGTTCTTTGCGATGACCTTCACTTTGCTTTTTTTTTTTTTTTTAATTATTTTAATTTATTAAGTATTTTGACCACTGAAAATTTTTAACTGGATTTTACATAATAAATCCGTACATTATTAAATTTAATATTAGATAAGTCATTATATCAAAAGTGTAGGAATTGAAGAAATGCTTCAAAAATCAAATATATCCAAATAAATAGAATTTTAATTTTATACAACTTTATTGGAGAAGTTACACAATATTTCTCAGTCAAAATATAATTGTCAAAATGAGATTTCAAATTATTCAATTTTTTTTTTAAAATCCTAAAATAAATGTTTTATCTAACCAAATGATGTTTATATTAACCCATGAGTGATACTTCTCACTCTTCAAGAATGGTTTAGGCTCTCTCTGAGTCCAACAATTTCATAACTAAACATACTTTTTCTCGGGACAATGGAATAGATCGCTACAATCAACATAGAAATGGCCTTAATTAGAAGGAATGAATAAAACTAATTAAAATTTTGAAAAGAGATTAGGAATTAAGTAAGAAACGAAAAGCACATTTTTAAGAGTAAGAATAAAGAAAAATAAGATGAGTAAATTCCTTGAAAAAAAAGATGAACAAATTAAAGAGTTTTGTTTCTCAATTAAACCTACATTTCCACCTAACTTATCTCAAGTTAGAATTTTTAATATTCTACTCCAATTTTATGTATAAGATTGTGTATACAAGAGATTTAAGGTTCTACTCTAACCTTACGATAATAAAGTTTTTGTAGGCTTAATTCAAATCAAAAAGTAAAATTTCAAGTGTTTTAAAGGACAAGACTTCAACCAATTCCTCCAATTTTGATTTTTCACTTCCCTTTACTTACCCAAAAGAAAGATGAAGAAGACCTATAGCTAGTACAGAACCTACACTTAAAAAGTTTGATGAAATAACAACAAAGCTTTGAACACAATAAATTTTTAAGAGAAAATTATTCAACCAACTATAAAACTTTTTAAATGAGCTTTTCATGAGATGCTTTTATAGTTGGAAGCCAAAATATGCTTTTTGAGTGTATTAACTTTGTCCCTAACTTTCACCATTCTCATTTAACAAGCATTAAGATTTTTCTAGGAATTTTGCTCCTCACGATCATGATTACCCGCATCGCGATTATAACTATCAATAGAACTAGTCGTTGCGTCTCTAAACTGACCATCAAAGACTTGACTGCTAGATCATGACCATCATCACAATCACGACCTTGGATCATGAGGGTCATTATCTTCAGTCTTAGCTTATTGCTTAATCACAATCGTGATCGTGATCATGAGGGTCACTACCTAATTTGTGAAAAAGGTTTCAAAGGAATTCTAATCCTGATCACATGCTTCTGATCATGATCACCAACATCATAATTATCATCACAATCATAATAGAGACCATGAGGGTCTCTGTCTCTTTTCTTCACTTAAGCTTTTTGAAGGATTTTAATCACAAGGATGCTCACTATCATGACATGGCTCATAACCTTCACTACTTTGTTAAAAAACTTCATTTTTAAGCCTTAAATGAGCTTTATTTTGAACCTATTTGAAACACACTTAAATTACACACATTAGTGATTCAATCTTAAGTTTGTTAAAATCAAAACAAGGGTGATTAAAACTTGATCATGCAAATGATCAACAATCTCTCCCTTTTTCACTTTAATAAATAATTTTGAGTGGGATAGAAAAATGTCTATGCAAGTGTGTGAATTTGAACTTCCCGTTAATATGTGTATAGGGTTTAAGAAAAATCTCCCTCAACAAGTGCACATTTGAAGAAGGTTAATGGTTTAAACATTTAATTTTAGTTTTATCATTTAAGTTTTCAAGTTTTAAAATATTGCATTTGGTGTGTAAGTTACATACTTTCAAATATGAAAATTCAAATTGCATATGTAATATATCATTGCTTATAAGTAATATCATTGCACATAAGTAATATCATTCCACATAAGTAATATCATTGCATTTAATTTGGTATTTCATTTGCATTTAAAATAACTTGATTTCTCCTCATTTTTTCAAAGTAGAAAAGGAATAAATGAGTACATATTTGCATAGATAAAATAAATGACACATAAAAGATAAATTTTATTAATATGAAATAAAATTACATGTAGTCCAAGATGTCTAAGGGCATGAATATGAGAAAGGCATGAAAATAAAAGAATAAATGAACACTAGAACACAAAGATATTAAAACTAAGATTAACTAGCACCATTATGTCCTTAATCATCTCTCTCTTGAAGTGGTGAATAAGAGAAGGGTGCCCATTGACATTGATATCCTTACCTTTCATAATGATAATGAACATCATATTGCAAATGAGAAATTTTATTATCCACTTCAAATCAGGCATTAAAATTAGATTTCATTAAGGACATCCGATTAAATAATTGTCCAACCTATTAATGCTCATTGTCAATGCCTTAGGGGTCTCTAGAAGTGCCTTCACTTCTCACCATTTTCCTTTAAGGCAAATGTGAGGATGGAGTCTCTTGAGGAGATTGAGTGTCTTCAATGTCCTCATCTTGTTCTTCAAATTGTTCAATTTCTCTTAGGAGTTGCTCCATCTCATCATTGCCACCCCTTGAGGGGCATCATCCTTCCATACCAAAAAAATTATTCACCTTCTTAAATTATTTAGAATTTTTTATAAATGTTTCATTAAGAAAGATATAAGGAATATATTCAAGAGAGGAAAGGTTAATTTAGATAAATTAGACAATTTTTGTGACAACACATCTATGGTCATATGAGTGGTAGTCATGTCACACAAACAATAGGCGACAAGGACATTTTGATTCCAAGTGTTAAAGTTATGGGAGGGATATTTTTGGGGAGCCAACCCTTAGAGGTTTGGAGTCTCAACCCACCACAATCAAAAATGGGAAGTACATAAATGAAAACCCATTTTCCTTGTCAGAGATTCTAGATTCATATAGTAGCATCTACACTTGATTATTTTTTAATATATAGTTCCTAACTTGCTTGTCACATCACCCTAGTTTCAATTTTAATGATGCATTTATCATACTGGATCATTAGTCATTTTAATCGAATATTACATTAATTGATAATAGGCACAATGGATAATTGAATTAGAGTGGATATTGCAAATATAACCATAAAAGCGATAAATGAATAAGGATGACAATCATAACAAACATGGCAATTTAAATAAGTAAATGGCATGTGTTCCAAATAAAGTAAATAAACAAATAAACAAGTAGCACACAAAGCATGCAAGAGAAAAAGAAACAAAACATAATGAAAGAAATAAAAAAAAAAAAAGAAAGGGATTAAGAATTACAACCTTTGAAATCACCTATTCGAACAAATATATCCAAATGAAAGAAAATAATGAAATGGGAATAGGGATTAAGGATTACAACACTTAGGAATATCATATTCTATTAAATACATCAAAATTGAAAATAAAAGAAAATCCTATTATAACAATTCCTACAAGACAAAGTCCACATACGCATGCAAGCACACAGTTAATATAAGACAAAATAAATTAAGGCAATATAATTGACCAAAGCAACTAAACAAATAATAATGCTTATGAAAATGAAAGATTTATGTGATGAATTAGGATAAATACCTCATGAAATTTTAAGAGAATTCCTTAAGTTGGGAATTTGATTACAAGGTCATTGACATTTCGTTAAAATGATATGCAAGTGAGTAAATATACAAAAATAAGAGAAAGGAAATATTTTTATATTTATTTTAATGAAAATAGTAGCTTAGACCATAAAGTCTCAAACTTTGCTATATCTTATAATTCAACGTTTTTTTTTCTTTGACAAAGATGCAATTTTTATTATATTTAAATAATAAAAATTCTAAATTTATATTAAAATTCTATTTTAAATTAAATAAATGGCATTATAAAAACAATGAAAATAATAAAAATGCAACCTTTATAAAAAAAAATGATGATATTTTACTTGTAAAAACACAAACTTTTATTGTAAAATTAGAAAATGCTATTTTTAATGATAAAATTGCATAATACATTGCAATCCCTTGTACTTGGTATAATTTGTTAGTTTGACACTTCGACTTACAGTTTTGTCATTTCAATACTTAAACTTGTTTAAAATGCACTAATCTAATGACATAATGCATCTACCACACCCTACACTTGCCACTTTTTGTTAGTTGGACACTTGAACTTACTGTTTTGTCATTTTAACACTTAAACTTGTTTAAAATGTACTAATTTGCATTAATCTAATGATATAATGCATCTACCGCATTCTATACTTGTCACTTTTTGTTAGTTTGATACCTTTGCTTGCCATTTTTTATTAGTCAAACTTTTAAAATGTGAGACATGCTGATTTGCTATTTCATGTCACGTGTGATAACAAGGGTTTCAAAATTGTATTGTAAGCAAGTTTAGATGTTAAAATGGCAAAACTATAAGTTAAGGTATCAAACTAATAAACAAATAACAAATATAAGGGACTATGGATATATTATGCCAAATAAAAATGGAAACTTTAAATGCAAGAGATAATGGTTTATGTCAAAATGGAACTTCCGATGCAAAATGGGTAAAAATAATTGGAAAATATTATTTAATTAATTAAAAATGCAAGATTTATAGAAATGAAATCCTCGTACTAAAATCACTAACAAAAAATATAATCTTCAACCAAGAAAGTTGTAATAAAAATAAAATAGAATACAAAATGAATAAAAATGCATGCCTTTTTATGAGAATGATGGTATGGATGTTATATATGGAATGAAAATACAAATTTCACACAATACACCAAATAAAATGAATAAGATACTTCCGGACGTAATTTTGTCACCCCACACCATCAACATAAGTACTTTCAATATTCATAAAAGATCACACATCCAACACAAATAACAAAATGATATAAAATGCATGTATGATTATAAAAATGACATGAATATGGATTTTGATGAAATCTAATAAATAAAATTATAAAATTGAAAATGAAAATAAAAAATAAAAAATAAAAATAAAAATAAAAATTGAGTAAAAGAAGAATATATGCAAAATATGATAAAAATGTAATTTTTAATTGGAAATGTAATTTTACCCTTGTAGCATACTTTTGACTTAGATATGTTCAGGTATGAATTTTGGGTCTAAAATCCAGAAGAAATGAAATTTTAAGTGTTTAGAAAAAAATAATTTCATGAGTTGATTGCCCTTATTTGAAGGGATTGGGGTTTAATTTTTGTATTTTTTCAATGTCTTTTTGCTTAAAGGTCCTAAAATAATCCCTAAAAATCATTCAAAATCTATCCTAAAATTAAAAATTGCCAAAAGATCCTAAAAAATTCTTAAACAGTGATATTTATAAAAAAAATTTGGCCATGAAAACAAGACACACATATGTGGAAAAAACCCAAGTGTGTGGATTTTTTCCACATGTGTCTATTCCTAAGCCACATGTGTGGATAAATGGAGCATGTGGGCTCTTGGAGCCCGCGCGTGCCTATATTTTCCATAAGTGTTTTCTAATGTTTTTAGATCATTTTTCAAATTCTTTGAGTTTTGAGGATCTTTGCGCCTTATAGGTATGGTTTAACAGACTTTTCAAAGTTCTTAAGGTTTTCTGGGCATTTAGGTTTGATTCGGCTTCTAAAAAGTTGAACCAAACTTTAGAAGCTTAAGTTCATCCTCTTAGGCTCCTGGTACAATGTTTCATGGTATCGATTTCGTACTTAAGCTCCAATTTTCAAGATAGAACCTTACTTGGGTACTTTGGGAGGCAGTTTGGTCTTTTAGACTTTTGATTCAAAAAATCAGGGTTTGGTTTAAGGTTATTCGATGTTTTGACTCTAAAAGCACACTGTGAATGATCTTTTAAAGCCATACTCTGTCTAGTCAGTAGAAAACCTTCATCATTGGACATTTTGAAGGACCATTGAAATCAAGTGTAAACAACCTCCAATACCAATTGAACTGGAGACATTATCATTCAAATGTTAAAGTCTTCATTATAAAAATCTTTATAGAGCAATTTCATTATTATCCACTATATAATGAAGAATAAAAGGGTAATTAAGGGAGAGTACTTTATTGCTTTAGCCTATAACATGGATTGAATAAGAAAGAAACCTTTAAAAGTACTAAAAGGCTTTAGAATTTAGAGATGGGGCGTTTGTGTGATCGGTAATCAAAAAAGAGGCTTAAAGTTTGCAATGTCTATCCTAAAATGAATAGGGCATCCAAGTATAAAGGGTTTGAACATTCCTATACATTTGGAAACCAAAAAGGGTGTCAAAGTTTAGAGAGATCATGTATCTTTTCCTTCTCCAAAGTTTGAATCTCATACTATAGCATGAGTTTCTTTCATCACAATGAGAAGTTCTCAAGATGAAGGTGGAAAGAAATTCAATAACTAAAGAAGCATATATGGGAAGAGAAATAAAGGCTACAACAAATAAACTAACCTTTTTAAGAAGATCTTTCACCTCTTTATAGCAACCAAGGCTCTCTAGTGTGCTCTTGGACATGTATCTTAAGGTGATAATGGTCCTCTTTTGAAAGGTGTAATTTCTTGCCTTAATTTCACTTAAAGAGTATAACATGGAGGTTAATTCTTTTGTTGGTGTTTAGTGGCTCTTCTAGAAAAGTCTCCTTGAAAGGAAGAGGTTTAGAGGCCTTTTTAAGTGCCATAAAAGTGGTGGAGAAAGAGTGAAGAGATTTTAAGTGAGAATAAAAAACTTAAGGAGGAAAAGAAAGTAATGGAAGCATTTGGAAAAGAAAAATGAAAAGAGAGATAAAGTGATTAAAAAAGAGAAGAGGGGCTTATATATGTAAGAGAAATGAATTTTTACCCTTAGATGTCTCCTTAGAGATTAGGGACATGAAAAACTGGATTTGAAGTAAAAATATGTGACTATTTAATGAAAAGTTAAAAGAAATCCATTTTCCCAAAATTGTTAGAATGTCACTCACAATCATGAGTGTCTTGTCACGAATGTGAATGAACAATTATGATACTCCTTACAATTATGAGCATGATCATGACTGTCTTTACATTAGAGACGAATAGGTGTCATGATAATCATAATGCGTCATGATAAAAGTTCATTTTAATCCCTGAGCTTTTAAAAATTTTACAATTGAGTCCTAAATATTTTTAAAAAATATATTCAATTAAGTCCTTTTAAACTAAATTGACACAATTAAAAACTTTAGAAAATAGCTCAATTTTTTTAAACAACTATTGATCTTACAAATGCACCTAAGTATCTTGGACATTTTAATTTATGCAAATTCATTAATATATTAAATAAATAAATTTTATTAATTTATCAATAATATGCTTTAAAGAGTAACAAGAATATGTGTATAATCAACAAATAAGCAATCAACCAGTTAAGCACATAAGCATATGTATACCACTATTTCAAGCTAGTACCATTTAGCATTTTAAGCTCATGATTAATAAAGTTTAATCTTTTTCCATAAAGTGGTTTGGTAAAAATGTTTGCTAGTTGGTTATTATAGTTTCTATAAATTCAAGCTCAATTTCACCATTTTTAACATGAACTCTTAGAAAACGGTGTCTAACATTTATATGTGTGGTTCTAGAGTGTTGGATGGGATTTTTGCTAAGGTCAATTGCACTTATGCTATCATATTTAATAGGAATGTGATTGACATCAGTGTCATAGTCCTTTAATTGTTGTTTTTGTTGTAATACCTGTGAGGAATAATAATTAGTTGCCACATATTGAGCTTCAGTGGTGAATAAGGCAATTAAAATTTATTTCTTGCTAAATAAAAAAATTAAGCATTGTCTTAAACATTGAAAAGTTCTAGTGCTTTTTCTATCAAGAAAACTACCCATAAAATCTACATCCAAATAACTAACTAGTTTATAAGATATATTCCCAGATTACCAAAGTCTTAAGTTAGTTAATCCTATAAGATACTTAAAATTCTCTTAAAGGCATTCAAATGTGATTCTTTAGGCCAAGATTGAATCAAGCACATAAATAAGTAACAAACATAATATTGGGTTTACTAATCATCAAATAAAGAAAGGAACTAATCATACCTCTATAGCATTTTCATCAACCAGCTTTCCACTTTCATTCAAGGAAAGTTTGGTAGTGGTGTTCATTAGAGTTTTGTTTGATTTAGCTCCATCCACTTTAATCTTCTTAAGGATGTCCCTTATGTACATTACTTGGTTTATGAATATCCCATTTGTTAAGGGTATTTTTCAAAACTCTAAAGGTTGATGATAAAAAAGCTAAAATGTCTTATCATGTAGTCAATTTGATAAAGAGAAGTGATATTCAAACATTTTCAAGATCAATTGAACCACGAAACCTTGCCCAATTACCAATTAGACCTTACTGAGACCTAAATAAACCTTAATTTTACCCTTTTAGTATTGAGAAAAAAGTTTGAGAAGAATAGTAAGAAAGAAGTCTACCTAAGCCATGTCCTCTAAACTAATAAGTATAGTCCTAAGTAAAGACCATTTACAACCTATTTTCTATAATTTTCAATCTAGTTTCAGTTCGTAAAGCTAGGGCTTAACCTTTGGAAGCCTTGTGAACAAAAGTAAAACTTTAGTCAACATGACTTTTAAGTGGTCAAATCAAGCTCTTGGAGTCAAATTTCAGTTTAAAAACTATCTTTTAAAATTCTAGTGTATCATGGTCCCATTTGATAAAAAGTCAAATTTTGACCTCTAATAATTACACCAGGCCTCGTAACTGTCCACCTCACTCATCCTTATCTCAAAAAGGATACTTTTCAAAAAGGGTACTTACTAAGTTTAGAATATTCTAACTTTGGAATATACTAGGATAAGTGTCAAGTTAATAAAGGGTAAGGATATACTATTATATAATCAACCCTAAAAGGTGTCACTTATTTACACTAAATACCACTACCTTTGTTTACCTACAAATAGAAGCTTTAAGGAAAGGTTTGGGAGGCTTTTGCCACGTTTATAAAAAGAAATTCTCCAACACAAAAACCAAGAAAGATCCTAAAAATTCTCTAAAAAATCCCTTAGAAAATTAAGAAGAAAAAAGAGAAATAATGCCAAAATTATTTTAACCCTAATTTCTTACTCTCTTAGGGTTGTGCACAGGTCGAAGAAATCCAGAGAACGTAAATTCTCTGAACCTGACCCAAACATTAGAGATTTCAAAAATTTAGTCTTTGGACCCAGACCCAAAAATTTAAATCTCCGCTCTAAATTGCTCCAAAAATATGAAGATTCGGAGCAAATGGAGAATGCAAATAGGTCCAGTGTAAAACCAAAATTTGAAGATTAAATAATTATTATGACCTAAAAATTCATACTTAAACTAATAAAACTTCTAAAACCTATCATAAAACCACATAGCACATCTAATACGAAATAAAAATAAAAAAACTGATATGAAGGTTAAAACTAATATGAAAATGAAACTAGCATAAAACTCACAAGTCATAACATTAACATTCTAATTTCAATCCATGAAATCTTGATTACATAAATCTTGATTATACAAGTTAAATCCATACTCAAAAACAACAAAAGTATTAAAAGACATTAAAAAACTATGTAGTTTTGCAGTTATGTTTAGTAGTTTTATAGTTAAATTTATTTATAATATTACAATTATATATTTCTATGATAAAATAATTTAATTTAAATTAAATTATAATTTATAATTTAATAATTTATTTACTTAATAGTAATTTTAATCAATAATTTATTTATTTAATGTTAAATTAATAATATACAATAATATTAAATACTAAATGAGAATAAGTGTATAATAAAATTACATTATAATTTAGAATTTATATATATATATATATATATATATATTATCGATTCTAGTTTCCTTTCTTTAATTCGTTACAATTTGGAACAGTTCAGTTCATTTCTTGGGTTGGAGAACTCATGATCTATACTTCCGTCCCAATGAAAATTTTCAAGACAGTTCGGGTTGGAGAAGGTCAAATAGTCAACAAAGATTTTTGGATGGGAGTTTCAGGAAGGTTCAAGTACTCTGCGACCCGTGCTCAGCCCTAACTTTCTTCTTCTTAATTTTTTTTAAAAATACCAAGATCATAGTCTCAAAATCATAATCAACCTCCAGCAAATCCATTTCCCTCAAGTCAAAACTAAAATCTTCATCAAAATCATAAAAAGCCACATTTAACCTTTTAACTTCAATATCAATTCTCTTCAATCAATTGTTTTAATAGTATATCCCACACTTAAGCCCATTTGTTAGGATCGTGAGGGTTAGTTTCTTCAATCTTAGTTTAGCTTTCATCTTGATTAGGTTCATGACTTGGCTCGTGATTGCTTGATTATGATTGTGATCATACCTTTCATGATCATAACTAGGATCATGAGGGTCACTCCTTTATTTGTGAAAAAGGCTTCAAAGGACTCCCAATCGTGATCACATGCTTTGATCATCAACATCATAGTTATCATTACGATCATGACGCACTTAAGCATTTTGAAGGATTTTGATAATGATGATGCTTACGATTGTGACATGACTCATGAGCATCACTGCCTTGTTGAATTTGTTCATTTTTTAAGCCTTGAATGAGCTTTATTTTGAATCTATCTTAAACATACTTAAATCACACACATTAGTAACTCAAAATTGGGTTTGTTAAAGTTAAAATAAGGGTGATTAAGACTAGATTTGTAATGGCCCAATATTTTAAATAATATAAAATTATTTTGGAATATGCAGTGTTAATAAAATTTTAAATTTTATTTATATATTATTATTATTTATGCGTATTATTCATTTATTTATTTCTAGATATTTTATTTATGTAAAATAATTATTTTGTGAGTTTTATTATTTAAAGTATTAAAATCATTTTCATTGCTAATATTTTTAATAGTATTATTATTAACATTGTAATGTTATTAGTATTATTATTTATATTGTTATTATTATTTAACTAAGGTTAATGTTAGTATTATAATTATTGTTATTGTTATTATATTATGTTAGTGTATTGTGTTGTATATATATGTGTGTGTGACAAGTGCAAAGTTAAAGTGTGTGTGTGTGTGTGTGTATATATATATATATATATATATGCATCAGGACAAATGGGCATTTCTTTTCTTCCTCCTATTTCTTTTCTTTCTTCTTCATGCTTTCTTCTTCCTCACCAAAGCAACCAGCACCACCCCAAGCCACTAGAGCCACCACTGTGCCACCAGCGACCACTACCACCTCCAGACATCGTCCTCCATCACCTGAAGCTGCTAGAGTTATCGAAAAATAGGAGAGACCGAGAGAACCACCATTTTTGTCGGTGAAGTTTCTGGTGACAAGAGCTCTTGATTTCGGTCTCTATTGGAAGCTCTGACACTAGTGAGTTTGATTCTAAGCTCTGTTTGAGCTTAAACTCTCTTGTTTTTGAGTTATGTCAAGTTTTAGTTTATGTGTCATTAGGGTTTTGAATTTTTATTTGATGTTTGGGTTTGATACATGAATTTTTACTTTGAGATTGTTGTTGAAGGTAGCTTAAGCTTCTAAAAAATATTTTTGTATATTTTTTTAATTAATTTAAATTAGGGGTATTTTTTAATATTTTAATAATTTAAATTGAATTTGTGATAATTATGTTAATTAATTATTTTGGATGTAAATTTGATTTAGTTAGTGTTATTAATTTAATTTAGTAATTTTAGAATTGATAAAATAATTTTTGGTAATTTTATATAATTTTGAATAATTTTTAATATTATGTGAATATTGGATTTATAGGTTAATTGTGTATTTTTGTTGAAATTATAGTTAAATAATATGTTTTAAATAATTTTGGGAAAATAAATGGTATTAAAATAATTTTTACAAATTATTTACTATTTTTAAATAATTAATACTAATTTTTGAAAATTATATTTAAATAATAAATTATTTACTATTTTGGTGATTAAATGGGTTTTAACTATTTTTATTATATATTTAAACTATTTGAATAATTAAATGTGAATTTGACTATTTGAAAAATTGGGATTTTATTAATATTATATAAATTATTTGAGATTTTTATTTAATTAATATGAAAATCGTTATAATTAATTTTTTTTTGTTTAAATATATTATTGTGGTTATTTATTGGTGATTAAGGATTTTTAATGATTTTATTATATTATTATTTAATATTTATTTTTATTGTATATTGTGAACCTCGGTTGAAAATTTAAATAGTTTGGGGTTCCAACCCGAGGTGTTGAGTTACTGTGATTTAGAAGTGTATTTTCTTGCAGAATCATCTCTACTTTTTAGTAGAAAGATGTCCGTTTTATAGAGGAGACTCTGTCAATTTTTTGGTAGAATTCTCGTAAAATGTGAAATCGGGTTGATCCTGAGTTTCTGATTTTTAATTGAGTTTTAATTCTTAGATCTAGTCTTTCTTAGAATTTTTAGAAGTATATGTTAGGAATTTATTTTTATTTTTAGTATTATTTATTTTTCTACCTGCGCCGAGACTGATGTCTATCAGACCAGACCCGTCGAGTCAGTCTCAATGAGTGCAAACTTGTGAGTTATTATTTTATATATACATTGCATATAGGATACATGAAAGTGAGCTTGCATATTTTTATTTTATGTTTAAACATGAATTATTTCATTAAATAATTTAGTATATATTTGGTATGCTTTCAGTATATTTTTGGTATATTTTGATATATATGCGATGTATATATCTGATATATTTTTAATATGCATTTGGTATATTTATGGTTGAATTTGCTATATGTGGCATATTTATTTAGAATATTTTGGTATATGCCATTTTATTTTAATTGTGCATTTTATTATTTTCTATAAATATACGATTTTACTGAAGGATATCGATAGAACATACTACCTAGTGGACTGCAATATGACTGTGTATGTACTAGTGCAATAGATCTTAGGGTTGAGTTTATGAAATCATTTGAGGTGACATTTGATTAATTGATGATTGAGATTTGATGTAATGAGTAGTGTGATCGTAAGAGCTCGGTTGACCTAGTGTCTCGGGGCTAATAACACTAACAGTGAGACTACGGGAGCTCAGTTGATTTATTGTTTCGAGGCCAGTCTACTATCTAAAAATGGAATAAGAGAATTAATTTGAAATTAAGTGAGTCTGCATGTCTAGTGAAATATTTGTTTGAGATTACGAATACTTTTAAGGCTCTATTTGATTATTCACTTAAATAAATGTTTTATGTATTTATTATATATAAAAGTGGATTTTAGCATTTGTGTGAAATATCTGTATATATTTATATATATACTGATGATTGATTGCATATGACATTAGGAGGTGCATGTATATATATTATAATAATTAACTTAGTAAGGTTTGACCCCCTCTCAACCATTTTTTTTCAGGAGAGTATTTTTCGTCAGACCGTACTAGTAATGTTATACATCAGTCTTCTTCAGCCCCAACTAAACTATGTAATTTTATTATCTAAACTCTTATTGTATTCTAGAGACTGCAGTAGTAGTGTGTTGTTTTGGTTTTTGAGATTTGTATCAAAATATTGTATGAATATTTTATTATAATATGACATTTAAGTATTTATTTTTATATCGATTTAAATTTTAATTCTAGCATATTTTTTATTTATTTATTACATGTGTTTTATTTTTTTACGACTTGCTGTGAGTTTCAGATTCGAAAGAATTCTCGTTTTCTAACACTATTCATAACTCCCAATTTGGGTCATGACAAAATTATAGCAATAGTCAACACATTGTATTTTTGAAAATATATGATGTATTTTCTGTAAATGGTCAAAGGGTGAATTTGGGTTCTAAATTAAGGATTGACTAGTGAAAAATTATTTAAATTAATGATAGAATTGATGATTTTTTTTTAAAAAATATATCTCATTTCATCATAAAAGTTTCAAATTTTTAAGCCTATCAAAAATTTTGAAAATTATAAAATTTTATAAGAATCTGATTTTTTTTTAAATAAATTATTATATATGCTTAAAATGTTTTTTATTTTTATTTTTAAAAAACCTGATATGTATTTTAAAAAAATTCATCAATTTTTTCATTAATTTAAATAATTTTTATTAATTAACTATTCAAATTAAAATTTTAATATATAGGATTTAATTTTTTTTAAAAGAATTAATATAGTATAGTTTTAAAAAAGTTTCTATTAATAACAAAAATAACATAAAATTCAATGTTAATTTCGTGCAATAACCAAAGGTGAAAGTTGAACTTCTAGCCTTTTAAAATAGATAATTGATTAACATATTTAAACAGACTCTTGTTATAATACATACATACATATTTATATGAATACAATTAGGAATTTTTATTTTTATTTAATTATAATTATTAATTAATCGTTATGTATTAATTCCCTACAATAATTATTAACAACTATAATTAAATAAAGAATAATCTAATAGACTTTCGGTCTATATATATATATATATATATATATGGTCTATATATATCTAATAGACTTAATTTCATGCATACAGTTACATGCACCGACGAAGGACTATCTGATGAAATTTTGGTAATTTACCCACAGAATAACTATCAACTAGAAGAGCAACAAGTTGCCTCAAAAAAAAAAAAAAAAACTTTTTTTTTTTTTTTTAAACGTGGAAAAAGAGACGTTAGTTCTTATGTTTATATTCACTGCCTGCCGGCCCTTCTCTCTGTCTGTAATCTGTAAGCAACCAACGGCATCTTCTCGTCTTATATTAACTATAACTGAAAACAGACTTATTATTATCAGTCTCCTTCTTCGTTTCGATCTCTTCTTTTGTCTTCTTAGTTATGAATATATCCTTATTTTATCTGTACCATCATCTCTAGATATCCTTTGAATCTTTAACTCATTGCAATCCTAACAAAATCCCACAATTTAACTGCAAAAAATCTGTACAATCCGCACTTTCCTTTTTTTTCCCTAAATTCCTATACTTGAATTTAACACAATCTTGACCATATCTCTAACTGTAATTTATCTCTTTTCTTTTTATATAATCATCTCTTTCCTGTTATATTCTCTGTTTCTGCTATAGTGTCTTTTGTTTTGGTTTGTTTAAAAAAAAATTGTAACGAAAACAAAGTATAATGGTAGTGAAAATGATGAGATGGCCACCATGGCCACCTGTGTCATCAAGAAAATTTGAGGTGAAAATAGTGGTAAAGAAGCTGAAAGGTGTAAAATTTGACGGAGAGAAGAGGAGATTGGTAGTTGAGATAAAGTGGAAAGGTGAAAAGAGTGTTGGGTTGGGACCTTTAAGAAGATCATCTCTCAAGAAGAGGAATGTCACTGAAGAAGGTGGGATTTGTGGTGATGGTGTTTTTGAATGGAATGAAGAGTTTTTGGCTCTCTGTAATCTTTCTGCTTACAAGGAGAGCTGCTTCTATCCTTGGGAGGTTTCATTTACTGTTTTCACTGTAGGTTTCTGCTTCTTCCTTTTTCTTTTTTTTTTTGTTTGAACGACTTCCTTTTTCCCATTGGATTGAATAATTATGGTTTGACTTTTCATTTAAGCATTGTTGCCTGAAATTTCAATCTTGATTTTGGTATGTTTTTTTTTTTTTTTTTAAATAATCATTGGGACATATGATTTGAATTACATAAAAACATTCAGTGAACACTTGTTTTTGTTGTCTGTTATCTATTCTACTGAAATTAAGTCTCAATTGCATTGGTTGATCAATATTCTTAACTGGATTCTTTTTCTTTTCCGTCCACTGATTGTTGTGATAAAAAAAATTAGTGTGGGGGTTATTTATTACTTCTGTTGTTGATAAAGTTTTTTTTTTTTAATCTATGGTGTGTACAATCATTTTTCTTGTATGATTGTAATAAATATTTGTTGGCTTGAAGTTAATATGTATTTTAAGAATATGCTTATGGGTATTAATGGCTATAGTTTCTTGTGCATTATGTTTAATCCTTGTTGATTGAATATTCTATTGGAGAATATTTAGCCTGGAAAAATTAGGTCCTTTGTGGTGATAATTTTGAAGTGATGCACTTCACACAAAGTGGCTGTTACTATCAAAGTTAGATCCTGTCACTTGCTCATAGTCGGCAATTAGTGGCATATTCCTTGTCCTGGAATTTTTTTTCAATTTGTTCTGTATCAGCTATGGGCCCCTGATAAAGTTGCTTATTTGACTAATACCTAAATCTTCCTAGATCATATTTCTCTCTCTCCCTCTCTCTTTTTTCTCAGTAGATGTAATTTCTGACATACTTTTGCACTTGTTATCGGTTGATGCTTTTTCTTGCACTTTTTTTTTCTCTCTCTGAGTTACTGGAGCAGTCCAAGTTGATTTAATCTTTTTTGAATGTTATGATAAACTTCTTATTCTATTCATGTTCATTGTTATGTTTTACTGATCTGCTTATATTTTTCTTGATGATTTTCTTCTTTCCCGATCGTATAGGGCTTGAACCAAGAACCAAGGAACACGGTCCTTGTTGGAACTGCTACAATAAACCTTGCAGAATTTGCTTCAACAGCTATGGACAAGGAGCTTGAAATCAATGTTCCTTTAGTGGTTCCCAGGAATACTACTGAGGATAATCCCTCACTTTGTGTAGGGCGGTTTTATTACCTTCAAGATAGCATCTTTTTTTTCATACAAATAGTATTAATTTCTTGCTCTCTTGCATCTCTCATACTAGTTTAAATGTAATGCAGTTATCTCTCAGGTTAATGGAATTGGGATGTGTCCGAGAACCTCCACAGACAATGCCTACATTTGTACAGCCTGTTTTACTACCACCCTCTTCTGATGAGGCTCAATCACCACAGAAAGACGAGCTTTCTGGGCTTAAAGCAAAGTTGAGAAAGGTCAGAATCTTTCGAGGAACTACAAAAAATTGGCATGATGGAGAGAGCAGTGATGATAAGAACTATGTCAGAGGTGAAGATATAGATTACAACTATCTATTTGATACAGATTCACTCGATGATGATGCTGAGAGTGAATCAGACCGGAGTAATGGGGATTCTAGCTCTCAGCCGTCATTCAATTATAAAACACTGGCCAATTTGAACTTCGTTGAGAGATCACATTACTCAAGTACAATAACTAATGCGGAAGATGAGGGTTGGATATTCTACAACAACCGTAAGCAAGACATGGCATCTCATCGTGTTGGACAATCAACTGAATCAGTGTATGAACAGTCACTGAGGCAGAGTTCAAAGCGCCGGATATTATCTTGGAAGAAAAGGACACTCAGCTTTAGATCTGCTAAACCTAAAGTTAAAGGAGAGCCTCTCCTGAAAAAAGATTATGGAGAAAGTGGAGGTGATGACATAGATTTCGATCGCAGACAGCTTAGCTCCTCAGATGAGTCCAGTTTAGTGGTATGTATGAACGTTCTGTTTTGCTGCTTCTTTCATCTTTCATTTTTCGGCCTCTGGGTTCACATTTTATTGTCTTCTTAATGTTATTGGAACTTGTTATGGCAGTGGAGTAAATCGGAAGATGATTCTACAACCAGCCGATCATCATTATCTGAATTTGGAGATGATCATTTTACTGTTGGCAGCTGGGAGCTAAAAGAAGTAATAAGCCGTGACGGACACATGAAACTCCAAGCGCAGGTCTTTTTTGCTTCAATTGATCAAAGGAGTGAGCGTGCTGCAGGAGAAAGTGCTTGTACAGCCCTTGTTGCTGTCATTGCTAATTGGCTGCAATCGAATCCATGTGAAGTGCCAATCAAGTCAGAGTTTAACAGCCTGATCAGAGATGGCTCATTAGAGTGGAGAAATCTGTGTGAGAATGAGGACTATAGACGCCGGTTTCCTGACAAGCATTTTGATCTTGAGACAGTCCTCCAAGCTAAAATCCGTCCTCTCTCAGTTATAGCGGAAAAGTCTTTCGTTGGATTTTTCCATCCAGAAGGCCTGGAAGGAGGAGATTTTGACTTCCTTCATGGGGCAATGTCCTTTGATAGTATCTGGAAGGAGATCAGTCATAGTGGGTCAGACTGTTCTAACAATGGTGATCCTGTAGTCTACATTGTTAGCTGGAATGACCACTTTTTCATTCTGAAGGTTGAGCAGGATGCATACTACATCATTGACACTTTGGGAGAAAGACTTTATGAGGGATGCAATCAGGCCTATGTCCTAAAATTTGACAAAAACACAACAATTCAGAATATACCAACTGAGACCAAAGAGTCCGATAAAAAATCATCTAGCAGCAAGGTACAACCCATTGTTGCTGAAAGGATTCTGCAATCAAACCCAAGCAATGCTGGAAAGATGGATATGGAAGAGGAGATTGTGTGCAAAGGGAAGGAGTCGTGCAAAGAGTATATTAAGAGCTTCCTGGTTGCAATCCCTATAAGGGAGTTGCAAGCTGATATCAAGAAAGGCTTAATGGTTTCCACACCTATTCATCACCGGCTGCAAATTGAATTTCACTACACTAAGTTGATTGTCTGTGGTTGAATTTTCACTAGTAGACCAATTGGTATCGCCTGTTGTCACATAGAATGTTTGCCCATACAAGTATAAAATCAATTCAATTGTAATGATTCAGCAAATGTATCCAAGTTTGCATTAATGGACAATGGAAATGTACTTTGTTCATCCAAGAACCGATGTGATACCTACCCAACACGGAGAGTTCCTGTTTGAACATTTTTCTCCTCATCTGCGTCTTTTGGCATATAAGACAACTGACACAGCTTTTCAATAATAGGTTTTTTCTGGGATATTTTCCACAAGGAAAATAACTATCTGGACGGTATTTGTTTTCTTTCTCCCTCAAATTTCTGGAAACAATATTTATGACATTTTGGTCTATTGTTATTTGTTAGAAAGCTGTTATTCCTGCAGTATCAATGATGTATCATGTATACACTAGAGACCCCAGTTAATTTTTTCAGTACTTTCTGACTTGTCTATGGCATCTTCGTTACTGATTTCTAATCCATTTATTTAATTCCTTTTCAAGCATCATGATGTCTGTAAGGGAATGTGTGGCTAATAGGGCGGTAATTAATTATAATGCGAAAGAATATAAAAGTAACCTTCAAAATTGAATTTATTATTAATAAAAAATAATTAAATAATAAGTTTCTGAAATTATTAAATAATTCATATAAAGTTAAAATTATTATAATAATAAGTAGCTAATTAATTATAAAGGTATTAAGTTTCAATCTAGCAATGCTTGGGAAACGGGGTTGAAAGGGGTTTACTACCAATTTGAGCTGAAAAATAAAACTATTTCCTAATTTATGATACTTTTGAAAGTGTTTTCATTTTTTTGGTACTTTTTTTTTCTAAGAAAAAGTTCATTTCGCTAGTAAAGAAAATAAAATGCTGTAAAGAGTTTTGTTGAGTATAGTCTTCTCGCCATTACCAGAGGCAAAATGGAGAAAAACAAAAAATTATATGTATTTCGCCATTACTAACAGCAAAATATTGCTGCACAAGAGAGAGAAAAATTTTTTTTATTCCTCTTGCATAGAGAAAAGCTTGCACATGAAATTACAATTTTGTCACAATGGACAAGACAAAACTAATCAAACAAGGATTGTAGCCATTTTTTTCTGCTAGGAAGCACAAGCATTTCGCTTGTGGAAAAAGTGGAATGCATATTTCGCTTGTACTAGTGGCGAAATGAATATGCACTTCGCCTTTTCTAGTGGCAAAATGTCTTGTCTCCATGCAGTCGTCCAATCCCATCAAATGCACAGATTTTTGGTAAGAGATTCATCTGTGTTTTTTGACAAAGATGCATGCATTTCGCCTATCAAACTAGTAAAATGTGTGACATTTTTTGCCTTTAAATTGCCAACCATTCAAGTAGCTTCTCACCATGTGTTGTTACTTTCAAATTTATCTTCATCTTCTTTTTCTGCTTCTTCTTCCAGCAACTTTTTGTTTTTTGTATTAAGTCCATTTGTTGTTTGTTTCATATTGAAAAAAAGAAAAAAAACAAAGGTAATGTGTTTATTTATTGTTATGTAAATGAGGAAGAACAATAATTATTTAGTTTAGTAGAAAAAATTTCCCTTAATATTTTTGTTGAATTTTTTTTATTTAGTGAAAAAAATATTTATAAATTTTTTGAAATGTAAATTTTTTTTATTTAGTTAGGTATAAAAATGATTAGATAGTTAAAAAAAATGTAAGTAGTTATGGTTTAAAATTTGTATTTATTAGTTACATAATTTTTTTTATATATAGTTACTGAATTTTTTTTTTATTGTGTTATATATCTTTGTTTTTTGTTTATTTTAGGTGATATTGAGGAGGTGGAGGTGAAAATTTAAAGGTAGAAAGGTATGTTGTGATAAAAATAATATTATTTATTATTTGATTAGTTGAAAAAATTGTTATATTTGGTTAGATATAATTGTTGTTAAAATAGTTATGGATATTTTGTCAGATATAATTGTTGTTAAATTATTTTTGAATTTTTTGGTTAAATAATTACTTACTAAGAATAATATATATTATGCGTTATTTATAAAAGTTTTGGTTTGTATTTAATAACCTTAATTTTTATATTTTTATAGCATGTAGTTAAAAAAATTTATATTTTTATAAATAAATATGTTAGTGAAAATATGGTTAGTGAATATTTTTATTTCTTGTCTTATATGTTTATTTTATTTTATTTTGTAGAAGGTGATTTTGAGGAGGTAATGAATTTGTAAGCTAAAGAGTTGTGTTAAAATACATGCTTCGTATATGTTGATTATGTATATAATGACTTATTTTTTACCTAAATTCTTGAGTTACGTTAAAAAAATATATAATTATTTTGTTGTGAAACCTTTTTTTTTATTTAGAATGTGAAAAATCTGTAGGTAGTTAGTAAAAAAAAAAATAGGCAAGTAGTTAGGGAAAAAATTATTTAATTACTGATTTTTTTTAAATTTAATAATGTAATGTTTGTTGGTAAAAGTATTTAATATATTGATTATTGGTTAAAAAATTATATTATTTTGTTAGATATACTTCTTGGTTGCATATTTTACTGTTTAATATTTTTAATTTGTTGTAAAATAAATGTTATTTTTCATTAATATTTTTTCATAGCTATATTAATTTATTACTTAAGAAATTTTTTTTATTTATTTATTTTTCATTGAAATATTTATTTACATAATTAGTAAACAAACATAGTTAGAAAAAAAAAACTTTAGTTAATTAATACTGAGATATTATCACTTATATAGTTAAAAAAAATTCCATTTCGTACATAAATTGCATATGTAAGAAATAAATTTCTTCATATGTCAAAAAACATGGCTTGTTTTAAGAAACAAAATTTTATTATATATATATATATATATATATATATATATATACACACACACACATACTAATTCAATTCTTTTTGTTTTACATCATAACATGGCTTGTTATAGAAAATTTTGTATGATCGGAACTCCTACACACCAAGAAAAAGTCAACAAAATGATTGCAAATTTTAAGAAAATGAAAATGGATGTTAATTGTAGTCCTTATAATTTTGAAGATTTGATACGTTATATAATTCAAGTGCATTCATGAATCCAACAAATCATTTGGAAAGGTGGCTTAATACAGGACTATGATAAATACAAAGTTATGTGTTCGGTTTTGCTTGAATTTTAGCAAAAATGAATTCTCGAATATCTATGGAAAACGAAACTAGGAATAAAAAAGTACAAATCAATTATAAAAAAATAGTACTTCAATATTTATACTGTGACTTAGATAGTATAAAAGGATAAACTAATGGTTATAAACTTCGTAGCAGGAGTCAAATCACATCAAATTTTATATTGATACCGAATGACAATTATAAGTTGCCACAAAAACTCTATGCTTAGTTCATTAGTTCTATTCTTGTTCACTTTAAGTTGGGTTATTAGTTTAATATGATATGAATGTTTGAAATATTATGTAAATATTTTAGCTTTATTAAATATGAATCTACCATCCCACTTGTTTATCAATAATATCTTATGTGAAAAATATTTATGGTATTATATGATTGGTAATATAAATTATTAAATAATGCTAATCAATTATACAACTTATGTTTAAAGAGAATTCAACTGCACACAATTGAAAAAACAGTGCAAATGTTTAATTAAATGTTATTATGGTTTTATAGGTTAATAAGAGGCAAGGTGAATATTTGAAGACGAAATTGAACATTTTTAGAGGTATGTTCTTTAGTAACTATGTATCATACTTATCATTTTTTCATTTTCCATTTGTATGTCATGATAGTTAAATAAAATCATTATTTTGCACTACATATAATAAAAAAATTTATTGTGATTAGGTAATTATTTAGTGAACAACTTGATTAATTAAAAATGTTATTTTTTAATGTGTTCATTATGTTGTTATATTGTAAGCAATGTGTTGATTATTTGGTAAAATTATTTAATATTTTAAGTATTGGTAAAAATTGTTATAATTTCTAAGACATACTTAGTGGTTGCATTTAATATTTTAAGTATTTAGTTCATTTATTTTTTAGAGATACTTGTTTGTTGCATATTTGTTCTTTTATACATGTGTATCATATTTGTTAATTGTCCATATATTTTTTATTGTGCATGCTAGTTAATCAAAATCTTTATTTTGTGCTACAAATAATGAAAAACTTATTGTGATTAGTATCTATATTAGGCATAAATGTCAAATGCACGAGTTGCTATCATAAATTGGGGTGGTAAAATAATTCAAACGGAGAGCGGTCCGAACATAATAAATGCATCTTCGAGTAAGGTCAATTTTATTGATGATTTTGATCTTCAAGGGTTACATAATATAATTTGAAATGCAGTGGGAATAAGTAGTGATGGGATTATTACAAAAAATTTATTTAGATACCCAGTAATAGGATTTGGTCAAAATGTGGTGTTTGGTTTTATGGAAATTATTGATGAATTTGATTTTAAGAGGATGTTTGAGATGGTTAGGTAGTTTACAGGTTGGCTAACAATTCAATTGTATATTGAGTTTAGCAACTTCACAATTAAACATGAACAATGCATAGAAGCGGGTTCATCAAGATATAATCCGAATGAAGTTAAAGTTGAAGTTGAAGTTGAGAAGGATGAGGATGAATGCTTTGATGAGAAAGAACTTGAAGAAAATGATTAGGATGCTAAGGAGAAGCAGGATGATAAGGAGCATTATTTTGATAAAGATGATGATAAGAATGATGATGATGACAATTGTAATGTGGTTAGTGATGTTGAAGTTCAAAATGATGCTATGATGGTGGCATTAGTTGAAGGGCTAAGTAGAGAAATTCATTCACAATTTGAATGTGTGAATCTTGAGGATATGTATATTAATAGAAATCCCTCAAATGTCGATGATATTTTTTGGGATCCCTCAAAAGATCTGGCAAAGGGTATGTTATTTCAATCCAGAGAGGTAGTAAAAATAGCTTGCAAGTTGTATTATGTGTGAGTTAGGTGACAATTTAAATGTTTTAAAACTAGGTATAATACTATAAACTTAGTTTGCAAGTTGGAATATGAATAGAGAGTAATAGCCACTGAGATGAAGAAAAGTGGGTTTTGGTAAATTATGAGATATAATGGTCCGCACACGTGTTGTGCTCCTGGACCAAGTCAAGATAATAAGAATTTTGACTCCAATCTGATAGTTGCTTCAATTCAAGCAATGTTACAAGAGTAGATGGGCATTAAGGTGAAAGCATTGCTTACTGGGTTAAAAGAACGATTTAGTATCACACTGACATATAAAAAGGTGTGGAAATGTAAACATAAGGTAATTGCAAATTTATAAGGAGATTGGGATGAGTCTTATAAATTGCTTTGTCACTTCATGCATGATGTGGTGACTCTTAATCTTGGTTCTTTTTGGCATAATAAAGGGGAGGCCTATTTGAAAAATCACGTTCTAGTTCTATATGTTTGACAATTCAAACATATGTTTTGGGCATACAAGCTATGTATTGATGGGTTTAAACATTGCAAACCTGTCATAATGTGGATGGAAAATTTCTTTATGGTAAATATAGAAGTATACTAATGACTGTTGAAGCAGTTAATGGGAATAATGTTATATTACCATTAGCGTTTGCTTTGGTTGAAAAAAAGAATAAAGATAACTAGGAATACTTCATGAAGTTTTTGTGCTATTGTTGTTGTGATAGGGGAGATGATATTTGTATTATTTCTTATCATCATATTGGAATAAGCATGCGATGGTGAACTGTGGTGTAGTAATGCACACCGATACTATTTGCATCATGTGCTTAGCAATTACAATACCAAGTTTAAAAATGGTCCCATAAAGAACTTACTTGATAAAGCAGGTAGAGAGTTACAGAAAAGAAATTTCAAGAGATGGATGGACAAAGTAGAGCTCCAAAATCTAAAGTCAAAAAAATGGATGGGCAAAATTCCAAAGGAGAAATGGACTTTAGCCTATGATGGTGGTTATCGTTATAGTGTTATAACTACAAACTATGCTAAATTTGTCAATGCCATGTTAAAGAGTATTCGAGAAATGCCTATAACTTCAATGATGTAACAAATTTTTATGAAATTGGTTGATTTGTTTGATTAGCATCAAATTGAATACACTAATTTATTGAATAATGGCTTTTTATGGATACCAACATATGTAGAAATACTATAGCATTGGATTAAAAAGGCAAATGGGCATGTCGTGCAAAGATATGATGAGGAGAATAAGATCTTTCAAATAACGATTGCTTTTAACAATATGCATAGAAAAGGTGGTCACAAATGAGTTGTCAACTTGAAACAAAAAAACATGCACATGTGAAAAGTTTTAACAAACTATAATTCCTTATTCTTATGCCATTATCGGTTATTTGACATGTGACATTAATTACAGAGAATTTATTACTACCTTTGACTCCGTCAATGAAAATTTAAAATGTTCGTCAACTTGTTTCGTTCCTTTGCTTCATCTTGATTAGTGGCCGAATTCAAATGATTTTCCATTTGTACCAAACCTAGCATGGAGACAAAAAAAAAAAGGAATACCCAGATCAATGCGTATTAGAAATGAAATGGATGAATGAAATACTGACGCTTAATCAAACTTTTGTAGGAAATGTAGTTTAACCGACCATAACACTTGAACTTATGGACAAAAAAAATAAAAGTAATGTTAGGCATTTTGCCATCAATTATATATATTTTCTTGAAACATTTGTAATGATGAATTGTATATTGAATTTATATTTGATTAGTTTATTTAATTACATAACATAAACTATTGGTCATACTCATGCTTATATTTTTTTAAACAAATATAAATTTTATGTTTATCAGGAATGAATAAAAAGGAAAATAAAAAAGTTAGATCGCTAAGTTCTTCCAATAGAGCACATGGTATAAAGAACCTAAAAATTGTTGATAAATTTAAAGAACCAAATGGTGTAATTTGATATGGAACTAAAGGTCATTCAAAAATTATCCAACTTATTCATCTCTTGAACCTGGATGTGCAAATCATATATTTATTAGGTATCATACAATAAATTTAGATGATTTTGGACAGTCTTCTAACGTTATTGTTAGAGCATATCCAAAATGGGGTTGTTTATGGGAAATAAGATATGAATTGGAAGCTTATTGTGGGTACCATAAGTTAACAACACTAAAAGTAATATCAATGGTAAATCAATTAATGAAGGAGATTATTGTCATGGATAATTGTCTTAAAAAATATCATATGTCCAATGACACATCTAGACAACAATCTCAGTTAGAAATAGAATGTAGTTTCAATGCTTTAGATACCGAGGGTATAGAAAATTATAGTGATAATGACACTAACTTTGTAAAATACCTTCCTTCATATTTACCAAAATGTTGTTAATAACTCTATAAGAGGTGAAATTATTTATGAAATGAATGTCTTAACATGTTTGCCTATATTACTTGAAAATAAGAAAATATTTTGTAGGTACAATGTGTAGAGTTTATTCCCCAAGAGATATATTCAAGGCCACTAGACATCATTAGGCTCCAGACAATGTTTTTTCATATCCAACGGATCTAAGGTAACATAATAGTCATGCAATTTTGGGAAAAATGATTGAAGAATGGGAGTATCGTATACGACAATCTAAAGCACTTAGATAAAAAGCTAAAGAACTTTATTTACATTTACGTAAAGCACGGGCAATTGAAATAAGATGATGTGATATGGAATCAATACAAAATTCTTTATCTCATACTAGGGAGGAGAATAATCATATCATGATACGTATAAATAAAGCATTCTTTAAATGGTGAACTCGAGAGTTATTAGAAGATGGCAATGAACTATAAGCTAGAATGCATAATTCATTAGTACACTCCATTGAATGTACCTTGGATATTGAAATATCATATGAGGAAATATAACATAATAAATTACATCAAACCATTTAATCTTCATCAGAAATTTCATAGTCAGAAATATATGTAAGATTATTAAGAACATTATTCACCTTTGTCTATGTAAGTGTCCTACCCATTGTAGTTGCTTGATTATTAGCAAGCTTTAACATATATTACTTTGCTCATCTTAAAAACATCCAATTATTCTCCTCTCTAATTCTTTTAACTGCAACTTTATATTCAAATTAGTTTCTTCTTTGCATTGATAATGCCAAACAGCTGGCTATAGGTAATCCCAATTCATATAGTTGTTCAACTATAATCTCAGCTTTATTCACTTGAAATGCCCATTCCTTCATAGTCCTGCATAATATTCTTTTGGATTTAACACTCTTAAATGGCGATAACCATCATTATATTATGGCAATAGCCATATTCTACCTCTACCACTATGTGAAGAACCAGCTGCCATCTATAATTAACAAAGTATGTGTTTGTGTATATGTGTGTGAATGGGGTTTTATAGTACTAAAACACAGCTCATAGACATGTACAGCTACAACTCAATATTAACAAAACAATATAAATTTTTATTATCTTATGACATGTGATGCCCATAATAATTCTTATTATTACATTCACGTGTGAGTTTGTTGTGTTTGCACATATAATTTTTAAAATATATATGTATGAGATGTCACTATCAAATAACATGTATGTTAGTTGTGTTAAAGATTTTTGTATTTGTTAAATATTTTGATAAATAAATAATTTCTCTATATTTTGGTAGGTATGGAGCAAAAGTTATTGCCACATGATTACATTCAGGTAGGGCCTAACATGCCATCATTACTCTATTTACAAAATAAGCATAGATTAAAGGTTATATGGCATGATGAGGTAGCAATATTGTATACATTTTTGTATGAAAACAGTAAGGGATTAGATAACTAGCAAAATAATTTATCATTATTAATTATAAACATTACATTTGTAGTTAGAAGAACTGGTCATAATATGTCGATGGAACTCTTAAAACAATAGCATATATAGAAACATGAGTTCTAAAATGGAGGACTTATTACGAGAAGTTGAATTTCTCGAAGTTGTAAAAATGCACTAGATAAAGCTTTATCATCACCTTATTTTAACTTTGATAGAGTGATGGAGATTGAAGACACATACTTTCCATCTTCCTAATGGAGAGTGCACAATTATGCTTCAGGATGTTGTTGTATTAACGAGATTGTTGATCAATGGTCATCCTATTATTGGCAGGGTTCATCCTTATTACCTAAAGTTATTTGAATCACTATTAGGCACTTCACCAGCACCACCAAACAGTTATTACTTGTTGGTTTACAGTTGTTGGTTTAAAGGGCACTTTGCAGAAGTACTTGAACAAGTTAACCGGACGATATTGCATAGGCATACACATGCCTACATTTTATAGCTACTTTCAATGTTTTTGTTCTATACAGTAGCCACAGACAAAGTTAGCTTGAAGTTCCTTCAATTTTTGGAAAATATTAACTTAATTGGCCATTATAGTTGGGGATTAACATGTTTAGCTTTCCTACATAGGGAGCTTTATCGTGCATTGAGGCTACCAATAGTGGCATAAATGAGCAGCCCACTTTTTCTCCTTTAAATATGGGCTTGGGAGCACTTTCCTTTTCTCGATCCCACACTACGTGACCGGTTAATTCCTACAGATGCACCTTTGGGATACTGGTATATTTTCATAATTTTTTTTAATTAAAATTATGATATTATGCTATTAATATATAAATATAATTATTTTAGATGGAGCAAACCACATGGGATTACATTGATTCCCACACATGTTATTACAAACATTCGGCTCAGACTTGATAATGCACGTCAGGATGAGGTAGAACTTTCACCACATTAATAGGAAGTTTATTATTCATTATGTATTACACAATTATGAGAGCATAACCTAATAAGCAGTTATTAAAAGAGTACATTGTCATGTTAATACAATTTATCTACAAAAATAATGTTGTATTTTTTTTTAATTCATTACATAATTTATGCTTTTTTTTAACAAAATAAATTGTTTATACATATTATTTGGGAGCCATACACTAAGGATGTCATTTAATAGTTGCCTGCTTATTGCTTACAAGGTTGAGACATATGGCGTGCTTTAGTACCCCCTCATTTACATGCATATTGTTTAATGGCACTATCTTAACAGGGTGCTACACTAATTTGGATGTGTTTAACCCATTCCTCATCCTCCTTTCCACCTGTATGCATTGTTTCACTATAATTTGTGAGATTATGACATAGATTGGGTAGACAAACATGCCCATTAGATCTCACTTTGGGAGCGTTGAGCTTATAGTGTTGTAGTTTAGCAAGCGTCACATGGATCTATACATTACCATTCCCAGTATTTGAATTGGTTTCATTCAGTGACACGTCGATGGATCTCATCCATTAATGCTTATTTGGGTGTAACGATAAGATATTATATTTCATTTTTTGTTTTAATTACTTTGTAAATTCATTTATTTAAATTTTTTATATTTTTTCCAACACGTAGGCTATTTCTGTTGAGTATATCATGTTGACTCACAATTTATCTCAAGTTAATCAGATCGCCAACAATACCCAATTTGCAATTAATAATTTAAGGCGAAGAGTTATCGATGATATGCAATGCCCCAACCCTACACTTGAACCTACCCCTCTTCTAAAACACTTAATCAATATTGGGGCTATTGATGCAAAGATAGTGTTGCATCATCAGCGACATACATATTGATGAGTTATTGCTCTAAGACCCCTTCCTATAAGTGATGCATGTATTTGCGTTCCTTAACCACACTCTGTTAATACTAAGTCCACCTCTGCAGCTTCCACCAAGGAAATCAACATATCATCTACATTAGTGTTAGCAGCTAGTCCATTAACACTTCATTCATTCCTTAGCCTCAATATGCCTCACTTATTCATCTGGTCCATTTTTTTCATGCTTTAAATCCCCCTCCTCCTAACCAATTACCTTTTTCTTTTCCATCATTTCCCTCTTCATCACACCATACTCCCTATCGTACCTCATAATTCTCAGACTTCAATCTCAATCAACTTCCATTTACTTTTATTTTGAATTTATCATAAATGGCTCTGAAATGCAAACTCCTTAATTTCCATCAATTCCTTCTTCTTCCACCCAAAATTATCTTTCCTCATTTAGCATCCCTCAACCTCATGAAGTACCTACTCCGTCACATCACACGCCTCCAGCTGATCCAAATCTATACGCGCCTCGTGACACTAATGTTTATGATGATGACAATGACGACGACGAAGATGATGATGGTGGTTATTCTTAGAGTGGTGGTTCTCAGTTCATGGATATAAGTTGTGAACGGGTTAATCATTGTCAGAATTTGGGGTTACGCTCTAGAATTCGTATGCATCTTCCCTGTGACACATAAAAAATTGTAATGGAGTTTTTTGCAACTTGATTCTAATAAATATTGTCTGACTGTTGATATTTCACTTAAACTATTTGATCATGCTTACCATATGCACAATATTTATTGAAGATTTTTTTTTACTTATGATTTGTTTGTTTATAATTTTTTGAATTTTATTTATAATCTGGATAGCTCAAGACATTCCTAATTTGAAATCTATCTTTAAGTTCAGATTTATAAACACACAATTTTAATTAACTATTTATAATAAATTAATTAGTAATAATTAACTTTTTTTATTTTTAATTAACTACATCCACATATTCTACACTCTTAATATTTTTCATAAATATTAATAACAACTTTTATATAAATTTTAATATTTTAACCAATGTAATAATTTTTTTTATTTACAATTACCTATATTATATAAAACATTTTAATGAAATACACTAAAAATTTTTTATTATTATTATTATTATTATTATTATTATTATTATTATTATTTCACAATAATTAGTGACAAATTACTAATTACAAAAAACATAATCATAACTAAATAACTATTTAATAATTATAATATCATAAAAGTTAACATAATCATTATTTCATTATTGGGACATGGTCAAATCAATAAGTGAGAGACAAAATTCATACGCATTTTGCCTCTGTTATAGGCGAAATGCATAAAAATTATAAAAAAAAATTCTTTCATTTGCAAGTGGTATTGATGAAATGTGTATTTACATTTTGCCAGTGGCGCTGGCAATTTTACAAGGTCCTATTTTTCTTAGCTCCACTTTAGCACGAAAGAACCATAAAATGGAAAAAAAAATTCAAAATTCACAATAAAAATGAGAAATACTTCTAAAACAACCATAAATTAGGAAATAGTTTCAATTAAACCCGGTTGGACCCTAATGCTCTCATTCCAAAGCCTTTCCAATCAGGTCGGAATCATCTCAGCTTCATGTGGCAGTGCATTTTGCGTTCTAGGGCCGTGCTAGATAGAGGGGGGAGGTGGCAGGTAGGGGACGGGAGGAAAATTAATGTTTGGAGGGATGCCTGGCTAGTGGACAAAGAGAATTTCAAGGTTGAAACCCAGGAAATAGAGGAGCTTGAGAATATGTGCATGGTTAATTTGATGATTCTGGGACAGCAGGAATGGGATGTTGAGATCATGGAGGATCTATTTACGACGAGAGATATGGCTGCTATTGCATCCATGACACTGAGTCGATGACATAATGGTGATCAGTTGATAAGGCATTTCTTAAAGTATGGTACTTATACCGTGAAGTCAGGGACTTCTTTAGTGCTTGATCTAAAAGGTCATAGAGGTGAGAGAGAACAAGGAGAATGGGCTGCTCTTTAGAAATTGCAGCTATCCTTTGGTGAGCATATCGAAACGTTATGCTTACACGTGCCAAGCTAGCGCAAAAGGGGCTTCAGGTGCCTACTGAATGTGTGATGTCCAATTCAGGTATTGAGGATCTTTACCATGTGTTTCTGGATTGTAATTTTGCCCAACAGTATTGTAGAGAAGCTGGAATTCAAGTGCAGCAGGCTAGTTTTGCAGATCTGCACAGTTAGTTTTTTGCCTTATTGCGAGCAGGGTCTCAATTGATGATTGAGAAGGTGTGTTTAATAATGTGAGGCATTTGGAGGCAGAGAAATTCAAAAGTTCTAGAGTAACCAGTGGTTACAGCCATCACTGACCGTCCATGATTGTCTTAGTAGGCTGTTTGAATGGGTACAGGTTCGTGAAGCATAGCCACGAGCTAGTGGGGGTAGAAGTGGGGCCAGACAGCATGCAGCGGTGTGGCAAAGACCACCACAATGCTGGTTTAAGCGGTGTGGCAAAGACCACCACAATGCTGGTTTAAGTGTAATCTTGATGCTATAACATTTCCAGTAAGCAGGCGTACAGGTATTGGTGGGGTGTTCAGCAAAGCGCAGGGACAGTTTGTTTGTTGTTTTATTAATTGCTTTAATGGTCGCTCATCGCCAAGGAGGCGGAAGCTGTTGGGATAAGGGAGGCGGTTCTGCAGGTGATGCACATGACTTAAATAACGGTATCGTGATTTGTTTCGGTATTGGTATCGATAACGGTGTAATAGTGTCGAACTGAATCGGATCGATTCGGACTGTATCGTTCGGCGCTGTCATGAATAATACAAAATAATCAATAAAATACACCATATTATTAAAAAATACAAAATAAACTTTTACATTTAATATAATAAGTTAAGAATTACTTAAACAATATATAGTTGCACTAAAAAAAATACATTTGAAAAAATAAGAAATATAATATAAAAATTATTATTTATTGTAATAAAAAAAACATAAAAAAAGTACTTTAAAGTTTTAATACGTATATAATTATATTACATTAATATGATATTATTACAAACTTTTTGACAGATACAATAATAATAGAAATTACCACCAAAAAAAGTGACGTAGAGGATTTTGACTACTAGGCCCAGCATTATAATCATCAACATTTTGGTTGTTCATTGGAAATGAGAATAAGTTAAAAAATGAACTCCCTTCATTGAATGTAGGAGAATGGTTTTGAAAATCAGGCAAATTACTGGGATAATTTTGAGAAGTATTCACTTGATTCTCAAATCTACTTGGATAACTTTGGTGTTGGTCTTGTTGATTTCAATTATTAGAGGACATTCCATAATTTCTCAAAGGATCAAATGGATTTATGTAATGACTGAACCTATAGTCTTAATTTGCAGTAGTCGAAGTAGAACTACTTTCACCTCTATTGATTTCGTATCCAAATTCATTTTGTCGTGATGCAACATTGGGTAGAATATTTGGAGAACCAGATGGATTAGAAAATGAAAGGATATCATTTGAATAATTGGAATCTTCATAATATCTATGATTTGTTCCAATTGGCCTATGATATCCACCTCTACCACTATCATTATCACCACTACAACCATTACCACCATCGCCGCCATCATCATCATCATTGCCAACACCACCACCACCACCACCATCACCAGTATCATCATCTTTATCACTTTCACCACCATCGTCTAAAGAAGAATCAATACTATATTTGAATGGAGGTGTCACACCTAATTCTTGCTCAGTTAAATCAATTGTAAGATCTTGTTCACCATCTTCATCATTCAACCAATCAAGATCTTGTTCATTAAGTAAAGGAGCTCCTGATTCTTCCAACCATGGATTTAAAGGGTCGTGCTCATAAAAAATATAATCCAAGTTTACCGAATTAAAAGCTTCCTCTAATTCTTTTTGTGACTTCCACATTATATTTCGCAATTTTAGCTTCATATTATAGTGTACATCGACTAAAGAGTGTAGTTTTTTGTACTTCAATCTATTTCTAGTCTTTGTATGAATCAAGCTAAAAGTGCTCTAATTCTTTTCAGAATTTGTTACTGATGTTGTTTGACTTAAGACTTTCATAGCAATTGTTTCAAGTTCTAGTGTTGACTCTCCAAAATGAATCCACCACTCAGCTACATCATCCAATAATATTCAACTAGTTAAATCTTTTTTATTAATTAATCAATATAAATTATATATGAAGAAAAAAAATACCTGAGGGTAAATTCTTGATTATTTTTTAAGCAAGTGTTTGTCCTAAAGATTGTCTTTTTTCTTGAAAAGTAAACGTTTGCACTACAATAAAAAAATAATGGACATATAATATAACTGTAATTATCAATATATAACGAAAAAGTTATTTCAAATGCAATAATAAATGTTACTTGTAAAAGGGCTTGAATTTGCACTTCTTCAGTTGGTTCAATCCTTTTAATAACATTTCGAACTCCTCCCATAACTTTGTTATCAGATGGAATGTCATACCTATTTCCATATTGATATTGTGGGTTGAATTAATAACCTATAATAAGTACATCATTTTACATATTAATACCTTGAAAATAAATTAATAATGTATTCATTAACAATTATAAATAACATACCCATAGCTTGCAAATCATGATGCAATTGAAAATTTCATCTTCTATCAATAATTGACCAATAATGCTTGTGATATCAACAATTTTCTTTAATGGCCATCTTGCATTTATCCATTGCATCATACAAAAATCTCATTGTTGGTTTATCATCCCCATCAACTAGCCTTAATGTCTTCAGAAGAGGCTTTTGAACTTTAAGCAATTCATTTGCATTTTGCCAAAAATGTGTTCCTTCACTTGTTGTCATTAATATAGTTTCCATAACTTCAATAGCTAGTGGATCTGTCATTCTTCCATATCTAAAATTCACCCATGTAGGTGAGTCAAACATATTCCTCAAATTATTGCGTTGATGGACAATACTATCCAACACAATAAAATTGGTAGCAAATCTAGTAATGCCAAGGCGAAGCAGCTGTTTACCATCTGTAAATTTCTTTATATAATTTGTCACCTAATTATAATTATAAATAAATTTGATGATTTTCTTCCATTTTGCAATATAGTGACATTCTTGACTTCTCTTCCCAATATCTTTTAAAATGAGATCAATGCAATGAGCACTATAGGTTGTCCAATACAAATTCTGATACTTGTTCATGAGCATTTTTCCCGCTAACTGCATCATCATTATCTGTAACAATTTGTATAACCTTTTCAACTCCAACTTCTTCGACAACCTTTGACATCAATAGAAAGTAATAATGTCCATCTTTCTTCTCAACATCAAATGCATTCACTGACTTATGAAAAATCGTGCCATGATTTGAGTAAATAAGAAAATTAATATTAGACATTTTTGTTGGGCCTGTCCATGCATCACATAATATAGACACACATCTTTCCTTCCAAATCCCTATAAAAGAAGTAATATATTCTTTCATTAATTGATATTCCCTTGGCAACCATACCTCTGTAGGCTTATGAGTTGTTAGAGGTGGAATGTTTGATCTAACTTCTCAAGCAACTCTAAGTAAAAGTCGTGTCCAAGGTGATTCGGTTACTGCAAATGGTAGTCTATTATGAACCATAAATTGACCAAAAGCATTCATAAACTTTTCTTTACTTTTCTTGAACCAAGGAGATTTTAATTTGGTTTGCTTCTTTGTTTCCCTTTCGATCTCTAAATCCACTTCAACAACTCACAATCTTTCAACTGGTGTTGATAACTGGGGAGGAGCAAATCTAGAAGATTATGGATTGTTGTCTCATGGATTTTGTGTATCTTGAGTGTTTCTGACACTGAAAGAGCAACCCATCATTCACTTTCTTTGTTGACTACCATTGGATCCACCTGTATCATAGTGAACACCTGTAGTACTTTTATATGAATCAACTTCACTTTATCGAAGGTTTTGTTGCTTAGCATATTGCATTATTGCATCTTCCTCCTCTTCATCACCACTATCGTTATATTATCCACTTACATGCATTTGTACAATTTCTTCCTCAAGTTGTTATGTAGCAGCATTTTTTTATTTTTGCTTGGTTTGCCATTCTAAAATAAGTTTTTTCATATCATCTCTCACAACATGTGGCACTTTTGGACATGCTGCAACGTCACCTTTAATTTCTGCTAAATGTTACTTATATCTTGTTATTCCACTAGTAACCATATGTCCACAAAAATTACAAGTCAATTTAGATCTATTATTATTAATAGGCGTAGCAAATTTCTATCGAATATCATCACTGGACTTGCCATCTTTTCCTTTCTTTCCCATTGATAAATCTACATATAGAAAAAAAAAACAAAAAAGTTTAAGTGTTAAGTCAATCTAATATATATATATATATATACCTCACAACACCGATCACGTCTCTATGATATCAAGAAAACAATTTTTCTTCTGTTGGATGTAAATTTGTTTGTTAAAATTTTGGCTTAAAACTCAAAGAATCAAACTATTTATAGATGTATTTTGCATTGTTTTGGCCTGTGTAATGTTATACATGTTGGAATGAAACATTATCGTGGAACATTATTATGGAGCAGAAATTCTCTACAAGTTTGTGCAATTATTTGGTTTTTTCTATCTCTACAATTTTGTTCAATTATTTGCTTTTTCCTATCTTTACAACTTTGTTCAATTATTTAATTTTTACTATTGGTCTGCTTCGTATACTTTTATCAAGGACAATTTACTTTTTAATGATATGGTCTATATCAATTTACAAATATAATAATAATAATAATAATAATAATAATAATAATAATATTAATAGTATAAAATTAAAATAATCATAATAGTGTTAAAATTAAAAAAAGACAAATCATAATATAATTATAATTATGATATTATTTTTAATATTATTATAAATAAATTATTATTATTATTATTATTAGTATGATATCAAAATAAACAAATAAAAAATTAAAAAAAGTTGGCCATATAGATATACCAATATTACCAATTTTGCTATTACCAATATTACTATTCATTAAAAAAAATATTGTGCTCAAATTTTTTTTCCTTTTAACTATTTCATCAGAAGAGCGACACGAATATGTCCATTTATTTTATTTGCTCTAGTTTAGTGTGTTACTCAAAATTTTACATGATTTTAGCTAATTTCATATTAATGCATGTTCTTTTTTATATTACAAAATTACTACACATATAATTAGATTTTTTATACTCGAATTTATTTATTTTTCAACCACTTTATTAGTAGGATGACAAAAATATTTTTGTATATTTTGTTGGATAAAATTCAGTATATTAGTCAAATTTTTAAGTAAATTTTAGTTGCATTTACATATTTTTATATATTTTATAATTATTTTTACTATTTCATTTAAGGTTAAGCCCATTCAAATAAAAAGTCCATTCGTAAATTTTTTTCTTATTTTATTATTTTAATAATAATAATTATTATTATTATTGTTATTGTTATTATTATTATTATATTAAAAATAATATAATAATTAAAATAATATTATATTAAAATATTTTAACGGATAGAGTTGTCTTTTAATTAAAAAAAATTACATCAATATTTTAATTGACTTCTGCAATACTTTATTGAAAAATACTTACTGTTAAGGTTTTTATTATATTATTGTTGTACTCATAATAATTATTACTATTAAATATCATCTTCATTAATTATAATTTTATTAGCTTATATAATTATTAAATTCATTATTTTACTATTTCATTATTGTATATTGTTTATTAATATATATAATATCTCATTTATTAATGTTATAGGATATATATTTTTTAACTAATAGATATTATAATTGCCAACACATTTAATTACTTCAATATATAAAAATATATATTGTATTAACTATATTTAGTTCAATTATTAGCGTGAAAAGTTCATTATTAAATAATTTCTTCTTTGATAAAATAATAATAATAATAATTTCTTCTTGGGCCGATCTGCAACAAGTTCTTCTTCTTCTTAGGCCAGCAGCTTCTTCTTCTTCTTCACGAGTTGCTGCTTCTTCTTCATAAGTAGGTTCATGTCACCAGTTCTTTTTCACCAATCCGACAAATAACGGTCGTTACGACCGATTCGGTGAGTGTCACAACCGACTCACCCACGAAATCTACCAAGCCAAATTTAGCCAAACCGATCCAGCAAAATCTCGTATCGCCCTTCTATTTTTTGGTACAAAACAACCGATATGCATAGTATTGACCATTTTTTAATAGCCTGCCTGCTCCACTCCATTAAGTGCACACCAAGGCATCAACATTAACCTTGAGAGATAATCACGAAGGCGGACACCAATTTTTATTTTTTGACACAAGCATTCTAAAGACTTCATAAAATCATTATTAACTTTGTATGATAATCACTATCCCACACGGAAACATATGCCCATACTAGTCAATGAATGAAGTAGATAGAGAGCTATCAAATAGTACTCCCAGCTCCAAACCAAACCAAACAAAACACATCGGGCATAAGAACATTCAAGAAACACATGGCTAATATTAATTTTGATACTTTGACATCAATGGCAAGGTGGAGAATTAGAGTAACCCCACTTCATGAATGCATCTTGGACTAATAAAGAATTATTAACAACCTTCCATATAAAATGATGAACCTAGCTATCGGGGTAACATTTAGACTCGTGACCTTGAGGTACTTACACGATTAAAAATCCCAATAAGCATACTATACGCAATAGTGTCTGCTGTTTTAATTGAAAACTCACTCTTCCTTCAAGAAACTAGTACCGAGAGTCATTATGAAACCTTTTCTATATGAAATTTTTTCATTGTGATTTCTAAAGGTTTTAAAGACAAGGTAGCATGATCAAAGGATAAAAACATGTGTTTTTTGTCCCTTTACTTCAATGTAATTTCATTATTGAACTATGATGAGGGACCATTGAAATTTATAAGGGTATGCAAGCCTTTTAAGTATAATGAACCAAAAATTGAATCTACACAGTTCAGTTCAGTTCCATTTATTTGATTAATATTTTTGATTTTGGACCTAAACTAAACTTTTAATTTCATTTAATTTAGTTTTCTATTTAAAAATTTAGTTAACCGAATTAACCGAATATATTTAATTTCAACAACTTTCTTCTAAATTTATTTTTCAATAAAATTTTCAACACTTACATTGTCATCTTGTTCTCCTTACTCAATTTGAATTTAACAAAAAAATAAAATTTTAATAATGTTAAAATTAATTAACTACTCTTTTAAGATCTCCATAATTTGACCTAATATATTAAGGGGAAAGTACAATTTGGTACCCTATGGTTTAAGCCTTTTGCAAAGTTAGTTCCGTGGTATTTTTACTGACAAAATTAGTTTCGTAGTTTTCTCTGTTAGCAAAGGTGTACCAAACCCCTTTACACCATTAGATTGGTTGATGTGTCTACCCACATGGCATCTAATGTGGATCCCCATTACACCTCCTTTATACATGTGTAAAAAAATAAATTAATTAAAAGACACATCAGTGTGGCCCTAAAACCTTGCTCCTCTTTTTTCTAAAAGGGGGCGCAACAAGTAATGGGCTACCACCACTGCTAAAATGGTGATTGCACAATCGAAAGCAATCGCAGACCACCATTCACACCGCCGGTAATCGATAAACGCATGACTATTGTAGATGATGGGGTTTAGCATGCATCCAAGATTTTAGCAACCGTGACACTATTTAGGCTTAGGACCTTAGAGAACACACTAACCACTGTCACAAAGACATGGCGAGAAGATGAGGAGTCGCTACCCATGGTAATAACTGGGACAATTTGATTGGTAGTACTTTATTCTGTAAAAGAAAATTAGCACCACAACCAGGAGATTCTGGATACAAAATACTAACTTTTCTTAGTCTCGTGTTCATTTAGAATAATTTTATAAATAATTATTTCATCCTCTAGTTACATGCAATTTTATTAATCCCTAATTAACATCCATCTACCCAAAAAGACAACAAGTCAATAAAATTATAAGTAAAAATGCACTCAAGATTGCATTGTCCCTAAGTCTAAACTATATTAATTTTATTAAAAAAAGTTAGCTAAATCTACATTTTATTTACAAGTGAAATGGACTAAAAGCGGGCCTACATTTTAGTAATTATTAAGCCTAAATCTATTTTTAGTCTTTCTAAGATATGAGCTTAAGTTTATTCAATTTTAAAAAAAAAATTAAATTAGTGGGCCTAAGTCTAACTTGTTTTTTTTTTAAGTGAAATGTAGGCCTAAGTCTATTTATTTTAAAAGAAATACAATTAAGTGGGCTGAGCTAAGTCTAAACAAGTTTTAATTAACTAAGTGGGCCTAAAATCTAATTAACCTAATGGGCCTAAGTTGATTTTAATTATTTAAAGTCCTAAACTATTTTTAAGCCTATTTATTTAGTGGGTTAGACCTAAATGTGGGCTTGGGACCCAAAAATATAAAAACATAAAAAAAACAAGCCCAAAATAAATAAAATACAAAAAATAGATCAAACAAACATTACAATGATTTTCTAAAAAGTCCTAAATTAATTACATACAAACCCTAATTAACTAAAACCACCATTAATTTTAATTAATTTTTACCCAATTGAACCTAATTACTAATTAATTTTAAAGTGCAGAAATTTAAATCTTTCACTCTTCCCATTACTGGGGCTATTACAAACTACGTACAAAATTAGAATTAATAATTATACACCCATAAATTAAAAATAAACTATACAAGATACCAAAATGCAGAATAAAAATTAAAATCTTAAGAATTATTATTAAAACAGTACAGGTTCATCCATGGCATTCCATGGACCTTCTGTTCAATTAAACATAGGCAATATCCTCCTCCTCAATCCATATACTGACATCAAACCCAAAAAACGAAAAAAAAATCAAATTAGTAGTGAAATTAAATAATAAAACAATTAACGAAATGAATAAAAATCACAAAAGAGAAGAAAGATAAAAATGAATGTTGTGCATATGCCTTTTTTCGACCCCTCAGATTAGGATTTTCATCGATGAAATTGACTCAGTGTTGATTTGATTATGGACTAAGACTTAAAAATCATTGTATCATCTTCCTTAAATGAATTGCAAAAATTAAGGTTTTTAAAGAACAGAGGAAATCAAAGTTTTTTTTTTATCTTTCGTCTGTGTAAAAAATCCTTTGGAAAAAAGTCATTCCGCCTAGCCTCTCCTTCTTACGCACGCATGCAGATTTTTCTTTTAAATGCAGAGTCTGTGCATACTGAACTTCCTCCAAAGGAGGAACAGACTGATGATCAGATAGCATTTGTTTTTTATTTCAAAACAAACCTTCTACGTTTAAAAAAAACCTTATCAGATAATCATAAAGATAAAATTTAAATTTTTAACCAATTAAAACCTTGAAAAAATCAATAAAAAACAAGGAAAAATATGCGAAAAATAAAAAAAATTGAATTATTGCGCATCGGCACTATGCAATGCCGACCGGCACTGTGTAATGCCGATCGGCATTTAAAATGTCGATCCTAAAACTTCTTTTTTTAACTTTTAATTACTAAAAGACCCTTAAAATTTTGACTTATTTGCAATCAAACCCTAAAAAATGTTGTAATTTAGTCCTTAAAGTCCAGAAAATCAACAACCAAGTTCAAATTTTGAATTAATTTCATCATAGGGGTTTACATCATAATTGTGTACAATTGCATCCTAAAATTGGGTGCTTACAGCTATCCTAGATGAAACCCACCTCAGATCTCTTCACTTATCCTTGCCTAACTCCGTTATCACTCTTACCGGAGCTTAACTTCTCGATTTTGCTTATTCAAAAGCTTCTAATTTCCTTTATGGCCTCTCATGAACTCAAACTATCATGTCCTTTGCTTTTCAATGTTGTAACATTGTTGATGATGTCACTTTTTGGCAAACTGAACTTACTAGAGAAGCATCAGCCACTTAGCTTGATCACTATCTCACTACCATCACTGATGAACTTAAAGGTACAATTTTTGTGCTACTTTGTATATCTTTTTAAACAATTTGATGTTGATTTTGTCTTGCTATTGTCTGTGTGTTTAGATAATCCATTAGTGGTTTTAATTTTGGATGGGAATACTCTAAAACTATTTTTAAAGGATGAAGATGACTTCGCAATATTAACTGAGAATCTTGACATTTTCATTCCAGGGATCAATGATGGCATCATATCTAAACCCAAAAATAATAGAGTATGGAATTGTTTTGAATGGAACTAGAGAGATAGAGATAGTGTATCCAAATGGAATAAAAAGTAGAAGAAAATAATGTGTTTTGGATGCCAAGATACTAAAAGGAACTGGTTGCAGTTCTTAGCTAGTGCAAGCTCTATCCTTACCACATTGAGAGGTCCTAAGCTTGTAGCTGCATTTGGCATGCCTGAGAAAAGGGAAAGAGACTTAATTAATACGCAGTATAAGGCTGTTATACTACCATTAACATCAATAACACCATTGATGAGACATTAAAGAAAAAAATTAATTCTGATCGGAGGGTACCCATAGCCATGATGAAGAAAATTGCTAATGATATGATCTTAGGTTTTGATTAGAGAAATGGTAACATTGTGAAGAAAATTATGTGTTAGCTTATTATTTTTGCTTTTTATAGTTGCTTTCAGAGCTTTTTAACAAGTTCTAGAGCTATGAATAAAATCGACTTCCCTTCATTTTACATAAAAATTTTCATTATAAAACATGACAGATGTAGAATGTGGTCATCAATCAATGCATTGTCAGCTAATTATTAGCCTAATAACAGTAAAATACTATGGTTCCATTCAGTTATAGAGTGCTTGTTTTTGTTGGGTTTCATTTTAATAAACCATTAGCTAGTTCTTAAGCCTGATAGCAAGCTAATTCTTCTTCTTCTTTACTCAAGATCAAGGGGCTTATGGAAAATAGGATGTTTTTTCAAGAATGAAGTTCCAGTGCACTAGGCAACATCTCTAAATCTAAATTGATTTCTTCCTCTCTTTCTTTTATTCATTACGGACTAAAAATTTTTTGCTATTGCAAGAAATTATCAAAATAAAGGCAAATGCTTTGAACAAAAATGGTTTTACAGCATTAAATGCGATATAGCATTGTTAAGTTATTTTAAAAGTCTTGGAAATACAAATCATTCTTTTTGAAACAAGTGTTCAAAGGATTTTTTTAATAGTTGTAAAGGGAGTCCATATCAGATGCCATGTTGGTAAACACGTTAGCCGGTATAATGGTGTTAAGGGGTTTAGCTCACTTTTGCTAATGGAGAAAACTACAAAACCAATTTTGTCAGTGAAAATACCACAGAACTAACTTTGTAAAATGCTTAAATCACATGATACCAAATTGTACTTTCCTCATATATTAATAGGTTCATGTTTTTTAATAAGATAAAGGGTAAAAAAAACTCCTTATGTTTATGTCAAGGCCCAAATAAGCCCCTGATTGAATTTTAGGCTAAAAAATATCAAGGTTTGTCAAATTTGAAATTTTTGAGCCCCTCTCTAACATCAACCAAAGTCTGTCATTTACTTTATATGTGATGTGGTATACATGCAAGGATCTTGATTAGCATATGTAATGTTTCCTTCATCTTCTTAGCACGTGCCCTTATGATTGGACCTCCATCATAAGTTAAAGGATCTTGAATCTTTGTTGGATTAGAAGTTCTTATTGCACTAGAATTGTGTACATTCCCTCTTTCCTCAAAAGGATTCATCCTCGAATCAGCACCTTTAAAATCAAAAGGACTTAAATAAGCAACAATGAAAGTAACACTAACAATATACTCACCAGGTTTATCAAGCTTATATGCATTGTTACTAATCTACGTAACTACTTGAAATGGTCCATCTCCACACGGTTGAAGCTTTGAATGCCTTTGGGAAGGAAACCTCTCCTTGCACATATGTAACCAAACCCAATCTCTAGGCTCAAACAAAACTTGTCTTCGCCCTTTATTGTGTTGATTTGCTATTTGCTCATTCCTTTTCTCAATATTTTGCCTAACCTTCTCATGAAATTGTTTAATAAAATTTGCCTTCTTTGCACCATTAAAATTAGAATATTTATGCATAGGTAAAGGAGATAAATCTAATGGTGTTAATGCATTAAACCGATAAACAATCTCAAAAGGTGACTAATGTGTAGATGAATGCACACTCCTATTATAAATAAACTCTATATGAGGTAAACATTCTACCCATGTGTGGACACCCAATTTCGGGATGCTGTGTTATGGATGCAGCAAAGGAACTCCAATGATGAAAATATCATGAACAGGTCTTCGATACTTAATCTTTAAAATTCTAAGGGTTTAAATGCATCTTTTAAAGGAAGGATTTAATATTTTTAAGGACTAACTTGAAATATTTTTTAGGACCTAATTGTAAAACATAAATTCTTTCAGGGATCTTTTTGTAATTAAATGTAAAAAAAAGAGAATACATGTCGGAATTCCATAATTCCATCTAGAATTATGTAATTATGGTTGGAATTACATAATTCTGATCGAAATTACACCAATTTCGATCGGGATTGTGTAATTCCGATCGGAATTACACAATCCCGATCGGAATTAAATTCTTCCATCTCTATTTTCCTATTTTTAATTCAGTTCTAAATGGTTTAAAATTCCTAATTAACTCAATCGTAACTGGTTTAAAATTCTTAAATATAATTTTAAGTATTAATTATTATATTTTAAGAATTATAATCACATTAGGATTGGCGCTAGGCTTCCTAGTTCCACTATATAAAGAGAGAGTAGCAGGAAAAAAAGGGGAGACAGTGAAGAGGAAAAAAGAGGAGAGAAGGAAAAAAAAAAAGGGAGACGGAGGGAGAAGAAAGAAAAAAAGGAACGTGTTTTGAAGAGGGGTTTTTAATTCTTTTTTCTTTTTTTGAGTTATTTTCTACAAAAATTTCTTTTGATTCATCAATTAATTCAAGATCCTTAGAGAATTTTTGAAGAAGGAGATTCAAAGACTTGTCAAGAACGGTGAGTTATAAATCTGATGAGTACCCCAAGTCATTCATAATCATAATCATAATCATAATCATCTTCTTCTTATTCTTTATTTATTTATTATTTATTATTTTTATTCTTTTGAGTTATTATTATAATTTATTCATTAATCATAATTTTATCTTTTTTTTTTGTGATTATAGAGGAAAATGCATGGTGATCATATGGGAGGGATGAATTCATGAGAAGTCCGTGAAAAACTATGGATAAAGCTTTTTAGAGACTTAGTTTCCAGGATTTTTATTTTATTTTATTTATTGCTTTATTTTTTTATTTATTTTATTAATTATTTTATGAATTAGTGTAATAGCCCTAATAGTAGGAGTAATGAAATTATGTATGTGGTTGCATGTTTATTTTGATTAAATTGGTTAGTAAATTTAGATTTTTAATTAGGTAATTACTTAAAATTAATAGAGGAAGTAGATTAATTTAGGGTGCATGTTAATAAAAATTAAGGTTTTAGTAAGGATTAATTTAATTATTTATTTGATCTTATTTAATTGTTTTTTATGTTTTTATTTGTTTTTGGGCTTATTTATTATTTTTATGTGTTTTTGGGGCCTTAAGCCCATTTTAGGCTTTGATTTATTTATTTTAGTTTAGGTAATTCTTTTAGCCGATCTCACTTAATAATTAATTAGGTTTAATTAATTAAAATATATTTTTAGGTCCATAATTAATCAGATTTTAGGTTAGAAATATCTTTAGGCCCATTTAGTTAATTAGACATAGGCTCACCTAATTTAATTTAAATAATTTAGGCTTAGCCTATTTAATTTAAGTATTTTTTCATAATTTATAGATTTAAGCTCATATTTAGAATTAAAACAAGTAGACTTAAGTTCATTTAATTAAAATAAAAAGGAATTAGGTCTTTAGGTTCACTTATAAATTAAAACATATAGGTTTAGCTCATTTATTTAAAATCCATGTAGATTAGACTAATTTAGGGATTATGTGATTTATTGAATGCATTATTTACTTGTATATTTCATGACTAGTTTGCCTTATAATTGATTGTTTTGGGTTTATATGAAATTGCATGTAAATAGAGAATAAGATAATAATTCATAAAGTAATTCTAAATGAACACAAGACTGAAAGAAGTTGGTATTTCGTACTCAAAATCTCTTGGTTGTGGTGCTAGCTTTCTTTTAGGGAATCGAGTACCACCTTTTCAATTTGTCCTAGTTATTACCTTGGGTGGCGACTCCTCATCTCCACACCATGTCTTTGTGACAGTGGTTAATGTGTTCTCTAGAGCCCTGAGCTCAAACAATGTCATGGTTGCTAAAATCTTGGACAAGCGCTAAACCCCACCGTTTACAGTGGCGACTGCACTAGGGATAAGAGATACTTATTCTACTTTTGTTCTTTAGAATTATTTTATTAATTATCATTTTATTCTTGCATTCATTCTAGATGTCCCTATTAACTGATGGCATTGGTTTATGATTCTATGATTCCACTAGCTTCATGGGGTTGTAAATTGGCTAACCATCACTCTTAGCCTTAACTCGATCCAAGAGAGATTACTAGGTTCATCTGGCTAGAGCTTGTAACCTAAGTCCTTAAGGGGGGTAGTCTTCTCTCGAGTTTGCTAAGGATGTTGGGCCCCTCTGACCTTGGCCTGTAACTCATGTCCCAAAGGATGGCATTTTGCTAAGGGAACCTTAACCTTTTTACTGGACCCTAACCATATATAATGGCTTAGTTATTTCCCCTAGAATCTACCCAAATTGCTTATGAATGTTGTCATGAGGTATTTCTATCTGTAAAGGCCCAAGCCCATACTTTAAAGGCTTGTTTAGGTTAATGAAGATTGGGCTAGTCTTTTACACCTAGAAATGTTGTTTCTATGATTTTACTGCTTTGAGAGACTAGGCATGCACGTCAGTTCTTGGTACCCCCTATTGATATTAAGGCCAAGACCAAAGATCCTATGAAAAAAGACTCGCCATTGAATATGTGTGCGGGAGGAATAAGGTTGGAAGGATGTATGTACACCTAACTTGATTTGTTACTTATTACATAGCATGTGCATCATGCATACATGCATCTCATGGATCATACTAATAAGTTGTCTTTCAACCATCATAGATTCATCCGAGTCTTCCTATGTTTGGAGTCAAAAAGGTAGTAGACTAGTGAGAACTGATTCAGGCCCCCAATTGATCACAAAAGAGATCCTTAGCAGACTAGAAAAGAGCCCTATTAATCCGCTCTATTTAGAAGCTACACAACCTGAACAAACCGAAAGAATGGAACAACAAGAGGGAGGAAACTGGACCCTAGAAGACGTTAAAGGAGCACTGATGGATGATATAGGAGCAATGATGCAAGATGAGTTAAGACAAGCTCTAGTAGGACTGATGCCACCACCTGTTGCTGTTGCACCACCCACTACGGCCAACCCACCTGCTAGAGGTCCACTACCTGTTAACAATGAAAATATTGAGGAAATGAAGCTGGATGATGTTGAGAGTTATATGATTGAAAAAGCAAAAAAGGAATCACGTGAGCAAGTTCAAGATCTGGAATCCAGACAGATGAAGGCATTAACTCAGAAGATGTCTAAGATGGAGGAGTTGATGAGGAGACAAGGCCTAGGGTACCCGTTTGACTTTGATAGTGTGATGCAATTTGAGGAAGACATGCTACCTGACAAATTCAAGATGCCACAGCTGCAAAAGTTCGATGGTACTGGGGACCCGAGGATTCATCTTAGTCAATACACAATTACTATGAGTACCACTAAGGCTCCTTTGTCTGTGGTTACTAAGTTATTTGTACTATCCTTAGAAGGTATGGCCGTTAATTGGTATTATGGGTTAGAGAAGTCTATCCAAGCAGATTGGAGGGAGTAATGCATTACTTTTCTAAAGTAATATGACTATAATACTAGGTTTGAGGTATCCATAAGAGATTTAGAACTAACCAAGTAGAAGCCCAATGAATCATTTTCAAATTTTCTGACTAGGTTCATGAATAAGGCGGGAATAATGAAGGACAAATTGGTAGAGAAGGATCAGGTTAGAATGATAGTCCAAAATGTGTCACCTAACCTAGTGGAGAGGTTGCAAATGATGAACCCCAAGACATTCGTAGACCTTTATGATGATGGGTTATAGGCTGAAGAGATCGAAAATGATAAAAAGAAGGCTACTAGGAACACCGGAGTAAGAAGCTACCCAACTGGGGGCAAACAACAAGGAAGCACGAGCCGGGTTGTAGGAGTCCATGCTATTCAACAACCAAGGAGGTTCTCAAATTTTAAATAGCCTTTGTCAAAAGTTCTAGAGTGCCTAATGGAAAAGGGTTTACTTTAACCTTTACCTACTCCAAACCCACCAAATCTAAATATCCCAGGCTATAACTCAAATAAACACTGTAAATTCTACCAAAACCTCCAACACTCCATAGATAACTGCATCCACCTCAAACATGAAATCCAAAACCTCATAGACTCTGAAAAAATCACAGATCCTGAAAACCCAAACACCAAAAGCAATCCTTTCGCAAACTACCAAAACATGCCATCTCCAATAACTATGATGATCAACTCAAGAGTAAGCAAGAAAGAAGTGTTAAACTCCTTTGAGGACCTAGACGTTAAAACCAATGAGAAAACTCCTGATGCCCCTAAAGATGTGGAGCGAGTTAAAGATTTGTTAGGTCAACCCTCAAGCAAGTTCGACTATAAGGTATTTTACACTAAACCACCTTTTTTTGACATACCCTTCAAGTTAATTATACCTACAGGATAAGGTGAGGATTTTGATGATAAGAAGATGCAAGACAATAAAACACATAACATGGAAGTATGAAAGGATAGAAAGAAAGCAAAATCACTGAATGAGAGTTTCATCAAAGAAGGATATGGAAAGTATTACCTCAGTGCAAAGGAACCTGTCAATATGCTCGGTGTGAATGGGAGTAGTATCTACAAGGAGTGGATTGTTGAGAACCTGGTGCAAGATAATAAGGATGAGGAAATGCAAGAATAACTATTATGTCAGCCTCCTGAAGGACCACCGCCATATGACTTAACATCCTTAGCATCTAAAATAGGAAATAAATTTTCTTATTGTATTCTTTGAATAAAATTTTAGTTTCTTTAGAACTTGTTTTATTTTAGTGATTGATGATATAAATTCTAATTATGCTCACTTATGTAATATGCATCCTGATGGTACAACACATCATGATATTGATCGCATCTGCATGTTTGACAAAAATTTAATTCAATTAGATTTATTCAATATGGGCACAAATGTAAACTTAAAGAATATTATTATATCATATTACATAACTTATAAAGAGTGCAAAATCTAAGGAAAAATAAGAAGAATGATAAAAAAAAGAAGAAAAATAAAGAGAAAGAAAAAGAACAGTAAGGTAAAAAATTAAAGAGAAAAATTCAGGATTAATTGATTATAAGAGTTGTGTCGTGATGTAATGAATGTTCTCATTTTTGCCCTAATGAATGAGTAAAATTGAATTGGAGATTTTTTTCAAATATCGTATATTCATCTTTATCATATTGCATAAGTATTTGAATGGAAAGACATTACATAATGAAAGCTAAAATCAGAGCTATAAGATCATTATTTTAGTTATGTTTCCTTTGTAATTTTCCTTATAGGCCTAGGGTCCCCTTATACCTTGAGAATTCAAATGGCTCAATAACTATCATCAATCATTGCATCAATATCAAGCTTCATATTCTGCTCAAGAGTTCTTCAAAGTGCAAGTCCAGTTGATTTCATCATTAAGAACTCGCTTCGGTCAGTTTACCCATTCCTCTACATCTCCAATGCATGAGATTGCAACTAATAGGGTTAATAAGTCAAAGGATCAAAAATAACAGTGAACAAACTAGGTCTCTTGCACATAAAAATGAAAAAAGACTGCTAGAATAGCATAAATGAATCCAGAATGGAACTAAGGGCAAAATACAACTCAGGGGGCAAATTGTGTCTACATTCAAAGAGCAAAGATGGATGCTGAAGTGTAAAAGCTGATACCTCAATCATTATATAGCAAAAACAGTAACAAAAAGAAAAATTCAATAGTGCATCGGTCATCATAAGCTCTATTGTAAAGCCATGGACCTTACTTATTAGCCTTGTAATCAGTCTGATGAATTGTATAGGAAGCTTCAACATCAGAAGTACCAACAGTGAATCATTCAATGCTCAAACTGACAGGCTATTGATGAGTGGCTCTGTTCTAAACATGAGACCCATTAGGATCATGTACATCATACATAGCATGCATACACTTGCACACATTTTTGGGAATACTTGTTTTGTATAATAAAAGTCTTTGAGCCTAGACAAGGTTGTGCAAATACTTTACTACTAACATTTGAAATTAGTGTTGGAAGAATAGGAAAGTAGTCAGAGTATTCACATGTGAAACATCTGAAAGAATGAAAATAAGAGGAGTGACACTACTAAGAAGCATTATCTTGGAAACTTTAAGAGGCTAGATAGGATGCTCAAGCTCCTCAGATTCAATATGCTAGGGAAGAATGCACTCAAAATTTGAGATGAATGCACTCTAAAATTAAGATGAATGCACTCTGAAAACTTCTTTAATTATGAAATAAATACCTCTAACTCCTAAATCTTTTCTTTTATAGGAAATGTTGGGAAGAGAAATGAAGCCCTTTACCATAGCATCAATGGGATAAAGCCACAACTTCGATGGTGGAGCATCACGACCCTGTGATCAGAGACATTATCACCATAATGAAAGGGAAGGATGCAAAAGAATAACATTGCATTTTGATAGATTTTTTTACTAGCAAATAGGACATACTAACTTATGGTATTTTGTGCATGGAAAATAAAAGAGAACGAAGAAGCAAAAAGGAACTAATAGATCAACAAGAATGGGCAAATGCCAATCGCTTATCAAAACCTCACCTTGTGCAAATACCAAAGGGAAGTAGTAGAACTCTATCTCCTTTGATTTTGCAATAAAATAAATCCTCAATAAGAAAATTCATAAATTGAAAGGAAATTCATCCACTTCACGAGATCATGTTTGAAAATTTATCTCATGACCTTTGATTTTAGTGGCTTTCTTTTATTAGCCTTACAGAATTTAGATGTCTTATTAACAGTTCTATGCTGAGAATTTCTAAACTCTAATCAATTTAATGCTTGCTTTGCACCTAAACGACGGGAAGAACATGCAAAGGAAAAATCTGTGGACTTGTGGTATAAATTGATTGAATTTTAGGGTATTATTTCAGTCTTGTGAATGATAAATATGCATGTAAACTACTTTAATGCTAAAAAATGAGTATGAGTACAAAATCCCTTGACGGTATCCACGTTGAGTAATATGAGAAAGGCGGGGGAATACTAAGAGGAGAATATAAAAAAGATCAAGCATAATTTACTCCAATGCTCAGAAATGAGTAAGAGTATCAACATAAAACCTCTCGTGGTATCCATGTTGAGTAATATAAGAAAGCCAAGGGAATACTAAAAGAGGACCATGCCAATAACTCCAATGCTCTATATGAGTATGAATATCCAAATGACCTTTCCAATGGTATCCACGCTGAGTAATATGAGAAAGGCAAGGGAATACTCGGATAAGGAAGGAAAGCATAAAAATAATTCAAATGCTATTTTGATACTCAGAATTTGATCTTTTTATGTTCATTTTTCATGAGTTTTGTTTAGCAAATTCTCCCTAAAATTAGGTGTGGAAATAAGCTCTTCACTTGGTAAAAAATATGCTCTCAGCATAAAATGGTTAACGATGCCTCTGCCCTTTATGAATGGTAAATAAATGATAGTCATAAGGATCAAAATTAAGGAGATTAGTTAAGTACATGTTATCTCTTGCAAAGTGATGAATTTTCTTATAAATTTTCAAAATAATAATGTACTTTTGTACATTGATCTTGTTAAAACTAACTTCAACAATTCTATAGGAATTTCAAATCGATAAGGGGGTATACTCTACTAGAAAAGTCAATCAATATAGCAAAATTCAAAGTCAGTTAACAAAAGTGCTAATTAGTCAACATAAAGAATCCAAAGCATTCAACTCAAACAACTAAAGATAAAAATCAACGAATAGTTATGGACTATAGCATCATCAAAGGCGAGCAATAAAAGGATTGCAGTCAATTTATAAGCAATTATGGATTGCAGCATCATCAGTGAGCAACGAAAGGGTTGTAGCTAATCGTGAGCAATTATAGATTACAATATCATCAATGAGCAATGAAAGGGTTGCAGCTAATCAACAAATAGTTATGGACTGTAGCATCATCAAAGGCAAGCAATGAAAGGATTACAATCAATTTGCAAGCAATTATGGATTGCAGCATCATCAGTGAGCAACGAAAGGGTTGCCGCTAATCACGAGCAATTACAAATTGCAGCATCATCAATGACCAATGAAAGGGTTGTAGCTAATCGCAAGCAGTTTTGGACTGTAACATCATCAGTGAGCAACGAAACGGTTGTAGCTAATCACGAGCAGTTTTGGATTGTAACATCATCAGTGAGCAACAAAAGGGTTGTAGCTAATCATGAGCAGTTTTGGACTGCAACATCATCAGTGAGCAACAAAAGGGTTGTAGCTAATCACGAGCAGTTTTGGACTGCAGTACCATCAGTGAGCAACAAAAGGGTTACAGCTAATCGTGAGCAGTTTTGGACTGCAGTACCATCAGTGAGCAACAAAAGGGTTACAGCTAATCACGAGCATTATGGACTGTAGCATCGAAAGTGAGCAATGGAAAGGTTGTAGCTAATCGTGAGCAATTATGGATTGTAGCACAATCGCATAATCAATCAACATCATACGACCGAGTGTGATGTTTCTTTTCAAATCAGACTATACGACCAAGTGTAGTCAGCATTGTACGATCGAGTGCAATATATCTTCAATCGATTATATGACCAAGTGTGATGTTTCTTTTCAAATCAGATTATACGACCGAGTGTAGTCAGCATTGTATGATCGAGTGCAATGTATCTTCAATCGATTATACGACCGAGTATAATCAGCATCATACGATCGAGTATGATGTTTCTTTTCAAATCAGACTATACGACCGAGTGTAGTCAGCATTGTATGATCGAGTGCAATGTATCTTCAATCGATTATACAATCGAGTATAATCGGCATCATATGACCGAGTATGATGTTTTCTTTTCTAATCGATTATACGACCAAGTATAGTCGGCATCATATGACCGAGTATGATGTAATTTTTTAATTTAATGTTATACGTCCGAGTATAGTCAAACATTGTACGATCGAGTACACTGTGTTTCATTCACCCAAGGTTATACGATCGAGTATAATCAATATCATACGATCGAGTATGATATGTCATTTGAAATGTTGTACGTCCGAGTATATCAAATTCATAAGCAGAAGCTTCAAGGAGTGCAAGTAAGTATCCTAACTTTCAATTTAGAAATTGGGTGCTATTTTACTTTGCCACAATTTGTCAAGCAAATAGCGACGGAGGGGGGCAATTGTAGACACCCAATTTGGGATGATGTGTTATGGATGCAGCAAAGGAACTCTAATGATGAAAATATCATGAACAGTTCTTCGATACTTAATCTTTAAAATTCTAAGGGTTTAAATTCATCTTTAAATGAAGGATTTAATGTTTTTAAGGACTAAATTGCAATATTTTTTTAGGACCTAATTACAAAACATAAATTCTTCTATGAGTCTTTTTATAATTAAATGTTAAAAAAAAGAGAATACATGTCGGAATTCCATAATTCCAACCGGAATTATGTAATTTTGTTTGGAATTACATAATTCTGATTGGAATTACACCAATTTCGAACGGGATTGTGTAATTCTGATCGAAATTACACAATCTCGGTTGGAATTGAATTCTTCCATCTTTATTTTCCTTTTTTTAATTCAGTTCTAATTGGTTTAAAATTCCTAATTAACTCAATCGTAACTGGTTTAAAATTCCTAAATATAATTTTAAGTATTAATTATTATATTTTAGGAATTAGAATCACAATAGGATTGGGTCTAGGCTTCCTAGTTCCACTATATAAAGAGAGAGTAGCAGGAAAAAAAAGGGAGACGATGAAGAGGGAAAAAAAGGAGAGAAGGAAAAAAAAGGGGAGACGGGGGGAGAAGAAAGAAAAAAAGGAACGTGTTTTGAAGAGGGCTTTTTAATTCTTTTTTCTTTTTTTTTTAGTTATTTTCTACAAAAATTCCTTTTAATTCATCAATTAATTCAAGATCCTTGGAGAATTTTTAAAGAAGGAGATTCGAAGACTTATCAAGAACAGTGAATTATAAATCTGAGGAGTACCCCAAGTCATTCATAATCATCATCATCTTCTTCTTATTCTTTATTTATTTATTATTAATTATTTTTATTCTTTTGAGTTATTATTATAATTTATTCATTAATCATTATTTTATCTTTTTTTTGTGATTATGGAGGAAAATGCATGCTGATCATGTAGGAGGGATGAATTCATGAGAAGTTCATGGAAAACTGTGGATAAAGCTTTGTAAAGACTTAGTTTCTAGGGTTTTTTATTTTATTTTATTTATTGCTTTATTTTTTTATTTATTTTATTAATTATTATGAATTAATGTAATAGCCCCAATAGTAGGAGTAGTGAAATTATGTATGCAGTTGCTTATTTATTTTGATTAAATTGGTTAGTAAATTTAGGTTTTTAATTAGGTAATTACTTAAAATCAATAAATGAAGTAAATTAATTTAGGTTACATGTTAATAAAAATTAGGGTTTTAGTAAGGATTAATTTAATTATTTGTTTGATCTTATTTAATTTTTTTTTTATATTTTTATTTGTTTTTGGGCTTATTTATTATTTTTATGTGCTTTTGGGGCCTTAAGCCCATTTTAGGCTTTGATTTATTTATTTAAGTTTAGGTAATTCTTTTAGCCCATCTCACTTAATAATTAATTAGGTTTAATTTATTAAAATATATTTTTAGGTCCATAATTAATCAGATTTTAGGTTAGAAATACCCTTAGGCCCATTTAGTTAATTAGACATAGGCTCACCTAATTTAATTTAATTAATTTAGACTTAGCCCATTTAATTTAAGCCTTTTTTCATAATTTGTAGATTTAAGCTCATATTTAGAATTAAAACAAGTATACTTATGTTCATTTAATTAAAATAAAAAGGAATTAGGTCTTTATGTTCACTTATAAATTAAAACATGTAGGTTTAGCTCATTCATTTAAAATCCATGTAGATTAGACTAACTTAGGGATTATGTGATTTATTGAATGCATTATTTACTTGTATATTTCATGATTAGTTTGCCTTGGAGTTGATTGTTTTGGGTTTACATGAAATTGCATGTAAATAGAGAATAAGATAATAATTCATAAAGTAATTCTAAATGAACACAAGACTAAAAGAAGTTAGTATTGCGTACCTAGAATCTCCTGGTTATGGTGCTAGCTTTCTTTTAGGGAATCGAGTACCACCTTTTCGATTTGTCCTAGTTATTACCTTGGGTGGCAACTCCTCATCTCCACGCCATATCTTTATGACAGTGGTTAGTGTATTCTCTAAAGCCTTGAGCTCAAACAGTGTCACGGTTGCTAAAATCTTGGACACGCGCTAAACACTGCCGTCTACACCATGATTTCAAATTCTTTTTGATAATAGCACGCAACAACTGTCTTAATGTTCTATTCATAACCTTTGTTTAACCATCGACTTATGGGTGACAAGTAGTAAAAAAAATAACTTAGTTCCTAATTTTGCCCATAAAGTCCTCCAAAAGTGAGATAAAAACATAGAATCCCTATCATTAACAATAGTTCTAGGCATCCCATGCAAACGTACTATTTGTTTAAAGAACATATTAGCAATATATGTTGCAACATAAGTTTTATAACATATAATAAAACGCGTCACCTTACTAAACCTATCAATAATAACATAAATACTATCATGACTACGCCTAGACCTAGGTAAGCCAAAAACAAAATCCATAGATATATCTACACAAGGTGAAGTAGGAATAGGAAAAGGCATATACAAACCTTGAAGTTTAGCGTAGGATTTAGCTTGCAAACATGTAATGCACTTAGCATAATATTTTTCAACATCATGCTTTATATTAGGCTAAAAGAAATGCTCGTACAAAACATCTAAAGTCTTAGCTATTCCAAAGTGTCCCATTAAAGCCCTTTCATATGCTTCTTTAACAAGCAATTTGTGCTTGGAACTTTGAGGCACACAATTTATTTTCCTTAAATAAAAACCCATGGTGCCTATAAAACTTACCAAATGCACCCTTTTCATATGCATTAAACATATTACCAAAATCATGATCATTCATATACAATTTTTTAACATGCTTAAAACTAAGTTATTTAGCATCTAAAGTAGAAAGAAGTGTGTACCTTTGAGATAATGCATCAACCACTATGTTATCTTTTCCTTGTTTGTACTTGATAATATGTAAAGGACTCTATAAATTTGCTCCATCTAGCATGCCTCTTGCCAAGCTTATTTTTTCCTTTCAAATGCATTAAACTCTTATAATAAGTATGAATCATAAACTCTTTAAGTAAAGACAGTGTTGCCATGTTTCCAATAACTAATGCATACATATTTTATCATATGTTTAGTAGTTTAAAGCTGCTCCATTAAATCTTCTTTAAAATAAGCAATAGGCCTCCCTTCTTGTATCAAAACAACTTCAATGTCAACTCCAAAAGCATCACATTCAATCTCAAATGTCTTCTCAAAGTTAGGTAAAACAAGTGAATATGCATTAGTTAACTTAGATTTAAGCACAATAAATGCCTTTTCTTGATTATTACCCTACTTAAAACCTACGTTCTTTTTAATTAATTTTATGAATGGTGCAGTTATACTAGAAAAATCCTTAACAACCCTCCTATAAAAACTAGTTAAGCCATGAAAAGATCTAACATCCCCAACATTCTTAGATGTAGGCCATAATGTAATAGCCTTAACCTTCTCACTATCTACTTCAATTCATTAGAACTAACAACAAAACCTAAAAACACAACTTTAGATGTATAAAAATTACACTTAGCAAAATTAGCATATAATTGCTCTTTGTACAAAGTTTTAAAAACTAATCGCACATGCATAATATGTTCATCTAATGACTTGCTATATATAAGAATACCATCAAAATACACAACCATAAACTTATCTATAAAATCATGCAAAACATGGTTCATTAAATGCATGAAAGTACTAGGTGCATTAGTTAAACCAAAAGCCATAACTAACCATTCATTTAAACCATATTTAGTTTTAAAGGCAATTTTCCATCCATCCCCTACTTTTATTCTAATTTGATTATAACCAGACTTTAAATTAATTTTAGAGAATATAGAAGAACCATGTAATTCATTTAATATATCATCTAAAAGAGGAATAATATAGTGATACTTAACCTTTATTTTGTTTATAATGCTATAATCAATGCACATTCACCAAGAACTATCCTTTTTAGGCATCAACAAAATAGGAATAGCACATGGACTCATACTTTCTCTAATTAATCCTTTGGACAATAACTCTTTAACTTAACATTATAACTCTTTAGTTTTTTTGAGATTACTTCTATAAGCTAGTCTATTAGGTGTTTACACACTTGGAATGAAATTAATTTAATGCTCAATCCCTCTTAATGGAGGTAACCACTTTGGCATCTCTTTGAGGAACAAATCTTCATATTCCTATAAAAGAGCTTGAAAAGAACTAGGCGAAAAAGAAAGATTAGGGTTAGTGGAAAAATAGGTGCCTTTATACAAAAGTACAAGTAGAGGCTGCCTAGTTAATAAAGCCTTTAGTACCTCTCCCTCTTTAGCATAAAAATTTCCTTTTACCTCTTTTCTTTCCACTTTTTGCACACTTAGCTCTCCTTTTGCATGAACATCACACTCATTCTTTCTATGCATTCCCTATTTCTCACTTTTTTCACTTATTTCTCACACCTCTCTAGGCTTTTCTCATAACTCTCCTTTTGCTTGTGCACCTTTTCTTTTTCATGCGCACTCTCACACTCACTTAAAAAAATTTTATCTTCAAATACTTGCTTTAGAGTCAAAGGAATAAGAGTGATAGGCTTATTATTCATAACAAAAGAGTATTTATTAGTAAAATCATTATGTTTAGCTTACCCATCATATTGCCATGGGCATCTTAATAGTATGTGACTAGCTTGCATAGGAACTACATTACATAATACTTCATCATGATATTGCCCAATAGAAAATGCTGTCATTGCTTGTATAGCAACCTTAATATCCCCACAATCATTCAGCCATTGTAATCTATAAAGCTTAGGATGTTTAGTTATTTTTAAGCCTAACTTATTAACAAAACTAGCATTAACAACATTAGTACAACTACCGCCATCAATAATCATACTACATAGTTTATTATCAATTAAATACCTATTATGAAAGATGTTTTCATGTTATGGCTCTTCTTCCTTAGCTTGCATGTTAAGCGCATTCCTTGTGACAAGAGTGAATAATAATCCATCTAAGGGTTTGTAGACGATAGGGTTTAGCACGCGCTAAAAATTTTAGCAACTGTAAAACTATTTAGGCTCAGGGCCTTAGAGAACACACTATTACGCCACAAAGTCATAGCATGGAGATGAGGAGTCGCCACCTAAGGTAATAACTAGGACAATTCGATTGGTGGTACTCGATTCTCTAAAAGAAAGTTAGCACTATAACTAGGAGATTTTGGGAACAGAATACTAACTTCTTTTAGTCTCATGTTCATATAGAATTACTTTATGAATTACTATCTTATTCTCTATTTACACACAATTTTATTAAACCTTAATTAAACATCCATCTAGCCCTAAAGCAAAATAGTCATAAAATTATATGTAAAAAATGCATACGAAGTGCATCCTCCCTAGGTATAAAATATGTTTATTTTATTTTAAAGTTAGCTAATTCTACATTTTTATTTTCAAGTGAAATGGATTAAAGGTAGACCTACATGTTAATAAATGAGCTTAAGTCTAAGTCTATTTATTTTAATTTTAACTAAAAATGGGTCTATAGTCTACAAATTTTTAAAGAAATTAGATTTTATAAGTGAGCCTAAGTCTATTTGTTTTAAAATAGGAAGTGGGCCCAAGTCTATTTATTTTTTAAAAAGAAATAAATTTAGATGGACTGAGCTAAGTTTAAATTAATTTTAGTTAATCTAAAAATGGGCCTAAGTCTAAATTAACCTAATGGACCTAAATTATTTTAATTAATTAACATAAACCATTTTAAGCCTATTTTATTTAGTGGGTTTGAACCTATCGTGGGCTTGGGGCCCAAAGAACTAAAAAATCTAAAAACAAAACCCAAACAAAAATCATAATAAAATCATATCAAACACAAGATTTATGCGATTTTCTAAAAACCCTAAATCAATTTACATGCAACCCCTAAATTAATCTACACCCATCATTGATTTTAATTGATTTTTACCCAATTGAACCTAAATTACTAATTCATTTTAAAAGCAGAAAAGTAAAATTTTACTATTTCCACTACTGGGGTTATTACAATATTCTATGTATTGGAAATTAAAATTAATTACAAACCTAAATTAATTAACACACAAAACACAATAATAATAATAATAATAATAATAATAATAATAATAATAATAATAATAATAAACGCAAAAACATTAAACTCTAAAATCTAATCACAATTTAGAATCCATGACATTCCATGGATCTTCTATTTGATTTTTGGATATCTAGCAGTGGCCTCATCAATCCCCAATTGGATTCCAAAAGGAAAACACAAAAAAAACTCACAAATCACATTAGCCAAATGAGTAAAATAACAAAATAATAATTAAAGGAAATTAAATTAAAAAGAAAATCAAATAACAATTAAAGGAAATTAAATTAAAAAGAAAATCAAAAGATAGGAGAAAATGGAAATAAGATGTTATGCATATGCTCTTGGATGGCCCCTCAGATTGGGATTGTCACCATTTTTAAACTCATTGCTTGATTCTAGACAAGGACTGATTGCATTCAAAGACTCAAATCGTTCTTTTCAAAGCCTTTAAAGAATAGCATCAAGAAACTAAGGTTTTGAGAAATAAAAGAAATTAAGATTTTGAGTGTTGTGCAAGTTTTCTTCTCAATAGTGTCTCTAATTTTTCACAATTCTAGGGTTTTCACATAGTAGAGTTTTTTTCTTTCACGCCATCCTCTCCCCTCACTTATGCAGTCTCTACCTTTTAAAAGCAGAGACTTGCAAGCTAACCTTCCTCAATTCCAGGAAACATACTCTATCTGTTTAATTTTTAAAAATTTTTACGCATTTTTACCATATTATCTTCTAACAAAAATAAATAAAATAAATTTTTAATCAATCAAAAAGAGAAAATTAGACAAAAAAAATGAAAAATGGGATTTTTCACGCATTGGCATTGTGCAATGTCGATCAGCATTGCATAATGTCAATCAACATTGTGCAATGCCAGTCGGCATTACACAATGTTAATTGGAATTAATGATACCGATCTTTAAAAATTATTTTGCAATTAAATCCTTAAAGCATTGCAATTTAGTCCCTAAAGTCCAAAAAATCGACAACCAAGTTTAATTTTTTAATAAATTTCATTATAGGGGCTTACATCACAATTGTGCATAATTGCATCCTAAAATTGGGTGCTTACAGTTGCCCCCCTTTGTCGCTATTTGCTTGACAAATTACAGCAAAGCAATAAAAGCACACAATTTTGATAGAAAGAAATTAGGACACTTAATTGTATCCTAATTGACAGATCGATACTCAAATTACTATGTAATTTTAAGCAAGATGTAATGCTTAATAAGTTTCACTATATTTCTTGTGGAACATCTAGTGAACTTTATGAAAATGAGTTTCGCTATATTCCTTATAGGACGTTTAGCGATGATGAATTTTGTTATATTCCTTTTGGGACATCTAACGAACATATGATTTAAAAATATGCTATAGTTCCTGTGGAATGTCTAGCAATGATAAATTTTGTTATATTCCCCATGGGATGTCTAATGATGTACACTATATTCCCTATAGGACGTCTAGTGAATTTGAAATTTTGTTATATTCCCTATGGGACGTCTAACAAAATGTATACAATGAAGCTTGATATATTCCCTGTGGGATGTCTAGCAAAAATGATAAAAGGCGTGCTATAGTTTCTGTAGAAAGTCTAGCGATTTAAAATCCACTATATTCCTGTGGGATGTTTAGCGACATCACCATAACTATCGTGTAGTGTCTGGTGGTAAACGTCTAAAAAAAGGTCATGTTATAATTGATATTGAAGCATATAACATGTGGAATTTGAAATTCATGTTATGACTATTATGCAGCACATAACATGATAATTTTGAAAATTTGTGTTTCAGCTACTGTGTCATATGAAACAAATTTTGACATTTGATTGAAATAATGCATATAGAAATGCAAAATTGAATTCTATAATTTTGTTCTATATTTTGTACTTGACAGAGAATTTAGAATCACAAACTGGTTGTAGATTAATAATTCAGTGAATTATTAATTTGATGGAATGAATGTCATGATTTAATTAGGAATGAATTCCTAATCAAAATGCAATTATGGACCAAATTGTAACAAGAGAACTTAGATCCATATGCAAATAAAAGTAATTAACTAAAGTAGATATTTTTCACTTTATATATTCCCTCCTTTTTACATGTCTCATTTCATTCTCTCTTCTTCTTCATTTTCTTTCCCTTTTATTTGCTTTATTTGCATTGATTTTCATTTCTTGATCATCTGACATATGATTTACAATCCGTCAGATCCTATGACCTCCTTGCAACACAGATAACAAAGGAGAGTAAAGATTTCAAAACATCAGAGGATTCTACCTCTTTGTTTTCCTTAGAATGATCTTGGAATTTAAAAGGGCTCAACTATTTTTCCTTTGACTCATTTACATACCCACAAGTGCAGAGATGTGGGTAATGAGGTAACATTTTATTGCTTCTATTTATTTCTGTAAAAATATGACCTATAGAATTAGTAATTAGAGTCAATTTTAGAGTAGAAATTAACATGCATGTTAATTAGATTAAATGAGAAATTAACTAAAAATGCATGATAAAATTAAAATTAAATTCCAAAAATGTGAAATTCAGCCTCTGGGTAGCCTATATAACTAATCGGATGTATGGAATTCTGGTCGAAATTTCAAATTTTTTATCAACTCGAACAATACCGATCAGCTTAGTGGCATATCGCTCGGCAATTCAAAATGCTGACCAACATTCTAGATTGTCGGCCAGCAATCTACATTGTCGATCAACATTTTCAATTTTCAAAATTTTTTTGAAAGAAAAGGATCAATCGATCAATTAATTAATTAACTATTCAATTCTTTCAATTCAAATTTCTGATTAATTAATTAATTCTTATTTTGAAATTTAACCAGCGTCTGATGAAATTCACAAGCTATTTTCATATAGCTGAGAATTGTTTCACGAGCTGCTAGATAACGTAGCACAACTAATATGGGCTTTTAAGTTCAGACAATTCATTGATGTGCTTCCTTCAACTCGAGGCAAGTCTGATCATTATTATTTATTTTCTTTGATTAAGCGATGGATGAATACTAACCACACATTTCATACTCCTGTGGGTGAGCTGACCATTTCGCCTATAAGCTTCTCTACTATCATCAGGATTGCCTTCGGAGGGACCCTAGTTCCGTTTGACGTTAGCTACTGTAATCTTCCTTAGCATGCACAGAGTTAGTATGTGTGAGATTTTATTAGGTTTGATCTGACATGGAAGAGTTAGAAGAATGCTCTTCTTTCATTATTAGTTGAGGGATTCAAATGCCTTCCTACTGGCACTCCTCGTCAGATTGCCTATAAGGCAAGGTGTTTCCTTTTGATACTGTTAGGTACGGCCCTCTTTTCCAAGATTGATCATGAGGTCAATATTTCTTTGCTTGGTCCTCTTCATGACTTGGATCGAGTTGTCACACTTGACTAGGGATCTATTGCACTCACTTACCTTTACTACAGACTAGACACTGTCTGTAAAGGTGTTGTCACGATGTGTGGCTTTTGGCACATCTTACATGTACGTTCTCCTTTCTTTAATCTTTATTGTCTTACTTTCCTTTACCTTTTATTGATATGCTCTCTTTCTTTCAGATCTGGAGCACAGAGATCGGGTTGATTTAAGGCTTCAATGCTATTAGCTCTAACAGGAGCTTTCCTCTGATGATGAGTTAAACTCTTATTGGCTAGAGGGTGCCGATGACATCCAGCGATATAATTTCATGGCCGCTACTATACTCCTTCAACCCATGAGGATTATGCTCTCAAGATATGGCTGTTTGAGGTGGTATTTAGGGGAGTAAGTGTCTCGCTAGTCTTTTGAGCCTTCTTGAGGTCATATTCCATCTGATATCCCTTCATTTATACTCCGCAACTCGCATCTAACAAGTTCAGAGTTGAGAGATGCACTACAGGGATATACTACCTTAGATTTTCTTAAGTGTTCTTGACATTATTAGCAATTCATTTGTGAGAACCTCTTGGAGCATATTCCCATTGATGATGCTGAGGTAATTTCTTCTTTTTTTAGATTTTTTCTTTAGAACCTATGAATCACTTATTCTTTTTACAGTTTGAGGAGGTTCACTCTCCTGCTGATGAGGTGATAGAGGAAGAGACTGAGATTACTCTAGAGACGGAGGTTGTTCCTGATATTGAGAGGTTTAAGCCCAGACTTAGCCTTGCACATCATACTCAGCAAGTTGGGACTAGTCGCGATAATGCTTTTATGAGCATTACCCTTGGTGATATCTCTCTTATGGATAGGTGTATGTTCTACTAGGCTCCTACTGTTTAGACTCCAGTTGAGCAACAAATGCATTTTAGTGATGCTCAGCTTTCTATCTTTTCTCCAGCAGATGTTTCTCATGTGAGTCTTTCTAACTTATTCCCTGCATGATCTATAAACTTGACACTAATTTTAGTAAATTTACAAAACAGGTTCCTCGGACACAGGTGGAGTACTTGCATGGACTCACCTCATCTCAGAGGTTATTCACTATGCAAGTCACAAATAGTTGGAGGGTAAGTATATGTACAATGAAGATGCAAATGTATGCATGCTATGTATGAAATGCGCATGATGTGTTTTCTATATGTACAAAGCTACTCAAGCGGTCTAGAACGTGAGATCAAGATGCTTCGCCAACAGTTTGCAGGTTTAGGCATTGACCCTTACAATGCTGGGACTTCCTCCATTAGACCTCCCAACACCTTTCATCATGATGATTCCACTAGAGGATGGAGCTGATGGCCAGATTTTAGAGCTCAGGATAACTAATTTAGGCTATTTGTATTCAGATTGTTCCTGTTGTATTATCATATTCTGAACTTTATTTGTGTGTACTGTGCTAAACTATTTTGTCCTTCCCTGAATCAGACTTAGATAAATGAATAGAGGGTTTTTTTAAATGCCTTAACTTTTGCCTAAGCTGCACTTTCAGGTTTTCAACTTAACGGGCTATTATTTTATTTGGTTTGTTTCTTGCATAGATCTGACTATGGGAAGAGTTAAGTTTTCTTGCTATTTTTGTTAGTCATGTAGGACTTGGGTTATGTCACAAACGGTAGAGCCACCAGGATTTTCTAGATACAAGGGGACTTAGGCTTTACATGATGAGTTGTAAAAGAAGAAATAAAGACATCACTAGGAAATTGTCTCATAAAGCTGATTGTAAGCTTTCATGTTCTATTTTCCTTTCTAGTATTTATGCATTATAAATAAGATAGAACATGTAATGCTAAAACAAAAATTCAATTTCAATCTGATTCATTAATTAGGGCAAAAATAAGTACATTTACTACATCACATGATATAACTCATGTTATCAACTAGTCCTTTCAAATTTTCTAGCTGAATATTTTTTCTCTCTCATTTATTTACCCTAATTTTTTCCTGACTAGCCCTTTGCGAGTTTTCTAGCCAACAGAACCATTTTTTTTTTATTCCCTAATTTTTGCCTGCCAGCCCTTTATGGGTTTTCTAAATAATAAGAATGTCCTAACTTTTGCTTGACTAGCCTTTTCAGGTTTTCTAATCATCGGACTTTATTTTCTTTATTCTACTTTTATTTTATTTTTTACAAGTAGTATTTCTTGAGGTGGTCCAAGTAATAGGCTCCATGAATTCATTTCCTTCCAGATCTGATATCTTCACAACTCCTTTAGGCAGAATCGATTTGACTAAATACGGTCCTTCCCAGTTTGGTCTAAACTTTCCTCTCATATCAAATACCATTGCTCTGGACTATTTTAACACCATGTCCCTAACCTTTATCTTTCCAGGCTTAACCTTCTTGTTGAATGATCTTGCTATTCTCCTCTAATATATCTGAGTGTGAAATAAAACTTTCATCCTTTTATCGTCTAGAGATACAAGGTAATTATATCTCTTTTGTGCCCATTCAATCTCAAGAGTTTTAGCTTCCATGACAACTCTTAAGGATTTGATCTCTGTTTCTATAGGCAAGACTGCTTCATAACCATACACTAAGGAGAATGGAGTTTGGCCCATGGCAGTTCTAGTTGTAGTCCTATATCCCCATAAAGCGAAAGGAAGAAACTTAGACCAATCTTTGTAAGTCCTTACCATTTTAGAGAGGATTTTCGTAACATTTTTGTTAGCTGCTTCTACTACTCCATTGGCTTGATGACGATATGGTGAAGACTTATGATGTTCGATCCCGTTCTTTTGTAATAATTTCTCTATTTCTGATTGAAATTGGACACCATTATCATCATAATATGATGTGGAACCCCTTACCTTCAGATAAGGCTTTTCTCAATAAACCGTGCCATCTGTTTTGTTTTCATGGCATTAAAGGATTCATCCTCTATCCATCTAGAGAAGTAATATATTGCCATAACTATATACTTGTGCCCATTTGATATTGTTAGCCTTATTTCTCCTATAATATCAATCCCCCAGGCTGCAAAGGGCCAAGGTGACGATAAACTATTTAGCACTGTAGGAGGTAAATGGTTAAGGTTCCCATAAATCTGACACTGATGACATTGCCTCGCTTTTCTGATACAATCTTTTTCCATACTTATCCAATAATACCCTTGCCTGAGTATATTCTTAGTTAGGATCATCCCGTCCATATGAGAGCCACAAGCTCCTACATGAATCTCTTTTGTCACCTCTTCAGCTTTATCTTTCTTGAGACATCTAAGCTGCATACCAGTCAAAATTCTTTTGTATAATACTCGCATGTGAGAACACAAAAAGCATATCTCTCTTTTGAGGTCACTTTATCAGGATACTTCCTTTCTTTGATAAACCTCTAAATATCATAAAACCACGATTTCTCTTCAGGCCCTATTTGAACACTTATAATCTGCTCTCCCCTATAACATGGAGCTCTTGATTTCATGATTACCAAAGGCTTCATAGTTAATCCTGCTGCACTATCCCACATTGAAGAGAGTGTTGCCAATGCATCTACCATCTGATTGTCGTCTCTTGACAGATGGATAAAGAGACATTTATTGAAGTTATTTGCTAAAGCTTTTAAATAGCAGATGTAGGTTTTTAGATTTTCTTCTTTCACTTCCCATTCTTCATTAGTCTGGCTAATAACCAACATTGAATCCCTATAAACCAGCAATTCTTTTGCCCCAGTTGCTAGAGCTACTTCAATCCTGTAGATGCATGCTTCATACTCGGCCATATTATTCATCACCTTGAAATCTAATTTCTTGGCCATCGATATAGTTTCTCCTTCTACGGTAATAAGAATTACTCTTAATCTAGCTCCTTGGTTATTTACAACCCCATCGAAGTAGAGCTTCCACTCTCAATGCTCTATGACTGCCAGGTTCTCATCCAGAAACTCTAAGTTCCACTGTTCATTACCTTTGACCGCATTCTGAGCTAGGAATTCTGCTACTACCCTTCCCTTGATGACTTTTGTCGTGATGTATTCTATATCAAACTCAATCAGAAGTATTAGCCATTAAGACATCCTTCTAGTCAAAGCAAGCGCCTAAAATAAGTACCTTAAGGGATCAATCTTTGAAATTGCTTGGACTTTATAGGACTGGAAATAATGCCTCAATTTCCTTATTACCTAGATCATGATTAAACATGTCTTCTATACCAAGTCGTATTTTTCCTCATATGGTAGGAACTTTTTGCTGAGATTATACACTGCATGCTCTATCCCCTGTAGTCCTTCTTGTGCTAGCATTGCCCCCATTGCATTTTCCTTTAACGCCAGGTATAAGATTAGTGGCTTACCTTGCTCGGTGGCTCGGATTAGTGAGATATTCTTTAATCATTTCAATTGCCTTCTCACAATTATCATTCCACTTTACTGGTTGGTTTTTCCTCAAGAGTTTGAAAATAGGATCATAAATATTAGCTTTACGATAAACCTACTAATATACTATAACCTACCAATAAACCCTTTCACTTTTTTCTCTATCTTCGATGTTAACATTTTCTGAATAACTTTCACTTTATCTGAATCCACTTCAATTCCTTGGTTGCTAACTATATGCCCTAATTATTTTTCTGAAGTAACCCTAAAAATGCACTTTTTCTGGTTGAGCCTCAAATTGTACCTCTAAATTCAAACCAAGAACTTATCCAGAGCTTCAAAGTGTCCCTCTTTTATTTCTAACTTAACCATCATATCGTCCATATATACCTCCACTTCCTTATGCATCATGTTATGGAAAAGAGCAATTGCTGCCCTTTGATATGTTGCACCTGCATTTTTCAACCTGAAAGGCATAACCTTGTAGCAATATATCCTCTATTCTGTGATGAAAACTGTCTTGATCTTATCCATAACTACCATCATAATTTGATTGTTCCCAGAGAACCCATCCATGAACGAGTACATCACACTTGACGTCACACTATCCACTATTACATCGATATGAGGTAAAGGGAAGTCATCCTTCGAACATTCTTTGTTTAGATCCTTGAAATCTACATATATACATACCTTACCATATTTGTTGGGTACTGGCACTATGTTTGCTAACCATTGAGGATAATCTACTACTTCCAGAAAGTTAGCTTGGATTTGTTTAGCAATTTCCTCTTTTATCTTTTTAGTCCATTCTAGTCTTAGCCTATATAGTTTTTGTTTAACAGGTTTCATTTATGGATGAGTAGGAATATGATGCTCTGTAATTTCCCTATCTAAACCTATTATATCCTTATAAGTCCAAGCAAATACTACCTTTCTTTTTGTTAATATTCTCTCAAAATTTTCCCTCTCTTCAGGAATTACCTCAGGTGATATAAAAATGTTCTTTGGATTATCATTTGTGCTCATGATAAATGAATCAAATTTAATTGAATTAATGTTAAACATGCATGAACGATCAAAGTTAGAATGCACATAACTATCAGGATGCACATCACACAAGTAAGCAAAACCAACATTCATATCATTAACCATGGAAAAAATAGAGTTTTTATACTCCAAAAAACTGGACGTTATTACATCAATTTCATCATAAAAAACATCAATAAACCTATCACTAATGACAGTGGCTAAATCCTAAGGTGGCCCCTCTTTAGGTGGCAGACATAGCAGCTCTTCGACAGTAGCATTGCCCATCCTCTCAACTGCCAGCTTCATTACTTCCTTTTTTTTGTTTTTCACTAGGTTCTCCATAATCTACTTCTTGAAGATCTCAAATCTAGGAACATCTCTTACAGTAACATTGATCGATTCCTTAGCTCCTAAATAGTATTTGTCTGCCCCTGGTCGGATGAAATTCTCACTTATCGACCCAATTTTCTTTAAGAGCTTCCTTTGTTTGGCATTAAACCTCCTTACTCTTCTACTTATCAGCTTTGTTTCTTCAACATAACCCAAACCAATTATGTTGCTTTGACTTTTGAACTCTAAGAGACTAGGGCTTCCTTGCTCATTCTTCCCCAGCCCTTGCCCAAGCCGGTAATTTATACTCTCCATCATTTTTACTACTCTCGGGTCCATTTCAGTTCCATCAAATATCCCAGTAATTTAGAAATCAGAGGTGCACACATTTGCTTCTATTTATCTAATATGGCTGCCACAACAGCATTAGTCCCAGCTTCTATAGTCACAACCTCTCCTTCATAAGGAAATTTTATCTTTTGATGCATAGTTGAAGGTACCCCTCCCAAGGCATGGAACCATGGCCTTCCCAACAACAAGGCATAAGTAACTAGTATACCCAGTATAGTAAACCCAATAGTTGATTCCACAGGTCCTGTTTTAACTAGAGCTTGGAATGTCCTATCCACATTCTTAGTGTTGTCATCATAAACTCTGATTATGAGGTTTGAATATGTTAAGTCTTCAGCTTTTAAACCTAAGTCAGGCAAGATTTTCAAAGGACACACATTAATAGCAAAACCATCATCAACCATAATAAAATTAGTTTTGTTTCCCCTCACCTCAGCTAGGATAAACAATGCCTTATTATGGTTTCTTCCTTCCAATGGCAGGTTGTCATCTAAGAACATTATCAGCCCATGTTTCTTTTTTATAACCTTTGCTACTATAGCCTCGGTGTGGCTGATGTTTCAATGTTCATATTTGATAGAGCTTTAACAAGAGCTCTTATATGGCTACCTAAATGCATCAGTAGTTCCTAAATGCTGACACTTGATTTAGCCTTCTTTAATTATTCCAAAATTAGATCCTCTTTCTGATCTTCCTCTATTTCTATTTCTCTATTTCCTCTCTTTCTATGACTCTCTCAATTTTCTTTTCAACTATTTTGTAATTCTTTCCACTTCTAGTGACATGATTCACCTTAGGATCATCACTCTAGACATCAAGATCACCTAGGCTTTCTTCATCAGAGTCATATCAGATGTTAACTCCAAAGATTCGATCTCTTTTCCTATCTTTCCACACTTTCATTATGCATGTTTATTTCCCTTTCAACTCTTCCATATTGAGCTTGCCTAAGTGTTAGTTCAATAAATATTTAACTCCTTCTTGAGACTATTTAGGAGCTAAAGGTTCATCTTCAAACTCATCACCCCATCTTGTAGGCACAATTTCTTCTATGGGTATATCAGCTAAAGCAGGCTTAGAGTAAAATACTCTATAATCAAACTTGCCCAAAGGTTGCCCTACCATATCTTTAACTTCTCTCTGTGATTGTTTAAGGGATTCTCCATTGGCTATAGGGTTTAGGTTGTCGAAGGAGTTTAGTACTTCTTCTTTGCTAACCCATGAATTGATCATCATGGTGGCTAGTGGTGGAACATGTCGATAGTCTGGGGAAGGGTTATTTCTGATGTTTGGGTTAGAGTTGGACTTTTTAGGGTCTATGATTTTTCTAGAATCTATCAGGTTTTAGATCTCATGTTTCAGGAAGATATAGTTGTCTATGGAATGGCCAACAGCTTGGTGGAATTTATAGTAACTGTTAGGGTCATAACCGGGGACATTTGGCTTTAGTGGCTTAGGAAAGGTTAAGGGTCAAATCATTCTAGGACTTTGGAGAGTAGTTGGTTAAAGTTGGAGAATCTTCGAGGTTTCTAAACTATGTGCACCTCCACAGCTCATCTAGTACTTCCTTGTTATGTGCCCCAATTGGGTAATTTCAAGTTCCAGTGCTTTTAGCATTTCTCTTTTTCTCACTCTCAATCTCTTCGGCTTGCAAACCATCATCATACAAGTCTATGAATTTTTTAGGGTTCATCATCTGCAATCTCTCGACCATATTAGGTGATACATTATGGACTATCATCCTAACCTGATCCTTCTCAGCCAGTTTATTCTTCATTAGTCCTGCCTTATTCATGAACCTGGTAAGGAAATCATAGAAGGATTGATTGGGTTTCTACTTTCTCAGTTCAAAGTCTTTGATAGACACTTCCAATCTAGTGTTATAATTATATTATTTTAAAAAGGTAGTACCTAATTCCTTCTAATCAGCCCAGAATGATTTTTTCAATCCATAATACCAGTTTACAGCCATTCCCTCTAGAGATAGCATAAACAGCCTAACAACTAATGCTACTGGTGCCTTAGTAGTGCTCATGATTACTGTATATTAGCTCAAATGAATCCTTGGATCTCCTCTCCCATCAAATTTATGCAACTGAGGCATCTTGAATTTTTCAGGCAGCTTATCCCCCTCTATTTACAGTATGTCATCAAAGTTGAATGAATACCCCATTCCTTGTCCTCTAATTAGCTCTTCCATCTTGGACATTCTCTGAGTCAGTGCTTGCATCTGCTTGGACTCATGATCTTGGACCAATTCAAGTGATTCTCTCTTTGCCTTCTCTATTATGTAGTTCTCGATGTCCTCAAGTCTCATATCAGTAGTAGGTATGTTTTTAGCAATAGGTTGCCCCCCAGCATTATTAGTAATAGGTGGAGCACCAAAAATAGGCAGAGGAGCCGCAATAACAGGTGGAGCTCCTACAGCAAGTGTTTGTTCAATAGTAATAGCAGGTGGTTGTTCAACAGTAGGTGGTGATACGATAATAAGTTGCACTAGTCCAGCCAAAGCTTGCCTTAGTTCGTCTTGCATCATAGCTCTCATGTCATCCATCAAAGCTCCCTTAATGTCCTCTAGGGTCCACATCTCTAGTTATTATTCCATTTCTGTCTATTCAATCTAAGTCAGTTTAGCTTCTAGGTAAAGCGGGTTGATAGGACTCTTCTCCAATTCTTGAAAGATCTCTTAAGCTATTGACTTAGGGCTTATATCTACTCTGATTAATCTACCACCTTTCTATCCCTAAATACGAGAAAACCAAGATAAATCTATGATGGCTGCAAAATAAGGTGTCAGTATGATGCATGGAATGCATGTATGCATGATGCACATGCTATACAGCAAGTAGCAAGTATCAAGTATCAATCAAGTGTACAACATACATCCCTCCAACCTTATTCCTCCCATACATGTGTTCAATGGAGAGTCTCTTATCCTAGGATTTTTTTTATTTGGTCTTAATATCAACAGGGGATATCAGGGACCAATGAGCATGCCAAATCTCTATCAAAGCATAGAAACAACATTTCTAAGTATAAAGGTCTAGCCCAATCTTCATTACCCTAAAGGGCTTCAAAAGTATGGGCCTGGGCTTTTATAAATAGAAATACCTCATGGTAATAAGCATAAAAATAACATTTCTATTCAAAGGTATAGGCCTGGGCTTTGAAAGATAGAAATACCTCATGGCAAAAATCATACAAGCAATTTGAGTAGATTCTAGGGAAGTAACTAAGCCATTATATGTGGTTGGATTCTAGTGAAAAGGTCAAAGTTCCTTTAGCAAGATGCCCTCTATTATGGACGTTGAGTTATAGGCCAAGATTAGAGGGGCCTGACATCCTTTACCAACTTGAGAGAAGATTACCCCCCTTTAGGACTAGGGTTACAGACTCTGGTCAGATGAGCTCGGTAATCTCTCTTGAACTGAGTTAAGGCTAAGAGTGATGGTTAGCCAATTTACAACTCCATGAAGCTAGTGGAATCATAGAATCATAAAACAATGCCATTAGTTTAATAAGGACATGTAGAATGAATGTAAGAATGAAATAATAATCAATAAAATAATTCTAAAGAACACAAGTAGAATCAGTATCTCTTATCCTTAGTGGAGTCACCACTATAGACGATGGGGTTTAGCACACGCCCAAGATTTTAGTAATCGTGATACTATTTAGGCTCAGGGCCTTAGAGAACACACCACTATGCCACAAAGTCATAGTGTGGAGATAAGGAGTCGTCACCCAGGGTAATAACTGGGATAATTCGATTGGTAGTACTTGATTCTCTAAAAGAAAGTTAGCACCACAACTAGGAGATTCTAGGAATAGAATACTAACTTCTTTAGTCTTATGTTCATTTAGAATTACTTTATGAATTACTATCTTATTCTCTATTTACACATAATTTTATTAAACCCTAATTAAACATCCATCTAGCCCTAAAGCAAACTAGTCATAAGATTGCATGTAAAAAATGCATACGAAGCGCATCGTCTCTAGGTCTAAACTATGCTTATTTTATTTTAAAGTTAGCTAATTCTACATTTTTATTTTCAAGTGAAATGGATTAAAGGTGGACCTATATGTTAATAAATGAGCTTAAGTCTATTTATTTTAATTTTAACTAAAAATGGGTTTATAGTCTATAAATTTTTAAATAAATTGGATTTTATAAGTGAGCCTAAGTCTATTTGTTTTAAAATGGGAAGTGGGCCTAAGTCTATTTATTTTTTAAAAAGAAATGAAATTAGATGGGCTGAGATAAGTCTCAATTAATTTTAGTTAATCTAAAAATGGGTTTAAGACTAAATTAACCTAATGGGCCTAAATTGATTTTAATTAATTAACATAAACCATTTTAAGCCTATTTTATTTAGTGGGTTTGAACCTATCATAGGCTTAAGGCCCAAAGAACTAAAAAAACCCAAATAAAAATTATAACAAAATCATACCAAACACAAGATTTATATGATTTTCTAAAAACCCTAAATCAATTTACATGCAACCCCTAAATTAATCTACACTCATCATTGATTTTAATTGATTTTTACTAAATTACTAATTCATTTTAAAAGCAAAAAAGTAAAATTTTACTATTCCCACTACTGGGGTTATTACAATAGTCTACGTATTGGAAATTAAAATTAATTACAAACCCAAATTAATTAACACACAAAACACAAATAATAATAATAATAATAATAATAATAATAATAATAATAATAATAATAATAATAATAATAATAATAATAATAATAATAATAATAATAATAATAATAAATGCAGAAACATCAAACCCTAAAATCTAATCACAATTTAGAATCCATAGCATTCCATGGATCTTTTATTTAATTTTTGGATATTTGGCAGTGGCCTCATCAATCCCTAATTAGATTCCAAAAGGAAAAAATAAAAAAAAATCACATAAATCACATTAGCCAAATGAGTAAAATAACAATTAAAGGAAATTAAATTAAAAAGAAAATCAAAAGATAGGAGAAAATGAAAATAAGATGTCGTGCATGCTCTTTGATGGCCCCTCAAATTGGGATTGTCACCATTTTTAAACTCATTGTTTGATTCTGCATAAGGACTGATTGCATTCAAAGACACAAATCGTTCTTTCAAAGCCTTTGAAGAATAGTATCAAGAAACTAGGGTTTTGAGAAACAAAAGAAATCAAGATTTTAAGTGTTGTGCAGGTTTTCTTCTCAGTAGCATCTTTAGTTTTTCATAATTCTAGGTTTTTCACGCAGTAGGGTTTTTTTCTTTCACATCATCCTCTTCCCTCACTCACGCAGTCTCTACCTTTTAAAAGCAGAGACTTATGAGCTAACCTTCCTCAATTCCAGGAAACAGACTCTATCTGTTCAATTTTTAAAATTTTTAATGCATTTTGACCACATTATCTGCTAACAAAAAATAAATAAAATAAATTTTTAACTAATCAAAAAGAGAAAAATTAATAAAAAAAATTAAAAAATAGGATTTTTCATGCATCGGCATTCATGATGCCAATTTTTAAAAATTATTTTGCAATCAAATCCTAAAAATATTGCAATTTAGTCCTTAAAGTCCAAAAAACTGACAACCACATTCAATTTTTAAATAAATTTCATCATAGGGGTTTACATCGTAAGCATAATTGCATCTTAAAATTGGGTGCTTATAGGGTTCTATCTCCTCTCCTTCATCATTAGATGCATCTTCAAGTGGTGGCATGTCACTTATGTCTTCATCTTCATCCTCACTTTCAATTTCACCATTGGCTAAAGCAACCATCACTTTTACATCTAGACATTGAGCAACCTTATGACCAAAGCCTAAACACCTAAAACACTTGAGATCATATGTTCTAGAGCTAGAATTATCACTTTTAGGGATAAATTTATTACTTCCCATGTCCACCTTCTTGTTCCCTTGATCGCCCTTTAGTGTAAAGTTTTATGAAGTGTTCTCTTTTCATTACCCTTCCAATTTGACTTCCATGGGGTAAAGGAATTCGAAATAGTCTTGCTTTTAGCCCTTAATTACTTCTCTATCTTAATAGCCATGTATATCATGTTATCCAATTCAACATAATGGTGTAGTTCTACAAGGTTACCAATGTCACAATTTAAACCATGGAGAAACCTAGCCATAGTGGCCTCTCTATCTTCAATCACATTAGTCTTAATCATAGCCATCTCCATCTTTTTATAATACTATTCCTCACTTTTAGAACCTTGCACAAGTCATTGCAAACCATTATATAGTTCACAACAGTAATGTTGTAGGATAAATTATTTTCACATAATTATCTTCATCTCATTCCATATAGAAATAGCATGATCTCCATTCCTTCTTTGACTTGTAACTAGTTGATCCTACCAAAAACTTGCATAATCAATGAACTCAACTACAACTAGCTTCACTTTTTTCTCCTCACTATAGTTACTACACTCAAAGACACAATCAACCTTCTTTTTCCACTCTAAGTATACTTTAGAATCGCTCTTTCCTTGAAAACTAGAAATCTTTATTTTGATGGTTCCTATGTTGTTGTCTTTATTATTGCCCTTATTTAGTCTTGTTGAGGTGTTTTCTTCACTTTCCTTATCAAACTCCTCTTCTAAGCTTTGTTTGGTACTCCTTTATTTGCTTTGCGAAAGGGAACTCATTTCTAGCCTCTCAAGTTGCTTCTGTACATCCTCCATTATTTGTTGCATAGCCTCAACAAACAACTTTAATTTTTTTATAATCCATGCTTTACTATGTTTGAACTTGCAAGAAAAGTTAGTAAAACAAAATTCTAACATTCCCTCACGTGTTTCACTCAATTTGGTGTTTAGGCACTCTATTGAACTCACACGCACACTTTATTGTAAATCTAACCTAATTAGGAGTTTTACTTTTTACTTTTTAACCAAACAATATAAATTGTTAGATTTCACAATGACCTACCAATTGAACGAATTTGGTAAGTTTTAACAACTTAAAATAAAGAAATTAGGTCTAAATTACAAAAAAAAAAAGAATAGGAACAAAAATGAATTTAATCCTAAAAAGATAAGAAAAGAGTTATTTTAATCCTTTTAGAATAAAGATAGCTTTTAAGATAAGGATTAGCCTTAAAGTGATAAGGAAGAAAGGTTATCTAACCCTTTTAGGATAAGAAAAAGCTTTAAAATAAGATAAGAATTAGAACTAGACAAGATATGACTAAATCAAGTAAGATAGGGATATAATTGATCTAAGATTGATCTTATCCATAAAGATATCCCTAACAAACTAGAAAAAATGAATTTGCATAAAAAAAAAAAGAAAAATGAATTTTGTAACTTCAAAATTCAAGATTTATGATCTTGAATCAAGATTTGAATAAAGAACTTAAAGAAACTTTAATATTCCAATAAATTTGAATAAGAATTTTCAAGAAAATAATCAAGAAAGTCAAAGATTTTCAAGAAGAGTTGCAAGAACTGTAAAGATTGTAAAGAAACAACCAAATTTTTCTTTTCTTTTCTTTTCTTTTCTTTTCTTTTCTTTTCTTTTCTTTTTCTTTTTTTATTTTTTTCTTTTTTTCTTTTTTTATGGTTGAAACTTGATGCAAGACTTTAAGGAAATAACTAAATGAAATTAAAGATAATAATAAATGATGTAAAAATGAATTTGAATAAAAAAAATTATGAATAAACAAGAATGTTGATGAAACTAATGAGGAGTAGAAGAAGAGAACATAAAAAATGATAAACACGAATGAAACAAATAAGGATACGTAACTTGATTCTTAGAGCCAAAGCTCTGACACCAAACTGATGCGAACTAGGTTTATCTAACAAATAAAACCCACAACAATCTATTGATACCCACACCTTAGATCATCCAAGAAACAAGTTAGGTAGAAACTAAAACCCTTAATTATCTAACAACTAAGAACTCTAGCTATCAAGAAGTCACCACAATTATATATGGATATTCTAATCAATAAGACAAGTGACCTATCAAACAATCTATTTTGTTTCAAAAGTTCAAAGAATAAAACTCTAAGTAATTTAAAGCAAAATTTGTCACTTTTATTTGATTGATGAAAAAGATGCCTTAATTGGCTACAAAATAAACTATTTATATGTATCCTTAAGCCCTAAACCTAATTTTAAACAAATCCTTAAAAGATAAGGATAATAAACCCGTAAAAGATAAGAAAACAAGTCCTTAAAGATAAGAAATTATTTTGCTTGCCAACTAAGCTAAAGAAAATCATTCCTAACTAAAACACTTAAAATTCATTTTTTTTTAACTTAATCACATCCAAATTCATTTTTAAACACTAAATGGACTAAATAACACTTATTTGGGCTTCATCTTGGGCTAGAACAAGTGTAGCTACTCCTTTGGGCTTCATACATATAAATTGGACCTAATAACACTACTTAGGCCTAAATTTTTAATTTGCACCAAATTAATAAGCTTTGAACTAGAATGAACTCTATTTGCTCTAAATGGATCAGATTGAGTTAAATTCATATTTTGAACCCAAATTCTTTAAATTAGCATATGTAATCCTTCCTTCATCTTCTTAGCACGTGCCCTTATGATTAAACCTCCATTATAAGTTAAAGAATTTTGAATCTTTGTTAGGTTAAAAGTTCTTATTGCACTAGGATTTTCATCAAAGATGGTCCCCATAAGTACCACGTACTATGCTCCTCCTCCTCTTCTTCTTTTTCTTTTTCTTTTTCTTTTTCTTTTTCTTCTTCTTCTTAGTTTGGTTTCTGCTTGCCAATGCGCTAGATTCGATCCCTCTAAAACTAAATTCATGCCACATTACAGCCATAGTTCAGCACATAAAAAAGAGCCAAACCTGAGTGAGTTTTACCTTCTCTGCATCATCATTTAAGGGAGTAAATGAGGAAGAGACCAAAGAAGAAGAAGTAGCAGCCACCATCGTTGACACTCATTTCATTCATCAATCAATTCATATAATATCAATTCTAAATTACTAGTGCCATCTTCATCTTTAATAGTTTGCCTCGGCAAATAAGCAACATACTAAGCAAGAATGAAGAGTTATCATAAGTTGCTCAATAATTGCAGGGATATTATATTGCAGAACCCGTCAAAATTCCTCTTATCTTTGGGGGTAAACAATTAAATTTCTAATTTATTATCAATTATGTTTTTTAAAGTGATGACTTATGTGATTATTTAAAAAATATATATATTAGGATATGGTGTACAATTTGAGACCTACTTCATTACGAGGTGGGCATAGGAATGCATTTGGGTGTCTATTTTTCAAGTGTAGAGCTTCCTACTCCAGTCAATATAACATATGCATAAACAACAACACACACATGCATAAGAATTCCACTTAAAGAAGAAACACTTTCAGAATAGCAATGCCCAATTTATAATAAAATAAAAATAAACAGTGAAAAAAGTATAGCGTTTGAAATTCTGAAACATGGTAGTTGAATAAGAGTAGCATTATAAAGCTAAAGCTAACCAGGCCCTACTTTAAAAATGTCATAATGCTCGGTAAGATTAGCCAGATACTGGTTAAATTACTTAATGCGAACGTGGTTCGATTTGGTGGCCATTTTGGTAATCGTTTGGAGTTCAATTATGCACAAATAATACCTCTTCATTCTCTTTAAAAAATGGAAGGCAAGCAATTGCAATCTATTGCGAATCGGAGAATGAAGTTGGGACTTTTGTTAGGGAAATGAATGAGGAATTGGATTTTGATTGCGACTAGAAGAAGCAATCTAGCTTTAACTGTGTAGTGTTAAAAGAGGGGTTTTGATTTGGCTTAACAATAAAAGTAACATCTGCCACAGCCTCAGCCTCACTAGAAGATTTATGAGAAAGAATCCATTCAGTGGCTCGCAAGGTTAATTTGCCGCCGGTTGCCACTAGAGCCTCGACAGCCAATTGCCTTGCAAATCCTATACTTAGCAATTGGACAGCTAGTTCCATGCCAAGATTTTACAAGTTGGAGATAGAACTTAATAGACATGTCATCATTCTTCTAACAAAGACTAATGTTGTCTATCCATGGCTCAAAAAGTTCAAATCCAACAAACCTTGGTATTTTTGAACCTAAAACTTGATTAGAGACTTATTTGAACCTCAGTATAAACATGAGGGGCTTTTTTGACACTTTGTCCTTTTTAATAATTAATTTAAAAACATTCATGATATTTTACTCTATTAAACTATTATATCAACTATTACATGCCATTTAGTTTATGGTTGAATGCGTCGATTAAAAAAAAAATTAGAATTTTCAATTAGGCCTTGAACTTGTAGTAGTATATTAAACTGATCCAAATTTGTTAATTAAGTTAGGATATATTTTCCCTATTTCTTTTTATTTACTTTTTTAATTTTTATTGAAAATTATTATAAAAAAAACTTAATGTTTTTATTTTTTAAATCAAAATTAATTTAAAATATTTCATATAAACTAATTTATATATAATTCAAGTTATATATATTTTACCATTAACTTTTCACATGATGTAATATAGTAAAAAATAATTAATTATTTTAATTTAATAAAATTTGTTTCATGATTTTAATATTATATTATAAGTTTCAGGACCAAATAAAACTTTTAATTTTTAAATTAGTCCATTTAAAATAAATTAAATAGTAAAAATATAGTTGTTAACACAACAAAACCTCATGAATATCTAAATTAATTATTAAAAAAAATACATGGACCTATTAGTGTATTTGGACAAACTCTAGAATGTTAAGTGCTAATTTTGGTTTAGATTTTTATATCACTTATTGGATGTAGCTAATAAATATTAACTGTTTGGTAAAATTTTATCTGTTGTTGTTATTAATATGTCAAATGGTCATTAAAAATATAATTTATTTTTAATGTATTTTTACACATATCTTATAATATTCTTTACTTATGTAAATTATTTAAAAATAGTATATAATGATAAACAATTATTTATTATAGTTGATTTATGTATTATTAATATTACTAATAGCAACTATTTAAAAATGAGTTTTAAAATATAAATCTCATTAATATGATTTTTTAAAAAAATATTACTGTTCAAAAGCATTTTAATTATCAATTATTAATCATAATTTAGAATAATATTTATTTTATTATGATTATCAAAATTAATTATTTACATTTAATTTAAAGAAATTATTTATTATTAGTTATTTTCAATAAAAATAATATAGTACAAATAAAAAATAAATTAAAAATTTATTATCAATATTAGGCCCAGAATGTGGTCCAACAGTTCAAAGTCCATGGTCATTTATGTTTTGAGTTAATTATAAGCATGCCCTTTTCCCTTTTCATGGGTATCTCTTTTTTTAATTATGTTTTCCTTTATGCTTCTTCTTTTATTTTTCTTTATTTCTTTAGGTTTCTTGGTTTGTTTATTTTTTCTTTATCCTTTTTTTTCTTTTCCATTTCTTATTTTTATTTTTTCTTTATTTATTTTTTTCTTTGTTTTTCACTCTTTTCTTTTTATAATTTTATTTTTTTTCTTATTTCCTGTTATTCTTATTTTTTTAATTATTTATTGCTTTTATTTATTTTTTTGTCTTATTTTGTTTCTTATTCTCTATTATCTTTTTTTATTTTATTTTTATCATTATATTTATTTTTTAATTTTCTCTCTTTTATTTATTTTTATTTTTTCTTATTTTTTGTTATCCTTAATGTTTTCAATCTTTTATTTTTTGTTTTATTCTTACTTTTTTTGTTTTATTTTAGTTTTGGGTATATATATGTGGTGTGCTCTATTTTAAAGATTATAATTAACATATTTAAATTATATAACTCATATTAGTTTTAATAAATAATTAAAGTTTCAGATATCTTGAATAATAATAATAATAATAATAATAATAATAATAATAATAATAATAATAATAATAATATTATTATTATTATTATTATTATTATTATTATTATTATTATTATTATTATTATTATAACTAATATTATTTTATTCATTTTATACATTAAAATAAACTAAAATACATAAATAATAAAATAGAAACAAATGAAAATTTTTTTCAAGTTTCATTTATTTGAAAAAAATGGGCACTTGAATTCAAATTAATTGATATGCATACATCAAATATTTTTATTTATTGTTTAGTTTTAATTAATTGAATATAATTATATTTTGTAATTTATTACTCAATGCCAACCATTTCTTTGACAAATTTTCTAACAATAAATACTTACTAAAATTATCATATTTAGATATTGTTTTGAGTTTCAAATACTATTTTAAGTTTCAAATACGGATAATATTTAGAAAATATTCTTTTGGTTGGAGGAAAATATTTGAATAATATTTAGATAATGTAGTAGTTTTAGCATTTGATACAATTTTGAAGTTTCACATGCATATAATATTCAGGTATTTATGAGTTTGAGATATTATTTTTAATTTTCAGATATTATCTTGTTTTATATACTATTTTGAGTTTCAGATACTTATAATATTCAGATAACTTATTATTTTAATTGTAATATATACAAATAATATTCATAAAATATATTATTTTTAAGTATCATTCTTGTTATTTCTTAAACTTGTTATGTAACAAAAATTTTAATCAATAACTTTTGTTAATTTTTAACACAATAGGAAAATATAAACCCAACTTTTAACATTTAACACAAAAATATTCCCTTGTTCTATTAACTTAGACACCTTTAACAAGTAAACCAAATAAGCCTTGTTTGATGGGAAATGTAAATAAAAAATACTTCCTTTTTCTATTAAGGAAAATTTAGCGACATGTATAGTTCCATCGCTACTTGCAACATGTACTATTTTGCCCATGTTTGTGTTTTTTTTTATAAATTACATTAAAAATAAATTTTAATAAAAAACTATATTTACAAATTAAACCATTTTAATCATAGCATAATGGGTTCACCCAATTCATTTTAGGTTTTAGATTCCATCATTTTAATTAATTTTTAAAATTAAATTAAATTTTCACAAAAAAATTTAAAAGAATAAATTTTATTTAAAAAAATTACTTACAAGCTACAAGTGTTTAAATCATGGCATGATAGGTTCACCTAGTTCATTTTAGATTTTAGATTCCCTTGTTTTAATTAATTGTTAAAACAATTTGAGTTTCTGATACTATTTTGACTTTCATATATTATTTTAAATTTCAGATACTTATAATATTAAGATAATATACTATTTTGATTGTATCATATAAGAATAATTTTTAGAAAATATATTTTTGGTTGTAGGAAAATATTAAATGGAACATTTCTTTGTTGGACGTTTTTGTAAAAAGCTCTTATTTATATTCAATACATATATTATAATACTAGTCCTATAATGACAAGAATTATCAACAATAGAAGTGTACTAGCTCATATATATATATATATATATATATATATATATATATATATATATATATATATATATATATATATATATATATATATATATATATATATATATATATATATATATATATATTATTGTTGTTTTTGGGCTATTGAGTCATTGTATGGTGTTAACACAGTTAGTTGCTAATAATTTTTTAATATATAAGTGATTAACTCATATAGTTACTAGCAAGTATCTGGATTTCAAAATGGAACGACCTAATGGAAATTTTTCCAAAAAAAGGAGATCAATGTGGTAATTTTCCTTTCTTATCTTCGATTATAACAAGTAGCGAAAAAATTAATTTAAACCCATAAATTCCCCCAATTGTCAGTGTAGCACCTGTCACTTTTTTCCTCTCCGATCACCAACCAAATGACTTCCATTCACCATGAAATTTTGAACACAAATACTTTTCAACCTCCTTAACATGTCAATAATTTTTATTTTGTGAAAATTGACCTGGTTTTAATCAATTAGACCTCCAAAGTTTTGACCTAAACTTTTAGCGTTCAAACCACCATCTTCGGTGACTTTCAGTTATTATGGCTTATACCAGCAAGTTGGTCTCACTGTCAAAAGTCTTTAGAGACTAACCATGCATTCAGGTGTTGTCGTTTGATGCTTTATTAGAGATTGATCGATAAATTTTTATTTTTGATCTGATCTAATAATCCAACGTTAAATTAAGTGTTTGAGCATGTAATTAGATTCTCCTTGGTGTTGTGAACTTGTGGATATATCTATTTTGTATTAGAAACATTTTTCGGTGAGAAAATCCGCCAAGTCCCAACTGAATTTCGGTGAGGATTAGTGACCAACCTAGAAAATTGTAATTTATTTTTAATAAATAGTATAAATTATGATGACTAATTTTCATAGCTAGAGCTAGGTCTAATTCTTCACAGATTTTAAGATAAAAATTTTGAAAGTATTTCGATGGAAATTACTCAATTTTCATTTAAATTGTTTTAACTCATCAAAATAAATTCCTTTAGCCTCAAATGTCATATTTAGGATATTTCTAAGTCAATTTTATTAATTCCTTGATTTTAATAATTTTTGTAGAATTTTTGAAAATCATTATGAATTTATTTGTTAAATACGTATATTTTAAATAAATATTATTTATTATAAAGAGTTTCAGAGTGAGGCCATAGCATTTGAGCAACCGAGACTCATCAGTTGGCATGCTCTACCTGTGAGTTAATTTTATAAAATGTTTGGTATAGTTATATATATAAATGAGAATTTTTATGCGGTAAAGATAATGATAAAGTTAAATATATATAGTTAATTATACTTATGAATTTTACCCGCAAGTATGATTGTTTATTTTATTATTGTTAAAGATTTTGGAAATGTTTTAGTTTGGTTTCATTTATTTTATTTTATATATGAAATAAATATGCTTTAGAGAAAATGGTAGAACGTACTATTTGATGGGTGTTACCAGGACCATATGCGCACTGGTTAGAATCTCGAGTTTGATTAATATGTGGATTGGCTTAGTTGAGTTTGTTCTTTCAGGCAATGTTATGGTTTAGGCTCGGTTGAAGTTGTTCTCTCGAGCAACATTTGGATTGAGCTTAGTGGAGATTGTTCTCTCGAGCCAAAAATAAGATGTAACTTAATCGAGCTTGTTCTCTCGAGACATCAAAATGGACTAAGTGATTGGACTGCGACTGTCACTTGGTTGAGTTTAATCTCTCAGGGTGACAGTCATTTGGATTTAAGAGAGTAGATTGAACATGCATTTTATAACATTAATTCACTCAATAAAGTCTGATTCCCTTTAATTTTATTTTTCCCAAGATCTCACAATCAGACTAACAATTCTCATCATATGCATTAGGTTTCTTTTTCTCTTGCTATATTATGTAAGTTCTGTTGATGTTGTTGTCTTATGTTTGTACTCTAAACACCGTAGTAGTAGTTTGAACATTTGATAAGTGTATTTATGATTTAATTGATTTAATATGGATATGTATTATTTGTTGATAATGTGATGAACATAAATTTAGTGTTGATCATTGTGTTGTGGTGAAGTAATGGTGATTGGAGAATATTTCTAGGAGTGTTGTTTGCATTTTACAAGTTTTGATTTGTTCCTGGTGCAGAGAAAACTCTACCGAATTTTTGTTAAAATTTTAAAGTGGTAAATTTTATTGTGATAAATTTTTTTGGCGTACTACAAGTTTTGAAAGCTTTATGTTTTCCTATTCCCTAGTACCGATCACGTGTCCATAAGGTTCAAGTCATGACAACAAGTCCATGTCCATATCTAAAAAGGATTGATCTTTATATATGTATATATTCCCCTTATGCTTGTCTTTATTCATTCCAAAGATTAAATATATACTTTTTATTTTCCTCATATATATACTAACTTAAGTATGGAGTTTATGAGAATAACCTCACTCATTCATTTGATCTTCTCATCTTTATAGATTTTACAACTGAGTTAAATTGCTCGGTTATCAAGTGGTGAACAAATTTTAAATAAAACATATTAAAGTAGAGCTATTTTGGATAACGATTAAGTATCAAATACTTATTTCACATAACATTTATTTCAATAAAGAAAATATTTTATTAATTGCCTAAATTAACTGATCTAAACAGTGACAATTTTGTCTGAATAGCAATCTTTAGAAAAAAAATTAGTAAAAGGAAAATATATCTAGGTGTTCCCTAAGTGACTAGTGGAATTGTTTTGTCTTGAGCAAAAAACTTCTATAGTCCTCACCATGATACAAGGATAGTAAATGTGATCAACAACAGTTCAACTAACCACCATTAACGACATCCTTAAGCAAGGAAATGAATCTTAAAGAAGTGGTTACAAACCCAAGTATGCACCCTAGAGCTAATAGATACAATAATTACCAATGATTTTCAGTCAAAGAAGAGATTGACATGTAAAATACTTAGACCTCACATTTATTCTATAAGCCTTGTACATTTGTACATCATATTCTATTGCAAGTCTGGTCCTTCTCATCTAGATTTTAAGTTCAAGAACTCAAAGTAACCAACACTTTTTTATTTTAATTTAGAACACTACAGATCAAGATCGAGTGAAGGAATGCATACCATGGTCCATACACAAGAACTTACTGGCACTTAAAGATTGGAATCCCACTTTTACAGTGGATGACTTGGATTTCACCAGAGAACTCATGTGGGTGCAAATAATTGGGCTACTACTTATTCAACTAATGCTGAAGAATGCAAAAAAAAATTGCAAACAATATGTTCAATGAGTTCATAGATGCCGATGAATCAATGTACATAGATGGAGATTGGGACTCTATGATGAGGAGCAAAGTCATGGTGGATCTATGCAAGCCAATTCCAAAAGGCTTCATGAATTGAAAGAAAAACAAAGACTAGTGGGTTTTATTCTAATATGATCATTTGCCCTTAATGTGTTATCTCTGTGGCATCACTAAACGCTCTACACAAAATTACAGCATATTCAAAACAGAGGAGGCAATTACTAAAAGAGTAAACAAACACCTCGCCTATATCGTGTTCAAATATATTGTGGCTTTTTCTTTTTAACTTTTTTTATCAAGGATTTTTTAAAAAACTTTAACCATTCATATTTTCATACAATACTATTTTGTTTTTTATTTTTGTGTAGCTCTTCTTGTCTTTTTGTTATTTTCATTCTCTTTTCCTTGTTATTCTTTTTATCCTTATTCTTTTTTCTCTTTTTGTTCTCTTTCATTTTTTTTTTTCCAAACCCGTTACAAGATTTATAAAATTAACCTCACTAAAAATAAATTGATTAGTTGAAGAAGAATCTTTTGCATATCCTTCATGAAACATCGCAAATCCACACATTTTTTAATTAAATTTTCATCTCGGATATTATTATTTTATCCATCTTCTTTTTTATTATTTATTTACTAAAAATTCAACATCTCATAAATCATAAGTGTTAAATTTCCTTTTTTTTTTATTTCTTAACAATTGGATAATTCTTGGTTATGTTCTTCTTATTCTTTATTTTATTTGTTGTTTCTTTATTTTGTTTTCTCTTTGTTTAAGTGTTTTTTAGGCTGTTGTAGGGTCGTTGTTATTTTGTAGTTGTTGAAGGATTGTTGTGAGGTTGTTTTGATATTATTGTTATTTTTTTTATTACTGAAAGGTGGTGTTGGATTGTTGTGGTTGTCGTCAAGTTATTGTCCATGTTTTATGATTATTTTAAGTTTTTATTTTTAAGTTTTTTGGTTGTTTTTAAGTTGTTTTGTGATTGTTTTGTAGTTATTAAAAGGTTGTTGTGAAGCTATTTGTTGCTTTCTGGTTTCTAAAAAGTTATTTTTGTTGTTGTATGGTTTGTTTCATGGTTGTTGTCCATGTTTTCTTTTTGAGGTTTTTCTTTTTTATGTTACTTGTGGTTTTTTAGCTGCTAAAGAGTTATTGTCAAATTGTTGTTGGGTTGTTTTGCTGTTTTATGGTTATTAAAGGACTGTTGTAAGGTTGTTCTAATACTATTTGTTGTTTTATTGTTGCTAAGGGGTTGTTATCATGTTGCTGTTGATTTGTTTTTACTCTTTTATGGTAGTTTTCAAGTTTTTGTGATATTGTATTGTAGTTGTTTTTATAATGTTGAATTGTTGTTTTTTGGCCTTTCATTTTTTTGCTATTACTATTTGATAGTTGTTGAAGGGTCATTGTGAGGTTATTTTGATGTTTTTTTATTATTATTGCTGAAGGGTTGTTGTCAATTGTTATTTGGTGGTTGTTATTGATTGTTGTTAGTGTTTTACTATTTCGTTTTTTATACGGTTTAGAATTGTTGATGGTGATGGTTGTTATGAAATTGTTTGCAACCAGTAACCACCATATTTTAAAAAAAAAAATTATCGACACTGTAACTTTGAAAGGAAAAATAAAATCAACCATAATTTTGAAACTTTTTTCCATCTTTATTTTATTTCAAAAAAAAAAAATCCCTTCTGTTTTCACATGTGTGTTTGGGTCAATGCCATTAATTGTTCTACAAGTATGTTCAATTGAAAGGGTCAATGCCCTTAGCTGAAGAACAATTAAGGCATCGACCCTTTCAATTCAACATACTTTATTTACTAAGATGAATCAGAAAAGTAGATATCTTCCAATAGCAATAATCAGCAACTGCCCGTACTGAAAGCTTCCAGGCCCTTAGCTGATGAACAATTAAGGGCATCGACCCTTTCAATTCAACATACTTTATTTACTACGATGAATCAGAAAAGTAGATATCTTCCAATAGCAATAATCAGCAACTGCCCGTACTGAAAGCTTCCAGGCAAATTTTAACTGAATTAATCTTATCATTCTCCAAAAGCATTTGAAATCTTTAAATGTCTGCAGTACCTATTCAGCATCGAAGCACATATCGTATTGTCTCAAAACCCACTACAATTCAGATTTTAGGACAAGAAAAAATATAAATGCTTGCTCTTGAATGAATCAGCTCATAAAGAACATCTTGTCCCAAGTATTCTGACAAGACTATAAGTTTCTGCTTGCGTTGCTTTGCCTTGGGGCATGAAAACTATATCCTGTGAGTTCCCATGGCTATAATGGCATAGGTCATATCTTGGTTGATCTTATTGGACCAGCACTGGAGGAGCTAAACAAATCTTAACCAATTTTCTGATGAGGAACTTAAGAAGTTTCACTTGAACAAAGCTGAGAAACAAGCTTGACTACACCCCACATCGGTGCATCATTCTGTTTCAAGTAATTAACTTACAATAAGAAATATGTAATCAACTTACAATGAGAAATATGATAGTTCATAAGCAAAAAAGTATCAAATAAAATCTCTCTACATCTCTCCCTCCTGTGGAAGAAACATAAAGATAATGCCCCTGATCACTATCAATGCCTTTAAGCAAAGCTTTTGTTCACTAAAGAAATTCCTCATGAGGGCAAAAATATTGCGAAGGAAAAGCTAACTTTCAAATCAATTATTGCCATATAAAAATACAAATGAAGGAATATATTGAGTTACACATAAAAGGGAAGGGAGATAGATGATAAGAACTGAGTCTTAGGCATGCTATGATTTTTGCTTGTTTTATAGATTTCAATCTATAGTGATGATGACATCTATACACCTTTTTCCTCCTTGAACTACAATGAAATACTGTTTTGTCCTTTTGATATTTATATAATTTAATACTATAACTAATATCACCAATTAATCAGATATAAAACATCAAGTTTCAAGCCTAGCTGAGTGCAAAAGAAACTCATACCTAAAGTCAAATATTTAGAGATCTGGTAATGACTAACTAGCATTATTGCCCTTGAGGCAGAGCAAAGAAACTGAAAAACAAAAATACTACTTACCAGATAAACAATATCAAATGCCTTCCGGTAGCTAGGAAGATTGTTCTCAATATTGTCATTCCTGAAACAGTAACAGATGGTAATTTGTTAATTATCTGCAATCCAATGAGGATTTATTGACATATAGTTTTGAAGTTCAGAAATAAAACTATTAAATTGTTGGAGGACAATGAAATACAATTTTAAAGTTCAAGAGTTCATCGGATAATTATTTTCGTAGAGGGCTTAGTAATTGAAGGTGAAATTGTCAAGGAGTTTTTAACAGGTTGGCACTAAACATTAAAGCAAGTTGATAAATATCATATCCCAGAATCATCTCCTTTCAGAAAGTAACAACAGAATCAACCACAAGAAAACAAATACGTAAAAAATATCAGCCATAACCCTCCCAATTAACAAACCAACATAGGAGATTTAATTTTTAACCTTGTTATACCTCTTTCTTAAAATAATCTATTTGGGGAGTTTTCAGCACTTCACAAGCTGGATGTAACCATCTCATATTTTGACTACCATGGAAACTAAGTACCATCTCATATTTTGACTACCATGGAAACTAAGTACCATCTCATATTTTGACTACCATGGAAACTAAGTACCATCTCATATTTTGACTACCATGGAAACTAAGTGAATAAATCCAAATGTTCTCAGTAAATTATAGAACTCAAGGCACATGTAATCAACTAGTCAACTAACAAGTGAAATTTTTAGAGTTTCTAGTTTGATTTTGTACACTCATAGTTTACAATAAGATGAGATGCAGGGTGTAAAAGATGAGATATCATAGATTTAGCATGCCAATTAAACAATGTTACAAACTTACAAGAACCCCACTGATATTCGAGTCTCATAGTCCAACCCATCAGACATTCCCAAGTCGCCTAGGTGATCACCAAGAAGTAGCACATTGGTCCTCCTCTTTACTGAGGCATTCTCATCAATTAGCCCATCAACATCACCAAGATGCTCATGAATAGGTGCAGCCATATCAAGTGCATGTTCATTTTTGTTCAGAACATGAATCAACTTTCCTGGACCAAAATTAGTTAAAATTCCAAAATCACAACACACCTAACATAAAACAAGGTTACAACCAAATTACATTGTAGTATTGTGAAATTTAACAAAGGACATCTATAAATTACTAAGATGATAAACTAAGTTCCTAATTGCTAACGGATGGCCTATGGGCATTGGCTTAATTGGTATGTTTGCCATATAATTGTCATGTACCAGAAAAAAGGCAAAGAAGAAACATCAAACAAACTAAACACAGAAAAAATCTGGCATGCATATCATAATCTTACATCTGGTACTGAGAAACTCAATTTAACAAATTAGATATTGGAAATTGGAAATATGTTTCTCAATTAGCGCACATCTGTCTAGAAAGAAAGCTATCTAGTTCCTTGCAAGTTAGGAGTCAAACAACGATTGAAGTCACAACAACCAGTAGGCGTAGTAACTCTGTTTGTAAAAGCATAAAAAGGCCAACTTATGTAATGGTACAAAAACTATAAGTTAAATGCTAATCACGTAGACATCATAACTCAAATGACACCTTTAAAAGAAACAAGTCGACCATCATCGCCAAATACCATCCGATTTGAGACAATCCTGACATTGTTAAAAGATCTGCAAACTTTCTGCCTAAAGACCTGGAACAGTAAAAGCCATAGGTGCAAAAGCACAACAGGTCACAAATCAGATGCAGAAATCAATGTGCACAAGCTACTGATTTCTCAGAAAGGATATCCCATAACTTACCTCCTCTATGATATCTGCTAGCCCAGCTGAAAATATGAGAACAGGAATGTCTCTTTCCTGCAAATCATAAACACAAACAGTATGAATGAGGTAGTTGGCATGTATCACCACATCTTAAAGCTTGCAAACAGTAGATTCTTATAATGTAAATAATGATGAGATAAGTGGTGTATAAATTACTTAATGTTAACAGGTGAGTTCCAATTGTCTTTGGTAATTGCCTGAACAATTTTTCAAGTGATTGAATGAGTTGTAGGCTAGCTTGAGAGTTAGTGGAGACAAGGAGAGGGCGAGAGGAGCAGGAAGGCTAGGATATAGATCAAATTTATAGAATTATTTCCTTCTCTCATGCAATTGGGAATATGTAAATGAAAGCTGAGCTATTGGAAATTTTGAAATCAGCTAAGGAATCATAAAGTGAAATATAATATTGAGATTTACCTCAAGGAATTCAAATAGTTTGACAACACCTTCCCTAAAAGCAATAGTGGAATTAGCAACAGATTTACTAATTGCATCATATGTAAGGCCTCCCTCAATAATAAGATTATGGGTTTTCCCCCACCTGCATTATTATACATCCTTCAGTTTCCCATGAAAGTAGTAACGTGTAACAAATATAACATTCCTAAAGCACATGCCATTGTCTGCTAACTTAATTCAAGCTAAGGTATACTATCAGAAAGATACCATTCTTCCATAAGCTTGGTTTTCTCTTCAATTGGAATGGTAGGGGAAAATTCAAGAGGGTGATAGTGTTCAAACAATGCTTTCCTCTTGGCATCATACTCCGGATTCCCCTGCTGCAAAAGTCCATGACTACCTAATTACATGTAATTACAATTGTTAAAAACAACCACAATCATACTCCATGACCAAAAATTTCTCATTGGGAAAAAACTTCGCAAAAGAAAACAACAAAAACCCATAAACATACTTTGCCCACGTCTACCATTCACAAAGTACTTGGTCAACGTCGCATCAAAATCTGCTATCACCTGTCTCACAAAACCCAAAAAAAATAAAACTTGGCTTTAAAGTAAATGTGGCCATTCTTCTTTTACTAATTTTTTCTCGCGTCTAAAAATTGAACTGAAATGAATGAAACCTGGAGCTTTGAAGGACCAGCCATGCGAATTGTATCAATTTTGTTTTGGAGAGAAAGAGCATCATCTACCACTGTAAACTTAGAGATATCAAGGCAGTTCATTGCCACTTTATTTAGAACACTAGTACAGCAACACTGAACTCTATAAGAAGAAAAAAAGAAAAGAGAAAGCATAAGATTAATACAGACAAAACAACGGGAGAAACGAAAGAAAACAATAAAAGGCGGAATGAACATTGATTTTAGGGGTCCGTACGTACATGAGGATTGAAGACAAACCTGCAAGTGCAAGAAAAAGGAGCAGCAGCAGCGAGGAGGATGCTGTGTATGGAAAAGCGAGTTAGGACAGTGGTGGTTACGCTTTTGAATGCATAGCTCATTTCATTATTAATTTACATGTGAACCCCACCCCCGAGTAATAAACCCAGCACAATTCGATGATAGTCCGATCATCTCCGCAAATTATTTCATGGACCCTGTCCATATTCCATATTCCACTTTTTAATGCTTATTTTCTTTTTTCCTTATTTTTTCTCTCTCAGGTCACGAGATGCTCTTCTTCTTCTTCTTAAGATAACAGTTAAATATTTCAAAACTTGAAATCCTAATTTGAGCCGGAGAGAGAATTTATGAAAATTATATATGGATTCTTTTGAAATTCAACAGCTACTTATTATTATTATTATTATTTTTGTATTTGTTAATATTGAATTTTAATTATAAATTATTTTGTTGTATTTGTTTAGTTTGTACATATAGATTCATTAATTATAACGTAAATATTCATATGTTATTGATTAAAAGTTTCTTTGTTATTAATTAAAAAAATATTTTTCACCTGCATGTTCATTGAACTTATAAATAATGGTTAATGAACTTGTAGTAGACTCATTAATCTTTACATGTAGATTCATTAATTATCAGTGAACATACATGTGAAGATCAATAAACCTCATAGTTTTAATCAATTAACTTATTAATTTTTACAAGTAAAAAGAACATTTGACTTATTAATAATTAATTAATTAATTTTTACAATTAACTAATTAAAACAACATTTGACATGAAGAAAAAAAAGTACATTTGATGTGAAAAAAAGAAAAAAGATTTTGTTGGGTGTATTTAGTAAAATCCAAATATGATGTTACACAAATTTTCAAATATTTTTATACTTTCATTGAAACCCAATTCCAAACTAAAATCAGTAATTTAAAAATTGATAATGGTACTAAATATTTCGACACTTGTTTGGGAAGTTTTTTAAAAGAAAAAAACATCTATTACATATCTACCTGTAGGGATACACCCCAACAAACCGGTATAACTAAACGCTAAAACTGTCATTTATTAGAAGTAGCTAGGTCCTTTATGTTTTCTATGCATATGCCTAAATATCTTTGGGGTGAAGTTGTTTTAACCTTTTGTTATTTAATTAATAGAATTTCTAGCTGTATGTTGAAATATGATACTCCTTTATAAACTTTAAGAAAAAATTTTCCAAGGAATAGGTTGACCACAAAGTTACCTCTAAAAGTTTTTAGTTGGACTGTCTATGTTCAAATCCCTAACCAACCTTGAAATAAATTAGAATCAGAGCCAAAAAATGTGTTTTCATAGGCTATGCTTCAAATCAAAAAGGGTACAAACATTTTAACCCAACTACTCAAAGATTTCATATCACCATGGATGTTAATTTTGCTGACACCATTCCATTTTTTAACAAAACTTCCCTATAAGGGGAGAGAAAAAATAAAGATAAGTTTTGGCATGTTTCTACACCTGCTCCAATAGTTTTTTCTCATGACAATACTCTTATTGATAGTGGAATTGAATTGGTTGATAAAGAAAACCTAAGTTACCTATGTCAAAAGTTAAGGAATCATAGGCAAGAGGAGAAACGCTCCATAATAATAAAAATTTTGAATAGTGTGTTTACTCTAGAAGAAATTTTCATCAAACTATAAGAGAAAATCCAATTATCTTGGAAGGTCAATCATCAACTCCATCAAATACTCAAAGTCCAGGTATTTCAAATTCACTTCCTATTGTTGATAATGACCTTGATATTCCCATTGCTCTTAGAAAAGGTGCTAGAACCTGTACTAAACACCCCATTGCCAATTTTCTATCCTATCATAAATTATCTGAAAAATATAAAGCCTTTATTTCTAAAATCACTAACCAGTTTATGCCAAGAAATATTCGGGAGACTCTTAATCACTCATATTGGAGGACAGTAGTTTTAGAAGAGATGAAAGCCTTAACAAAAAATGAAACATGGGAGTTGGTTGAATTACCTGAAGGCAAAAAGACTATGGAATATAAATGGGTGTTCACAATAAAAAGCAAGGCTGATTGAAGTATTAATAGATACAAGGAACACTTGGTTACAAAAGGATTCACATAAACATTTGGTTAAATTACCATGAAACTTTTGCATCAGTAGCAAAAATTAACTTAACTCAATTTAAGTCTTGCTATTTCTTATAGTTAAATTAAATTAGCCTCTTAACTAGATGTAAAAAATATTTTTTTGAATGGAGATCTAGAGGAAGAGGTTTTTATGGATCAGCCATCGGTATTTGAAGAAAAGGGTAATAAGTGCAAAGTTTGTAAGTTGAAAAAATCCCTTTACGGGCTCAACAGTCACCTAGGGCTTAGTTTGAGCATTTTGGGAAAGAAATAATAAGTCATGGCTATAAACAAAGTCAAGCATATTATATGATGTTTTTTAAACATTCTAATGAAGGAAAAATTATTGTCCTAATTTTTTAAGTGGATGACATTATTGTAACTATTGATGACCATTTAGAGATTAAGAGATTAAAGATGTTTCTGACTCAAGACTTTGAGATTAAAGATTTAGAGCCTTAAAATATTTCCTTGGTATGGAATTTGCAAGACTAAAGAAAGAAATATTTGTTTCACAAAGGAAGTATATACTAGATTTATTAAAAAAGACTAGGTTATGGTTGCAAAGCTGATAAAACCCCTATTAAATTAAATATGAAATTGTAACTAGCTAAACCAAATGAAGTTATAGATAAAGATAAGTTTTAACAGTTAGTAGGGAAGCTAATCTATTTGTCCCATACATGCCCAGATATAACATTCGCTATGAGTATGGTTAGCCAATTAATGAACTCTCCTAGGTAGGATCATTTTGATGTTGTTTATAGAATTCTTAAGTATTTAAAAGGTACTCCAGGAAAAGTTCTATTATTTGAATATAGGGGCCATTTAAATGTTGAAGTTTACACAGATATTGATTAGGCTAAAAGTGTAACATATATGAGATCTACTTCTGGATATTGCACTTTTGTTGGAGGAAACTTGGTTACATGTATTGGGTTTTCTTGATTCAAAAACGTAGCAAAAATTAAAAATTTTAACCACAAATCCTAATCCGGATCCAAGTAATTTAATTAATTGATTTAAAACTATAGTTTTCAAATCTTACCACAAACGCAGAAGAGGCAAGATTTCTAGAAGGCAGAGAGGAGGTTCACTCCGGTGACACCTTACTTTGAGCTTTTAATTTTAGTAGTTGGGATTAAAACGTCTCCAACAGAATTTGTCCTCCATAAGCATCCAAATGAATAACCCTTAATTAAAATGAAAACTTTATGTGCTAACACTTCTCTTGATTTCTCACAAATTAAGAACAAAAACACTATGTGTTTTAGTTTTTCTAAGAGGAGAAAAATGAATTTTGGTGGCTAATGATTGAGATTAGTGAAACCTTAGAGAATATAACATATTTATAGACCTCTAATTAGGGTTTCACTTACCAAATCAACTTTTTGGTAATTTCTCAATTATTATTATTATTATTTTATTTAAAATTAAATCAGATATAGTATTCCATTTATTTAAGATAACCTTTACCTTAAATAAATAAACTATTTATTTATTTCCAAGAGCATATTTAGGCTTCTTAAACCTATATCCGTTTTTGGGCCTGTTCTAAGTGTGTGACCCTGTAGGTTCACATGGCGTTAGCAGTGGGCCTTAAATCTTTATTTAGGCCTACAAATCATAAGTGGCCTCTAACAAGACATTATGACTACCCAAGTAATGTGAAGTCAATAATCCAACATAACCTAATTTATAATAAATATTGTAATCCCTTTATCACATGATATCTTGATTGAATATAAGGCATAGTTTCTGTCATCCTTATATAATTCAATCATATTATTTCTTAACTCTAAGTAGACTGAGAATGATAACTTTTTATCAATTCACTTTAGCATGACCATGCATTTTCCTCAGTCTATCTTATCAAGGGGCCCATAGATATCTTACTCAGATTAAATGAGGGATAAATTCCTTCTCAATCACTCATATTCCTCACATAACTCATTTCATATCCAATAACAATCTATTTAATCATCCTGTTAAAGACAATGTTAGATTATGTCAAAACATATAATAGTTATGTAGAAATCCATAATAATTTCAAGGTCAAAGGACTAAATCAATATTATTATGATAAGAATTACTTGTGATAATAATCTATATAGTATTCTCATGATGGGTCAATTTAGTATATTATTTCCTAAATAAATACCTATGAGTTGACTTAATATCTCATATTCATAATTAGTAAAACATAATCATCAATCAACATTATACTAGCCATAACATATTGTTATGACTAGGGATAATTTGAATAGAACTCATATTTAATCTAAGGGTTTTACTATCAAGTCACATACTTGATTACCTTAGTGAGAATTAACTATTCAAGTAATTATCATAACACAAAATGATAATGAAAAATGTCTCTTTATTAAATAAAATGATAAATTCAAAACATGGTCATACATGATTGACCTAGTGCATATCATTAACAATATGGCAAAGTAAAAAATAAAATGTGGCTGCTGAAAGTAGTGTAGAAGTGGAATTTAGAGCAGTTGCTCATGGTATTTGTGAAGTTCTGTGGTAAAAATGATTACTTGAAGAACTCAAGGTAATAAAGCATCTTCCTATAAAGGTTTTCTATGATAATAAAGCAACTTTAGCAATAGCCTATAACCTGTCTTACATTATGGGACAAAACATGTAGAAGTGGACAAACATTTTAGCAATGAAAAATTGGAATAAGGTCTCATTTATATGCCTTACATTCCAACAGAAGAACATGTTGTTGATATTCTCACTAAAGGGCTACCAAAGAAGCAATTTAATAAACTAGTGAGCAAGTTGGCCATGGAAGACATCTTCAAACCAACTTGAGAGGGAATGTTGAAAATCATCTAGTAAGGGTCAAACTGGAGTGATTAGTGGAGAGATTAGGGGCTATAAATTAGGTGAGTTGTAATTGACTTATTGTAGAATATACCCTTAAAATCAGCTAGTGATTATTCATATACAACTATATCTTTCTATAGAGATTAGTTTTCAGTAGTGATTATTCATGTTTTTTAGCCTTTGTAATTTGTCTACATAAGGTCTCTTTGTATTTATATCTTATATACCTTAAATTGATATTAAAATTCTTCTAATACAATAAAAATAATAAATGTAAATAGAATTATGTGAAAATCGATGGCCTGGAGAGGTGAGCATGTTGCAGATGGTCTAAGAAACCATGGCAGCTTCCTTGTCAATGACGAACTTAAAACCCTCGACGCTGATTAGTTTCACTATATCTTCCTTTCTCATATCGTCTAAAGTTATACACAATTGACTTACAAAATATTAAATATTGAGTGAGAAATAAGGAACACGTAGAATATGAAAAATGTTAACCGATGGAGAGAGTTAAAACAACACACAGAACACACAAAACACCAAATGACAGTTCCGCTAATATGAAAGCAATTAACAATTCTGCTAACATGAAAGCAATTGATAGTTCCACTCTTAGGTGATACCTGTTTCACAACCATTCATTTTCCACTATTATTCATGTTTGTAATTGAAACAAATTCACTAGAAATTGAAAACACCCAAGAGCAAAATGAAAATAATACAAAGCACCTATGAAGGTTGTCAAGTGCCACATGGCACTAAAAATATTAGGTGGAAAAATTCATGCACTTAGTTATTATATATTTTATACAGATAATTTATTATGTTATTTTTGAATTTTCTATTCAAATAATTATACAACAATCTTTTAACATTTTTATGTTATTATTTTTTTCATAATTAGTTATTTTAAAAAATTAGTTATTTTTTATTTCAATTGTCCACCCTGCCTGAAGGCCCTATAAATCTGGACATAGCTGCAAGAATAAACAAGTAAGTGGATGAATTTGATTAATAAATTTATTGCTAATTCCAGTTACGTTTGTAGGTACCTACCTGGTCGTAAGTAAGTGTGTTCACTCGATCATGGTGGACATGAACACGAGCAATAGGCCTCCTCCAAGCTCGGCTAGGACCCCACCTCGCCAATACAGGAAAGGGGGTATCACAAACTCTGGTAATCCCCACTATCAACTCCAGCTTTAGAGCCCAGTCCTGTAATATGAGCAAAGGGTTGTTAGTAAAATTGGATAGTAGCGGTTAGGATGGAATATAAAGGTAAAAGAGAAAGGAAAATACCAGCATGGCATACCAAAAATTGCAAAGTCACCTAGCTCCACGTACTAACTCATCCATGCTCCTATAAAGGTAAGCTAAAGCACAACTGCCCTAGTTATAGGTTGCCACCAAATCTAGGTCCCTCAGAGGCATCAGGAAGCTCAAATCTATAGAGCTAGTTATATCTATAAAAAGTGTAGTACCAATAGGTAGACAAGGAAAGCACACACCACCTGATTGATTTGTAGGGGTATAGTAGCCACCTCAACTCTTGTGCAGGTGTAGAAGCTCTTAATTGAATCAAGCTTCACTGTGTAGGTCCCCTTCATATTTGGGACCATACCAAGCAGATGCTCGATGAAAGCAAGATGGTCAGGAGATAACTGGTGAAGACTGGCATCAAAAGGAATAGAATCCCCAGCACAAGTGATGACAGTGACTACGATAAAGGCCACTGGGTCTAGGGTGAACTCCCCGAAGGGAAGATGAAATGTATGGGTGGTGTCAGACCACCTCTCCATCAGGGCATGTAAGGGCTGATAATCTGTACACCTTTACTGTGTTGGGAGTGCTAGGATAAAGTTAGAGAAGCAGGTATCATAAATCAGAGTCTGCACTTCCTCATAAAGCTCATCATACCAGATGCGCACACCACTAAAATTCCCAACACCCTTTAAGGTGTGGGCATTGAGCTAATAGAGTAAAAAACAAAGAAGTAGATTTATCATTTTGTGCAATAGATTTTTAGATTTTTACTGAATCTTGTCACTGAGGTAAACACCTCTATCGAAGAGGTGATCACCTCAGTGATAAGGCATTGTAGCCTGAATCGAAGAGGCGATCGCCTTATCGAAGAGGCAATGCCTCTTCGTGTTGGCGATCTGACAGCATGATTCAAAATTTTAATTTTTAATCAATAAAATTTAATTTCTTTTGGTTAAATTGATAAATATGCATTTATAAATAGTAACCTAATGCTATTTGATGATATTCGCAGGAAAAATTAAAGAATTGGGTACTAACCTCTTCAATAGCCAGGGCGTAAATATGGGATCTCACGTCCATGAATAGGGGGATCTTGTCTCTAATACTAAGCCTAAAACTCTAAGAGGGATACACTGTAGGTGCCACAGGGTCCCATATGAGCAAATATAGGCTCCATGCGACGTCTATGTCAAAAAATATAGAGAATGAGTGGAAAATAGAAAGGAGAAAGAATTTAAGAATTGAAAGTGACCTGTAGAATGGAAAAGAGATAATTTATATAACTAGGGCAAGAGAGGATATTTGAAAGAAAGAAAATTAAGAGCAAAGGGTGAGGCCCACTTAGTAAAATAGAGTATGGAATGGCCCATAGCCTGCACAAAAAATCCCTAATTGATTTATGGATGAGAATTTGCATTACTACTTGATTATATCCCAGAATCAATTTTTAGATAAGAATATTATGATCAAGTTTCTAGTCAGGTTTAAATCTCCAAAGTGCATGAAAGAACAAATGTTTGGTCAAGTTTGAATTCCCAAAATGCATAGAAGAACAAGCATCTGATCGAGTTTGAATCCCCGAAGTACGCAGAATAATAAGCATCTAGTCAGGTTTGAATCCCCAAAGTGCGTGTAAGAACAAACATCTAGTTAGGTTTAAATCCCCGAAGTGCGCAGAAGAACAAACGTCTAGTCAGGTTTGAATCTTCGAAGTGCGAGAAGAACAAGCATTTGGTCAGGTTTGAATCCCCGAAGTGCACAAAAGAACAAGCGTCTGGTCAGGTTTGAATCCTGAAGTACGCAGAAGAATAAGCATCTGGTAGGGGTTTAAATCCTCAAAGTGCGCAAAAGAACAAGTATCTGGTCAGATTTGAATCCCCAAAGTGCACAGAAGAATAAGTGTTCAGTTGGGTTTGAATCCCCGAAGTGCACATCTCAGGAGGTGTCTAGTCAAGTTTGAATCCCCGAAGTGCATTCTTTTTTTATTGAGTAACTCTCGGGCCAGGAAAACTTGGGTTTTACACTAAACTATAATGAGTAACTGATCGGGTCAGGAAAACCCATGGAACACAATTACGTTTTATCTCTTTTTACTAAGTAGAGATTGGGCCATGCTCAAGATTCATGCTAAACTATAATAAGTAATCGATCGGGCTAAGAAAACTCAAAGAACATAGTTACATTTCATCGCTTCTACTAAGTGACCTCTTGAGCTAGGAAAACTTAGGAATCATGCCAAATTTATAATAAGTAGCTGATCAAGTCAGCTTAACCTGAGGATCACGGCTACATTTCTCTTTTGTCTCTACTGAGTGAATATTAGGTTATATTTGAGATTCATGACAAATTTATTAATAAGTGACTGATTAGGCCAAGAAAACTCGAGGATCACGGTCACGATTTGAAGATGAAGTTCAACGTCTTGGGTTTAAATTCCTGAGGATACAGCCTAAGCGAAGCTCGTAGGTCAGGTATACCATCTTACTTTTTATTATTTGATCTGCATATTACTTTTTTAAAAAAATTATTTTTAGAAAATTCAATTTTTTAAAAAACCAAGAGGGCAAATTATGGACACTATCAGTTTGATTGGTCCGCAATAAAAGCCTGATAATGAGAAAGTTCGAGTTTTGAATGCAAGGGGAGCCCGAGACTTCTCTAAAATTAACTCACCTAACCTAAAACACTAGGCTAAGCCCAAGATCATCACCTTTTAGCCCAAAGGCCCTAGGTGAAGAGGCGATCACCTTAACGAAGAGGCGTTGCCTCTTCATCCCAAACATCGATAAGGCAACGCCTCATCAAAGAGGCATCGCCTCTTCACACCCACTATTTACAGTATTAAATGTCATTAATGACAGTGCTTAGAGGCTCACCTGCTGAAGAGTTTATCATTTTTGACTTGAAAAGAAAGGTAAAAAGTAGGGGAAAGGGTATAGGGAATGAAAAAAGGCAAGGGGAGAGGGTGAGAATAGGTTTTTGGAAAATTAAAAAAGGGAGATGGTGAGAGGCCTTAAAAGAAAGGTGTGGAAGCATGAGAGAGGAGGTTGGAAACTTGAGGGGTGAACTAAAATGTCTAAAGAAAAGAAAGAGAGGAAGAAGAAGAAGAAGGGGGAAGAGACTTAGAAGCTTAAAGGACTTGACTCTTTTGAGAAGAGGAAGGAATTTTTTTGCATTCAAAGCCACTAACCCATCAACCAAGGTTTGAGGGTTTAGTTAAGAGCATCAACTCATCCAAGTCAGTGAGTCTCCCTATTTTTAAGCTTTACGTTCTTTATCTTTATTAAAAGCTTTGATTTATTGCTATTTTATGTGTTTTCTTGAGCTATATTACTTATTTAAGTTCATAGAGAAGCATGATTGTATGAGACATTGAATATTGATTGTTGATATTTGTATATTTACTTATGTTTCTTATTTATTTGAATGATCATTAAGTTTCTTAAGATTTAAGAAATGCAGTTTGTCTTTGTCCCTATTGAAGAGGTGACGTCTCTTCATAGAGACGTCGCCCCTTCCTGATGAGGAGATAGTGATGTCACCTCATAATCAAGAGGCAATGCCTCTTTGAAGAGGTGTCACCCCTTGACAAGAATTCTGTATATTCCTGCCTCTATTTTCAATTCTTATCTTATACATTTGGCATAATTTCCACGTTTAATTTGTTATATCTCCTAATTTTATACATGATTACTGTGTTATTTGGTATTATTTTTAATGTTATATTATTGTGTTATTTTGTAAACTATTTTTTAAATTTATTTCCATTCATTTTGTGAATGATTTATAAATATTGTTATTGTTTGCAAGATAGAACTAACTCATATTTATTGCAAGAATTATTTTGTGATTTCTAAGTATTAGATGATTACTTTATTAATTAATTCTTAAGAGTTTTGGTTTGTATAATTAATTAGTTTATTTTTTATTTATGTATGGTTTATTTTCAGTTTTTTTCATTTATTTACACGAAAAGTTGTAATCCTTAATCCTTCTCCCCATTTATTTGGAATGAATGGTTGTAAATTATTATTATTTGTTTTTTATATGTTATTATTTTTATTTGTGATTGAATATTGAGGCATAAGCATGAAATGAGATTAATGTGCAAACTTAGAATAAAATCTAAAATTGGAAACCAATCGCAATTAGTATGTTAATAAGGAAATAATTTAATAATCAAAGGTAATAAAATCTGGAACACACATGGAAGCCAACCGCAAGGTTGGGTGGGCATTCCCAAAGCCTATACCCAGTTTTCTAACTCGATCTCTGTTGACGGCTTCTGGGAACTTTCGTGGAATCTAGTTGCTATACAGTGTGTCATGACTTTTATCCGGGTGGCGACTCCATCTCCATTTTTAGGCCCCATGCCCATTATATATTTTTTAATGAGCCCTAAGCTTGCATAGTACCATGGTCACCAACACTTGGGCGCATGATTAACTCCGCTGCCTACAACATGCTAATTCACTATTTTATGCCACGTATGCTTATAGGGGTCTCAAAATTGCATTTAAGACAAGTTCAACTGTTGAAATGACAAAACTATAAATTGAGTTGTCAAACTAATAAAAAATGACAAATACAAAAGGCCATAAATGTATTATGCCTAAATTTTAGTGCAATTTGTATTTTTGATAAAATTTATTTAGTTCAGTTTAATTATGAACTGAAATTCGCTCTTATCACTACTCATTAGTTAGTAACAACTATGCACTATCAGCTGTTATTGTACAAATAAATCATACAGATCCTAAACTCAAAACTCCATTCTTACATAAAAATAAGAGTTATTTATTATATCATTCTTGAGATTTGACATATTATACTATTAAGGCCTTATATTTTCAATAATTACTATAGCATCTTTAAGATTTTGCTATGTTAAACTATTACATCCCTACTATTAATGGACCAATATGAAAAAAAGAAAGTTATATTTCATCCCTAAACTTATAAAATAGTTTTAAATTCATTCATTTTTTATTAAGTTAATTAGTGTATTTTTTTTTAACTTATTGTATTTTCTAAATAATTTTTTTTTAACATGAAAACAAATTTAGAACATATTGATTTAAAATTGACAATAATCTAATAGAATTGTGTAATTAAAACTATATTAATTAGAATTTATCATATTGACATGGACCCAATATTGCACTAATGTGATTTATATAATCGATGCCCATTAATTGAAGTTTACCATATTAATATAAACTCAATTTTTATAATTAGCACTGCATCTCAAATAAGGCTTGCCATGCTAAAATATATATATATGTGTGAAATTTGATAATTGTAATTCTCAAAAAACTAGTAAACTACAAGTGTATGTATATACATACAATGCATATGTACACTCAAATAGTTTTAATGATATTTAATAATTGATTAATGTTCATATGATAAACCCTTATTGATATAGTATTGATTACATATTCATATTGAAGTAGTGTCAATTCTAAATTAATATATTTTAAATTTATTTTTATGTTACAAAAATATTTAGATATTTAATTATTATTATAATAAAAACATAATAAATTAAAATATATTAATTTAATAAAAAAATCAAATGAATTTAAATTTATATTATAACTTTAGGGACCAAATAGAACGTATAATTTTTCAAATTGATCCATTTAATTGTAAATTAAATGGTAAGCATATAATAGTTTTATGGAGCAAAACTTTAGAAATGTTTAAAATTAATTATTGAAAATACGGAAATCTAGTAGTATAAATCAAACCTCAAGATGTTACAATAATTAACCTTAAAAATAAATCAAAATATAGATAATTTAGTAATTCAAAAAATTTAAATTTATTTTTTTCCAAATAAAAAAGGGATAATGATATCAGAAGTTCTAAAAATTTTTAAAATTGAGTTTTAAAAGATTTTTTTTTTAAATTGAGTCCTATAAGTTTAAAAAGTATTAAACGTTAGTCCTAAACCATTAAATAAAGAGATATGATTATGTGTTTGTTTTATCCAATTAACCGAGGACACATGTACAATTGATTAATACCTATTTTTCCATCGAAATAGTCATGTCATAGTTTTTTCCAACTCATATTTCCACTGTCAATATAAAAAATTAAAAAAAAATCCAACTCCATCTTCTTCCTTCTCTTCTACTACTATCTTTCTCAAACCACCACATTGTTATTCAACTTTCTTAAGTATTGAAAATTAAGGCATACACAAACCACTTCTTATCATTTAACACTTTTATTATATAAATATAAAACAACATAAATATATTATAGAGAAAAAGTAAAAGAACACAAACTTGTGCTAAAAACATAACTGTTTCAGCCTAGAATTAAGTCTTGTATGTAATAATAGGGGATAAATAATTTCACCATTTCTATGCTGTTTATGTATTGATGTAGCTATGTGTATCCATATTCTACCAATTTCATTAAAAAAAACACTCTTTTTATGCCAAAAAAATTAATAGAAAATATGACCAACACCATATATAACAGTGATTCTCACTATCATTTTAATAGCAAAAAAAAAAAAAAATAGAAACCTAAAATGGATTTCTAAATTAGTAGCTAAACCATGACTTGTATGTCAATCTCCCTACCCTTATATCAAGCCTTTTATAAGAATCCACTTGCTTTTTTTTTTTCAAAAATAATTTTTTTCTAACAAATCTCCTATATAATCTTTAATCTAATCAAATTCTTCTTGACCCAACGATTAAAACTAATATAAGGAAATCAACACAATAAGTGCAAACCAAAAAGATATATGAAGGAAAAATCACTTTTGAAACCCTTAACCACCAAAAAAAAAATCAGATGTAACAAGGACAAAAGGAAGAATAAATAATAGAAAGATAAAGATGAAGAAGAGAGCAAAGAGAATAAAGATTTTTATAGTGAATGAATTAACACTATTGTCAAAGATGGAAGAGAAAAGGAGATTATTAAGTTGAGATGGTAAAAAATTAGGTAAGGAAGTTCTACAAAATGAAAACATGTGACTTTATTTTTTTTTAATGGTATATTATGTTATTTTTTAATTCTTATCATTAAGAGGTTGATGTCGTTGAATAGGTAAAAAAATGAGTTTGACTTGGCTGCTAAGTATTTATCAATACAAAAAATAGGCAAAATAATGATGAATTTTAGTGAATGAAGAATTAGTGACAAATAATTGAAACTAGACAAATGCAGAGTCATTAATGATAGATTTAATGATGATTATGTAAAACTCTTGTTAATTTTTTGTAGGTGTTTGGCGTCAATGTGTTAATTACCTATCATCATTAATTAACAATGGATTCTAATCAGTCTTTAATTAACAGTGGATTTTAATTTGTCATTATTTAATAGTGGATTCTAATATGTAGTTAATTAGCGATAGATTCTTCAATCTATCGTTGAATGTCATACAAGCGAGAAAACTCTAAAATTCAGCGATGAACTTGTCAATCGTTGAATTTTAGAGTTAAAATAGTCGCTTTCCTCTTTTCCTCATTCTAAAATTCAACAAAAAAAAATCTCTTTTGATCTCCACCACCTGTAGTCATTGGCATTGCAACACCTTTAGCCACCACCTTTTATAGCACTAATGTTGGCAAAAAAATTTTGAACATATTTGCACCCACAACAAAAATACCCTAGCAAGTAAATGCTTTTATGTTTCTAATTGACTTGTGAAACTAAAATCTAAGCCTAAATACTACTTGTCCAACTAAAATTTTGACCTAAACATACTATTTTGATTTTTCTTGACTTTGATAGGATGCAAAATTATAGTAGATAAGACATCAACATTGCTTTTTTTTCTCTTTTTGTAGCCAATTCCACCACCTTATAATGCATTCTTTACTATAATTTGAAGTGAGAGAAAAAAAAAAAGTCATCATGATAATTTGAGGGCAAAAAGAAATAGGAAAAAGGATGCACTAAATATACATAATACTAGCTAAATAAAAGGATCAATATTTCTACTTGTGAAAGTAATGGAAACAAAACATCAACTTCATAAAAGGCAGGGTCTCGTCCTGTTTATCTTTTAGGACCAAAGGGTATAGACACAATGGACAATCACAATCTGGGTTATTTACAACAAAGTGATTAAGGGAAAAATAAACTTTATTTAGAAAAAGAAATTGTCATTGCTAAATGTTCTAATATAGAAATAGATTTACATTCCATTTCTAAATGGGGACAAAATTATTCCATTTCTATTTAGAAATGAAAATTTCCATCGCTAAATGTCTAAATATAGCTGCAGATTTACATTTTGTTACTAAATAGAGATGAAATTATCTTGTTTCTATTTAGAAATGGACATTTCCATCTCTAAATAATAAATATAGCTTCAAATTTTTATTTTGTTACTAAATAAAGATGGAATAATTTCGTTTCTATTTAGCAATAGAAAATGTCCATTGCTAAATAATAAATATAGCTAATAAATATAACTACAAATTTTTGTCTATCTAGAAACTTAAATTTCCTTTGCTAAATAATAAATATAGCTAGGATTCTTATTCCATTGCTAAATAAAGACGGAAAAAATCCATTTCTATTTAGAAAAAGAAATTTTTGTTGCTTTTACCCGCTAATGTTTCCACTATAAATTTATGACAAAAAATTCATTCATTTCAATGTTCGTTGCTAATTTTGTCACTAATTTTGTTGCTATTTGTCACAAATTTATTTCCATTTCTAAATTTTATAGCAATATTAATTTTTCATTTCAAATTTGTTTCTAAATTTTGAAATGGAATTTTCTATTAATTTTCCATTTCAATATTTTTACTTTCTTATAGTGTTGGATTTATGGATGATTAAAAAAATAAAGTATTTTCTCTTTTGTTATTTTACCTTGTGTTCCTATCCAACTTATGAGTTTATGGCGAACTAGGTTAGTAATGTGTGGATTTATCAATTTTATTTTCATGTGACGTCTACAAACTTTAAGTTTGAATGCTCTCCTAACTTGAGATCGAATTCCAAGCACTTCAACCTTGCATTTTTATTTTTTTGGCAAATGAAAATATCATTTGCAGTTGGCAATATTTGAATTGCAACAAGCCATTTTCAATGCATGCTTACCACTATGCCACAAATGGGAAACAAGATATATATCATGATATAAATATTGTATATTAATTTGGTTAACTAAAAACCGACCATATAACCAATATTTCATGTCGGTTTAGCTTTGATTTTCATGTGGGGTGAGCATTTGGTTTGGTTCAATTATAACTGAATGCTCACCCCTAACTACTTAACTCAGAGAAAGATTGATGAAACACATACAACTCTAGACACAAACAACTTCAACAACAAAAATTTTCAATAATTTTGCTTTTCATTTTCATTTCAATTTCCATTTTCAATGTATTTTTTTATGTTTTTGTTTACGTAAACTCTATTTATAATTTAACTCCCTATATATTTTTATGTGAAATCTCTAATTTTTTAGTTCCTTGTTTAACTTTCCTAGCATTCAATTGGATTTATTTATTTTTAAGTGTTTTCAGTATTAAACTTAGCTATTTCATTTGCAAATAGTTTACAAATTCTAGTATGTTTAGGTCCATTGATCTACATCAAATCATATGATAGAAATCAATACTTTAGATTGGTAAACCTAATATGCACTTGACACACTCCTTTTTTTTTTTTTTCAGTTCAAGGATTAGAGGGAAACAACCTAAAAAAATATAAAATATCAAAATGAAAATTGAGAAACATATGAAAAAAAATCTTTTTTGAAAATTTTTCCTAAAATCATTAACCAAACTAAAAAAAATTGAATCCTATCGTAGCATTTTTTGCTTAAGTCTTGTGATGGAACATATTACGAAATTCCAAATTTGCCCCCCTCCATCCAATGAAACCTTTTTCCTTTTTGTAGACCTTAAGTTGTCGTTGCAGAGATCCTTTCTTTGTTTTTACTCCTCTAATCTCTTTTAAATTTCAACTTTGCAGTTTCTTTGATTCCTTAATTGGATGGTCAAAGTATGTAATCTCCATAAGACTAGTGGTGTAATCAAGTTTGAGTCAACATACTACCAATCTCGAGGTCAACTTGACTTACAAACTTGAAGTTTGAACTCGACTTAAACTCTATCAAACTCTTTTTTTAAAAGCTCGAGCTCAACATGATTAATTGAATAAAAATTTTAAAAATATATATTTTAAAATATTCAAATTCTTGGTTTGATAAGATATATTTATAATTATATTAGAATAAATATTCTTGATTAGAGTCGATTAAATTTGCAAGTCTATCGAATCATATATTTAGAAGTTCAAATCTCGACTCAATAACCTACTCAAATTGTTTGAGCTCAAAATCAACTTAACAATAATAAAGTCGATTTCAATTATTTTCCGAGTTGATTTCGAATTGCAAATTGGTTTCACTTAGTTAGGTTAAATATATGGGTGGATACCCAACTTTGCATTTATTGCATTTTAGATACTAAAGTTTAATAGGTTTCTTTTCAAGTGTCAAACTTTGATTTAAGTATTATCCGTAATGATTTGGTGGCGAGATGATGACGTGGCAGCCATCAAAAGAATATTTTGGGAATATTCACTATGTCATCTATGTCTAGTCATTAATTTTTAGCACTCAATTCACTGGAGGATACCGAACTTTATAACTGTTTCAATATAGTTACCAAACTTTTAATTTATATATGTTTAGATACTAAACTTTTATTTAATTTTATAGCAATCACTTAAAATTTGTTCAGGTATCTAAATAATCCATAATTACTATTTTAATTCAGAATTAAAGTCCTTTTTTTTTTTTGCAAATATAGGAAATAAGGAAAAATTTGAATTTTATTTTAATTCTGTGTAGTAAAGAAGACTCATCCCTAGTGGTTTTATAATTTATGAGAAGTAAAGTTATAAACTTTTTTTAATTTATGGACTAAATTAAAAAGATATGAAAATTAAGAGATTAAAATGATTTTTAAGAGAAATTTAGAAAATTACAAATTTTTAATAGTATCATTTTTAAAACATAATAAATGTTAGATAATAAAAAAGAAACAAAAGTAAAACTGAGTAATTATCATTGTAATTAACCTCTAAAAATTTGATGACCATACATATACATAAGTAACATGATGAATATTTTCAAAATATTCTTTTACTAATTGCCATATCATTGTATCACCATAAGTTATTAATGAATGATACTTAAATTAAAATTAGATATTTAAAAGAAATTAATTAAATTTTAATACCCAAATGCAATAACTGGAAAGAAGTTAACCCAACCTTCACTTAGTTACACTCCTGCGTAAGGCCCTAATGCTCTCTTTCTCTCTATTGTCTCTGATCACACTCGCTGACCACTTCTCCTTTCTTTGTCTGTTCTTTCTTTTTTTTCTCTGTCGCGTTCTACTTTAATTAAATTCATATTCAATTTCGATTAGTTTTTAGTACTTCGATGTCTAATTGATTTAACCGTACGATAAATTCTAGCTATATCAATGGCTTATGCTTGGTTGTTAGGGTTTCGCTCAGCAGACTCAAGCTACGGCATTGTGTTTTCATTTTTGTTTGTTTTCCTTTATTTTGAAATTTTTTTAGCAGCAAGAGGACGATGAGATGCTAGTCCCACACATTGAGTTCGCAGAAGGTCCTTAGCCTTTGGAAAGTACTTTCACTATAATATCACTGTTTCTACTTTTTTTAACAGAATTGAAATCCTTAAATTTTATTATTGTTATTTTTTTTGGTTTTATGTTCATAGTTTGATTGAGTTCAACTGCTTGTTTCCTTGTATGTTTAATTTAGCATTCTTCCATGTTTTGTTTTATATATCTAAATTCTTAAGTTTACAATTGTCTCATGGTAGTTGTTGTTGTTGTTGTTATTTACATTCAAAATGCAATGATTTCTGTCATGTCAAGTTAATTTATCAGTGAATGGGAAATATATAACGATTTACTTAAACTAACTAGAAAATATATTAGTTAGCAATTTTTGGAATTCTTCCGATGGTTTTTAGATGATTTAGTCTTCATATAGAGTTTAATGTGTGAGAACTAATAGTTTTGTATCTGAACAAAAGCAAATATTTTTCCCCCCCTTCTATTTTGCCAGTTAGCAAATAACAAGATGGCTAGACAGGTTAGTGACACCCTTTTCCTTGAAGAATTGTTGAGGAGCAAGAGTCGAACAAGTAGTAGGATTAGCAGCAACAGCGGCATCACCCCTAGCCACTCTTCTTCATCATCTGCCCGGGCCATCATTCAGGCATGGGGTGAGCTTAGAGACTTACTTCAACATCAATCATTCCAAGCTAATCATCTCCAGGCTTTGAAAATCCTTCTTCATCATCAGACTTCCCTTCATGTTGCTGACCCCCAAGCAAAGCTTCTCCTTTCCATTTTATCTTCTCAAAATCTTTTTATTCCTCTTGAATCGTACCCTTTGTTATTTCGGCTTCTTTATATCTGGGTCAGGAAATCGTTCAGGCCCTCTCCAGCTTTTGTCAATTCAGCTGTAGAGGTCCTCTCTAAGATTTTTTATAATAATTTTGATGCTAAGAAAAGCTCTGAGCTATTTGCTGAAGCAGTTCTCCTTCTAGGTGCTTTTGCATATGTGCCTTCAGCAACTGAAACCTCTAAGACAGTTTGCTTGGAGTTGCTTTGTAGGCTGTTGGACAAAGACTACAAATTGGTTACCTCTGATCCTGGATGTATTCCAGATGTTCTTGCAGGCATCGGATATGCTCTATGTTCTTCTGTGAATGCTTATTATTTTAGAATTTTGGATGTACTGTTTGGAATTTGGGGGAAAGAGGATGGGCCACATGGCAATGTTTCTCATGGGCTCATGATTTTGCATTTGGTTGATTGGATTATGTTTGGGTACATCAAATCACATTCTTATGAGAAATTGCAAAAGTTTTCTCATAAGGCTTTAGAAACTCAAAAATCAAACTATGTTGCTTTTGCTGTTGTCATGGCTGCAGCAGGTGCTCTGAGAACATTGAATAGATCAATACCAGATGGCCATGGGCTACAGATTGTGTCGAGATTAAGGATTTCTGCTGAAAATCGGATAGAATCTGTGGCACAGGACTTAATCACTAATACCAGAGGCTTTTCTAGCGTAGAAAATGATTCCAATTCCATTCTTCTGCTCCAATGCATTGCATTAGCTTTGGCTCGATGTGGACCAGTCTCCTCTAGAGCCCCTCTGCTTTTATCCCTTGCTTCAGCATTATTACTGGAAATTTTTCCTTTGCGGCGTTTATATAAAAGGATTCTTGAGTTAACACATGGCAGTCATAAAATGGTGATTGATGATGTTAAAGAACACATGGATAGTGTTCCTTTCAAAGAGGCAGGAGCCATAAGTGGTGTTCTCTGCAATCAATATATCTCAATAGATGATGGGAACAAGGTGATAGTGGAGAAAATGATCTGGTGTTTCTGCCAAGAGCTCTACTCGGGGCATCGGCAGGTGGCCTTGGTTCTTCGTGGCAAAGAGGATGAATTACTTGGGGATATTGAGAAAATTGCTGAGTCTGCCTTCCTTATGGCTGTGGTTTTTGCACTGGCTGTTACCAAGCACAAGCTAAATTCAAAATACTCTACTGAAGCTCAGATGGAGACATCTGTTTCAATACTAATTTCACTCTCTTGTGTAGAGTATTTTCGCCGGATGCGCTTGCCAGAATACATTGACACAATTCGAGGTGTAGTTGTAAGTGTCCAGGAAAATGAGACTGCATGTGACTCCTTCATAGAATCTATGCCCTCTTATGCTGATTTGACAAATCCTCAAGGTACCTGTGGTTTATTTTGTCTTTTCATTCTGTATTTTTTGTGAGACAGCACAATGATTTGGTTCTCTTTTTGTTTATTTTAGTTTATTGTAAGGCAATTGTAAGTAAAGTATGAATGCCATCATTTTCCTTAGTGTTAGGCTACATAATGAGTTGGTTCTCTTTTTCTTCACTGTAAAACTGTTCCATAAAATTGGGAAATGCTGTCTTGTAGAATTCCAGCACAAATGGGAATATAGATGGTTCAAGGATGAAGTACAAACAGCCCGTATGTTATTTTACTTGCGGGTCATTCCAACATGTATCGAGCGCTTGCCAAGTGCTGCTTTTGGCAGGGTTTTAGCTCCAGCTATGTTCTTGTATCCTTCATTAAATAATTAAGTAGTTTTACTTGGAACTTCATTTCGTACAAGGAATGTGTAAATTTTGACTCCTTATTACAAAATACAAATAGATTCATGGGGCATCCAAATGGAAAAGTAGCTCAAGCCTCGCATTCTATGTTTGTGGCATTTATATCTTCCGGAAAGGATGCTAATGATAATGAAAGAACATCATTGAAAGAGCAACTTGCTTTCTTTTACCTGCAGAGATCTTTAGTGGTATCTAAGCAGCTTCAGCATTGATCAGTTTTAGCTTTTAATCATCTAGGTCTAGATGCTTCTTTTTTTTTTTTTTTTTTTTTAAAATTTTTATTTTAATGCAGGGTTATCCTGGTATTACTCCTTTTGAGGGTATGGCTTCTGGAGTTGCAGCCTTGGTTAAAAATCTTCCTGCTGGAAGTCCAGCCACATTTTATTGTATCCACAGTCTTGTTGAAAAAGCAAACATGCTCTGCACTGATATTTCTACTCAGGATGCTGATAAGTGGAAAAACTGGCAGGAAGAATCAGAGCCTTGTAAGAAAATCTTGGAGTTGCTTTTACGGCTTATTTCCTTAGTTGATGTACAAGTAAGTGCTATCTTTTTATGACTTTCTGTTTTACTTTGTTTTGATCTCCATATTGAAAGTTTGTTTAATAATGTAACATGATTCTTTTGATTTGCATGGAACTTAATTTAATAATAGCTTTTTCTGAGTATTTCTCATTTTAGGCCTGCAGATGAGAATGCATGCTTCTTATATGCCAAATATCTCAAATTTTAAGGATAAATAGAAAATATGTGTATCAGAACAAATTCATCTTGTAAAATAAAATATTATTACCATATATGTGTTTCCCAGGTGCTACCAAACTTAATGAAGAAGTTGGCACAGCTGATCATCGAGTTGCCAACGGATGGCCAAAATGTGGTTCTCAATGATCTGTATTCTCAGATTGCTGAATCTGACGATGTTACACGCAAGCCAACATTAGTTTCATGGTTGCAGTCAGTGTCTTACCTATGTTCTCAAGAAATGAGTACAAGTACAGCCTTGGAACTCAATAGGAGTGAAAAAAAATCTTTGCCTCTTGCAGATTCATCAAGCTTGGACAGGATAAATGCGCGGCTGTAAATTAGTGAGTTCTACATTTTGAATTATTTTCCTTTCAATTTCAATTCCTTTTTGGTTTAATTTCAAGGAGCTGCTCTGCCACTTGTAAACTTCTGGATGATCTAAAGTAACAATAAAATGAAAACATACACATGAAGTAGGCCTCTTACTAGTTTTAATCTCAGGAATTCAAAAATTAGAATATTGCAATAGTTAACTGTTGTTTTTCTTGATGCATAAGGCTAACAGAAAATGGAATATATTTCTTCATGCTACATGAGTTTAGTCTGTATATTGTCACTAACTATAAAAGTTTATATTTAATGGACCAACCTTCATAAATTTGATCAGTCCCTGTGGGTATAGGGCTGCTTTTGGTTCAGCAATTAATATTTTACAATGAATCACTGATCATGATATTTGGTGAGCTACAATTTTATCTAAATACCAACCACCAACAAATTTTTTGTTTATATCTCACTCCAATGCTGAAAGCTAGACATCTAGTTTTCTACAATAGCTGGATGTCTTTCTAAATGGCATGCCAATTTCAAAAAAATGAAAGGAACTGAAAAAAAGTCTATATGTGCCCTGGCATGCACTGATATTGTACCCCATCTTTGCATGCGTATAATGAGTCCTATTGAGCTCTTTGTTTTTGTGTAGGTTATGATATCATGGAATTTGGATCATTTACAAGCATAGAACCCAGTTGAACCAGCATCAAACTTTTTTATTAGTTAGCACTGTCTTCTGCATCTCACTTGTGATCTAGGCATGAAATATGTTATGTTGATTGACTCAAATGGTTTTTTATTTTATAATTTTCTGTAAATTATAAGAATTTGGATTATGGTGGAAGAGGAAATATCTCTTAAAATTCTTTCTTACTATCAAATCAGCGGGTGCTTAGCTTAGGTTAACATGCTATATGTATCAAATTACCAACGATAATATTAGAATTTCAAAGAACCTCAATATCAGGTACTGAAACTACAGAGCCCAATTCTTAGTTCAATGAATTTAAGAAACAGAGAAAGAAAAAATATGGTTGAAATAGCTCAAAATAATGACTGAATGGGGAACTATACTGATGAAAAAGTTCACTGAGTACAGAGCAGGATACCAGGATATTAATGGGCCTTTTAGCTCAGTGGTACGGGAGTCTTCAGGACTGTTAGGTCTTATGTTTGAACCCTAATTGTTGCCCAGCCCCCCCCCCCCCCAAAAAAAACAAAAAATTGAAGGCTAGGATTGAGAGGAAAGTAAAATTAAGGAAACCGAAGTAAAGCATGTAACTCTAAGACCAAAATCTGTGTAATGACATGATTGTCAGAGGTGCAGGATTGAAAAGGGAACTAAAATGCAGGAAATCAAAGGAAAGCAAGTGAATCTAAAACCAAAATCAGTGCAATGGTCTGATTGTAAAGGTTAAGGACTTATTTCTTGCCTTATCTTCTTCCGTAGGCAGAACCACTTGGCCTTTAAGCTGGATAGGCCACCTATCCACTTTTATCTTTTTGACACTTATCCTACACGTCCTCTTTTTAGTATATTATTTCTGTTATTGGATGATACCAATCCTGAGAATATTGACTTCTACATGGGATGCGAGTATGGTGAAATCAAATGAACCTCATTTCATTCCTTTTTATGATATCATTAATCTGAATGCTACCATTTTTATACAACGGCTTTAGCTCTGCTGATCTGGCACCCCCTGATCCAGCGCTGAAATAGGTGTGAACGTCTTTAATTCCCAGATCTCACATTCAAAATCCTAGGTCTTCAGAAAGTAGTCATCCTACATAATAAGTTATGGAAATTGGTGGTAGTAAAAAGGAATAGATGAGATGGTTTTGATCTTTTGATATTTTTCACTCAATTACAAAACCTTTATAAAGAAGTATTGATATTTTGAGCCAGTTGACTTCTATTAATGTTGTATGGTACGTGGCTGTATAAGATTCTGCAATGTCTTTGATAGTGGAGTTATGAAATGATATTGTTAATGTTTGATTGCTAAGATGCTTAGGGAACAAGTTGTACTTTTCATACTGGTGTTCTCATTTCGGCATATATTTCTTTAAAAACTAAATTTTCTTGTTTTAATTTCATCTTTAGTTTGATATCCTGATTTCAAGTCAAAAAACCTAAATTAGATTGTTAAAGCTTGAGTTTGTCATATCCGTAATTGGACCAAGCATAATTATTGCATATTCTTCTTGCTTCTGCCATTTGCAGTCTAAAATTGAAGAGTTAGGACTCAGACTCGTTCTGGTTATATGTGATTGGACAAACAGACACGCACAGGTTCTGTTCACTTAGGTCTAACTGTGATCCATGAGATGATGCTATAGGTCTTTTTTCCCCCTCCTCTCTGGAGCTGGAATGCCTTGGAATTAGCTGTCTGGATGCTTCACAAATCCTGGCTTTCTGTCAAAGGCAAAATGAGTGCACAAGCTATTGGAAAAGTAACATTGTGAAGATGCTATTAACAGAAACGAATGCAAGAGATTCCTAAATGCTTCACCTGCAGCTGCCATCCCACAGCTGGTGGATGCTGAAGTTACAGTGAAAGGCATGACCATTGGGGGTGATACAACCATGAGGACAAATATGAAACATCTTTATGCCTGAAAATCTCTCGATGCAGGCTTGGATGTTAGGAGCAGGTGCCAGAATCTTCCAGATTGTCTATTTGGTGCAGGTTTGTTAAACAGTTAGGTGTTAGTCATGTCTTCTGGATGGCAGATATGATGTTGCTAGTTCTACAAGTATCATTTGTTTAATAACTGAAATGGAATATGGCTGAGGAGGATATTGGGATGGCCGATTAGACTATATTAGGATGAATCATCTGCATGACTTTGCTTCTGTTCACCTATGCCCATTTGTCATGTCACATGAAGAAGGGTTGGATGAGTTTTGAATAATCTGGTTAGGGGCTAAAATCCTTTGCCAAAGCAAAATGTGGTGGATGAACACCTTTAATTCCTATTCCCTACTTATTCATCACCTCGTCTTTGGCCAACTATTGACAAAGGCTGGAGCAATGAATTGATATGTCTGTATATGGTGTTTTTCCACATTGTACCCTAGATATAAAGCTTTATATCCAAGCTGGGGTGAGAAGGCTTCCGAATGAACCAAACTGAATAGACTTAGTTCGGTTTGATTTTATTATTTATATTTTTAAATTTTATGAATCGAATTAAATTGAAATAAAATTTGGATTTGATTTGGTTCAGTTTAATTTTGTAAATAATTAAATAAACTGAAATTATATATATATATATATATATATATATATATATATATATATATATATATATATATATATAGTGTAATAATTTAATATAAAATATTAAAATAATTAATATTTGTAAAAATTTAGTTGGCTTAGACGGTTCAGTTTTTGATTTAGTTCAATTTGATTACTTTAGTTTGATTTGGTTCGGTTTTATAAGGTTTAATTAATTTGTTTCGATTAGAAAAATAGCTAAAACCTACTGAATTGATCACCCCTAATCCTAAGCGGTAATTTAATGTCTGAAATAGGGAGTTTTTTTTCTGTAACTGATTATGTGGTGTAAGATCATCTTTTATTAATTAATGATGCATGACCAAGTTTTGTTGAGAGGTCTAGAGTGTATTTTGGTCAATCGGTCTTGTATCAAAAGCTTCATTAATACTAGCTACCTTTTATACACTATTATAATATTTTAAAATAATCAAAATTTTAAGTTATGATTTAATTAAACCAAACCAAATTAAATCAAAATTAACAAAAAATTTCCATTAAAAATTAAATAATCTAAGATACATATTTATTGTCAATATTATACCATATTTAATTTATTTTTTAAATCATACACTTTTTTTTTTACAATGTCATAGTCTAAAAAATATAAATATTTCAAATTATTCTTTAATTAAACTAAAAAATTACAATTTCTTAACAAAATAGTGAATTTATTACTTAAGCTTTGTAACCAAACATCAAATTGCATAAGTATTTGCATTTTATTTTTAAGAATATGTTAAAATTTAATTTTAATTAAATAAAGTTGAAATTTAAAAATTAAGGGTATTTTTAGAATTTTTTATAATTATTGACTTTTTGACCTTTGACTAACAACATATTTTAATAACATTCTTACACTTTTTAACGATGGAAAAAATTATCTAACAAATCTAAAATTGAGGGGTTTTTAATTTTTTTTTAAAAAATGAAGAAAGTAGTAATTATGGTCAAATCTTAGAGGAATAGTAATTATCCCATCTTGAAATTATAATTCACCTATTTCCTTTTAGATTTTAGATTTCATTTGTTTAATTAGTTGTCTAATTAAAATTGATATTCCTTGAATATAACTTTATATATATTATAGAGCAAATAAGAGTAAAAGGATAATTAATTAATTTTTTTTAACCTTCATAGGGACATCTATTATTTTAAAATAAATTAAAATTTTGAGATAGCAGCCAAATATGTTAAAAAAAATTTTAGAAACAGTATAAGAAAATTATCCAAATTTTTATATATGTTCGCATTTTACATTAATAAATATGGAAATAGTTAATTCCATTTACAAACTAGTAAAATTTATACCAAGGTCCAAGGCTTACAAAAAGAATAGAAAGAAGCAATTTTAAATAATCCCAATCAAATTAGACTGGTTGAAACTTAAAAATAAAATAATAAAATAATAAAATCCAAATGCAATTTATCTTCAGCAACAAAGGGGACAGATAATTAGACCATTCTCATTACAATCTTGGCAACTCCTCGATAACCCATCATCTTCAATCACTCTGTGACTACCATTACAACGGAAACAGAGCACAAACCTAAAACCAGTGCATCCATCGCAGCTTCCTATAGATTGATTTGTAGGAATCCCTTCGAAGAGCGGCCTGAACTTACCTTGCTCATGTAATCTTAAAACCTCCTCTGCTGCACCAATATATCTTCCTTTAATAAAAAGCCTTGGAGGCATTACCTTTCCTTCTAAAATTCTCCATAACTCCTCTTTGTACTCTCTGTGCATTGATACATCCCTTTCGTAGAATATAACCCGAAAACTCTCCAAAAGAAATCGAATGCTGTTGCAATCCTCGAAAGTTTTTCTCACTCCTCTAAGTGTTGTTGTGTAGAGAACTACGGAGTCGCTACCTCCTGGCGGGCATTTTTCTTCAAAGCCTAACAGAGGGTCGTCTTCTTCTTCTTTTTCTTCAATTCTACGGGTTTTTGATGGAGGCTCATCCTCACAATTTACAAGACTCACTTCATCAAATCTTGCTTGCTTTTCTGCTCCCTGGCTTTTTCTAAGATTCTCAGTGTTTTCTTGATCTATTCCTGCTCGGTTCTTTTCTCCTTCTTTACTTTTTTCAATTATCTCTTTCTCAATTCTTGCTTGCCTCTCAGCTTCACTCTTCTTTATATGTTCTTTAACTGCTTGCTCAAAAGCAGCAAGAAGGTTTGGATCAAAAAGGGTACTGGAATTCAAATCCGGTCGCCGGAAAGACGAGATGTCAATCTCTGATAAAGGTGTTTGTCTGAGAGAACACGACTCCAATTCCACTGAACAAGTCTCCATATCAGCTCCAATTCGATCATTTCCCTGCTTCACTGTTGGCCCAATATTTTCTTTATTAGCAGTATCATCATCAGCTTCCATTTCATCTTCTTCAAGATCTTTCATAAGCTCTGCTACATCAATAATATCAGGTTCTTGATTCACAACATCGCTCGCTTTACCCTTTTCTCGATCTGGTTCTCTCGGAGTGAAGTGGGCTTGTGATTTGAAAATCGGCATCTTCGACAGTGTTTCCACAAACCCATCTGCTGCATTCACCAAAAGAATCCGATCTTGCTTCAACTGACCAATTGGTTTGATTGATTTTAGCTTCTTCAGTAACTTCCCTTTCACTCCCTTCATTTTCCTATGTATTAGCTTCTGAAAACTTGATACAGATTTGGAAAATGTAATTGGCTAATACAGATAAGCAAGAAATAGAAATCTAAGCAGAGATTTCGAGCGAAGATTGAGACTTAGTTTCGGTACATTTTGCCTTAAACTTCTTCAGAGAGGAGAGAGACTTTGAGAAAATTTTCAAGCTCAACGGCTAGAAAGTTGTTATCTTTACCAAAAATAAATAAAGAATGTTGAGTGGGGACTGGAAAAGGAATCCCATGCAGCAGAAATCAAAATAAAAATTGTGATATTAAAAAATTTAAATCCTTAAGGCTCCATTTTCTTGCAAAAATAATTTCTGTAATTAGCTTCAAAACAAAATCTGCAATACATTATTGTTTGGTAATAATATTTGGAAAATAATTTCTGAATAATATTATTTTATTATTTAATATTAATTAAAATGCTTTGTGCAGTTACTTTAATTTTTTAAAAATAAATTTTATTTTATTAATAACCATTATTAGATCAAGAAAGTATGTTGATTCAATATCGATAAAATTAAAGTGAAAAAAATAAAGATACTGTAGAATCTCTCTTATTATATATTTATTGTAAATAATTTTTTTTAAATAGTTAAAATTATTAAATAAGTTTAAAACATTATCTTAATTTATTAAAAAACTAAAAAAATCGGCTTTAGTCTCGAAAAATAAAAAATGGAGCTAACGATGAGTTTTTTTACACTGTTTAAAAAATTCTAAGAAAATATTTTGTCTTCAAGTTTTTGAAAAATGAGAAAAGTAAATAAAAATATTTTTCTCAAAAGTATTTTTCAAAGGAAAAAATTATATTTATTTCGATTTTAATTTTCACCCATTCAAGCCAACCTTATTAATGTTTAGTAAACAAGTTAAATCCCAGTCGGAATTTGTTAAACTCTGCGCCACTGTATGTAATGTAGATTAAAATTGCCTAATATTATTCAAATAAGGAAATGGGTAGCTGACACGTGGACAATACGGAGAGGGGAAGCGATCCACACATGTAGAGCAGGTACTAATTGCTAACCGGGAAACGGTCATAAAACTTTGGGTGGCGTATATTCTCATAATTCTGGGGGCCATATTCCTTTTTCTCCCAACGAAAAAGGATTTCATCCAATAAAAAGTAAAAGTAAAACGCAATAACTTATATTTTACCTATTTTTATTATTTTTTTGATTTATTTCCTTTAATTTATTTATATTGATTGACTCTTTATATTTATATTTTTTAATTTATTTCTCCACTTTTATTTTTATTTATATTAATCTTTTGTACTTTTATTTTTATGAATATTAAGTGCTTTTATTTTTATTTTAACAAAATTGACCCCTTTAATAAATATAATTTTAAATTTTTTTTATCAACTATATTATAATTTAAATAATTATATTTTATTTTTAATAAAAAATTATAAAAATACTATTAAATATCATATACTCTTATGAAAATTAAATTTAAATTGTATAATTATAATTTTTTGGTTAATAAAAATTTTATCGAATATTATATAAATAAAAACTTAAGCAAAATTCTACTAAATTTTATTTTATTTTATTCTAAATAAATAATTTAAAATACTTTAGTTTATTCTGCTAAAATAAAATTTAGTAGAATATGGTTTAATTTATTTTTATAATATTAGATACAATTTTTGTTATCCAGTAAGTTAAAGTTATATAATTTACATTTAATTTTCATAAGAGTATTTGACATTTAATAGTATTTTTATAATTTTTATATTAAAATAAAATATAAATAATTAAATTATAACATATAGATGAAAATTTTCAAAATCATATTTATTAAAGGGGATTAATAAAAGTATAAGAATTTAATGTAAATAAAAATAAAAATACGAGAATTCGATCTATATAAATAAAGTGTATGGAGTAAATTGAGAAAACAATAAAAATATAGGATATAAAATATGGGTTATTCCAAAAAAATAAAGTCCATACATATACAAAGAAAGCTTAAAATAAAAATTTTACAACAATTTGTTGAGCAACATAAAATAAAAGAAATTCGTAGAATACATAATTAAAATCTTTCTAAAACAAGAATTTATGATAAAGGCCACTTTAATAGATACTTTTTCATGTCGGAATGTTTAAGTATCAAAAATTTCAAATTATTTCTAAAAAATATTTCAGAATCGTTTCTATAAATTCAAAAAATTAGAAAAAAAATGTGAAACAGTTTCCAACTTGAAAGGACATTCCTTTAATTTTTTTTCTAAATAAAAAATAAATATAAAAGTTTTTATATTTTTATTAATTAAACAAAATAATATATAATTATACTATTATTGATAGTAATACTAATTTTTTTAATATTTAAAGATTTTGATATTTATTTATATATTCTCATATCTTTAATATATATGTTTATGTATCCTGTATTTATAAAAGGAACTTATCTATACTATATAAAATTTAATAGGTTTATTGGTGAAAAAATTCAAACTTTTTCGATCTTTTACAATGTAATTATAACTTTTTAATTAATGTGTTAATATTGTAAATAATTTTTAAAATTATGATATTATTGTAAAAATTAAAAAGTTGGATTATTTTGCAAAAATTTGAAAGGGTTTCAATTTGTTTCGCCACTAAGCCAATTTCATAAGTTATAGTTTTGAATTTTTATTTTTATTAATAAAATTAAGTGTTGAAACCTATAAAAAAAAATTACATAATAGTAGATGATAAACATATGTGGTTCCACAATTATTGTTGAGGTAAACAAAAATTTTCATTATTTAAATGATGTATACGACTTGCATGTATTTTTGATAAATAATATTATAAAAATGCCCCCTTATTTTAGAAGATAAAGTTCAAAAGAAATTTAATAAGGAAATTTTTACAGCCGAGGTGCCCCAGCTTAATAGTTGAAGCATTGGCTATCCGCGTCAAATTACAACTTGGTCAAGTTTGAAATAATTAAAAAAAAAAGTCTTCTTTTCTCTGCTAACAATTGTGATTTTATAAAATATTAACAAACAATATCTAATTAAAAAAATAAAAAAATAAATTTTTACCATGTTATAATAATACCGTATCATAACAATATTGACCAATGATAAAAAGTAAAATAGGCAACAATATAAGCATCAATTAAGTTAAACTTATTTAAAATGATAAATTTATTTTGTTTTTATATAAAATAATATTTACAACAAACAATATTGTAATTTTTTTTACTATTTACCAATACTCTTTTACTTAATTTTTTTCTTTATATCTAGTAAAATATTATCCTTTTATATGATCAAATCATGTTATAATTTTAGAAAAAAGAATAGTAATTTATAATATATATTAATGTATTGTCACGATCCGAACTTGAGGACATGTGATCGGCACTAGGGAATGGATAAATATAAGGTCCTCGAAACCCGTAGTAAACCTTAAAGAAAATAAAAACAAAACCTTCAAATTTAAAACTTTATTTTATGCAAAAACACATTATCAAACTGATTATTCTAAATATAAACATAATCGTGCACAATATAAAATATTCTCCGTCATCAAATATCATAAATCAATCTTAAAACATTATATTTAAGCATAGTTTATTAAAATGCAACACGTGAGTATACTTAAGTTACACAAACTTATAGTACAATTACTACGGCAGTATTATAGAGTTACTACTACAGTACAACTCATAATGACCTACATAATATAGCCGGTGATGAAGAAATCCGGCGTAGAGGAAGTCTGAGGTCAAACTCCCAAGCTCCTGAAAAAAAAAAGATTGAGGAAAATCAGATCTCACTAAGTAACTTAATAAAAAGAGCTGTACGGTTTGAAAACTTTTTTGATAACCATATAATTATAATGAAAATAATTTATAACGTATCTATATAGTTTTTTAAAAAATCTCGGTAGAACCCTAAATCCAAATTTCTAAATGGCCAACTGGACCTGCTTAATCCAACTAGACTGTCGGTCCCCGAGAGCAAAGGCATCAACCGAGATACCAACCCGCAATCATCCACTTAATCCAAATACATGGCACTGGTGGTCCCTGAGAGCTAAGGCATCCACCGAGGCACCCATCCCAGTCCATTATTAACTTTCCAATCACTGGCGGTCCTCAAGAGCAAAAGCTTCCACCGAGGCACCCATCCTAGTTTATATCCATAAGTCATACATACATCGGATCCATCTCTCAATCTCTACTATGTGCACACGGTCTTGGTGAAACTCACTAGGTAGCCCGTTCTACCAAAATTTCTTAAAACTAAATTTTAAATAAATAAAATGCACTTAAATCTTAAATAGCAACATTTAAATTAAATAAATCATATAATGAATACATGTATTATATATAATAATAATAATAATAATAATAATAATAATAATAATAATAATAATAATAATAATAATAATAATCTTACTTTATTATAATCATATAATGTAATATGTATACACATACGCACATATACATATACATATATATATATACCCAAATATAATACTTATATCAAATAATAAAACCCAAAAATAATATTAACATGAATATATCTTAATTAAATAGCAAAATAATTAACAATTGAATAACATAATTTAAAATTATTTATTAATAACACTAATTTGGAAATTACTTTATTTAAATAAAAAATATAGGGTATTACAGTCTTCCTTTCTTAAAAGAATTCGTCCCAGAATTCAAGAAAAGAAGAATTATAAGGCTAAGAGGGAAAGAGATACATGAAAGAAACTCACATCTCAGCTTCAGTTTCCTAGGTGCAATCCTCAACAGAATGGTTACTCCATAGCACCTTCACCATCGGTATCTCCTTGGTTTGCAATTGTCAAATTTGGCGATCCACAATCGCCACTGGATACTCCTCATAGGTTAGATCATCGCTAAGCTCTACAGCTTGAGGTTGTAGAATGTAAGATGGATTAGGAATGTATTTCCTCAGTATAGACATATGAAATACAAGATGGATCCTCAATAGTTCTGGTGGCAATACCAACCTATACGCCACTTCAGCCACTCTAGACCGAATCTCAAATGGTCCAATGTATCTAGGAGCTAGCTTACCCTTCTTGCCAAATCTCATGACTCCTTTGATTGGAGACACCTTTAGGAACACCATGTCTCCAACCATAAGGGATACATCCTTTCTCCTAGGGTCAGTATAACTCTTTTGTCTACTGAAGGTTGTCTTTAGTCTCTGCTGGATAATGGGAACTTTCTCTGAAGTTACCTGTACTAACTCTGGACTTGTCAGCTAGCTCTCACCAATCTCCCAACATAATGGTGATCTTCACTTCCTACCATACAATGCTTCATACGGAGCCATCTCAATGCTAGCATGGTAGCTATTATTGTAAGAAAACTCAATCAATAGTAAGTGTGAATCCCACTGTCCTCCAAAATCCATCACACACATCCTCAGCATATCTTTAAATGTCTGGATGGTCCTCTCTAATTGACTATCTATTTGAGGATGGAAGGCTGTACTAAAATCCAATCTGGTGCCCAAAGCCTTATGTAATTCTTGCCAAAAGGCTTAGGTGAATGTGGCTCCTCTGTCCGACACTATACTCACTGGTACTCCATGTAGACAAACAATCCTGTTGACATAAAGTCTCACCAGTCTATCAGTAGAGTACGTCTTCTTTATTGGTAGAAAGTGTGCTAACTTGGTTAGCCTGTCAACAATTACCTATATAGCATCATAACCTCCTGTAGTCCGAGGTAGTCCAGTCACAAAGTCCATGGTTATCATGTCCTATTTCCATTTGGGAATTGGCATAGGTTGCAACAATCCCGAGGGTCTTTGATGTTCAAGCTTCACTTGTTGACAAGTTAGGCATCTAAACACAAACTTTGTAATATCCTTCTTTATTCCATTCCACCAATATGTATCTTTCAAGTCATGATACATCTTGGTAGAACCTGGATGAATACTATAAGCAGAAAAATATGCCTCTTCCATAATTTCCTTCCTCAAGTAGTCAACATCCGACATACAAATCCTAGTGCCCAACCGTAATACACCTTCTCTGTTAACTACAAAGTCTCTTGATTGCCCTTGTTGCACTTCATACATAATCCTCTGCAACTGCGGGTCTCTATTCTGAGCTGCCTTAACTCGATCTAAGTATACTGATCGTACCCTGAATTGAGCTAAAAGACACTTTTTAGTAACTTTGAACTACAACCCTTGATCAATCAATTTGTGCAACTCCTTGATAATGGGTCTCCTTTCTGTGCTGATATGGGCAAAACTGCCCGCTGACTTCCTACTCAAGGCATCGGTAACAACATTCGCCTTGTTTGGATGGTACAAAATGGAACAATCATAATCCTTAAAAAGTTCCATCCATCTTCTCTGCCTCAAGTTCAAGTCCCTTTGCTAGAAGATATACTTCAAGCTCTTATGATCGGTGTATATTTCACATGTAACCCTATACAAGTAATGCCTCCATAACGGCTGCCATCTCCAAGTCATGAGTAGGATAGTTTTACTTGTGCTTCTTCAGCTGCCTCAAAGCATAAGCAATTACTTGGCCATTTTGCATCAACACATAGCCCAGTCCTACTTTGGAAGCATCATAATACACCGTATACCCTTCATTTTTAGAAGGCAAAGTCAGAATTAGAGTTGACATCAACAAATCCTTTAATAATTGGAAGTGCTCTTCACATCTGTCTGCCCACACAAACTTAGCACTCTTTTGGGTTAACCTTGTCAAAGGTGCAGTAATTTTGGAGAAGTCTTTCACAAATCTCCTGTAGTAGCCTGCTAGACCCAGGAAACTCCTTATTTCTCTGACTGTAATCGGCCTCGGCCATTTTGTGATAGCTTCTATCTTTTTGGGGTCCACTTGTATGCCATCCTTAGAAACCATGTGGCCTAAAAATGCCACTTAACTCAACTAGAACTCGCACTTTAAAAACTTTTCATATAACCTGTGCTCTCTTAAAGTCTGAAGCACCCTTCTCAGATGCATAACATGCTTAGCTTCACTCTTGGAATAAACCAAGATGTCATCAATGAAGACTATTACAAACCATTCAAAGTATGGCCTGAACACCTAATTCATCAAGTCCATAAAGGCTGCTGGAGCATTAGTCAACCTAAAGGACATTAATAGGAACTCATAATGGCCATATCTTGTTCGAAATGCTGTCTTGGGCTCATCACCTCTTCTAATCCTCAACTGGTGACACCCAGATCTCAAGTATATCTTAGAGAAGCATGTAGCACCTTGAAGCTGATTAAACAAGTCATTGATCCTTGGAAGTGGATACTTGTTCTTGATGGAGACCTTATTCAACTGCTTGTAATCAATACAGAGTTGAAGGCTACCATCCTTCTTCTTCACAAACAACACCGGAGTACCCCAAGGTGATGTACTAGTTCTTATGAAACCTTTATCGAGCAACTCTTGTAACTGCTCCTTCAGCTCCTATAATTCAGTTGGTGCCATTCTATAGGGTGGTATAGAAATAGAATCTGTACCAGGTATAACATCGATATAGAACTCTATCTCCTTGTGTGGTGGTAATCTTGGTAATTCTTCAAGGAAGACATCCAAAAATTCACACACCACTGGCACCTGTTCGATTGCCCCTTTCTCTATCTTAACATCTCTTACTACTGCCAAGTATCCTTGATAACCCCTTTTAAGCATCTTCCGGTCTGTAATGGCAAAAATGAGATTACGAGGCATAGAGCTCTTTTCACCTTTAAAACAGAACTCTTCTTCATTCAGAATTCTGAACACCACTTCTTTCTCTCGATAATTCACTGAAGCATAATACCTCGACAACCAATCCATACCCAAAATGACATAGAATTCCAACACATTGAGCAATACTAAGTTCACCAATAATTCTCTACCATCAACTGACACCGGACATGAAGGAAAGAAGATATATGTCTCTAACTCATCGCTAAGAGGAGTCGATACAGATAGAGGAAAGGAAAACCTAGAAGGCTACCACTCGATTCTCAAAGCAAACAGGGGAGAAATGAATGAATGTGAACCGCCAGGGTCAAACAACACTCTAGCATCACATGCACATATTGAAAGAATACCTACTACCACTGCATTAGAAGTCTGAGCATCCTGTGGTATCAGAGTGAAAACTCATGCCTGGCCACGACCTGCTTATTGAGATGTTGAAGGCTGCACAAACCCATGACCACTAGGCCTACCAATTGAACCTCGACCTTGCTGGCCCATAAGTTGTGGCGGTCTTTGCTGTGGCTATACCAGTGCTCTGTATTGCTGTGGCATTGGATAGTATGGTTGAGCCACTGATGAAAATGAACCCTGAGCATATTGTGGCTGATATCCGGAGTGAGGACAAGCTCTGGCAAGATGACCAACCTGTCCACATTTGAAGCAAGCACATGAAAACAAATGACACGGGCCCTGATGGAATCGACTACAATTCGCACATGCACTGGCTCCAAACCTAAAACTACTCTGTTCGGAGCTTTGCCCACTACTACTACTGTTGCCGACTCCAGTACTAAATTTGTGATCTCTGCCACTTCTCCCATTTATGGCATAACCATGTCGACCAACTCGGTGAGTCTTAGACCTTCTACCACCATGCTGTGAACTACTCGCAGCCTGTTGACTTGTACTACTAATATGAAATGCTGGCTGCTGGTACCCGGGAGCTACACTGTATCCACTACCACCAACCATATAAGGATCTAACATGGTGCCTTGGCGAATGTGTCGCCTCTTAATCAAACGGGCCTCCTCTATCACACTCTTTAGGGTATGGTCCTCAGTACGCATACCCACAAAAGCTGGCCCTAAACCAATGACATACAACTCTACTGCTCTGTAGGGATCTCTCCTGATGTCCTCAGCATGTCGGGATAGCCTGTTAAACTCCCTAGTGTAATCCTCTACTGACCTATCCCCTTTGGTAATGTGAAGCAACTGCCACTTGTAAGCATCTTTGGTGGCTGAAGGACAGAAGAATCTTAGGAAGCGGTCCTTAAACTCTAGCCAAGTCAACTCATGCATGGATGGCTGAATCGACTGCATGAACTAGTCTTGAGCTACTGCTTGGACTGAAAACTCCATATTCATTATCCGCTGGTAGTCTGTGTGTCCTGTCCTGGTATGTGCCTTAATCACATTAATAAAGTCCAAAGCATCACCCCTACCATCAAAGGAAACTCTACCAATCCAAGAGTAGAGGAGTGTTGTATCAGTATCTGACATCTCCTGATTCCTCTGCTATAACATCTGCTGCGCAAGGGGCATCGCCTGATTCAAAACTATAAGACCCTGATTAATTCCTGCTAGTCCAGCTACAAAAGCTGTGGGGTCTGGGGCTGGGGCTTCAGGCCCAACTGGCTGCTGATAAGGAACCTCAGCTGCAGCTGCCTTAGCTTGACCTCTACCTCTACCTTTGCCCCTACGACGTAGAGCAGGAGGAAGAGCCTCATCATGCACAGACTGCTCATCAAGCCCAAAAGTCGGATCGGCAATGGGGTCTGTTCGCACACACCTCATTCTAAAAAGACAAGGAAAATCGAGTTCAAAACAAAACCAGAGTATTTAACACAACGCGGAATTATAAACAAAAATATCACAAAGATAATTATTAACCTAATCACTGTAGTAGTTACACAGAAAGACAAACACAGACAATTAATCGAAGTTATGCTCTGATACCAAATTTTTCATGACCCGAACCCAAGGGCACGTGACCGGCACTAGGGAATGGATAGACATAAGGCCTCCGAAACCCGTCGTAAGCCTTAAAGAAAATAAAAACAAAACCTTCAAATTTAAAACTTTATTTCATGCAAAAACACATTATTAAACTGATTTTTCTAAATATAAACATAATTGTGCACAATATAAAATATTCTTCGTCATCAAATATCATAAATCAATTTATGGAAGATGTCATGTTTTATGAGAAAATCTACCGAATTTTTTGCAGAGTCTCTTCTGTAAAACGTACATCTCTCTACTATAGGTAGAGCCATTCTTGCATAGAAAATACACTTCTAATATTCACAGACATTCACACTCGAGTCGGACTTCCAGAACTACACTTAGCCCCAACCGAGATCACAACTCATTCATCACATAAAAATTAAATCATTTATTTCCCAAAAAAAAAAAAATACACATTACATATGAATATCCATAATTAATATAACCATGTATATTTGTTACCAAAATAACATATTATACATATATATATATATATATATATATATATATATATATATATATATAAAATATTTGAAAACAATACTCTAAATTAACATTACTTAATTAAAAATACCAATTAATTTATAAAAATCTTCTAAACCTCTTAAATATTAATAAAACCAACTAAAATATATATTTAACTATAATTAGCATAAAATTACATTTTTACCCCTATAATACATAAATTTACAAAACATATTATTATTACTCAAAAATTCCTTGAAAATTATACAAATACCTAAAAATTATTTTTTCAACATTAAACTTCTTAATATTAATTAAAACACATATTTAGACCAATATTCCAACAAAACTTCAACTCTAACCCAATTATTCACATTTGACATAAACTTAAAAATAATTATAAAATAGTATAAAAATAAAAAAAAACCATAATTTAAGTTCTAAAATTAATAACACCTAATAATAATACCAATTATCAAAATTTCCTAATTTTTAACAATATATTTTTGAAATCAATAAAATATTAATAAAATACCCTAAAATTCACAATTAACTCAATAATTTTCTATAATCTTAAATAAAATCAAAATACTAAAAATAATTAACAATTTACTCTAATCACTAATTAACTCAAAGAAAAATAAAATAAAAATAAAATAAAATTCTTTAAAATCAAGAAAAATCAAAATAATCTACAAAAATTAGATTTGAACAACTAAATTAGCATAATTCATCATCTAGCTTAGAATAATTAAGGATTAACACATGAATCAACTCAGACAACCACAAAACAACCCAGAAACAACCAAAAATCAACTCTGCGCAACTCACCTTCAATCTCACTTTCCGACGCCGAAAATGGATGGCAGAGGGGAGGCTTGACATCGACCGACGCCTAAGGAGGTGAGGAAGGCTGAGGGAGCAACAACGGCACCGATCTAGCTCCGGTAGAGGTGAGGAAGCTTTAAGCCATGAAGAAGAAAACAACCGGAGGAAGAGTAGAAAAAGAGGAGGTTGCTGGCGGCGGTGATGGCTTCTCCAGGGACTGAGACACATCGGAGGGAGAAGGAAAACGACAGTGATGTTGACGGACGGGAAGGAGGGGACAACAACTTGGGTGTTGGGTGGTTTCGGGTTCTTTCCTTCTTGGTGAGTTCTATTCTAACACACACACACACACATATATATATAATCTTACTTTAGTATAATCATATAATGTAATATGTATATATACACATATACATATATATGTATTTATACATGTAAAATTCCAAGTTTACGTACTATATATGTATATTCACACACATGCACATATATACGTGTGTGTATATATATATATATACCCAAATATAATACTTATATCAAATAATAAAACCCTAAAATAATGTTAACATGAATATACCTCAATTAAATAGCAAAATAATTAACAATTCAATAACATAATTTAAAATTATTTATTAATAACACTAATTCGTAAATTACTTTATTTAAATAAAAAATATAGGGTATTACACGTATAACTTTTTATACTATTAGATCGTATTTACAATTTTCATATTGTGATATATATTCAAAAAGTGTCCTTAGATAATGTTATTAATTTTTAGTTAACTATATATTTTTCCATTATAAAAAAGTGCAGCATTAAAAGGAAAAAATAATTAAGCTGCACATATTCAGAAAAGGAACACATCCGTAATCAGTTTTAAAGTGCCTGCAACGAGTATTAAATTGTTATACAAATACTAAAATCGTACGCTTTTAACGCTCTTTTAGTTTTGAACATTTTGAAGCCTTATATATAAATAAGAGGAAAAATATTTTCTTCAAATTTGACCATAAAATTACATGAAATAAGAATTAAAACTAAAATAGAATGGGTATTAAAAATAAAAAATTCAAAAATCTAATTTTGTATAACTTTAGCATAAAAATCAATAAAATCAAATAATTTGACTAATGTACATAAATGAAAAAATTTTAATTTGTTGTTTTATATTTTTTTTTAATAGCATCATAAGCTATTATAAACTGCTCCATAATAACATACAACAAATAACAATACATAGTGTTTGTGAATGGAAAAAAGATATAAGCATCATGAATGAAAAAGAAAGATATCTAACTCTTTATCTTTTTTTTTTTTTTTTTTTCTTTAATCTGGTCAGCATCATATAATAAAAAGGAGATCTAATGAAAATAGTTTTATAAATATAAAAGTAATCTTGATGCACTTTTTCAATTTCAAAATTAATAATATATATTAAAAAATAAATTGATTTTATATCGAATTAGTCAGATTAACTTGGAAACTAACACGCAAAAAAAAAAAAAAAAGAAAAGTTTAGGCAATATTGACAGTAAATTACAAGGATAAGTATAAATTTTGCCCCTCTCCTTTTGATAAAATTAGTCTTTTAATTTTTTCTCAACATTTAAATACCTTGTGTTATATATTTAATTATACTTTAGTATCGTTTTATCAAATATTATTTAAAATGTATGTTTTAATATAAAAATAATATGTATTTTAAATATTAAAATTATATAATGAGTAATATATCATTCAAACTACAATAAACTCAAAAAAAAATCAAAATTAGATATATTTTTAATTTAATTATGAATAAAATGAAATATTTTTTAAAATAAATTTACCATATTATTAAAAAAACAATTAGTTACATTGATTATAAATTATATATAGTATAAATTTATCATTGAATTTTAATATTATATTATTATTTTTTCAAAAAATAATTATAATATTAGTTAAAAAGGTGTTAAAGTGTAAAAAAATAAAATAAAATAAAAATACAAGTTATTTAAATGCAAAAAAAATAACCATATGACTGGTTTTGCCCAAAGATCCAAATTCTGTTTATCCCTGAATTATATATTATTCAAACTTAAATGTTATTTTATACAGGTACGATCGAGTAAATTTTTTCAATAAATTGTTATTTTTAATCATATGATTAATTAATATAATTTTTTTTATAAAGTCAAATTTATGGAGCTTCTATATTGCCATGAAGGCATAAATACCTTTAATTTTTTAGTCATTGGATTAAAACTTAAATTATAGGTGTCACGATCCGAATCCGAGGGCACGTAACCGACACTAGGGAATGGGAAGGTATAAGACCCTCGAAACCCGTAATAAGCCTTAAGGAAAAGATAAATAGCTCCTTACAATTTAAAACTTTATTTTAAAATAGAACACATTATCAAACTGATTTTTCTTAAAAATAAACAGATTCAAGTGCTTAATAGAAATGTATTTCAACGTCACGTATTACAAATTTAAACTTAAATCTTATACATAAGCGTGATTCGTGCAAATAAACTACACAATATACTTAAAACATACAACTCTTAGTACATATACTACTGCAACATCCTAGAGTAATACAACAGTACAACTTACAATGACCTACATAAAATAGCCGGTGAAGAAGAAACCCGGCGTGGAGGTAGTCTGAGGTCGAACTCTCAAGCTCCTGAAAAAAAAAAAAATTGAGGGGAATCAGACCTCACTCAGTAAGTCAATAAAAGAGCTGTACGGTTTGAAAACCTTTTTGAAAACTATATATATTTATAATGTAAAATAATTTATAATGAATAGGTATAGCTTTTGAAAAATCTCGGTAGAACCCTAAACCTAAAAATTTAAATGGTCAACCGGGCCCACTTATTCCAACTAGACTACCGGTCCTCGAGAGCAAAGATATCAACTAAGACACCAAGTCGTAGTCATCCACTTAATCCAAATATATGGCACTGGAGGTCCCCGAGAGCAAAGGCATTGACCGAGGCACCCATCCCAGTCCATTATCAATCTTACAATCACTGGCGGTCCTCGAGAGCAAAGGCTTCCATCGAGGCACCCGTCCCAGTTTAGCATTCACCAATTATATATATATATATATATATATATATATATATATATATATCGGATCCATTTTTTAATCTCTACCATGTGCACATAGTCCTGGTGAAGCCCATATATCGGATCCATTTTTTAATCTCTACCATGTGCACATAGTCCTGGTGAAGCCCACCAGGTAGTCCGTTCTACCAAAATTTCTCAAAATCGATTTTAAATAAATAAAATACATTTAAATCTTAAATAATAGCATTAAATTAACTAAATCATATAATCAATATAATAAAAATACGAGCGCATGCATTCTTTAAGTAAACACACACACAGATCGTTCTATTGACTTACAAGATGAATGCAAAAGCTGACGACCACACGTCTGCCTCGGTCTCACAGCTTCTGCTCTGATATGCTCTAAAAGAAAAATAACAAATCGACTTTTAAAACATGACTATGAAATCGAAATCAACAATCAATAAAACAATGAAATTCCAGGCTGACTCGAGAAAAATCGGACAAGACTCGCTAGACAGGATATAACCTAACTAACGGTAGAAATCATAACGAATATCACATTTTACGAGAAAATCTACTGAAATTTCGACAGAGTCTCCTCTGTAAAACGGACATCTCTCTATCAAAGGTAGAGCCAGACCTGCATAAAAATGCACTTCTAATAGCTATAGACATACACACTTAAGTCAAGCTCCCAAAACTTCACTTAGCCCCGACCGAGATCACAACTCAACAAAACATCAAGAATTAATAACATTTATTTCTCAAAATACATATTTCACATACACATATACTAAAAATAAATAAAAATATATAAAATCTCAATTATTAAAAAAAAATTAAACAACTAAATTTGTATTTCATTATCAAAATATAATTAAAGCCTAAATTAAAACCATTATAATGTATTATATATATATATATATATATATATATATATATATATATATATATATATAATATTTGGAATTAATATTTAAAATTAACACTACTTAAGTAAAAAAAATACCAATAAATTTATAAAAATTCTCTAAACCCCTTAATTATTAATAAAACTAACTAAAATATATATTTAACTATAATTAGCGTAAAATTACATTTTTACCCCTAAATACATAAATTACATAATATATTATTAGTACTAAAAATAATTCCTTAAAATTATTTAATCATCCAAAAAATTTATTTTCTCAAAATTAATCTTCCTAATATAATTAAAACATAAAATCAACCAATAATTTCTTCTAAAATATAATTTAACCTAAAAAAATCACATTTGGCATAAACTCCAAAAATATTTATAAAAATAGTATAAAAATCTCAAAAATTATAATTTGAGTTCTAAAATTAATAACATTCACTAATAACTTCAATTATTAAAATTTCATAAATTTTCACAATAATTTTTGAAATTAACATAAATACCAATTAAATACCTAAAATCCTAAATTCACAATTAACACAAAAATTTTCTAAAATCTTAAATAAACTTAATATACCAAGAAAAATTAACTATAATTACTCTAATTTCATTAATTAAACCAAATAAAAATCCAATAAATTCAAATAAAAATTAAATAAAATCATACAAATTTCTGTAAATTAAGGAAAATTAAGAAAAATGCTTAAAAAATTCGAATTGAAGCAATTAAGTGGCATAATTCAACATATACCTAAGAACAACCTAAAATCAACATCCATTTTCGATCAACAACCAGAAAATAACCTAAAATCAACCTAAAAACAACACAGAGCAACTCACCTTCAACCTCCAATTTCGACGTCGGAGGTGAGTTGCAGCGGCAGCTCTTGGCTTGTGTACAGACACCTAAGAGAATGAAGGAAGTTGGGGAAGCTTGGGTGGTGTTGGATCAACTTGAATCGTAGCTGACAGAGGTAGAAGAAGAGAAGCAGCGATAGCAGCACCTCCTGGAGCTTCCTCTTGCGGCGGCAATGGCTTCTTAGGCGGTGGCAGGAAGAATAGCGCCGTGAGGAAGAAGGGAAAGATGGTGAGGGACGGAGAGGGAGAGGTTGCAGGGGTCGGGAAGCTTCTTTGTTTCATTTTTTTTCTGCTTTCTTTTATTTTCGGTTTTAGGTCCTAACATCTACATATATATATATATATATATATATATATATATATATATATTATTATTATTATTATTATAAACTATTAATACATATTAATATATAATTATGCATATATGTGTATAGGCAATTATTGGTATATGTACACATATACTATATTTACATATACATACATATACACTAGCCATTTTTAATGTACACACACACACACAAAATAATAATTAACCCTAAATATATATATAAGTATGAATATATATATAAATATATAATAATTAACCCTAAATATATATATATATATATATGCATGTACATAGTAACACATAAATAGCCATAAAATTTAGTATAGTTTAAAATAGTAGTAGTAGTAGTAATAATAATAATAATAATAATAATAATAATAATAATAATAATAATAATAATAATAATAATAATAATAATAATAATAATAATAATAATAATATAATAATAATAATAATAAATAACGAAATTTTAGACAATAATCAAATAATACTCACATATATAATCATTTCATAATTTAATAACCCTAAAAATATTATTAATAATTATATAATATAATGCAAAAGTAATTATTAATAACACTATTTAAAAATTCCTTTATTTAAATAAAATATAGGGTATTACAGTCTGCTCTCCTTATATGAATTCATCCCCAAATTCAAGAAAAGAAGGATTACAAGGCTAAGAAGGAAAGAGATACGGGAAAGAAACTCGCATCTCAGGTTCAGTTTCCTAAGTGCAATCCTAAGTGAATGGTTACTCCATAGCACCTTCACCATCGGTATCTCCTTAGTCCGTAGCTATCGGATTTGGTGATCCACAATCGCCACTGGGTACTCTTTATAAGTTAGATTATTGCTAAGCTCAACGGTTTGAGGTTGCAACACGTGAGACGGATCAGGGACGTATTTCCTCAGCATGGATACATGAAATACAGGATGGATTCTCGACAGTTTTGGTGGTAACACCAACCTATACGCCACTTCACCCACTCTAGACCGAATCTCAAATGGTCCAATGTATTTGGGAGCTAGCTTACCCTTCTTGCCAAATCTCATAACTCCTTTCATTGGAGACACCTTCAGGAACACTATGTCTCCAACCATGAAGGATACATCCTTCCTCCTAGGGTTAGCATAGCTCTTTTGTCTACTGAAGGCTATCTTCAATCGCTGCTGTATAATGGGGACTTTCTCTGAAGTGATCTGCACCAACTCTAGTCCTGTTAACTGCCTTTCACCAATCTCCCAACACAATGGTGATCTACACTTTCTACCATATAGTGCCTCATACGGAGCCATCTCGATGCTAGCATGATAGTTGTTATTGTAAGCAAACTCAATCAATGGCAAGTGTGAATCCCACTGTCCTCCAAAATCCATTACACACATCCTCAACATATCTTCTAATGTCTGGATGGTCCTCTCTGACTGACCATCTATCTGGGGGTGGAAGGTCGTACTGAAATCCAATTTGGTACCCAAGGCCTTGTGTAACTTTTACTAAAAGACTGAGGAAAAGGTGGCTCCTTTATCCGACACTATACTCACAGGTACTCCATGTAGACAAACAATCCTATTGACATAAAGTCTTGCCAGTCTATCAGTAGAGTACGTCTTCTTTATTGGCAGGAAGTGCGCTGACTTAGTTAGGCTATCAACAATCACCCAAATAGCGTTATAACCTCCAGTAGTCCGAGGTAGCCCAGTCACGAAATCCATGGCTATCATATCCCATTTCCATTCAGGAATTGGCATGGGTTGCAATAATCCCGAGGGTCTCTGATGTTCAAGCGTTACTTGTTGGCAAGTCAGGCACCTGGATACAAACTCTGTGATATCCCTCTTCATTCCATTCCACCAATATGTATCCTTCAGATTATGATACATCTTTGTAGAACCTGGATGAACACTATATGTAAAAAAATGTGCTTCTTCCATAATCTCCTTTCTTAAGTCATCAACATATGACACACAAATCCTAGTGCCCAACCGCAATACACCTTCCCTGTCAATCATAAAGTCCCGTGACTGCCCTTGTTGCACTTTATACATAATCCTCTGCAATTGTGGGTCTCTACTCTGAGCTGCCCTAACCTGATCCAAGTATACTGATCGTACACTGAATTGAGCTAAAAGGCACTTTTGGGTAACTTTCATCTATAACCCTTGATCAATCAACCCATGCAACTCCTTAATAATGGACCTTCTTTCTGTGCTAATATGGGTAAGACTGCTCACTGATTTTCTACTCAAGGCATCTGTGACAACATTCGCCTTGCCTAGATGGTATAAAATGGAACAATCATAATCCTTAAGGAGTTCCATCCATCTTCTCTGCCTCAAATTCAAGTCCCTCTACTGAAAGATATATTTCAGGCTCTTGTGATCAGTGTATATCTCACATGTCACCCCATACAAGTAATGCCTCCATATTTTCAAAGCAAACACAATAACTGCCATCTCTAAGTCATGAGTAGGATAGTTTTGCTCGTGCTTCTTCAACTGCCTCGAAGCATAAGCAATCACTTGGCCATTTTGCATTAACACACAACCCAATCCTACTCTGGAAGCATCACAATACACTGTATACCCTTCATTTCCAGAGGGCAAAGTTAGAATTGGAGCCGACATCAATAAGTCCTTCAATAATTGAAAGTGCTCTTCGTATCTGTCTGTCCACACAAACTTAGCACTCTTCTGGGTCAACCTTGTCAAAGGTACAATAATTTTAGAGAAGTCCTTCATAAATCTTCTGTAATAGCCTGCTATACCCAGGAAACTCCATACCTCTTTAACTGTAGTTGGCCTCGGCCACTCCGTAATAGCCTATATCTTCTTAGGGTCCACCTGTATGCCATCTCTAGAAATCACGTGGCCTAGAAATGCCACTTGATGCAATTAGAACTTGCACTTTGAGAAATTGGCATACAATCTATGCTCCCTTAAGGTCTGAAGCACCCTTCTCAGATGCATAACATGCTCAGCCTCGCTCTTGGAATAAACCAAGATATCATCAATGAAAACTATCACAAATCGGTCCAAGTATGGCCTGAACACCTAATTCATCAAGTCCATAAAGTATGCTGGAGCATTAGTCAACCCAAAGGACATTACTAAAAACTCATAATGGCCATATCTTGTTCGAAAGGCTGTCTTGGGCTCATCACCTCTTCTGATCCTCAATTGGTGATACCCAGATCTCAGATATATTTTAGAAAAGCATGTAGCACCTTGAAGTTGATCAAACAGGTCATCGATCCTCGGAAGTGGGTACTTGTTCTTAATGGTGACCTTATTCAACTGCCTGTAATCGATACAGAATCGAAGGCTACCATCTTTCTTCTTCACAAACAACACCGGAGCACCCCAAGGCGATGTACTGGGTCTGATGAAACCCTTATTAAGCAACTCCTATAACTGCTCGTTTAGCTCCTGTAGCTCAGTTGGTGCCATTCTGTAGGGTGGCATAGAAATAGGATCCGTAACAGGTATGACATCGATACAGAACTCTATCTCTCTATCTGGTGGTAATCCTGGTAATTCTTCAGGAAAGACATCCAGAAATTCACACACCACTGGCACCTGCTCAATTGCCACATTCTTCTTCTCAACATCTCTTACCACTACCAAGTAACCCTGACAACCCCTTCTAAGCATCTTCTGGGTTGTAATGGTAGAAATGAGATTATAAGGCATGGAGCTCTTTTCACCCTTGAAACAAAATTCTTCTTTGTCTGGAATTCTAAACACCACTTCTTTCTCTCTACAATTCACTGAAGCATAATACCTTGACAACCAATCCATGCCCAAAATGACGTCGAATTCCAGCACATCAAGCAATAATAAGTCCGCCAATAGTTCTCTACCATCAACTATCACCGGACATGAAGGAAAGAAGACATTTGTCTTCAACTCGTCACTAAGAGGAGTTGACACAGATAGAGGAAATGACAACCTGGAAGGCTGCCACTCGATTCTCAAAGCGAACACAGGAGAAATGAATAAATGCGAAGCACCGGGATCAAACAACACTCTAGCATCGCATGCACAGACTGAGAGAATACCTGCTACCACTGCATTTGAAGTCTGGTGGTAATCCTAGTAATTCTTCAGGAATTTTATTGTTTATAAATTATGATTTGTGAAATTGGTTCTCAGTTGGGCATAAAGTGTAGTTCGGGGGCCCAACTTAAGATTTGGAATTGTTGTTGGTATTTGAAGTGTTTTTCTATACAAGATTGACTATACTTTTGTAGAGAGATGTTTGTTTTATAGAGGATACTCTGTCGAATTTTTGGTAAATTTCTCGTAAAACATGACATCGAGTTGAGTTTAGTAGAGTCATATTCTTAATCGAGTCTCTATTTAGAAATCTAAAATTTATAAGATTTTTATTTTTACTTCCATTATTTATTTATTTTTTTCTTTAGCTATACCTTCAGTCGAGTCGATAGGTCAGGGTTGGGCGCAACTGTGTAGAGAGTGCATTCAACCTATAAGTTAATAGCTGAACTGTGTGTAGGACATTTTCTATTAAATATAAATTCGTTGATTGTGATAAAATGGGAGAATTTATTAAAATAATTATATTATTATAAGAATTTACTTGGATTGAATTCTCTTATTATTTGCTATGGTTATATAAGCATGCTTATATTAAATTTTCATATGATTAGTTAATTGTTATTTTGTTTTATTTTATTGTAATCTTCCTTATTTTGTTTAATTTTATTTATTTTAAAATGAACTATAGTATAATGGGCTATCTGATGGATTTCATCAGGACCATATGCGCATCGGTAGGATTGAGAGTGAGTTTTGGAGGTTATATGGCCCGGTGATGCTTTGCTCTTGGGCATGATTTTATGAGATTGTATATAAAGCTTGGTAATACTTTACTCTCGAGCATGATTTATATATTACTAGGGTTGGTAGTTCAGTGATGCTTTGCTCTCAAGAACCACCAATAAATATTGATTTGAGTGATTTAACAGTGGCGGGTAGCTCGGTGGGTGCTTTGCTCTCAAGAATCGGCAGTCTTTGGATTATAAAAGAGCCAAAAGGTTATTAGAATTGTGGACTAGAGTTCTACTTAGTTTTCCTATAAAAAATGATTTAAGAAAATTTATTATTGCAAATACTTTATTTCGGTAAAAGAGGATTTCAATAAATCAATTATTTTAAATTATAAATTTTATATTTTCATAAAATATATTTTTGAAGGAGGTTTTCACACTACAAACATTTTTTTTATTAACTTTCTTAGTGAGGTCTGACTCCTCTCAATTAATTTTTTAGGATCTTGAGAGTCATCAATTAGTTTGCCTGCTTTACGCTTGGTTTCTTTTTCTCTGGCTATTTTATGTAGGTCTATATGACATGTATTATTATGCATTTAAAATCTAGAACACCGCAGTAGTAATAATGGTTAACTGTTATGTTATATTTTATGGATGATTACCTGTGTTAAAGATTTGTATTAATGTTGATTATTATGTTTCATCAAAGATTGTTTTGAATATTTTGTTATTTGTGTTATTTATTTTTATTTAAATACTTCATTTAATTATTACATATATTTTATTGTAAAATTTTCTTTAAAGCTTACTATGGGTTTCAGAAGTCTTATGCTTTCCTATTCCCTAGTACTGGTCACATGCCCTCGGGTTTAAGTAGTGACAAAGTTAGTGTCAAAGCTTTGGCTAATTTCATATGTGTTTTCAGCTGTAAATGTCTATTTTTTCATGAGCTACTATGGTGATAGGTTGATAATTGTCACTTGTTGTCTTCCTTGTTTCTTGCATGTTGTATATATGTAGTATCCTTATTTTGTCTTGAATTCATTTTATGTCTCTTTTTAGAATAAGGTGAGCATGAATTGCTCCTATTGCGGAAGCAACATTTAAGGAGAATGAAGATGAATAGTCTATTCAGGATGAAATTCCTCCTCTTGCCCCTTGATGTAGAGGTAGTAGATGTAGAGCAAAAGCAGTAGCTTAAAGGCAGGAACAATGGCAAGCAAAGCCTAAAATTCCAGTAGGTGATCCTGCAGCCTTTGCAGTAGGTATGGTAGGAATTTATCAAGGTTTGGTAGCCCTTAACCAAGTAATGCCCCTAGTACAACATATGCTTTAGTAGAGGAATCAGGGGATGACAGATGCCGATGTTGCCTTACTATACTCTAGAGTCGGGCAAGTTTCTTTCGACAGGGGATGCTCTGGACTTTATAAATACCATCAAAACCAAAACCAAAATAGGATACAAAGACTACCAGTGAATCATGATAGCAGAGTTATCTGTATCAACTACAGCTCAAGATTAGTTCATGTAGTCTATCCAGCCATATATGACTACGATGACATGGTTGGATTTTAAGGAGAGATTTATGATATTTTTCTACCTAACATCAATAAGAGAGAACTACAGGTGCTAATTGCTAAATATTGCTAGGAGAGATTGGTTAGTTAGGACTATACTCGAGAGTTCTTCAGATTGTCATATCATATTACAGATGTGATGCAGGATGAGTTAAGAGCAGTGGAGCTTTATGTGCTTAGGTTAAACCCAACTTATATTGGCATCTAGACAAGGGGTTATAACCTTGAGAGTGTAGTTGAGGAGGCCAGACAGCTGGAGCAAAAACACATCCGATATGGCACCATATTGGATCCTTATAAGAGTGGTAGTGGTAGATCAGCTTAGAGGGTTTAACAGCTTATTTTTCATATATGTAGCATGAGTACTTAGATAGGGGATACTTCTCAGTAGAGCATACAATTTAGAGCACATTAAACTTATAGGCACAATTATACTCAAAGCCGTAAGAGTGGCAGGATTGCTAGGTTTGGTGCAGGTATTAGTAGTAGTAGCAGTAGGTAGAGCTTCAGACATGGCAGTTTAGGATCTAGGGTTAGTGCATGTGCCATTTATGGGTGAGTACATTGGATCCGTGTCACTTAGCACCAGGAGCTTGTTTCTAGTATAGATAGTTTCAGTATTTTGTTAGGGATTATCCTAATTATGGGTTCCAACCATCATGTGCTCAAGGATCATCATCATTAGTTGCTTAACCATTTTAGTAGGTGCATCAGTAGTATAAGGCACTTATGTACCCTCAGCAATGATCGACTCAATATGTGAGTCAACAAGGTAAAGGTTTTAGAGGTAAAGTTGGGGGTAAAGGATATACATAGCCATCCATTTCATAGCTAGCAGGTTATGGTCAAGCTAGAGTATTCACTTTGACTCCTCAGGATGCTTTCGCATCTAATGTAGTTGTGGCAGGTATTCTCCCTATGTGTTACTTTGATGCTAGAGTCTTGTTTGATTTGGGTGCTTGCACTCTTTTGTCTCTTATGCATTTGCTTTTAGAGTAGCATGTCAGCCTTGTAAGTTGTTGATTCCTTTATCTATAGCGAATCCACTTAGTGATGAGTTGGAAATAGATGTGTTCTTTCCATCTTATTTAGTGTTGGTAGAAGGTAGAGAGTTTCTAGTAGATTTGGTTTTACTAAATGTGATTGATTTTGATATAATTTTAGAGTTGGATTGGTTGGCACAATATTATGTCATAATAAACTATCGAGAAAAGGAAGTAATTTTTAGAATTTTGACTAATAATGAATTCAGATTCAGAGGTGATAAGAGTTCAATGCCTTAGAATTTTATTTCTATGATCACAGCTAGAAAGATGCTTAAAAGAGGTTGTCAAGGCTACTTAGCTGTGGTTAGAGATATCCAAGTAGATAAAGGGCCAGTTGAAAGGGTGCTAATGGTGTGCGAATTTTTAGATGTTTTTCCTAAAGAATTGCCAGCCTTGCCACCAGAAAAGGAGATAGAATTCTGCATCGATGTAGTGCCTGGTACAAATCCTATCTCTATGCCACCATATAGAATGGAACCTGCAAAGTTGAAAAAGTTGAGATATCAAGTGAAATAATTGCTTGATAAAGGTTTTATCCAGTCTTGTACATCTCCTTGGGGTGCTCTAATGTTTTTTATGAAAAAGAAGGATCCTGCAGTACCAGATATGAGATAGATCTTCCAAAGAATAAGGCTTTTTTTGAATAAGCTAATTCATTTGGGACCCTGTAAATCCACTCTTTTTCCTATTCAAAGATCAGCCTTTTGTCTTTGTGTTTTCACATTGAGAATTCTTTGCAGATAAAGAGATATCAAAGGAGCTTCTTACTTCCTAAATGGATCCTCCTACATCTATATATAAACGCTAGTTTATCAAGAATATGCAAGAAAAGCACATCGAATTATTTATTCATCGCCAGAGATGGCTTAGAACCAATAGTTCATTATCTAACGAATTTTTCCATTCTAATACTCTATCTGAGAGTTATCAATATTTATCAAATCTGTTCCTATTTAATGGAACATTATTGGATTAAATGACAAAGGCATTGTTGAGAAAAATATGGCTTTTCCTGGATGAAATGAAAATTGGATTCATGTAATAGGAGAAAGGTTTCCCATTCCTTAGCCTGAAAGATATGTGGCCATGAAATAGGGATTAAGTGGAATAGATTTGACTGGGTGGTAGAGTTGTGGAAACACCTGTTTCTTCCATATTTTGGACATGGAACAAGATGTTACTGTGGAAACATGGAAGAATTGGAATCTTAGATCAAAACACTATGTATGGATGGTATGAACTACCTAAAAAAGAATTCTTGAACAACAGTCTTCGACTCTGTATCGACTATAAATAGTTGAATAAGGTTACCATCAAGAACAAGTATCCACTCTTAAGGATTGATGATTTGTTTGACCAGTTGCAAAGAGCTCAATGTTTCTCTAAGATTGACTTAAGGTCTAGGTATCATCAATTGAGGACTAGAGGTGGAGATGTACCCAAGATTGCATTTTGGACAAGGTATGACTATTATGAATTCTTGGTGATGTCCTTTGGGTTGACTTATGCCCCGACAACTTTATAGACTTGATGAATAGGATGTTTAGGCCATTCTTGGACCGATTTATGATTGTTTTTATTAATGATATTCTGGTATACTCCAAAAGTAAGGCAGAACATGCAATGCATTTGAGATTAGTACTTTAGACTTTGAGAGAGCATCAGCTATATGCCAAGTTTTTAAAGCATAAAGTCTGGTTAGATCAAATGGCATTCTTAGGCCATGTGGTATCCAAAGATGGCATACAAGTGGATCTTAGGAAAATAGAAGCTATTAGAGAGTGGCTAAGACCCACATTAGTCATAGAAGTAAGGAGTTTTTTTGGGTTTAGCTAGCTATTATAGAAGATTTATGAAGGATTTCTCTAATATTGCTACACCTTTGATAAGACTGACCTAGAAGAATGTTAAGTTTAAGTGGAAAAACAGATATGTGGACCACTTTTAGTTGCTTAAGGACTTATTAACTTTGGCTCTAGTGTTGACTTTGCCTTCTAGGAATGAAGGGTATACGATGTATTGTAATGCTTCCAGTGTAGGATTGGGCTTTGTGTTAATGCAAAATGGGAGAATTGTTGCTTATAGTTTAAAGTAGTTAAAGAAGCATGAGCAAAATTATCCTACTAAAGACTTGGAAATGATAGCAGTGGTGTTTGCACTAAATATTTAGAGGCATTACCTGTATGGTGTGACTTGTGAAATATACACTGACCATAAGAGCCTAAAGTACATATGCCAGTAGAGAGATATGAATCTAAGGCAGAGGAGATGGATGGAAATTTTAAAGGACTATGATTGTTCCATTCTATACCATCTAGGCAAAGCAAATGTAGTTATAGATGCATTGAGCAGAAAGTCCGCAGGAAGCCTTACACATATCAGTACAGAGAGAAGGCCAATTGTTTAGGAGATGCATGAGTTAATTGACCAAGGGTTACAATTGAAGGTGATTAAGAAATGCATCCTTGCTCAGTTCAGGGTATGGTTAGTATATATGGATTGAGTTAAAGTAGCTAAGAGAAGGGACCTGTAGTTGTAGAAGATCATGTTTGAAGTGTAACAAGGTAGGTCCATTAGATTTATGATTGATAATAAAGGTGTGTTGTATTTGGGTACTCGATTATGTGTCTTAGATGTGGATGAGCTGAGAAAAGAAATCTTAGAAGAGGCATACTTTTCTGCTTATACTGTTCATCCAAGTTCTACTAAGATGTATCATAACTTGAAACATACATATTGGTGGAATGGAATGAAAAAGGATATTGCAAAATTTTTATCCAAATGTCTCACTTGTCAGTAAGTGAAGCTAGAGTACTAGAGGCCCACAGGATTATTACAGTAATTGCTTATTCTATAGTAGAAGTGGGATATAATTGCTATGAATTTTATGACTGGATTACCTTGTACTACTGGTGGTTGTGATGCTATTTGGGTGATAGTTAATAGATTAACTAAGTTAGCACACTTTCTGCTAGTTAAGAAGACAGACATTATTGACAGATTAGCAAGGTTGTATATTAACAGAATTATTTATCTCCATGGGGTACCGGTAACTATAGTGTTTGATAGAGGAGCTACTTTTACTTCAGTCTTTTGGCAAGAATTGTATAAAGCATTAGGTACAAGACTTGAATTCAACACAACATTTCATCCTCATATAGATGGTGAGTCAGAAAGGACTATTAAGACCGTGAAGGATATATGTGGTGGACTTTAGTGGTCAATGGGACATACATTTGCCATTGATTAAATTTGCATATGATAATATTTATCATGCAAGTATTGAGATGGCTCTATATGAAGCACTATATGGTAAAAAGTGTAGATCACCATTGTGTTATGAAGTTAGAGAAAGACAACTGACAAGTCTAAAATTGGTGTAGATTACTTTTGAGAAGGTTCCCATTATTCAGTAGCAGTTGAGGATAGCTTTAAGCAGATATAAGAGTTATGCAGATCCTAAGAGGAAGGATGTGTCCCTTTCCATTTAAGACATGGTGTTTCTAAAAGTGTCTCCAATGAAGGGGGTTATGAGGTTTAGTAAGAAAGGTAAATTAGCCCTGAGATACATTAGACCTTTCAAGATACGTTCAAGAGTTGGCAAAGTGGCTTATAGATTGGTGTTGCCACCTGAATTATCTCGAATTCACTCAGTGTTCCTTATATCTATGCTGAGGAAGTATGTTCCTAATCCTTCTTACATTCTTCAACCTCAGACAGTGGAGCTTAAGGAAGATCTGTCATATGAGGAATATCCTGTGGCAATTATGGATTGCCAAATTCATTAGCTTCGCACTAAGGAGATCTCGATGGTGAAGGTGTTGTGGAGCAACCACACAATAAAAAGTTGCACATGGGAGATAGAGGCAGCAATGTGGGTGGCTTGTCCCTATCTCTTTCATTAAAAAATATATTTTGCATCTTTTATTTATTGAAAATTCGAGGACAAATTTCTTTTAAGGGGAGAAGACTGTAATAATTTGAATTTTTATAAATTAAATTATGAGATTTGCAATGTTAATAATTATTTTTATTTTATATCATTTTATTAAATTGTAATATTTGATTATTTGTGAAAATTAAATTAATTTCCCGTGTTATTATTATTATTTATTAAATTTAATTATGGATTTTAATGAGTAAATTAAACTATAGTTATTTAAATATTAATAAATTAAATAAATAAATTTTATATGTGTTTTATTTTATTTTCCCCCACTTTTTTTCCTCCCCTCTTTTTTCTTTCTTTTCTTTTCTTTTTCCTTCTTTCTTTTCTTTTTCCCGTCCTTTCCTGTTTTCTTCTTCCTTCTCCCCAGTATTGCCAGCCACCACCACATGCCACCCTGCCACCAACAGCATGCCGGACTGTCTTCTTCACGCTATCGCTTCACCGTTTATCACGCCAGTAGTAGCAGCAGCAGCAATCGGTAGTCTTCTTCCTCGTGCGATTGCGCGGTGACCAGAAGGAGAGAGAGAGGCTATCGTGATTTTGGTGAGTAATCCGGCCAAGCTTGGGTTTAAATTGAAACTCTCGACTCGGTCTTCGTTAATCCTCAATCAATTTTGAGAAATTTAACTAGTAATAGCTATAATTTTTCAAAATTTAATTTTGGATATTTTTATTAAATTGTGAAATTGAATGTCAATTTGATTTTATTTACATTGGTTCTTTAGGACAGATTATTGTGAAAGTTGTAAGATTTTTGAAAATAATTTTTATGAATTATTAAAATTTTTGGGATCTCGTGGTTACTGTTCATGACACTGTTCCCGAGCCCAAAATTTTTTTTATATTTTTAATAAATTCTATTAATTATTTTAAGTAAGTTTTGTTAAGGAAGTTTATTAAAATTATCTACCAAATTTTTATTATAAATTTCTAAATGTTTATGTTGAAAATGAATTTTTGGGAAAATTAGTATAAATTAGTAAATTTTATATTTTAATTAAAATTATTGTGAATTATTATGTTTTGGATAGTTTTGAATAATAAATAATATTAAAATAATTTTTATGAATTAATTCTTATTTTTAGCTAATTATTAGTAATTATCGAAATAATATCAAAATAAAAATTGTATTTATGATTTTTAAGATTTAAATGAGTTTTTGGTTGCTTAATTATATAATTGAATAATTTAAATGATTATCGGTTATTAAATATTATTTAATTTTGAAAATTAGAATAGGGGCTTTTATAATATAATTTGATTATTAATGGGAATTTTATTATTTATTTTGTAAATAAATGTCTTTTATTCTTTTATTCTGTATATAAATTAATTCTGGTATTGAAATGGAATTTTATTGTTTGTAAATTGTGATTTGTGAAATTGATTCTCGGTTGGGCATAAAGTGTAGTTCGGGGGCCTAACCTGAGATTTGAAGTTGTTGTTGGTATTTAAAATGTTTTTCTGTGAAGGTTGGATCTACCTTTATAGAGAGTGGTCGTTTTTATAAAGGAGATTGTGTTGAATTTTTAGTATATTTCTCATAAAACGTGATATCGATTTGAGTTTAGTAGAGTCGTATTCTTAATCGAGTATCTCTTTAGAAATCTAGAATTTATAGGATTTCCTTTTTTAATTCCATTTATTTATTTTTTTTCTTTTCTTTAGTTGCACCTCCAATAGAGTTGACAGGTTGGGGTCGAGCATGATTGCGAAAAGGAGCACATTTAACCTGTAAATTAATAAGTGAATTGTGTGTAGGACATTTTATATTAAATATAAATTCATTGATTGTGATAAAATGAGAGAATTTATTAAAAGAATTATATTATTATAAGAATATACTTGGATTAAATTCTCCTATTATTTGCTATGGTTATATAAGCATGTTTATATTAAATTTTCATATGATTAGTTAATTATTATTTTATTTTATTTTATTGTAATCTTCTTTATTTTATTTACTTTTATTTATGGCTCGGTGATGCTTTGCTCTCGGGCATGATTTTGTAAGAGATATAAGGCTCTATGATGCTTAACTCTCGAGCATGATTTATATATTACTGGAGCCGATAGCTCAGTGATGCTTTGCTCTTGGGAACCGCTAATAAATATTGGTTTAAGTGATTTGACTGTGGTGGGTAACTCAGTGGATGCTTTGCTCTTGGAAACTGGCAGTATTTGGATTATAAAAAAGCCAAAAAACTATTAGAATTGTGGACTAGAGTTCTACCTAGTTTTCTTATAAAAATGATTTAGCAAATTTATTATATTTATATAGTATTTTACGATTTCAAGTACTTTATTTTGATAGAAGAGGATTTCAATAAATCAAATGTTTTAAATTATAAATTATATATTTTCATAAAATATATTTTTAAAGGAGCTTTTCACACTACATACATTACTTTTATTAACTTATTCAGTGAGGAATAACTCTCCTCAATTATTTTTTTAGGATCTCAGGAGTCATCAGTTAGTTCGCCTACTTTACACCGGGTTTCTTATTTTCTGGCTATTTTATATAGGTCTATATGACATGTATTATTTATGTATTTGAAATCTAAAACACCTCAATTGTAGTAGTGGTTAACTGTTATGTTATATTTATGGATGATTACCTGTATTAAAGATTTGTATTAATGTTAATTATTATGTTTCATCAAAGATTATTTTGAATATTTTGTTATTTGTGTTATTTATTTTTATTTAAACATTTCATTTAATTATTACTTATATTTTATTGTAAATTTTTTTTTAAAACTTACTATGGGTTTCAGAAGCCTTATGCTTTCCCATTCTGTAGTGCCGTTCACTTGCCCTCAAGTTTAGGTTGTGACAATTTTCTTAAATAAAAAATTTTAGTTTGATAAATTTATCCATTATTACATCTATAATTAAAATCAAATAAAAAATAATTAACTATCACACTACAAAAAAAATTATAAATTTAGTTTTTAAGATAATAACTAATGAGCAAATCAAAGGAAAAAAAATATACATTAAAATTGGACAAACCATGTATATGCTATAAAACAAAAAAAATTAATTGAAAATATATATAATTGATGAATGGCTAAATGCTATCTAAATTATTATCCTTATCAAATTTCTTAGCGCATAATTACTAATGAGGAAATTAAAGAAAACAAATATACAAAGAAAAAGAGGTGAGATGTGAGTGGCTGATTTAGGAGAAACAAAAGAAAAGGAGAGGTGAGTTGTGAAGTATTGGAAAAATCAAGCCAAAAGGTTAAATTTTAAAATAGTGAAAAGAAAAAATAGGAAAAAGTTCTATTATTTAGGTTTTCTAAAAGAATTATAATAATGGACTATTAGATTATTGTTATTAATTTACTAAGGGTTTACAAAAAATTTTATACATTATACTGTTTTGAGAATATGTCTACATTATTGAAGATATTTAGTGGGGGGAAAATGACAAAAAACCTATACTATATCAAAAAATTTTTATGGGGCGGTGGGGGCAAGTGCCCCCATTGCCTCCTCTAAATTCACCCATGAGTAAATGTTTATGTCTATGTTTAAAGAATATTGATGTGCTTTTTTCTAAATAGGTTCAATCTGAATAGTCATTATGTGAGTACACACATTGCTTAGAAGATATATTAGAAATAGCATGGGAATGGGCACACATGAAGTGATGTGCCCATCATGTTTAAGAGCTTAATTGGGAGGAGTTCAAGGAAAAAGAAAATTATATTTCTAATTATATATATATATATATATATATATATATATATATATATATATATATATATATATATATATATATATATATATATATATATTTTAATTTATACAGAAGGCATATTCTTGGCCTGATTTTGAGGAGGGAAAAATCTATCGTATATGGTAGACTATTTGTGATAATTAGTATAACAAGATGCCATATAATTGGAGGAAGAAAGGGTCAAGTGATATGAACCCTACCTATAACAGAGATAGAACGCGCATCCAATTTTGAGATCTATCCTAAGGATCATTAAGGATAGGTTGTGTTGATGGAGCTAAACCCCTTGCTTATTAAATTGAAGCAAGATACTTAGCTATTAAAAGATAAACAATCACACAATTCTCAGTCTAATTTAACCTAGCAATTATAATGAAAGGTAGATATGAAACAATTCAAGTAAACTTGCAAAGTTTTAAAAGAATAAAGTATAAAGAAAAACCTCACTTTTTAATATTTCAATACTTCTCTAAAAATTCATTTTATATATTTGTAGCCCTTATATAGGCATGTAAACAATCTAATCCTTGAAGGAAAAGGTTTTGTTCCTTATTCCCAAACATAACTATATAGGAAAATCCTTAAAAAAGGAGGTTTCCTTCAAAATAGGACAACTAATGACAACTCATTACAACTAAGCAAAATGACAACTCATTATAACTAAGCAAAACGACAACTTATGACAACTAAGCATTGAAGCATGCTAAGTCACATGCCATATTGGATGTTGACCATTGACCCTTAACTTTGACTTATTGATTCTTTGACTTAGAATATCCTTGAATCTTCTCACATTTTCTAGAATCATCTTGAATCTTCCTTATTGACTCCAAAATAAGAAAATAACTCAAAATTCATATATATCAAGCTAATTAATTTCAAAATAGGAAATTAAGGTAATTAACTTGAATTCTTCATATTCATGCACTTTTGATCCCTTTTAAGATTCATATTATTCTCTCCCTCTTGAAGATGATTTGTCCTCGAATCATAGCCATCTTTTTAAAGTTGATAAATTCACGAATCCTCCAGGGTCAAACACATACACCTTTGTTAGAACCTTCTTCTTTGAAATAATGATTCACACAAGTAACTTCAATATAACTTGAACTTGATAGCACATTTGAAAGATAGAACTTATATTCATGAATATATAAGGATTGAATTCTGGTTACTTCTTTTTAAACTTGAAATATGAGTATCTTAAGTTCTTGCTACCAGTGAAGACTCCATAGATTGAATTATGGACATAAGGAACTTTAATAACATCATCAAATGGATCTTCATATGGCTTAAAAATCTATAAAATAAATTTCAAAACACTAGAAAAAGAAAGGTTAAACTTGTTACTATAATCACGATGAATAACCAACTCTTGATCTGTCATGATGCTCTCAATCTCTAACTTCTCCTTTTTGCTCATGCCTTGCTCGTTTTCTCTCACCAAGTGTTTCCTATTATCCTTACTTTCCTCACTCAACCCATTTTTAACACTCAGCTCACTTTTTTCTTTTGTCTTAACTTTATGGGTTTCCATTCCCAAATCATTCCTTAATGAAGATGGAAACTCTTTACTTTGTTGAATAATGCACATGTCTTCAATAATTGTCTTTGGTGGTGTAGTTTCAATTTGACACTCTTCCTCTTTACTCTTCTCCTCAACTTATTGCTCAACCAATTCGGTAACTTTAAAACCTTCATATTCCTTGGAATCATACACTATCATTGTCTCCTCATAAGAACCCACTTCCTTTTGATACTCCAAAGTAGTTCAATTACAACCTTTAAAGAGATAGAAGGTTCTAATTGCACTTTATTCTTCAATCTTTTACCAATCTCACACTTAAGCCCATTGATGAATTTTATAACTTTTCACCTTACGAATTTACCTACATCACTTGTAATTACAAATAACTTAAACTTTTTAACATAATCATTAACACATAATTCATTACCTTCTTTAAGCCTTTATAATTTAAGATGAAATTTATCCCTAACTTCAAAAGGAATAAAATGCCTAGTCATTAATCTCTTTATTATCTCCTAATTTTTTTATCTCACTAGGCCCATTTATGCTCCACGATACCATCAAATCTTCCCACTATGTAGTAGCATGACCTAAAAAATTTATGATAAGCAAGTTTACACTTTTAGAAATCACTTAACTTAAGAGAATCAAATATCTCATCTATTTGTTGCACCTATTCCAAATAAACATAAATATCATCCCCACTAAGAAAATAAGTCATGTTCATGCTAAAAATCATGTTTGAAAAGATATATAAAAAAATCCTCACAAAGCACTCCCTTACTTATTTACACTCAAAGATATGAATGCTCTCGTGTTTCACTTAATTTTTTTTTGTTTTTTATAATTTATAAAGAATTAAGAAGAAGAAGAAGAAGAGGAAATTATGCACAAAAATTAAAAGGATAGTTAACATGACCTTAAAGTTTGGCTTTAATACCAAACTGATACAAACCCTACCTATAATAGAGATAAAACATGCATCAAACTTTGAAATCTAGCCCAAGGATCATCAAGGATAAGTTATGTTGATGGAGTTAAACCCCTTGCTTATTAAATTAAAGCAATATACTTAGCTATTAAAAGATGAACAATCACACAATTCTAAGTCTAATTTAACCTACCAATTGTATGAAAGGTAGATGTGAAACAATTCAAGTAAACTTGCAAAGTTTCAAAAGAACAAAGTATAAGGAAAAACCTCGATTTTTAATATTTTAATACTTCTTCAAAAATTCATTTTACATATTTGTAGCCCTTTTTTTAGGCATGTAAACAACCTAGTCCTTGAAGGAAAATGTTTTCTTTCTTATTCCCAAAGATACCTATATAGGAAAATCTTTAAAAAAGGAGGTTTCCTTCAAAATAGGACAACTAATGATAACTCATCTTTAAAAAGTAAAAATTGACAACTAATGACAACTCATTACAACTAAGCAAAATGGCAACTCATGACAACTAAGCATTGAAGCTTGCCATGTAGGATGTTGACCATTGACCATTGACTTTGACTTGACTATTTGACTTTGACTTTGACTTGAAATATCCTTGAATCTTCTTACATCTTCTAGAATGTTCCTTATTGACTCCAAAATAAGAAAATAACTCAAAATTCATCCATATCAAGATAATTAATTTCAAAATAGGAAATTAAGCTAATTAGCTTGAATTCTTCATATTCATGAACTTTTGATCCTTTTTAGGGTTCATATTATCAAGCTAGTCAAAGTTAGGCATGAGATATAAAATAAGTGGTAGGCCCATTATGATACGAATGTGGTTAACCTATACTAAACATGTATTCAATGTTGATGTCCTTGCCAAGGATTATTTAATGAATCAAGTGAGAAAACTCTAACTCCAATAAAACCCTTAAATAACCCATACTTAAGAACCATAGTTACAAAGAACTAAAGGTCATTCAATGAAAACCTAATATTGAACTAAGCCAATTTTAAGTTTAAATCAAACTAGGTTTGAAAGTACTAAGACTTCATTTAATAATTTCACTTAGTTCTTTTAAGAAACAAAAAAATGACTCTAACCTCTCAAAATGATTGATATTAATCAAATAAAATTTAATAACTTCTTGTTTATAGCCTTAAGATGGCTATTTATAATGTAAACCTAATTAGGAATAAATTTGGAAATAAATAAACTCCTAAAACACCGAAAAGGAAAACCTAGAAAAATAATGAATTTAAGTATGACGTTGCATACAACTGTGTCAAAAAGACACATGGCTATGTTAAGTCATGTTTTATAATTAGAAATTGAGCTCTCTAAGACTACTGTGTCACCTAAGTGACACAACTATGTTAGAGTTGAATTCTACAAACTCCCAAAACTTGTAGCCAGAAATGGCTATGTTAAAAAATAGACATGGTTGTGTTTAACCTTTAGCCTTAAAAGAAGATCAAATTAGTAAATATGGTCTCCATAAAATTTATAGCACTTTGTCTTAAATTTTTATATCATTTTCAATCACCTCAATCTAACTTTTTTTTTTATCAAAAGTTATAACTAAAATACTAGAGCATGCTACCAAGGTTAGAATTGATAAGAATTAAGATTAATATCGCATTAAGATCATATCATTAAACCTTGCAATGCATTTTTAAGTCTCTTATATTTAGCACTTGTAATTAATCCTTTATAGTTGAGTAGTTTATCATGTTGGTTGTGGGCTTGGTTCACATCATACCCTCTTTCCTTAAAAAGATTCATCCTCGAATCTTATCCATCTCTAAAATTGATATTCATAAGTCCTCCAGGATTAAACACAAATTCCTTGATTGAAAAATTCCACTTTGGAGTAATAACCCATACAAGAAGCTTCAAAAGAACTTGATCTTGATTACACATTTGAAACATAAGGCTTATATTTAGGAACTTGTAAGGATTAAACTTTTGTTGCTTCCTTTTCAACTTCTCTTAAGGGATGAAATCTTCAAAGGCATTCATGAACTTATAGGCAGAAGGCATTTTAACAATATCATCAAATGGATCCTTATATGGTATGAAAGCCTATAAAACAACTTTTAAAACATGAGAAAAAAATTAAAATTATTACTATAATCATAATAAATCAGTAGCTCTTCATCTTTTATGATACTCTCAATCTCTAGCTTTTTTTTTTTCACTTATGCCTTGCTTACTTTTTCCCACTAAGTGTTTCCTATTTTCCTCACTTAGCTCACACCTCTCATTCTTAATACTAAGCTCTTTTAACTTATTGCTAACACTCATCTCACTTTTTTTCTTTCATTTCCTTGAGTTTCCCTCCCAAAAGTTTTCCCAATTGAAGATTGAAGCTCTTCATTTTGTAGTTTCATGCATAAGTCTTCAAAACTTATCTTTAGATGTAAAGTTTCAATTTGACACTCTTCCTTTCCATTCTTATCCTTAACTTGTCTCCGAACACTTTAATGCCTTCAACACTCCTTAAAATTTTTTTATGCCCTTGAAAATGATTAAGCAAATCCTTATAATCATGTCTTGGCATAAATCTCTTTTGCATGATAGTCTTTATCTCTTGCTATATAGAGATAGGTTCTTCTTCACAATATCTTCTTAAAAACACTAGTTGATTCCACTAAGCTAATGCATAACCCATAAAACCAATGGTTGTAAGCTTGACTTTTGTCTCCTCGGAATAATTATGATAGTTAAATGCAAAGTTTATGTTCTTCTCCTATGCTAAATATGCTTCGAGATCACTTTTGCCGTAAAAAGTAGGTATCTTCATCTTTATACTCCTAAGGTTATTATCTTGCTTTCTACTATAAATTTTGAATGGTTTTATCAACATCTTCGTTATCTTCATCAGCCCATCTTCCTCTTTAGACTTCTCTAGGTGCATTTTGATTAGTATTATTTATGGCACCTATGGTTTGACTTTGCTCTATCCTTCCTAATAGCTCTTGAACTTCTTGATGGCTAGTCAACAATTGCGTTAGTTGGTCTTGCATTGCCCTCACAAAGACCTTTCATTGGGGATTTTCTCTATTCCACTTGAACCTATCATTATAAATAAAGAAATAAAAATAAAACCTCACAAGTAATACTCTCTCACGTGTTTACACTCAAAGGATGTCACTTAATACTTGTGTTTCACTCAATTAGGCTTTTACCCTCAAATGAGCTTACCACTTACCTTTTACCTCTCTTTAATTCCTCTTTTATAGTTCTTTTGGAACTTAAATTACTAATTATCAAATTAAGCTTAATACAACTCAAACAAAGTTTTATCAAACCCAAATTGACTATAGGAACCAAGAAAACGCAATAGATAAAGACAATAATCGAATAAAATGAGAATGATAAAATTTAGAATAAGGTTTAAACTACCCAAAATGTAACTTAAGAATAATTTAGAATTGATATAGGCAAAGCACTTGAATTTGGATACCCAATATAGACTTGAAGAGAATTCAACTTGATTTGAATTTTTCTTTTGATTTTTTTGAATACATTTTTTTTGAATTTGCAACTTTTATTTCCTATTAACACAAATGCTAAAAAATCAAAAATAAATAAGAATGATGGTAGGAATAATGAAATAAACAAAAGGAATAACAAAGAGAATATGGTTAATAACCAAATCAACACATAAGGAATGAATCAAACAAGACTAGAAGAATTTTGAATTTTTTTCTTTTTTTGAGAATGAAAAGAATAATTAAATTAAGGATACATACTTGATTATTGAACCAAAGCTCTGATACCAAATGATATGAATGTGGTTAACCTGTACCAAATATATATTCAATGTTGATGTCTTTGCCAAGGATTGTTCAACGAATCAAGCGAGAAAACTCTAACTCCCAACAAGACTCTTAAATAATCTGTACTTAAGGACCTTAGTTATAAAGAATTAAAGGTCGTTCAATGAAACCTAATATTGAACTAAGTCAATTTTAAGTTTAAATCAAACTAGGTTTGAAAGTACTAAGCCTTCACTTGATAATTTCACATAGTTCTTTTAAGAACCAAATAAAGGACTCAAACCTCTCAAAATAATTGATATCAATCAAAGAAAATTGAACAAATTCTTATTTAAAGCCCTAAGATGGCTATTTATAATGTAAACCTAATTAGGAATAAATTTATAAATAAATAAACTCCTAAAACATCAAAATGGAAAGCCTAGAAAAATAATGAATTTAAGTCTGATGCCACACACGACTGTGTCATGTGTTCTAACTAGAAATTAAGCTCTCTGGCACGACTGTGTCAAACTTGAATTCTGCAAAGTCCTAAAACTTGCATGTAGACATGGCTATGTTAAAACAGAGACACGACTTTATTTGACCTTTATCCTTAAAAGAAGATAAAATTAGCAAATATGGTCTTCATTAAAGTTGTAGCTCTTTATCTTAGCATTCCATAATATTTTGAATTACTTCAATTTAACTTCTGTAACAAATGTTATGGCCAAAATACTATAGCATGTTACTAAGGTTCAAATTGATAAGAATTGAGCTTAAAATTGTATCAAGATCATATCATTTAACCTTGTAATGCATCTTTAAGTCTATGAAATTTAGCCCTTGTAATTGATGCTTTATAGTTGAGTGGTTCATCATGTTGGTTGTGGGCTTGGTTTGCCTCATATTAGAAGATGCCCAAGAAGCAATAGAAGTCTACTAAAGTCAAAGCCAATAGTGTAAACACCCAATTTCGGGATAATTGAGTGTGGATGCGACAGAGGACTTAATGATAAAAATTAATTATGAAATTAAATTTATTAAATTTGATTTATTAGTTCTAAATTAAATTGTAAATTATTTTTAAATTTTATTTTTATTTATTTAATTAATTCTAAAAAAATAAAAAGAGTAAAAAAGAAAATTCAAAAAAAAGAAATTAAAAAAACAAGAATGGGCCGAAGTGGCCCATTTAATTAGCAAATGAAAAGATGGCCACTTCGGCTGAAGAATGGGAAAAAAAAAAAAATTTGATTGACCAACAGTGGCCAAAGTTGGCTTCAATGGCCATTTTTAACTCCTTTTGTTGGAAAACTATATTTCTGTTCGGAAATACTTAGAAATATAATTGTCTGTGGTCTCATAATTTTTTTTAATTTGTTAACTTTTCTATTTTTTTATTTTGATTGGTTGTTATTTGATTTTTATTTGATAAAAATTTATTTATTAGATAAAAATTAAAAAATAAATTATTTTCTTTTATTATTATCTTGTGCCCAACTTAGGGTTACAGAATGTGTTATATATATATATATACATAATTTTCTTTTTTTACAGTGGAGACTCCGAAATTTTAATATTTTTTTTCTACTTTCTGATTTTTAGTTGTGAGCCAAAAAATGCAGCCCTCTCTTTTTTATTTTTAAGTTTGGTTCTTTGCTATAATTAAATTCAAATAAATTGAAATCACAAATAAAACAAAAGTTATATACTTTCTATAAATGGTGATTATTCTTCAGAGAAAAATCAACACTACATCTATTAAATCATCTATTCTCTAATCCTTTCTCTTTTTATTTTGTTTGATTCTTTTATTTTATTTAATTATGATTTTATTTAATGTTAATGTTAATTTTGTTTGTTTGCTTATCCTTATTTATTTTATTTTGAATTCTTTATTATTCATTTGCATTGGAAAAATCAACTTCAAATCGGTACTTTACTGTTTCCTTTTTGCTTTGTTTTTTTATTGTTTCTTCTGGACCAACTTTTATTTTTACTTGTTTCGTTCCTTTTATCTTATCATTTTTTTAATTTATTTCTTCGTTTAACTTTTTTACTTTTTTTTAGTTTCACTTTTCGTCCATTTATTTTACTAGTATTTATATCCATTGATTATTGTTTTTTTTGTCTTTTTTATTCTTTCATTTTTATTTTATTCTCTATTTATATTATTTTATTATTTTTATTTTATCTTGATTTAATTTAATTTAATTTAGTTACTAATCTTTATTTATTTTATTTTTTATTTTTATGATAGTAAAATGACTTTCTGTGATGATGAACACATGATTAAATCAAGGAAAACCCTTGAAGATCCATGAAATAATATGGACTAAATTTTATATTTAATTTTCACATAGATTTTAGATTTTAGGTTTTTGACTGTTTTATTTATTTATTATTTTTTTGTTATTTTCTGTATTTTATTATTTTATGGTATTTGCAATGTGTATTTAATTTAATTTAATTTTGGGCATGTAATTAATTAATTTTGTATATAGGAATTGTAATAGCCCCAATAGTGAAAATAATAAAAATCTTTAATTTTTACACTTTAAAATTGATTAGTAAATTAGGTTCAATTTGGTAAAACCCTAATAAAATCAATGATGACAATAGTTAATTAGGTGGCATGTAAACAGCTAAGGTTAGAGATCAGTGTATGCATTTTTTTTATGTTTATTTTGGCTTTATTTTCTTTTATTTATTTGTTTTGAACCTCAAACCCACGTTTAGGTTATCATTGATAGACCCATAAAAATTGGTTTTAGGTTTACTTAGCTTTAAAACTAAATTTAGGCTCACTTAAGTTAATTTAGATTTAGACCCATTTTTTTTAATTTAATTAAAAATTAATTATAAATAACCTAGCCCATTGAAGCATTTCTTTTAAAATAAATAGATTTAGGATTACTTCATTTAATTAAAAGTTAAATAGAATTAGGCCCATTAATCTACTTCCATTATCTCTTAAAATTTAGTTAGGCCCATTTCTTTACAATTAAAAGTAGTAGACTTAGGCTCATTAATCTAATTAAAATATAGGCCCACTTTTAGTTTCAATTACATTTTGTAAAATATGTAGACTTAACTAACTTTAATTAAAATTAACGTAGATTAGACTAACGTAGGGGTTGTGTGCTTTGACTGAATGCAGTTCTTCTGTGTTTTTTCATATGACTACTTGCTTTAAGTTGATTGCTAAATTAGGGTTTAAATGATGTTCACCTTAGCAATAATCCATCTTAATTTTTGATCTTAACAAACTTAATTTTGAGCATTTAATTTGTTTGTTTAAGTGTGCAAAGGTTAGGATTCTATTGGAAGTTAAAATGAAGTATGAATATCTTGAGCTAATTCAACCTCTAAGATTCAAAGAGACTTTTAAAATCCTTAGAGCTTTATAATGAGAAAGTTATCTTCTTAATATTTGAATTAGACATCTTGAGCTTTCTGAATTGAGCTTACTTGTCAAAATCTGAGTTCATTTGGGTATGCAAATATTGAGTTGAAAATCAACATATGTAGCTACCATTTTAGATTGCATAATTCTTAGTATTTTGGATATATCTTGAGTTACAAAAGTCTAACTAAGGTCATTAAAATTGAAATGGAAAGATAAGTCAAATATCTATAACTTTAATAGGGAATATATAGGCAAATTCGAACATCTCCAATAGAAAATCATGGTTTTAGCTTGTCCATAGCTATCTGATAATAATCTGCCATTTTAGATTGCATAGCTCTTAGTATTTTGGAAATATCTTGAGCTAAAGAAGTCCAATTGAGGTGATTCAAAATGATATGGAAAGCTATATCAAATATATACAATTTTAATGAAGAAAGTATAGGAAAATTCAAATATCTCTAATAGAAAATCATAGTCTCAACTCGTGCATAACCATTTAACAGTAGTCTGCCATTTTAGATTGCATAGCTCTTAATATTTAAAATATCTTGAGCTATATAAGTCCAATTGAGGTGATCTAAAATGATATGGAAATATAAGTCAAATATCTATAACTTTTATAAAGAATGTATGGGAAAATTCTAGTGTCTCCAGTAGTGAATCACGGTTTCAACCCGTATATAGCAGTCTGATAGCATTACTTTTAATAATTCAAAATTATAAATGTTGGATTCAAAATATAGATATTGGACACATTATTTGCACTTTCAACAACTATATTTTTAAGTTTTTATCTATATAAACACCTCTAGAGCTGAATGAAAGTTAAAATTTTTTCGCTTATTATCATTCTCTATCTTAACATTCATTAAAACTCTTAAATTCTCAAATATTTACTCTTTGTTTATAGCTCTTGTGAGAGTTGGTTACATGTTAGAAATATAATTTTTCTTCATCTTAAATCTTAGGATATATTAGTAGGGAAGTGAGATTTATTTCTAAAGGAATTGGTTTAAGTGTTCTCCATTAAAACACTTAGGATTTGGTGTTTTTTAGTGAGCCTTGAAAACTCATGTTGTAAGGTTGTAAGAGTGAGCCATAAAACTCTTGTGTAATTTTAATCTTGTTAATAAGATTGTGGGAGATTGAAAATCCTAACTTGGGGATAAGTTAGGTGGAAATATAGGATTGTTGTTGAATTTAAACTCCTTAAATCATTGTGTTCTTCATTCTTCTTTCTTAACATTCTTTTAATTCTTACAAAGAATATTTTTTTAATTTTGATTTTTATTTAATAGCCCTATTCATACCCCTCTAGGGCTTTTTCAATTAGTATCAAAGCTTGAATTCTAAGAACTTCATTACTAGAATACAAGCTAATGGGGGTGTGAATCATAAAATATTTCTTCATTTAGACCATTCTTCGATGGTATTGACTATCCTCATTAGAAGTTCAAAATAGAGTTATACCTTAATTGTGATTCCATCAAACTTTGGAATATTGTCCTAAAAGGTTAGGAACCACCTCCAACTACCATTAATGGTGTGGTAACTACTCTAGTAAGGAGTCAATGGAATAATGAGCAAAAGGAAGAAAATCATAAAAATAAAAAGGTAATGATCACTCTAGTCTCTTCTATGACAAAGGAAGAAGGAGGCAAGCTTCAACATTAAATGTTAGCCAAGGAAATGTGGAAGACCTTGAAAAATCATTATGAATGAAATGTACAAGTTAGAGGCAAGAAGGTTCAACTTCACATGTATGAATATGAATTTTTCAAGATGGAGCCTCATGAATTGATCACGAAGATGATAAATTGACTCAACACTCTTATCACGACCCTCAAGAAACTTAGAAAGCATTTCTCCAAGGAAGAAGTAATCAATAAGATTCTAAGAATCCTACTTAAGAAGGACTAAGAATCTCGGGTTACTTCAATTGAGGAAGTTCAAGATCTCTCAACTCTCTCTATCGATGTGCTTATTAAAAAGCTCCTAACACATGAGCTAAAAATTATGCAAAAAGGTGAAGAGAAAGAAGAAAAGAAAGAGAAGAAGAAAAGCATTGCCTTGAAAGCTTCACAAAATGATAGTGAAGAAGAAAATGTTGAAGGTTCTAGTGATGAAGATGATGAAATTGCCATGCTTACTAGAAATTTTAAGAAGTTCTTGAAAAAGAAACATTCATAAAGACCAAGAGACTTTAACAAGAAGTACGAAGGAAAAGGTAAAAAGAAAATCAAAGACGTTGCTTACTATGAATGCAAGAAACTGGGTCACATCCGAAGTAAGTGTCCTAAACTAAAAAATAAGAGCAAAGGAACAAAAGAGAAAAGGAGGGCTTATAAGGAAACTTGGGATGACTCCTCTGAATTGGAAATGGAAGAGGAACAATAAGAGGTAGCCAACCTTTATTTCATGGCTCTTAAAAGTGAAAAAGAGGTACCATCTATGTTTAATTCTTCATGTGGTGATGATTATTGTGATGATGATGATGATGATGCTATTAAAAGCTCTATGGTAAGGAAACTCTTATTTAAATGCAAAACCTTATTATCTAAGAAGAAACATTATAAGCATGAGTTATCTAGCCTAACCAAGGAATTCAAAAAATTGAAAAATGAATTTTCTAATTGTAGACACCCAATTTCGGGATGATATGTTATGGATGCAACAAAGGACTCCAGTGATGAAAATGTCTTTGAAACTTAATCCTTAAAAAATTCTAAGGGCTTTTAAAGGAAGGATTTAATGTTTTTAGGGACTAAATCGCAAAGTTCTTTTTAAGACCTAATTGCAAAATTTAAATTTTTTTGGGGGCCTTTTTGTAATTAAATGTTAAAAAAAAGTGCGTCAGAATTCCATAATTCCGACCGGAATTATGTAATTCCGATCTGAATTACAACAATTCCGATTGGGATTGTATAATTCCGATCAGAATTACACAATCCTGGTCGGAATTGAATTCTTCTATTTTTCTATTTCTAAATTACTTCCAATTTAGTGTTTTAATTGGTTTAAACTTCCTAATTAATTCAATCCAAATTGGTTTAAACTTCCTGATTAATTCATTCCTAATTGGTTTAAAATTCCTTAATACACTTTAGGAATTAGAATCACATTAGGATTAGGGTTAGACTTTTTGGTTCTACTATAAAAAGAAAGGAAGGGAAGCAAAAAGAAAAAGGAGGGAAAAAGGAAAAGGAGAGAAAAAGGGGCGTAGAAAGAAAAAGAAAAAGAAGGAGAAGAAACAGAAGAGAAGAGGAAAATCGTGATTTCTTTTAATTTTTTTACCAAAAAATTCCTTTTGATTCAACGATCAATTCAAGACTTATGAAGAATTTTTAAGGAGAAAGATTCGAAGATTTGTCAAGAATGGTGAACTATCAATCTGAGGAGCACCCTAAATCATCCATAAGCATATCATCTTTTTCTATTCTTCTTTTATTTACTTATTTCTTCGATATTTTACATTATTATTTTTTATTTTTAGCTATTATCATAATTTATTCATTACTCATTGTTTTATTTTATTTTTGTGGTGATTATGGAGGAAACGCATGATGATCATGTGGGAAGGATGAATTTCATGAGAAGTCCATAGAAGACTGTGGATAAAGCCTTATAGAGACTTAGTTTCTAGGGTTTTATTTTATTTTTATCTCTATTTTTATTTATTGTTTTTTTATTAATTATTTTATGAATTAATGTAATAGCCCCAATAGTGGGAATAGTAATAAAATTGTGTGTATGGTTGCATGATTTTTTTTATTAAATTGGTTAGTAAAATTAGGTTTCAATTTGGTAATCATTTAAAATCAATGGAGGAAGTAGATTAATTTAGGTTGCATGTTAATAAAATTAGGGTTTTAGTAAGGAATAAATTTAATTATTTGTTTGATTTTATTTAATTATTTCTTTTATAATTTTATTTGTTTTTGGGTTTATTCATTATTTTTGTATGTTTTGGGCCTTAAGCCCACTTTAGGTCTTTATTTATTTATTTAAGTTTAGATAATTCTTTTAGCCCATATCACTTAATACTTAAATAGGTTTAATTAATTAAAATATATTTTTAGGTTCATAATTAATTAGATTTTAGGTTAGAAATACCTTTTGGCCCATTTAGTTAATTAGACATAGGCCCACTTAATTTAATTTAATTAATTTAGACTTAGGTCACTTAATTTAAGCCCTTTCTCATAATTTGTAGATTTAAGATCATTATTTAATTAAAACATGTAGAATTAGGCCCACTAATTTAACTACCTTTATAATATGTAGAATTAGGCCCATTAGAATTAAAATACATAGACGTAGGTTCATTTAATTAAAATCAAAAGGAATTAGGTCTTTAGGTTTACTTTTAATTTAAAACATGTAGATTTAGCTCATTTATTTAAAATCCATGTAGATTAGACTAACTTAAGGGATTATGTGATTTATTGAATGCATTATTTACTTGTATATTTCATGACTAGTTTGCCTTGGAGTTTATTATTTTGGGTTGATATGAAATTGCATGTAAATAGAGAGTAAGATAATAATTCATAAAGTAATTCTAAATGAACACAAGACTGAAAGAAGTTGGTATTTCGTATCCAGAATCTCCTGGTTATGGTACTAGCTTTCTTTTAGGGAATCGAGTACCACCTTTTCGATTTGTCCTAGTTATTACCCTAGGTGGCAACTCCTCATCTCCACGCCATGTCTTTGTGATAGTGGTTAGTGTGTTCTCTAGAGCCCTGAGCTCAAACAGTGACGCGGTTGCTAAAATCTTAGATGCGCGTTGAACCCCGCCGTCTACACTAATCTAGTTAAATCAGGTGATAAATTATCTAATGATTTGAAAACTTTAAATTTATTGGAAGATCAACTTAAGAAAGCAAATGATGAAAATCAAAAGCTTTCTAAGGAAGTCTTAAATTTGAAAAATTCCATTGAGAAACTCATAAAGGGAAAAGAATCTTTGAATAATATTCTTGACTCTCAAAAAGTCCATGGAGATATATGTGGAATTGGATATACCAATGGAATAGCTTCCTCATCATCATCATATATTAATTTTGTTAAAGCCTCAAATAATTATACTCCTTTTACCTCAAAACAAAATGAGACTCAAGCTTTCAAAGCTAAAAGATCGCATGTGTCAAACACTCAAGGAAAGTCATATAAGACTCAACCTTATATGACATAAAGAGGTAAGTGTTATGCTAGGAAAACATAACCTAAACATGCTTATATATACACTAAACACAATACTCAGAAGCATGTTGCACAACATAATGCACCTAGACATATTACATAAACCTATCAAAATACACATTATCATTGCTAATGCATGTCTCACACTGTGACTTAAAATAAATTTAGGAGACACATACTAGAACATTAACAAAGGTATGTTTCACAAATTAAGAATGCATATCCTCCTAGGAGAAATAAGTTTGTAAATGTTGAATGAATGATTTCAACTTTTTATAGGAATTTTGCTCCTCATAATAACTACCCCTATCATAATTGTGACTTCAAACAAAACTAGTTATTGTGGCTTAAAATTGACCATTATACACTTGACAGTTGGATCATAATTCATTGTCATAATTGTGACCACCAATCATGAGGGTTAGTGTGTTTGACCTTTACTTATCCTTAGTCTTGGTCAGGCTCATGACTTAATTGATCACAATCATGATCACACCCCTCATGATTATAAGGGTCACTGTGTGTTTTATGCAAAAGGCTTTAAATGAGTCTCATTCATGATCATATACTTTAAGATCATGATCATAACCATCACGATCATGATAATGACCATGAGAGTCACTGTCCCTTTTCTTCTCTTAGGCAAGTTGATGGATCTTGATCATGAGGATGCTCACAATCATGACACGACTTTTGAGCATTATTGTTTGGTTGAGTAACTTCAATTTTTAATCCTTGAAAATGCTTTTTGATATGGAACCTCCAAGAACAAGCTTGAGAATCCTTTTATGTATTCGAACCCCCGAAGCATTAACTTGAAAACCCTAATAGTCCATTCAACAACAATCCCTAAGAATGGTTAGAAATTAGATTACTTAGATGATTAAAGAATTAGAATAAAGAAAACACGTTTCTAAATTCTAATTTCAAAACACTCCACAAGAAGATGATCAATCTACTTGAATGTTCCTTAAAGCATGTATTCTACACAAGAACACAAAGATAAAAGCAAAACAACCTTTAGGTTTTAAAACTTTAATTCTCTCCCTTAATAATTCATCCAAGGCACATATATGTAGCCTTTATAAGGTTTTCCTTAGTAAATAAGGAAAACTAATAACCCTAATCATAAAAATAGGAAACTAATCTAATTAGACCTCAAATAGGAATTCTGATATACTTCCTATTTTAAGAATAATTAAAGTAACTAAAACTAATGGGCTTTTAAAATAAAAAATTTGTCTAGCCCTTATTTAACGTAATTAAACCTAAATAACAATGCTTAATAACTCTCCTATGCATATTCAGCTAGCCCATAACAAGCCCATTATATACTTAATTAAACCCATTAGTAACTTGGACTTAAATTAAGTTGTATTGAACTTGAGCTGCACTTGGCATAAAACTTTTGTGTCCTTGTAAACTATCACTAGCTAAGTTCACTGAGCCTTGTAGATGATGGATTAAGGCTTCTTAAAGCTTTTTAGATCGAGACCTAATTATGGGTCTTTGAGGCATGCTGATTGGACTCAAAACCTCTTAAACTTTATCCTTGCCTTCTTGACCATGCTCATCTTCATCATGTTGAATTTTTTGAACTTGGTGTGTTGGCTGCTCCATAACATTTCCCCTCTCCCCAAAAGGATTCATCCTCGAATCTAAAGCATCACCTATATCAAAAGGACTCAAATCAGCAACATTGAATAAAGCACTAACATTATACTTACCAGGTAGGTCCACTTTGTATGCATTGTCATTAATCCTTTCAAGTATTTGAAAAGGACCATCTCCTATTGGGTTTAGCTTAGACTTCCTTTGAAGTGGAAACCTTTCTTTGCAAAAATGCACCCAAACCCAATCTTTAGGCAAAAAAATCATTATTTTCCTTCCCTTATTCACATGTGAAGCTACTTTAGCATCTTGCTTCTCAATCCTCTCCTTAACTTGCTTATGTAACTTCTTCATCAAATTTGCCTTAGAATTAACATCAACACTCATAAAATTATTAGGTGGTAGTGGCAATAACTTAATAGCAGTAAGCGAATTAAATCCATAAACAATCTCAAATGGAGAGCAATTAGTAGTGCTATGAATAGCCCTATTGTAAGAAAACTTCACAAATGGTAAACAATCCTCCAACGTCCTAATGTTCTTTTCTATGATTGCCTTAAGCAAAGTAATCAAAGTCCTATTAACTACTTCAATTTGCCCATCGGTTTGAGGGTGATAAGTAGTTGAAAATAATAGCTTAGTTCCTAAATTTCCCCACAACACACACCAAAAATGACTAAAAAACTTAATATCCCTATCACTAATAATGCTCCTAGGTATGCCATGTAAACACATAACTTCTTTAAAAAACAAATCAGCAATCAACTTAGCATCATCATTTTTATGACATGGTATAAAATGAGCCATTTTACTAAATGTATCAACCACAACAAAGATACTATATGACTAATGGTCTTCCGCAAGTATACGAATTCATACAAGTAGTAATTAAATATCGATCCCATAGAGATTGTAAATTGATTACAGTGATAGTAGTTGTGTTTATTTGTTTAAACAATGAAAAAGGGTATTTTTAATTAAACTAAAAGTTAAACTAAAACAAAACACAAAAATCACAATGAGATAACAATCACTTTAGAGAGCTAGGGTTCTTATTAAAAATTCAACCTTTATTTAAGATAAATTAACTACTAAGCCATACCTAACCTTAATCCAATTTGAGGGTTTCTCAAGAATCATAGGCTTTCCTCCTAAGACAACCCTATGATTAACCAAGTACATTGACGTTCCTAGATTTAAAGCTCTCGGCTACTAAGTGCTCGGTTAACCCAGTTTAAGCATCAACCCTTAATCAATATTAGTTGCTTAAGTGTTTCTCAACTAAGAAAGCATCTAACAGGTTATTGTTTAAATCCAATACAACCTATCTCTCGATTAAGTTTTATTATGTATATTCAATCAAAGGGTGATCAATCCTAAGAAGACATTAAGTTCAATAACAACTAAAGGATCTAGATTAATGGCTTAGGTTTAATTGCAATTAGCCCATGGTTGATTTGCAATAAGAACCCTAACTAATAATTTAGCTACTCATGTCAATTGTAAGAGATAAAGAAAAAGAATAAAAGAAAATAAACATCATCATTAAATTAAAATTAAGGATGAATAAACACAATTGAATAAAAGAAACCCCTTGTTCAATAGGAAGCTTGATGTTCTTTAATTCTTATTCTCAAATCTTCAAACTAACATAAGCAAGAAAAATCCTTATTTTTCCAAACTGCTCTCTGAATATTCTCTAAAAAAATATAATGTATCCTTTAAGTGATGAATAATAATCTATTTATATCTTTGTTTCTGGTGGCTACCCTCTTATAAAACCCTAATTACAAGCCCTAGGGTTACAGCCATGCGAAATCTCCATCTTGTCCCTCATGAGTCAGCAATTAAATTCACCTCCGAATTTTTCCAATCACCAGGTCGCACAGCCATGTGCATTTTGCGCACGGCTGTGCACATCCCTTTTTCAGTATTATCGCATATTGACCTCCATTGCTTTTCGAGCCCACTTTAAGTGCCCACGGCTCCTATGTAGCCTCCCTCTACTGTTCTTTGACTTCCCTAATTACATAAAAATCAAACAAAAATAAACCAACTAATACGTAAAAATAATTAAACACACAAGACATGTAGTAAGTACTCAACTAAATAAAAACTGAATAAAAGAAACATAAACTTAACTGAAATTGAATTTTTCCTAAAATGAAAACTACTTAATAACATGCATTTTTCACACTCATCAATGACCTTTCCTATTTCTAGGCAATCCAAGCACAAAATCCATAGACAAATTAGTCCAAGGTTCACTAGGAATGGGTAATGGTGTGTATAACCTATGCGGTTTTAACCTGGACTTAGCCTCTTTATATGTAATGCAATGCTCACAAACTTTATGCACATCATGTTTCATACCAGACCAAAAGAAATGTTCTAATAGCATATCATAGGTCTTATTTACCCCAAAATGCCCCATTAAGCCTCCTTCATGTGCCTTCTTAATTAATAATTCCCTTACAGAACACTTAGGAATGCACAATCTATTTCTTTTAAATAAGAAACCATCAAACAAGTAAAAATCATTAGAAACTGCCCCATTGTCACAAGATGCATATATATCACCAAAATCATCATCATGTGGATAAAATTCCTTTATAAACTCAAAACCTAATAATTTAGCAGTAAGTGAGTTAAGTAAGGTGTACCTTCTAGACAATGCATTAGTAACCACATTCTCTTTACCTTGCTTGTACTTAATCACAAATGGAAATGTTTCTATGAACTCTACCCATTTGGCATGCCTATGGTTCAACTTATCTTGACCCTTCAAATGCTTTAAACTTTCATGGTCAGTGTGTATCACAAACTCCCTAGGCCATAAATAATGCTACCATGGTTGCAAAGCTCGAACCAATGCATATAATTCCTTATCATAAGTTGGATATTTCAAGGTTGCCCTACTTAACTTTTCACTAAAATACATTAGTGGACTTTGATCCTACATTAAAATAGCTCCAATCCCTATGTAACTAGCATCACATTCAATCTCAAAAGTTTTATCAAAGTTAGGTAAAACAAGCAAAGGTGCATTGCACAATTTATCCTTAAGTTCATTAAATGCATGTTTTTGTGCATCACCCCAAACAAATGCAACATTTTTCTTAACTAATTCATTCAAAGGTACGACTAGAGTGCTAAAATCTTTAATGAATCTCCTATAGAAACCATCAAGCCCATGAAAACTCCTTACCCCACTTGCATTTTTAGGTTTTGGCCACTCTTTAATGGCTTTAACCTTTTCCTCATCAACCTTAATTCCTTGATTAGAAACTATAAAACCAAGAAAATCAACCCTATCCATGCAAAAACTACACTTCTTAAGGTTAGCATACACCTTTTCTCGTCTAAGTATTTCTAGAACAAGTCGCACATGCATAAGGTGATCATCCAAACATTTAGAGTAAATCAGAATATCATTAAAATAAAGAAAAACAAATTTACCTAAGTACTCATGCAACACATGGTTCATTATTCGCATGAATATGCTAGGTGCATTAGTAAGACTAAATGGCATGATAAGCCACTCATAAAACCCATACTTAGTCTTAAAGGCTGTTTTCCATTCATCACTAACATTCATTCGAATTTGATAATAACCAGATTTCAAATCTATTTTTGTAAAGATCCATATAACTCATCAAATGTATCATCTAATCTAGGAATAGGATGATGATACTTTATAGTGATTTTATTGATGGCTCTACGGTCCACACACATTCTCCATGTTCCATCATTCTTTTGTACAAGAATAATAGGAATCAAGCAAGGATTAAGACTTTCCCTTACATATCCTTTAGCTAGTAACTCCTTTACTTATTTTTGGATCTCTTTTGTCTCACTTGGATTTGTTCTATATGCTGGTTGATTGGGTATGGTAGCTCTAGAAATGAAGTCAATTTGGTGTTTTATGCCTCTAATTGGTGGTAAACCACTAGGCATCTCCTCAAGAAACACATCTTTAAATTCCTTAAAAAGATCAACAAACACACTAGACAAAGATGGGTTAAATTCATTAGTTGTCAAATAAGCCCCTTTGTACAAAAGTACAAATATTGGTCTTTTGGAATACAAAGCTTGCCTAACCTTACTTGTCCTAGCTATTAAACTCACATTATTTTCATTTTTCTCTTTAGGCTGAATATGCTTTCCTTTTTATTTTCCCTCTTTCTTTTCACACTTTTTATTTTCACTCTTTAAAGTAGTTTTCTTACCCTTTTTTTCTTTCTTTTTGGCCTCCACTCTTGTCCTTTCCATTTTACATTGATCTTCATACACTTCTTTTGAGGAAAGTGTTGTTAATATGGTCTTTCACCCATCCTTAGTGAATGAATACCTATTGAGGTACCCATCATGCTTAGTTTTTCTATCAAATTGCCATGGTCTACCAAGCAAAATTTCTCCAGCATGCATAGGAACTACATCACACAACACTTCTTCATGATATTTATCAATTGAAAATGAAATAATATATTGTCTATTTACCTTGACCTTAGCAAAATCATTAAGCCATTAAAGTTTGTATGGCTGTGGAATAGTAGATAGCCCCAATCTATTAATTAAGAAGGTACTGACTACATTAGTGCAACTCCCACCATCGACAATCATACTATATGCTTTAGCTTGAACATGACACCTTGTATGGAACAAGTTATCCCGTTGCTCCTTATGGAAATCCGTCTTCAATTGAGTACTAAGAGTATGTCTTGTAACTAGCACATCACCCTTAATTGGCTCCTCAATGCTCCTATCACTATAACTTTCCAATTCAGGCATCTCATTCACATCGCTTTCATTGCCATCCTGTTCATCATCAGTCACTATCTCTTTATTTTGTATGGTCATAATTCTCTTGTTAGGGTACTCCTTGCTAATATGACGTACACCTTGACACTTCCAACACTTGATGTCTCTATTCTCCCTTTAGGATCTTCAGTTTTAGTTTTCTCTTTGGAAACCAAATCTGCCTTTCCTTTTGCAACATCATAAGCACACTTATTTCCACCCTTAAAATCACTCTTCCCATCCCTTTTCCAAGTAGAATTAGAGTTAGAGTAAGGTTTGGAAACATACCTTGCTGTCCCTCTTCTTTGGACTTACTTTTCCACCTTGATGGCAATGTGCACCATCTCTTCTAGATCTTTATATTGTTGTAAATCCATTCGGTTAGCTATCTCTTTGTTCAAACTAGCCAAGAAACGTGCCATGGTGGTCTCCACATCTTCCTCTATATCTGCCCTAGTCATGATCACTTCCATCTCCTTGTAGTAATCATCCATAGTCCTACTTCCTTGTCTAAGAACTTGAAGCTTTTGCACAAGCTCCCTATGGAAATGTTTTGGGACAAATCACTTTCTCATTACAGACTTGAGATCATACCAAGTATAAATTGGGTACTCCAAATTTCTTCTTCTACTAGTCACCAAGTGATCCCACCAAGCGATAACATAATCTAAAAATTGAGTAACAGCCAACTTAACCTTCTTCTCCTCACTAAATTGATGACAATCAAATATAAGTTCCACTTGCTTTTCCCATTGTAAATAAGCCTCTGGATATGTTTTTCCTTAAAAATGAGGGATCTTATGTTTAATGCTCCCCAAATTTCTATCCAAAATCATCGTTGGCTCGTTTTCTACCATAGAATTGATTTTCTTGTATTCTTCCTCTACCTCTACCTAAACCTCGGCCTCCTCTACCTCCACCCTTAGGTACACCTATTCCAGTAATGGCATCATCATCATTTGTATTAGAATCATTGGCGTCATCTTCCAAATCATCAACTTGAGGTATTTGGTTTCTACCTCCCCTATTTCCCTAATTGTGATTCGGTTGTGCTCTTTCAACTGCTTGTAACTTGTATTCATGTGCTCTAATGTTCTCTCATAGCCTCTATATTTCTATTAAAGCATGCAAACTCTCCTTGTGGAGACTGACGCAGTGTAGTTTCATCAACATGACTAACATCATTATCTTTACCTTGGTTTGACATTGCTACAATGAATGTTAGAAAATAAAGAAAACTAATTCAAGGACCTCACAAGCACTCCCTCACGTGTTTGCACTCAAATGATGGGGATGGTCACTCGTGTTTAACTTAAGAAAATAAAAAATTTCCACTCACGGGTTTCCTCACACACACTCAAACTAATTTCTTTTATGTTCTTAAGTGAATCACACTTTTATAAAAATTCAAATAATTTGAAGCAATTCAAGTAGATTTCCAAAACTGGAATTTGCAGAACAAGTTTGAAGCAATTTGGTCACAAGAAAAAAATTAACAATTCAGAAGCAATAAATTAGGAAAACTCAAATAGATGCAAAAGACATATGAAAAAAAATACAAAGATCTTCTAGAATAGAAAAGAAAATGAATTTAGAAGTTATTTTAAGAAGAAAAGTCAAATATGCCTCAATAAGTAATATTCCTTAATGAGCAAGTATTGTAAAGATATGCAAAATCCTTAATAGATAAGTAATACAAGATATGACAAGATCTAGTTAGATATATCAATTATAAACCAAATAGGATTAGGAAATCTAAATCAGACCTGATGAGGATATTAATCACTCAAAAAATATTTCTTAATGAGCAAGGAATGGAAGGATATGCAAATTAGACTTAATTAGGATATAAATCACTCAAGAATCTCAATTCTTCCTTTTTAACAATTTTCTCTTTTTTTTCACGAATTTTTTTTACTTCTTTTTTTTTTTCGAATTTCTTTCTTCTTCTTCTTTTTTTTTTGCACGATTTTTTTTAAACTTTCAACTATGAACACAAATCTAAATTTCAGAATGCAAAATAATTAACTGACTTAAAGGAAAAAATAAGATCAAGACTAACAAACAAGAACAAAGAGCAAAACATAAGGATGAAGAACAAAAAAGAAGAACATAATTTAAAAGAATAAGAAAAACATAAGAAATCAAGATTAAGAATAAAAATTATAAAAGATAAAACTTGATATGGAGCCAAAGATCTGATACCAAATGATACAGAACCTCCAAGAATAAGTTTGAGAACCCCTTTATGTATTCGAACCCTCGACGCATTAACTTGAAAACCCCAATAGTCAATTCAGCAACAACTGCTAAGAATGGTTAGAAATCAGATTACTTAGTTATTCAAAGAATTAGAATAAAGAAAACTCATTTCTAAATTCCAATTTCGAAACACTCCACAAGAAGATGATCAATCTACTTGAATGTTCCTTAAAGCATGCATTCTACACAAGAACACAAAGATAAAAGCAAAACAGCCTTTAGGTTTTAAAACTTCAATTCTCTCCCTTAATAATTCATCAAAGGCACATATATATAGCCTTTACAAGGTTTTCCTTAGTGAATAAGGTAAACTAATAATCCTAATCACAAAAATAGGAAACTAATCTAATTAGACCTTAAATAGGAATTCTAACATACTTCCTACTTTAAGAATAATTAAACTAACTAAAACTAATGGGCTTTTAAAATAAAATTTTTTTCCAGCCCTTATTTAACATAATTAAACCTAAATAATAATATTAAATAACTCTCCCATGTATATTTGGCTAGCCCATAACAAATGTGGCCCATTATATACTTAATTAAACCCATTAGTAACTTGGACTTGAATTAAGTTGTATTGAACTTGAGCTGCACTTGGCATAAAGCTTTGGTGTCCTTGTAAACTTTCACTAGCTAAGTTCACTAAGCTTTGTAGATGATGGATTAAGGCTTCTTGAAGCTTTTTAGATTGAGACCTTATTATAGGTCCTTGAGGCATGCTGATTGGACTCAAAACCTCTTGAACTTGATCTTTACCTTCTTGACCATGCTCATCTTCATCATGTTGAATTCTTTGAACTTGGTGTGTTGGCTGCTCCATAACACTTTTGGTTTTAACCAATCTTAAACATAGTTACATCATACCCATTAGTAACTCATAATTAAGTTTGTTAAAGTCAAATCAAGAATTATTAAGACTTAATCATGAAAATGGTCAACATTAATATTATTGCATATAATAAAATAGAGAGAATTTTTATTTTCAACTATATTATGTGTGTGCACGTGTGTGTGTTTAAAATAATTTTGAAAAAGATTGGTATAACGAACTACATAATAGATGTTATCAGGACAATGTATACACTAGCATTAATCTTTAAGTTGAGCCATTGTTTGAATTATTTTTTTATGAAGCTCGGTTGATGCTTAACTATCACACCTTATCTCACATAGCCTGAGATGGACATTTAAAACCAACCACTTAGCAAACCATTTAATTTAGTAAAATTATATTATATTAATAATTATCTTAGCATAAAAAATTAAAATACCTCCTAAGAAAAGGTTGATGTATTCATCTGATGGAAAATAAAAATATTCTTGTAATTTGATGAGTTTATGAATATTAACTATAGTATAGGATAACTAAATAATATAGGAAATCACATTTTTAAAACTAGGTTGAAATCCATATTTGTACACAAAATACATAAAATTGATCATCATTTAAGCTTAATAAAATATGTTACTAGTTGTTGTTTTACATTTAGCCTAGTCACTATTGTTTAATTTTAGTACATATATATATGTACAATACATATGAAAACAAAGTGAGAAAATAAAATGTAAGGCTTCTCGAGCAAGGATGTTGGCCAACCTGACTTCCAAACTTCTATCTACACTCACTTAGCGTAGGCCACCCACTATCAAGCCATGTTATCTGAAAACATTTATAAAATAGATTAAAATGAGTATGATGTGAATCCAAGTTCAAAGCCTAAAGAGATCCAAGATCCATTAATAGTACAAGAAGGCCCAATCACAAGGTCCAAATCCAAGAAGCTTCAAGAAGCCATATTGGGTTTAATTAAGGACATTTGGAAAGCCCAAGAATTTCAGCCCAATAAGGCATCCATGGAGGCCCAAGGAATAATATTTAACTTGTTTTTGTGTTAATAACAATTAGGGTTACATGTAGCCACCATATACAAGTTAATAGGGTAATTAATACCAAGTAATGGCTATTATTATGGGTAGTGGTTACTAAAGTTAATGGGGTAATCAATACCAAGTAATGGCTATTAATGTGGGTAATGGTTATTAAGGCCATTTAAGAGTAAAAGTAATCCTATGTGTGTGAGTCTATTTTAGTAGTGTGAGCATGGACTTGTACTCTATATAAACAAGTCCTTTTCTTTCTTTTGTAGGAGGAATGAATTTGATATATGAATTATAACTTTGTTTGAGTTTTATTGTGAGGAATTTTGTCTTTAATTTCTTGCATAAACTTTGTGACTTATCAAGCTTTATTCTAGCTTGTGGTGTCAAAATCTAAATCTTTATTTTCTTGTTATTTATCAAACTTTCTTGTTTGTGGCATAAGAGGAAATTCAAAGTCTATCTTAGTATCTTTATCCTTGTTGGTAAAGGGGTTAAGTAGCATCTATCTTCTTACTTTAATCTTTGAACGATCCGAATTTATGGATTAAATTGGTAATTTCTAGTTTTCTTTCAATTCAACTTATCATAGTATTCTTGCTATTGGGGAGTTAATTGATGAAACCTACAATTCCCATCAGAGTACATAATACTTAATGAATATATATTTCAAGTAGAAAACAATTTGGTTAAACCAAACACAATAGACACCTTATATAAAGCATAAAATTATATTTACAAATCATCAATATAATGATCTCACATTCTAATTTAACTATGTAGTCCCCAAATCATTTATATAAAAGGAAAACCAACTTAATTTCACAAATCTAACCTATTAACTTTAAAAGGGATATTTTCAAGGAAAATTTCAAAAAATTACTACAACTTGTATAAAATGAATTTCAGTCTCAAATTTTTGTTAGACTTAGATCTATATGTTAGCTACATAAAATACAAATTTTGCTTCATTTGGACAAGTACAGAGGAAGATATAGGTAGCTAAACATAATTAGGTTATTTTAGTTATTACTCTAATATAGAAATTGAATAAGATCGAGCTTAAAGAGGGACAATTTTAGATAACTCTTCAAAGTTTTCATAGCATTAAAGAGTTGGAGCTTCCTATCTTAAGATATATTCAAAATAATAAGACTAAAAAACTATAATTTCTAAACCCCAAAACTGATGCACAAAAACCCTAATCTTAATCAACTAACATAATAGAATTATTTACCAAATGAATCACCAAGGGCTTTTAGGATGAGAATTACAGCCTAAAAAGTAATTTAGATCATCAAATTTCACTTAAAAAGAAAGCTCAAACTTAGAGAAGTAAGCAAACCTAGTAGTTCTCTCTTTTTTCTTTTTTTTTTTCACTTATTTTCTTCTCTTTACTTTATATCTATGGTTGTCCAAATGAATAAACACGAATTTAAAGAAGATTTTAGTTTTTTAGGTTGATAAGGGTTGTAAAATAACTCCTTAAATCCTTAATGAAATACTAGAATTAGTTGTTAACCTTTAAACATTCAATTGGTCACTTAAGGACACTTATTTGTTTCAATTGAGTCCATATCATCCTAAACTTTTTAATTCTCACCCTTCACTTCATTTTTATCCCCAATTCCTTTTATTCTTATAATTTCACCCATTTTTGAGTGACATTAAAAGTTAAAAATTCTTACTCCTTGATCAAGTAAAAGTCACAGCTTAACCCGATATACTAGTCTAACTGTATATATACTAGCTTACACTTAAATTCTATCAACATAAATGTAAATGCAATGCAAAATGAATGCAAAAGCACCTAGAGTTAGAATATGGATGTGACAATCCTCCCCACCTTAGGAAATTTCATCCTCGAAATTGAGTTAAAACAAATGAGGGTATTGATTTCTTATGTCTTCTTTTGGCTCCCAAGTAGCTTCCTCACTCCCAAGGTGTTTCCACAACACTTTCACTAAAGGTATGGTTTTGTTTCTCAACACCTTTGTTTCCTTAGTAACAATTTCAATTGGTTCTTCTTCATAAGATAAATTATCTTTCAATTCTATGGGTTGGGCTTGCAAAATATGACTAGGATCACTCCTATACCTCCTTAATATTGATACATAGAAAATATCATGAATTTAGGATAATTCTAGAGGTAAAGCCAACCTATAGACTATTGGACCAACTCTCTCAATCACCTCATATGGACCAATGTACCTTGGGATCGATTTCCCATTTTTTCTAAACCGTATTACTCCTTTCTAAGGTGAAATATTTAGGAAGACCTTGTCACCCACATTGCATTCAATCGGTTCATTCTTTAAGTCTGCATAACTTTTTTTGCCTATCTTGGACTTCCTTTAGTTAATCCCGAATTAATTGAATCTTCTTTGTAGTCATTTGTACACTTTTTGGATTAACTAACTGCCTTTCTCCAACTTTATCCCAATAGACTAGAGTTCTACACTTCCTACCATATAAGGCTTTATAAGGTGCCATCCCTAAGCTAGAATGAAAGGTATTGTTATAGGCAAATTCCATTAAAGGTAGATATTTATCCCAACTGCCATGTAATTCCATCACATAAGTTCGAAGAATATCTTCTAATGTATGGATTATCCTCTTTGGCTGGCTATCCGTCTGAGGATGAAAAGTTGTATTGAACCTCAACTTAGTACCTAAAGCGTGTTGCAAAGTTGTCCAAAATCTAAATGTAAATCTTAGATCCTAATATGATACAATAGAAAATGGAACACCATACAATCAGATCACTTCTCTGATATATATTTCAGTAAGTTTATCTAATGAGTAACTCAATTTCATAAATAAGAAGTGAGCTGATTTAGTGAGTCGATCATGTCCTTACTGAGTTTTAGGCAATCCAACTATAAAATTCATCGTAATATGCCCCCACTTTCGTTCAGGAATAAGAAGAAGTTACAATGTTCTTGCTATGTGTTAATGTTCTACTTTAACTTATTGGCAAACTAAACATCTAGCCACAAACTCTGTAATGTCTTTCTTCATCCCTAACCACTAGTAGTTGTCTTTTAAAGTATAGTACATATGCTGATTTATGTGCTTCCTCCACTATCTCCTTTTTCAAAACCTTAACATTAAGTTCACATAATTTGCCCCTATATAGAAAAGTACCATCCTCTGAGATCATAAAGTTTGCTTTGTGGCCTTGTTGGACTTGCTTTTTAATTTTCACCATTTGTTCATCCTGACCCTGTACCTCCCTAACTTTATCAATCAACACTAGTCGAACTTTCAAAGTAGTAAGCAATGCTCCTTTCTCACCTTGAGCTAACTATAGATTCAATGCCTTTAACTCAAGGAACAATGGAATTTATACATAATGATTATAAGATGAGTTGCCTAAGGACTTCATGCTAAGTGCATCTACTACCACAGTAGCTGTCCCTGGGTGATATTCAATGGTGAAATCATAATCTTTTAGAAGCTCAATCCATCTTCTTTGCCTTAAGTTCAACTCTTTATGACTTAGTATGTACTTTAAGCTCTTGTGAACTATGAAAATCTACCACTTCTCACCATATAAGTAATGACTTTAAATCTTCAAAGCAAAAGCAACTATTGCTAGTTCTAAATCATGTGTAGGATAGTTTAACTCATATGGCCTTAATGTTGGGTTTCGTGATACAAACGCAGCGAAAAAATTAAAAATTATCACATTCCCAAACCTGGATCCATGTAATTCGACTACTTGATTAAATCTAGGATTTCAAGAATCTCACCAAAATGCAGAAGAGGCAAGATTTTCTAGAAGGATGAGAGGAGGTTCACACCGGTGACACCTTACCTCAAGCCTTTTTCTTTGGTTGTTCGGATCAAGATGTCTCTAAAGGATACGTCCTATATAGGTATCCACATGAACAACCCTTCACAAAATGAATTGGAGTGTGTGTGTGCTAGCAACCTCCTTGATTGTCTCACAAATCAAGAACAAAAGAAAAACTCTGTCTTTATTTTCTAAGAAGAAAGAAAACGAATTTGGAGGCAGGGAAAACAAGTGTGTGAAACCCTAGAGAACATAACATATTTATAGACTCCAAATTAGGGTTTCACCTACCAATGACCTTTTGGTAATTTCCATTTATTATATTCTGATTTTGTTTAAAAAAAATCAGAAATAATAGCTTATTTATTTATTTATTTAAAATAACATTTATCTTAAATAAATAAACAAATAAATAAATAAATAAATAAATAAAACACTTTAATTATTTATTTCCACAGAGTTTATTTTGGGCTTATTAAACCATATTCATTTTGGGCTTGTTCTAAGTGTATGACCCTGTAGGTTCACATGCCTAAATCTCTATTTAGGCCTACAAGTCATAAGTGGCCTCTAGCAAGACATTATGACTACCCAAGTCATGTGAAGTCAATAATCCGACATAACCTAATTACAATGAATTTTATCATCCCTTTATCACATGATATCTTAATTGAACATAAGGCATAGAATGTCACCCTTATATAGTTCAATATTGTGACTTAACTCTAAGTAGACTGAAAATGATAACTCTTTATCAATTCATTTCAGCATGGCCATGCATTTTCCTTCAGTCTATCTCATCAAAGGGCCCTTAGATATCTTTCTCATATTAATGAGGAATAAATCCCTTCTAAATAACTCACATTCCTCACATAACTAATTTCATATCCAACAACATCCTATTTAATCATCTGGTTAAAGACAATGTTAGAATGTGTCAAAACATAAAATAGCTATGTAGAAATCCATGATGATTTCAAGGTCAAAGGACTAAAATAAAATTACTGTGATGAGAAATACTTTTGACAATAATCTATGTAGTATTTTCATAGTGGGTCAATCCAGTACATGATCTCTCATCATGCACCTATAAGTTGAATTAATATCTCATATTCATGATTAGTAAAATATAACCATCAATCAACTTCATACTAGCCTTAATACTTTAATATTTATATATAATGAATAAATGGCTAGGGATAATTAGAATAGAACTCTTATTTTAATTTAAGGGTTTTACTATCAAGTCACATACTTGATGGCCTTAGTAAGAATTAACCATTCATATAATTATCATAAAATCAAATGATAATGAAATACCTCTTTATTAATAAAATAAGAAAGTCAATACATAATTGCAAATGATTGACCTAGTGCATATCACTAACACTTAATTGTCAAGAAGCATATGCTACCACTTTACGTAGTTGTATCAAAACATAACCCAAGCCATTTTTTGATGCATCACTATATACAACATATTTTAGCCCTATCATTGGGAGTGTCAACACTGGTGCTGAAGTTATGCCTTTAAGTTATAAAAAATATCTTAGCATTCTTTATTCTAAACAAACTTCACATTCTTTCTAAGCAGTTTTGTTAAAGGTGAGGCAATAATGGAGAAATTTTGTACAAATCTCCTATAATAGCCTGCCAACCCTAGAAGACTACATACCTTATATTTACTAGTAAGTGGTTTCTAACTAAGAATTGCTTTAATCTCTTAGGATTAACATACACTCCCTTAGCTGAGATGACATGCCCTAGAAATACCACTTTCTCTAACTAGAATTTACACTTACTGAACTTGGCATATCGTTATTTATCTCTCAATATTTGTAATACAATCTTCAAATGCTCAACATGCTCTTCCTTTGATAATGAATACACCAAAATATCATCAATAAACATAATGATAAAGTTAACAAGATAAGGCTTGAATACCCTATTCATCAAATCCATAAATGCAATAGGAGTATTAATTAACCTGAATGGCATCACTAAAAATTCATAATGTCTGTATCGAGTTCTAAATATTATTTTAGACACATCTGCTTCCTTAATCTTCAATTGGTGATACTCAGATCTCAATTCAATCTTTAAAAATACTCTAGCTCCTTGCAACTGATTAAACAAATCATCAATATGTGGAAGTGGATACTTGTTATGCATAGTCACCTTAAATCAATTTATAACCCACTTAAATATTAAGGCCATTGTTGCCTTCAAACTTATACAAAGCTTAGGTGAATAAAACACAGGCTTTTAAAAATATCAATATAACATTTCTTTTGTATTAACCATCACTAAATAAGCATGACAACCTAGCCATAACATATAGGCCAACACAAACTCAATCTCTAGGCACACTTGAAGGCTAACCCTTCGATTGTATTAGCATGAAACAACCCTTCTTCCTTCACCATCCTTTAATTAAGTGCCTTGTTATTTATTGTATAATAACAACCAACATAATCTCAAATGTGAATATATCATCTTAGCACATGCACGTAACTCATATAGGGTGGTAATACACAAGCCAAATACGAATTCCATCAAATAAACAATAAAAAACATTGTTAACAACTTTGTAACTTGACAAAGCATTCAAAACATATCTATTTCTCACCAAGATTCAAAATAATAAAACTAAGTTGAATATAAATTCAATATATTCATCAAGTAACTTAAATAATCTTAAATCAATTAAAAAACCAAAATATAGAGTATCAATCATTTAACTTGTGAATTTATAAATATTGTTATTGCAAAGATTAAATCTTAAATAAGTAAATTAAGTTGTAACCAAACTGATTTATAACAATTTCAATACATTTATTAAGATTTAGAAACCAACATTTAAAGGCTCATTTTATTGCTAATATAAATAGAGTTGAAGGGCTTGAACATTTACTCACAAAAATAGCTTTCAAGACAAACACAATTCAATCACTAACTTACTTAGTTTGCACTACCACTTTTCTTGCCTTTTTCAGCACCTAAAGCATAAAATTGTATTTATAAATCATTAATATAATAATCTTATAGATTGATCTAACCATGTAGTTCCAAAATGATATGCTTAAAATGCAGACCAACTCAATTTCATAAATATGACCCATTAGCTCTAAGAGGGATATTTTTCAGGGAAAACTTAAAAAATTATTGAAACTTTCAGAAAATAAATTTCTATTTCAATTTTATGTGAAAATTATATATATATGTCAACTACATACCATAAAAATTTTGCTTCATTTGGACAAGTACAGAGCAAGACATAGGCAGTTAAATACAATAAAGTCATTTTACTCAGATAGATTAAGTAATAAAATGTTTCCTCTTATTATATTAGCATAGAAACTAAATTAGATCAAGCTCAAAGAGGTAAAGTTTTAGATAACTCTTAAATGTTTTCATAGAATTGAAGAAACTCAATATTGAGCTTCCTAGCTCATGATATGATCAAAACAATAAAAATAAAAAATGAGAATTTCAATACCCAAAAACTGATGCATAAAAACCCTAATCCAAATTAACAAAAAAAAAATAGAATTACTTACCAAATTAATCACCAAAGGCTTTTAGGATGAAAACTATAGTGTGAAAAGTATTCTTGATCATCAAATTTCACTTGAAAAGTAAGCTCAAACTTGGAGAAGTATGCAGCCCTACTGGTTCTTTCTCTTTTTTCTCTTCCTTTCTCTTCTTTTCTTATTTTTACTTAATGTCTATGGCTACCTAAATGAATAACGACAAATTTAAAGAGGATTATAGGGCTTTTTAGGTTGATAAGGATTGTAAAATAGCTCCTTAAATCCTTAATGAAATACTAGAATTACCTACTAACCTTCAAACTTTCAATTAGTCACTTAAGGACACTTATTTTTTTAATCGAGTCCATATCATCCTAAACTTTTTAATTCTCACCCTTCACTTCATTTTTATCTCTAATTTCTTTTATTCTCATAATTTTACTCATTTTGAGTGTCATCAAAAAGTTAAAAATTCTTACTTTTTGATCGAGTACAAGTACTACTTAACCTGATACACTAGTCTAACTATATATCTACTAACTTATACTTGAATTCTATCAACACATATGTAAATGCAATGCAAATATACCAAGAGTTGGAGTACGAATTTGACATTAGTTCTCAAGTATATTAAATGGATATTGCTTAATTGATGCATAGCTCTCGAGCGTATTGTAGTTTATGGTTTAGCTGTTTACTGGGGCTAGCAGCTCAATTAATGCTTGTATCTTGGGAATTGCTAATAAATATTGGAATAAGTGGCTGACAACGACTGGTTTCTTAGTGGATGCTTAGCTCTTAGGAATCAATAGTCACTTAAATAAGAGAGCCAAATGTCCATTAGATTTATGGTCCAGAGTTCTACCATAATTTTCCACTTAAAAAGTATATTAAGTGACATTATTTTATATTCTATTATATATTTATTTAATTAATGAATATTTTAGAATTCATGTTTAGAAAAATGAAGGTAACTGTGTTTCACATGCACACACATATATGTGTGTGTGTGTGTATATATATATATATAGGATTTCATAAATTTATTTAGATTTACAAATAATATTTTTTATAGAAATTCATGATTTTAAATATAAATTATAAATAATATATTTGTATAATTTTTTTTAATAAAGAAGGTTTTTAAACTGGCAAGCATTTCTTAATATTAACTTATGTAGTGAGATTTAACTCTCCTCAATTAGTTTTTTAGTATCTCAGGAGATGAATAGTTAGCTCATCTCCTCTGCGTTAGGTGCTTTCTCCACTAGCTGTTTTATATAGGTTATCTTGATAATACTATTGTTAGTGGAATGAACTTAGAAATATAAACACTGTAGTGGTTTGGAAGTTTTGTTTAATATGTATTTGTGAAATAACATGTTTAATAGTATATTGAGGAATATGTATAATCATTTACTGTGATGTATTAATCTTGAGTTGATAATGATTATTGTGTTGTGTTTGGAGTAGTAATGATTAAATACAAATTTTTTACGAGTGTTTTTCCTTTATAAGTTTTGGGTTTGATCCGGTGTAGGAAAAATTTTGTCAAATTTTTATTAGAATTTTTGGGTATTAAATAATTTTTATTTTTTTAAAAAAATTCTTAGAGTCTTATTACAGGTTTCAGAAGTTTCATACTTTTGCATTCACTAATGTCGATCATATGCCCTTGGAGTTTAGGTCATAACAGTTATAGGGGACCATGAATCACTCTTGAATGTCCTTATTGTCATGAGTGAGGACCTTGAGGAGCTTTATCTCAAAATATTACTTGATTTAACTTGCTTGTGAACATGGCTGTCTTGCTTATAGTAATGAATATCTACTCTTGACCATGAGGAGGATTGTGAGGATTCTTGCCTCTATCAAATAATTTCAATTTAAAATCCTTTGGTCATAGGTACTTCTCATAATTATGAACAAGACTATGAGGATTCTTGTGTCTTCCAAATGACTTTGTTTTCACTTTAATCCAATGTTTATTGATCATAGCTTTGGTTTTAACTTGAATACAAACTTAAACACATAAACTAGTAGTTCAAAATTATTTTTAAAATTTTTGATGTAAAATTAATCATGTAAATGTGCAATAAATTTACACACTCAGTTGTCCTTTTAAGGCTTATGTAGAAATTGGTAATTAAATTTAGGCAAGTTCATTTGTGGATGGATTTGTCTTGAAATTCAAGTTTAGTAATTTATATATGTAAAATATAGTGTATATAAATTTTAGTAGGAGAAAAAGAATTGTGTATATGGACATAAAGTGTTTGATAAAATATGTAAAGGGATTTGGTTTTTTAAATTGTGATGATTTTAGGTATACTTATTTAGGATGTGTTTTGATGCAATTGACTTGTTTAGAAAAATGCAGATTATGGATATTTTTGTCATAATGAGATTGCTATGGTTTATATTTTGTTTGCTTGTACTAATAAAGTGTTCTTGAGTTAAGGAGATGGTAGTCTTATAATAAAAATGAGAAAGTTAAAATAAGTGTTGATTTTTATTTTGTACCATTGATAAGTTTGCAAAGTATGATGGTATTGATAAAGCTATGGTGCGTATGGGTCTGGAACAAGCCAAAAATTTAAAATCTTCAAAATCATACTAAATTTTTGGATTAAAAATAATATCTTTGGTACCATGTCAAATTTAAAAATCTTCATATCGGTAGCATTCCATTTTTCAGGATAGTTTGACATGGAGATTGATTTTTTTTAAAATGAATTAATTTAATTCGGTTTAAAATAGAAATTTTAGAATTTCCAATAGTTAAGATATATTTTTGGCAAGATATATTGATTCCTTGATGCATGTTGATTGGATACCTCCTTTAGGAAAGTCAATTAGATCGATTAGGTGTTTTCTTGTGATTTATTTCCTTGTTATAGATTATGAAAGCCTTTATTGGATTTATTTCCTTAGTTTATTCGGGTAAGTTCTCTATTAATTTTATTTCCATATTTAGTTGAGCTATAGAACTTGTATAAGATTGAAGCTTTTATCTTTTATCTTTGTAAGCTCTCAACACATTTTTATACAACTCAATATATTTTCAATTTTTCTCAAAAGACCTTACATCTCTTTTATCTATTGATCCTTATGATCAATGCCTCCTGGTGAAGCAAAGCTCCTATTTGATCCAAAATCAAATAGGTTAAAAGGGACTTAACTTGTTTCTTGGTTGGAAGCAAGAGCTTACTTATGATTAGTTTGTTCACTATGTAGGAAAACTAACCAACTTTAATCATGCATACATCACATATATGTAGAAAACATGTACTAACCACTATTTCTTATAGAAATAATCATTTTTCCATTATAGGATTTCTTGCATCCACTCCATGCATACATGCTCACCCTTTTCTTTTGCAGGCACATGTTATGCATCATTTATTTAGCTAAGCCTAATAAATGCATAGGAATACTACATTCAAATATGAGTGACCACGAAGTTGAGTCTTCTCACTGAAGCAATAGGAAGTTGAAAGACAAGATCCAAGAACTGCTTGATGATGGTGTCATGGTCGAAAACCCCTAAGCCCAAACCAGTGTCACCAAACATTTCCTCAATAACCATGACAAGGTCGATTGGAAAAGCTTGCAACCATACGTAATGCTATGCATTAAGACATTCTGGCATGTGCCCCTCGACCGAGAACTCTTGAATGCTACTGTGTCATTCTTGTACCCTTAAGAGCACATGTTCTAATTCAACACCATAGAACTTAGTGCCATAGTAGGGCAAATCCCCACCATGACTAAAGAAGCAATTTTCACTGAACAAGACATTAAATACCTAGGGCTTGCGAATGCTTTGCTTGACCTAAGCTAAAAAAATCTTAATGAACTAGTCATCGAGCATAAGCAACTGATTCCTATGCAACTCCTAGCTGCCTGCACTACCAACAGGATTGGTACTTTAATTTAGACACATCTCCTTATGTGTTATCTCTTTATGTAATACTTTACTACCTCGAATGATGGGTTAGGAGATTACATGATACTCCAGGTTATTAAAGGAATAGAATGTGGAATGATGCCCTTCCTACTAATCCTAGCAGAAACCATTCAAGGTTTATATGACCTTAAAAAAGGGAAAAGTCCAAAGTTCACTAAAAGTCCTCTGTTGCTTCAACTATGGATGCAAGAAAAGCTGAGTCTACTCGACAAACCTATAAGGAATTGGATGAGATACCAACCTAGAAATCACCTAGAAAGACACATCAAGGATGTTCATGGATGCTCAGCCTATATCTCAGCCTAAGAATGGTTTGAGTGCATGAAAGATGTACAAGAATATCAAATAAGATGGATGTGCCCATGGTGAAATCTAGGACGTGAGACTCTTTACATGTATGTCAACTGTATACTAATCTCAGGATTTAAGATGTCAACTGTATACCAATCTCAGGATTTAAGTCATGCACCCACTACTATTTGATATTAGTGAAAAGATAGTTTAGCGACAAGCAACATGTACCTTCCAAGCTTGTAGACTTCTTTAGTGGCAAAATACAATAAAGGTTTGTGGATCACTTCAAAGTAATATGGAAGAGGAGAATCATCCATCAATTTACTGCTAGTATCAGAGATAATGTTATAGATGAAGCACATAAGCAGTGGAAGATCCAAAGATAGACATCTCTCAAGTCACTGATCTAGAGAAAGTTTGTTTCTTTAGTTTATTTTTCTATTTGAAAATGATGATGTAATGAATTCTAAAGTTAATGCAATGAAATTAGATTTTGCTTACTTGGTTGATGTCTTTCTTGATGTTGGTGTGCATTGCATTAATCAAAACATTAGCGTATTTGACATTCATTTTATATGCATTGAATAATTTAACATTGGCATAGAATCTGAGCCACGCATTTTGCATATTTCAAAAGATATTACCCCTGAAGAGAAGAGAGAAATTGAAAAAATGTTAATAAAATATTCAAAAGTATTTGCCTGGACGTGCAATGATATGACTGGTATTGACAAAGATGTTGCTTAACACTTCATTCCAACTAGAGAAGGGTGCAAGCCGGTAAAGCAAAAACTGAGAAGACTCAGACTAGAATGGACCTAACTAATGAAAGAGGACATTGAGAAATAGATCAAGGAAAAATTCCTAGAGGTAGTAGACTATCCAAAATGGTTAGCAAATGTGGTGCTAGTACCGAAGAAAGACAAAAGGGTTAGAATTTGTGTTGATTACAGAGATTTGCACAAGGCCTACCCGAAGGATGATTCCCCACTACCCCACATAGACATACTGGTTGACAACACTGTCATATATGCAATGTACTCCTTTATGGATGGATTCTCTGGATACAATCAAATCTTAATGGCCATTATCAATAAAGCAAAGATAGCTTTCATAATAAAATGGGGTACTTACTGATATAGAGTAATGCCCTTTAGACTAATCTTGCAGAGGCAACCTACTAAAGAATGGTGACTGTAATGTTCCATGACATGATACATAAAGAAGTGGAGGTATATGTTGATGGCATGATGGTCAAATCAAAAACCAAGGAAGAACACCCCTCTGACCTTGAAAAGTTCCTCATAAGGGTCAAAAAGTACAGTCTTAGGCTAAACCTGAAGAAATGCATATTTAGGGTCACTTCAAGAAAGATCCTGGGGTATGTTGTCAGTCAAAATGGGATTGAAATGGATCCAGATAAAGCAAAAGCCATAAGAGAGATGCCAGTGCCAAAAATAGAGAAAGAAATTAGAGGGTTTCTAGGGAAACTACAGTTCATCAGTAGATTCATCATTAAGTTGACAGTGGTGTGTGAAATGATCTTCAAGCTGCTAAAAAAAATTAGTAGATTGAATGGAATGAACAATACTAGGTAGGATTCGATAAGATTAGAAACTACCTAGCCAATCCACCAGTTCTAAGACCACTTAAACTAGGGATGCCTTTAACCATGTATCTAGCCATCGAAGGGAATGCAATCAGTGCAATGTTAGCCCAAGAGGGAGAAATGAAAGCAGAACACATAATCTACTACTTGAGCTAGAAGATGCTACCATATAAGGAGAAGTACAACCAAGTCGAATAGATATGCCTAGTAATAGTGTGGGCAATGAAAAAACTTAGACACTACTTTTAATCTTCCAAATACAGGCCATGTTTAAAATGGAACCAATGAATTACCTCTACAAAGCTCCCTCTTTAGTGGGGAAACTTGCTAAGTAGCTCGTACTGCTGACAGAATTTGATGTGAAATATTTGACTAAGAAGGCAGCAAAAGGGAGAGTAGTGGCTGAATTTCTAGCTCTTAACCCCATTCTAGACTCAGATGAAATCCAGCTAGACTTCCTAAATGACCTCAGCTCAACCATTAAAATCCAAGGATGGCACATGTAGTTTAATGGAGTAGTCAATCAGTTCAGTGTAGGAGTTGGTGTCATACTGCAATCTCTAAAAGGTAAAGTAGTACTAATTGCTAAAAATCTCAAGTTTAGAATCACAAATAATAAAGCAGAATATAAGGCATGCATACTTGAAATAGTAGCACTGATAACCATGGATGTCATAGAAGTCAAAATCTTTAGAGATTCCATGCTAGTAATCAATCATGCCACAAAAGAGTGGGAACTAAAAGAGCAGCACTTAAAACCTTATTTGGACCACTTGAGGCTACTCACCATGTCCATATAAAAATGCAGATTCATTCATATTCCCCAAAACCATAATTAGATGGCAGATGCACTTGCTTCCCTAGCATCAATATGGGAAGGACCATCCAAAATGCCCATGAAGCCCCTCATTCTACTCAGATTAGCACAACATTATCATTAAGACTATAGAATAGTGAGGATAGAAGTAGTTAGAAAGCCTTAATTCTATGACATCTAGAGATATCTATAGGAATGAGCCTATCCTGATCAAGTAGATGAAAGAGACAAAGCAGTCATTCGATGAATAGCATCAAAATTCATATTGCACCAGGGTGTGTTATATAGGAGAAGCTTAGATGGTTTACAACTCTGATGTCTAAATGAAATGAAAGCTGTGGAGTAATAGAAGAAGTACACAAGGGTGTTTGTAGTCCACATATAAATGGAGCAATCCAGGCTAAGAAGCTAATCAGATAAGGGTTCTTCTGGATGACAATGATGGAAGACTGCATCAAATTTGTAAGGAAATGCCATAAGTGTTATATCAATGAGAATGTCAATCACTTCCCCCCAACAAAACTATACCACATCTCCTCTCCATGGCCCTTCTCAGAATGGGGACTAGACATAATTGGGGAAATCCACTCGACAGCCTCAAATGGGCATAGATTCATCCTAGTGGCTGTTGACTACTTTATAAAATGGGTTAAAGTAGAATCATTCGCAAGGATAGGAGCCAAGCAAGTGGCTAAGTTCATCAAAAGAAACCAATTTTATCAATATGGGATCCCCAATCACTTCATCTCTGACAACGGTGTCCAATTCCAAAGGGAAGTTAAAGACCTATTAAGGAGTTATAAGGTGGAACATCATAGATCTTCTCCTTATCGACCATAAGCTAATGAGGCCATCAAAGCTGCAAACAAGAGCATAAAAAAATCTTATCAAAGATGACTTAGACTTACCAAGGCTGGGTAGATAGATTGGCACATGCCTTATGGGGGTATCGAATAATAGTCAGAACTTAAACAAGAGCAACTCCTTTTTTATTAGTGTATGGATTAGATGTAGTCCTTCCATTCGAAATAAAGATCAAGTCTCTTTGGGTAGCAATCAAATCTAAATTGTCAAAAGTACAGTGGGATCAATAGAGGCACAATAATTTTACTCTCTTAGATAGCCACAGGCTCAAGGCTCTATACTACACACAGTTGTATCAGGCTCGACTTGCCAGGTCCTTCAATAGAAAAGTAAACACAAAAGTGTGAAAGCAAGAGATTAGGTGCTAAAGCAAATAAGATAGAATGATTTGGACCCTGGAGGGAAATTTAGATTGAATTGGGAAGGCCCATACTTGATCAAACATGTCCTATTAAAAGGAACAGTCAAGCTGATGGATTTTGAAGGTAATGAATTCTTTGAACCTATCAACACAAACCACCTGAAGAAGTACTACGTTTAAGGAAAAAAAATATCATCCTACTGAGTTGAAAACCTAAAAATAGCAGCTCAGGAAAAAGTTAAGGACTTCCCATTGAGTTGAAAACCAAAAAATGGCAGCTCAAGCAAAAATTAGGGAAAGAGAGAAAATACTTCATTAGAAAATCTTAGAAGGCTAGTTAAGGACAAAGGTAACCTCAAATTGAAATTTCTACAAATACACCTGTACTTTTCTTAAATGATTATAGTGAAATGAGAATGATTGCTAATTTATGCAAAATTTCTTTGAGAAGTACAATGCATTTTATCAGCATGAATTGCATTAAGCATGCTCTACATTTTCTTTGATTACATGACCATGGTTCTTACCATCCTCTTTAAGCTCACTCCTTGAGATCGGTCACTATCGTATAGCCATAAAACAAAAATCCTAGCTAGGGGTGAAAAGCTCTAAAAGGAGACACCTTAGGCAAAAAAGGGAAGAAAAAGAAAACCCAGCTAAGTGCGAAAAGCTCCAAAAGGGGATGCCTTAGACAAAAATGAAAAAAAGAGGTAGATAATAGTAATGTTAAACATCATCATCAATACATAACAAGAAGTATATATAGTTATGATCATACAAACATTATACAACATGTGAGACAAATGACCAGATACAACACCTACAGTCCATAACCTCAGGAAAATGATACAACAAAGCAAACCACAAACTAAAAAGACCTAAAACTAGCTCCTAAAATAACTACATCGATCATGATTGCCATTAAAAGTAAGCAATGATCCTACTCAAGCATCCCCCTCATCTAATCCCAACTCATGATCATTTATCACAAAGGACGATAGCCATGACTCCATCTCATGAGAAGTTGCACGCTTATGCTCCTATTCATGACTAGCAAGATGGTGCTCAACCTGCATTACACATTGCATATCATACACTCATACATAAAACATGTGCATAAAATAAATAGATATAATAAAAAAGGCCTACCCTCTGAGTGGTAGCAAACTCCAAAAAGCACTGTTGCACACTCCCTACAATAGTATACCAATACTGGCTAGAGGAGGCAGGAATCTATAAAAGTAAGCAAAAAGTCAACTACCACTCACTAGATAAATGAAACACAGATAAGAATAAGTGAAGAACATGAACATGGGTAGAATCGACAGGAGTGACACTCGATTGAGGAAAGCCAGGTCTAAGCAAATCGAAGCTCACTGTTCTACCAAGGATATCCATCCCAAGCAAAGTTAAAGATGGCTGAACTATCAAATCCCTAAGGATAGTGCTACTAGAAGCCACACCACTAGCATGAGTAGTCGCCTCATGGTAGAGCATGCCCTCATCATCCTTAAAGTAGGATCCAGATCTTCTCTAGCGTTGTTACGGATAAACTCTCATAACCTATGTCAATTACAGTTTATTACTAATAAAGTTTGCTGCATGCTTGCACTAAAACAAGAATAAAAGCTTATCGGATCAAAAGAAGTGACTCTCAATGACCCGCGTGATGGCCTAGCCCATGAACCCGAGGGATAAGATGCATCTGCCTGAGAAGGTGGAGGTGAATGAAAGGTGTAAGCACCCAATTTCAGGATGAATTGAGTTGGATGCGATAAAAGACCCAATGATGAAAATTAACTATAAAATTGGATATATTGGATCTATTTTATAGGTTTTGAACTAAAATGTAAATTCTTTTTAGGACCTATTTTGAATTTTTTTTAATTTTAATAATAAAAATATACATTTTCAAAAAATAAAAAAAGAAAAAAGAAAAATAAAAGAATGAAAAAGAAAAAAAATTGCTTGGGTCGAATTTGGTCCAAACGACCAAATGAATTTGCAAATGAAAGTGGTACCTCTTTGCTACCGAAAATTGATTTTTTTTTTATGTCAAAAAACTTTATTTCTAACCGAAAATATAGATTTTTGATCGCAAATCTATATTTTCAATCAAAAATATAGTTTTTCGACTTGTCCAACAAATTTTTATATTTTTAAAATTTTATTTGGTAAATTTATTAGAAGAATAATTTATTTTTTTCATTTAATTTAATTTTTGAATGATTGTTATTTTATTTGATAATTATTTTGATAAATGTCCTATTTTTTAGATAAATAATTAAAAAATGATTTTATTTTTGATGCTGTACCCAATTTAGTGTTATAGAGTTAGTCTATTTATAGGTAATTTTCTTTTAATGCATGGGGAGGCTCCTTAGGTTTTATGATTTTTTCATCTACTTTCTCTAATTCTTAGGGGAGCCATAATACACCTACTTAGATTTTTTATGTATTTTTCTTTAGGTCTTTGCCAAAGATGAGATTAAATGAACTAAAAATCATATACAAACACAAAAAAACCATAGGCTTTCATCAATGATGATCATCATTTTGAGGGAAATCAATACTGCATCTCATTCTTAAATCTTCTTCTCCTTCTTCTTTTATTTTGATTTTGATTTGATTTTTATATTTAATTTTATTATTATTATTAGTATTATTATTTTTAATCATTCATTGATTAGCTTTTTTTAATTATTTTTTGATTCTCTTGATGGATGAGGTAACATTAATTCATTATAAAGAACCCGTGAAGATCCATGGAATGCCATGGATTAAATTTTGTATTTGAACATAGTCTTTATGGTTTTCAAGTATTTTATTTATTTATTTATTTTATTGATTGTTTTATTTTGTATTTTTATTTATTTGGCTTTTTAGGTTGTATTTAATTTATTTTTTTTAATTTGTAGTAGATTATTGTAATAGCCCCAATAGTGGGCATAGTGGAATCATGTGTGTGTGATTGTGTATTTTATTTTAATTAATTGGTTAGTAAAATTAGGGTTTTTAATTGGGTCATCAACTAAAATTAATTGCTATAAAGATAATTAGGGTTTTAATTAAAATTGAATTAGATTTAAGTGGATAGAATTAGGGTTGCTTGTTAATTATTTTTATTTTTTGTTTAAGGTTACTTTAACTAAATTAGGTTTTTTTTAGAAGAAATAAATTAATTGATTATTTGATCTTTTACATTAGTCTTTAGGCTCACTTGTAAATTAAAATATGTAGAGTTAGCCTATTTAATTAAAATCAATGTCGATTAGACTAACTTAGGGATTATGTATTTAAATGAATGCATTATTTACGTGTATTTTTCATGATGAATGAACAAAAGACTAAAAGAAGTTAGGATTCTGTATCTAGAATCTCCTAGCTATGGTGTTGGCTTTTTTTTAGGGAATTGATTACCACCATTTTTTGATTTGTCCCAGTTATTACCTTGGGTGGTAACTCCTTATCTCTATGCCATGTCTTTGTGATAGTGGTTAGTGTGTTCTCTATAGCCCTGAGCTCAAACAGTTTCATGGTTGCTAAGATCTTAGGCACACACTAAACTCCGCCGTCTACAGTGGCGACTCCATTAGGGATAATAGATACTGATTTTACTTGTGTTCTTTAGAATTATTAATTATCATTTTATTCTTGCATTCATTTTTTATGTCCCTATTAATCGATGGCGTTGGTTTATGGTTCCATGATTCCACTAGCTTCATAGGATTGTAAATCGGCTAACCATCACTCTTAGCTTTAACTGAGTTCAAAAGAGATTACTGGGCTCATCTAACCAGAGTCTGTAACCTAAGTCCTAAAGGGGGGTAGTCTTCTTTTGAGTTTGCAAAGGATGCTAGGCCCCTTTGACCTTGGCCTGTAACTTATGTCTTAGAGGAGGGCATCCTGCTAAGGGAGCCTTGACCTTTTCACTAGACTTAGCTTATGTAGTGGCTTAATAACTTCCCTTAGGATTACCCAAATTGCTTGTGTTTGTTGCCATGAGGTATTTTTATTTACAAAGGCCCAAGTCTACACTTTAGAAACCCATTTGGATTAATAAAGATTACGCTAATCTTTTATACCTAGAAATACTATTTCTATGCTTTACTGCTTTGAGAGATTTGGCATGCACATTAGTTCTTGGTATCCCTTATTGATATTAAGGCCAAGACTAAAAACCCTAAGAAAAGAGACTTTCCATTAAATATGTGTGAGGAATGAATAAGGTTGGAAAGATATTGTACACCTGATTGCTACTTGTTGCATAGCACATGCATCATGCATACATACATATATGTGTTTCATGCATCATACTAACACTTTGTTTTTTAGCCATCATAGATTCATTTGGGTCTTCCTTTGTTTGGAAACAGAGTAGTGGTAGATTAGTGAGAACTGATTTAAGTCCAAAATCAACAACTAAAGAGATCCTTCATAGTTTGGAAAAGAGCCATATCAACCGGCTTTACCTAGAAGCTACACCAACTTAAATAGAAGAGATGACACAACAATAAGGAGGAAATTGGACCTTATAAGACATTAAGGGAGCTTTGATGGATGATATGAGAGTAATGATGCAAGATGAACTAAGACAAGCTTTGGTTGGATTAATGCAACCACTTATTGCTACTATACCTCATGTTGTGGCCAATCCACCTGTTATGGGTGCGCCACTTGCTAATAATGCCAATTCTAGGGGAAACCTTTAAATACTACTAAGGATGTACTTGTTGTGGGGATGAAACAAGAGGATGTTAAGAACTATATGGTTGAAAAAGCAAAAAGGAAATCATTTGAGCAAGTTCAAGAGCTAGAATCCAAGCAGATGAAAGCACTGACCTAAAAAATGTCCAACATGGAAGAATTGATATGAGTATAGGGCATCAGGTATTCATTTGATTTTGATGATGTGATGCAATTTGAGGAAGAAAAGCTGCCTGATAAGTTTAAGATGCCATAACTGTAAAAGTTTGATGGTACTAGAGACCCAAGGATCCACCTTAGTCAATATACAACTACTATGAGCACCACTAAGGCTCCTTTATTTATAGCCACTAAGTTATTTTTACTATCCTTAGAGGGTATGGCTGTTAATTGGTATCATGGGTTAGAGAAGTCTATTCGAGCAGACTAGAGAGAATTATGTACCACTTTTCTAAAGCAATATGACTATAATACCAGGCTTGAAGTGTCCATCAGGGATCTACAATTGACCAAGTAGAAGCCTAATGAATCATTTTTAGATTTTATGACTAGGTTCATAAATAAGGTTGAATTAATGAAAAAAAGCTAGCTAAAAAGGATCAAGTTAGGATGATTGTTTGAAATGTGTCACCAATTTGGTTGAAAGGTTACAAATGATGAACCCTAAGGCATTTATGGACCTTTATAATGATGGGTTGCAAGTTGAGGAGATTGAAAGTGAGAAAAAGAAGATTGCTAAAAGCACCAGAGCAAGAAACTACCCAACTAGGGGCACACAACAAGGAAGTAGTAGTTGGATTGTGGAAGTGCATGTTGTTCAACAACTAAGGAAATTCTCTAATTTTAACCAACCTTTATTAGAAGTACTAGAGCACATAATGCAAAAGGGCTTACTTCAACCTTTACCTAATCCAAACCCACCAAACCTAAACACCCTAAGCTATAACCCAAACAAGCACTACAAATTCCATCAAAACCTCCAACACTCTATGGATAACTGCATCTGCCTCAAACATAAAATCCAAAACCTTATAGATTTTAGAAAGATCATGGACCCCAAAAACCCAAGCACCAAAAATAATCCTTTCCCAAACTACAAAAATGTAGCAACCCTAACTACCATGATGATAAACTCAAGAGTTAGTGAGGAGGAAGTGCTAAGCTCATTTGAGGACCTACACCTTAAAACCAATGAGAAATCTCCTAATGCCCCTAAAGATGTGGAAAGAGTAGAAGACTTATTAGGTCAACCTTCAGGCAAGTTCGACTATAAAGTGTTTTACATTAAACTGCCTTCTTTTGACATACCCTTCAAGTTGATTGTGCCTACAGGATGGGGTGATGAGTTTAATAATGAGAAGTTGCTAGACAAGAAATGAAAATGCACATTTGAGGTATAAAAAGATGAAGTCATGGAGATAGTTGGCAAGAAGATGCAAGAATAATTATTATGTTAGCCACCTGAAGGACAACCACTATGAGACCCAACATCCCTAACATCTAGAATAGGAAATAAATTTTCTTTTATTGTCTTCTTTGAATAAAATTTTAGTTTCTTTAGAACTTGTTTTATTTTAGTAATTAATTATATGAATTTTGATCATGGTTACTTATGTATTACCATCCTAATGGCACTGTGCATTGTGATGTTGATGGTATTTGCATGTTTTACATAAATTCAATTTAATTAGATTCATTCAACATTGGCACAAATGCAAATTCAAAGAACATTCATATATCAGAAGATGTAACTTTTGAGGATAGGAAATTTAAGAGAAAGGAAAAGTGAAAACAAAAAAAAGAAAAAAAGGGATAATGAGGTAAAAATGAGAGAAAATTATTATGTTAGAAAATATAAAAGGACTAATTGGTAATATGAGTTGTATCATGTGATGTAATGAATGTTCTCATTTTTGCCTTAATGAATGAGTAAAATTGAATTTGAAATTTTTGTTCAAATATTGCATATTCATCATTATCATATTGCATAAGTATTTGAATGGAAAGACAAAACATAATGCAAGCTAAATTAGAGATATGAGATCACTATTTTAGTTATGTTTCCTCTTCTTATCACCTTTTTGTGATTTTCTTTATAAGCCTAGCATCCCCTTGTACCTTGGGAATTTAGGTGGCTTAGTAATTTGCATTGCAAGTCTTATCTTGTAACTATCATCAATTATGGCATTAGCATTAAGCCTTATGTTTTGCTCAAGAATCCTTTAAAGCTATAGGTCTTTCATATTGTCCAAAAAATCTTACCTTAAGGGACAACCCTTGAAATCAGAATTAACAATGATGATGAATTAGAGATGACCATACTGATGGTGGAGATGTGATGGAGAAAAAGAAAGTTAAAGCACGTAAATAGAATAAAGTGATTAAACATACTTCAACTTATAATAGGAGTAAGTTCAGTTGATTTTAGTATAAAGAATTCTCTTCAGTCAGTTCACTGACTCCTCTACATCTTATGTACATGAGATTACAACTAATAGGGTTAGTAAGTCAAAGGATCAACAACAACAATGAACGAACTGGGTCTCTTGCACATGAAAATGAAAAAAGACTGCTAGAAGTGTGAATGAATCTAGAATGAAGATAGGGGCAAAACATAGCTCTGGGGGCAAATTGTATAGTAAGTCTGCATTCAAAGAGCAAAGATGGATGCTGAAGTATAAGAGCTAATACATCAGTTATTATACAACAAAAGTAGTAACAAAAAGAAAAGTTCAATAGTGCATCAGTCAATTACAAGCTCTAGTGTAAAGCCATATACCCTACTTACTAGCCTAGTCATCAGTCTAATGAACTATATCAGAAGCTCTGACATTAGAAGTACCAACAGCGAAGCATTCAATGCTCCAACCTATAAGCTATTAATGAGGCACTTCATTCTCATACTCCAAGCTATGAACATAACTCTGTTCTGAATAGAAGACCTATTAGGATCATGCATGTCATACATAACATGCATACATTTGTTGTGAAATACTTGCTTTGCATAAAAATTCTTTGAGCCTAATTGAGATTATGCAAATACTTTGCTACTAACATTCAAAATTAGTGTTGTAAAAGTGTAGAAAGGTATTCAAAATGTTCACATCTGAGGGAAAAAGGTAACACTATCAAGGTGAACCTGATGCTCAATGGGACTTTAGACCTTAGGAGCCTAATAGATTATGGGCCCATCCGGTAAGGGAATATCACTAACAGTGATACTTTTAAAAGCATCATCTTGGCCATCTCAAGAGGCTAGATAGGACACTTAAGCTCCTCAGATTCAACTTACATCTCCATAGTCTTAACTGGAGCATCATCTGGAATATCTCTCCATAATAGTTAGACTAGTGTAGGGTATGGAATATAGTGATGAGAGGGTCCAATATGTCAGCAATACATTCATTAGCTCTATAAAAGGGAAGGATGCACTCAAAACCTAAAATGAATGCACTCTGGAAAATTATTTGATTATAAAATAAGATCTCTAACTCCTAAACCTTTTTTTTTTATAAAAGATATCAATAAGAGGAATGAAGCCCTCTACTATAACATTAATGGAATGGTAGAAATACAAATGTAGCCCAAAGCCATAACTTCAATGGTGGAGTATCATGACCTTTGTGATCAGAGACATCATTACTACAATTAAAAGGGAAGAATGAAAAAGAATAACATTGCATTTTAACAAAATCTCTTCACTTGCATATAGACCATACTAACTTATGATATTTTATGCAGGGAAAAACAAAAAGAGAATGAAGAAAGCAAAAGGAAATGATACATCAATAATAACGGGAAAGGTTGCAAATGCTAATCATTTATCAGAGTATCATCTTGCATGGAAAACACCCTAAAAAATAATAAAAGGAATTAACATAACTCTATTTCCTTAGATTCTGTAATAAAGAACCATCTTAATCATAAAATTCTCAAATTCAAAGTAAATTCATCCACTTCATGAGATCATGTGCGAAAATTTATCTTATGAATTTTGATCATAATGACTCCTTTTTATTAGCTTCATAGAATTCAAATGTTTAATAAATAGCTTTGTATTGAGAGTTTATAAATTCCAATCAATCTAATGCTTGCTTCACACCCAAACGAGGGGAAGAATATGAAAGACAAAATCTATGGACATGAAGCATAAATGGCTTGAATTTCATAGTATCATTTCAGTCTTTCGAATAATAAATCATGCATGCAATCTACTCTAATGCTCATAAATGAGTAGGAGTACAAATCCTTGACAGTATCCATGCTGTGTAATACAAGAAAGGTGGGGGAATACTAAGAGGAGAATCAAAATAAGAGTAAGCATAATGTACTCCAATACTAAAAAATGAGCAAGAATATCAACATCAACCTCTAGTGATATCCATGCTAAGTAATATAAGAAAGGCGAAGGAATACTAAAAGAGGACCATGCCAAAAATTGCTTTATTTACTCCAATGCTTTATAAGAGTATGAGTATCTGAAGGACCTTTCTAACATTATCCATACTGAGTAATATAAGAAAGGGAGGGGAATACTTGAATAAGGAAGAAAAACACAAAAATAACTTAAAGATTGTTTTGATACTCAAAATTTGATCTGTTTTTGCTTAATTTCCATGAGTTTTGTGTAGCAAATTCTCTCTAAAATTAAGGGTGGAAGGAAGCTCTTCATTTGGTAAAAGATATGCTCTCAATATAAGATGGTTAATGATGCCTTTAACTTGTGCAAATGGTAGATAAATGACAGTCATGAAAATAAAAAATAGTGAGATTCATTAAGTGCATGCTATCTCATGAAAAAGTGATGAATTTTCTTATGAATTTTTAGCATTATAATCTACTTTGTACATTCATCATGATTAAAACTAACTTCAATAAGTCTGTAGGAATTAAAAATCTAGAAGGAAGTGCACCAAATTTATAGAGATGGTTAACATAGCAAAATTGAAATTCAGTCAGTAGAGAAATTCTAATAAGTCAACATAGTAAAATTCAAAGTCAATCAACAAAAATTCTAATCAGTTAGCACAAAGAATTCAAAGCATTTGACTTAAACAACTAAAGATAAAAATCACAAGCAGTTACAAACTATAGCATTAAAGGTGAGCAATTAAAGGGTTACAGTTAATTAAAATCAGTGAGCAGTTATGGACTGTAGCATTATCAAAGGTGAGTAATGAAAGGGTTATAGCTAATTATGAGTAGTTATGGACTATAGCATTATCTAGGGCAAGCAATGAAAGGGTTGTAGCTAATCATAAGCAAGTATAGATTGTAGCAACATAAGCAAGCAATATACGGTTTGCAGGTAATTGCGAGTAGTTATGGACTATAGCATTATCAAAGGTGAGCAATGAAATGGTTATAGTTAATGGTGAGCAATTATAGATTGTAGCATCATAAGCAAGCAATGTAAAGGTTGTAATTAATCATTAACAGTTATGGACTGTAGCATTATCAAAAGTGAGTAACATAAGGGTTGTAACTAATTGTGAGCAATTATGGATTGTAGCATCATAAGCGAGCAATGAAAGGATTATAATCAATTTGCAAGTAGTTATGGACTGTAGCATTATCAAAGGCAAGCAACATAAGGGTTATAGCTAATCATGAACAATTATGGATTATAGCATCAAAGGTGAGCAATGTAAGGGTTACAGCTAATTGTAAGCAATTATGGATTATAACATCACCAGTGAGAAATGAAAGGGTTGTAGCTAATCATGAGCAATTATGGATTACAACATCATTAGTGAGCAATGAAAGGGTTGTAGCTAATCGCGAGCAATTATGGATTGTAGCATCATCAATGAGCAATGTGAGATTGTAGCTAATCGTGAGTAATTATGAACTGTAGCATCATCAGTGAGCAATTATAGATTGTAGCATCACCATGAGCAATTATGGATTATAGCTAATCACAAGTAATTATGGATTGCAGCATCATCAGTGAGCGATGAAAGGGTTACAGCTAATCGCGAGCAATTATGGACTGTAGCATCATCGGTGAGCAATGAAAGGTTATAGCTAATTAAAATCATCGATAAGCAATGAAAGGATTGCAACAAAATCAAAATTCATGAGTAATTATGAACTGTAGTGTCAAAGGTAGACAATGAAAGGGTTGTAGCTATTCAAAACTTGCTAGCAATTATAGATTATAGCAACATAAACACTACATTGAGGAATGACAAAAGCAGCATCGTGCAATTTAGTGTTATAGACAAAAGCTCTATAACATGATAGGTATAATGCATCCTTTTAATCAGTGCTATACAACTGAGTATAGTCAATATTGTACGACAGAGTATAATGTATCCTTTTAATTAGCACTATACAACTGAGTATAGTCAATATTGTATGATCGAGTACAATATACCCCCTAAATCATGACTATATGATCGAGTATAGTCAATATTGTATGACCAAGTACAATGTATCCTTCCAATCTGCACTGTACGTCTAAGTATAATTAACATTGTACGACCGAGTAAATGTACCCTTTCAATCCGTACTATACGACCGAGTATAGTCATCATCATATGATTGAGTGTGATGTATCCTTTCAATCAATGCCATACGTCTAAGTATGGTGTTTTCTTAAATGTTTTAGTGTTTTGCCTAGTGTTGCATAGCAACATAAGCATTCAACGCGAACCGATGATTGTGTATAGGCAAAAGCCTCAAGGAGCATAGGTAAGTATCTAAAGTTTTTTTTTGAAGAAATTGTGTGCTCATTTTCTTTGTCATAATTTGTTAAGCAAAAAGCAACAAAGGGGGCAACTGTAAGCACCCAATTTTGGGATGATTTGAGTTTGGATGCGATAGAAGACCCGATGATGAAAATTAATTGTAAAATTAGATTTATTGGATCTGATTTATATGTTTTGGACTAAAATGTAAATTCTTTTTATGACCTATTTTGAATTTTTTATTTTAATAATAAAAATATAAATTTTCAAAAAAAATTTCAAAAAATAAAAATAAAAAATAAAAATAAAAGAACAAAAAAGGAAAAATTGCTTGGGCCAAATGAATTTGCAAATGAAGTGGTACCACTTTGGTGTGTCAGAAAACTATATTTCCGACTGGAAATATAGTTTTCCAACCCGTCTCGCAAATTTTTTTATTTTTTATTTTATTTGGTAAATTTGTTAGAAAAATAATTTATTTTTATCGAATTTAATTTTTTAATGGTCATATTTTATTTGATAATTATTTTGATAAATTTTCTATTTTTTAGATAAATAATTCAAAAAAAAAATTATTTTTGATCTTGTACCCAATTTAGTGTTGCAGAGTTAGTCTATTTATAGGTAATTTTCTTTTGACACAGGGGGAGGCTCTTAGGGTTTTATGATTTTTTCATCTACTTTCTTTGATTCTTAGAGGAGCCATATACACCTACTTACATTTTTTATTGTTTTTCTGTAGTTCTTTGCCAAAGATCATGTTAAATAAACTAAAAATCACAAACAAACACAACAAAAGCCACAGGCTTTCATCAACGGTGATCATCCTTTTAAGGGAAATCAATACTGCATTCCATTCTCAAATCTTCTTTTATTTTGATATTGATTTTATTTTTATATTTAATTATTATTATTATTATTATTAATCATTCATTAGCTATTTTTTTTATTCTCTTGATGGATGGGGTGACATGAATTCACTATGGAGAACCCATGAAGATCCATGGAATGTCATGGATTAAATTTTGTATTTGAACATATTTTTTTAGGGTTTTTAGGTATTTTATTGATTTATTGATTTTATATTTTTATTTATTTGGCTTTTTGGGTTGTATTTAATTTAATTTTTTTAATTTGCAGTAGACTATTGTAATGGCCCTAATAGTGAGAATAGTGGAATAATGTGTGTGTGATTGTGTGTTTTATTTTAATTAATTGCTTAGTAAAATTAGGGTTTTCAATTGGGTCATTAATTAAAATTAATGGTTATAAAGATAATTAGGGTTTTAATTACAATTGAATTAGATTTAAACAGATAGAATTAGGGTTGCTTGTTAATTATTTTTATTTTTTGTTTAAGGTCACTTTAACTAAATTCAGTTTTTTAGAAGAAATAACTTAATTGATTAATTGATTTTTTAATTGTTTGTTTTGGTGTTTTTTTTAATGTTTTTGGGTTTGTTTACTTTTTATGTGTTTTCGTCCTAGGGCCTATATTAGGCTCTAACCCCTTTAAATAATTTTAGGTTTAATAATTAGATTCACCTTTTCTTTAATAGTCTTTCTAATTTAATTAGAATTAGGCTTAATTAATTAAACTTGGTTTTAGGCCCATAATTAATTAGAAATTAGGTTAGAGATAACTTAAGTTAATTTAGTTAATTTAGACATTGGCCCACCTAATTTAATTAAAATTAATTTAGACTTAGCCCATTAAATTAAAGCCTTTTCCATAACTTGTAGATTTAAGATCACCTTAGGATTAAAACATGTAGAACTAGGCCCACTCATTTAAATATTTCATAATTTATAGATCTGGGCCTATTTTTAGAATTAAAATAAATAGACTTACGTTCAGTTTATTAAAATGGAATAGGAATTAGGCCCATTAGTCTTTAGGCTCACTTGTAAATTAAAATATGTAGATTTAGCCCATTTAATTAAAATCAATGTAGATTAGATAATTTAGGGATTATCTATTTAAATGAATGCATTATTTACATATATTTTTCATAACTAGTTGGGCTGGAGTTAATTGTTTAAATAAGGGTTTATATGAAATTGCATGTAAATAGAGGATAAGATAGTAATTCATAAAGTAATTTTGAATGAACACAAGACTGAAAGAAGTTAGTATTTCATATCTAGAATCTCCTAGTTGTGGTGTTGGCTTTCTTTTAGGGAATCTTGTATCACCATTTTTTGGTTTGTCCTAATTATTACCATGGGTGGCGACTCTTTATCTCCATGCCATGTCTTTCTAACAGTGGTTAGTGTGTTCTCTAGAGCCCTGAGCTCAAACAATGTCGCAGTTGCTACAATCTTGGACACTCGCTAAACCTCGCCATTTATGAAAGGTCCCACTAGCTACGGTATCAATCAGTTGAGGGATCAATACATTGGTATAAGGCAAACCCTCACTCTTCAATAAGGTCTTAGAGGGGAATCCTATTATAAGAGCAGTAAGATCATTGCCACAGAGCTCATGACCCCAGAACATGTCCCTAGGGGGAGGGATAGGAAATCTCCTATTATATGGGCCATCCCACCAATGATGGACGGACTCGCTTGCTCAAATACCATACCCTATCGATGAGGCCAGAAAGCAACACTCGTCTCTCTGTCAACTACCATATGGCCACCATCTCTACCATCTAGTGAGATTTTGCCACCTACTAACAAAGAAAGATATGCTCAAAAAGGTAACAATATACAAATGATCCCTAAGAAAGGAATAACCAGCACAATGGGAATCAAATATATCTAATCAAGGGAAAACCTCTTAATGTGGTCTTGGGCTACCATGCAATCCTCGATCAAATCTATAGTTTTATGAATCTAGTAAGAATAATAAGGGAAGCCATCCTCCTAGAAATGCTTGATGGACAGACGAGGGAGAATCCCAAACTCATATGCCTAGATCTGTCAAAATCAGAGGGTAAGAATTAATAAACCAAAAGTAAGAGAATAGACAACATAACTCTTACTCATGTCCAATATGAAAAAGTATATGCAGATCCTCGAGCCACCTCTTCATGCTGTGTCAAGCCCTAAGTACATATGAGCAAAGGCAGCAGCACCCTAACAATACCTTGGTAAGCCATGTAAGTCCCTCAAGACAAGCAGCAATATCAGATCACCTGTACTTAAAGGGTTCAAAAAGATAATAGCACTCAATAAATAAAATCAAAAGCAATAGGCCAACTGCTCCACTGAGATAAGACCATCATTATACAAAGCTCGAGTGAAAGAAATAAACTCCATGTATCGGGCAAAATACAAGCAACCAGACTTCATAGGAGTGACTATCTCGAGCAAATCCCTCATAAAATGCCTCCTCACCACAACATTTGAACACTCCTCATCACTAAAAGGAATGGGCTCTCTGAAGAAGCTCAAGCCCATGATAATGGCAAAATCCAATAGGGTAATGGTCATCTCCCCAATAGGCAAATGGAAAGTATATGTTGTGTCCATCTTTTGCTCTATAAATGCATACATAGCAATCTAACTCAACGTATATGAGTCATAAGACAGTGCAATAATCACTCGATCAAAGCCCTTCCTGGCAACTATCTACTTTGCACATATTGGAAGACCCTGGTAGTATATGCTGACCCTATTAAAACTACCATGCAATATAGTGACATACCTACAAGGCTATAAATAGTGGGTACATTATCAAACATTTGTACAACTACTAAATACTAACAGATCTCTCTTTCTGTCACTTAACAGGATCAATACAGTAATAAAGGCTGAAAAGAAAAGCATTGTGATAAGTAGACAATCACAAAAGAAAATAAAGCAAGAGCTATTAGTAATCAGCATTTGCAATAAAGCTAGATAGATAATTACAGTAAGAGCTACAGAGCTATAGCTACAACAACCTCATATAGTAAAATAAACAACAAAATAGTCAATGAACAAGCTTCAAAAAATAAGGGCAAAGAGGGACTTACCTTACTACAATGACACACCCAAATGTGAGTCTCTAAGCTATGAATAACAGAGATCGAATCACCCCGAGAAAGCCTAAATGGCTGAGAACTCTGAGCACCATATGTGTTAGTCCTTGCTGTGGACATCCCAGCTCCAGTAGCCTCTTCAAAGTCACCCTCAAGATCAAGATCAACATCAATAAAGATGTCCTCTAGACCCTAAAAAATGTTGGGAAACTCCATTTCATATGAAAGAAAATGGAAGTATAGAAGCAAAAAATAGAGCAGAAAGCACCTAAGACACGAAAAAGGTCAAGAGAAGTCAGAAAACACTCAAAAGAAGTTCATAAAAAGCCTCCCAAGACCTCCAAAATAGTCACTTAAATAAGCATGGAAGGGGGAAGCACATGACCACGCGCCAAGTGCATGACCATGTGCACAAGTGCATGATCATGTGCCCCCTATGCGTAGTCATGCATACTTCCTCCTTCCACATGCTCTTCTATGGTTTTATGTGCACTTCAAGACTTTACACACTCGCTTCTATAGTCGTAAACTTCCATTTGAGTAAAATACATACACCAAACTCATATAAAAGTATCCATCTGTTTAAAGAGACTACGTGTGCACCGCTTTCTTTAGAAATCCCAACATCTTACAAAAGAAGAAGAGTAAGGAAAATTCACTGTAAGGACATTTTATCATCAAAATAACATCCTCAACATGACAAATAACTGTATCATTACTGTATCATCACTGTGTCATTACTGTATCATTACTATATCATTACTATATAATCATTGTATCATTACTGCATCACTACTGCACCACTACTGCACCATCATTACTACCTCATTAATTGCTTAGGAGCATTCACATTGCTTAGAAGCATCTCCTCATTGCTGAGAAGCATTTTCACATCACTTAGAAGCACTCTCACATTACTTAAAAGCATTTTTCACTGCTTAGAAGCATCATCCCACTACTTAAAAGCATCTCCTCATTGCTTAAAAGCATCCTCACATTGCTTAGGAGCATTCTCATCTTCATTTGCATGGCACCTAATAAGGTTATAATCTCATGTTCATTCGCATGACACTTAAGAAGGTTATAGTCACATGTTCATTCGCATGACACTTAAGGAGGTTATAGTCGCATGTTCATTCCCATGACACCTAAGAAGGTTATAGTTGCATGTTCATTCATGTGACACCTAAGGAAGTTATAGTCATATGTTCATTCACGTGGCACCTAAAAAGGTTATAGTCGCATGTTCATTTATGTGACACCTAAGAAGGTTATAGTCGTATGTTCATTTGTATGACACCTAAGAAGGTTATAGTTGCATGTTCATTCACATGACACCTAAGGAGGTTATAGTCGCATGTTCATTCACATGACACCTAAGAAGGTTATAGTCATATGTTCATTCACATGACACCTAAGGAGGTTATAGTCGCATTTTTATTGCTTAGTAACATGTTCATTTGCATGACACCTAAGAAGGCTATAGTCACATGTTCATTTGCGTGACACCTAGAAAGTTATAATTGCATATGCATTTTGCTTAGTAGCATCCCTATTTGCATAAAACCTAAGAAGGTTATAGTCACATGGTCATTCACATGACACCTAAAGAGATCATAGTCGCATGTTCATTTGCGTGACACTTAAGAAGGTTATAGTCACACATTCATTTGCATAACACCTAATGAGGTTATAGTCACATTTTTATTGCTTAGTAACATGTTCATTCATGTGACACTTAAGAAGGTTATAGCCGCATGTTCATTTGTGTGACACCTAAGAAGGTTATAGTCATATCAACATTTTGCTTAGTAGCATCCTCACTTGCGTGACACCTAAAAAAGGTTATAGTTGCATATGCACTCTACACTTTACATCAATCATAAGCTTACATATGTCCTAAAATAGCACCTTGAGTGATGACCAACTCATAGAACAAAAGCAACAAATAGAACATAATAATAGCAGTAAACTCTTGACAAGATGTCTAGAGACAACCCATAGGTAAGTACCTATTTCCCAATCAAAACATTTTTTGCATCTTTGCATTTTGCTTCATGTGTATTGACACTAGCACTAGGTGGCTATGCCATACACATAAAGTAGGGGGCAACTGTCATACCTCAAATTTGACTGTCCCCAAAAAGATTCGATGATGAAACGAATCCCCAAAATGACTAGAGTCTACTTATTCATAACACCTCTGAAGTGTGCAGCCTTAAAACAACCAACCGACCCTAACAATGTGCAAAATTGATCACCGAATCATTAAGTTATGCTCTGACCATATGAAATATGAATTATCAGAACAACGAGAGGTTTATTTTGAGAAAATTCCTTTTAAAATACTTAGCTCGTCAGGCCGGTGCATATTTCATTAGATCGGGACCCAGCTTCGTGAAAAAATAGAAATCAATTTTGATAAAATGGACTTCAAAAACACATCCGAAGGGCTCTAAAACCTTTAAAAGTGGTCCCGAAATGGTCCAACACAACACGGGTATCAGCATGTATAACTCAGAAGTGCACGTAAATGCCCCTAGGTGTCATGTGCTAAAATTAAAGCTGAATTTGTCAAAACAGACTCTAGATGTATCCGAAAGACCCAAAAACCCTATGAACCAATTGTGGAACAACCTACATAGAACTCGAGAAAAGTACATAGAGCATCAAAGTGCGCATGAAAAAGTGCACAGGCGTGCATGGTCATGCTTGAGCATTAAAGTGTGCATGAAAAAGTACACAGGCGCACGTGGTCATGTGCCAAGTGCGTGACCATGTGCACACTATGCATGGTCATGTGCACTTGGTGTGGCCATGCATAAAAATGCACACACATGCATGTGACCATGCTTACCCCACCCCATTCTACTCATTTTTTCCTATAAATAGACCCCTCTACACCCCATTTTGAGGGGGGAAGCAAGTGAAGACACATATACAATTAAAAGTTAGTTCAGTTGAAGGCATGACAAACCCTTTCCCATACAATTTTTGCTCTCCCACAGCCTTTCCTTTAGGTTGTTAGATCCCTTTTTCACTAAACCTAGCCTCGTCTTTGTTAAAGCACACTTTAAAGGTATACAATCTAGCATCATTCTGCTGTCATTTTGAACCTCTCGATGAGGAAAGCTTGATAATAGAGCTTCAAAGTTCACACAAGCTGAGTAGAGTTTGAGGACCACACAATCATTTTAGCATGTTTATTTTATCGCAATGCATTTTATTTTATTATCATCGGCATTTAGAGATACTATTATGCTTATGTGATGAGACTGGCAATCTTACATGTTACGTGAATAATATATGCATTATTATGCTAATTTTACATCATTAATCTACATCCTCTATTTTTAAAATCATGAAATCACATCATAAATATCAATAATGTGAAAAAGTTCATGTCTCAGAATAGAGTCATCATGCTCTCGATCTGATGATGATCTCATGCATCCTTTATATTACCATCATTCATCATCATAGCATAAATAATCATTGCAAGTATGATCATTCTATCATTCATCAAGTAAGTTGCATAAATGATCATGTTATCCCTGTAGATCAATCATATTAGATTTACTTTTTTGTAATATTTTTCTGTTCATATGTATTTATTAGGAAAGTGATGTAATAAAATTCTCAGCTTTATTATATTCCGATGAATTATTTAAATGCTATATAAACTATCATCACCGAAACTAGAGTGTTGCAGTAGCTATGTATTTGAATATTGTATAATGAGAAATAGTTAAAAAGTAGATGCAATCCCCCAGACCTAGAAAATCTCTGTTTGGGGACAGTACTCGCCGAGTGACCCAATGTTATCCCTTTCTTTTCCCAAATTTCTAAAAATTGGGTGGCGACTCCAAAAAATCAAAATGTCTCATCCCCTTGAGACTAATCACTTGTCCCTATTAGATAAAATTACCATGTCCCTCAAAAATGGAAAGACTGGTATAAAAAAAAACCACAACAAGAACAAAAAAAGAGGTCACTTACAGTCACGAGAGTGCTTATAGACTCTAGATGAAAATACCCTTAATTAATGATGAGAGTTGCTTTTAAGGACTATTGGTTTATTCTCTAATCAATACATGAATTCTAATCAATGCATAAATTATTAACTTTATAAGTTCTGGATTAATTTTGAATTGTAATTCTACAATACATTACTTAAAGTTATCTTTGGTATAGTTTATTTAATTTGTATAATTAGGAATTAGTAACTTAGAGTTAGATAGAAATATCATTCTACCTATCCATATAAGTGTCTACTTAGTTAATACAAAATTTACTCCAAGTTCCCTAGTGTTTGACACCCTACTTACTATATACTTAGTCTTACAGACTAGGGTATTATATTTGACCCCCATCAAATTTTGGCGCCATTGATGGGGAATTTTGTTTAGTAATTTTTATTAACTTAGGGTAGAGAAAAGTTATTTTAGGATTTTTATTTAAAATTTCTTTTATAATTTATTATTTTTTTAGTTGTGAATTATTTTAAGTTGTTTTATAATATTTGATTTGATTTTGATTTTACTCTTTATGATGCTTACTAGAAGTGTTAGTGATAATACTCTCTACTTTGATCATAAAATTGAATTGACTTTACATGAGTTAGGCATGGAGCAAAGATATAAAAAGTGAATTATGAGGAATTGAATAAAATGGTTGAACCGGACAGAATAATGTTAGGCAATTTTTCTATGCCCGACATCTTGAGCAGTTTTAGTGGGATAGTGGCCCTAACCATTGCTAACAATAATTTTGGAATCAAGCTGAGCATTACTTAAATGGTTCAAAATAATCAGTTTGGAGGCTTACAAAGAGAGGACCCTTATGCTCATATATTACCCTTCATTAATATGTGTGCAACCTTTAAAATTAATGGTGTAATAGATGATGCAATAAGACTTTGACTTTTCCCATTTTTGGTTAGGGATAAAGCATAACTTTGGCTTGCTAGATTTCCAAGTGAATCAATCATAACATGGGATCAATTAAAGGAAGCATTCCTCCATAAATACTTTCCAGTATAATAGATAAACAAGTTTCACAATGAGATCACAACTTTCAAGCAAAATGGAAGTGAGACTATCTATTCAGCTTAGGAGAGGTTTAAGGAAATTCAAAGGCACTATCATCATCATGGCTTACTGGATTGGATGATTCCTCAAATCTTCTATAATGGCTTGACAGATGATAATAAGAACTTTGTTAATGCAGCTTCCAGTGGAAAATGGATGGATAAAATGGCTAAAGAAGCTATCACTTTACTTGAAGAACTTGCACCTCAAGGATACATGGGTGATGGACCAATAAAATCAAAAGTAAAAGGAGTTTTAGAGCTTAACATCATCAACCTATTGACTACAAAGGTAAAACCTCTCGCCAAATTAGTAAGTAAATCATAAATTAGTTATGTGGAAAGTACTAATGCTGTTTATGAGTTATGTGGAGTATCTCATTCATATTCTCAATGTAATGCAAATACTAATGAGTATGTGAGCTATTTATAAGGAGATTTTAATCAAAGAATGGGATTCAACTCTAATACTTATAACCCCCAATAGAGAAACCACTTCGGATTCTCATGGTAAAATCCATCTTCTCAATTAAGCCCTCTATTTAACCCAAATATCAAACCCTAAAACCCACTTAAATTTCTCATGAAATAATAACCCTTCAATCCTACCTAACCTAAATCCAACTTAGAAGCTCTTATGGAACAATTTGCCAACCAACAAATGTCTGTCAACAAATAAAATGAAGAGCAATTCAAGCAAATTAGTTTAAAACTTGAACAACTTGCTACTCATAACTGAATCTTTGAAAATGAAATTGCCTAACAAGCCTCTTCCTCCATTACTAAAGCTTTAGGAAAGCTTCCTAGCCAACTGGAGTTTGTACTAAAGAAGAATTACCACGAAATTACTTTAAAGAGTGGTAAGGAGGTTGAAAAGGATGTTAGTAAAAATAAGAAAGCAATTTATGAGGAAGACCTGGTAGATATAGGAACTAACAAGGGAAAAGGAAGAAGTGGATGTTAGTAGTAAAAATAAGGTTGAGGGTTAAGGAAGGGTAAAAATGGAGATACCCTATCACCTAAAGAAGATAAACCTAAGGTAGATTTCAAAACACTTCCTCTCCCTCAATTAGGTGAAGTTTGGATAGATGATTTGGCAAGTTCCTTGATTATCTCAAAGAAATTGCATTACCATACCATTCATGGATGCCATTAAAGATATGCTAGTATAGGGTAAATTTTTAAAGGATATTATTAGCCATAATAACAAGCTTGAAGATTATGGATTAGTATCTCTGGTTTAAAAAATTTAAGGCTATGTATTCCAAGTCTCTACCAAAGCTAAAGGATCCCTATTGCTTTACTGTTCCTTATGTAATTAGAGGTACTCATTTTGATAAGGCTTTATGTGATATTGGTGCTAATATTAGCCTTATGCCATATTCCATTTATAAAAAGATTTAAGCCTACCAATATGTGTCTTTCCATGGTAAAAAAATCTATTAAATATCCACTTAGAATTCTTGAAAATGTGCCAATAAAAGTGGGAGAGTTTATGATACCAGCTGATTTTATTGTGTTAGATATAGAGGAAGATCTAGAAATCCCAATTTTGTTTGGGAGACCATTTTTTATAACACTAAGAGCAATTATTGATATGAAAAGAGGAAAGATTACATTAGAGGTAGACAATGAGCATATGGAATTTGATGTGTTTAAAATGATGAAGTCTACACCAATGGAAGTGGTAAGAAAAATTGACTTCATTAATGTTATTGATGAATCCATTGAAGAAGTAATACATGAATGTTTGAGCCAAGACCTTCTTGAGCCATACATGGTGCAAAAAGCTAATGTGAGATTCCTAGAGACAACTCCATACCTTCCTCCTTATAGAACTTCAAGGTTTGAACCTTTAAGGAAGGATGAAGATTTAAAGGCTCCATTACCAAATAAAGAAGTGAAGTTAGAGCTCAAGCCTTTACCATCAAATATGAGATATGCATTTCTTGACTCCAACTTTAAATTTCCTTTTATTGTGAATTCTTCTTTGCCTAGTAATAATGTCAATGCTTTATATGATATATTGCTTATTCATAAGAGTGCTATTGGTTATTCTATAAATGATTTGAAGGGTATTAGCCCTAATATGTGTATGCATAGAATCTAAAGGATAATGACAAGCCTTCCATTGAAGGCCAAAGGTGGCTAAATCCAACTCTCAAATAGGTGGTAAGTAAGGAGGTAACTAAGTTTCTTGATAATGGAATCATATATTCCGTTAGTGATAGTAAATAGGTAAGCCCCATTCAAGTTATTCCAAAGAAAGCAGGCTTAACAATTGTTAAGAATGAGTTTAATGAATTAATGCTTATTAGAACTATCACGTGATGGCATATGTGTACTAACTATAGAAAATTAAATAAAGTAACTAGGAAAGATCACTTTCCATTACCTTTTATTAACCTAGTTCTTGAGAGACTAGCCAAATTTTCTTATTTTTTTATTTATATAGACTTAGTGGGTTTTATCAAATTCCTATTCATCCCAAGGACCAAGCTAAAACTACTTTTACATGCCTATATGATACATTTTCTTTTAGGCATATACCTTTTCAATTATGCAATGCACCTACAACTTTTTAAAAATGCATGTTTTCAATATTTAGTAATTTACTAAATGAATGTGTAAAATTTTTTATGGATGATTTTAGTGTGTATGGTACTAATTTTTCCCATTGTCTAGATAATCTATCTTAAGTTTTTGATAGGTGTATTGAGCATGGTTTATTTTTGAATTAGGAGAAATGTCACTTTATAGCACAAAAAGGAATTATTCTTGGACATTCAATATCAAAAAGAGGCATTAAAGTTGATAAAGCAAAGATAAAAGTCATTGCTAATCTACCACACCCTAAAAGTGTAAAAGATATAAGAAAATTTCTTGGACATGCCAGTTTTCATTGGAGAATTATTAAAGACTTTTCCAAAATAGTGAAGCCACTATGCAAACTACTTGCTAAGGATGCTGTTTTTGAGTTTGATGAAGCATGTGTTGATGTTTTTAAAGAATTAAAAAATGCTTTTATTTTAGCACCAATTTTGTAACCACCTAACTGGGAGCAACCATTTGAAATTATGTGTGACGCAAGTAACTTTGCGGTGGGGGCTGTTTTGGGTTAAATGAAAGAAGGAAAGCCCTTTGTCATTTACTACGCTAGCAAAGTAATTAATGATGCTCAAATCAACTATACCACTATGAAAAATGAGTTTTTTGCTATTATTTATGCATTTGACAAGTTTAGAGCATATCTTATAGGATAGAAGGTTATTATGAATTCAGACCATGCTACTCTTAAGTATCTTCCAAGCAAGAAGGATGCAAAACCAAAGCTCCTAATGTGGATTTTAATGCTTTAAGTGTTTGATTGGGAAGCGAGATACAAGAAAGGAAATGAAAACCTTATTGTAGATGATTTATCAAGGCTAGATCAAGAAGGGTTAAAGAACTATGATGATGGTGTACAAATTAATGAGACATTTCATGGTGAACATTTACTTAGTTTGGCATTAAAGGAACTTCCTAGGTTTGTGGATATTACTAATTATCTTGTTAGTGGAATTCTTCCTTATGGAATGGATTATCAACAAAGGAAGAAATTTTTACATGATAATAAGTTCTATAATTAAGAGGATCCATTACTTATAAGAGGTGTGCATATGGTTTGATAAGGAGATCCATTCCTCAAGATGAAGTTTAAGATCTTTTGAGACACTGTCATTCTTTAGATGTTGGTGGACACTTTGGAGCATCAAAGACGACATCTAAGGTACTAAAATCTAGTTTTTAGTGGCCTACCTTATTTAAGGATGCTAGGGAATTTGTGCTAACATGTGATAAGTGTTAAAGAATGGGTAATATTATTAGGAAACATGAGATGCCTTTAAATGGAATCCTTGAAGTTGAATTTTTTAATATTTGGGGTACAGATTTCATGGGTCCATTTCTTAGTTTTTTAGGCTACAAGTATATCTTGGTTATGGTTGATTATGTTTTGAAATAGATGGAAGCAATACCGACCATTACTAATGATGTAAAGGTTGTCAAGAAAATGCTTAAGAAAATAATTTTTCTAAGGTTTGGCACCCTGAGAGCATTGATTAGTGATGGAGGTCCACACTTTTCCAATAATGTAATAGAGGCCCTTTTGAAAAAGTATGGGGTAACACATAAGATTTCCACCCCATATCAACCATAAACAAGTGGGCAAGTTAAGGTTAGTAACAGAGAGATAAAGTGGATTCTTGAGAAAAATGTATCTTCTTCTATAAAAAACTAGGCATTGAAATTAGATGATGCATTGTGGGCATATAAGATAGCCTTTAAACCCCAATTGGCCTTAATCCTTACCAAATGATATACGAAAAGTCTTGTCATTTACCCGTTGAACTATAGCATAAAGCACATTGGGCAACAAGGGCTTTGAATTTTGATTTAAAAAAAGGCCAATAGGAAGAGACTACTTCAACTTAATGAATTGAATGAGTTAAGAATGAATGCTTATGAGAATGAGAAATTGTATAAAGATCTCACCAAGTTATGGCATGATAAGCATTTATCTAAGAAGCAATTTCATGAAGGTGCTCCTACTTTATAATTCAAGATTGAAATTATTTTCAAGAAATTTAAAGTCAAGATGGTAGGGTCATTTTAAAGTTATTAAAGTTCATCCATATAGTGCAATAGAAATATCGAATGATAAGGGGAAATCTTCAAAGTTAATGCGCATCATCTAAAGACATATTTGATTGAGAAACAAATTGATTAAGGCCAGTCAATCTCTCTATCTATGCCCTAACATAGCTAAGGTAAAGTCATGCTATAGACCTTTAAATATCACAAGGTAATATTTATCCCTTTTTTTATTTTAGTATATTATGTTTTTTATGTTTTATGCCATTTAGATTCATTTAAACCATATTTTAATAGTAGTAGTTTTACTTATAGTTCTTTTATTAAATTTATTTAAATTTTAGTTAATATTTTCTTTTATTCATATTTTGTATCTATAAACTAATTGCAAAGCACACATACATACTATTTTTCTTTAAGTTTATGTTATTTTTATTTAATTTCTTTTATTTATTTTAGTTTCTATTATTAAGTATATATTTATAATAGTAATAAAGTTATGTGCTGAGTCGGCACAAATATGACAACTTGTTATAGAGACATGGCCTCACTTGTCATTCCCTCTATACTGAGTTGACAATAAGGTGACGACTCATGACAGCAACACTTCATGCTGAGTAATCCCTTGGTTATGACTCATTATAGAGGGCTAATGTGCTAAGTTGGCAAATTATTGCTGACTCGTGCTTTATTTTGTGTTTTACAATTTTGTTAATAACTATATATATGCTTATACATACACATATATTTAATCATAACATATTTTTATTTGTATATCACATACCTTTTCATTCTATAATTTTATAAAAAAAATACAATATAAATAGTGAAAAGTCATGTCCCTTTCCAATAAAGGTCATGACCTTTCATTATCAACTTACACCCTATTCTACTACCTATATATATCTCATTTGACTACACTCCTTGCATACCTTTCCAATTTCCCATCCATTTATTCTTCCACACATCTCTTCCTTTTTCTTCATCTTCTTACCATTCTTTTAATATTTTAATTTTTTCCTTCCTATATTCCCATTTTCCTACCCCCAGCCGAATTCCAGCATTCTCTTCCCCTTATATTCTTTGCTTTTCATTTCCTCTTAATCTTTAATTTCTTATTATTCTCCAATACCCATTATCATCACCTTTTTCTTTATTCTTTACTCCTTTCCCTTTTGTTACTTCATATAGCAAGCCATTAGAAATGGTAAGACAAGGGGTTCATCTTCTAAAAGATGACATATTGAAAAAGAGCATCAAGAGGAAGAGAATCTTTCACTTACTTACAAGGCTAAGTTTATAATCATTTCACATAAGGAAGGTGCTAAGTTCATAACCATTAAGTTTTAAGAAATTATAGGTTGTAAGTATATTCCTAATTCTCTCCTTAATGATGTGGGTATTAGTAAATCTTTTAATCAAATGTTGACAACTTATGGGCTTCAGAATTTTGTATCAATGCTTGAAGATACTTATTTTGAGTTGATTATTGAATTCTATACTACTTTATATGTGAACTCAACCAATTCCCAAATTCTAGAATTTCGAATGCTAGGCAATTAACATCAACTTACCTATTTTTTCATGTAATGTGTCTTTGGTTTAAAAAAGGATAGTTTGTGTGATTCCCCTGAGTCCTTTTTATTGAATGAATTCTAGACAATCTTGACTAACTTGCAAACACCGTTTCAACCTAAAAAAGGAAAAAGTTATATTTATTAAAGATTTGAAATATTGGTTATTACACAAAGTCCTTGCATGTGTTGTCTTTGACAAATCTACATGTCATATTGGACTTATTGGATTTTTAACCAATTTTTGACTCATGCTGCACATAAAGATGCCTTACTTACCCGTGGTTATGTTGTTACCATTATTGCTAAAGCTTTGAATGTTAACCTTAATGATTTCATTCATGTTGTTGAGTGTTTTTACTTTACTAAGCAAGCCTTTGTGAGAGGTGAATTTGTCCATGCTACATTTTTCTTGATTCCAATGAGGTCTCGATCTTGTTGGAGAGGGTTAGAATGTCCGTAGGCAAAGGACAATGGAGTACAAGTTGAATAAATTCTTTGCCTATTCCGGATACAACATTGAGTCTCCTCCACCCACCCCTTCGAATGATTAGGGGAGTATTACTTTCCTTTCCTTACTTTTATGGTGATATATTAGGGACAATATGCATTTTAAGTGTGGGGGACAGGAATAGTAGTAGTTTTTATTTTGTTATGTGTTGTGTTTTACTAATTATTATCAAATATGCTTAATTTTACTTACTTTTATCTTCTTTATATTTTTAATTAGTTTTCTCTTTAAATTCATTTTGATTTTGATTGACTTTTCTTTTTATTATTATGTTAGTAATTATCTTTCTATGCTTAATTGGTACAATTTTAAAGTTTCCTCTAGTATAAGCTTTAAGTTTTTCTTTTTATCTTTTATTATTATTTTCAAAGTATAGAGAATGTCTATTTAACTTCTAATTATGCTTAAGGCTAGGATGGTTAGGATTCAATCTTAGGTTTTTAAGGGTTTAAGTAACCTTAGGGAAACTATAGCCATAATTCATATTGTTAACTTTTTAATAATGGATGAGGACACTAAAAGAAAAAAAAGAAAAAAAAGAAAGGAAAAACATAAATAAAATAATAAAATAATAATAATAATGCTTGTTAATGTCATGCATTTCGAGTAAGTTGTGTGTAAGTAAGTATGCTCCTTAATTACACTCATTCAGAAAGAAAAGCATGACGTCACAAGTTGTTGCATTTTGAGTAAGTTATGTACAGATGAGTATGCTCCTTAATTACATTCATTCAGAAAGAAATGCAACTAGTTCATATTATGTATATATATTATATATGTCTAAAAATTCCATGAGAATTTTTGGTCAATGTGCGTGCTTAATGAGCATTATAGCTAGAAAGCTTGATTAGCACCTTGACTTTACATTCTTTGATTTGTTCTTAATAGTTTAATAAATTGTTAAACTTATTGATTATGCTATAAAATTTGTCTTATCTATTATTTTTTAGCATTAGAAGTTTAGTTACTAACTCTCTTTTTCTTAATTTTCTTTCTTGATTGAGATGACTTGTTAAGATTATTATATCCATCTTAGAGAAGATAGAAGATTTTTATTCTTTTCTCACTTAGGCCTTATGTCTTGCTTGAGGATAAGCGAGGGCTAAGTATAGGGGAGTTTGTTATAATGCAAATGAGCATAGTTCTTTAGGCTAATTATGGTTTAATTTTCATTATTTTTTTTATGATTTCTTATATTTACTTAGTTATGCACTATAGTTTTTATTTCTTTTGTTTGCATTGTCTTTATGTTGATTTTATATGTTTTGTAGGTGTTTCTAGGTCTAATTCATGTATGGAAATGAACTTGGAAGGAGTACAATGAAGAATGATGCATGCAATGTTAAAATGAGGCTTTAGAGAAGGGTGTTGACTCAGCACGAGGTTTGGTGCTGACTTGAAGCAACCTATGCCAACTCGTCACATCGTGCTGAGTCATGACAGAGACATCCTGTGCCAAGTCAGCACTAATACATCCATTTGAAGAGGCACGAATGGGGATGCCAAGAAGCCTATAAATGCATGAAATTGTTTCTATTTTAGTCATAAAAAATAATAGTATTATGTTTAGAATAGATAGAATTATTAGTTTTACTATTAAAAGACTTGAAGTGTTTAATGTTCAAGGATATATCTAAGGAATTGAAGGAAGGTATCAAAAAGGTTTTACCATAACCAAGTAACTTCTTGGAGAGTAGTAAGGGGTTTTATCAATATCATCCTTTTTCTCTTATTTATTCTAATTACTTGATGTTTATAATGCTTCTTCATTATTCCTTGATATTGAGCACTATGTATTTTGGCTAAGTCTTGTATGTAGAACTACAATAATAAATTAATATATGAACTATATTATTATCTTTTATAATTCATGATTGATTTAATTTTAATTGAGTTTTGAATTGTGTTATGTATGTTTTGATCACTATATATAACTTGTTAATCATTTGTTCACAATAAGAATTGGGAAAAATTGGTAGAAATGTAATTGAAATTACTTGAAGGTTAGGAAAGTACTTTGAGACAATAAATCCACTTTAAGGGGTTAAAGAATGGGCAAAGAACTTAATAGTTTTTGCTTATCTCTATAATGTCATAAGAGTGCTTGTAGACTCTAGATGACAATACTCTTAATTGATGATGAGAGTTGTTTTTAATGAATATTGGCTTATTCTCCAGTTAATATATGAATTCTTATATATTATTAACTTTATAAGTTCTAGATTAATTCTAAATTATAATTCTAATATACATTGCTTAAAGTTGTCTTTGGTATAGTTTATTTAATTTATGTAATTAGGAATTAGTAACTTAGAGTTGGATAGAATCAATTAATATCATTTTAATATCATTTTGCCTATCCATCTAAGTATCTACTTAGTTAATACAAAATTTACTCTAAGGTCCTTAGTGTCCGACACCCTAGTTACTCTATACTTAGTTTTAGAGATTAAGGTATTATATTTGACCTCCATCACATACTACTAACAACTGTGTGATTTTTAGAAATGTCATTCAAGAGGCATAGATAATGGAAACTCTTATTCCTGGGAAAGGGGAAAGCTCAGACGATCAGCATGCTATTTCCCAGAATACCTTCTAGCATGATTTTCCCTAAAGACATTAAGGTCCTTAGTGCAGGAAAGGATGAACCACGGACTCCCAATTGGCCTAGAGTCAGGATGGAGCTAAAACTCCTAAAAGAAGATCAGGAGAAAGCTTAAAGGTGAACAGGGAAGTCACTCTCACCCAAAAAGAAGAAGTTACTAACCTAACATGCCAACTTTCCTTTAAATATACTCCTAAGAAGTGCAACAGGTCTCTAAGGCATGTGAAGCAAGACTAAAAGGGTTCCTTTTATTAGTTAAGAAATAAAATCATGACATATTTGGCTAGCAGTAGAAGCCAATCTCACTCACTTAAGAGGCCAAGGCTAAGAAATGAACATCACATGACTCCCCCAAGGGGGCAATGTCATTCACCTAATCAGCCAAATGCTAAGACATTCAAACTAAAGGCAATTGAGGACTGGTAAAGACACAAGCCTAAGAATGATGTCTTTTAGAGGATATAGTATCTTGATGATGGAAGGATTAATATGACCAAGACTCAGAAAAGAAGAATGTAGAGGCTTTACCAGTCATCCTTTCAGTCTCATGAACCTTCAGCCTTAAGAAGAAGGCCCCGAGCAGACAAGGAAAGAAATACTCATCGGCCTTTAAGAATTGAGAAGGATAGAAATCCCAGAGAAAAGGAGCATGAGAAGAGAATTACTGATGATAGGCACTACACTATGAAGAAGATGTATAGTGACAAAATAAAACCCCATAAAAAGCCTTACTCTAGTTTCAAACTACATAAGCAAGACAAGGGCAAAGGGAAGGTGCAGTGGTACTAGTTTACAGAAGAGGGAAAAATTAAAGATGGTCCACTTCCCCTACCATTGCCAAAAAGAGAAGTCTAAGGCTCTGCTATCAATGTTGTAACTCTTCCAAATGACTTTAAACTAAAGTCTGGATAGAGATCCACTTTGGATGAGGATGTTAGGCACCCCTGATGATTAGGAGTTGGATGATAGACTGGGGGCATTTTTAACCATCCCACAACCTAACATCCTGATGACCAGACATATTTAGCCATTATATATTAAGGCCAATTTCAATGGAGTGGAAATGAAGAGAGTTCTAATGGATAACAATGTTGGAGTCAACATTCTATCACTGCATATGCTAAAGAAAATTGGTCTAGAACTCAAGGACCTTAAGAAAACTAATGCTATGGTGATTGATTTTTTAGGAAATGATTGGGCTCCTAAAGGGTTCATTATACTGAATGTCAAATTTTACAGACATGAGTCATAAGATGGTTCTTTATAATGGATGTGATGACTAACTATAATGTTCTTTTGGGCAGGGATTGGATCCACTCTAATGCTTGTGTCCCTTCTTCTTTACATCAAATGTTGTTTATTTAGAGGTCAAAAAGGGATGTAGAGGTCATCCATGGGGAGCCTAACCCATTTGGGGAAGAGGCCTTTCATGTAGAGGCCATGATGTACTTGCCTCATTTTACTAGGTTCAAGAAGGGCTCTAAGCCAAATATTCAATGGATCAGTGTACAGTAATTATAGTAAAGGAAGTTGGTTGATCAATTATCACTAATAAAGATGATGATGTTGCAAACCTTTTCAGTTAATAGGCAGGTCTTATCAACCGAGTGCATCTTCGAAGAAGAAGAGTAAGACACCATTGGCCAATTAAAAGTTAGTGATATGCATATCCCTGCCAGCAAGTTAGGGGATGATCCTATTCAAACCATGAATATTTTAAAAGAAATTAATCTAGGGACTAATGCTGAAAAATAGCCTATATACATTACTTCCAAGCATAACCATGAGTTTGAAGCAAGGCTGGTGGAGTTACTGTAAAAGTACATGGACTGTTTCGCTTGGACATATGAGGAGATGCCGACCTAGACTAACAGTTGGTGGAACATGAGTTACCTATTAAGCTTGTTTATTGGCCTCATATCTAAACTCCTAGAAGAATGTCAAGGGATGTAGAAAATTTGGTGGTCAATGAAATCAAAAGACTCACTGAGGTAGGATTCATTAAAAAAAACACATTACACCCAGTGGCTGTCAAACATAGTCCCTATAGTAAAGAAGAATGGCAAGATTAGGGTGTGTATCAACTTTAAGAATTTGAATCTTATGACTCCTAAGGATGAGTATCCTATGCCAATGGTCGACATACTCATTAACGCTGCATTAGGCCATTACATCCTCAGTCTTATGGATGGTCACTCAGGCTATAATTAGATAAAAATTAAGGAGATTGATGTGAGAAAAACTACCTTTAGGTGTGCTGGTGCTTTTAGGAGTTAAAAGTGGATTGTAATGCCATTCAGCCTTAAAAATGTAAGGGCAGCATATTAGCGGGCCATGTATAATATTTTTAACTCATTGATTAGGGATTTATGAAAGTTTACATAGGTGATGTGATTGTCAAGTCAAAGGATGATCAATAGCATCAAGACCATTTAACCTAAACATTGGAATGGATAAGGGTCCAACAGCTAAAACTGAACCTTCTCAAGTGTGTATTTGGTGTATCAGCAACCCATTTTTTAGGATTCTTAATGCACCAGATGGGGGTGGAAGTAGATGCCAATAAGACTAAGGCAATCAACCAAGTTGCACCTCTTAAGTCCAAAACTAAATTACTGAAGTTAATCAACTAGATCAACTATCTCAGAAGGTTCATATCCAATATAGTGGGCCAACTAAGAATTTGGTCACCCCTTCTAAAACTCAAAGACATGGAGAATTTTGAATGAACAACCGAACACCAACATGCATTTGATTAGATTAAGGCATACTTAATGCATCCTCTAGTCATGGTGGTGCTAAAGCTGAATATGCCTTTACTACTATACATTTTAGCCTCAGAATTTTTAATAGGAAGTCTACTTGCCTAGGAGCAAAATGGATTTAAGAGATTTATCTATTACCTCAGTCAAGCATTGATGGATGCAGAGACAAGGTACTCCTCTATTGAGAGACTCAGGCTTTATTTATACTTCACATACTATAAGCTCAGGTATTATCTGCTCTCCTTTGTGATGTAGGTGATTTATCAAATCAATGTTATCAAATACATCTTATTAAGGCCGTTCCTCAGAAATTAACTTGGTAAATGGGTAGTAGCTCTTTCAGAAATCATACTATAATATGTGCCCCATAAAGCTATCAAAGAGCAGGAGCTAGCTAATTTCTTTATTAATCATCATTTTGTGGAAATATTAATTAATCTCTATAAAGCTAAGGTATGGAGAGTATGGTTTGATAGATCAAGGGCATCATCAGGCTTAAGGCCAGGAGTTGTCCAAGAATTGTCTCTTGGCATCAAGATAAAGCTATCATTCCTGCTTAATTTCCCATGCACAAATAATCAGTCAAAATATGAAGGCATGCTAATTGTGCTTGACATTCTTGGTGAACTTGGAGTCCATAATGTTAATATTTTTGGTAATTTAATGCTGGTGGTCAAGTAAGTTTCAAGGGAATACAAGTGTGAATTGGCCATACTGGGGGCATACTGTAATAAAGTCTAGCACATGATGAAAATATTTGTAAGACACAAGCTCTAATATTTAGAAAAGGAGGCTAACAATGAAGCAAATGATCTAGCCCAATCATGCTCTGGGTATAAAGGGAGAATCTAGTTTATACCAACACTGATCCGACCTCATTTATCTTTATCAGTGAAGTTTAATGATCTTTGTTTTTAGGTTACTACCATCGATTTTGAGGCTGATTGGAGGGTAGAAATCAAAGAATACCTAAACAACCCATCCATTGGCCACAATGAATTAGAGTCCTAGCAACCAAAATGCTACTAATAGATGGAAAATTATATAGAAGATCAGTCTTAGGAGAACTACTTAGATGCATCAGCCCTAAAAAAGCAATGATAGTCATGGTTGAGGCTCATGAAGGAATTGCAAATGCCCATTAAGGGGGAAGGAAGATGAAGTGGTTGATATAGCAATACAGGTATTTTTGGCCAACCATAGAGAAAGATAGTAAAGACTACACCCAAGGATGTGAAGCTTGCCAGAAGCATGGACCAATCCAGTATGTTCCAGTGGAAGAGCTACATTCCATCATCAAACCATGGCCATTCAGGGGATGGGTGATGGACATCATCGGGAAAGTTTATCTGCCATCTTCTAAAGAACATGGTTTCATATTAGTTTCAATAAATTAATTTAAAAAATAGGTAGAAGCTATTCCTCTAAAGATCATTAATTAGCAATCGGTCATGGACTTCATCACCAGGCAAATCATACATTGGTCTAGGATTCCAGAGTCTATTGCCACGGACATGGCACAATGTTTATAGGAGAATAAGTTCAAGCTTTTGCAAAAAATTACAATATCAAGCTCCTTTATTCATCTTTATACTATGCCCAGATAAATAAATAGGCTGAGGCTACTAACAAGTTGGTAAAGATGGTGATTCAAAATTCCATTAAGGAGAATCTAAGAAAATGGCATGAAACTGTGTCTGAGGTACTTTGGGCACTAACGACTAGTTAGAAATCGGCAACAAGCACTTCACGCTTCAAGCTAGTATATGGCCATGATGCCATGTTACCATCATACCTTAAATTTAACTATCCCTAAAAAGGTCCAATGATGAGATGAATTTTCAAAAAGACTAGAGTCTGCTTGTTTATAACACCTATGAAGTGTGCAACCCTAAAACCCTAACTGATCCCACCAATGTGCAAAATTGATCATCAATCCATTAAGTTGCACTCTGATCTTATGAAATATGAATTATCAGAACAATAAAAGCTTATTTCAAGAATCTTCTCTTGGAACACACAAATTATTGAGCCAATGTTCATTTCATTAGATCAGGACCTAACTTCATGAAAAGATGAAAATTGATTTTGACAAAATGAACTTTAGGAATGCATTCAAAAGACTCTAAAACCTCTACGAGTGGTCTCAAAATATTCCAAAATAACTCAAGGATTAGTGTGCATCACTTAAAAATGTGCGTGTAGCCACGAACACCTCTAGGTGTCACACGCTAAAATCAAAGCCAAACCATACAAAGTAGACTTTGGGAATGCATCCAAAAGGCTCCAAAACCTTTGAAGGTGGTCCCAAAATAGTATAAAACACCCCAGGGTTAGTACATGTCACTTAGAGGTGTCATATGCTAAAACCAAGGCTAAATTAGACAAAATAGAATGCAAAAACGCATCCAAAAGGCCTAAAAACCCTAGGAACCTACCTCAAAATAGCCTGAAAAAGCCCCAAATTGAGTGCCTAATGCATAAAAGTATGAATAATTGTGTGCAAGCATGCTGGCCATGTGCCAAAGTGTGACCACGCACTAAGTGTATAGTCACATGCAATTCATGTAGTCATACGCTTCATCCTAGGGATGCATATGTGGCCATGCCTATACCCCTTCTTCCTCACATTTTTCACTATAAATGGTGCCTTTACACCCCATTTTGAGAGGGGGAGCAAGAGGAAACACACAAACACTCAAAAATTTATCCACTTGAAGGTGCTGAAACCCACTTCTAGATAGTTTTAGCTCTCCCATTGCATTTTTCTTAGGTTATTAGGTCTCTATTCCACCAAACCTAGCCTTATCGTTGTCAAAGCACACTTTAAATGTATACAAACTAGAATCATTCTACACGTCATTTTAAACCTCTCGATGAGGAAAGCTTGATAATCCCTCAAAGCTAAAGCTTCAAAAATCACACAAGCTGAGTCAAATCTAAGGACCATACAATCATTTTAGCACATTTATTTTATCACACTACATTTTATTTTAGCACATTTATTTTATCACACTACATTTTACTTTTTTGTTACCAGCATTTGTGAATATTATTATGCTTACGTGATAAGACTGGCAATTTGTATGCTATGTGAATAATTTAGACTCTATTTTGCTTGTCTAATGTCATCATTTTGCATCTTCTAGTTTCAAAACATGAAATCATGCCATAAAAATCAATAACATGAAAAGTTTATATTCCATACTAGAGTCATCATGTTCTTGGTCTAGTGATCCTATATATTGTCATCACATATCATTATAGCATAAATAATCACTACAAACATCCATGATTGTGTACATTTTGCTTACTCTATCAAGTCTTTGAGTGTCCATTGCTTATCTTATTATTCATATGATTGAGCAATCTATGTACATAGTTATGTTAACCTTACAGGTCCATTATATCTAAGCTAGATTTACTTTTTTAAAATCTTTTTTCCTTTTATATGTATTATATTAGGAAAATGATGTAATAATGATATTTTACCTTTATTATCTTCTACTATCTAATGTATTATGTGAATGCTATACAAACTGTCATTACTAAACCTAGGGTGTTGTGGTAGCCATACACTAAATATCATATAATGAAAATAGTCAAAAAGTGGATGTGATCCCCTGAACGTAAAAAACTATGCTAGGGGTAATACTCATTGAGTGACCCAATGTTATCCCTTTCTTTTCTCAATTTTTTAAAAATCAGGTGGTGACTCCATAAAACCAAAAAATGTATCTTGTTCCTCCTGAGATTAATCATTTATTCTTATTTGGTAAATTTGCCATGTCCCTTCAAAGCCTATAAGCTAAGTAGCCATAAAAAAAACTCACCTGCAGTCACTCACAGTTACCGATGGATTTAACAATTGCATCACTAAGGAGACAAGTACATTTAAAACTATTGGCCATGGACTACATTGAGTGCATGTTACAAGAGCTTGATCAACTGGACAAAGAACTGCTCTTACCCTATAACTGAATCTCTATACAAAAGAGAAAAGTAGAGTAGGCATATAACAAGAGGGTTAAGTACAAGTACTTCAAAAAAGGAGACATGGTTTGGAAACTTGTGTTCTCTATTTGGCTTAAAGACCAGTGTTTTGATAAATGGAGTCCAAACTAGGAAGGCCCATTCACTATGGCCTAAGTATTGGAGGGTGGTACTTACCTTTTATTTGATATGGACTGTACCCCTTATTCGAGATCGATCAATGACAAGTACTTGAAAGCTTACTTTCCATCAATGTGGGATGGTGTAGATTGATTAACATTCAACAAAGACAATCTTGGATAATTGTTGTATACTTATATAGGCCAATTAATTATTGTCAGGCCAATCATTGTATGTTAGGTTGATCAGTTATTATTAGGCCAATTATTGTATTCTAGGCTAATGGTTTATTTTTTGGCTAGTTATTTTTATGTATTACTCTAGGTTGATTATAATGTTTCAGGCCCATTTATTATAAAGGCATTGCATCATGTCATTTTGTAAAAAAGAAAATTTTTTATCCTTAAGGCTAATTTACTACATTGAACCTATTCAAGATTAAGGCTTAAACATATCATTCTTATTCACGTGGATAAAGATATCTAGCTAGGGTTTTATAAGGCTGATATATTAGTAAAACCAATTTCATCCAACATGGTGCATTATCAAAACACAAGTATTAAATTCATGTAAACAATAAGACAAAAATGAAGGTGACTTAAATTATCAGGCCATCCTGTGAGCCAATAAAATTTAGAATATTCATAAAATGGCCATCGAGGCCAAACAATCAAAAAAATTATTTTTTTATCATAACCCAACCGATTAGGTGGTTTTCTTTTTAAAGGACTTAATAAACTCAGTGAGACCATTGGTGGAATTCTCCTTGTCTAGCATAGTTAAGTCTTTTTGCCTTTGAGTTTTGGTGATTTAGAGGGGAAGGTTTTTTCTCTTCCCTTGGATCTCCTTCATTTGGGTACCTCAAGCTTGTGTTTACTATACTTACGTTTGTGTGTAGCTAAAAAGCTAGCCAAATCATTTTATTTTTTCTTCAGGGTTGCTTCTAGGTTGGCCACCTCCTTTTTTAGCTTTTCTAGAGCTAGGTCGGCCATAAGGATGATCTCTCGCTCTTTTTTTATGACATCCATGATCATGACTGCCTCCTTGTCTAACTTCTATTTCTCAACATCTTTTATTGCTAGACCTGATAAGAATTTCTCAACTGCATGATAGTTGGCAACAAGGGTTGGCAAAGTCTCATGGAGATTGTTAATAAGGTGCTTTTGGCCAATCATGATATCTGGGCATAATTGAGAATTGTTATGTAGATATTCTAATAGTTTAGAGGTCCAAAGATGGTTACTATGATAAAAAAAAAGAAGAGAGATTTTCCCTTAAAGATCTACACCAAGTCTTTAAGCTTGCATTGTACCTCTTTCGAGATATGCTTTTCAGAGTCGGCCACTTCATCGGCCACAACATCAACCCCCTCATGGTCAAAGGAAACCTGAGTCTTCTTTGCTTTATCACCATCCTCATCAGAATAATTTAGTCAAGCTTCAATCTTATAAAAAAGGGTGAGCAATGAATTCTACAAGAAAGACTGATTAAAATAACACCAAAGAGCAAATAAAAAAACCTGAATTGGAGGGGGTACTGCAAAAGCCAAAAGTGCAGAGGTCGAATTCGTTGGGCTAAGAGTAGGAGAAACCTTGAGAAGAATTTCTGAATTGTGCTTCTCTTATATATATTTGCATTTTATTTTTGTTTAGTATTATAGTAAATTAGTAGTAATTAAATTCTTTAATTTATTTTAATTTAGTTTTGCCTATCCATCTAAGTAATAATCCGATTAATATAGAATTGCCCAAAAATTCTCGAGTGTTTGACACCCTACTTACTCTATACTAAGTCCTAGAGACTAGGGCTATACAATTCTACCGGTATCAGAATTTGGCAGTATTACCGAGGAGTTTTTGGATTAGTAATTGTTATTAACTTAGGGTAAAGAAAGGTTGTTTTAGGCCTTGTTTCAATTTTTATTTCTTTATTATTTTATTTTTTATTTTTATTTTTTGGTTATTTTTTATATTTGTTTGATTATGAATTTACATGCTCACTAGAAGTATTAGTGATAGTAATTTGAACTTTGATCCTGAAATTGATTTAACTTTACGAGCTTTACGCAGGGAACAAAGACAAAGAAGCGAGAACCAACTTAATTTGAATAGAATGGCTCAACCGGAGAGAAGGACATTAGGCAATTTTGCAATGCCCGACATCTCGGGTAGTTTTGGTGGAATAGTGGCTCCAGCTATTGCTAATAACAATTTTGAGATCAAGCCAAGTATTATACAAATGGTGCAAAATAATTAGTTTGGAGGCTTATAAGAAGAAGATCCTTATGCCCATATTTTGACTTTGCTCAATGTGTGTTCAACCTTTAAGATTAATGGTGTGATAGATGATGCTATAAGGCTAAGACTCTTTCCATTTTCAATCAAGGACAAAGCACAACTTTGGCTTGATAGTTTGCCAAATGAATCAATCACAACATGGAATCAATTGAAGCAAGCATTTTTGCATAAATATTTTCCACCACACAAGACGGCTATGTTTCAAAATAAGATCACTACTTTCAAACAAAGTGGAAGTGAGACAATCTATTCGGCTTAGGAGAGGTTTAAGGAACTTTAATGGTAGTGTCCACATCATGGCTTGTCGGAATGGATGATTCCTTAAATTTTCTATAATGGATTGATGGATGAAAATAAAAACATCATCAATGCAGCGTCTGATGGAAAATGGATGGATAAAATGGCTAGAGAAGCCATAAACATTGCTTGAAGAACTTGCATCTCAAGGGTACATGGGTGATGAAACCACAATGGCAAAAGCAAGGGGAATTTTAGAACTTGACACAATTAAAATATTGAATGTAAAGGTAGATGCTCTCACCAAATTGGTAAGTAATTCTCAAATTAATTCATTAGAATGTGCCAATGTTGTTTGTGAGACTTGTGGAGGACCTCATTCATATTCTCAATGCAATGTAACTACAAATGAGGATGTGAATTATGTGCAAGGAGGTTTTAACCAATGAATGGGGTTGAATTCCATTAATTATAACCCTCAGTGGAGGAACCATCCTAGATTCTCATGGTCAAACCCATCCTCTCAATTAAACCCTCCATATAACCCAAACACCAAACTTCAAAACCTACTTGGATTTCCTATGAAACAACAAACCTTTAGTCCAAACCTACTCTTGAAAATCTTATAGAGAAATTTTTTAATCAATAAATGTCCATAAACAAACAAAATGAGGAGCAATTTAAGCAACTAAATTATAAACTTGAACAATTGCTACTCAAAATCATATTCTTGAAACCCAAATTGCCCAAGAAGCCTCTTCATCCAACACTAAACCTTTGGGAAGCTCCCTAGCCAACCATAATATGTACAAAAAGAGTCTTGTCAAGCAATTACCTTGCACAGTAGTAAGGAGGTTAAAAAATATCTCAATAAGAAAAAGAGAGTGGTTGATGATGAGAATGACGGGGTAGAGATTGAGGAGGTGGATGTTAGAAGTAAAAATGATGAAAAATATGAGAAGAAAAATAAATAAGGACTTACCATCAAAGAATGAGGAATTAAAGGTGGACATTAAAACTCTTTCTTTTCCTCAAAGGTTCATAAGGCATAACTTAGACAAGCAATTTGGAAAATTTCTTAATTATCTTAAGGAAATTACTATCACCATACCATTTGCGGATACTATTAGAGATATGCCAGCTTGGGGTAAATTCTTGAAGGATATTATTAATCATAAATGTAAGCTTGAAGATTATGGTTTAGTATCTCTTATTGAAGAATCCAAAGCCATATACTCCAAGTCTCCACCAAAGCTTAAGGATCCTAGTTCTATTATGGTTCCTTATATAATTGGAGGTACGCATTTTGATAAAGCATTATATGATATTGGTGCTAGTGTTAGCCTTATGCCTTATTCTATTTATACAAAGCTAAATTTGGATGAGCTCAAGCCTACCAATATATGTCTCCCTATGGTGAATAAATCTATTACATATCCACTTGGCATGATAGAAAATGTGCCAACTAAAGTGGGTAAGTTTATAATACCAGCTAACTTTGTTGTGTTAGAAATGGAGAAGGATCTTGAGATCCCAATTTTGTTTGAAAGACCATTTTTTAGGACAGCATGAGCAATCATTGATATCAAGAAAGGAAAGATCACATTAGAGGTGGATAATGAATGTATGGAATTTAATGTGCTGAATATAATGAAGTCAACACTAGTGGAAATGGTAAGTAGAATTGATTCTATTGATGTTATTGATGAATACATTGAAGAAGTAATTCATAAGTGTTTGAGGAATGATTCTATGGAGCTATACATGATGGAAAATGAGCAAATTTTGGAGGTAATTCCGTATTAACCTTTTCAAAGGACATCAAGATTTGAACCTTCAAGGAGAGAGGATGATCCAAAAGATACTACATCAAGTGAAGAAGTTAAGTTAAAGCTCAAGCCTTTACCATCAAATCTCAAATATGCATTTCTTGACTCTAATCTTAAATTTCCTTTTATTATTAATTAATCTTTGCCTAGTGATAATGTTAATGCCTTATGTGATGAGTTGAATAGACATAAGAATGCCATTGGTTATTCTATAAGTGATTTGAAGGGTATTAGTCCTCATATATGTATGCATAGAATTATTTTAGAAGATAACGTTAAGCCTTCCATTAAAGGTCAAAGATGATTAAGCCCTACTCTCAAAGAAGTGGTAAGAAAAGAAGTGACTAAGCTGCTTGATAATGGAATCATATATTCCATTAGTGATAGTAAATGGGTGAGCCCCGTTCAGGTTGTACCAAAGAAAGGAGGCTTAGCTATTGTTAGGAATGAATTTAATGACTTGATACCTACTAGAACTATCATAGGATGGCTTATGTGTATTGACTATAGAAAACTAAATAAAGCAACTAGGAAGGATCACTTCCCATTGCCTTTTATTAACCAAGTTCTTGAGAGGATAGCTAATTTTTCTTATTTTTGTTATTTGGATGGACTTAGTGGGTTCAATCAGATTCCTATTCATCCTAAAGATCAAGATAAGACTACCTTTACATGTCCATATGGTACTTTTACTTTTAGTCGTATGCCTTTTGGTTTATGTAATGTGCCTGAAACTTTCCAAAGATGCATGTTTTCCATATTTAGTGATTTACTTGATGATTGTGTAGAAGTTTTTATGGATTACTTTAGTGTCTATGGTACTGAATTTTCTAATTCTCTAGACAATCTATCTAAAGTTCTTGACAGGTGTATTGAGCATGGATTAGTTCTGAACTAGGAAAAATGTCATTTCATGGCATAAGAAGGCATAGTTTTTGGACATTTAGTTTCAAAGAGAGGCACTGAAGTTGATAGGGCAAAGATTGAAGTAATTGCTAATTTGCCACCTCTAAAATATGTTAAGGATATAAGAAGTTTTCTTGGATATGTTGGCTTTTATAGAAGGTTTATCAAAGATTTTTTTAAAATTGCAAAGCCATTATGTAAATTGCTTGCCAAGGATGCTAATTTTGATTTTAATGATGCACGCCTAGAAGCATTTCAAATTTTGAAGAAGGCTCTTATTTTGGCAATTGTTCTGTAGCCTCCTAATTGGCACTAACCATTTAAGATAATGTGTGATGCTAATAACTTTGCAGTGGGAGCTGTTTTGGGGCAAAGAAAGGAAGGTAAGCCTTATGCAATTTACTATGCTAGAAAACTAGTTGATGATACTCAGATTAACTACACCATTATAGAAAAGGAGTTGCTTGATATTGTTTATGCATTTGATAAGTTTAGAGCATACCTTATAGGGAAAAAGGTGATTGTTATTCAGATCATGCTGCTCTTAAGTATCTTTTAAGCAAGAAGGATGCAAAACCTAGACTCCTATGATGGATCTTAATGCTTCAAGAATTTGATTAGGAAGTAAGAGACAAGAAAGGAAGTGAGAACCTTATTGTCAATCACCTATCAAGGCTTGATCATGATGAATTAAAAAAGAATGATGATGGTGTGCCAATCAATGAGACATGTCACGATGAATATCTCCTAACTATTGCATTAAAAGAAATTCCATGGTTTGCAAATATTACAAATTATCTTGTAAGTGGTATTCTTCCTTATGGCATGGATTATAGACAAAGGAAAAAGTTTTTACATGACAGCAGCTTCTACTATGGGGAGGAGCCGTTACTTTATAAAAGGTGTGCTGATGGCTTGATTAGACGATGCATTCCCCAAGATGAAGTCCAAGATGTTTTGAAGCATTATCATTCTTCGGAAGTTGGTGGACATTTTGGAGCATCAAAGGCAACATCTAAGGTACTTCAATCTAGATTTTGGTGGCCTACTTTGTTTAAGGATGCTAGAGAATATGTTCTTATATGTGATAGATGTTAAAGGATGGGAAATATATCAAAGAAACATGAGATGCCTTTGAAAGGGATTCTTGAAATTAAGATCTTTGATATTTGGGGAATGGACTTTATAGGTCCATTTCCTAGTTCCTTAGGTTACAAATATATTTTGGTCATGGTCAATTACATCTCCAAGTGGGTAGAAGCCATGCCAACCTTGACAAATGATGCTAGAGTGGTTAAGAAAATGATTGATAAAGTAATTTTTCCAAGATTTGGTACCCCTAGAGCATTGATAAGTGATGGAGGTTCCCATTTTTGTAACCATGTGATTGAAGCTCTCTTGAAAAAGTATGGAGTAACACACAAGGTTGCTACTCCATATCACCCATAAATGAGTGGGCAAGTCAAGGTGAGTAATAGAGAAATTAAATGTATTCTTGAGAAAACAGTGTCTCTTTTAAGGAAAGATTGGGCATTAAAGCTTGACAATGCATTGTGAGAATATAGGACATCTTTCAAAACTCCAAATGGCCTTACTCCTTATTAATTGATATATAGGAAGTCATGTCACCTACCCGTTAAGCTTGAGCACAAAGCATATTGGGCAATAAGAGCTCTGAATCTTGATATGATGAAGGTAGGTGAGAAAAGGTTACTTCAACTCAATGAATTAGATGAATTGAGAATGAATGCTTATGAAAATGCTAAGCTATACAAGGATCGTACTAAGTTGTGACATGATAAGCATTTAAATAAGAAGGATTTTCACGAGGGTGCGCTTATTCTCCTTTTTAATTCAAGACTGAAGTTATTTCCAGGAATGTTAAAATCACATTGGTCAGGCCCGTTTAAAGTTGTTAAGGTATATCCTCATGGTGCAGTGGAAATTGCTAATAATAAAAGGGAAATCTTCAAGGTAAATGGACATCGTCTGAAACCTTACTTGATCAGTGATGCAATTGATCCAACCTGATCTATCTCCCTTTCTACATCTTAATGAAATTAAGGTAAGGTCAAGCTATAGACCTTTAAATTTAGCATGGTAAGACTAAACACATTTTTTCTTTTATTTTATTACACATTTTTATATTCTATGCTTCAATTTCATTTTATTTTAGTTAGCAAAAGTTTTATTTACAATATTTTTAAATTCACACTTTTTTTATTATTTTATACTATTTCTTTTTCTTAGTTTATTTCACTTATTTATTCACAGTTCTTTATGATTAATTTTATTACACATTTGGTTTATGATTAGTTTCTTATTTTTATGCATTCTTTCATGTATTGTTTCATTGAAATTGTATTTGCACGTTAGCATACTGTCAGGACTCGTTACACAGTCATGAGTCATTACAAAAAGATAGCATGTTGAGTCATTATGCTTGGAACGACTCAATCCATCACACAGGAAGCCTTAACAAACCATTCCAGTGGAATGACTCAATACAAAAAGCGTTCATGCCAACTCGACACCCTGTGCCAAGTCATCCCATCAACATACTTATGTGCATTTTACACATATAGTTACACACACTTGTAGCAGCCATTAGTTATCACCTTTTCACATATTTTATTACTATTTATTTATTCTTAATTCAATTTTAGATTTGAAAAGTTATCTTTTTCTTTTAAACAGTGTCTTTTCATATCTATACACACCTTTTCACATTTGTCTTACATAACCTTTCCCTATCTCTTACACCCCTATACTATCTATAAATACACCCTTTTGACCACCCAATCTCCCATATCTTCCATTCTCAAATTTCCAAACGAATTTCAACACTTAAATACACTCAAAGACCTCTTATTCCTTCATCTTCTTTATTCTCTCTTCTATAAACACAAGACTCTTCATTTCTTCTCTAAATCAAACCTTACCCGAATCAACACCACCCTTCCTATTCCCCCTTCTTTACTTTATTTTTCCATTTTCATTTCTTACTCCATACATATTTCAGAACTTCTTAAATTCATTCAATCAACACTAACACCATTAAAAAGACTAGAGGATTATCATCTAAGAGGCCACACATTGAATAATCCCATTAAGAGGAGGAAGAAAATCTGAGCAAGATTTACAAGGCTAAGTTTCTAATCCTTTCACATGCAGAAGGTGCTAAGTTGACAACAATCAGATTTAGAGAAATCCTGGGTTATAAGTATATTCCTAACTCTCTCTTGAACAATTTGGGTATGCTTGAGGTGTTTGATCAAATGTTAACTCAATGTGGCATTAAGAAATTTGTTTCTATGCATGAGGACACCTATGTTAATTTAATTACTGAATTCTACACTACCTTGGATGTTAATGAGAATAATCCCTAAATTCTAGAATTTAGGATGGAAGGAAAGAAACACCAATTAAACTATTCTTTTATGCATTGTGTGTTTGGTTTTAAAAAGGAGGGGTTATGTGATCCCCTATCTAACTTTAAGTTGAATGAATTTTGGACATTTTTAACCAATTTGCAAACCCCTTTTCAACCTAAAAAAGCCAAGGAAATTTTCATTAAAGACATGAAATACTGGTTATTGCATAAGGTCCTAGCATGTGTTGTTTTTCATAAGTCTGAGTTCAATAGGGTTTTTGTACAAGAAATGTTTCTTATATGGTGTATTCATAACAAGAAGAAAATTTGTTAGAATGATTGGATATTCAATCAGTTATTATCTTATGCTCCAAGTAAGGATTCACCCTTAACACATGGACATGTGATCACAATAGTAGCTAAGGCTTTGAATGTTGATCTTGTCGGTTATACTCATAGGGTTGAATGCTCTTATTTTACTAACCATGCTTTTATGAGAGGGGAAGTTATTGATGCAGGATTCTAATTTATTCCCGCCCAATCACGTTCATGTTAGTGTGGGCTTGCTGGATCATCTTGAGTTAAGGAGTCTCCAATCAATTATTAAACAAAAAGTGTTCCCGGAGATAGAACTTCCTCAATATCAACCATTTTGAGATGTTCCTTTGCTAACCTATCCTCTTCAAAGTGCATTGGGCTCTTTATGTGATCACCCTCCCATTTGGGATCAAATTCTGAATAATTAAATTGCCATGTAAGGGCAATTGAATAAGATGGAGTTTCAATAAAAACAATTGGCTCGTCATCAACAAAAAATGGAGTACAAGTTGAACCAATACTTTGCTCAATCCGGATACTCCATTGAGTCTCCTCCCACCACTCCAACCAATAGCTAGGGAAGTATTTCAATCCTTTCCTTTGCTTTTTTTTCTTTGGATTGAGGACAATGCATGCCCTTAAGTGTGGGGGAAGGGTTATATCTTAGTATTAGTATATTAATCTTTTATATATTAGGATGTTATTAGTTTGTGTGTTTGTGCTATATTTTTGTGTATTTGCATTAATTTTGTTATTCATGTTGCTCCTATATTTAATAAGTAGCCATTCTTAATAGTCTTTTTAATTTTGATGAAGTCAATATGTTTTGTAAATAATGAATTTCTTATTGCTCAATTGGTAGAAGTTTAAGTTTCATGTAGTATAAGTAGTAAGTTTATGTTTTTTTATCTCTTTTTATTATTTTTAAAGTTTAAAGAATGCTTTAGTCAACTTGCTAACTATGCTTAAGGCTAGGTAGTAATGATTTAAGCTTAGGTTTTCTAGAGACTTAGGTAACTTTAGGGAAACTATAGCTATAATACATATGAAAATTACTTTTCAATAATGGATGAATACTTAAAAAAAATAAAAAAAAATAAAAAGAAGAAAAATAAAATATTAATAATGCTTGTAAGTTGATTAATCTTAAGTAAGTTGTGTGCAATTGAGTATGCTCCTTAGTTGCATTTATTTGAAAAGAGATGTATAATGTCATAAGTAGATGCATCTTGAGTAAGTTGTGTGCAATTGAGTATGCTCCTCATTTGCATTCATTCGGAAAGAGTATATATAATAAAGTATGCTTATGAATAAAATGTCTAAAAATTCCATGAGAAAAGTATGTTGATATGTGTGCTTAACATTGTCTCAAAGTTATTTTTGCCTCTAGAATTCCTAAGTTTGAAGCATGACTATTTTGACTAAGTAGCTTGGTTAGAACTTTGACTTTGCATTTTTTATTTTATTCTTAGTAGATTAAGATAAATTAGTAAACTTGTTGCCTATGCTATGAGACTTGTTTATTCTATCATTATTGAGCACTGAAAATTCACTTATTGAATTATCATTTTCTAACTTTATTCATGATTAAAATGACTTGATAAGGATGCTACCCTTGTTTTGGATTAAATGATAATATTATTAATTTCTTCATATTTGATCTATACTTGCTTGAGGGCAAGCAAGGTCTAAATGTAAGGGAATTTGATACAATGCAAATATGTATAGTTATTTAGGGTATTATAAGTATTATTTTGTTTAATTTAGTTTAGTTTGTGCATTTATTTAGTTATGCAAATGGTATTTTTAGTTCCAATTGCTTTTTATGGTAGTTTGTATGTTTTATATATGTTTTTTGGTTCAATTGATGTATGTGAAGGACTTTGGACTTGTTAGAATGAAGTATGAAGCTTGAGAAGCAAAAGGAAGTTGAATTGATACTGGCACAAGTCGTTACAGTGGGAATGAGTTGTGACAGAGGCAAGCCGTGCCGAGTCATAGCCATGTCACGAGTTGTGCCAGTGATGTCTCACTAAAGGGTTGCAACTTTCCAACTTTAAGCAGTTTTCATATTTTGGCTATAACTTCCTCTAAAGACATCTAAATGAGGTGATTCAAGTTGATTTGGAAAGATAACTTAGAGATTTAGAACTTTCATGATAAGGTCATCTGGAAGGACAAAAATGCCCTGTAAGTTACCATATTTATATAGAGTTATGACCCTTTGTTTAAAAGGGTACCTTTCCAATTGTAACTCCTTTTAACCACCTATAGGGTCTGTATATAGATCAATTGTGACCTAAGATAGGGGGAGGAGGATGATTCCAAATATATAACTTCATTAGAGAAATTATTACTTAGACTTAATGTTTGAAGATCAACTAGAAGGAGATCAAGAAAGAAGCAAGAATAGAAGATTTCTCTACATCAAGCAAGTGCTAGAAGATTTAGTAAAAAGGGTTTTATCAATTCTCTTTCTTCTTTTCTTATTGTTCTCTAACTATGTTTATTGGCTAAGTATTTTTTGAGAAGCAATGATGAATTAAATAAGAACTACATTTTCTATCTTATTTTGTTTATAATTTAATTTCAATTAGTACTTAATTAAGTTATTTATAATTGATCACCATATGTAACTTGTTTTAATAAAAATTACTTACAATGAGAGTTAGAGTAATTTGGTGGACATATAATTGAAATTACTTAAGAGTTGGATTTACTTAGAGATAAGGAATTCATTTTAAGGGAAAAGAATTAGTATAATTACTTTATGATTTATGTCTATCTCTACAAAGACACGAGAGTGATTATAGACTCTAGACAGAATCATCCTTAATCGACAACGAGAGTTGCTTTTAAGGATTTAATGGTATAATGTGATTTATGATTTTATCTTATCTCTATAATACAATGAGAGGGCTTGCAAAATCTAAAAGGAAATACTTTTAATTGATAACGAGAGTTACCTTTAGAGACTCTAACTTTAAATTGACAATGAGAATTGCTTTTAAAGATTATACGCACTAATTTCCAATCAATATGTTTTATGATAATCTTTTATAAGTTCTTATTTACGTTCTAAATTGTGCTTCTCTTACATATATTTACATTTTATTTTTGTTTAGTATTATAGTAAATTAGTAGTAATTAGATTCTTTAATTTATTTTGATTTAGTTTTGCCTATCCATCTAAGTAACTATCCGGTTAATATATAATTGCCCAAAAATTCTCGAGTGTTCGACACCCTACTTACTCTATACTAAGTCCTAGAGACTAGGGTTTTACAATTCTACCTACATCAAGTACCCTTCAATGACTTATGTTGTATCTTAGCTTTCTTTTTTGGTTGATCCTTTAGCACATCGATCGGTTTCTCTTTAACATCTAAAATAAATGCGATAAGAAGAGAGATTTCATAAGAACGAGAATAAGGTCATCGGTAAGGGAGACTACCTGACTACTTGATGAAGGGGTGAGCAAAGGAGGAAGATGGCTGAACATTATAAAGTGCAATTATAGTATTGCCTATAAAACTACCCATAAAGCTCACTTTGCTTTAAGGCCTAAGTCTAAAAATAGTAGGACTAGTGAGACTAAAGGGTGCAGTTAGGACTCCTGCAAATCAATCTCTATAGGAGCAGGAGCAAACGTCCAAATTTGTCACCTCAGGATAATAAGTACAAGTTTATTGGTATGTGGCATGACTTTTAAGTTTGTGTTCCCATACTAGTTTGGCCTTAACTTCCTCCATCTTCCTCCACATTTCAACTTGGTCACGATAGTTGTACTTGCAATTGTAAAAATGTTCAAATTTATTAATCTTAAGAATATACTCACCTCTTATTTTCTGATGACCATGTAAAGAAGAAGAAGCCCGGTCCTCACTTAATTCCCATTTTTGAATGTTCATCACTTCAGCAGAAGATAAGCATAAATATTTCAAACCTAAAGCATCCTAAAAGTCTATCAACATCTTTATTTTGCAAGGGTTGATGGGTAGGGGGCATTAATGCAAATTCTTTTGGAGAACCTCAAAAACCTTGGCAACCTCATCAAAGAACTCCATCTTCCCATAAATAAGCATATTATAGAATAGTGAGTTACATGAAAAAGAATCGGGCAAGGAAGAGATTGTGAGCATCCAATTTGCCTTGTAATAAAGTGGGGATTATAGAACTCAACACCGCACTAATTTTTTTAAGGATCTAATCAAGACTGAATGGTAGATCTTTAGCAATGAGAATGCTCTCCCTGGCTAATACCTATTCTTGACAAGGATTATGTTCACGAAAATCCTTAAAAAAGCCACAAAGGCCTAAAACTTGTTGGAATGAAAGGGTAAAATATCATATCCAGTTGAGCTTGGGAGTTGTATAAATGATGGAAGAATTCTTAGAAAGAAGAATATTTACATTCAAATGATAACACCCAAAAAGCATAATTACCAATAAATTTGAAAGTGCTAATCCATTAAATATGGAAAATATGCTTTTAATTACACTTGAATGATCCAGATCGGCCCAAATCTTAACTTAAAATCATCCATATCATTATTGGGCACAAGTTGATGCATGCCTCTGTATAGCTGACTTAAAACGAAGGGACCAAGCGCCAGCTTTTGCCTATCGGCCAAGGTTATAACAAGGGGAAGGAACTCTTTTATTACCTTAATTGAACTAGGATAGCCCACAAACTAACATAACTAGTATAACAAAAAGGCCATATGCTCAGCCTTACCTAAGGTAGGGATGGACTTCATGTTCATGGTAATATAGGGATTGTAGCGTACGTGCTCCTTTTTAAAAGACCTAGGAAACTTGGAAATGTCGACCCTGAGCCTAGGACTAATCTCTTCTCCAAAGGGGTAGAGATCAAATAAACCTACCAAGTCTAACAAAGTAATTGACATCAGTCCCTCTCTAAACATAAAGACATTACTAGATCTACACTAAAAAAGTGACATGGCCAATAGTAAGTGATTATTTATTGGCACCTCAGTTCTAGAAAATTGGAGCATGTTATAATTGACTACTTCATTCCACAAGGAAGAGAAGATAATTTCCATACAAGTATACCAGACTAAAAACTCCTTTGAAGGGCTCAGCCAAGACCTAATTGGTATGTTTTTATTCTATAATGACATATCATTAGGCCCATTGAACCTAGAAAGATAATTTTTTCTAGCAATAGGGATAAGCTCATCTGCCCACCTACCATCCTCAACTAATAAAGGTCCTAATGTAATACTAGTAAGATGGTTAGGATATCTGAATAATACCTTTGATGTAGTAGTAGAAGCTTGGACAATGTTGTTAGCCCTCTCCAAGCATGTAAGAGGATCGACCTTGTGGTTGATTATTAAAGATGCCACCTTCTTTGATTTTCTCATGATAAATAATTAATTAAAATACAAAGGAAGTTTTCAGTCAAAGAAATTATTTGACCGATTAATCATAATAAAAAAAAGAAGCTGAGAGCTTACGTTGATGAAATGACTTTGAAAGATGAAAGACTTAAGTGCTGAGTACTAAAGAGAGAAGCTCTAAAGTGAGAGAGAGTGAAATTTCCATAGCAAGTGGAGTAAATGATTAGGAACTCTCCCTTTTATAGGTGCAATTTTGAGCAAATGAAAAGGTGTGACAAAAGATAATAATGCCCTAATGCAGATGGTGAAATTGGAAAATTTTAAGGGCTTTCATAAAGCCACTTAGGCCTAATGAAGTCGTAGAATCAATCCATTGACTCAAGCCTCAGTCTTGATCTTGGGGGGCATTATTTGCACCGGCCTAAATGGCCCAAGGCACACGTCCAGAACCCTGAACCAGGCTTAAACCCATTTTGCAAGGACTATGTGGTATTTGAATAATGGTAGTCCAATGGTCAAGGTGTATTTTTAGCAAGATGTGTTCATTCCTTGATGCATGTTGATTGGATACCTCCTTTAGGAAAGTCAATTAGACCAATTAGGTAGTTTTTTTTGTAATTTATTTCCTTATTATAGATTAGGAAAGCCTTTATTCGATTTATTTCCTTAGTTTATTTAGGTAAGTTTTCTATTGATTCTATTCCATATTTAGTTGGGCTATAGAGCCTATATAAGCTTGAAGCTTTTATCTTTGTAAGCTCTCAACTCATTTTTATACAACTCAATATATTATCAATTTTTCTCAAAAGATCCAGTGTTTATTTTATCTTTTGATCTCAGAGATTAACGCTTCTCAGTAAAGTAAAGCTCCTATTTGATCCAAATCAAGTAGGTTAAAAGGGACTTGACCTGTTTCTTGCCCCTATCATCATCCTGAATAGGTGATGAAACCATCACCCATCTACCCATTTGCTGTAATATCATATTAAATTAAGTACATAAATAAGTTTACTAATGTTTATTAATACTTTTATATTATTTATTTAATTAATATTTGACATTATACTTAATTTTTCAATTTGATATAGTTTTGATGTACGATTCTCATTTTTTTTGTAAAGATTTAATATCATATCAAATTAATTACAAAATTTCGTTGGATTCGATTTAAGATCATTAGACAAAATACAATTTTAATATTTTTGGATTTGATTCTGATATGCTTTCGGTCCCATGCTCATCACTAAATAAAAGCTATTAAATTGTTTAAGAGCAAGAAAAAGAAAAATGTTGTTTGTTGGGCTTATGTGATTTTCACATCGTTATACGTACATGTATGTATTAACTGGCTGAACTTTGAAATCACATCCAATTTCTTGAATCTTTGGTAACATAATAAACAATTTAACTTAGGCATGTAGACACATGTATTTGTATTAATTTATTATTTTATGCTCTATATTTTCATTTTTACTAAATTAACATTTCAATTTATTCATAATTTATTATATAAATATTTATAGTTACATAAATTTGTCACTTTACCCATATATTTATGTGAATTTATTGTTTTAGCACTATTTATATGATGATATCTCATTCCACTTGTCTTGCCAATAATGGCAATAGATATTTACACAATAGGTTACATATAAATTGAGGCGTTAACTTGGTAAAACTGAAGTATGGAAGGTAAAGCAATAAATTCATACAAATATAAGTGGTTGAGGATATAATATGTGCCTTTATATATATATATATATATATTAAAGACCGTATTGTACAAATACAGTTACAAAATGAGGAAAAATACAGTTAGAAATTTCACCTCATCATTGTACCCATATTTGTAAAATACAATTTTTAAAATTTTTATATATAATCTAATTGTGGTTATTAATAAAGTAAAGTTTACTTTGTAAAAAACAAAGTAATCATAGATTATACTTATAAATTTCACCTCATTATTGTACATGTATTTGTAAAATACATTTTTAAAATTTAGTTTTTAAAATTTATAAAATTTATTTGTTAATAATTTTTAGAAACTAATTATTAAAATAAAAAAAATCATATTCTTCATATATATATATGACTAGCATACTTTTCAAATAGCAATTTTAGGCAAAATCCATATTCAAACACCCAAATGTTTCATATTTTTAGCTTTAGATCCCTTAATTTTTATTTTATATATTTAGACTCTCGTACTTCAGGTGTTAAAAATTTTAAACCCTTTTATTAATTTTTTAATATAAATTATTTCCTTTTGGTCTTTAAAGTTTAATGTTTTTAACATTCATACCATTTGTTTTCACTTTTTTTTTAAACACATATATCACATTTAAAATTTTTCCATCAAAAAAATAAATTTACTTGTTTTAATTTTCAATATTTAAATTAAAAATATAAATATAATTTCTTATCTAAAATAATTGTAATATTTTAGGAAAAATATAAATTTATATATACATATTTAGATAATTTTAAATAATTTTAAATTTTAAAAATAAATAAACAAATCAATATTAAGATATAGAAAAAATTATAATAACATTACTATTCTCACAATATTTTATATACAAGTTTTATTTTCTATAAAATTTATATTTTTTGGAATAAAATATTATGTATTTTTTTTAAACAAAAGAAGATAACCCAAATCAAAAGTGCACCAAGGCATCCTAACTAGGCTAGTACCCCTCTAGCACCAACATCACGTAAAGGCTCCCACATTTATTAAATATAAAAAAGAATAATCCAATACAAATCAACGCTTTGAAGGGCAAGAGAACAAAAATGGAAAAACAACAAAGGGCTATCTAAACCTGTAACACTCTTTACCCATAACATTAGTACACATGAAAAAGTGACAGCTAGAAGTATAAGAGGATCACCATTGAATAGAAGGAAGGTCAATGGCTTTAACTAAAAGATGATCAACAACATAGTTGCCTTCTCTGAAAATATAACTAATATGAATTTGGCGATGTTGAAGAATTTGGAGGCACTACTACCAATCATTACGAAGCTTCCAAGGGACATCAAGACTAAGGTGATGAAGGAGTTGAACCACATAACTAGAATCGCACTCAATCCAAATAGGAGCAAAGCTAAATAAATGAATATTGGAGACCGTAATTATCATAGTGGATAATTCAGCTTTGAAGGCTAAAGACATGCCTAAAGGGGCAGCAAAAGAAGTTAAAGTTGTTCTTGCATGGTTTTGAAAAACCCCACATGCTCCTAAAAGCCCTAGAGCTCCTCTAACTGCTCCATTTGTGTTGATTTTAATCGAACCGAGAGGAAGTTTCACCCAAATAACAGGAATAATCAAAGGAGCATGTTGAACAATAGAAGTAACTCTTAAGCGTTGGAGAATAATCAAATCTGATTGTGAATTGTTCATTTTGTCAATCTTAAAGATTTTAGTAGACTTGATAAAGCAATAAATATGAAAAATCACTAAAGAAATACCGAGGGGATAGTTCTGGATAGCAATGCTATTACGCGCAAACCAAACAGAATGAAGGGCAGACATAAAAGCAACATGTTATAAGGCCAAAACTTAAGATGAGAAATGCATATTCCAAGAGGAAAAGAACATTATAATTAAAATACATTAAAATAAAAATATGTTTTATAATTAATTAAAATTAAAATTTTATATTTTTAATAATGTGAGTGACTTAGATTGTTTTCTTTTTTTCTTTTTTTTCTTTTTTTTCTTTTTTGTACTTTATTAGATAGTGTAGTGAGTCTTTCCGTTTCTGAGGGACATGACAACTTTACTGAATAGGGACAAGTGATTAGTTTCAAGGGGATGAGACACTTTTGATTTTGTGGAGTTACTACTCGATTTTTAGAAAATTAGGAAAATAAAGGGACAACATCATGTCACTTAGCGAGTATTGTCCCCAGTAGAGATTTCTGGGTTCGGGGCATCACATCTACTTTTTGACTGTTTCTCATTATACGATATTTGATGTATAGCTACCATAACACCCTAGTTTCAGTAATGACAGTTTATATAACATTCACACAGTACATCATATAATATATGAGAATAAAAGTGAAAATTTTATTACATTACTTTCTTGATAAAATACATATGAAAAAGGAAAGATTGCAGAAAGATAAATCTAGTATGATTGATCTATAAGGATAACATGACCATTTACACAACTTACTCAATTTCATGGATGATAAAATAATCATGCATGCTTACAGTGATTATTTATGCTATGATGATGTCTGATGATAATATAAAGGATGCATAAGGTCATCATTGGACCGAGACAATGATGACTTTATTTCCGAGATATGAACTTTTCACATTATTGGCATTTGCGATGTGATTTCATGATTTCAAAAATAGAGGATGCAGAATGAGCATAATGAAGCATATATTATTCACGCAACATGTAAGATTTCTAGTCTCATTATGCAAGCATAACAGTATTCCCAAATGCTAGTAACAGTAAAATAAAATAAAATACGATAAAATATATATGCTAAAATGATTGTATAGTACTCAGACTCGACTAAGCTTGTGTGAGCTTTGAAGCTTTAGCTTCAAGAGATTATCAAGCTTTCTAATATGAACCCTAAAAGGGGTTAAATGCAAGCATGGAGCTTAATAATGAAGAATTCAAGCTAATTAACTTAATTTCCTATTTTGAAATTAATTAGCTTGATTGGAAAGTTGTTGAGTTATTTTCTTATTTTAGAGTGAATAAGGAAGATTCTAAAAGATATAAGAAGATTCAAGGATATTCCAAGTCAAAGTCAATAAGTCAACAAGTCAAAATTGAAGTCGAAGTCAAATAGTCAATAAGTCAAAGTCAAAGGTCAATGGTCAACATGTGACATGGCATGCTTTAATGCTTAGTTGTCATGAGTTGTCATTTTACTTAGTTTTCATAAGTTGTAATGAGTTGTCAATTTTGACTTTTTAAAGATGAGTTGTCATTAGTTGTCCTATTTTGAAGGAAATCTCCTTAATTAAGGATTTTCCTTTATAAGTATCTTTGGGAATAAGGAAGAAAACATTTTCCTTCAAGTGTTAGGTTTTTTGCATGCCTATATAAGGGCTAAACATATTTTGGACGAATTTGGGATGTATTTTTGATAATTTTAATCAATTAAGTAAGGTTTTTCCTTAATTTGTTCTTTTAAAACTTTGCAAGTTTACTTGAATTTTTTCACATCTACCTTTCATTATAATTGCTAGGTTAAACTTAGAATTGTGTGATTGTTCATCCTTTAATAGTTAAGTATCTTGTTTCAAATTAATAAGCAAGGGGTTTAGCTCCATCAACACGACCTATCCTTGATGATCCTTGGGCTAGATTTCAAAGTTGGATGCGCGTTCTATCTCCATTATAGGTAGGGTTTGTATCACTTTCCTCATCGAGAGGTTCAAAATGATAGCAGAATGATGCTAAATTGTATACCTTTGAAGTGTGCTTTGATAAAGATGAGGCCTGGTTTGGTGGAAAAAAGGGATCTAGCAACCTAAAGGAGAGCCTATGGGAGAGCAAAAACTATCTGAAAAGGAGTTTTCAATGCCTTCGATCAGACTAATTTTTGAGTGTGTGTATGTTTTTACTTGCTCCCTCCCCCAAAATAAGGTGTGGAGGGGTCTATTTATAGGAAAAAATATGTAGAATGGGGTGGTGTAGGCATGGTCACGTGCATATAAAGGGATTTTTATGTGTGGCCATGCCAAGTGTGTGTGGTAACACACAATATGCATGTGGTCATGCACTTGGCGTGTGGCCACGTGCGCTCGTGTGCATTTCCATGCACACTTCGATGCTTTACGCGCTCTTCCTAGGTTTTACACATATTGTTTCAAGGTTGGTTCGTAGGGTTTTTAGGCCTTTTGAATGTATTTTCAAAGTTTATTTTGCTAAATTCGGCCTCGATTTTAGCACATGAACCTAGGGGTGTTTAAGCTCACTTCTGAGCGATACACGATGATGCTCGGGTTGTGTTAGACCATTTTGAGACCACTTGTAGAGGTTTTGGAGCCTTCCAAATGTGTTTCCAAAGTCCATTTTATCAAAATTGATTTCTATTTTTTTCACAAAGCTAGGTCCCGGTCTAATGAAATGCGTACCAGCCCAATGAGTTAAGTATTCTGAAAGGAGTTTTCTCAAAATATAACCTCTTGTTGTCCTAATAATTCGTATTTCACAAGGTCGGAGCACAACTTAATGGCTCGGTGATTGACTTTGCACACTAGTGGGGTCAATTAGGTGTTTTAAGGTTGCACACTTCAGAGGTATTACGAACAAGAAGACTTTAGTTATCTCGGGAATTTGTTTCATCATTGGACCCTTTTGGGGACAGTCAAATTTAAGGTATGACAAATACCTTTTTGGCTTTATTTTTTAAACAAAATTTTAATGAATATAAAAATACCTTTATTATAATTATTTTATGATATAAAAAATTTATAGAAAATTAGATTTATATTTTAATTTGGAAAATATCTAATTTGCACCCCAGGTTTATGCCCTAATCCCATATTGGCACCTCTATTTTTTTTCCAATCGGAACTCCACATTTGGAAAGTGGAGCAAATTAGAACTTTATTAATTACAATCAAATCCTATAACATTTTTTTAATACAATTAAGTCTAATAAACTAATAAAAAAACTAATTTTAATGGATACTAACAAATTAAATTGATAATTATTTTAGAAATATATATAGAACCTAATTATTAAATTTTAATTTTTTTCAACCTATAAAATAATTAATTTTTTTTTTACATTTTTCTTACATTTTAAAAAATTATAAAATTAAGTGATAAATTTCAAAAAATGACTAAATTTATCCGTTAATGTAAATGTCAAATTGATAATTTACATAAAATTGCTAATTTAACTTATTAGTATCCATTAAAATTAGGTTTTTTTTTTTACTTTATAAAACTTAATTGTACTAAAAAAAGTTATAGATTGTAATTAGTAAAGTTTCAATATGCTCCACTTTTCAAATATGACCGATTGGGGGAAAAAAACTAAAGTGTCAAACTATTCTTAGGGCACAAACCTTGGATGCAAATTAGACCTTTTTCCTATTTTAATTTAAAATATTAGAAATTAAAATAAGTAAAATTATTTTTTATCGGCAAAAAATTTTAGAAGTGATAGGTATTAAAAAAAGTAAAAAATGTATGAATGTTAGAAATATAAAACTTTAGGGACCAAAAAAATAATTTGCACCAAAAAATTGATAGAAAGGTTAAAATTTTCAACTTGTGAAGTATGAAGGTCTAAATATACACAATAAAACTTGAGAGGACTAAAACGAAAGAAGTGAAAAGCTTAGGGGTCTGAATGTGGGTTTTACTGCAATTTTATTTCATTATCCAAAAAGGGTGAAAAAAAAAAAACTGTTGCTTGAAATTTAGGCTTCTGTTTGTGAAAGAAAGCTTAAGATTTAAGCTAAGTTTCAAGAGTGTCCATATAAACCTTGTCATGAGTAAATCGATTGCTGTGGTTGAGAATACATACTCTTGAGGTTTCATCGATTTCTTTTTGTTTGCTTTTTTCGACGCTTTTGACTATATTGCGATGGGTTTCAGATCACCGTTTGGTAGGTCAATTTCTGTCTCTTCTTTTGTATAATATTTATCAGTTCTAACAAAATATTTATATTAATTTTTTTTATTAATAAGGCATTTCGAACTTCAAATCTCATGGCAAATAGCATAATGAAGATTGGGTACCCGATTCTTTTATTCTACTTGTTTTTCCTCTTTCAGTAATTCAATTGGTATGTTTCTTCTTGTGCAGACAATGCGTCAAGCGCACCCCCTCCAGAGCCCTTCGGTTTTGGTGTATATGCCTCAAACAATTCGGTTCCGTCGGCCTTTGCTCAAAGATCTGGTAGTTTTGTTCCATCGTCAAACATCTTTCCTACTCCAGTGGAGGGAACAACGATTAATACAACAACTACATGGTCGAAACCCTTAACTGCTTTTTCCAGGAGCGAGGGCTTATCAGATTGTGTACTTCCCATCAGCAACTTTAATAATGAAAGCCTGAATCAATGTTCTCCTTTTAGCTTTGGCAATGCTAAATCAGTACCTGTTTCGTCAACCAACAACAGTAATTCTCTTTTTGGCAATTTTAATGTTCAAACAGAACCAGCTTTTTCAAGCCCATCCGGTTCAGGCACTGTCAACAACAACACTTCCTTTGCCAATGTTAGTTTTCAATCAGAACCTGTTTCTTCAACCTTTACCACCACCAACACTAATTTTCCTTTTGGGAATTCTAATGTTAATACAAAATCTCAAATCCTCAACCCATTTGGTTCTAGCAGCAGCACCACCACCAACAAGATAACTTCCTTAGGATCAAAGCCAGCATTATCTCCATTTCCCACTGATCCTGACAATCTACCTTCCTTCACCACAACAACAATAATGGAGGGAGCATCCTCCATAAATTCCAAAATTTCTAATTCCCACCATCGCAACCTTTCGAGCCTGCTAAAACTTCCACTCCTACTTCTGGTAATTACTTTATTCACATCTTGATTTATTCGTTTATATATGTTTTCAAATTCCATATTGCGAGTAACATGTTTTATTGCAGGAGTACAAAAACAGAAGTTACACCTTTGCCCAGAATGTGGGAATAAGGAGCAGCAATTCGGAAGTGCGGTGGCATCCTACTCTCCTATCCAAGACCGTGAGTCATTAGGTGATGACTGTATAATTCGTTCGTTCAGTTCAATTTCTGCCATGCCTGTCTATAGTAGCAAAAGCCATGAAGAATTGAGATGGGAGGACTATCAGTTGCAAGGTATATTAATTACTATTTTCTTTGAGTATATACTTTCATTAAATATATCATTCATCAAATCTAAGAATTATACTTTCTTTTTTAATAATTTGGGAACCTAATTCATATATTCAGGCAAGTGCAAAAACAATAGCAATGGCCAAAAGAGTAGTTTTTCGACAGGTGGTACATCAGCTCCGACATTTGGGCAGCAGCAGCAGATAGAATGGGCTCTTCCAGGGATGCCATTCTTGGGCTTTCTTGCTATTCCCTGGACTGGTACTACCGCAGTTTCGCATCCTGCATTTGGCATTCCCTGGACTGGTACTACCACAGTTTCGCATCCTGCATTTGCTGGCCCCTGAACTGGCACTCCAACTGCATCTCCTGGTTTTAATGCCCCGTCATTCACAATTCCTTATGCGCCCTTCATGATTGCTCCAGTCTTTGGCCAACCTTCTTCAGGAATGCGAACCGCACCAGGTGTTCTTCAACTTACTGATATGTTTCGTCAGTTGTAGTATTAAGCAAGCTTGGGAGTACTGCTCGGAATGTTTTCAGCTTTAGTTTGAACCTGAATATGCTCTATTTAACTCTTTTATGTTCCGTTTTAAGAAGGATTCAAATTTGAAATTCTATTTAAAAATATTGAATGAGAATTTTTGTTGGATGCACTAGAGCAACATTTTCCCCCAATAATATTGATTATTGCTATTTGTAAAAGAGTACTTGTCTATGTTGTAAGCAGATATTTAACTCAGTGTTTTTAATTTTTAAATGTTTAATTCACACCCTATTTTTTTACCGGTTGAAGTGATTAATTTACCACCACATATGATGAGAATAAAAAAACAACGGAGTTTGAATCATACTTTTTTCATTTGGTCTACATCTTTTGCAATTTAAACTATTCATGGACATTAACACCTCATTTTAAAAGATTACTCATGGCTAGTTTTGATTTGGTTTAGCTCATGGGATAAGGAGTTAACAGTTCTTTCTCATCACTAAGTGATGGATAAAAGAGGAAATTTCATCTAATGTCTGGTCAATATTGTCCCTTTTTCTTTTAGTTTTGTTTTCCTTCTTTTTAGTATTGTACCACAATTGACTCCGTATTTTCATTTCTTGTTTTTGGTGTTTGCTGCCTGTTTGTCATTTTTTTATTTTTATTTTTGTAATTTTTTACCTATTTATTATTTTTTAAGGAATCTTTAATTTAAGTTAATTGTATGTATTTATTTAATTTGTATATTTTAAATAATTTAATTTTATATTCTAAATAAATTTTTTAAAAAAATTTAAAACTTTCTATTATTAAGAATATAAAAATTAAACTAATTAAACTAAAAATTGCCCATGGTCTTCAATAATTTTTTTCTCATAACTATTTAAAAATTAGAAATTAAACTAATTAAAGTAAAAATTATTCATAACACTCAATAATTGTTTTTTTAATAAAAATAATAAAAAATTATGAAATATATCAAATATATTATTATTATTATTATTATTATTATTATTATTATTATTATTATTATTGATACTAATAAAAGTAAAAATTATATTTATGGTCTTAATTTTATTATTAATAATGAAAAAACTAAAAAAATAATAAACAACAACAAATATCAACAACTGCAATTTTTCATTGCATTTGTTAATTTTTTTTGTTTTTATTTTTTCAAGTGTTGTTCTCAATTGTTTTTGTTATTTCCGTTCATTTATATTTATTGATTTTTGTTAAAAATAAAAAATAACAACAAAAAAATTATGAAATATGTCAAAAAAAGTATTATTTTTATTATTAATACTAATAAAAGTAAAAAATTTATTAATGACCTTAATTTTATTATTAATAATGAAAAAATAATTTAAAAAATAATAAAAATCAACAACAATTGACAATTGTAAAATTTTGTTGATTTTTGTTGTTTTGTTGTTACAGTTGTTGTGTTTTATTGTTTTGGTTTGTTGACTTTTTTTTTTTTTTTTTTTTTTGCAAATACATAATAAGAATTATAAACTTGTTATATAGTGATAATCAATAAATATGAAATAATTTTTTTAAAAATTGTTAAACATTTTAATAAAAAAATTAAAGTAAAAAAATTCTTATTGTTTAACAATATAAAATGAGAAAATTTTATTCATTTATTGTTACAACCTTTGAAGTTATTTATTACTTGATTTAACAATAATTGAAGATGTTTAGTTCATAATTATTCATTTAAAAAAATCTTTAAAAAATGTTGAGCAAAAAAAAAGAAAATATTGAAAATTAAAATAAAGATAGTACCTTAAAAAATGTTGAGCGAAAAAAGTTGAGAAAAAAAAATGAAAACAGTAGAAAAATATTGAGAAAAAAAAAGATAAAGATAGTACCATAAAAATTGAAAACATATTTAGCAAAATAAACATTAATAAAAAAAAAGGTAAGACAATAGAAAAAAAATTAGTAAAAATTGTGGAGTAAAAAACAATGTGAAAGAAATAGATGAAGATAGTATAAAGTAAAAAAAATGTTAAAAAAAGAACAAATAAAATGTTGAGAAAAAAAAGCATAAATAAAAAAAAAAGTTGAAAAATCAGTAAAAATGAAAAAATGTTGTAAAAAAAAAAAAATCCTAAAATTAAGAATGGTATGGAAGTGGTCTATATTTGAAAGAAAAGAGTTAGAAAAATTAATTTTGAAATTTTTTTCGATTTTTGGTATATTTATATAAATAACCCAATTTAAAAATTAGTTGGATAACTATTTTAATCCCTAATAGCTCTCAATTCTATCAACACTAACAGAAAATATTATGAATGGTCTAATTTGATCCATAACCTTTTTTTTTTTTAGTTTTTCTTGTTTTTCTTTTCAAAAGTGGCCTCTGTGTTTTCGATCCTCAAGTTCGGCGTTTTCCCTCTTTTTGGCCTTTTTTTAGGTTTGTAATTTTTTCTGTATGTTTTTTTATTACTTATTTACTATTTTTAAAGTCATCTTTTATTTGAAAGTTATTGTTTGTATTTATTTAATTTTTGTATTCAGTACAAATTTAAATTTTAGTTTAATTAGCTCAATTTTTTTATTTTTAAAATTAATTATTTTATTTTCAATTAAAATTTTCACTTGTATTAGTATTAATAATAAAAATAAAAAAATTGATATATTACATAATTTTTTTATTGTCTTTAGTTTTTTTTTTCGTTTTTTTCTTGTGTACTGTTGTTTTAGTTAAGTTGATTATATGTGTTTGTTGTTGATGATATTTATTTTTTAGTGTTGTTATTTTTTTTTTTGTTGATTTACAAATACACCATAAATATCCTAATTATGTTATATATTGATAATCAATAAGTATCAAATAATTTTTTTTATAAAAAATAATGAGTGCAAGAATTGTATTATTTTAAGCACTCAATGTGTTAGAATTAAATGTCCTTTTAGTGGCATTTGTGTGCTTTATGTTCAGTTTTTACTTAGTTAAGTACTTATTGCATGATTTGTATGTTTATTTATCACTAGTATTATTTGGTTTATTTTTAGTTAATTTTGTGCATTTAGGAAGTCAAAGAACACTGGAGAAAAGTTGCATGGGAGTTATGGACCTCCTAGAAGAGTCAAAGGGGCAATTAAAGCTGAGCAAACATATTTTTGGAAGAAAAAGGTTGTGCACGGCTACGCAGAAAATGTGCATGGCCGCGCAACCTGCTAATGGTAGATACGAACTTCAATTTAATTGATGAAGTATGAGGAATATGAAGGGGATTTCATAAGACAAATAAACCTAGGGTTGGAGGCTAGGGTTTTATATACATGTGTAGCCTCCAAAAATAAAAGAGGGGGAACAAGATTAGGTCATTATTCTATTTTTTATATTACATTCTTCTTTTATCAAATTTAGAGAACAAGAGTGTTTGGCTTGTTCATGATTGCTTTGAAGATTGAGTAAGAGAATTAAAGATTAATAGGCTACTATTCCAGGGGGTTTCTCTTATGATTTTAGTTATTGCTCATTTATATTTTGGATTAATAATGATGTCTATTTTTTTTATTTCTTCGTCTCTTTCTTTTATGATTAACATGAGGAGCTAAATTCTTTGTTAGGGTTCTTGTTACAGTTCAACTATGTGAATATTGCAATTAAGCCTAAGCCATTAATCTAAATCCTTTGGTTGTTGTTGAACTTAATGTTTTCATAGGATTGATCACCCTTTGATTGAATTCATGCAATAAACTGATTTGAGAGATAGGCTGAATTGGATGAAGGCAATAACCTATTAGGTGCTTTCTTAGTTGAGAAACATTTAAGCATATAATATTGATTAGGGGTTGGTGAGTTAAAATGGGTTAACTGAACACTTAGTATGTGAGAGCTATAAATCTAAGGATGTCAAATTACTTGGTTAGTTGTAGAAGTTGTCTAGGAGGAACGTCTATGACTCTTTAGATATCCTCAAATTGGATTAAGTTTAGGTATAGTTAAGGAGTTAATTGATCCTTAGTAATGATTGAATTTGTAATAAGAATCCTAGCACTTTAAATTGATTGTTATTTCATTCCAATTTTCATGTTCGATTTTAGTTTAATTTAGTTTAATTCAAAATACCCTTTTTCGTTGTTGAAACAAACCTACACAATTAGTATTACAGTAGTCAGTCTACGGTCTCTGTGGGATCGATATTTAATTACTACTTGTATGATTCTGTACACTTACAGAAACACCATCAAAAAACTTGTCAGACATTTTAATAAACAACTCAAAGTAAAAAAAAAATTAAAAAAGTAGTTATTTTTAAAAGGCAAAATTTATTGCTTGTTGTTATAACAGTTGAAGATATGTATTGTTTATTTTTACAACAATTGAAAATGTTTAGTTAATAATCATTTATTTGAAAAAAAAAAGTCTGAAGAGAAAAAAAAAATATTGACAAAAAAAATGTTGAGAAAAAAAAAGATGAAGACAATACCTTAAAATTAGAAAAAAAATGTTAAGCAATAAAAGAAAATGTTGAGAACAAAATGAAAACAATACCTTAAAAATAGAAAAGAAATGTTGAGTAAAAAATATTGAGAAAAGAATGATGAAGACAGCAGAAAATAAATATTGAGCAAAATAAAAATATTGAGAAAAAATACAGACAATAGAAAAAATGTTGAGGACAAAAAGGCCTTTTTCTATTAGATAAAGAAATTAATTAAATAAAAAAAAGGAACGCTAAATGTTGAGAAAAAAAAGAAACTAAAGACAATAAAAGAATGTTGAGTAAAAAATAATTGAGAAAAAAATAGAGAATATAGTAGAAAAGAATGTTGAGCGAAAATAACATTGAAAAAAAAGATCGTACCCTAAAAATAAGAAAAAAAAAAGAAAAATAATTCATATTTAAAAGAAAAAAGTTACAGAAATTAGTTTTGAAAATGGAAAATTTAAAATTAGTTTTGAACGTGACTTTTGATAATATTTTTTATTTTTGATCTATTTATGGAAAAATCTCAATTTTTTTCTTTCTTAAATAACAAAATATTTTCTGAATTAAGTTTTAATAATTCATGATAAAATAAATATTACTTTAAATTAAAATTAGTATCTAAATAATTGTAACATTTATATTTATATTTTACAAACATTTTATATTAATAAAATTTATATTTTAAAGCTAACTTTTAATTGATTTCTATTAATATTTTTATTAATTACACACACATATATATATATACACATTATTTATTTATTATTACAAATATATATAATATATAAATATATTTATATATTAAATATATATAAATATTTTTATTATTTATAAATATATATTTATTATATATTTAGTATTTAGTATTTATATAGATAAAGAATGTATTATTTATTATTACATTTATTATTTTTTAAAAAATTTTATGTAACAAAAAATACTACAAGATATATAAAATTATATTTAAAAATGAATTATATTCTTAATAGTTATTCAGCATACTTAAAGCAATAACTAATAAAATGTTATCAAATTATTAGCTACTAGCTCATAGTTTCTATGAACAATTAAACCAAACAAATCCTTAAATTGCTTATTGTTGTTGTTGTTAGTTAGTTAGTTATTTTTTTTTATTATTATTAGGAGGTATGGTTGTGTTTGGTTAATTGTTAGTTAGAGGTAATTCTACATACAAGAAAATTAATGAATAAAGAAGGAAAATTCTATCTTTATTATGTCTCTAATATATTAGCGACTAGTGAATTAACATTGAAACGTTTTCATCTCTATTCTGATTCTGTTGCGATTAGAGATCAAATAAAATAAAAAAATTAAATTCTCTTGACACGTTTCTATAATACCCTACGTTTTATATAAATAAAAATAAACATTTAATTTGCATTATTAGTAAATAATTTTAAATGATATTAAATAGTTGTTAATTAACAAGCTATTAACTATATGAAATTCATGGTTATTTTATGTGTTGCCAGTACCTATATGTATATATATACATACATACATATATATATATATATATATATATATATATATATATATATAAGGTTCATAATAAATATAAGTTATTATAATAGTATATGTTATTTTAATGTTTATTATAATAGTATGAGTATATAAGCACATATATATATATATACAGATATACATGAGTGTATATTATAAAGTATATACCATTAGAGTAATATACATGTACATACACCTATATCTACACACACACACACACACACACACACACACATATATATATATATATATATATATATATATAGATAGATAGATAGTTAAATACCCAAAAGCAAAGAACAAAAAAAAAAATAAAGTGAAGCAGGAAGCTTACCTTCCCTCCCGAAAATGACCTAAGCTGCTGCCATCCTCCATTTTCGCCTGCCCACAATCTCTGTCTTCCCTCTCACCGTGCCATTTACTCCTCCACCATCAAGACTCCATCGCCACTGTGAGCTTGAAGCTTCCAAGTGCTGCCGCCGCTGCTGTCCTTCTTCTTCTCCTTCTGTCACCTTTGATCTGAGCTGGTTCGGTGCCACCGAAGCTTCCCCAGCTTCCCTCATCCTCTCAGGCGTCAGTCCAAGATGGAAACCACCTCTGCAGCTCACCTCCGGCATCGGAATTGGAGGTTGAAGGTGAGTTATTCTGGGTTGTTCTTAGGTTGTTTTCTGGTTCTTGAATGGAATTAGGTGTTGATCTTGAGTTTTTTTTAGTTAAATGTTGAGTTATGCCATTTAGTTGTTCAAATTCAAATTTTTAAGTATTTTTCTGAATTTTCCTTAATTTACAGAATTTTGTATAATTTTTATTTGATTTTTATTTGAATTTATTGGATTTTTCTTTGGTTTAATTAGTGAAATTAGAGTAATTAAGATTATATATTTGTAATGTTTGGGTTGTTTTTAAGGTTTTAGAAATTTTAGTGTTAATTATAAGTTTTGTAAATTTAGGGTATTTAATTAATATTTTTATTAATTTCAAAAATTATTTGTAAAAATTATAAAATTTTAATAATTGAGGTTATTAATAAATGTTATTAATTTTAGAACTTAATTTATAATTTTTGTGGTTTTTATATTATTTTTATAAATATTTTTGAGTTTATGTCAAATGTGATTAGTAGGTTAAATTATATATTTATTTATTTTTAAAAGAAATTATTAGTTGATATTATGTTTTAATTATATTAAGACGTTTAATTTTGAGAAAATAATTTTAGATGATTAAATAATTTTAAGGAATTTTTTTAGTACTAATAGTACATTATGTATTTAGGGGTAAAAATGTAATTTTATGCTAATTATAGTTAAATATATAATTTAGTTAGTTTTATCATTATTTAAGAGGTTTAGACAATTTTTATAAATTAATTGATATTTTTAATTAAGTAGTGTTAATTTTGAATATTAATTCCAAATATTATATATATTTATAATACATTATTTTGGTAATAAAAGTTGAATATAAGGTTACATTTAGCATGTTGGGGTATAATGGTTTTAATTTAGGCTTTAATTATATTTTGATAATGAAACGCAAATTGAGTTGTTTAATTTTTTAATTGAGATTTTATATTTTTAGTATATATGTATGTGTAATATGTATTTTGGGAAATAACTGATATCATTTTTGATGTTTTGTTGAGTTGTGATCTCGGTCGGGGCTAAGTGTAGTTTTGGGAGCCCGACTCGAGTGTGTATGTCTATGGTTATTAGAAGTGCGTTTTCTATGCAGGTTTGGCTCTACCTTTGGTAGAGAGATGTCCATTTTACAGAGGAGATTCTATCAAAATTTCAGTAGATTTTCTCGTAAAATGTGATATTCGTTATGAATTTCTACCGTTAGTTAGATTTTATCCTGTCTATCGAGTCTTGTTTAGTCTCCCTCGAGTCAGCCTGAAAATTCATTGTTTTGTTGATTTTTGATTTTATTTCATAGTCATGTTTTAAAATCAATTTGTTATTTTCTTTCTAGAGCATATCGGAGCAGAAGTCGTGAGACCAAGGCAGACGTGTAGTCGTCAGCCTTCACATTCATCTTGTAAGTCAATAGAACGATCTGTGCATGTGTTTACTTAAAGAATGCATGCGCTCATATTTTTAATATTGATTATATGATTTGTTTAATTTAATGCTGTTATTTAAGATTTAAAACACATTTTATTTATTTAAAAGTCAATTTTGAGAAATTTTGGTAGAACGGGCTACCTGTTGGGCTTCACCAGGACTATGTGCACATGGTAGAGATTGAGAGATGGATCCAAAATATATATGTATGACTGGTGAATGTTAAACTGGGACAGGTGCCTCGGTGGAAGCCTATGCTCTTGGGGACCGCTAGTGATTGTAAGGTTAATAATGGACTGTGATGGGTGCCTCAGTTGATGCTTACGCTCTCGGGGACCGCCAGGGCCATATAATTGGACCAAGTGAATGGCTATGACTTGGTGCCTCGGTCGATGCCTTTGCTCTCGGGGACCGATAGTCTAGTTGGAATAAGTGGGCCCAGTTGGCCATTTAGATTTTTGGGTTTAGGGTTCTACCGAGATTTTTCAAAAGCTATACCTATACATTATAAATTATTTTCACTATAAATATATAGTTTTCAAAAGGTTTTCAAACCGTACAACTCTTTTTATTAACTTAGTCAGTGAGGTCTGATTCCCCTCAACTTATTTTTTTCAGGAGCTTGGGAGTTTGACCTTAGACTACCTTCACACCGGGTTTCTTCATCACTGACTATTTTATGTAGGTTATTGTAAGCTGTACTATTGTATTATTCTAGGGTGCTGCAGTAGTATATGTACTAAGAATTGTATGGTTTAAGTATATTTATGTATTGATTTGTATGAACCACGCTTATGTATAAAGATTTAAGTTTGATTTATAATATGTAACGCTGAAGCATATTTTTATTAAACACTTGAATTTTTTTTATTTATAAGAAAAATCAGTTTGATAATATGTTCTATTTTAAAATAAAGTTTTAAATTGTAAGGTGTTGTTTATATTTTCTTTTAGGCTTACTACGGGTTTCGGGGGCCTTATGCCTTTCCATTCCCTAGTGCCGGTCACGTACCCTCAGGTTCAGGTCATGACAAAGTTGGTATCAGAGCATAAGTTTAGTTAATGGTCCTTGTCTGTCTTTCTGTGTAACTACTGCAGCTTTAGGGTTGGTAATTATCTTTGAGATGTTTTTGTTTCTAATTCCGCGTTGTGTTAAATGTTCTTACCTTGTTTTGAATTCAAATTTTCCTTGTCTTTTCAGAATGAGGCATGTGTGTACCGACCCTGATGCCAATATGACCCTTAAACTTGATGAGCAGTCTGTGCACGATGAGGCTCCCCCTCCTGCTCCATGTCATAGGGGCAGAGGTAGAGGTAAAGGTCAAGCTAGGGTAGCTACAGCTGAGATTCTTGATCAGCAGCTAGTCAAGCCTGAAGCCCCAGCCATAGACCCCACAACCTTTGCAATTGGACTGGCAGGGATTAATCAGGGTCTTACCGCATTGAATCAAGTGATAACCCTTGTATAGCAGATGCTAAGCAGAGGAATCAGGGGATGTCAGATATTGAAGCAGCACTTCTTTACTCCCGGATCGGTAGAGTTTCTTTTGATGGTACAGGTGATGCCTTAGACTTCATTAATGCTATTGAGGCACGTACCAGGATGGGACACACAGATTATCAAAGGATAATGATTGTGGAGTTGTCAATTCAAGCCACAGCTCAAGACTGGTTTATACAGTCTATTCAGCCATCTATGCACGAGTTGACTTGGCCAGAGTTTAAGGACTGTTTCTTGAGATTTTTCTATCCTCCAGCCACCAGAGATGCCTACAGATGGTAGTTGCTCCACATCATTAGAGGGGATAGATCAGTGGAGGACTACACCATGGAGTTTAATAAGCTGTCCCAACATACGGAGGATATAAGGAGGGACCCTTATAGAGTAGTGGAGCTGTATGTTACTGGATTGGGACCCACTTTTATTGGTATGCGTACGGAGGATCGCACCCTAGAGAGTGTGATTGAGGAGGCCCATTTGATTGAGAGGCGACATATCCGCCAGGGCACCATGATAGATCCTTATATGGTTGGGGGTAGTGGATTTGGTGTAGCTTCCGAGTATCAGTAGCCAGCATTTCACATTGGTAGTTTGAGTCAACAGGCTGTGGGTAGTTCACAGCAGGGTGGTAGGAGGTCTATGATCCACCAAGTTAGTCGCCATGGTTATGCCATGAACAGGAGAAGTGGTAGGGGTCATAGATTCAGTACTGGAGTCAACAACAGCAGTAGTGGGTAGAGTTCCGGATAGAGTAGTTCTGGGTCTGGAGCCAGTGCATGTGCGAGTTGTGGACGATTTCATCAGGGCCCGTGTCATTTATTGTCGGGCGCTTGCTTCAGATGTGGACAGGTTGGTCATCTTGCCAGAGCTTGTCCTCACTTAGGATATCAGCCATAGTATGCTCAGGGTTTGTCTTCATCAGTGGCTCAGCCCTACTATCCGATGCCCCAGCAGTATAGAGCACCAGTACAGCCACAACAGAGACCGCCACAGCTTATGGGTTAGTAAGGCCGAGGTTCAGTTGGTAGGCCTAGTGGTCGTGGGTTTGTGCAGCCCTCGACATCTCAGCAGGCAGGTCGTGGCCAAGCTCGAGTATTCACCTTGACACCACAGGATGCTCAGACTTCGAATGCAGTGGTAGCAAGTATTCTCTTAGTCTGTGCATGTGATGCTACAGTATTGTTTGACCTCGGTGCTTCGCATTCATTCATTTCTCCCGTGTTCGCTTCGAGAATCAAGTGGTAGCCTTCTAGGTTATCCTTCCCTTTATCTGTGTCGACTCCTCTTAGTGACGAGTTGGAGACAGATATTTTCTTTCCTTCGTTCGGTGTTGGTTGATGGTAGAGAATTATTGAGAAGTGGTGTTCAGAATTCCAAATGAAGAAGAATTTTATTTTAAGGTGAATAGAGCTCCATGCCTCATAATCTCATTTCTGCCATTATAGCCAAGAAGATGCTTAGAAGGGGTTGTCAAGGTTACTTGGCCATGGTAAGAGATGTTGATCAAGTGAATGGGGTGATTGAATAGGTGCCAATGGTGTGTGAATTTCTGGATGTCTTTCCTGAAGAATTACCAGGATTACCACCAGACAGAGAGATAGAGTTCTGTATCAATGTCATACCTGGTACAGATCCTATTTCTATGCCACCCTACAGAATGGCACCAATTGAATTACATGAGATGAAAGGCAATTGCAGGAGTTGCTTGATAAGGGTTTCATCAGATCCAGTACATCGCCTTAGGGTACTTCAGTATTGTTTATGAAGAAGAAAGATGGTAGCCTTCGACTCTGTATCGATTATAGGCAGTTAAATAAGGTCACCGTCAAGAAAAAGTATCCACTTCCGAGAATCGATGACCTGTTTGATCAACTTCAAGGTGCTACATGCTTCTCTAAAATAGACCTGAGATCTGGGTATACCAGTTGAGGATCAGAAGAGGCGATGAGCCTAAGACAACCTTTCAAACAAGATATGGCCATTATGAGTTCTTAGTAATGTCCTTTGGGTTGACTAATGCTCCAGTAGCCTTTATGGACTTGATGAATCGAGTGTTCAGGCCATACTTGGACCATTTTATAACAGTTTTCATTGATGATATCTTGGTTTATTCAAAGAGTGAGGCTGAGCATGTTATGCATCTGAGAAGGGTGCTTCAGACTTTAAGGGAGCACAGGTTGTATGCCAAATTTTTGAAGTGCGAGTTATGGTTAGATCAAGTGGCATTTTTAGGCCACATGGTTTCTAGGGATGGCATACAAGTGGACCCTAAGAAGATAGAAGCTATTACGGAGTGGCCGAGGCCGACTACAATTAGAGAAGTATGGAGTTTCCTGGGTCTAGCCGGCTATTACAGGAGATTTGTGAAGGATTTCTCTAAAATTGTTGCACCTTTGACAAGGTTGACCCAGAAGAGTGCCAAGTTTGTGTGGATAGACAGATGCGAAGAGCACTTTCAGTTATTGAAGGATTTGTTGATGTCAGCTCTAATTCTGACTTTGCCTTCTGGAAATGAAGGATATACAGTGTATTGTGATGCTTCCAGAGTAGGATTGGGCTGTGTATTGATGTAAAATGGCCAAGTGATTGCTTATGCTTCGAGGCAATTGAAGAAGCACAAGTAAAACTATCCTACTCATGACTTGGAAATGGCAGCCATTGTGTTTGCTTTGAAAATATGGAGGCATTACTTGTATGGGGTGACATATGAGATATACACTAATCACAAGAGCTTGAAATATATCTTCCAATAGAGGGACTTGAATCTAAGGCAGAGAAGATGGATGGAACTCCTTAAGGATTATGATTGTTCTATTTTATACCATCCAGGCAAGGCGAATGTTGTCGCGGATGCCTTGAGTAGAAAATCAGTGGGCAGTCTTGCCTATATTAGCATAGAAAGAAGGCCCATTATCAAGGAGTTGCATGGGTTGATTGATCAAGGGTTGCAAATGAAAGTTACTCGGAAGTGCCTTTTAGCTCAATTCAGGGTACGATCAATATACTTGGATCGGGTTAAGATAGCACAGAGTAGAGACCCCCAGTTGCAGAGAATTATGTATGAAGTGCAACAAGGGCAGTCACGGGACTTTATGATTGACAGAGAAGGTGTATTGCGGTTGGGCACTAGGATTTGTGTGCCAGATGTTGATGATTTGAGGAAGGAGATTATGGAAGAAGCACATTTTTCTGTATATAGTGTTCATCCAGGTTCTACCAAGATGTATCATAACTTGAAGGATACATATTGGTGGAATGGAATGAAGAGGGATATTGTAGAGTTTGTATCCAGGTGCCTGACTTACCAGCAAGTAAAGCTTGAACATCAGAGACCCTTGGGACTATTGCAACCTATGCCAATTCCTGAATGGAAATGGGACATGATAGCTATGGACTTTGTGTCTGGGCTACCTCGGACTACTAGAGGTTATGATGCAATATGGGTGATTGTTGATAGGCTAACTAAGTCAGCACACTTTCTGCCAATAAAGAAGACATACTCTACTGATAGACTGGCGAGATTTTATGTCAATAGGATTGTTTGTCTACATGGAGTACCTGTGAGCATAGTGTCGAATAGAGGAGCCACATTCACCTCAGTCTTTTGGCAAGAGTTACACAAGGCCTTGGGTACCAGATTGGATTTCAGTATGACCTTCCACCCTCAGATAGATGGTCAGTCAGAGAGGACCATCCAGACATTAGAAGATATGTTGAGGATGTGTGTAATGGACTTTGGAGGACAGTGGGATTCGTATTTGCCACTGATTGAGTTTGCTTATAATAACAACTATCATGCTAGCATCGAGATGGCTCTGTATGAGGCACTATATGGTAGAAAGTGTAGATCACCATTGTGTTGGGAGATTGGTGAAAGGCAGTTAACGGGACCAGAGTTGGTGCAAGTGACTTCAGAGAAAGTCCCCATTATACAACAACGATTGAAGACAACCTTCATCAGATAGAAGAGCTATGCTGACCTTAGGAGGAAGGATGTATCCTTTATGGTTGGAGACATGGTGTTTTTTAAGGTGTCTCCAATGAAAGGAGTTATAAGATTTGGCAAGAAGGGTAAGCTAGCTCTGAGATATATTGGACCGTTTGAGATTCGGTCTGGAGTGGGTGAAGTGGCGTATAGGCTGGTGTTACCACCAGAACTGTCGAGAATCCATCCTATATTTCATGTATCCATGCTGAGGAAATACGTCCCTGATCCGTCTCATGTGCTGTAACCTCAGACTGTAGAGCTTAGTGACGACCTGACTTACGAGGAGTACCCAGCGGTGATTGTGGATCGCCAAGTCCAACAGTTATGGACTAAGGAGATACCGATGGTGAAGGTGCTATGGAGTAACCATTATGCTGAGGATTGCACTTGGAAAACTAAAGCTGAGATGCGAGTTTCATTCTCGTATCTTTTTCCCTCTTAGCCTTGTAATTCTTCTAATTCTTTCTTTTCTTGAATTCGGGGACGAATTCATATAAGGAGGGGAGACTGTAATACCCTACGTTTTATATAAATAAAAATAAACATTTAATTTTCATTATTAGTAAATAATTTTAAATGATATTAAATAGTTGTTAATTAGCAAGCTATTAACTATATGAAATTCATGGTTATTTTATGTGTTGCTAGTACCTATATGTATATATATACATACATACATACATACATACATACATACATATATATATATACATACATACATACATACATACATACATACATACATATATATATATATATATATATATATATATATATATATATATATATATATATATATATATAGTTAAATACCCAAAAGCAAAGAACAAAAAAAAAATAAAGGGAAGCAGGAAGCTTACCTCCCCTCCCGAAAATGACCTGAGCTGCTGCCACCCTCCATTTTCGCCTGTCCACAATCTCTGTCTTCCCTCTCACCGTGCCATTTTCTCCTCCACCACCGAGACTCCATCGCCACTGTGAGCTTGAAGCTTCCAGGTGCTGCCGCTGATGTTGTCCTTCTTCTTCTCCTTCTGTCACCTTCGATCTCAGCTGGTCTAGCGCCACCGAAGCTTCCCCAGCTTCCCTCATCCTCTCAGGCGTCAATCCAAGTCGGAAACCACCTCTGCAACTCACCTCCGGCGTCGGAATTGGAGGTTGAAGGTGAGTTGTTCTGGGTTGTTCTTAGGTTGTTTTTAGGTTGTTTTCTGGTTCTTGAGTGGAATTGGGTGTTGATCTTGAGTTTTTTTTAGTTAAATGTTGAGTTATGCCATTTAGTTGTTCAAATTTGAATTTTTAAGTATTTTTCTGAATTTTCCTTAATTTACAGAATTTTGTATAATTTTTATTTGAATTTATTGGATTTTTCTTTGGTTTAATTAGTGAAATTAGAGTAATTAAGATTATATATTTGTAATTTTTGGATTGTTTTTAAGGTTTTAGAAATTTTAGTGTTAATTATAAGTTTTGTAAATTTAGGGTATTTAATTAATATTTTTATTAATTTCAAAAATTATTTGTAAAAATTACAAAATTTTAATAATTGAGGTTATTAATAAATGTTATTAATTTTAGAACTTAATTTATAATTTTTGTGGTTTTTATATTATTTTTATAAATATTTTTGAGTTTATGTCAAATGTGATTAGTAGGTTAAAATATATATTTATTTATTTTTAAAAGAAATTATTAGTTGATATTATGTTTTAATTATATTAAGAAGTTTAATTTTAAGAAAATAATTTTAGATGATTAAATAATTTTAAGGAATTTTTTTAGTACTAATAGTACATTATGTATGTAGGGGTAAAAATGTAATTTTATGCTAATTATAGTTAAATATATAATTTAGTTAGTTTTATCATTATTTAAGAGGTTTAGACAATTTTTATAAATTAATTGATATTTTTAATTAAGTAGTGTTAATTTTGAATATTAATTCCAAATATTATATATATTTATAATACATTATTTTGGTAATTAAAGTTGAATATAAGGTTACATTTAGCATGTTTGGGTATAATGGTTTTAATTTAGGCTTTAATTATATTTTGATAATGAAACACAAATTGAGTTGTTTAATTTTTTAATTGAGATTTTATATTTTTAGTATATATGTATGTGTAATATGTATTTTGGGAAATAACTGATATCATTTTTGATGTTTTGTTGAGTTGTGATCTCGGTCAGGGCTAAGTGTAGTTTTGGGAGCCCGACTCGAGTGTGTATGTCTGTGGTTATTAGAAGTGCATTTTCTATGCAGGTTTGGCTCTAACTTTGGTAGAGAGATGTCCATTTTACAGAGGAGACTCTGTCAAAATTTCAGTAGATTTTCTCGTAAAACGTGATATTCGTTATGAATTTCTACCGTTAGTTAGGTTTTATCCTGTATATCGAGTCTTGTTTAGTCTCCCTCGAGTCAGCCTGAAAATTCATTGTTTTGTTGATTTTTGATTTTATTTCATAGTCATGTTTTAAAATCGATTTGTTATTTTCTTTTTAGAGCATATTGGAGTAGAAGCCGTGAGATCGAGGCAGACGCGTGGTCGTCAGCCTTCGCATTCATCTTGTAAGTCAATAGAACGATCTATGCATGTGTTTACTTAAAGAATGCATGCGCTCATATTTTTAATATTGATTATATGATTTGTTTAATTTAATGCTGTTATTTAAGATTTAAAATGCATTTTTTTTATTTAAAAGTCGATTTTGAGAAATTTTGGTAGAACGGGCTACATGGTGGGCTTCACCAGGACTATGTGCACATGGTAGTGATTGAGAGATGGATCCAAAATATATATGTATGACTGGTGAATGTTAAACTGGGACAGGTGCCTCGGTGGAAGCCTATACTCTCGAGGACCGTTAGTGATTGTAAGGTTAATAATGGACTAGGATGGGTGCCTCGGTTGATGCCTACGCTCTCGGGGACCGCCAGGGCCATATAATTGGACCAAGTGAATGGCTATGACTTGGTGCCTCGGTCGATGCCTTTGCTCTCGGGGACCGGTAGTCTAGTTGGAATTAGTAGGCCCAATTGGCCATTTAGATTTTTGGGTTTAGAGTTCTTCCGAGATTTTTCAAAAGCTATACCTATACATTATAAATTATTTTCACTATAAATATATAGTTTTCAAAAGGTTTTCAAACTGTACAACTCTTTTTATTAACTTACTCAGTGAGGTCTGATTCCCCTCAACTTATTTTTTTCAGGAGCTTGGGAGTTCGACCTCAGACTACCTCCACACCGGGTTTCTTCATCACCGGCTATTTTATGTAGGTCATTGTAAGCTGTACTGCTGTATTATTCTAGGGTACTGCAGTAGTATATGTACTAAGAATTGTATGGTTTAAGTATATTTGTGTATTGATTTGTATGAACCACGCTTATGTATAAAGATTTAAGTTTGATTTATAATATGTAACGCTGAAGCATATTTTTATTAAACACTTGAATTTGTTTTATTTATAAGAAAAATCAGTTTGATAATATGTTCTATTTTAAAATAAAATTTTAAATTGTAAGGTGTTGTTTATCTTTTCTTTTAGGCTTACTACGGATTTCGGGGGCCTTATGCCTTTTCATTCCCTAGTGCCGGTCACGTGCCCTCGAATTCGGGTCGTGACAGTTTTAATAGAAATTTTTGGTAAAGTTTGATTCAGAAAAAGTTAAATTATCAACGTATATTTTTAGTTCAATTTTTCAGGACAATTCTAGTTATACAAAACTCATGCTCAACCTTGTGTGTCACCCAGAGTATTAAAAACTTTTAATTTTATCTTTGAGTGAAAAAAGTTGTTTAAAAGAGTGCCCGCACTTTTGTAGTTAAAACTTCTAATTTCTTATGTATTCATTATAATTTATTTCATTGATTCAAATATGAATTTTCCAAATATAATAATAATAATAATAATAATAATAATAATTATTATTATTATTATTATTATTATTATTATTATTATTATTATTATTAATTTTTTGTTATGTATTCATTAAATAGTTTTTTTTTTTTTTTTGCTTTAGCAACGGATTAGCAACTACAATATCTATCGTTATATTTGTAAATTTAACGAAAGATAGTATTACTGTCGCCGATCCATCTCCAATTAACGACAAAAATCAGATGTTCTAAGATAAAAAGATAACAAATGATTTAATTCTATTTTTAATATTATGTGTCGTTAAATTTTGCAATGAATAATAAATTTCATCACAAATTAAATTAATGACCATGATTTTAAATACTCGCTAATTTAATTTACTGACACATCTGATATAATATATGGTAGTATAGCTTTATCATTTTCAAACGAAAGACATACTAGCGAATTTGATTGTTGTGATGTTGCCTAAAGTAATTGCATGACCTCATCCAAGTGAGTGTTACTTATTGTTTCTTACCTGAAGGAAACACATAATAGAATAAAAGGTGTAAAGTAGGATAATCATCAATCTTAATTCATGTTTGATCTCCTTAAAAAAGATATAATTGAATAAGAACAATTACTCCATAAAAGTCAAACAAGCTATTGGAGTGAAGTACAAACAAAAAATTGAACGACGTACAAAATATATTAGCCATTACTTCTGTCAAGCAACCAAAGTTGAAGCAAGAAGAATAAAGAGTTATCTTCTAAGCATAAAAAGTTATAAGTTATGATCTAAATAAATGCATCTCTTTCATTGAAAATACACAAACCACTCATACTTTTATCAAGCCTCCTACCTCCCCCTTTTGTCTGTTTTAGTTCTCGTGGTGCCTCAAACGTTTTGCAAAAAAAAAAAAAAAAAAAAAAAAAAAAAAAAAAAAAAAAAAAAAACCTTTCGAATGGAGACTTAATCAAACCTTACTCCTTTATTTTAATAATTTTAAGGATTTTACAGAAATGGCATAACAATTTATTTAAGAAAGTTTAAATAAGATAAAACAAATACAACTAATTAAAAATTTATGATATATTTCTCTTCCCTCACTATATTCATAGTTTAAATACTACAAGCAACGCAGTGCAACATGGTTACTATTTATATATTTGTTTTATCAGGGTCATTGTGTAGGATTTCAAAGAGAAGACAACCAAGAAAACTGCATACAAAGCAGTTGCACTCACTTCTCTCTAAGTTAGGGTGAAAAGAAGATTGTGACAAGTTATGTTGCACGGACACTTTTATAAAGAGTTATTTCTCGTGTCAGATATGTTTTTGACACCAACACATCTCAAAAACTTACCCGACACATTTCGGGGGTGTTTTCAAAAATAAAAAAAAATGTTAAGAGCCGTTAAAAAAATACGTGTCCCTTTTAAACATAGTAAAAGTGCCCTAGAGGAGAAGTGAATAGGGCTATCAAACAATAGAAGAAAATTAAAAGGATTCTAGCAAGAATTAAAAGAATGTTAAGAAGGAATAATGATGAACACAAAGATTTAAGGAATTTGGATTCTCAACAATCATACGTATCTACCAAACTTATCCCTAAGTTAGGATTTTGAATTACCACAATCAACTTCCCTAGATTGATTCTTACAACATGAGTTTTAGGCTCAACTCAAACCTTACAACTAGAGTTTTCAAAACTTACTTAAAAACCAATTCACAAGTGTTTTTAAGACTCACACTTAAATTGAATTCCCAAGTGTTTTAATAGTTATACACTTAAACCAATTCCTTTATAATAGAATCTCACTTGCAGTTTTCTTTACACTAGAAAATAAAAATAAAAAAAAACAATAATTTCTATTCTAACACTCACTAACTGTCAAAAGAGTTATACAAATATAAAATGAATTTGTAAGAGTTTAGAGAGTTTAATTAGATGCTTAAGAGTGTATATTGAATAAACAATTTTCTAACATCTAAATGATCTTCGGAGGTTATATTTATACTTGACCAATTCAATTTTAGATGTTGGAAACAATAATTTTGTTCCTAATAAAAACAAACTCCATTTAAATGAAATTTGGATTTTTGAGTTGTAATTCGTCTGATCCCGGTTGGGATTTCATCTGTCTTGATCAGGATGCTCAAAAGACAGGCATTTATAGTCATTGTATTTGAATTTTAGGCAATATGATCCCGGGTGAGACTTCCTAGTTCCGGACTCAGTCTCGAATGAAACAAAGTTGGGGATGGATTTTGTCATGCTCCATGAAAATGCTTGAAATCGAGCTCTTTGGTCTCGGTCTTGATCCTGGATGGGACGAGGCTCATAACTACATTTCATTCTTCATTTTTTTTTTATTTTACTTCCCCATTTTGACTTCCATTTGATTCCTAACCTATACACACTTAAAACAAACATATTAAATGTTAAAAATTAAGTTTGTAACAAACATATTAAATGTTCAAAATTAAGTTTGTTAAGATCAAAATTAAGATTAATAATTTTTAAGGTCAACAATCTCCCCCTTTTTTATTTTAACAAACTAGAGTTTGAGAAAATAATATAACATGAAATATGTGATAATTAGAATTTCCTTAAGATTAGGAATTTTACTCCCCCTCAATTTGTGCATTTCATAAAGATAATATTTTTAAGGAGTAAGAGAACAAAAGTTAATAAAGAATATCAATAGTAATTGAAATTAATTGAAAAAGAATAATATCAATTTAAAAAATATAATTTATTTTTTTATTTCTTCCCTTTTGGACATGGTAAGAAATATAAATTAAAAAAAAAAAAAACAAAGTGAACATCAAGGCCTAATATTACAAAATATGCTAATAAAATTAAACATAAAAACAAACATGATAACATGATCATTTAAATAAAACTAGTAACACTTACAATGTTTGTAGCACTACTTTGATACATCATAAACATAGTACATATTTCACATGTAGTACTTAGAGAGACATAAATTAGAAAGAAACCAAAAGGAAACAAAAGATCAAGAACTAAAACAACAAAAACAAGATAAACCAAAACTAAGAATATCTAATAGTCATGTCCATCTTAACCCCAATTAAAAGATGATGTTAAGTAATTCTTAAGGCTTCTTTCCAAATTTAATAAATAAAGTAAGCAAAATTAAACAAAACAAGACCTTTTATCACCAAAAAAAAAATCACACTTACAAAGCATGCATAAACAAAATTATGTTAAACATAAGTAAGCAAGCATAAATAAAATAGTAAATAATCAAACTCAAAAATTTCTCGCCCTTTGTCAAAATGAAAAAAATATAATTAAAATAAAATAAAATTGCATTAATAAAAAGATAGAGTTGTAATGATATTAAAACACCAATTGTAAACTTCACACAGACTAACAGCTAATGTCTTATAAACTGAAAGGAAACAGAAAATATACTAAACATAAACTGACACAAAATAGACTTAAAAACTAAATTAACAATACAAAGGTTAGAAACTAAAAATATACTAAAAATAAACCAAACAGAATCTGATGAAAATAAATAAAACATATAAAAATAAATCTAGTCTTGTTGAGAAGGTGGAGGAGGATGAGTGAAAGGTGCATATGAGCATGAATAGCCTTGTTGCTCATAGAGATAATGGATATCATGTTGAAGATGAGCTATGTTTGCATCCACTTGGTCAAAGTAGTTATTTCCATCAACATCATTCTATTAAAAAGTTATTCGACCCATTAAGGTTCATCTCCAAATACTTGAGCTCCTTGAGAAGTACCTTCTTGCCTTAATCTTTTCCTTTGTATAATATCTTGAGTTTGAGTTACAACTTATTCATTTATTTTATCTTCAAATCCTCAATTTGCTTGAATAAAGCATCAATATGCTCACTTTCACCAGTATCATGCTTCCAAACCCAAGTATTATCAATAGAAGTAAATTTCTTGGAATTTTTAATAAAAGTTTCATCAAGAATAACGAGTTTTATATAATATAAAAGTTCAATATCAATGCCATAAAATTGAGCCAATTTTATAACAATCCCACCAACACAAATAACATTAGTATGACTATCACTAATTAAACACAATCTCCATTGCATAAATCTGCCTAAGGCTATTGGTTCATTATGCACCATGAAATAAAGAATGAAGAGGTCATCTTATGAAAGAGTTTCATTAGAGAGAGCTCTACCATTTATAGAATAGGTGAGAAAATGGTGCATATACCATAAGGCTTTGGATTTGAGATGAGAAGCTTTTATGTAACCAGCGGAAAAACTTTTAGCTTGAGGAGCATGAACTTCATTCCAAAAAGTAGAGGCACTCTATTGTACCTTAACTTGAACATGTCCTTGAGAGAAGCCAAAAAAGAGTATAAAACTCTTGATAATTCATATCTATCTTTTCCACCCAATTTAAAGCGCATTGAAAAGTAAGGATTGTTATCATAAAAGTAAGTGGATAGAAGGGTGTAGAAAGAGAGAAATTCAAAAATAAGAGAAGTGTATGAGGGTAGAGAATTAAAAGCATAATCAAACAAACCTACATAAAGTAAAAGCTCCTTAACTTCATCAAAGCATCCAAGATCTTTCAGAGGTTACTCAAGCATGAACCTTGATGGAATATAGTTTCTCTTATTGAATTGTTATACTCTCTTCTTGAATTCTTGAGGAGAATAGAAAAAGGAGAGTAAGTTCTCCTTGGTTTGTCTTTCTTTGAAGAAGTGCCTTGAGAAGAGGAAGGAGGAAGGTTGATAGCTTTCTTGGGAGCCATGATGAATAAAAAAATAGCTTAATGAAGAGCTAAAGAGGAAAAACTTTGTGTAGAGAATTTTAAAGAGAAAGTAGTGAATGATGAGGAATAGAATAAGGAAGAATATTTAGACAAGAATTAGGGTTAGAGAAGGTTTAAAATTTGAATTTGAGTCAAAAAGGAACCTCAAAATTTGTTCTTGATAAGAATTGGAGAGTCAAATCTGCAAGGAGCACAACATCCTAGTGTTATCAGAAGATTGGTCCCAGCCAGGACATGCACTAATCTCAATTGGGACATCTAGTCCTGAATCAGATCCTGATCAAGATCAAAGATTGGGATCTGTTCTGTTTCATACGTTGAAATGAACAGATTTTGGTTCCGAGTAGGATGGATACAATCCCAGGCGAGACTTAGTCCTTGATAGCTCTTAAAACTTTAAGAACTTGCAATTATGTCCAAAATCTCTTGAATTCAAGTCCTTAGATATTAAATGCATAATTTTGAAATAATTGAAGAATAATGTGATATTAAATAAGAATTATTATTATACTCATTTAATAACAATAAAAGAGGGAAATATTTTGCAACATCAAAATAATTAATTGATTGAATTTAACTCAATAATTAATTATTAATTTGTAAAATAGGAAGATTTTTAAAAAAAAAATATTGCACATTTAAACACAGATAAATGCATGAAAATTTAAAAAATTAGATTTGAATAATTAATTGATTGAAATAATTTCAATAATTAATTATTAAATAGCCAAAATACTAATCAAATATAATTAAAGCAATTGACCAACCAATTAAAACAATCAATAAGCACAACATGATTTGACATGAATTTGTGAAATTAGCCAATCCAACCATCAATTTAACATTTAAGTATACATTCAAGTCGAACTAGAACCATCAATTATGCTAAGTTCATGCTTAAAAAAATTCATTCTCTCTTTATTGAGAGATTTAGTGAAGATATCTGCAGGTTGATTATTTGTATCAATAAATTCAAGTGAGATATCTCCATTATGAACATGATCACACAAAAAATGATGTTAATGTCTATATGCTTGATTCTTGAATGTTGAATGGGGTTCTTGCTAAGGTTTATAGCACTTGTATTATTATATTTGATAGGAATATAATAAATATGAATGCAATAGTCCATTAATTATTGTTTTTGCCATAAAACTTGTGAACAACAAAGACTTTCTACCACATATTCTGCTTTGATAGTGGAAAAGGCAATCGAAACTTATTTTTTGCTAAACTAAGAAACTAAACATTGTCCTAATAATTGACAAGTTCTATAAGTGCTCATTCTATCTAATAAACTATCGGCAAAGTCTGCATATGAATAACTAATCAAGTAAAAGGAAGAACTCCTAGGATGCTAAAGTCCTAAATGCAAACTTCCATATAGATATTTAAAAATTCTTTTAATTGCATCCAAATGAGAATCTCTAAGACTAGATTGAAACCTAACACATAAGCGTGTAGCAAATATGATATCGGGTCTATTTATAATTAAATAGAAAAGGGATATGATCATACCTCTAAATCGCTTTTTCATTAACCAGTTTGCCATTCTCATCCTTGTTGAGTTTGGTGGTGGTACTCATTGGAGTCTTGCTTGATTTAACTCCATCCATTCTAAACTTCTTGAGAATGTCTTTTGCATATTATGGAAAAAGTTATGTCTACTTTTCCTTTAGAGAAACCTTTCTCTAATAAGAAATTGCTCAATCTTTCATACTAAGCTCTTAAAGCTTGTTTCAATCTATATAATGCTTTTGAAAGTTTAAACATATGATTAGGAAAATTAAAAATTTCAAAACCTGGAAGTTGTTCAATATAAACCTCTTTTTTAATAAAACCATTTAAAAATGAACTCTTAACATCCATTTGAAAAATTTTAAAATCCATGAATAATGCAAATGCAAGTAATATTGTAATAGCTTTTAACCTTGCAGCGGGGGCAAATCTTTCATCATAATTAATGTCTTCCTCTTAATTATAATATTTAGCTACAAGTCTAGATTTCTTTATAGTTATGACACCTTATTCATTCATCTTATTTCTAAACACCCATTTAGTGCCTATAATAGGATACTGTTTAGGTTTAGGAACTAAAGTCCAAACATTTTTTATCTTAAATTGATTTAGCTCTTCTTGCATAGCAAGGACCCAAAATTCATTACTCAATGCATCATCAATATTTTTAGGTTCAATTTAAGAAATGAAGGCTAAATTAATAATTGACTTATGTTGAAACCCCATAGTTACCTCTTTTATAGTGTCACCAATCATGAGGTCTTCAGGATGTGCTTTCTTGAATTACCAATCCTTTAGAAGATCATCCATTATAATAGGTTAAGGCATGTACTCATCTTCTTCATTTACAGGATCTTCAAGTTCTAAAAGTTTTCTAACATTTTCTTTTTAAATATTCTCATCCATAAGCTCACCTATATTGTCATTAACATTACAAACATCCTTTCTAGGATCAAGTGAGTTTGATTTATTAAATACAACATGCATTAACTCTTCAACTACTAGAGTTTTCTTATTAAAGACTCTATATGCTTTTCTAAAGGTAGAATAGCCTAGGAAAATTCCTTCATTAGCTTTAGAATCAAATTTGATAAGATTCTTCTTAGTGCTCAATATAAAGAACTTGCATACAAATACTCTTAGATATAAAATTTTGAGTTTTCTATTATTTCATAGCTCATAAAAAGTTTTATTTACTCAATTTACAATGTAGCAAGATATGTTAATGGCTTTTACCTAAAGTATAGAGGCAAATTATACTCATAAAGCATTGTTCGATCCATTTCCACTAAAGTTTTATTTTTCCTTTCAACTACCCTACTTTGTTGATGAGTTCTAAAAGAAGAAAATGCATGTGAAATACCATATTCATTACAAAAGGTTTTGAAGAATTCATTTTCAAATTTAGTTCTATGATCATTTCTAATAGATAAAATACAAAACCTTTCTCTGTTTAAACTCTTTTTGAAAAATTTTCAAAAACTTTAAAAGCATCATTTTTATTAGTAAGGAAACATATCTAAATGTATCTACAGTAATCATTAACCAAACATATGTATAGTGCATTCCACCTAACCTAGCAACTCTGCTTAGTCCAAACAAATACATATGTATAAGTTCAAGTGGCATAGAGGTTGACACTACATTCTTGAGCTTAAATGAAGACTTGGATTGCTTTCCCTTTTGATAAGCATCATAAGGTTTATCTTTAGTGAATTCCAATCTCGGTAAACCAATCATAAGTTCATGCTTATAAAGATCATTCAAAAGCTCAAAGTTTGCATGTCCTAACCTTCTATGCTATGTCCATGTATCATAGGAAATAGACACCAAGAATTTAATCTCTTTGTTATTAACCTTATTCAAGTCAATGATGTAAACATTGGCTACTCTTTCATCACTAAAAATTACTTTATCTGTATCAAGACTACTAATAAAGTATTTCCTAGGATAGAAAGTAACTTTATTTTTCATGTCATGTAATTGACTTATACTTAATAAATTATGTTTAAGACCATCAACAAGAATCACATGGTGAATGGATAAGAATTGAGGATTACTAATTTCTCTAATACTAATAATCTTTCCTTTTTCATTGTCCCCAAATGTGATATGTCCTCCATTCTTTGCATTAAGCTTATTGAATTGCTCTTTATTTATGTCATGTGTCTTGAACATTAACTATTAAGATACCAATTACTTTTTATTTTTATGGACTTTAAGCTCAACTAGAAAATGTAATTTAAATACTCTTTTGAACCTAAACATTAATTGGTGTAGGTTTATTAGTCTCAAAATAATCTAAAGGTAGCAATTGCAAATGCAATTTTTGATAGAAGCATATATTGATAGAAACATTCAAAATTTACAAATTTATTTCTTCTAGAATAATATGGTTTCCTAGTGTATGAAACATGCCTCTTGTATTGTGGTGGTGTGTTCTTCTTATAACTCTTTTGATTTATAGTATAAGACATACATTGACAATGACAATGTGTATTTTGATACATTTGTGCAACACATTTAGGAGAATTATGTTATGTAATATGCTTACGAGTGTTGTATTTAATGTACATATTAACATGCTTAGGTTAAGGTCTTCTAGCTTGTGACTTACCTTTTTGTGTCAATGAGGGTTGTGTTTTATGAGACTTCCCTTTTTTATTTAACACATGAGACTCCTTAGCTTTGGAAGCTTGAGTCTCAATTTGTTTAGAAATAGAGGGAATATAATTATATGAGGCTTTAACAAATTTAATAAGAGATGATGATGAGGAAGACAACATTCCATTTTTATATCCAATTTTATGATTGTTTCCATGGAGTTTTTAAGAGTTAAGAAGATTATCTAAGCTCTCTTTTTCTTTTTTGAATTTAGAAATGGAATTTTTTAACTCTATCACCTCATTGGAAAGCTTGTGATTCTCATCACTTGCTTTCTTAAGTTGCTCTTCCAAGGAATTAAAAGTTTTTAATTCATTAGAAATTTTATCATTTGATTTAACAAAATTAAAAAATTCATTTTAAAAATTTTTGAATTCCTTGGTTAAGCTAGTTAATTCATGCTTATAATTCTTCTTTTTAGAAAGTAAGCTTTTGCATTTAAGTAAGAGTTTGCTCATAATAGAGCTTCCATCGTCATCATCATTATCATCATATTCACAATAATCTTCATAAGAGGAGTTAGAAGTAGATGGTACCTCATTTTTATTTTTAAGAGCCATTATGTAAAGGCTGGCTACTTCTTATTGCTCTTTTTCCGTTTTTGATTCAAAGGAGTCATCTCATGTTGCTCTGAAAGCCTTTCTTTTCTCCTTTGCTCCTTTATTCTTAAATTTGAGTTTGGGACACTCACTTTGAATGTGACATGATTTCTTGCATTCATAGTAAGTAATCTCTTTAGTTTTCTTCTTGCCTTCTCCTTTATACTTTTTGTTGAAATCTCTAGTTCTTGAGGAATTTTTATTTCTCATGAACTTTTTGAAGTTCCTAGTGAGCATGACAATATCACCATCTTCATCACTAGAATCTTTAACATTATCATCTCCACTTTATTCTTGTGAAGCCTTCAATGCTATACTCTTTTTCTTCTCGTCCTTCTCTTCTTATTCTTCACCTTTTTACTTAATTGTAAGTTCATACATAAAGAGATTTTCAATAAACACATCAGTTGAGAGAGTAAAGAGGTCTTGAACTTCCTTAATAAAGGTGACCCAAGATTCCTAGTCCTTATTAGGTACAATTCTTAGAATTTTATTGTTCACTTCTTCCTTGGAGAAATATTTTCCAAGTTTATTGAGGGTGGTGAGAAGAGCATTAAGGAGATTTGTCATTTTTGTAATTGATTCTTGAGGATTTATTTTGAAGAGTTCATATTCATACATATGAAGTTGAACCTTTTTACTTTTTACTTTTTACTTGTATATTGCCTTTATAATGATTTTTTAAGGTCTCTGACATTTTCTTGGCCGAAATGCAATGTTAAAGCTTGCCTCCTTCTATTGACATGGAAAAGATCAGAGCGATCATTATCTTTTTATTTTTATGATTCTTTTCTTTTTCTTCATTGTTCCATTGACTTCTTGCTAAAATAGTTACTATATCATTAAAGATAGTTTTGGGTGATTTTCAACCTTTTAGGACAACATCCCAAAGTTTAATGGGATCACTATCTAAATATAGTTCCATTTTGAACTTTTACTGACAATAGTCACTACCATCAAAGAATGGTTTAAGTGAAGAAAAATTTTAAAGTTCACTCCCTATGGTCTTATATTCTAGCAATTAAGTTTCTAGAATCTAAACTTTGACACCAATTGAAAGTGCCCTAGAGGGGGGGGGTGAATATGGCTATTGAGCAATGAAAGAAAATTAAAAGGATTTTAGAAAGAATTAAGAGAATGTTGAGAAGGCAGAATGATGAACATAAAGATTTAAAGAGTTCAAATTCTTAACAATCCTACGTCTCTACCTAACTTATCCCCAAGTTAAAATTTTGAATCACCACAATATATTTCCCTAAATTGATTCTTACAACTTAAGTTTTAGGCCTAACTCAAACCTTACAACTTGAGTTTTCAAGGCTTAATTAAAATCAATTCACATGTATCTTCAAGGCTCACACTTAAATTGAATTCCTAAGTGTTTTAACGGCTAAACACTTAAACTAATTCTTTTAGAATAGAATCTCACTTTCCATTTTCTTAACCTTAGAAAATAGAAGAACAAAAATTTCTATTCTAACACTTATCAACTATCACAAGAGTTATACAAAATATAAAATGAATTTGTAAGAGTTTAGATTTAATTGAATGCTTAAGAGTGTATATTGAATAAACAATTTTCTTAACATCTAAATGATCTTCAAAGGTTATATTTGTACTTAAGAAATTCAATTTTAGCTGTTGGAAGCAATAATTTTGTTCCTAATAAAATCAAACTTTATTTAAATAAAATTTGGACTTTTGAGCTATAATTTGTCTAGTCCCGGTTGGGATTTCATCAGTCATGGTCGGAATGCTCAAAAGATAGTCATTTGTAGTCGTTGTATTTGAATTTTAGCATTGGTCTTAGTTGGGATTCTTATGTCCTCGTCAGGTTATCTCATTGCAGGCACGGTACCGGTCGACATCTCAAATCGGGATTTATTCTGCAAAAAAATTTAAAATTTGTTAATATAGGTCTTAATCAGGAAGGAGCTAGGGATGGGTTTTGTCCCATTCCTTAAAAATACTTGAAATCAAGCTCTTTGGTCTTAGTCTTGATCTTGGACGAGACAAGACTCAGGACTACATTTCATTCTTCATTTTTTCTTGATTTTACTTCACCATTTTGACCTTCCATTTAATTCCTAACTTATACACACTTAAAATAAATATATTAAACGTTCAAAATTAAGATTGATCATTGTTAAGGTCAACACATACATATCTTCTATCATTGGATAAAGTGAAATTAGAGACGGTATTCTTTAATAAAGATGTCAGTGGGAACATTTAAAGTAAAAATATTCATAAATTAAAGATTTCATAAATTGAAATTGCTTAAATTATTAATGTGCTTATAAGTATTATGATTTTATTGTTAATTATTTAAGTAAAATTACATAGAAAATTATTTATTTGTTATTGAAATATTGTGTATAATTGAGGTGTTATTATTTTATTTATATTATAAGAAAATATGATTACATGTTTTGTTTTTACATTTTACAATTATTTTTAATGTTAAAAAAATATTACTAACCATGAAAAGTATATTTTTAAATTGAATCTAATTTATATAAAATGAATTTTATAATTTTTCATATTTATAAATTAACTTTTATATTTTTAATATTTATAAATTGACTTTAATGTCAACATTCTATATTTTTTAAAAAAAAAATCGACAATGACAATAAGAGAATTGTTGGTAAACCGACAATGACAACAAGAGAATTGAAAAAGGGTGGCAATAGTCCATTGTGGTAAGACTCTTGTTAGAATGGTGATGGTAGTGTGCGGGAAGAGGTTTAGGGGCGATGATGAGAAGTGATCAGAAGAGTGAGTGGAGGAGAGGAATGCTAAAAAGATCCATAATAGTGTTTTCTTAATAATGTTAAATGTAACCAGTTAGTATTATCCTTAAAAAAAAAAAAAAAAAGTGTAACCAGTTAATATTACCTGTCATGCACAGTGACCCGACATGTTATTGGAGGTGAGATAACCAACATGCTATTAGAAGTGTGATTACTATTTATACTTGTACTATCACGAGAGCCATCATTAACTATAAAAATAGATTTTGATACCATAATCTAAATGATAAAAAATATAAATATTCAATTTAAAAAGAATAAAATTCAAACAAGCGTTAAATACTGATTCTAAAAATATAAAAATAAATTTTAAATTGAGCCTAATTTATATTTTTTAAATTCATCTCAATATTTTTAATATTTATAAAATTTTAATAATTCCCATTCCGTCAAGCACACTAACAGGCACCGACCTCCTTTTTCCGCCAGTAGCGCCGGTCGAAATGAAAATACCAGAACCACGCTTTTGAGTTCCTTCGCTTCTACAAATTAGACGGTTCCTACATGGAACGTGCAGTTTCTTGTGTCCCTAACCAAAAGCCACAAGTGCCCAAACGAGAACAAAGATGAAATGAGTTTAGTTTTGCTTGCTTATCTTCTCCACCTAGTTCAATCCCATATATACCGATTCACACATTTACATAACTATGAACATTCCTTGTTGGACCACTAATGCAGTCTGCAGACGAGAAGCACATCAAAGTGATGATAGACAAAAAACTAGAGCACCCAAAAAAAAAAAAACGCATTTCTATTAAGAAACATGCCAAATGCAAGAACTACATGGTAAGCTCCAAATCCAAATTAGAGAAACATTACACCATGTAAAAAACATTACAACCGTCTTCAGACTTCAGAATCTTTTTTAAGTCCAACATACTACATCTTTCCATATACTGTCATTCTGCAAACATCGGCGAAATCTCAACCCCAGAAAACTAAATGTTTAGATCCTATAAGCAATGAATGTTTGAGAATCTTATTCTCACACTAACTGCCAAACCCACATCAATCAGTCTCATCTCTGCCACTCTTTGATAACCACTGCTTGTCACTCTTATTACTAAATTTATTGTTGAGCGCATTGCACCCTCTGGGCACCACCATGCATATCGTCATCTTCATCATATGCCTCTTGTGCCTGTTGCTGTTTCCGCCTCATTTCCTCTTCAAAGTTGACGTCATGTAAAGTGGTCTCTTCGCATTCATCTAGTTCCATGTCAGACAGCTGGACTGAAGTCCTTGAGGGAAGCACTGACTCCAAGGCTTTGCACTGTTCTGGTGGCAGAGAGTCTGGGAAATCAACACTAAAATGAATGTATAATTTTCCTCTCATGAATGGCCTTTGGTACATCGCCATCCCTTCATCATTTATGGCCTTGAATTGATCTGTCACCAAAGGCAGAAAATACATTAATAAAAATGGTTCGTTAAAAAAATATATGTTAATATCAATTTCAAGCAAACTTCAGACAAAATCCCATATTTGATGATCGAGCACTTTCCCAAGGAGATACTGTTAAAGTGCTAATTCTTAGTATGATATTGGGAAAAAAAAAATTACTGAAAAGGAACAGAAGAATAAGTAGATTGCCACCTCATAAAACAAGTTCAATCAAACATATAATGCAGCCACAAGAATTTGAGATGAACAAAATCATTTACAGATGCAAGCCGTTCACAATGCCACCGAAGATCAGTGCAACATACCTGGTTTCACTACCTCCCCAGGTTGGGATTTTATGAGGAGCTGCCTTGAATCTAAGTGGGTCAATATAAATTGGAAGCCACATAATGCCTCTGTCAGAGACAATGTGTGTTCAACAATTAGGTCATCACCCTTTCGCTTAAATTTAGGATGTTCCTTTTGCTGGAGGACAAAAACAATGTCCCCAGTGACAGTATCAGGCTGCACAAAAGCACACAACAATGAGCATGCAAGTGACCAAAAAAACAAAGAACTTGAAAATAAAATCAAAATTCCAAGAAAATTAGGGGAAAAAAAAACAAGCAAGAGTGCATTAACTCACAGCTTCATCAGCTTCTCCTGGAAATGTAATCTTCTGGCCATTCTGCATCCCCTTCTCAACAATAACTTCCAGCACTTTCTTCTCTTGAACAACCTTTTCACCTTTGCATTGAGGGCAGCGGTCCTTGTCATTAATGGTCTCACCAGTACCCTTGCACTCATTGCAAGGATGCTGCATTTGCTGGATCATAGACGGTCCAAGGTGTCTTATTGAAACCTTCATTCCAGAACCTTGACAACCAGAACATTTCATTGATGCACCAGACTTAGACCCTTTGCTGCAATTTCCACAATAGAAAACACCCCAATCTTAGTCCCATAAAATAAATACTTGACACACCAATAAGTGATATCACATAATTCAAAACTAACCCTTTGCACTTTGAGCAAATAACATTGCGGGATAGAGAGAGCTTCTTGGAGGTGCCATTGTAGAGATCTTCCAAAGATACCTTGAGAGGATGAATCACATCCTCACCTCTCCTCTGCCTTCGGCCTCTGCTGCTGCCACCAGCTGCAGATAAAATTTATCAAGCCAGAGCCAAATTGCAAACATACAACAAAAACAATAAGATGTAACTGTACAGCATACTCACCACCAAATGGGCTGCCACCAAAGAATGATTGGAAAATATCGAATGGGTCATGCCCACCACCACCACCACCCATTCCTTCCTTGAGGGCATCCTCACCGTACTGATCGTATATCTCACGTTTTTCTGGGTCACTTAAAACCTCATATGCTTGTGCCAACTCTTTAAACTGAATCACAGAATTGCACAGCCTCAACGTAAGCATAACTATTACAGTAGTAATAACAAACCAAAAAAATAATAATAAACCAAAATTAACAATTTATATAAGCAAAATCTTCAACCATCCAATTATTAGAAACCAATTGTAAAATAATTCGATTATCTGGTTAAAATTTTGACTTTTAAACACATATGAACAACATCAAGGGCTTATCTTTGCCATTGAAATTCGCAAACTAATAAGACCAAATCCAGTGACTAACAAATCCCCACTCCATGAAACCAAAGTAGCATACTAAAACACCAGATCTGATCCTAAATTAACAAAATTGATCTTCACAAACAACAGGAAAAAAACCAGATAAATTCATCACCCATTCTTTAAGTCAACGCCATTAAACACCCAATTCCACAAGATGATCGCTTAACACAAACAAATACTAAATAATATAGAAAAATAATGAAAATCTAATTACACATATATGCGAATATAGACCTTCTCGGGATCACCACCCTTATCAGGATGGTTCTTGATGGCAGCTTTTCTGTAAGCCTTCTTTAGATCATCTTGCGACGCATTCTTTGAGACTCCAAGAATTTCGTAGTATTTAGTGTTATCGCTTTTCTTAGGTGCTCTTCCAAACATCTTTATTTCTTGTTATCACTCGAAAAAGACGTTACGATCCTAAACAAACAAGAAGCAATTCATTAAAATCAAAATCAAGAAAGCATAAAACACATCAAGAAATTAAGAAATATTGAATCGTACAGATTTATTAGGTCACAGGAGAGCCACAAACAAAGAGGCAAGACGGCGAGTGAGAGAAAGAGAGTTGCAAAGAGGGTCAGATCTTCGTATTTAAGGTAAAAAGATGGACGGTTGAGATTTGAGAGTTATCGAGGGTGATTGGTAGGTTCATTTATAAGAAAGCAAACCCTTTTTCTTTTTTAATAAGCTAGAAGGATCTAGAATTACGAATAGCATGCCATGCCAAAGTAATTTTTTTTGCAGATTTTAATGTTTGGATTAAAAAAATAAATAAATTAGAGAAAATAAATTGCTAGTCAAGAGAACATGATAAGAAATTATTTTTCAATCTTTTTATTTATTATTTATTTATTTTTTAATATCTTTTTTTATTTATTATTTTTTAAAATTACAGTTAAATATTAAAAATTATTTTTTATTTAAAAATAAAATATTTTCTACAAACAAACAAAGCATTCATATATTTTTATTTCATTCATGTTAAGCCTTATATTTTTATTATTATTATGAGATAAAATTACATTTTGTTAAAGAAAAAGAAATTGCTAGTCAATGGAACACGATATGAAATTATTTTCAAATACCTTTTTCAATACTCTCTCTGCTCATTTGTTGTTGTTTTTTTTTAATGTTTTCTTTTATCATTTATTGTCTTTTAGTGTTACAGTTAAACATTGAAAAAAATATTTTTTTTGACACAAATAAAATATTTTCCGCAAATAAACAAAACATTCATATACTTTTATTTCATTCATGTTAAGTCTTGTACCTTTATTATTATTATTATTATTATTATGAGATAAAATTATAATTTTTGTGTCTCAATTTTTAAATTTTTGTTATTTTGGTGGCTTATTTTTTATTTTTATTTTTATTTTTTGCAATCAAGTTGTTGAATTTTAGAATTTATGGCTAATTTGGTGCTTCTAGTTAAATTAGCCTTACTGGAGTGCTAATTGAGTTGATCCTAGTCCCAGTTATTATTTTGTCGCTAGTCACATTAAAATTATACAATTAAAAAAGAAATTAAAGACATGCTTTGAAATTTATGAATTAAAATGACTATATATACTCTTCAAATAGTATCTTATTTTTGTCGATTAGGCATTTTAAAATTAATATTTTTGGTGGTCGAACTTCCCTCACAAGTACCGCTTTCAGATATAAAAAATAATAGGGTTGGATATTGGTTTGATACCAGTAATCCATCCCTTTTCTTTCTTTTTTAGTCATTTTTTATTAATTAATATGATGTCTATAGTTGTGTTGTTGATATTTTGGCTTGATATCATAAATATGTTTTTGATAGCATATTATTGCAAAAGGTTAGGCATGTTGCTACCCTCTGTTTTGATAGTCTTTTTGATAGCGCTCTGCTTCGTAGTGTGGTTTATGGAAGTGTACCAGTTTACTGCTTCTATTGGTATCGAAGCTACAATTAGCTTTGATGTTTCTTGGCTAGGATCTAGCTCACTATACCCTCACATGGCTCTTACCATTCCTAGGCTTTGCAATACTGTAGTGATGAAGATAGATCATTATCCCCGGTGGTCACCTAAATCAGTCTGACGGTTAATCTTCTTCTACCTCTTTTTGCTTGCAACTGCTACCTCTCTATCTGGACGTTGACATCTCCTTTAGTCCATGACTTCAGCAGCTCAAGCACACTATCAGGCATGAAGTCACTCTCCATTGCACAAGTGTTGTTGCCGTCGCTGATCAACTATCTTCGATCTTTCACCAAATTAGGGTTCTTCCCCTAAGTTATGTTTTTAGGCTTATAACAAAATTAGCCCATCAAATGCAAAAGTCTTGGTTGTGTATCAACTTATGTTGGCCTATAAAAGCTTTAAGTCTTATGCCAACTTATGCAAAAGTCTTGTATTATTTACTTGTTTAGCTTAATAATATCTTTTCTTTGTTAAAAAAAATAACACTTTGAGAAGAGGGAAAATCATTTAGGGAAGTTTATTTTCAAGCTAAAATCAAACTTGATGTTGATTTACATATTAATTTTAAGCTAAAAAGGTACGTTAAAGTCTTAATTTTTTTTTGTTATTAATTATGTTGTCATGTCTTCTTTTTACAATAAGTGTCATTTTCTCCTTTATATGTGTTTGTCAATGTTATATACAATGCATGCAACAACTTAGGTAATGGTGTGAATCAATTTTGTTTGCTTTATTAATTTTTTTATTTTGTGATTTTCAAAATAGGAAATCAAGTGTTTAAGAAAACATTATGTTGGGAGTAATATGAAGCAAATGGATATATGTGTGGAAAGCTTTGTCTATAGTTCACTATTTAAAGTTTTAAAGAATATGTGTGGTAATTTGGAAATTAAGAAGGTTCATTTTCGAAAACATGATGTGCCATTAGGAAATGGTCTTTTTGTTGTTGTATGAGGGGACCACTACTATTTTTTATTGAATATCGAAAAAAGCACTAATAGTTAGAGCTTTTTATTTTGGATCATGTTTTAATAGCGAAGACTTAAGTGAAATTGATAAAGAATTCAGAATGTAGTGTGATATATGTGATCTTACTATATAGGATGTTAGGCTTGAATAAAGTATTAGTGGGACAACTCGTGCGACAATTGAGGGAGGTTATAGTGATATAAATGAGGGGCATATATTTGTGACTTAACCCTTATTTCATGAATAAATAAATGTTATTCTAGGTAGTTTTCAAGAAATGACTAATAAGGGGCATATATCAGATGAATTATTAAGGAAACTTTCAAAAGATTTACTTATAGGAGGTAAAGGTAATGAGGAAAATGCTAATACAATCTTCAACATTAGTGTAGATGTAAATGTATATGCAAATTCAAATTTAAATGGAATTGAAATTGCACAGTTGAATTCTAATGCATATGCAATTGATAAGGCACAGGTTAGAAATAAAGTTAATATAAGGTCAAGTTTTAAGGAGAATGATGAAGAAGAAGATATTGTATGTAAAAATGAGTTTCTAGTTGATTATGAACTGCAATATGATGAAGATGATAAAGAATTGTAAAGTGAAAAGGAAGCTTTGAGAATATCTAGATAAAAAAAAAAGATATAGTGATGTCTTAATTGCTGCTACTATTAATTCAAATGTTGCAACTACTAAAAATAGTGCAAGAGAAGTTATAGTTGAAAGTTATACAATTATTTCTATTAATGACTCCTATTTAAGAGAAAAAGATGAAGATGTAAATGTTAACAAAAATGACTTTCATTCAGATAACGATGACTAAAGTTGTACAAGCACAAATCAAAATAATGATAACCATACTATCAAAAGGAGGAGTAGGTTTATAGCATTTGATTCAAAAGCCTAAGAAGATTTCTATATGTTTTGGGATGACTTTCAGGTATTTAAAAGTTTTTAAAGAGAATATTGCAAGATTTTTAGTTCAAGAAAGACGTACTTTAAAGGTAATTAGAAACATAAGTGGTCAGGTTAAGGTGAAGTGTGTGAAAAAGAATTTTCCCTTCATAATGTATGCATTTTTAATAATGCAATAAAGCATTATCAAGTGAAGACTTTAAAACCAATTCATACATGTCTAGTTATTTATAAAACTAGAAGAGATAGCCAAATGGTTAGCTACCAATTACTTATATAAATACAAGTGCATACATGCTATGAAGTTGCTTGATTTATAAACATTAATGGAGGAGAGCTTGAAGGTTAACATGACTTTGACATAACTTAGAAGATCCAAGTTATTGATAATATCAAGATTATGGATTGTTTGTGGGACATTTTAGTAGAAATTAAAAGGGCAAATCTTAGCATTATTATGATACTGAATGTGCAAAGGTCAATTCCAACTAAACTATCTATTTTTGCAGAGATTGTATATATCATTTCATTATTTGAAGGAAGGTTTCTTAAGTCGTTGTAGAAGAATAATTGGTTTGGATGGCTGCTTTCTAAAAGGGTAGTTAAACGTGAAAAATTTATAATTGTAGGCTGAGATTAGAACACCCATATATTCTTTATAGCATGGACTATGGTGATTACAGAGAGCAAAGCAAATTGGAACTACTTTATTAAACTATTAGCAAATGATTTGAACATGAAACATAGTTTTGAATGGACTATAATTACTAACCAGTAGAAAGTAAGTGATAATGTATTATTGTTTTAGTTATATTTTTTTGCTAATTTTTAAAAGGTTATATATCTCTCTTTTATTATTTTTAAGGACTACTTGATGTTGTTGGCATATAATTTCCACATATAAAGTATAGATGTTGTGCAAGGCATTTTGTATGCCAATTGGAGTAAGAAACATACAAACTTAAGAGTAAGTATATTTTGCTTTTTAAAAAGTTATTGATGTGTTATTTGAATGCAATATAAAGTTTAATGTATATGTTTTATGCTTGTTTATGTAAATTGATAACTAAGGTGAAAAATGCAAGTTATGTGTAGAAAATCAAAGTTTTATAATGTTATTACATTAGTGACTAATATTCTAGTTGATATTAACAAATTGTTACTTGTCATCTCTTTGAACAAGTTTAAATATTACTATTTTTTAATTTTAGTGAACACATGTTGCAACATAAGTAGAGCCTACCTCAATTCCATAAGATACTTATGGTAAAGGAACCAGAGATGAATCTAAATATAGCAGATGGCATTAATCATCAATCAAGACCATATAAATTGAAATTAAGTATAGTTTGCTTGTTATGTGTATTGTTATTTAAATGTAAATAGTCAAGAGTTTATATTTGGAATGAATTCACTTTGATAAAATATGTAATACAACAACATATGTATACATACAATATACAATAACTAATGGATAGACATGATAAACTGTACAACTAAAGTTGGTTACAATGATTTATTTGATATGCCCCCACAAGCTGAAGGAGGTTAAGGAAACAACTGGAGCTTGCTATGGAAGTGGTTGAACAGATGTGTGGACAACGACTTGGTCATGAGATTTGTGATCTGGTTAGATGAGGAAATAAGGGAAACTGATAACTACAAAAGACATACTTACTATCGAACATAATGATAGTCGACTTCAACATGCCAAGTCCTAGTATGGAAAACAGGATTGGTGGGAAGAAAAATAACACCAATATTGTCACACCATACATGAGAAGGGTGAAACAAGGGAATATCCAATTCGGATAATAATAAAGATAACCATTTAAGATCCATACTGATGTCAGCTACAACTTTGAATTCTAATTCAGTTGAAGAGTGTGCAATGGTACACTATTTTTGGCGGTGCACTATATTTCGTTGTTCTAAGCAATTAAATTATTTCCCAAGTAAACCAAATAACTGCCTATCAATTTGCGGTCATCTAAGTAACTCGCCCAGTCAGTATCAGAGAAGGCAACTAGGTTATTTGAACTATTCTTAGAAATAAATAAATTGATGGTCTTAGTGCACTATAAATATCTAAGAACTCTCTTTAATGCCTAAAAGTGGGAAGTGGTTGGCTTGTGCATGTATTGACACAAGCGATTTATGGGAAAAGCAATATCTAGCCTCGTTATAGTTAAATATTGTAAGTCGTCATAAATTTTTCTGTATTGAAAAGCTTTATCAGTAGATAACGACATACCTTCTTGAGTTAAAGTTTTTCCCATCACCATTGGTGTGGAAAAAGATTTACAAGTATTCATGCCGACACTATGAAGGATTTCTGAAATGTAAGAAGACTGAGTCAGAAGTATCCTATTGGAGCATGTATCAACCTGAATCCCTAGAAAGTAGTTTAACAAACTAAAATTAAGAAGTAAGAAGGCGGATGATAATTGCTGAATTAAATTCTGAATTGCTTTTGAATCGTTACCTATTATGATAACATCATCAGCATACACCAATCAAAAGCATATGAAAGAGCCACTTTTGCATATGAACAAAGAGAAGTCAGAATTGGAGCCATGAAAGCCAAGTTAAAGTAAAAAAGTATTGAGTTTTTGAAACCATGCTCTAGGTGCTTGCTTAAGTCTATAAAGAGATTTATGCAACTTACAAGCATACTTAGGAGACCGACGATCAACAAATCCTTGTGGTTGAACCATATAAACCTCTTCTTCCAATTCTCCATTCAAAAATGCATTACTAACATCAAGTTGTCAAATTGACCAACCTTTGGATACTGCCACGGATAAAACAGTCTTGACCGTCATAGGTTTAACAATAAGACTAAATGTTTCTCGATAATCCAAACCGTATTCCTATGTATACCCGTAAGCCACTAACTATGCTTTAAAATGTTCTATGGTGCCATTAGCATGTCACTTGATTTTATAAACCTAGCAATTGCCAATAATATTTTTGCCAGTAGGAGCAGGTATTAGAGTCCAAGTGTGATTCCTGATTAGTGCTTCCATTTCATGTTCTATGGCTTTTTGCCAATTTGAATTTTTATGAGTAGTAGTAAATGATTATGGTTCAGTAGGGTGTGTAGATGATGTTTGAGGAAGAGTGGTAATATAGGCTATGTGCTTTCAGTTGAGAGTGGAGGGTCTCAGAGTCATATGATGAGTTCATTGAAGGTTAGATGACTATTAAAAAGAGAGATTAGAAGTGAGTTGGTTAGGTTATAAATCCATAAAAAGTTGTATCCCATTAGGATTGTAAATGGTGGTAGGTAGATTTAGATTAGAAGATGAGGTAGGGGGAGAAGTTATGTGAGTGGATGAGGTAATAGATTTGGTTAAGGGAGGAGATGGTGTAGAAGTAGATGAGGATAAGGATTGGGAAAAAGAAGAGTTTGTGTTAGAATAAATACCTGATGACGCTAAGAGCTGGTGTTCAACTAGGAATATACTACTGGGTTGAAGCCATGGTGATGTTGGCATACTAACTAGCGGTACATTTGAACTAGGAGGAATAAAAAAAGGGAAAACTTTTTCATTAAATTGAACATGACGAGCGATATAAATTTTGCCCATGGATTTGTCTAAACACATATAACTAAGATGTATAGGAGAGTAGCCTAAGAAAATGTATTGTTTTGAGTGAAAAGAAAATTTATGTTTATTGAACATGCGAAAAAGAGGTTAAATGACACACCCAAAAACTTTTAAAAAAGAATAATTAAGAACATTATGAAATAAAAGCTGATATGGAATTTGATTTTAAATGGAGGAGGTAGGTAGTCAATTTATCAAGAAAATTATAGTTTTAAATGCAAATTCCTAATATTTAAATAGGGCACCATAATGACCTAGCAATGTAAGACTAATATCCACAACATGCCTAATTTTTTGCTCAGCTGTGCCATTTTGTTCATGGGTGTCAGGGCAAGTTATTCGATGTTGAATACCAGTCTTTTGAAAATGAGTATGTAAAGAACAATATTCCCTACCCTAATTTGACTAAAAGGCCTTAATTTTACTATCAAATTGCTTCCTAACCAGGGCTTAAAATTTATAAAAATTATTTTGAACTTCACTTTTACATTTTATAGGAAAAAGCTATGTAAATAAAGAATAGTTGTGGACATTGTCAGTTTGATCAGCCCACAATAAAAGTCTGATGATGAGAAAGTTTGAGTTTTGAATGTAAGGGGAGCCCAAGACTTCTCTCAAATCGACTCTGAAAGCCAAAATACAAAGCCTAAACACTTCCATAAAAAAAAAACCATGTCCAAGCCCAAACACTAAGCTAAAGCCCAAGCCCAAGCCCATCGCCTTTTGACCCACGGGCCTTAACCTGGCCTAGGTGAAGAGGCGATCGCCTCAATGAAGAGGCGTCACCTCTTTACCCTAGGTATCAATGAGGTGATAACTTATTAAATAGGCATCGCCTTATCACACCCACTCTCTACAACATTAAATGCCATTAATGGCAGTGGTTGGAAGTCTACTTGCTGAGATTTGGTCATTTTTGGACATAAAAGAAAAGGGGAAAAGGCAAGAAAGAGTCTGGGGAATAAAAAAAGGCAATGGGAGAGGGTGAGAAGCAGTTTTTGGGAAATTGGGAAAGGAAAAAAGGGTGAGAGGCTTTAAAAGGGAATATGGGGGCATGAGAGAGGGGTTGGCAAAGTTTGGTAATTCAAAGGGACAAAGAATAACGTCTGAAAAAAAAAGAGAAAGAAAAATAGAGGGAAAGAAAAAAAGGAAGAAAAGAAAGAAACGAAAAAGAAGGGGAGAGTATTAGAAGCTTAAGAGACTTAATTCTTAAGAAGAAGAGGGAACTTTCCTTATATTCAAAGCCACTCCTTCATCAACCAAGCTCTGAGGGCTCAGTTAAGAGCATTAGCTCATCCAAGACAATGAATCTCCTCATTTTTGAGCTTTAAGTTCTTTGCCTTTATTAAAGTCTTGATTTATTATTCTTTTGAGTGTTTTTTTTGAATCATATTACTTATTTTAAGTTCATTGAGGAGAGTGATTGCATGAGACATTGAATATTGATTGTTAATATTTGTATATTTATGTTTGTCACTTGTTTATTTGCATGATTATCGCGTTTCTTAGGATCTAAGAAATGTAGAGTGTTCTCATCTCTATTGAAGAGGCGACGTCTCATCATATAAGCGTCGCCCCTTCATGATGAGGCGATGAGGCATCGCCTCCTAGTTAGGAGGTGATGCCTTTTTGAAGAGGCGTCACCTCTTTAATAGAGTCCTGTCTAATTATGCCTTGATTTTTCGTCCTTATTTTTCATATTTAACGTAATTTCCTTGTTTAATTTGTTATATTTCTTGTAATTATATATGATTCCTGTGTTGATCAATATTGTTTCTAGGTTATTCTCTTCTTTTTTATGTTATTTAGTGGATCATTTTTTGAGCTTATTTTCATTTATTTTTTATGCATATTATATGTTGATGATTTGTAAATATTATTATTATTGTATGGAATTAACTTGTATGTGTTGCAGACATTGTTCAGTGATTTTTAATCAGTAAACCTTTGCTTTATTTTTTTTAGTATTAATTTGTATGATTAATTAGTTTATTTTTTATTTATGTATGGTTTATTTTTAGTATTTATATGCTTATTTACACCAAGAAGTTGTAATCCTTAATCCCTTTCCCTTTTTATTGGAATGAATGGTTATAAATTATTTTTATTTATTTATTTATGATTGAATGCCAGGGATTTAAGCATAAAATGGATTAATGTGAAAACTTATGAATATAAAATTGGAAACCATCAGCGATTTGTATGTTAATAAGAAAATAATTTAATAATCAAAGGTAATAAAATACAAAACACACACGGAGGCCAACCGCAAGGTTGGGTAGGCATTCCAAAAGCCCATACCCAGTTTTTGAACTTGATCTCTGATGATAGCTTTTAGGAACCTTCATGGAATCCAGTTGCTATATAGTGTGTCCCAGCTTTCATCAGGGTGGCAACTCTATCTCTGTTTTGGGCCCTAAGCGCACTATGTATTTCCTAGTGAGCCTGGAGCTCACATAGTGTCGTGGTTGCCAACACTTAGGCACATGACCAAAACCGTTGCCTACAGTGGCAACTCCACTGGGGATAGAGAAATTGATTCCAAATGTTTTGTAATTTATCATCTTTGATTATTTCATTACACGTTTTCACACGATGCACTCGAAGTCCCAAATAAATCGATAATAATCTTTGCTTTGCCACCTGTGTTTCATTCAAACCTGGTGGTGAGGTATTTGATTATTGTCACTCATAGCACGTACCTATCCGCAATGCACGAACCCTTGAGTGGGGAGACGTAATAGATGTGTATAGTTGTGGGAGCCAAAGCTTATTACCCAAGACTAATCTCATGTAAATGACCTAGCAATTTTCACTAGGATTTTTTCCAAATGCATATGTTTTATGCCATATGTTAATCCTTTAAATAAGGCCTAAGCCCATTATAAAATAAGCCTTGACAAGATGGGCCTTTCATGCCTATTATTAGCCCATTTCAAAGGGATCTTGACAAAGTGGGCCTTTGATATCATTCTTGGCCCATTTAAAATGGACTTTGGGATTATTTGGAGGAAGTGCCACTTATTGCATCGTCTTGAGAGTTATCTTGTATCCGTTAGTTTTATTATCCCCTATTGATAATCAAAACCCAGAACAAAAATCCGAGGACAAGGAACTCGCCATTGAACACGTGTGTGGGAGAAATAAGGGTCGAGATATCGTTAGAGAGCTTTTTATGTTGTCCTTTGATACGTGCATAAATATTTTATTTTCTTTTCCTTCTTACCAATAGGTTTGCATTTCATGCATACACGCCATGCATGTTTCTGACCCTTAATGGTTGCAGATATAGATCCACAATAGTCTACAAGTTAGAAGCGATCTAACATAAGCTGTTTGGTTAGAATTTGTAGTGAGATCAAGATGGTAGAATTTGATGCTGAAGCCTTCAAAGAATATTTAAAAGCTGAAATGGCCAAACAAACTAGGGAGATCATAAGAGAAATTATGGGGAAAATGATAGGTACAGCTAGAGGGGAACTACCAGTACCACAGCTGCCAGTGCCTAACCACCAGCACCTCAACCTCGACCTTTTGATCTAGATGTCGAGGTTCCTGATAGGCAAGAGATAAAAGATGATCAATAGAAAATATTGGCAGAACCTATTATCCATTAGAATTAAAAAAGCTAAATCCAAAGATATGACACTTCATGATATGTATAGTAATTAGTGAGGTATTATAGGACAAAAAATAAATCCGTTTGGTTTCAGACTTAGTAGAAGATGCCAAGGGAAATATAGAGAAGATGGATTGGGCTAAAGACCTTGCCGAGTTTATGGCTCAAATGCAGCTGATGATGAAGGAAAAAAGGGATCGATGCCCCAATGAGCTATCCTAAGCTGAGCTTGGATAAGGATGATGATCCCTTGCCATGGAAGTTCAAGTTTCCTGACATAAAGAAGTTCATTAGCATAGAGGACCCCCACCTCCATTTAAAGCATTATGTGATCCATATGAAGACAACTAAACTAATTAAAGTGAAGATTATGAAGCAATTCTCGTTGTCTTTGGAAGGAGCACCCATCATATGGTATTATGCACTAGAATCCCATGTTCAAGTTGATTGGGAGGAATTATGTGTTGCATTCATCAAGCAGTATAGTCTTAACATTCAGATGGAGGCTTTAATGAGAGACTTACAGAACCTAAAATACAAATTTAATGAATCCTTTGCAAATTACTTAGTCAGGTAGAGAGCAAAATTAGCACAAATGAAGCAATGGCCTATAGAATCTGATAAACTAGTAATAGCTGTGGAAGGGTGTGTACTCCCTCTCTCCAAGAAACTGAGGGATTTAGGGATTCAAAAATTTGAGGAGTTATACAGGTTTGGAGTATAGAAAGAATCAGACCTCGCACAAGAAAAGAAGTTCTTCAATAGAAGATCTGCAAATAGAGAAGGGTTTGAGTCTGGCAGCGGAGTCAGACCAAGCAGTTATATATAGATCAACGCAGCTAGGCAGTCTCGAAGGTTTTTTAATTTGGGAAAACCCCTCTCCAAAGTCCTGGAAAGGCTGATTGAGAATAAATTTCTATAACCCTTACCTAAACGACCTTCTTTCCCAAATGCCAACCTAAAACTATACTACAAGTACTATCAGAACATTGGGCATGATATAGAAAGCTGCACTCACCTAAAATAAGAGATTCAAGATTTGATCGATTCAGGCAAAATAACTGCCCCATAAACCAAAAAACTAAATACCCAGAATAACCCTTTACCCAACTACCGAAAGGTACCACCACCAAATCCTTGTATTTTGATGGTCAACACGGGCCTAACAGAGGAACAAGTTATTAATTCCTTTGTTGATGTCATACCTACCCCACTAAAACCATAACCAAAAAACTTGAATTTGAGGCAGTAGGACATTGAATCTTATGTAAATGTGCTAGATATTTGGAGTTTTGATGATAAAGAGGCAGAAGTAGTTGATTTATGGAAGAACAGTGAGAGGAGAACAATGCAGTCCGTTGAGAAATCAGAGGAGGGGGAGGATGAAGTGAAGAAGGCTGAAGTGGAAAAAGAAGGAAGTAGTTCAAAAGTGGGATCAAAGAAAAATGAGAAAGCTGAGGAGATTATTGAGGCCAAAAGTGACGACAAAATTCTTGCTAGTTTTTGGGAGCTGCTTATGAACTCTCGGGCCCATAGGGAAGCACTGATTTTTGCCCTCGATCATAAGAAGATACCTTTGGCACACACTTCAGAGCAAATGGTGAGCTTGCTGACTAAAAGCCTTTAAGTGGAAATTATGTTCACAGATGATGACCTACCTTTAGAAGGAAGGGATCACAGTAAAACCCTGTTCATTAAGGCTGAAGTGAAAGGCAAATTGACATGGTGTGTCATGTTTGATAATGGGTCAGCCATCAATGTGTGTCCTTTAAAGATCCTACCAAAGCTGGGCTTGATGGTAGTTGATTTGAAACCCTCTGATGTAGTCATAAAGGCTTATGATGATACGAAAAGGCTAGTTGAAGGAACTTTTTGGGCTTTAGTCTATACTGGACCTATTGAAGTTTAGGTTCACCTTCATGTAATAGATGTCCCAATCACCTTTGTTATTCTTCTAAGAAGACCATGGTTCCATCCTTTGGGGGGAGTGCCATCCACCATTCATCAAAAAATCAATTTTTCACATGAGGGGAGGGTGGTTACTATAATGGCTAAAACAAAGATTGCAGTTGGTGCATTGAAACTAGCTCCTACTGAGATCTAGAATAGCCCAAGCTTCAAAGTTTGCATGATTTATGAAGATGAACTGAACCTAAAGATTGTCAGTATAATGAAGAGCATATAGTTTATGCTTGGGATGGGACTCGAAAAGAATCAGCAGGGCCCACCGGATTTATTAAACCCAAGTTATCGATTCTGAAGCACGGGTTAGGATATTTAGGAGAAGATGAGTTTGATGAAAGGGAAGAAACTAAGGGCAAGTCTGGGAAAGGTAGAACTATGGTTGAGTCGAAAAAGAAGATGGTTTGGGAAACAATTATGGAAGAAGGTGCCAATTATCCCTACCAAGGAGCCCCTGAGCCCTTAATTATTGCTGAGAAACTGGTCCCTGGATTTGAAATCTTCGCTAAATATGTGGATGGGAACCAAAACGCTGTTGTTGAAGAGCCCATGGTAAAAGAGCTAGTATTGACTTCAGAATCAGAAGGGGACATTCTTGCAGTGGAGTTGAAGGATGCTATAAATTAGGAAGAGGAATTTAACTTTGATGCCTTTGTCCTTAATTCTATTTTGGATGTTTTTTATGATGACATTGACCTTTCTATTTTTAATTTGTTTAAATTGATGACATTTTTCTTTCTAAAGTTAATATGATGGGGTTTGATTATGCTTACTTATGCAATGTGTTTCCTAATGGTTATGCTGTGTGTGATGATCATTTCATGCATATGTTTGAGATTAATTCAATGCAAACTAAATCATTTAATCTAGGCACAAGTGATAAACCTAAAAATATACTTATTGCTTTTGACTTAACTCTTGATGAGAGAGAAAAAATGAAAGAAACTCTTAAAAGAAGATAGAAAGTATTTGCTTAGGGTTATGAGGATATGCTTGGGATTGATGGAGAGATTGTAGAACACAGGATTCCCACGTATTCTCACATCACATCGATAAAATAGAAAAAGAGAAGACTAAGGCCAGAATGGGCTCTCTTAGTAAAAGAAGAAGTAGAAAAGCAACTGAAAGCAAAGTTCCTAGAAGTGGTAGATGACACCCAATGGTTGGCTAACATAGTCCCAATTCCCAAGAAAGATGGTAAAGTCATGATGTGTATGGAATATATGGACTTGAACAAGGCTTGTCCTAAGTATGATTTTCCTTTACCACATATTAACACCTTGGTCGACAGTGCAGCTTCCAATGCTATGTACTCCTTTATGGATGGCTTCTCAGGATACAATTAGATTATGATGGCAGTGATTGACAAGTTGAAGACTTCTTTCATTACTGAGTAGGGTGTTTACTATTACATAGTTTTACCATTCAGATTGAAAAATGCAGCTACTTGCCAAAGAATGGCTACTACGTTGTTACATGACCTAATCCACAAAGAGATAGAAGTGTATATATGGTGAAGTATTTGACCAGAGAAGGACATTTCAAAGCCTTAGACAAGTTCTTGGCAAGAGTTGAAAAGTACAACCTCAAACTAAATCCAAAGAAATATGTTTTCAGTGTGACATTTGGGAAACTATTGGGACACATTGTCAGTCAAAAAGGTATAAAGGTGGATCCAGACAAAGTTAGAGCAATCAGAGAAATGCTTGCACCAAAGAATGAGAAAGAAGTTAAAGGGTTTATAGGAAAGCTACAATACATCAGTAGATTCATAGCCAAACTGACTACCATTTGTGAGCGAATCTTCAAGCTCTTAAAGATGAATCAACTGATTATTTAGAATGATAAGTGTCAGTAAGGCTTTGAAACTATCAAGCTATATGTGATGAATCCTCTAGTTTTACAACCACCAAGACCGGGGAAACCCTTAATTCTCTACTTGGCTATAGAAAAAGATGTGATTGGTGCAAGGTTGGTTCAAGAAAGAGAAAGGAGAGTTAAACATGCCATATATTATTTGAGTAAAAAGCTTTTGCCTTATGAAAACAATTATAGTCTAGTAAAAAGAACCTGTTTGGATGTAATTTGGGTAATAAAGAAGCTATGACATTACTTCCAGTCCTATAGGATTCAAGCGATTTCTAAGCATGATCCCTTTAGATATCTCCGACAGACTCCATCACTGATAGGGAAATTAGCTTGATGGTTAGTCTTACTAATTGAATTTGACATAGACTATGTTACCAAAAATGTGATAAAAAGAAGAGTTATGGCAGACTTCTTGGCCTAAAATCTGGTACATGATGGACAAGAATAGGAGTTAGAATTTTTGGATGAACAACTAGGGGCAATAAAAATCCATATATGGAAAATGTACTTTGATGAGGCAGTGAACAATAGAGGGGCAGGCATTGGTGTGATTTTGATCTCGCCGGAAGGAGAAGTAATCCTAATGGCAAAGAGGCTGGAATTTGAGGTCATTAACAACCAAGCTAAATATGAAGCCTACATTTTTGTCTGGAAGCACTAAGGAATATGGGGGCATAAGAGGTAACAGTGTATAGGGATTCGATGTTGGTAGTGAAGCCGATCGCTAAGGAAGTGAGGGAAGATAAGCTAAAGCCGTATCTAGATTATTTAGCCACAATCCTATTGTCCTTTGTGTAATACATATTTGTACACTTGCACCGAGAGGAGAATCAGATGGCAGATGCATTGGCTACCCTGGCTTCGATATAGGAAGGATGTAAATGAGTAGAAATGAAGCCTCTTATCTTAGTATGGGCCCAAATTCCTTGTTATGAGGAGATAAGAATAATGTCTATCAACTCAGTGGAGAAGCCTTGGTTTTATGATCTACAACGATATATTGAGATAAGGCAATTCCCTAAGGAAACCGATAGAAAAGAAAGGATGTCACTGAGGACGTTATCACAATAGTTTATTAGCCATAATGGGATGTTATATAAAAGGATGCCAACTGGAGTACACTTAAGATGGATCAATAAGGGTGAGGTATAGAAGATTATGGAAGTAGTTTATGAAGGTATATATGGGCCACATATGAATGGAATAGTCCTCACTAAAAAGATAACCCGTCAATGGTACTTCTAGTTAACTATAGAGGCAGATTGCATGAAGTATGTAAAGAGATGCCCAAACTGCTAAGTATATGGCAACGTGAGCCACCTACCTTATATAGAACTTTAGGGATTAACCTTTCCTTAGCCATTTGCAGTCTGGGGAATTAACATTATTGGAGAGACAAGGCCGAAAGCATATAATGGACATCGTTATATCATAGTGGCAATCGACTATTTCTCTAAATATGTAGAAGCAGAATCATTCACCATTGTAGGGGTGACACAAATGGCCAGGTTCATAGAGAAGAACATAATTTGCCGGTATGGGTTGCTTCATTAGGTCATCACTGATAATGGTGTTTAGTGTAGGGCAGAGATAACCACCCTGTGGGAAGAATACAAGATTGAGCATCATAGATCATCCCCTTATAAACCACAGGCAAATGGAGCCGTAGAAGTAGCAAACAAGAATGTGAAAAGAATATTGGCCAAGATACTAGAACATTATAGAGACTCAGCAAGTTATCTACAGTTTGCATTATAGGGATACAAAACCACTATCAAAATATCAACAAGAGCCACTCCGTATTCTCTGGTATATGGATGTGAAGTTGTATTACCAGTTGAGGTCAAAATTCAATCCCTAAGGGTTATCTTAGAGTCTCAAATCCATGAGTACCAATGGATAGAAAGCCGATTGGCACAATTAAATTTGTTGGATGAAAAGAGATTGAAGGCTATGTATCACTCTCAAATGTACCAGAAAAGGATAGCCCGAGCTTATAACAAGAAGATTAAGCAAGGCAAGATCAAAGAGGGTGACTTGGTTTTAAAGCTCATTAGGCCAATCATGACTAATCCACGGGGGAAGTTCAAGCTGAACTAGGAAGGTCCCTACCAAGTGAAGAAGCTATTTTCAAAAGGGGCTGCTATTTTGTCTGACTTAGAGGGAAATGAATTCAGAAAGCCCACCAAATGAATAAGCTCAAGAAATACTTTCTATAAAGTCTTGCTAGGGAGAACCTCAAAAGAGGCTGCCTAGGCAAAAGCTAGAGATAAGAAAAAAAAGGGAAAAAGTAAAAAGTCCTACTAGATTGAAAAGTTGAAAAGGTGATCCAGGCAAAAGTAGAGGACATGTAAAAGGAGATAGAGAGAAAAAAAAAATATTTAGTTGGAAAACTTGCAAGGGCAAGCCAATTAATGACCAAAGATATATAATAAGCAAAATTGTATAGTCACACTATGCTTAAATTAAATGGAATGGATTGCCTTTATTATTGTAAACATTGCATTAAATGCTTATTACACATATGTCTAACTCAAAAGGAAATCTCATTAGATAAAGAAAGTACATAAAAAGACTAAGTTTCGTAAAATGATCTAATATCATCTGCTTCTCTTGTGACTCCCTTGGGCACTCGATGCCTGTAATGCTATTATCCTTTTATTTCTTATAAATTCATCCTTTTCTACTTATTGTAATTAAACCCAAGCCTTGTATTGGTCATTGGTAGATTGATCTCCATTGTAGTCAATGAACCTCTAAATGATCCTCCAAGGCCAAGCAGCAATAAAGTTGTCTATAAAATTTTAAGAAAGAGGCCTTGGTTCAAACTCATATACAAGCTCCACAATCCATTATTTTTGTCCATATTATTTACAAAGCTGAGCTGGATTGTAGAAGGTGGCAAAATGGAGGTCGGCTAAGGGAACACAGTAGCTATAGGACTAGAGGGTCAAGTGCTGCAGTCTCCACCATGGGCACATCCACTGGAATGTAGATAACCAACTATGGGAATCCTTTAGGACAGAAGAAGTCTCTTAGTGTGACACTATTTGGCCTTGTAGTGAGCAATGTCTCTAGGTGGTTCGAGTAATCTCAGTTTCTTTTATAACCAAGCCTATAGAATTGACAAATGGATAAGAATGATGGAAAGCAAGAAATGGTAAAAGAAAGAAGAGACTCACCTTTAGTAGAAATGGACTCTCAGAGAATCTCCTAGTCTCAAAAAAGTTATCAAGATCGATAATGGTCTCAACCAGGATGAGGGGGAAAGGGTTCAGTCCACTCTCCACTTGGTTTAGAACATGCAGGGTCTTTGAGTCACAATTACCAGAAGGGGAGACCAACAAGAACTGAGCATATAGGCAGAGTGCCATCATTCGAGGCAAAAGAACCTTGCTGCTATCTACAACCACTACTATCTCTACAAAAGGTCTAAGTAAGATTTCGTTGCCAAAAATGTGACGAAGAGAGGATTGAGGGGACATATTGAATAATCTTGCCATTTGATATTGAATGGTGTGCAAATCCGAGGTTACGACTCAAGGGATGACAATCTGTTGAGCAAAATCTATATGAGAGCCCAAGATAGCTTCAAATTCCTTTGGTAGGAGGTAAATCTCCATTGTGTTAAATCGAAAAACATGCTTTTGGGAATCCTAAAATTGAGTAAGAATGTGGAGAAGCGCAAAGTTAATCTTCTTGGCATGCAATGATTAGAAGGCGAATAGGTGAAATGGCTTTATTCTAGCCCATGACCTACCATCCAAACTTTTTAGAATCAATTGTAGCTATTTCAAGCTTCTTTTGGTCATGGTTGGGGATTAAAATGCTGTCTGGGAAAGAAGAATAGAGGAAAGTGATGAAATAAAGAGATTAGGGATTTTAAAAAAGATTTAGGGGTTTTTATAGCTGTGAGACAGGCGTGTAGAGGTGATCGCCTCTACGATCAGGCAATGCCTCTATGAGAAGAGGCGAATCACATGTCACCTCTTCATATAGAGGCAATGCCCCTTTAAAGAGGCGACGCCATTATGACAGACATAGTAGATCTTTGCATTCCTAGGAATTTTCTAAGTTATATATGAAGATTCAGAGCAGGACATTTTAGAGATAAAAGGCCTTCATTCATTCAAAATTTCACAAAAAATTCTTAGTATAAAATATGAAGGCATAAAAAAGGGTCAATCAAATAAAAATCAATTTAGACAAATAGAGGGCAACAATGTAAATCCTTTAATGTTCCTAGACACGGACACCCCTATGCTAATAAAAATCCACAAAGGGTCCTCTTTACTCATTTTTGTTGGACTCATCAGCCTCCTCATTAGTTGGCTCGTCCACAGGCTCATTAGCTAGCTCATTAGTAGAAGCATCAGTGGGATCGATCCCATCAACCTCGCTACTATCCTCGGACTCCTTATCGGTTTCCCCCTCCTCCTTATTGCCCTTGACCTAAAGAGCGGTGAGCTGGCACTCCAAGGTAGTGATCCTAGCCTAGTTGGCCTCATCTCGATCCTATTGAAGCACAATAAGAGGTAAGAAATCATGAAAGCATGCATACATATAGAAATAGAGCATATTTTGTGTGTGCCATCCATTGCTGCGTCACCTACATTAGGAAGTCCCTATGGGCCTCAACTACCCAGTACATGTACTCTCCCTGATCTCGAGGTATCTGTTCCATTGATAATGTTAGAATTAACCTTATGTTATAAGACTTGAGAACATAGTTGCCAAATAAGGAAACTTACATGGGTAGTAGCCTTTGGGAAGAATGATGGCTCCAGAGTCATATCTAATGTTAGAAACTAATGAGAGCTCACTAGAAGGCATCCAACAATGAGTTAGTAGATTGGGAGTGGTAGTGAGTCTGCTGGCCACTACCTGGGATCAAGAGCTAGAGGGGTCTATCAAGGATGGTGCCCTAGAAGAAGAACCCTCACCATTGGGAATGATGTGTGGGTGCTGCCTCTCTTGTGTGGAGGGCCTAGGGTGAGGAGCAGGTGCCCTAGTAGCTACCTAAAAGATGAAAAATAAGTCAGATAACAACATTTGTAAGTAAATATATAATAAATAAAATAAAACATTGCATGCTTACCTGAAGTGCAAGCTTAGGAAGGGGCACTCACTGCGAAAGATGAGCTTATGTAAAGTCCACATAACAAGACTTCCTCTTCTTATAATAGTCTACAGTATCCTCTCCCTGTAAGGCATGATTGAGATCATCTCCATCTAACTCATGTGCCTAGAAGATGTGCTCGGGAATAACAAGAGGTGAATGCCTCACTTGTGCACCTGACCGCCACTGATGTATTCTCTCCTTGAGGAACCACACTCTACAATCAAGGCCTTTAAGCAGAACCCTCTTCCTGGACAGAGGGATGGAGCGAACCATAGCTTGTGTCCACCTAGCCTGAGGGCCCCATAAGTTCATGCATAGCTGCAAGAATAAACATGTAAGTAGATGAATTAAAATAATGAGTTTATTGCTAATTTCAATTGCATTTGTAGGTGCATTCCTCGTCATAAGTGAGCATGTTTAGCCTCTTACAATGGATGTGAATGTGAGCCACATGCCTTCTCCAAGCGCAGTTGGGACGCCACCTTGCCATCGCAGGGAAGGGAGTGTCAATGACTCTGGTGATCCCCACTATCAGCTCTAACTCTAAAGCCTAGTCCTGCGAAAGAAATAAAGGATTATTAGTAAGATCGAAAAATGGTAGTTGGAATGGAATATGAAGAGAGAAAAGAGAAAATAAAATACCAATATGGCATGCCAAAAATCGCAGAGTCATCTAGCTCTATGCACTAGCTCATCCATACTCCTATAAAGATAAGCTAAGGCACAACTGCCTAATCATAGGTCACCACCAAATATAGGTCCCTCAGAGGCATCAGGAAGCTCAAGTCCACTAAGTTGGCTATATTTGCGAAGAGAGTAGTGACTAGTAGATAAACAAGGAAAGCGTGCACCACCTGATCAATCTGTAGGGGTATAGTGGCCACCTCAACTCTAGCATAAGTGTAGAAGCTCCTGATCGACTCAAGCTTCACTGTGTGGGTCCCTTTCATGTCTGGGACTATCCTACTTGATGAAGGTGAGATAGTCGAGAGATAACTAATGAAGGCTAGCATTGAAGGGAATAGAATCTTCAGCACAAGCAATGCTGGTAACTGCAATGAAGGCCATCGGGTCGAGAGTGAACTCCCTAAACGGAAGATGAAAGGTGTGGGTGGTGTCATACCACCTCTCCATCAAGGCATGCAAGGGCTAATAGTTTATATGCCCCTGTTGTGTTGGAAGTGCTAGGATAAAGTTAGAGAACCTGATATCATGAATCCAAGTCTATATGGCCTCAAGAAGCTCGTCATACCAGATGCGTGCGCTGCTAAAGTTCCCGACAACCTTGAGGGTGTGGGCATCAAGCTAAGGGAGTAAAAAAGGGAGTAAAGTCATTATTTTATGAAATAAAAATTCAAATATTTTGCCGGATCTTGTCACTGAGGCGATGCCTATATTAAAGAGGCGACTGCCTTAGTGATGATGCGACACCTTTATTGAAGAGGCAGTTGCCTCAGTGATAAGATGATGCCTCTTTATATAAAGGCAATTCACCTCTTTGAGATCAAGCCTAACTCAAAGAGGCAAATGCCTCTTCACAAAGAAGTGATCGCCTGATCGATGAGGCGATGCCTCTTGGTGTCGGCAATTTGACAGAATGATTTGAAATTTTAATTTTTGATCAAGAAAATTCTATTTCTTTTAGTTAAATTCATAAATATATGTATATCAATAGTAACTTAATACTATTTAATAATATGTGTTGGAAAAATTAAAGAAGTTGGTACTAACCTCTTCGATGGCCAAGCCACAAATATGGGATCGTAAGTCTGCAAATAGGAGAACCTCATCTTTGATACTGAGCTCAAAACTTCAAGAAGGGTGCACTGTAGGTGTCACTGGGTCCTAAATGGGCAAGTATAGGGTCCATGTGGCATCCATATCAGAGAATACAAAGAATAAGGGAGAAAGAGAAAAGGGAAGAAAAAAGACAAGAGAGAGAATTGAAAAGGTGAAAGTGATCATTGAAGAAGAAAAGTGAGAATTTATATTGTTAGGGTGAGGGAGAAAAATTGAGATAAAGGAAGATAAGGAGAAGAGCGTGAGGCCCACTTGATAAAATTAAACATCGAATAGCCTAGGGCCCATAAAAAAACAAATGACAATTTTTGTATCACTGCTCGGGTGTACCCCAAAATTGATCTTTGGAAAAGAATGATCTGATTAAAGTAGTAAAAGAACAAGCATCTGGTCGGGTTTGAATCCCTAAAGTGCATGAAAGAACAAGCATATGGTCGGGTTTGAATCCCTAAAGTGCATGAAAGAACAAGCGTTTGGTTGAGTTTGAATCCCCAAAATGCATAAAAGAACAAGTGTCTGGTCGAATTTGAATCCCCAAAGTGCGTGAAAGAACAAGCATCTAGTCAGGGTTAAATCCCTAAAGTGCATGGAAAAATAGGTGACTGGTCAGGTTTAAATCCCTAAGTGTGCGAAAGAACAACCATCTAGTTAGGTTTGAATCCTCGAAGTGCGTGAAAGAACAAATATATGGTCAGGTTTGAATCTTTAAAGTGCATAAAAGAATAAGCATCTGGTTAGGTTTGAATCCCTAAAGTGCACATTTCAGGAGGCATTTGGTTAGGTTTGAATCCCCGAAGTGCATTCTTTTTTTACTAAGTAACTGATCGAGCTAGGAAAACTTGAGGAACACGGTTACATTTCATCTCTTTTTATTGAGTAGAGGTTGGGCCATGCTTAAGATTCATGCCAAACTAGAATGAGTAACTGATCAAGCTAGGAAAACCCGAGGAACAAGGTTACGTTTCATCTTTTTTTACTAAGTGGAGGTTGGGCCATGCTAAAGATTCATGCCAAACTATAATGAGTAACTGATCAGGCTATGAAAACTTGAGGAACATGGTTACATTTCATCCCTTTTTACTGAGTGGAGGTTGAGCCATGCTCAAGATTCATGCCAAACTATAATGAGTAACTGATCGGGTCAGGAAAATTCAAGGAACACAGTTACTCTTTATTTCTTCTACTGAATGACTTCTCAAGCTAGGAAAACTTAGGAATCATGCCAAATTTATAATGAGTAGCTAATCGAGTTAACTTAAGCCAAAGATCATGACTACATTTCCTTTCTATCTTTACTAAGTAAAGATTGAGCCATGCTTGAGATTCATGACAAATTTATTAATGAGTGACTAATCGGGCTAGGAAAACCTAAGGATCACAGTCACGTTTTGAAGATGAAGTTTGACCTCTTGGATTTGAATTCCCAAGGCTGACGGCATGAGCGAAGCTCATGGGTTATGTATGTTATTCTTACTTTTTATTGTTTGATGTGCATGTTGTTTTTTTGAAAAATTATTTTCAAAAAATTCGATTCTTCAAAAAACCAAAGGGGGAAAACTGTGGACACTGTCAGTTTGATCAGCTAGTAATAAAAGCTTGATGATGATAAAGTTTGAGTTTTGAATGCAAGGGGAGCCCAAGACTTCTCTAAAATCAACTATGAAAGCCCTAATACAAAGCCTAAACACTAAAGCCCATAAAAAAACCATGTCCAAGCCTAAACACTAAGCCAAAGCCCAAGCCCATCACTTCTTGACCCATGACCCTTGACCTGGCCCAGGTGAAGAGGTGATTGCCTTAACAAAGAGGCATCACCTTTTCACCCCAAGTATTGATGAGGTGACGCCTCATTAAAGAGGTGCTGCCTCATCACACCCACTCTCTGCAACATTAAATGCCATTAATGGCAGTGGTTGGAAGTCCACCCACTGAGATTTGGTCATTTTTGGATGTAAAAGAAAAGGGAAAAAGGTGGGAAAGAGCCTAGGGAATGAAAAAAGGGCAATGAGAAAGGGTGAGAAGCAGTTTTTGGGAATTTGGAAAAGGAAAAAAGGGTGAGAAGCTTTAAAAGGGAATGTGGGGGGCATGAGAGAGGGGTTGAAAAAGTTTGGTAATTCAGAAGGACAAAGAAGAACATCTGAAAAAAAGAGAGAAAGAAATATAGAGGGAAAGGAAAAAGGAAGAAAAGAAGGAAAGGAAGAAGAAGGGAAGAGTCTTGGAATCTTAAGAGACTTGATTCTTGAGAAGAAGAGGGAACTTTCCTTGTATTCAAAGCCACTCCTTCATCAACCAAGCTTTGAGGGCTCAGTTAGGAGCATCAGCTCGTCCAAGACAGTGAGTCTCCTCATTTTTAAGCTTTAAGTTCTTTGCCTTCATTAAAGTCTTGATTTATTGTTCTTTTGAGTGTTTTCTTGAATCATATTACTTATTTTAATTTCATAGAGGAGCATGATTGCATGAGATATTTGTATTTGTATTTAGTGGATTATTTTATGAGACAAACATAAATATACGTTGATGATTTATAAATACAATATTGTTTTATATCGCTGGGTGGTAAGACAAACTCAATTTTGTATTTAGTGGATTATTTTATGAGCTTATTTTTTTTTTATTTTTTATGCATATTATATGTTGATGATTTATAAATTTTATTGTTGTTATTGTATGAAATTAACTTGTATGTGTTGCAAGCATTGTTTTATGATTTTTAATCGCTAAATGTTTGCTTTATTTTTTTAGCATTAATTTGTATCATTAATTAGTTTATTTTTGGTTTATTTTTAGTATTTATATGCTTATTTACACCAAGAAGTTATAATCCTTAATCCCTTTCCCTTTTTATTTGGAATGAATGGTTGTAAATTATTTTTATTTGTTTTATTTATTTATTTATGATTAATGCCGAGGATGTAAGCATAAAATGGATTAATGTGCATACTTGTAATAAAATATAAAATTGGAAACCATCCATGATTTCTATGTTAATAAGAAAATAATTTAATAATCAAAGGTAATAAAATACAAAAAACACAAGGAGGCCAACCGCAAGGTTGGGTGGGCATTCCAAAAGCCCATACTCAGTTTCTGAACCCGACATCTTATGACGGCTTTTAGGAACCTTCATGGAATCCAGTTGCTATACAGTGTGTCCCCGCTTTCATCTGGCTAGCGACTCCATCTCCATTTTGGGCCCCAAGCCCACTACATATTTCCTAGTGAGCCTCGAGCTCACACAGTGCCGTGGTTGCCAACACTTAAGTGTGTGACCAAAACTACCGCCTACAATAGTTATCAATAAAGATAACAAATTATTTATAGCTTGAAATTGGCAAAGAGGAGCATAACCCCAAACATCAGAGTGAACAAGTTGCAAGGGTCAAGTACTATGATGTTGGGTTAATGGTAAAGAAATACGGTGAAGCTTTCCTAGACAACATGCTTCACATTTATTTATCTTTGGTTTTATTTTAGAACAAGGTAATTAAAAAGAATTCATTAGATGATGAATAATATTATAGTTGGGATGACCTAGTCTGGCACACTAGTCTTCCAAAGTCATAAGGTAAACCACTGTCATTATAGATTATGATGATAGTATGGCACCTTAAAGCTTATAAAGCCCTAACTCAATTGTTCTTTGAAGAACCGATCTCTTTGTCACTTGGTCTTTGACAAGGCAATGATCATCATGAAATTTAAAAAAAACACTTGTTATCTACATGAAGCACATTGTTTAATTGAAGTGAATGGGAATAATAGGCAAAGTAGTATTACCAAATTGAAACCATTAAATGAGCCTTACCTTTATATTCATATGAATTTGTAAGTGTGGAAAGGTTTAAAGTAATATAGTACGCCACTAACATCAGGATACCATGAAAAAGATGCATCGATTTATGGAGTTAGAAGGACACTTGTTGTTAAGAGGAGGGCAGCTTGGTTAAGTGAGCTTGTCATTGATTCGTAGAGTTTGAGTAATTAGAAAAAGGAATTGACAATCAGTTTTGACGCTGGGTGGTAAGAGAAGCATCAAAGTGATGTTAACACTCTATAGCAGTATGGTTAGTGAACTTGCAAATTCGGCAAGCAAATGTAGAAGAACCTCATCGTCCACCATGAGGTGCTTGGCTACCCTAATTTCCTGAAAAAGATGGACGAAAACCATTAAAGTCAAAATTGGATGATCATTGGGCAATATTGATAATCAGAATTGAGGGTTCTTATGACTTAAGCAGTGGTTCGTAGGAGACTAATTGGCTATGCAATTCACTAAATAAAACTAGTTCAAATTGCTACTGCAATGCATTAATAATGCCATTATAGTTGGCTCCAAGCTTGTGAAACATAATTGCATTAAACGTAGAAGGAGTAATTGGTTGGCCTGCTAATGCTAGTGAATTAGCAATCACCTTCGCTTGATAAAGGTATTGGGACACAAACTTATTGGCTTTTGAAAGATTATGCAGATCAATATGTAACTGAGTTTTTTGAGCATTACTAATAACATCGTATGTTATAGCAAGAGCATGCTAAACCTCAATAGAAGTAGAAAGGCCGATACATTGAGAATAAACCTCTTCAGATATGGAAGACAATAGCCAATAAAAAGCAACTGGTCCTTTTGAAACCAGATTATGTATGCAGGATTAATGGTGGTCTGATTTATGGAAGATTTAACTATTTTATAAGGAGGAGGAGGTGTAGTGCCATTTATTATTTCATGAAGATTATAATAGTTGAGTGAGGGAGTGAATTGGAGTTTCTAGGGGATATAATTCTTTAATATAAGTTTAATGGAGAAGGTTTTATGAATTTGTGTTGGTGTGGTAGTAGAGATCAGGGAGGGACAAGATGGAATAGTGTTGGTTATGTTTATGGATGCAGTAGAAGAAGAAGAAAGGGATGAGGAGGTAGAAGACAAAGTTGAATTTGTTATTTAATTGGCTGTGGACTTTTTCTCTAATACCAAGTTAAGAGTTCATATTCAGAATGAATTCACTTTGTTAAAATATATGATACAACAACATATGTATATTTACAGCATATGGTAACTAATGGATATACATGATAAGCTGTATAATTGAAGTTGGTTATAATGATTTATCTGATAAATATATTGTATAATGTAATATGTTTCATACTTGTTGGTGTTAATCAAAATACAAATTCAAGTTATGGGTAGATAAAAATTAAACTAACACATTAGTTTACTATGCCTTTTCAATTATTTCTAAGTGTAAGTTATAAAACACTTTAAAAGTTTAGGAATTGGTTTGAGTTTAGCCAAGAGAAACACATTATATAATAGGTTTAAGTTGAGCCTTAAACACTCAATTGTGATCGATCTAAGGGAATATATTGCTAGTGGGATTAAAAATCCTAACTTTAGGATAAGTTAGATAAAGACATATGATTGTTTATAATTTGAACTCCTTAAATTTTTTGTATCCAAATCTTCCCATCTTTTATTTTGATATTCTTTTAATTGTTTAATTTTCTCTTAATCCTCTCCTTAAATTCAATTAGCCTTATTCACCTCCCTTTAAGACACTTATAATTAGTATTGGAGCTTAATTTCTTACTCCTTAATTACAAAAAGTAAAGATCATGGAAAGTGAAGCTTTAAATTTCTCTTCTTTAAGACCTTTTCATTGATAGTAGTGATTATCCATTTTGTAAGTCTAAAATGCACCTATATCTTGATAATGATCCAATTAGATTGTGGGATGTAATGCTAGATGGTTAAGAACCTCTTAAGGCTAAGGTAGACAATTATAATTGATAGAAGTAAATGGACATAAGAAAAAAAGGATGAGAATCATAAAAATAAGAAAGCCATCATGACCATCTTTCTTACTTCTATGTTTAAAGGAGGACACAAAGTGCAATATTGTCAATCCATAAAAGAAATTTGGGAAATTCTTAAGAATCTTTATGAAAGCAATGTCTAAGTAAGAAGTAAGAAAGTTTAACTTTATATATATGAGTATCACTTTTTAAGATAAAACCTTAAGAGACTATAGTTGGATGATTGGCCACCTCAATGCTCTTCTCACCATATTAAGAAGCTCAAAAAGCATTAAACTAAAGAAAAGGTGAATTACAAAGACTTTAAGTGTCTTATTAAAGAAGAATTGAGAATTTAGAGTTACTTCAATTGAAGAGGCATATGACCTATCTAAGCTCTCCATAGACATTCTCATAGGAAAGCTCTTTACCCAAAGCTCACAGTAGGATAAAGACAATAAGAAAAAGAGAAGAAGGAAAAGAAAAAAAAGGGAATTACTCTTAAGGCTTCTTAAGAAGATAGTGAAGAAAAAAGCATTGAAGAATCAAGTGAAGAAAAAAGCCTTGAAGAATTAAGTGAAGAGAATGAGAAACTTATCATGCTCATTATATGATTTAAGAAGTACCTAAAGAAGAGGACATAACCAAGCAAAAAGAATTTAAGAGGAGTAACCACAATAAGGGTAAGAAGCTAATATGTTATAAATGTAAAAAGCCTAATCATATTATAAGCTATTGCCCTAAACTAAAGTAAAAAAGCAAAGGAGCAATGGATAAGAGGAAAGCATTAATGACTATATAGGATGACTCCTATAGTTCAAAAAATAAAAATGAGCAATAAGAAGTAGCTAATCTTTATTTCATGGCTCTTGATGACAATAAGGTTTCTTTTATTGGCTTGTCCTAAATCTAACACAAATAACTTTCTCAAATTAATCTTGAAATCAAATTAAAATCATCCAAAAAACCTTTTTGTCCTTAAACCTTCCTAATAAATTCTCTTCAATCAATTCTTATTTCTTGATGAGTTCTCCATCCAATTATGAGGCTAAACACTTTTAATAACCCTTTTTTTGTGTTAATTTTGATATTTATTTTGGAGTTTCAGGCTTTATGAATTTTGAGCAATCTATTGGTGGATGGTTGGATTTGGCTAATGAACAATTGTCCGGCGATCCAACCCATAATTTTGTCCAAAAAGCTTTCTTAAACTGACTGTTTCTTTATTTAATTTAGTTAAACAATCTTAAAAAAGGGCCATCCCCATTCTTTTTCCTATGTGATTTCTATGATGGTCTTAGGGGTTCCCTAATATGTGTAGTTGTTTATACAACTTCAAGGCACATCCCAAAGGTCTAAGGATGATAGGATTAAGGTATTTTTTTTTCATTTTTTCTCATTTTTAAATGATTTTCTATTGATTTTCATTGCCATTTTTACTTTTTATTTTCTTATTTATTTATTTAGTTTTGATTCTTGTAATTGGTTGATGATTAGAGCGTTGATCGTTATTAAATAATTGATTATGTGATAATGATTACTTATATGTTTGATGCTATGAGTATATCCTTTTGTTACATTATTAATTATTGTGTTCATTTTGTGTTTATATTGGTGCTTTGTGATTTTCATTTGATGTTTTCTTGATTTGGTTAATAGATGTTATTATGGAATGTTAGAAGTGAATTCTATTGTTATATGTGCTTAGGTGAGGTTTTCTTATAGTGTCTTATGTTTGTTTAGATTCTTGTGGAGTCTTATTTTTTATTGTATACACAATTATTAAGCTGTATAATGGTGATTGGTCTGTATTTGATTTTGTGTGTGAAGATTGTTGCTTTTAATCAAGTTCCTAATCAAAATCCTTCCTTATTAACATTTTACATACTATTAGTTCTTGCTTAATCTATACTAACCCCTTTCCTTCTTATGAATTGCATTTTTGTATTTACACATTTCATGCGCTTGTTTGAATATCACTATATGTGTGTCCTTTATTTTTAGATCCTTTAGATGCTTTTTGTATGCATCACTATCATTTTTACATGAACCCTGAAATTTGCATGCACCTCGACTTGCATCATGCATCATTCTTGCATACACCCTATATTTATTTAATGCTTGTGTGAATCATGTTTATGCATTAACGTCATTTGTTGAATTTTTGTTTATATCTTATTATTAATGTCCAAGCTCTTAATCTCTCAAGTTATTATTTTTTATAAACTTCTACTAACATTTAGTAACTTTTACTAACTTTTAGTAAATTTACTAACTTTTAATATCTTTTGTTTACTATACTAACATTTCAAGTTTGTAATTCATATCCTTTTTTTAAATTTTCTCATTTTACATCTTTTTGTTATATCAATTTTGATTGCATTACTTATTTTACTTATCTTACTTAAGTGTGATGTATATCCTTGAATCATATACCAAAAAATATACTAAAAATAAACAACACATATACCATTTAATGTTTATTATGATAATTCTTACAATCACTTATTTATTACCTTTTATGAAATATGTGTTCTAATATATATATTTTGGTATGATCATTGTTGATTATTGTTTTCATTTGGCTAATAGTATTCTGTACATGTTCTTCTCTCTCCATTTTAATCTTTGATTTCTCCTTTTATAATTATTTTTCTTACCTCTCTTTATATAATAATATATCATTTACTTAATTTCTAGTATTCTTCTCCTTTATTGTCTTTTCTATTTCATATTTTGATTATAATTTTAAATATATGCAATAATCCCCATCCTTCTCATTTATATAAAATTTTCTTTTCTAAATAATAATCATCATTTACCTTATCTTTTACGTTACTATAATATGTAGAATTATTATTATTCAATATTATTTATTGTTCTTGTAATTGTATGTTGATTTTGTTTTATTTTTATGATGATCATAACCCAAGATTCAACCAAATGTAAAGATTCTATTTCCCAAAATTTTATTTTTGCTTTTGATTTCTTTTTACAAAGTTAATTTTCACAAAATGAGTTGTAATTTATAATATTAGATTAATCCATCCAATATACGAATTTCATATTATAAAGACTAATTTGATGGGAAATCAATTTTATTAATTAAAGGCTTATAAATGCCTAATTGAGTTATTTTCTAAAAGTTTTCATAAATAATTTGTTTTTAACTGATTTTCAAGACTTTTTCTTATTTTGTTTCAAAGTGAATTCGTAAATGATTTCAAATTTTTTTTCAATAAATGCCCCAAAATCTAAATTAATAAAGCTACAAGGGAGGAGGTGTAAGTAAAAGTGTTTACCATTCTTATCCTTATTTTTTTTATATTTATGCTTTAATTTCTTTTCTTTATATGTTTAGAATCATTTGTTTAGAAATTCTCATGATATGAATAACATGATTATACTATGTTTATATACATTATGACATTATAATTGTCATGGCATATAAGAATAATATGTATATGCCATAATTCATGCATCTTGCTATTTTTGTAATATTCATGCATATTTATTATTGTTATGTGCTTACGTATGTTAATGCGTGTGATCTACAAGTGCACAAAATCATACGAGTAGTAAAAAGATATCGTTCCCATGGGGATGGGAGTTGCAGCTTATTTAGACTAACAAAAGTTTCAATGAGTGAAAACAAAGTAAATTAAATGTAAAATACTAAGAATTTTGTCATGAAATCTATATAATTATAGATGCTAGGGTTTTATTTCCCTCGGCTCAACTGGTCTAAGGATGGTGTTAACTTCTTACTAATTATGAATATTATTTCATTTTTAAAGCATTTTAAGAATTGTGATGTCTCTTTTAAGTCTGTTAATAATTAACCAATTATGATAATTATCCAATTATCTAGCTTTTACTAGTATAATTAAAATATCAAAATTGATTTATTTAAGCAATTTTCTAAGGAATATTAATATTAAAGTGTCTCTCAACTAAGTCAATTTGAATTAATAGATTGTTATTGCTTTTCTCACTAGAATCAATCTCTTGATCTATCCTTAGTGTCTAGTTTAATTCAAAGGGTGATCAAGCCAATGAAGAACATTTAAGTATAATAATTCTCATGAAATAAATATTCTTTCATTAAAAGTTTAACCTATTTAAGTTCATATTAAGTTGGGGTTCATAAAACCCTAACTAACTTAGTTATTCATAGAAATTAGAAAAGAAAAGCAAAAGAGAAAGAATCCAAACATATTCATGATTAAATATAATAAAAACTAAGAAGAATAATAGAAGAAAACCCCTTTTTATTCTACTTGGTGAATCATGTTCATAGTCCTTACACCTTGCTCTTCAATGCAACAATTTAATTGAGTAGAGTTTATAATAATCTAATTATGCAAAGTTGTAATTTCTAAAAGAAAATTAGTTTTTTGCACTAAAAGAAATAAAATTCTATCTAAAATCAATAGCCTCCCCTTTTTTGGGGTAGGAAAATTCCTCCCCTAAATATTGTTCCATAAAAAACCCTAAAAATAACTTTCATAAAATATTCAGTCTATACAAACACATTTGTGCAAGAAATGTACACAACCATGTGGCCTTCTCACTTTCATTTTAGCACACAATTAAGCACAACCATGTGCTTAGATGACATAGTCGTGTCTACCTTCAGATGTTGTGGACTCTTGTGTTACAAATCAAGCATGGCCGTATGTCTAAGTGCACATAGCCGTGCTGGTCCCTCTTTTCCTTCTCTTACTTCGTTTCTTACCCTTTATTCGACAGAATGAGCTCCTAGCTTTAAAACTCCATTGATAGCTGTTAGTATAGATGTGGCCTAGTGCCATTTCTTGTAATATAAATGACATTGTATTTTTATCCCTATGGCAATAAAATATTCATTCAAATAAAGTGTTTGTTTATTTGACTATTTACCTTTTAGCACTATGTTAAAAGAGTTTATTATCAAGAGTTGATAGGGTAATAGATTCTTTTAGTACATATGTTATAAAATGTTCATAGTCATAGGATTAATAAATAGACTATCACGTTTGTCTATTTTTCTTAATCGATATGTGATATTGATAGTGGGAGGTAGTGAGTCTCATGCTGCTTGATATGAGATATCATAATAGACGTGTGGGTACTCAAGTGATGGGTGGATTGAATAGTGATGTAAGATAAGTGATTGTGTGAAAATTCACTTTTATCAACAATCATTTTCTTGGACATAATTGTGCATATGGTCCTTTGACCTAAGGTGACATGGTTGTCCACATATGGGTGGTTAGAGTTTGTTACACTGTCATCACTCACGACTTATGGAAAATAAATGTGATCAATTGAGATTTTCACATTTAGTTGGGAAAGAGTTTCCAATAATATTAAGAGTTAATATTATTTATTTCTATTACCATTTGAACGTAAACCTAGTAAGTCACACATATAAGCGTAACACCAATAATGATAATTATTAATTTGATTATAAATTAATTAATTAAATCAATTGAATTGGATTTTCACTTATGCAGGGATCTAGCATATCCTGAAATCTAATTCAAAGGTTAGGACTATTAAAATTTAATTGACTATTAATTTGGACTTAATTTAATATGTGACATTAAGTTTAAGGACCAAATTAATATTTTCCACCTATACAAGTTTGGATATGGACCATGAGATAGGCTATATACATGTAGCTTAATGGATGATGGATGGGCTTAAATAAATAAGTGTATTAGCAAGAAGGGCCTTATTTAAGTGTTAAATAAAGCCTATAAGTCTAATTAGTGGATGTTGTGGAGATGGGCCAATTTAAGAGTTAAATAAGCCCAATAAACTAAAGCCTACTTATTAAAGGAGGTGCCACATAAGCATAAGCATGTGATGCTCATGCTTGAATGGTGGCCACATATGCATATGCTTTCTATGCAATGTGATTGCATGAGTGACACTTGGTAAGGTGTCATAAGTATGCACCTTTAGCTAGTGGAGAATCTCTGCATGCATGAGATTACTTATTTAATGCAAAAGTCAAAAGTAAATGAACATTCTTTATATACATGGGATGGCTTATTCAATACTCAAGCTTGAGTTAGTGGAGGATCTCTACACATGCAAAATTAGTCTCTCACATAAACACTAAGTTAGTGCATATTCTCTATACACTTGACTTACAACTTCCATTAGAGACATTCAAATACAAAAGAGAGAAAACAAGAGTGAGTACTCAAGAGTTAAGTCTTCTTCTTCATTTTTCTTCTAAGTGTTATGAGTGTGTGGGTGAGAGATATAAGAGTTATATTTCTTCATAAGTTCATTGTCATCATCCTTGTATAATAGTTGTACAAGATCAAGTTACATCCATCCAAATGAGGCATGAAGTCTTATATCATCCAAGCAAGGAGAGGAGCTATAGCAAGCTTTCAGGTCACCACAACAAAGGAGCTTGTGGGTAGAGATTCATTAAAAGCTTAAAGTCATTTCAATGTCACCTATGTGTTTCAAGCTAGAGGCTTCACACTTGGGGAGCTAGGAGCTTATAGATTTGCATAAACCATTTCCTAAAGCTTATCGAGCATACTTCTAACATTTAGAGTTTTTAAGAGTTACTAAACTCTTAGATGTAGGTCTCTTCTCTTGACATGCTATGTGTTTTTGGCTGTTTATGAATTTTATTTTATGTTGTCTATTAAGCATGCAAGCATTTAGTTGTGTAAATTACATATGATATGATTTTTGGGCTATTTGGAATTCATGCTTTTTATGCAAGGGTTGCTTGCTATAGAAAATTTTTGAAATTGACTTTAATCGAATTTGTGTTCACACTATGCTTCTGCTCATAATTCGATGCATGTAATCAATTCTTTCAACAACACTTAATATAAGCTCTATAATGATGCAACCTACACAATTAACATAAGAACAACACAAAAAGTATAAAAACAAACTAAAATTGCATAAAATAGCAAAAACATCATGTAGACAGTGGGGTTTAGTGCGCGTCTTAGATTTTAGCAACCGTAACACTATTTAGGCCCAGGGCCTTAGAGAACACACTAACCACTGTCACAAAGACATGGCGTGGAGATGAGGAGTCGCCACCTAGGGTAATAACTGGGACAATTTGATTGGTGGTACTCAATTCTCTAAAAGAAAATTAGCACCACAACCAGGAGATTATGGATATAGAATACTAACTTCTCTTAGTCTTGTGTTCATTTAGAATAATTTTATAAATAATTATTTCATCCTCTAATTACATGCAATTTTGTTAAACCCTAATTAACATCCATCTACCCAAAAAGGTAACAAGTCAATAAAATTACAAGAAAAAAATGCACTCAAGATCACGTTGTCCCTAAGTCTAAACTATGTTAATTTTATTAAAAAAGTTAGTTAAATCTACATTTTATTTACAAGTGAAATGGACTAAAAGTAGGCCTACATTTTATTAATTAATGAGCTTAAATCTATTTTTTAGTCTTTCTAAGATATGGGCTTAAGTCTATTCAATTTTAAAGAAAAAATTAAATTAGCGGGCCTATGTCTTAATCTGGTTTTATTTTAAATGAAATGTGGGCCTAGGTCTATTTATTTTAAAAGAAATGCAATTAAATGGGCTGAGCTAAGTCTAAACAAGTTTTAATTAACTAAGTGGGCCTAAAATATAATTAACCTAATGGGCCTAAGTTGATTTTAATTATTTAAAGTCCTAAACCATTTTTAAACCTATTTATTTAGTGGGTTAGACCTAAACGTGGGCTTGGGGCCCAAAAAAACATAAAAACATAAAAAACCCAAAAAACATAAAAAAACATAAAAGCATAACAAAATCAAATCAAACACACATTCACATATGATTTCTAAAAAAACCTAATTTAATTACATACAAACCCTAATTGACTAAAGCCACAATTAATTTTAATTAATTTTTATCCAATTGAACCTAATTACTAATTAATTTTAAAGTGCAGAAATTTAAATCTTTTACTATTCCCACTATTGGGGCTATTACAAACTACATACAGAATTAATATTAAATAATTATACACCCAAAAATTAAAATAAATTACACAGGATACAAAAATGCATAACAAAAATTAAAATCCTAAGAACTATTATTAAAACAGTACAAATTCATCCATGACATGCTATGAACCTTCTGTTCAATTAAACACAGGCGGTATCCTCCTCCTCAATCCACATATGGACATAAAAAAAAATAAATTAGCAATGAAATCAAATAATCAAAATAATAACAGAAATAAAAGAAAAATCATAAACAGAAAATAAAAAAAAGTAATAAAAGAAATAGAAAAATAACACTAGAGATTTAGATGTTGTGCAAATGCCTCTTTTTGAGCCCCTCAGATTGAATTATCACCGTTAAAATTAAGATATTGTTGATTATGGACTATTGCCTTCGGAAATTTCAGTATCAAAAATTAGGATTTTATGCTTGCAGTCTCCCTTTTTTTTCTCACTGTGTCTTCTTTCTCTTAGTCTCTTCTTGTAAAAAAATCCTTTTGAAAACTAGAAGAAAAAGAAGTCCCCCAGCAAAAATCGCTCCCTCACGCACACATGCAGACTCTACTTTTAAATGCAAAGTTCGCGCGTACTGAACTTCCTCAAAAGGAGGAAAAGACCTATCTGATTAGATATCATTTTTTTTCTTTGATTTCAAAAACCTTCTGCGTTTAAACAACCTTATCAAATAATTGTAAAGATAAAATTTGAATTTTCAACTAATCAAAATGTTGAAAAATCAATAAAAATACGTAAAAAATAAAAAAAACTGTATTTTAACGTGTCGGCATTGTGCAATGCCAGTCGGCATTACACTAATGCCGATCGGCATTAAATGCTGACTTTTTTTTAAACATTTAATTACCAAAAGACCCCTGAAAAATGACTTATTTGTAATCAAATCCTAAAAAATTATTGCAATTTAGTCCCTAAAGTCCAGAAAATCAACAACTAAGTTCAATTTTTGAATAAATTTCATCATAGGGGCTTACGTCACAATTGTGCACAATTGCATCCAAAAATTGGGTGCTTACAGTTGCCCCCCTTTATCGCTGTTTACTTGACAAATTGCCACAAAGCAATAGAAGCACACAATTTAAAAAAAAAAGAAATTAGGACACTCGATTGTATCCTAAGTGATAGATTGCTGCTCAAATTGTTGAGCAAGGTGTAGTGTTTGATAAGTCGTACTATATTTCCTATGGAACGTGTAGTGAACTTTGTGCAAATGAGTTTTGCTATATTCCCTGTGGGACGCTTAGCGATGATAAGTTGAAAACTTGCTATAGTTCTTGTGGAACATGTAGCAATAATGAATTTTGTTATATTCCATATGGGATGTCTAACGATGCACACTATATTCCCTATGGGATGTCTAATGTAATTGAATTGAAATAAATTACATCATACTCAGTTGTATGATGCCGATTATACTCGATCATATAATCAATTAAGGATACATTGCACTCAATCGTATAATGTTAACTACACTCGGTTGTATAGTCTTGAATTGAAATATCGTTATATTCCTTATAGGATGTCTAACGATGCACACTATATTCCTTATGGGACATCTAGTGTAATTGAATTAAAATAAATTACATCATACTCGGTCGTATAATGCCGATTATACTTGGTCGTATAATCAATTGAGGATACATTGCACTCGATCGTACAATAACGACTACGCTCAGTCGTATAGTCTTGAATTGAAATATCATTATATTCCTTGTGGGATGTCTAACGATGCACACTATATTCCTTATGGGACATCTAGTGTAATTGAATTGAAATAGATTACATCATACTCGTTCATATAATGCCGATTATACTCGGTCCTATAATCAATTGAGGATACATTGCACTCGATCGTACAATGTCGACTACACTCAGTCATATAGTCTTGAATTGAAATATCGTTATATTCCCTGTGGGACGTCTAACGATGATAAGTTGAAAACTTGCTATAGTTCCTGTGGAACATCTAGCAATGATGAATTTCGTTATATTCCTTGTGGGACGTCTAATGATGCACACTATGTTCCCTGTGGGACATCTAGTGTAATTGAATTAAAATAAATTACATCATACTCGGTCGTATGATGCCGATTATACTCGATCGTATAATCAATTGAGGATACATTGCACTCGATCATACAATGCCGACTACACTCGATCGTATAGTCTTGAATTGAAATATTGTTATATTCTCTATGGGACGTTTAACGATGCACACTATATTCCTTGTGGGACGTCTAGTGTAATTGAATTGAAAACTTGCTATAGTTCCTGTGGAATGTCTAGCAATGAGGAAATTGAAAATTTATGTCATAACTGCTATGCAGTACATAACATAATGAAGGTTATGACTACTGTGCAACACATAATGTAATGATTTGAAATTCATATTATAGCTACTGTGCAGCATATGAAACCTTTGATTGAAATCATGCATGTAAAATGCAAAAAATGAGTTCTATAATCTTGTTTTATATTTTGTATTTGACAGAAGATTCAGGATCACAGATTGAGTATGCAGTCTTAATAATTCAATGAATTATTAATTTGATGAATGTCATGATTTAATTAGGAACATGTTCCTAATCAGAATGCAATTATGGACCAAATTGCAAGAAAGAAAAGATAGATAAAAGTAAATAAATTGAAACGATTAAAATGGATATTCTTTATTTTATATATTCTTTCCACTTTTCCGATCACTTCACTTCTCTTCCCATTCTTTTCTTCTTCTTTTTTTTACTTGATCTTGATTTTTCTTTTCTTGATTTCTTTACCATTTGTTGTCCGATTTGTAATTTGTCTGATCCTATGGCCTCCTTATCACGCAGAAAATATAAGGGAGATGAGGCTTCAGAATGTCAGAGGATTTTGCCTCTTCATTTTCCTCAGAATAATCTGGAACTTCGAGAAGACTCAGCTATCTTTCCCTTGACTCATTTACATACCCACAGGTGCAGAGATGTGGGTAATGAGGTAGCTTTTCTCACCTCTATTTATTTTTGCAAAAACATTACCTGTATAATCAGTAATTAGAGTTAGTTGCAGAGTAGAAATTGACATTGATATGTATATTAGTCATGACAAATTGAAATTAACTATGAAAATATGAAATTTGACTCCTGGGTTATTAGAATGGAGGATCAGATCGGAATTCCAGATTTTCAATCCATTGGGTTAATGCCGAATAGCATGGTAGATTGCCGATCAGCAATCTGGAATGTCGATCAGCATTCTAGATTACCGATCGGTAATCTATATTGCCGATCAGAATATTTTTTCTTTTTTTAGGCAATTAATTAATTAATTAATTAACTAATCAAATCCTTCAATTTGAGTTCTTTGATTAATTAATTAATTAATTAATTAATTATTATTTTCTTTTCGAAATCAAAATAGCGTCCGATGAAGTTCACGGGCTGTTTCAATCTAGCCTAAGAATTGTTTCATGGACTGTCAAAACAGGTGACACATCTGATTTGGGCTTCTGGATTTAGGTGTTTCATTGCCACACTTTCGACTATTCAAGGATGATCTGACCGTTTCTCTTTATTCGCTTTGATCGAGCGATGGATGGATACTGCCCACACTTTTCATACTCGTGTGGGTGAGCTGACCATTTCGCCTGTGAGCTTTTTTGCTATCATCGGGATTGCCTTTGGGGGATCCCCAGTTCCATTTGACATCATTTATTTTAGTCTTCCAGAGCATGCATGGAGTCAGTACGTGCGTGACTTGATCAGCTTCGCCCCAACATGGAAGAATCGGAAGAACGTTCTTCTTTCATCATTGGTTGATGGATTTAGACGCCTTCCTACTTCGACTCCTCATCGGATTATTCATAAGGCGAGGTGTTTTCTCTTGATATTATTAGGCACGACCCTCTTTTGCGAGACCGGTCATGAGGTCAGTATTGCTTTGTTGGGTCCTCTTTGTGACTTGGATCGAGTTGCCACATTAGATTGGGGATTTGCTACACTCGCTTATATTTATTATAGACTGGACATTGTCTGTAGAGGTGCTATCATGATGTGTGGCTTTTGGCACATCTTGCATGTATGTTCTCCTTCATTTGATCTCTATGGTTTTGCTCTTCTTTGCTTTTTCTGATGTGTTCTCTTTTTTCAGATTTGGAGCATAGAGATCAGGTTGATTCGAGGCTTTAACGCTATTAGTTATAATAGGACCTTTCCTCTGATGATGAGATGAGGTTCTTCTCACCTTACTAGCAACAGGAACATTTTATAGACATACTATGATCAATTGAACATTGTCGAGTGGCACCTGGTAAGGAAAAATAAAATCATTAGTATGCTACAGTTTAATAGAAATTTGATTTAATTTACATAAATTATAGATAAATTCTAATTGGTTTGAGGGTGCTGAGGACATCCAGTGATATGATTTCATGGTGGCTGTAGCTCGCTTAGAGCCTATAAGGATCCTGCTCTTTGGTTATGGCTGTCTGATGTGGTATCTAGGGGAGCGAGTGTATCACTGGTTTGCTGGCCCTTCTCGATGTCGCATTCCATCTGATGTCCCTTCCTTTATGCTCCACAACTTACATCTTATGGGTTCAGAGTTGAGAGATGCACTACAGGGATATGCTGCCTCAGATTTCCTTGAGCATTCTCAACATTATCAACAGTTTATTCATGAGAGCCTCCTGGAGCATGTTCCTATTGATGATGATGAGGTAATTTCACATTATTTCAGCTTCTGTTTCCAGCACCTATGACTCACTCCTCTTTAAAGTTTGAGGAGGTTCACTCTCTTATTGATACTGATGAGGAGACTAAGATTGCTCCAAAGATTGAGAGCCCTGAGCCTAGACCTAGTCCTAGTCATCCTGCTCAACACGTTGGGTCTAGTCATGATGGGGCCTTTATCGATGCTATGCTTGGCGATGTCTCTCTTCCAGACAAGTTTATGTTCTATTGGGCTCCTGCTGTTCAAGCTCCAATTGAGTAGCAGATGTAGTTTGGTGATGCTCAACTTCTTAGCTTTTGTCCACTAGATGCTTCTCTTGTGAGTCTATTTGCTTTATTTCTTGTATGGATATGTACACTTGACATTGATATTAATAAAATTTTACAAAATAGATTCCTCAGACACAGGCAGAGTATTTATATGGACTTGCCTCATCTCAGAGATTATTTACAATGCAGGTTATAGACAGTTGGCCGGTAAGTGGCCTCATTGAGACAATGCAAATGTATGCATGTAATGCATATGACATGGTGTTTTCTTTGTATGCAGAGCTATTCCAGCGGTTTAGAGTGGGAGAATGAGATGCTGCGTCGGCAGCTTGTAGACTTGGGCTTTGATCCGTATAGTGCTGGGATTTCATCTGTTAGATCTTCAAACACTCATCATCCTGATGACCCTACCAAAGGATGGAGCCCATGGCCTGATACTAGAGCATGAGATGAATGATTTAGAGCTTCTATATTCCTGACTTTTTGCGTGCCTGTGTTTGACTGCTCTCTATTGTACTGCTATTTTTATTCCTGTATTGTCTCAAACATTGTTATATAGAACTGAAATAGTGTTTTCCACATTAATGGATTTAAAAAAAAACTAATTCAAAAAGATGGTTCATGAATATTATCTTTTTTTATTAATTATCCATTTATCTTAATCCTTTTCCAAGACAAATAATATTGGATAGATAAACAATTAAAAGAATGGATTATCTTCCCAATTATCTATTTATCCTAATCCTTCTCAAATTGTATCACCTTATCCACATCCTTCTTTGCTAGCAGAATCCTTTTCCCACCTGAACTCATCTTCTTTCCTTATATAAGACCATTTAAAGGGCATTCTCCTTCATTCTCTATACCCTCATCATGACTTAAGCATCTCTTCAAACAATGAAGAAATTTCTTAAAAGTCTCAATGGTGATGACTGGAATAAGCTTCAACCTTTCCATATCAAATCCCTGAAATCTCTTCAGCACCTGACTATTGATAACACTCTCCTACACACTGCTTCTACCTTCTGGGATATCAAGGACCATGTATTCAGGTTTAATGGGCAAGATCTTTGTCTAATGATTAAAGAGTTTGCTGCTATTCTGGGATGCACATTAGACTCGACTACTATTATAGCCCTTCCTGATTTGGAGATGCAATTTCCTGGCAAATTGGTTACATTCTTTGATTTGCCCCCAACTGATATTTATATGTATATGCATAACCCTGGGACCATCAATCTTTCTTCTTTGATCACCAGTTGTGGGACTTGGGACAAGAACACTACTTCTTGGACTAGAACAGTTGCTCTCTGTTTATATGCTCAATTTTTGCTAGTTTCTCACCATGGTGGTGCTGATACACGCATTATCAGTTTCTTAGAACAAGTAGAGCTTGGAGCTAATCCTATGCTAGTTATTCTTGTTGAGACCATCATTGGGCTCGACAGTTTCAAGATTCATAACCGTTTCTTAAGCAATTTACTTCTTCTTTAGGTGTGCAACCAAAACTTTTATTTTATTTTTCCTAAGCCACCCTTTCGAGTTTTCAACTTAGCAGGCTTGCCCTAACTTTTTCCTAAGCCGCCCTTTCGGGTTTTTAACTTAACGGGCTTTTATTTTATTATTCTTATATCATTTTTTTTAGATTTGGTTATAGGAAAAGTTGAGCTTGCTTAATGTACCCCCTAATCCTTTGACTTATTGACCTCATCAGCTACAATCTCATCCTTTGAGAATGAAGGATAAATGTTCTATGGACCAGTGGGTTGACTGGTTGAAGAAGATTTTAGATGTTGAGATTACATGGGTCTGCCCTTAGTGGAGATTAAAGTTTATGACTATTGAGCTATATGAGCATTGTGTTCCTATTCCCGAGCTGCACTTCTCTACCTTTTTTACCCTTTTATGCCTTTATCGTCAATATGGTCGCCTTTAGTTCATCGTTACTATTTTGACTTACTTTGAAGGCTTTCCTTTGAGACAAGACTCTCTTGATAAGATTAGGAGCTTGTGGCCTTATAGAGCCCTTGAACAGAACATACACCTGGATGTGGATGTTACTACTGATGATGATTATAAAACTTAGGTTGTTATCCAAAAGACAGAACCACCAAGATTTGCTAGGTACAAGAGGACTCAAGCTTTGTATGATGGATTGCAAAGGAAGAAACAAAGACATCACTAGATAGAATGGTCTCATAGAGCTAGTTTTAAGCTTTCTTATGTTTTGTTATCCTTTCAAGTAGTTATGCTTTATAATAAAGAAGGATATGCAAAGTTTAACAAAACTTCAATTTCAATTTCATTCATTAATTAGGGCTAAAATGAGTACATTTAATACATCACATGACATAACTCCTGTTATCAGCTAGTCCTCACGAATTTTCTAACTAAATATTTTTCACTCACATTTTATTTCCCTAATTTTTGCCTGACTAGCCCTTTACGGGTTTTCTAATCAGTGGGACCATTATTTTTTTATTTATTTCCTTAATTTTTGCTTGTTAGCCCTTTGCGGGTTTTCTAAATAGCGGGAATGTCCTAACTTTTGCCTGACTAGCCTTTTCAGGTTTTCTAGCCAGCGGACTTTATTTTCTTTATTCTACTTTTATTCATATATTTTTTTTACAGGTAGTACTTCTTGAGGCAATCCAGATTGACCGGTTCCATAAACTCATTCCTTTCAAGATCTGATATTTTGGCAGCTCCTTTAGGTAAGACCGATTTGACTAAGTATGGTCCTTCCCAATTCGGTCTAAATTTACCTTCAGATCGAACACCATGGCTCTAGACTGTTTTAGCACCATATCTCCATCTTTGATCTTCCCAAGCTTAACCTTCCTATTAAATGCCCTTGCTATCCTTCTCTGATATATTTAAGTGTGGAATAAAGAATCCATCCTTTTCTCATCTAGAGATACTAGATGATCATATCTTTTATGTGCCCATTCATTCTCAATTATTTTAGCTTCTATTATTACTCTCAAGGATTTAATTTTAGTTTCTATGGGTAAAACTACTTCACAACCATATACCAATAAGAACGGTGTTTGGCCTGTGGTGGTTTGAGCTGTAGTCCTATATCCCCATAAGGCAAAAGGAAGATATTCAGACCAATCCTTATAGGTTTTAACCATCTTAGAAAGGATTTTCTTGACATTTTTATTAGCTTCTTCCACTGCTCCATTAGCTTGAGGGCGATAAGGCAAAGATTTATGGTGTTTAATCCCATACTTTTATAGCAACTCTGCTATTTCTGCTTAAAATTGAAACCCCGTTATCTATCACGACATGATGTGGAACCCTATATCTGTAAATAAGGCTCTTCTCGATGAATCGTGCCATCTATTTTGCTTTCAGAGTATTGAAAGATTCTGCCTCTACCCATCTCGAAAAGTAAACAATTGTCACCACTACGTATTTATGCCCATTTGATGCTGTTGGTCTTATTTCTCCTATGATATTAATTCCCCATGCTGCAAAGGGCCAAGGGGATGATAAACTATTCATCACGATTGGAGGCATGTGACTAAGATTTTCATGGATCTGACACTGATGGCATTGTCTTACTGTCCTGATACAATCCTTCTCCATAGTTGTCCAGTAATACCCTTGTCTGAGTATCTTCTTTGTTAGAATCATCCTATTCATATGAGAACAGTAAACCGCTGCATGAATCTCTTGCATCACCTCTTCACCTTCATCCTTTTTGAGACACCTGAGCTACATCCCGTTCGACATTCTTTTGTATAATACCCCATCATGACTTGCATAGTTACGTGCAAGAACATGAAGAGCATATCTTTCTTTTGAGGTTGCTTTATCTGGATAAATTCTCTTTTCAATGAACCTCTGGACATCATAAAACTAAGGCTTTTCTTCAAGCCCTATTTGAACATTCATAATCTACTCACCCCCATAACACGGTGCTTGAGACTTCATGATCACTAAAGGTTTTATAGCCAAGCCAGTTGCACTATCCCACATTAAAGAAAGTGTTGAAAGTGCATTTGCCATCTGATTATCATCTCTGGATAGATGGATAAAGAGACATTTGGTGAAATTCTTCATTAAGGCTTTCAAATAGTAGATATAAAGCTTCAGCCTTTCCTCTTTAACTTCCCATTCTTCATTAGCCTGATTGATGACTAACATTGAATCTCCATAAACCAACAAATCTTTTGCTCCAGTTGCCATAGTCGCCTCAATCCCACATATACATGCTTCATACTCAGCCATATTGTTTGTGACCTTGAAATCCAATTTCTTTGCCATTGGTATGGTTTCTCCTTTTGGTGTAATAAGAATCACTCCTAATCTAGCTCCTTTATTGTTTATAGCTCCATTAAAGTAAATTTTCCACTCCCGGTGCTCTACAACTGCTAAGTTCTCATCTGGAAACTCTAAATTCCACTACTCTTCACCTTTGATCACATTATAAGCCAAGAATTATGCTACTGCTCTTCCCTTGATTACCTTTGTAGTAATGTACTCTATATTAAATTCAGTTAAGAGTACTAACCATTGAGACATTTTTCTAGTTAAAGCCGATGCTTGAAACAGATACCTTAGAGGGTCTATTCTTGAAACAACTTGAACCTTATAAGATTAAAAATAATGCCTTAATTTTCTCATAGCCCAAATCATGATCAGACATGTCTTTTCTACTAAATCATATTTTTCCTCATACAGCAGAAACTTCTTGCTCAAGTAGTATACTGTGTGCTCTATTCCCTCTGACCCTTCTTGTGCTAATATTTCCCCCATTGCATTCTCTTCTAAAGCTAAGTATAGAACCAATGGCTTACCCTATCTAGGTGGTTTTAGAATAGGTGGATTAATAATGTACTCCTTGATCTTATCGAAAGCTTTTTGACAGTCATCATTCCACTTAACCGGTTGATCTTTCCTTAAGAGCTTAAAGATAGGGTCACAAATGTTAGTGAGTTTTGCGATAAACCTACTAATAAACTGTAATCTACCAAGGAATCCTCTTACTTCTTTCTCTGTCTTTGGTGTTGGCATTTCCTGGATGGCTTTCACTTTATCCGAATCCACTTCAATTCCTCGGCTGCTAACTATATGTCCTAACAGCTTCCCTAAAGTAACCCCAAAAATGCACTTCTTTGGGTTGAGTCTCTGGTTGTACCTTTTAATTCAGGCTAAGAACTTTTCTAAGGCTTTAAAATGTCCTCCTCTTTTCTCTAATTTGATCATCATGTCATCCACATACACTTCAACCTCCTTATGCATCATATCATGGAAAAGTGCAGTAGCGGCTCTTTGGTAAGTTGCTCCTGCATTCTTCAATCCAAAAGGCATCACCTTGTAACAATAGGTCCCCCATTCTATAATGAAAGCTGTCTTAATCTTATCCATGACTACCATCATGATCTGGTTGTACCTAAAAATCTGTCCATAAAAGAATACATTGCACTTGCTGCAGGGCTATCCACTATTACATTAATGTGAGGTAACAGGAAGTCATCCTTTGGACAGGCTTTGTTCAGATTCCTAAAATCTACACACATTCGCACTTTGCCATCCTTCTTAAGAATAGGTACTATGTTTTCTAGCCATTGAGGGTAGTCTATTACTTCTAGGAAGTTAGCCTGTATTTTCTTGGCAATTTCCTCCCTTAGCTTTTCTATCCATTATGGTCTTAATATGTGTAATTTCTGTTTAACTGGCTTGGTTTTTGGATGAGTTGGAATGTGATGCTCTACTATTTCTCTATCCAAACCTGGCATGTCTTTATAAGTCCAAGTGAATACTACCTTTCTTTTTGTTAATATTCTGTCAAAATTTTTTCTCTCTTCAGGAGTTACATCATGTGATATAGAAATGTTCTTTGGATTATCATTTGTGCCCATGTTAAATGAATTAAATTGAATTGAATTAATGTTAAACATGCATGATCGATCAAAATTATAATGCACAGAACTATCAGGATGCACATCACACAAGCAAGCAAAACTAGCATTCATATCATTGACCCTAGGAAAAACAACATCTTCGTTCGCATAAAGACCGTACGTTATTACATCAGTTTCTTCATAAAAAAATCAATGAAACTATCACTAATGACAGTAGCTAAGTCTTGGGGTGGTTCCTTCTCAGGTGGCAGACACAACAGCTCTTCAACGACATCATCACCCATCCTTTCAGTTACTTGCTTCATGACTTCCTCTTTGTTGCTGGTCACTAGGCTTTCCACAATCTTCTCCTTGAAGATCTCAAACCCAGGGACATCTTTTTTAGCCACATTAATAGATTCTTTGGTACCCAGATAATACTTGCTTTCCCTTAGCTTGATGAAATTCTCACTTAGTGGTCCAATCCTTCCCAAGGCTTGTTTCTTTTTGCTTTCTCTTTGTTCTTTGCTCCTCTACTAGCTGGTCCTACCTCAATATATCCTAAACCCTTTATATGGTCTTGGGTTTTAATGTTCGGGGGCTTAGAGCTTCCTTGTTCATTCTTCGCGAGCCCCTGTCCAAGTCGATAATTAATGCTTTCCATCATTTTTGCAACCCTGGGATCCATCTCATCAAATATTCCAGCAACTTGGAAACTAGGCGGAACACACACTTGCTTCTATTTATCAAGTATGGCTGCTACAGCTACATTGGTTCTAGCTTCTATTGTCATGACATCTCCTTCATAAGGGAATTTTATTTTTAGTGCAATGTTTAAGGTACTCCTCCCAGGGCATGAAACCATGGCCTTCCCAACAGCAGGGCATAGGTAATAGGGATGTCCAGTACAGTAAATTCAACAGTTGACTCTATAGGCCCTGTTTTGACCAAAGCTTGAAATGTTCCCTCCACATTCCTGGTACTGTCATTATAAGCTCTAATTATGAGGTTTGAAGCCATCAAGTCATCTACTTTTAGACCCAAATTAGGTAGGATTTTTAGTGGGCATACATTTATAGCTAAATCATCATCCACCATCACAAAGTTGGTTCTCTTCCCTTTTACTTCAGCTGGGATAAATAATGCCTTGTTATGATTTCTTCCCTCTAAAGGCAAGTCATCATTTGAGAATGTTATCAGCCCATGTTTTCTTTTTATAACCTTTGCTACCATAACTTATGGAGTAGCGACTGTTTCAATGCTCATGTTTAACAAAGCTTTAACCAGAGCCCTTCTATGGCTGCCTGAATGCATCAGTAATTCCCAAAATATTAACATTTTCCTTAGCTTTCTTGAGTTGTTCCACGATCAGGTCTTCTTTCTGTCCTTCCTCTACTTCTGCATCTTCCGTTTCTTCCGTTTCTGCTACTCTTTCATTTTGCTTTTTTGCTATTCGGTAATTCCTCCCACTTCTGGTAACATGATTTACATTTGGAGTATCACTCCATACATCGACTCCAGTGGGTTTTTCTTCATCAGAATCATACCAGATGTCCACGGCCCCTACGATCTGTTCTCTTTTCCCATTTTTCCAAACTTCCACTGTGCATGTTTTTTTCCCTTCAACTCCCTCAGCTTGTCCATAGGTTGACTTAGCAGCTCTTCAACCCCTTCTTGGGATAGTTCTAAGGTTAAAAATTCATCTTCTTCAAACTCATCACCCCATCTTGTCGGCATAATTGATTCAATAGGGATGTCAACAGAAGCAGGTTTAAAATAGAACACTATGAAATCAAACTTGCTCGAAGGTTGTCCCAACAGATCTTCAACTCCTCTTAGTGACTGCTCGGGAATTTCAGGCTCTTCTTTTACTATCTAATCATTAAACTCGTCTCCCTAACTTGAGGGCTCAATTGATTCAATAGGGATATCAACATAAGGTGGTTTCGAGTAGAATACTTTATAATCAAACTTGCCTGAGGGCTGGCCTAGTAAATCTTCCACTCCTCTCTGTGGCTATCCAAAAGGTTCTCCATTGGGTATAGGGTTTAGGTTCTGAAAGGAGCTTAGCACTTCTTCCTCACTAACTCCTGAGTTGATAGTCATGGTGGCTGGTGGTGGAATGTTTCAGTAATATGGGAAAGGGTTATTTTTGGTGTTTGGGTTGGAATTGGATTTCTTAGGGTCGATGATTTTTTTAGAGTCTATCAGGTTTTGGATTTCATTTTTTAGGTGAATGTAGGTATCTATGGAATGGCTAGCTACTTGAAGAAACTTGTAGTAACTGTTTGGATTATAGCTAGGGAGATTTGGATTCGGGGGTTTGGAAAAGGTTAAAGGTCGGAGCAGGCCTTTTTGGATTAGCCTCTCTAGGACTTTGGAGAGTGGTTGGTTGAAGTTGGAGAATCTTCGGGATTATTAAACTGCATGTACTTCTACAGCTCGACTAGTACTTCCTTGTTGTATGCTCCTAGTTAGGTAGTTTCGAATTCCTGTGCCTCTAACAGTTTTCTTTTTCTCATTCTCAATTTCCTTAGCTTGTAACCCATCATCATATAAATCCACAAAGGTTTTGGGATTCATCATCTATAACCTCTCGACCAAATTAGGTGACACATTACGAACTATCATTCTAACTTGATCCTTCTCAACAAGCTTGTTTTCATCATCCCTGCTTTATTCATGAAACGAGTTAAGAAATTAGAAAAGGACTCATTTGGTTTTTGCTTAGTCAACTCCAAATCCTTAAGTGACACTTCCAATAGAGTGTTATAATCATATTGTTTCAAGAATGCAGTACATAGTTCTTTCCAGTAAGCCCTAATAGATTTTTATAACCCATGGTACCAGTTCATAGCCATTCCTTCTAGGGATAACACAAACAGCCTAGCAACTACTGAAAATGGTGCTTTAGTAATGCTCATGGTTATAGTGTATTGACTCAAATGAATCCTTGGATCTCCTCTCCTATCAAACTTTTGTAGTTAATGCATTTTGAATTTTTTAGGCAGCTTATCTCCCTCCATTTGTAGCATGTCATCAAACTCAAAAGAATATCCCATTCCTTGTCCTCTAATTAGCTCTTCCATCTTGGACATTTTCTAAGTCGATGATTGCATCTGCTTGGACTTAAGGTCTTGAACCAATTCAAGTGGCTCTCTCTTTGCCTTTTCTACCATGTAGTTTTCAATATCTTCCATTCTCACATCAGTAGCAGGCACATTTCTAGGAGCAGGTTGCTCCCCTGCATTGTTAGCAGTAGGTGGAGGAGCTACAACAATAGGTGGAGCTCCTATAATAGGTGGCTGTTCAATAGTAGTAGCAGGTGGCTGTTCAACAGTAGCAGCAGGTGGTTATCCAACAATAGGTTGCACTAGTCCGGCCAAAGCCTATCTCAGTTCATCTTGCATCATAGCTCTCATGTCATCCATCAAAGCTCCCTTAATGTCCTCTAAGGTCCACATCTCTGGTGGTTGTTCCATTTTAGTTTGTTCAGTCTGAGCTGATTCAGCTTCTGGGAATAGTGGGTTAATTGGACTCCCCTCTAGTCTCTCCAGTATATGAAGAATGCCTTGAGCTAAAAACCCTGGACTTAAATAAACTCTGTTCAATTTGCCACCTCTTCGTCCCCAAACATGAGAAGACTCAAATGAATCTATGATGGCTGCAAAATAAGGTATTAGTATGATGTATGGACTGTATGTATGCATGTATGCATGATGCATGTGTTTATGCAACAAGTAGCAGGCAAACACTTAGCAAGTAGCAAGTATCAGTAAGTAATCAACAAGCAACATGCAAGCATAAGCCTTCCAACCTTATTCCTCCCACACACGTGTTCAATGGTGAGTTTCTTTTCCTAGGATTTTTTATCTTGGCCTTCATATCAACAGGGGATATTAAGAGCTGACGCGCATGCCAAATTTCTCTTTTCTCTTAGAAGAAAAAGCATATAAGTAGCATTTCTAAATATAAAGGTCTAGCTTAATCCTTATTAGCCTGAATGAGTTTCAAAGCTATAGGCTTGGGCTTTTATAAATAGAAATACCTCATGGAAATTCAAACAAACAAGCACTTTGGATGAAGATCCTAAGGGAAGTAACTAGGCCATTATATGTGGTTAAGGTCTGATGAAAAGTTAAGGTTCCCTTAGCAAGATGCTCTCCATTATGGACTTTGAGTTACAGGCTAAGGTTAGAGGGGCCTTGCATCCTTTACCAACTCAAGAAAAGATTACCCCCTTTAGGGACTTAGGTTACAGACTCTGGTCAGATGAGCCCGGTAATCTCTCTTGAACCGAGTTAAGGCTAAGAGTGATGCTTAGCCAATCTATAACTCTATGAAGCTAGTAGAATCATGGAATCATAAACCAACACCATTGGTTTAGTAGGGACATGCAGAATGAATGCAAGAATGAAATAATAATCAATAAAACAATTCTAAAGAACACAAGTAGAATCAATATCTCTTATTCCCAATGGAGTCACCACTGTAGACGGCGGGGTTTGGTGTGCATCCAAGATTTTAGCAACCGTGACACTATTTAGGCTTAGGGCCTTAGAGAACACATTAACCACTATTACAAAGACATGGCGTGGAGATGAGGAGTCGCCACCTAGGGTAATAACTGGGACAATTTGATTGGTGGTACTCGATTCTCTAAAAGAAAATTAGCACAACAACCAGGAGATTCTGGATACGAAATACTAACTTCTCTTAGTCTCGTGTTCATTTAGAATAATTTTATAAATAATTATTTCATCCTCTAATTACATGCAATTTTATTAAACCCTAATTAACATCCATCTACCCAAAAAGGCAACAAGTCAATAAAATTACAAGTAAAAAATGCACTCAATATCGCATTATCCCTAAGTCTAAACTATGTTAATTTTATTAAAAAAGTTAGCTAAATCTACATTTTATTTACAAGTGAAATGAACTAAAAGTGGGCCTACATTTTATTAATTCGAGCCTAAATCTATTTTTTAGTCTTTCTAAGATATGGGCTTAAGTCTATTCAATTTTAAAGAAAAAATTAAATTTAAGTCTTAATCTGGTTTTATTTTAACTGAAATATGGACCTAGGTCTATTTATTTTAAAAGAAATGCAATTAAATGGGCTGAGTTAAGTCTAAACAAGTTTTAATTAACTAAGTGGGCCTAAAATCTAATTAACCTAATGGACCTAAGTTGATTTTAATTATTTAAAGTCCTAAACCATTTTTAAACCTATTTATTTAGTGGGTTAGACCTAAATGTAGGTTTGGGGCCCAAAAAAACATAAAAACATAAAAAACCCAAAAAACATAAAAAAAACATAACAAAATCAAATCAAACACACATTCACATATGATTTCTAAAAAAACCTAATTTAATTACATACAAACCCTAATTAACTAAAGCCACTAAATAAATAATTTTAAAGTGCAGAAAGTTAAATCTTTTACTATTCCCACTACTAGGGCTATTACAAACTACGTACAAAATTAAAATTAAATAATTATACAACCAGAAATTAAAATAAATTACACTGGATACAAAAATTCAAAACAAAAATTAAAATCCTAAGAACTGTTATTAAAATAGTACAGATTCTTCCATGACATTCCATGGACTTTCTGTCCAATTAAACATAGGCGGTATCCTCCTCCTCAATCCAAATATGGACATAAAAAAAAATAGCAATGAAATCAAATAATCAAAATAATAATAGAAATAAAAGAAAACTCATAAATAGAAAATAAAAAAAAAGTAATAAAAGAAATAGAAAAATAACAGTGGAGATTTAGATGCTATGCAAATGCCTCTTTTTGAGCCCCTCAGATTGAATTATCACCATTAAAATTAAGATATTGTTGATTGTGGACTATTGCCTTCAGAAATTTCAGTATCAAAAATTAGGGTTTTATGCTCACAGTCTCTCTTTTTTTTCTCACTGTGTCTTCTTTCTTTTAGTCTCTTCTTATAAAAAAATCCTTTCGAAAACCAGAAGAAAAAGAAGTCCCCCCCAAAAACCTCTCCCTCATGAACGCATGCAGACTCTACTTTTAAATACAAAGTCTGCATGAATTAAACTTCCTCCAAAGGAGGAACAGACCTATCTGATCAGATAGCATTTTTTTTTCTTTGATTTCGAAAACCTTCTGCGTTTAAACAACCTTATCAGATAATTGTAAAGATAAAATTTGAATTTGCAACCAACCAAAATGCTGAAAAATCAATAAAAATACGTGAAAAAATAAAAAAACTGCATTTTAACGTGTCGGCATTATGCAATGCTGATCGACATTAAATGCTGACTTTTTTTAAAACTTTTAATTATCAAAAGACCCTTGAAAAATGACTTATTTGCAATGAAATCCTAAAAAAATGTTGCAATTTAGTCCCTAAAGTCCAGAAAATTAACAACCAAGTTTAATTTTTGAATAAATTTTATTATAAGGGCTTACGTCGCAATTGTGCACAATTGCATCCTGAAATTGGGTGCTTACACATCCACTTATTTTAATTTTAATGCAAATGATCCTAAAACACACTATTAAATGATAAAAAACTATAATTATTGATAAGCGCTAAAAATGATAGATTTTGAGCGCTAAATAAGTCACATTTCATTATAGAATTATAAGTATTTATATTTTTAAAACATGATTTAGGATTATTTGCATTATAAGTTAATCTAGTTAATTATTTTTGTTATTTTATGCAATTTTAGTTAATAGTTATACATTTACATTTCTTTTGCATTGATTTTTGTAGGTTGGAACTCATGTTGGATGAAAGCAATGAGGACTTAAAGCTAATACCTGATCTAGCAAAAGAAAAGGGTAAAGAATGAAGGCAATTAGAATAGAAGACTAGACATGGTTGTGTACCTAAGCACATATAGCCATGCCTGATTTGAAAAAGTGAAGTCTGTAGAAGATGAAGAAGACATGGCTGTGTTATACTGGGCATGCAACCATGTGTAAGTGAAAATACCTTAGGTCAGGGTGAATAAGGCAATTGAACAATAAATAGAAATTAAAAGAATTCTTTGCAAGAATTGAAAGAATATTGAGAAGGAAGAATGCTGAAGACAAGAATTTAAGGAGTTCGGATTCTCCACAATCCTACATCTTCACTTAACTTATCCCCAACTTAGGATTTTCAATCCCTGTATTCTTATTCATAAGATTGAGATTACATAAGATTTTGAGGGTCACTCTTTTAACCTTACAACTTTAGTTTTCAAAGGCTTACTCAAAACTAGTTTTCCAAGTGTTTTAATGGCTAAACACTTAAAACAATTTCTTTAGAATAAAATCTCACTTCTCATTTTCTAAACCTATAAAATAAAAGAATAAGAATATCTATTCTAACACTCATTAACTCTCATAAGAGTTGTACTAATATAAATGAATTGGAATAGAGTTTTAATAGCTTAATTGAATGCTTAATATAGTATAATGAATAAACAAGTTTCTTAAACTTTTAATTAAACTCCAGAAGTTTTTTATATAGATAAATAACTTACATTATGGCTATTGAATACATTGATTATGTTTCTAATGTCTCTTGTTGATTTTTGAATCATTATGGACTTATTTATGTCAGAATGCTGCTCATGGTTGTGAGGAGCAAACCTTGGCTCATGAGCATCCGTTTGAGGACTGTTGCATTAAAAAATGTCCATTGAATACTGTCAGAACTACCCTCATGATCATGAGGGTAGCTTTTAGGATGTAAAATAACATAGTTCTTTAGGATAATTATGCTATACTTTCATTAGTTTTTATTTATGTTTGTTTGATTACTACATTATTACTTTTATCTTTGTTATTCTTACCTTAACTTTGTGTTTTGTTGGTTCTCTTAGGCTTAAATCATGCATGGATGTGTATTTGGATATTTTAGACTGAAGTATAGTGCATGGAAAGTCAAAAAAAGCATGTTGAGGGTTTGTGTCAACTCATTCCAGTGGTGATGAGTCATGACGACAAGAATTTATGTTGACTCCTCACAAGTGTGCCGAGTCGTGATAGTGATCAAGTGTGTGGAGTTCCATGTAAGTCAGCACTGTGGTGCCAAGTAGTTCCCACACCCATTCATTGCACCACCCTTTCACATTCATATCTATTTCAAAGGAGCACGAGTTAGGATGTTGAGGAAGCCTATAAATACATGAACTTGACTTTATTTATGTATGAAAGACACTTAGTTTTTTTTTAGAAATATCCATTATCATTCTTAGCATTATTATTGAAAAGAGATTGAAATATTAAGTACAAGACATAATCAAGAAAGCAAGGAAGATATTAAGGAGGCTATTCAATATAAACTAGCTCCTTGGAGAGCATTAAAGAGTTTATCAACACAAACTTTCTTTTCTTCTTAATGTTTAAAATACTTAATTATTGTCGTTTGATTTTTGGATACTATGTATTTTGGCTAAGTCTTTATTTATTATAATTGCAGGGATGAATTAATCTATGAACTATATTTCTATCTCTATAAAGACATGGGAATGCTTGTAGACTCTAAATAGAAACACCCTTAATTAACAATGAGAGTTGCTTTGAAGGACTTTAGGTTACATTCTGTAATCATTGCATGTGTCAATCTATTATTATAGTTTTCATATTAGTTCAAAATTGTAATTTTAATATATATTATTAGAATTTGTTATTAATACATCTAGGTGAATTAGAGTAATTTGTAATTCTTAGTAATTTTAGGATAATTAGAACAATTCAACATCTTCTTTTATATCATTTTCCTAGACATCTAAGTATCTACTTAGTTAATATAAAATTACTCTAAATTCTTGAATGTTTGACACCCTTATTTGCTCTATACTTAGTCTTAGAGACTAGGGTATAAATTTGATTGACATAAAATTTTTGGCACCATTGCCAGGGAATTTGTTTAGAATTTTTTATTAATTTAGGGTAGAGAAAGGTTACTTTAGGCCTTAATTTTATTTTTGTTTTTATAGTTTTGTAATTATTAATTTGTGATTATTTGATTGTGATTTACCTCTTTATGATGCTTAGTAAAAGTGCTAATGATAATACATTATACTTTTATCCTAAAATTGAACTAACCTTATATGCTTTTCCTAGGGAACCAAGTAATAAAAGAGTGAATCAATAGAATTTGATTAATATGGCTGAAACTAAAAAAAATGACATTAGGCAATTTTGCCATGCCCGACCTAACGGGTAGTTTTGGAGGGATTGTGGCTCTAGCCATTGCTAATAATAATTTTGAAATCAAGCCAAGCATCATTCAAATGGTGTAAAACAATAAGTTTGGAGGCTTACAAGGTTAGGATCCATATGCTCATATATTAACTTTCCTTAATGTGTGTGCAACTTTTAAGATCAATGGTGTAATATATGATATAATAAGGCTTAGACATTTCCCATTTTTAGTCAAGGACAAGGCACAACTTTGGCTTACTAGCTTGCCTAGTGAATCAGAACATGGTACTAATTGAAGCAAGCATTTTTGCATAAATATTTTTGACCACATAAAACAGCCAAATTTCATAATGAGACTACTACTTTCAAACAAAATGGAAGTGAGACAATCTATGCAGCTTGGGAAAGGTTTAAGGAACTTCAAAGGTAATGCCCACACCATGGCTTGTCGGATTAGATAATTCCTCAAAATTTCTACAATGGGTTGATAGACGAGAATAAAAATATTATCAATGTAGCCTTTAGTGGGAAATGGATGGATAAAATGACTAAGGAGGCTGTTACTTTGCTTGAAGAACTTGCATCTTAAGAATACATGGGTGATAAGACAACAATGGTAAAAGCAAAAGGAGTTTTGGAACTTGACACCATCAACCTATTAAATGCAAAGGTGGATGCTCTTACTAACTTGGTGAGTAAATTTCAAATTAATTTTATAAAAAGTGTGAATGTTTTGTGAATTGTATGCAGGATCTCATTCATATTCTCAATGTAAGGTGAGTTTTAATGAGGGGGTGAGTTATGTGCAAGAGGCTTCAATCAAAGACTGGGACTAAACTCAAACTCTTATAACCTTAAATAGAGAAATCACCCCCAGATTTTCATGGTTAAATCCATCCTCTCAATTAAACCCCCCATTTAACCCAAACTCTAAACCATAAAACCCACTAGGATTTCCATGGAATAATAAGCTTTTAACCCTAACTAACCCAAATCCAACCTTGAAACTCTTATGGAGCAATTCATTAACTAATCAATGATCATCAATAAATAAAATGAGGATCAATTTAAGTAAATTAATTTCAAACTTGAATAACTTGCTACTTATAACCACATCTTTGAAAACCAAATTATTCAACAAGCCTTTTCTTCTAACTCTAAACCCTTGGAAAAGCTTCCTAGCCAATCAGAGTTCCCACTAAAAGAGACTTGTCAAGCAATTACTTTGAGAAGTTGTAAGGAGGTTGAAAAAACTGTTAATAAGGGTAAAAGAGTGGTTGATGATGATGATGTAGTAGTAAATAAGGATAACAACGGAGATGATGAAGTTATTATTAGTGGTAAAGGTGACTTTAATGGTGCTAAAATTGATAGAAGGGATAATGCTATACCACCTAAAGATAATGAACTTAAGGTAAATTTTAAAACTTTACCTTTTCCTCAAAGGTTTAAAAGATGTCACTTGGATAAGCAATTTGTCAAATTCCTTGATTATCTTAAGGAAATCACTATTACCATACCATTTATGGACGCCATTAAGGATATGCCAACATGGGGTAAATTTTTTAGGACATCATTAAACATAAGGGAAAGCTTGAGGACTATGGGTTAGTTTCTCTTATTGAAGAATCGAAGGCTATGTACTTCAATTCTCGACTAAAGCTAAAGGATCTTGATTGTTTTACTGTTCTTTATGTCATTAGTGATACTCATTTTGATAAAGGTTTATGTGATATTAGTGCTAGTGTTAGCCTTATGCCTTACTCCATTTATAAGAGGCTTGACTTAGGAGAGCTTAAGCCTACAAATATGTGTCTTTCAATGGCAAATAAATCTATCACTTATCACTTGGCATTCTTGAAAATGTGCCAACTAAAGTGGGTAAATTTGTCATACCCATTGCCTTTTTTGTTTTAGATATGGAGGAAGATCTTAAAATCCTAATTTTATTTAAAGGACCATTTTTAATGATGGTAGGAGCAATAATTGACATGAAAAGAGGAAAGATTACATTAGAAGTGAATAATAAATAGATGGAGTTTGAAGTATTTAAGATAATGAATTCTTCACTAATAGAAGTAGCAAGTAGAATTAACTCTTTTGATGTTATTGATGAATGCATTGATGAAATGATACATGAATGTCTAAAGCAAGACCTTATTAAGCCACATATAGTGCAAGAAGATGATGTGAAACTCTTGGAGGCAACTTTTTACCTTCCTCCTTATAGAACTTAAAAGTTTGACCCTTTAAAGAGGGATGATAATCCAAAGTCTATTATACTAAGTAAATAGGTGAAACTAGAGTTCAAGCCTTTACCAACAAATATAAGATATGTATTTCTTGACTCTAACTTTAAATTTCCCTTTATTATGAACTCATTTTTGCCTAGTAATAATGTTGATGCTTTATGTGTTGTGTTGCTTAGTCATAAAGGTGCTATTAGTTATTCTATAAATTATTTAAAGGGTATTAGCCCTAAAGTGTGCATGCATAGAGTCCTTTTAGAGGATGATGCCAAGCCTTCCATTAAAGGTTAAAGGTGACTAAATCTCACTCTTAAGGAAGTGGTGAGAAAAGAGGTAACTAAGTTGCTTAACAATGGAATCATATATTCCATTAGTGATAACCAGTGGGTAAGCCTCGTTCAACTTGTTCTAAAGAAAAGAGGCTTAACTGTTGTTAAAAATGAATCTAATGATTTAATAGCCACTACGACTATCATAGGATGGCGTATGTGTATTGATTATAAAAGATTAAATAAAGTAACTAAGAAAGATAATTTTCCATTACCTTTTATTGATCAAGTTCTTGAGAGGTTAGCCAATTTCTCCTACTTTTATTATCTTGATAGGCGTAGTGGTTTTTATCAAATTCCAATCCACCTAAGAACTAAGCTAAGACTACATTTACATGTCATATAGTACTTTTTCCTTTAGGTGTATGCCTTTTAGTTTATGTAATGCTCTCTCAACTTTTGGAAGATGCATGTTTTCAATATTTAGTGATTTAATTGATAATTGTGTAGAGGTTTTCATGGACAATTTTAGTGTTTATGGATCTAACTTTGCAAATTATTTAGAAAATCTTTCTAAAGTTCTTGATAGGTGTGCAGAGCATGCATTAGTACTCAATTGGGAAAAGTGCCACTTCATGGCACAAGAAGGGATTGTGCTTGGGCATTCGGTTTCCAATATAAGCATTAAAGTTGATAGAGCAAATATAAAGGTGATTGCTAACCTCCCATGCCCAAAGTGTGTAGAGATATAAGGATTTTCCTTTGACATGCTAGTTTTTATAGAAGATTTATCAAAGACTTTTCCAAGATAGCGAAGCCATTATGTAATATACTTGCTAAGGATACTGATTTTAAGTTTGATGAGGCATGCCTTGAAACATTTAAAACTTTAAAGAAAGCTTTCATTTTTGCACATGTTTTGCAACCACTTTATTGGGAGAAACCCTTTGAGATTATGTATAATGCAAGTAACTTTCCAATAGGGGTTGTTTTAGGTTAAAGGAAAGAAGGGAAGCCTTGTGTGATCTACTATATTAGCAAGTTACTTGATGAAGCTCAAATAAACTATACCACCATGGAGAAAGAGTTGCTTATTATTGTTTATACATTTGACAAATTTAAAGCATATCTAGTGGGGCAAAAGGTAATTATGTACTCAGACCATGCTGCCCTTAAGTATCTTTTAAGTAAGAAGGAAGTAAAACCTAGGCTCCTAAGGTGGATTCTAATGCTTTAAGAGTTTGATTGGGAAGTAAGAGATAAGAAAGGTAGTGGAAACCTTATTACAGATCATCTATCAAGACTAGATCAAGAGAGATTAAAGAGGAATGATGACGGTGTGCCAATAAATGAGACATTCCAAGGTGAACACCTACTTAGTTTAGCATCAAAGGAACTTCCATGGTTTGTAGATATTGCCAATTATTTTATGAGTGGTATTCTTCCTTATGGTTAGATTATAGACAAAGGAAGAAATTATTGCATAATAGTAAATTTTATTATTGGGAGGAACCTTTGCTTTATAAGAGATATGGAGATGGTTTGATTATAAGGTGCATTCCTCAATATGAAGTTTAAGATGTTTTGAGACATTATCACTCCTTGGATGTAGGTGGACACTTTGGTGCATTAAAAATAACATCTAAGGTACTTCAATTAGGTTTTTGGTGGCCAATATTTTTTAAGGATGCTAGGAATTTTATGCTTACATGTAATAGGTGCCAAAGATTAGGTAATATTTCTCATAAACATGAGATACCTTTGAATGGAATTCTTGAAGTTGAGCTTTTTGATGTTTGGGGTATAGATTTCAGGGGTCCATTTCATAGTTCTTTAGGCAATAAATATATCTTGGTTATAGTTGATTATGTCTCAAAATGGGTAAAAGCAATACCGACCATTATTAAAGATGCTAAAATTGTCAAGAAGATGCTTAAGAAAATAATTTTTTCAAGGTTTGGTACTGCTAGAGCATTAATTAGTGATAGAGGTTCACATTTTTGTAATCATGTGATAGAGGCTCTTTTGAAGAAATATAGGGTAACACATAAGGTTGCTACTCTAAGTTGAAGTGAAGAGAGATTAGATGGATTTTGGAGAACATAGTATCTTCTTCAAGGAAGGATTAGACATTAAAGCTAGATGATGCCTTATGGGCATATAGGATAGCCTTTAAAACCCCAATAGGCCTTACACCTTACCAATTGATTTATGGGAAGTCTTGTCATTTACTTGTGGAACTTGAGCATACGATATATTAGGCAATAAGGGCATTGAATTTTAATTTAAATAAGGTTTGTTAGAAAAGGCTACTTCAACTCAATGAATTGGAAGAATTAATGATGAATGCTTATGATAATGCAAAGTTGTATAGGGATCATACAAAGTTGTGGCATGCTAAGCATTTAATAAAGAGAGAATTTCATGAGGGAGAACTTGTTTTACTTTATAATTCGAGACTAAAATTTTTTCCTGGAAAGTTGAAGTAGAGATGGTTGGGTCCTTTCAAGGTTATTAAGGTTCATCCTTATGGAGCAATTGAAATTGCTAATGAAAAGGGGAAGTTTTCAAGGTTGATGGTCATCATCTCAAGCCTTATTTGATTAGTAAAGCAATTTATCAAGCAAGGTCAATCTCTCTATCTACACTTTAACTCGACAAAGGTATGATCAAGCTATAGACCATTAAATGTAGCAAGGCATGATACTCACAATTTAATTATTAATATTATCTCTTTTTTTAGATTTTATACTTAATTACACATTAGTGTTTTCCTTTTATATTTAATTCTCTTAGGTTCTTTTAGTATATTTTTCTTTGAGCATTATCATGTACACATTATTACTTTCTAATTAGTTTATTTTTAGTATCTTTGAATAGACATCATTTTGGCTCTATGACGAGTCATCCCATCCATGTCGACTCATTACAGAGACTAAAAGGGATGACTCATCCCCATGCATCAACATTTTTAATTTTTTTGGTCTTGAGTCAGCACGGTTATGCTGACTAATGACAAAATCAATTAGTGCCGAGTCGGCATGGCTATGCTGATTTTCACTTATCTGTTATACCTTTTCAATTGTTTATCACTTTCACCCTAATTTTACATATAATTAGTATTTTTGATTAATTTTCAATCCTAGTTTCTTTCCCTCTCTTTTCTTATTCACATGTTTTTTATTTTAATTCCCAATAATTTGAATAAATTTGGCTATAACTTCCTAAGTCATGTCCTTTCTCACCAAAGGTCATGTCTTTTTGCCTTTTTAGTAACTTCTTTTCTCTACCTTAAGTATAACTTCTTTTGACTTACCATTTTTTAATTGTTTTCTTTTCTTACTCTCATCTTTTCCCATACATTTTCTGTTTCTTCTTTACACTCTTTATTTCTTTTCTCTATGCACTCTTAACACATTCGTCTTCCTCACTCTTCATCTTCTCTTATTTTTCTTATCTCTTTACACCATCTTCCTCTCTATATTACTCTTATTTATCAAATTACTCTAGCCAACACCCCCCTTTTCTTATTTCTTTTTATTTTTCATTTCTTTTCTACACTATTTCTCTTCACCATCTTCATCAACATGCATAAGACTAGAGGTTCCACATCTTCATGGCCATAAGAGCATGCCGAGGAGGACTTAGCACCCACTTATAAAGTTAAGTTCCCTATTCTTTCTCATAAGGAAGGAGATCAAGTCACATCTCTTAAGTTTAGGGGGATAATTAGTTGTAAGTATATGCCCTCCTCTCTCTTTAAAGATGTACGTATGCATAAAACTTTTGATAAATTGTTAACTGCTTATGGACTTGAGAAATTTGTATCTTTGTAAAAAACACACATATGTTGAGTTACTCATTGAATTATACATCTTTAGAGGTAAAACTCAAATGACTCTCAAATTTATACATTTTTAGTTTTAAGAAAGGTGGTATGTGTGACCCTTCAAAGTGTTTTAAAGTGAGTGAATTTTGGACCTTTTGACTGATTTAAAAACCCCTTTTCAACCTAAGAAGGGCAAAAAAAATATTTATTAAAGACTTAAAATTATGGTTGTTGCACAAAGTTCTTACCTATGTTGTTTTCCACAAGTATGAATTCAATAGAGTCTCTGCATAGAAATTGTTTTTGATGTTGTGTGTTTATACTCAAAAGCAAGTTTGTTGAACTTATTAGATTTTTAATTAACTTCTCACTTGTGTCTCCTATAAGGATGCTCTACTCACTTATAGTCATGTTATTACCATTATTGCCAAGTCTCTTAATGTTAACCTTGATGATTTTAATCGTGTTGTTGAGTGCTCTTGTTTCAGTAAACAAGCTTTTGTAAGAGGTGAACTAGTGGTTCTTCCTTTCATTTGATTTCAACCCAGTCTAGGTCACATCGGAGAGGATTGGCATGTCCACTCTAAGTAGATGAGGAACAAGATCAAGAAGAGAATGTTGGGGTTGAGAAACCATAAGAAGAGGAGGTGCAAGTGGCTCTTCTAGTGGAGAGTCACATATTTGGGAGCAAATATTAGAGAATAAAAAAGAGATGCAATGTCAATTGCATGGAATGAAGACTCAAAACTAAGAAATGGATTGCCGACAATACAAAATGGAGTATAAGTTGAATCAATTTTTTGCCCATTCAGTTACACCATTGAGTCTCCTCCACCATCTCCTTCGGAAGAATAAGGGAGTTTTTCTTTACCTACATTTCTTATTTAGGACTCACATTGGGGACAATGTGCATTTTTAAGTGTGGGGGAAGGGATATTAGTAATGGTTATCTAATTATGTTTATGTTAATTTACAAGTATGTTTATGCTTTTATTTATGTATCTATGTTTTTATTTTGCATTATTTTATTTTCTCCATATTTATAAGTAGTTCTTTATATGTTATTTTGATTATGATTGAAGTTTTTTTTCTTTTTGCTATGGTAATAATTAAATTTTATGCTTAATAGGTAGAATTTTAAAGTTTCATTTAGTATAAATTTTAAGTTTCCCTTTATTTCAATCTTTTTTTTTATTATATTCAAGGTATAGAGGATGTTTGGTCAACTTTTTAACTATGCTTAAGGCTAAGATATTAAGGATTTCAGCTTATGTTTTAAGGATTTAAGTAGCTTTAGGGGAACTATAGCTATAATATGAGTAACTCACTTTTTAATAAAGGATGAGGACATTTTTATCTAATCTAAATCTAAAAAAAATTGATTCTTGTTGATGTAATGCATTTTAAATAATTTATGTGTATGTGAGTATGATCCTTAATTATATTCATTTGAAAAGAATGTGTCACATTACAAGTCTTCGTTAAAAAGAAAAAAGAAGAAGTCTAAAAATGCCATGAGAAATATTAGTGAGTGTGTGCGCTTAATTCTTGTCCTAATGGTTATTTTTGTTCTTAAAACTCTTATGGTAGAAGAATATACACTTTAGCTAGTAAGCTTAGTTAGCATCTTGAATTTATATTCTTGATTTTGTTCTTAATAAATTGAGATAAATTATTGAACTTGTTACTTATGCTATGAAACTTGTTCTTTTTATCATTGTCGAGCATTGGAAGTTTAGTTGTTAACTATCATTTTCCTAACTCCTTTTATGGTTGAGAAGACTTATTGGAAGTACTACATCTACTTTAAAGAAGATAAATTTTTTGTATCTCCCATTTAGATCTTAAATTTCTTACTTAAGGGTAAGCAAGCTCAAAGTGTGGGGGAATTTGTTAAGAAGCAAAATAGCGTAGTTTTTTAGGATAATTATGTTATACTTTTCATTAATTTTTATTTATGTTTGTTTGATTATTGCATTATTACTTTCATCTTTGTTGTTCTTACCTTAAATTTGTGTTTGTAGGTTCTCTTAGGCTTAAATAATGCATGTATGTGTATTTGGATAGCTTAAATTGAAGTATAGTGCATAAAAAGTCAAAAGAAGCATATTGAGGGTTTGTGCTAACTTGTTCCAATGGTGACGAGTCATGAAAGAAAGCATTTGTGCCTACTCCTCCCAAGGGTGCTGAGTCATGACAATGACCAAGTATGCCGTGTTCTAATTGAGTCGACATAGGGGTGCCGAGTAGTTCCCAGCATCCTTTCACATTCATATATATTTCAAAAGAGCATGAGTTGGGATGTTAAGGAAGCATATAAATACATAAAATTGACTTTATTTATGTATGAAAGACACTTAGTTTTTGTTTAGAAATATCCATTATCATTCTTAGCATTATTATTGAAAAGAGATTGAAATATTAAGTACAAGACATAATCAAGAAAGCAAGGAAGATATTAAGGAGGCTATTCAATATAAGCTAGCTCCTTGGAGAGCATTAAAGAGTTTATCAACACAAACTTTCTTTTCTTCTTCCTTTAACTACTTTCTTGATGCTTAAAATACTTCCTTATTGTTGTTTGATTTTGGATACTATGTATTTTAGTTAAGTCTTTGTTTATTAGAATTGCAAAGATGAATTAATCTATGAAGTATATTTCTATCCTTTATAATACACGAATGATTTAATTTTAATTGAGTTTTGGAATGCGTTATGTATGTTTGATCACCATATATAACTTAGTAATCAAAATGTTTACAATAAGAGTTGAGTCATTTTGGTGGAAATGCAATTGAATTTACTTAAAGGATAGGAAAGTACTTAGAGACAAGAAATCTACTTTAAGGGGTATAAGAATTGACATGGAACTTTGCAATATTTATTTATCTCTATAAAGACATAAGAATGCTTATGGGCTTTAAATAAAAACTCCTTTAATTGATAATGCGTGTTGCTTTTAAGGACTTTAGGGCACATTCTCCAATCATTGCATGTGTTAATCTATTATTATAGTTTTTAGATTAATTCAAAATTGTAGTTCTAATATATATTGCTAGAATTTATTATTAATATATCTAGGTCTATTAGAGTAATTTGTAATTCCTGGTAATTTTAGGATAATTAGAACAATTCAACATCTTCTTTTATATCATTTGCCTAAACATCTAAGTATCTACTCAAATAATATAAAATTGCTCCAAATTCCTTAGCATTCAATACCCTTATTTCCTATATACTTAGTCTTATATACTAGGGTATAAATTAAATTTGACTAACATAAAACCCTAGTCTCTAAGACTAAGTATAGAGCGAAGAAGGGTTTCGAACACTAGGGAATTTGGAGTAATTTTATATTAACTAAGTAGATACTTAGATGTTTAGGAAAATGATATAAAAGAAGATGTTGAATTTTTTTAATTATCCTAAAATTACTAAGAATTACAATTTACTCTAATAGACCTAGATATATTAATAACAAATTCTAGCAATATTTATTAGGACTACAATTTTGAATTAAGGGTGCTTCTATTTAGAGTCCATAAGCATTCTCATGTCTTTGTAGAGATAAATAAAAATCATGAAGTTCCATGTTAATTCTTAAACCCCTTAAAGTAGATTTCTTATCTTAAAGTACTTTCCTATCCTTTAAATAAATTCAATTACATTTCCACCAAAATGCCTCAACTTTCATTGCAAACATTTTGATTACTAAGTTATATATGGTGATCAGACATACATAACACATTCCAAAACTTAATTGAAATTAAATCATTTGTGCATTATAAAGGATAGAAATATAGTTCATAGATTAATTCATCCTTGTAATTCTAATAAACAAAGACTTGGCCAAAATACTTAGTATCCAAAATAAAACAACAACAAGGAAGTATTTTAAACATCAAGAAACTAATTAGAGGAAGAAGAAAAGAAAATTTATGTCGATAAACTCTTCAATGCTCTCTAAGGAGCTACTTTATATTGAATAGCCGTGTAGATATCTTCCTTGCTTTTTTGATTACGTCTTGTACTTAATATTTCAATCTCTTTTCAACAATAATGTCAAGAATGATAATGAATATTTCTAAAAAATACTAAGTGTTTTTCATACATAAATAAAGTCAAGTTCATGTATTTATAGGCTTCCTCAACATCCCAACTTGTGCTCCTTTGAAATAGATGTGAATATGAAAGGGTGTAGGAACTACTCAGCACCACTGTGCCAACTCAGGTGGAACTCAGCACACTTAGTCTCTATCATAACTTGACACACTCATGATGAGTTGGCACAAATGTTTGCTATCATGAATCATCACCATTGGAACAAGTCGACATAAACCCTCAACATGCTTCTTTTGACTTTCCATGCATCATACTTCATTTTAAGCTATCCAAATACACATCCATGCATGATTTAATCCTAAGTGAACCTACACAAAATAAAGTTAAGGTAAGAATAATAAAGATGAAAGTAATAATGTAATAAACAAACAAACATAAATAAAAACTAATGAAAAGTATAGCATAATTATCCTAAATAACTATGCTATTTTACATCCTAACAAATTCCCCTACACTTTGACCTTGCTTACCCTTATGCAAGAAATTTAAGATCCAAATGGGAGACAAAAAAACTTTATCTTCTCTAAAATAGATGTAGTACTTCCAATAAGTCATCTCAACCATGGAAGGAGTTAAGAAAATGATAGTTAACAACTAAACTTCCAATGCTCAACAATGATAAAGAGAAAAAGTTTCATAGCATAATCAAGAAGTTCAATAATTTATCTCAATTTATTAAGAACAAAATATAAAATATAAAATCAAGATGCTAACCAAGCTTGCTAGCCAAAGGGTTCATTCTTCTAATATAAGAGTTTTAAGAACAAAAATAACCATTGGGACCAAGATTAAGCACACACACTCATTCACATTTCTCATGGCATCACACGCACTCACTCACATTTCTCATGGCATTTTTAGACTTCCATTTTTTTAACAAAGACTTTTAATGTGACGCATTCTTTTTGAATGAATGTAATTAAAGAGCATACTCACTTACACACAACTTACTCAAAATGCATCACATTAACAAGACTAATTTTTTTTAGATTTAGATTGGATAGAAATTTCCTCATCCATTATTGAAAAGTGAGTTACTTGTATTATGGCTATAGTTTCCTTAAAGCTACTTAAATACTTAAAACCTAAGTTAAAATCCTTAACATTTTAGCCTTGAGCATGGTTAGAAAGTTAACTAAACATCCTTTAGACCTTGAAAATAATTAAAAGAGATAAAAAGGAAAAAATAAAACTATACTAAATAAAACTTTAAAATTCTACTAATTGAGCATAAAAGTTAATTATTAATATGGCAAAAAGAAATAAAAAAAACTTCAATCATAATCAATATAACTTAGAAAAGAACTACTTATAAATATGGAGAAGATAAAATGATGAAAAAAAAGCATATATACATAAATAAAAGCATAAACATATTTGCAAAATAAATATAAACATAATTAGATAACCACTACTAATATCCCCTCCCCTACACTTTAAAATGCACATTGTCCTTAATATGAGTCCTAAATAAGAAATAAAGGTAAAGAAAAACTCCCCTAATCTTCTTATGGAGATGGTGGAGGAGACTCAATAGTGTAACCAAAATGGGCAAAAAATTGTTTTAACTTGTACTCCATTTTGCATTGTTGGCAACCAAGTTATTGGTTCTGAATCTTCATTCAATGCAATTAATGTTGTATCTTTTTTTGATTCTCCAAATTTGCTCCTAAATATATGACTCTCCATTAGAAGAGCCACATACACCACCTTGCTTGGGGAATGTAAGAAGAGGGATGTTGCTATGTGGCTCCTCTTTTTGAGTTCCTTAACCCCAATATTCTATTTCTCACCTTTTTCCTTATTAACTTGGGGTGGAAGTGCTAATGCTCTCCAATATGACCTAGACTAGGCCAAAATCAAACAAAAGGAAGAATCCACTAGTTTGCCTCTTATAAAAGCTTACTTAGTCAAATAAGAGCACTCAACAACACGATTAAAATCATCAAGGTTAACATTAAAAAACTTAGCAATGATGGTAATAACATGACCATGAGTAAGTGGAGCATCCTTATGTGAAACATAAGTGACAAGTTGATTAAAAATCCAATATGTCCATTAAACTTATCCAATATGTCCATTAAACTTACTTTTTAGTATGAATACACCATATTAAAAATAATTTTTATGGAGAGACTCTATTGAATTCAGAATTGTGGAAAATAAGATAGGTAAGAACTTTGTGCAATAACCAAAATTTTAAGTCTTTAATAAACATTACTTTGCCCTTCTTAGGTTAAAAAAGGGTTTGCAAATCAGTCAAAAAGGTCCAAAACTCACTCACTTTAAAAGACTTTAGAGGGTCATACATACCATCTTTCTTAAAAAGAAAAAAACCTTTTGCATTATAGAATGTGTAAATTGGTGTTTCTTCCCTAGCATGCGAAATTCAAGAATTTGAGAGTCATTTTAGTTCACCTTTAAAGATGTATAAAATTTAGTGAGTAACTCAATATACGTGTGTTCTTGCAAAGATAAAAATTTCTTAATTTCATAAGTAATTAAAAATTGATCAAAATTTTCATGCATACCTACATTTTTAAGGAGAGAGGAGGGTATATATTTACAACTAATGATCTCTCTAAAATTAGAAGATGTGAATCAATCTACTTCCTTATGAGAAAGAATAGGGAACTTACCTTTATAAGTGGATGTCGAGTCTTCCTTGGCATGCTCCTCTTGTGGCCTTGAAGATATGGAACCTTTAGTCTTAGGCATGTTGATGAAGATGGTGAAGAGAAATAATGTAGAAAAGACAAGAAAAACAAAAATAAATGAGAAAAGTGGGGTGTTGGCTAGGGTAATTTGTTAAATGAGAGGAATGTATAGAGAAGGTGGTGTAAAGAGATAAGAAAAATAAGAGAAGATGAAGAGTAAGAAAGAGGAATGTGTTAAGAGTGTAAAGAGAAAAGAAATAAAGGGTGTAAAGAAGAAAGAGAAAACATATGGGAAAAGATAAGAGTAAGAAAATAAAACATTTAAAAAAATGGTAGGTCAAAAGAAGTTATAATTATGGTAGTGGCTATTCTTACATCTTCTCGCTAACTGTCACAAAGACTTCATCTTTCTATACCTTAATTGTGCATGTTTCTTTCTTGTCTAACAACTTCTCATTATTAAACTCATCATCCTATCTTTTAGGCGCAATTGACTTGAAGGGTATGTCAAAAGAAGGTGGTTTAGTGTAAAACACCTTGTAGTTAAACTTGCATGAGGGATGGCCCAATAAATCTTTAACTCTTTATATATATTTAGGGACATTAGGAGATTTCTTATTAGTTTCAAGGTTTATGTTCTCAAAAGAGTGTAGCACTTCTTCCTCATTAACTCCCGAGTTGATCATCACAGTGGTTTTGATAGTTTAAGAAATGATTATTTTTTATGCTTGGGTTTTCAAGGTCTATGATTTTTCTAGAGTCTATAAGGTTTTGAATTTCATGTTTAAGGTGGGAATAGGTGTCAATAGAATGGCCAGAATTTACAATAACTATTTGTCTCATATCTTGGGACATATGGGTTTGGCGATTTGGTAAAGGTAAGGGTTTTGAGCAAACCCTTTTGCTTTAGGTGGTCTAGGACTTTTGATAAAGGTTGGTTAAAATTGGAGAATCTCCTTAGTTGTTGAACATCATGCACTTCCATAACCTGGCTAGTGCTTCCTTGCTGTATGCCCCTAGTTGGGAAGTTCCTTGCTCTAATGGTTATATAGCTTTTCTTCTTTTCATTCTCCATCTCCTCAACTTGCAATCCATCATCATAAAGGTCTACAAAAGGCTTAGGGCTCATCATTTGCAACCTTTCAACCAAATTAGGAGACATATTATAGATAATCATCCTAACTTGATCATTTTTAGTTAACTTATTTTTCATTAATCCTTCCTTGTTCATGAATCTAGTGAGAAAATTAGAGAATGATTCATTTGGCTTTTGTTTAGTTAATTCCAAATCCCGAATGGACATTTCCATCTTAGTGTTATGATCATACTAGTTTAGGAAAGAAGTGCATAGTTTCGTATAGTAAGCCCTAACAGACTTTTTAAATCCATGATATTAGTTCACAATAATACCTTCCAAGGAAGGTACAAATAACTTCATGACTACAAATAATGGAGCTTTGCTAGTGCTTATAGTTATTGTATATTGGCTAAGATAAATCCTTAGATCCCTAGAACCATTAAACTTTTATAGTGAAGGCATTTGGAACTTGTTAGGCAGTTTATCACTTTCCATGCACAGTATATCTTCAAAGTCAAATGAATAACCTGTGGCTTGCCCTTTTATTAGCTCTTCCATCTTGGACGTTTTTTGAGTCAGTGCTTGCATATGCTTAGACTCAAGTTCCTGAAGCAGCTCAAGTGATTCTTTCTTTACTTTCTTTACCTTATAGTTTTCAACATCCTCAAATTTCATTTGCACAATAGATACATTCCTAGTAGCTTTCAATAGTGGTTCCCCAACATTTTCATTGTTAGCAGGTGGATCGTCCATAATAAGTGGGATAGTAGTAGTAGTAGGTGTAGGTGCAATAATAATTGGTGGCATTAACCTAGCTACGGCTAGTCTTAGTTCATCTTTCATCATTACTCTCATATCATCCATCAAAGCTCCTTTAATGTCCTCTAAGGTCCAGTTTCCTCTTTGTTGTTGTTCCATCTCTTCTATTTGAGTTGGTGTAGCTTCTAGCTGAAGTGGGTTGATATGGCTTTTTTTATAAACTACGAAGGATCTCTGCAACTATCGATTTTGGTCTTGAATCAGTTCTCACTAATTTGCCACTACCCTATTTCCAAACACAGGAAGACTCAAAGAAATCTATGGTGGCAGAAAAATAAAGTCTTAGTATGATGCATGAACTACATATGATGCATATATGCATAATGCACATGCTATAAAACAAGTAGTAAATAACAAGTCAAGTATACATACATCCTTCCAACCTTATTCCTCCTACACACGAGTTCAATCATGAGTCTCTTTTCTTATTATTTTTTGTCTTGGCCGATGTGCATGCCAAATCTCTTAAAGTAATAAAGAATAAAAATAGTATTTTTAGGTATTAAAGATTAGCCCAATCTTTATTAACCCAAATGGCCTTTATAATTAAAGGCTTGAGCAGTTATAGATAGAAATACATCATAGCAATAAACATAAGCAATACACATAATTCCTAGGGGAAATAACTAAACTACTACATGCACTAAGTTTGGTAGAAAAGTTAAGGTCCTCTTAACAAGATGCCCTCCTTTAAGACTTGAGTTATAGGCCAATGTCAGAGGGGCTTGACATCCTTTGTAAACTCGTGAGAAGACTACCCCCCTTTAAGACTTAGGTTACAGGCTAAGAGTGATAGTTAGCCAATCTATAATCCCATGAAGCTAATGGAATCATGGAACCATGAACCAATGCCATCAGTTCATAGGGACATGCAAAATGAACACAAGAATAAAATGATTCTAAAGAACATAAGTAGAATTAATATCTCTTATCCCTATGGAGTCTCCACTATAGACGGTAGGGTTTAGTAAATGTCTAACATTTTAGCAACTGTGACACTGTTTGAGCTCAAAGCTCTAAAAAATATACTACTATATTATAAAGACATAGTGTGAAGATGAAGAGTCACCACCCAGGGTAATAACTAGGACAATTCGAAGGTAGTGGTAACTTGATTCTCTAAAAGAGAGTTAGTGCCACGACCAAGAGATTCTGGATATGGAATACCAACTTCTTTCAGTCTTATGTTCTTTTAGAATTAGTTTATTAATTACTAAACTATTCTCTAATTACATACAATTTCTTATAAACCCTAATTTAGCATTCATCTAACTCCAAGGCAACTAGTCATGAAAGAGTATATAAAAAATGCATTCATATGGCGCAACATCCCTAAATCAGTCTAACCTAGATTGATTTTATTTCTAAAAATAGTGGGCCTAAGTCTATTAATTTTAAAAAAGAAAATAGAAATAAATTAGTGGACTTAATTCTGCTTTTTTTTTTATAAATTAAATGATGTGATCCTAAATCTATTTATTGTAAAAAGAAAATACTTTAATGGGTTGAGTTACGTCTAAATTAATTTTAATTAAACAAAAAATGGGCCTAAGTCTAAATTAACATAATGGGCCTAAATTAATTTTAAAGTTAATTTAACCTACAAACCAATTTAAGAGGCCTATTATTAATGAATTAAACCTAATCGTGGGCTTGGGGCCTAAAAAATAAATAAAAAAACATTTTAAAAAAGCCCAAATAACAAAATAAACAAATAACAATCAAACATATATACTATTGTTTCTTACCCTAATTTAATTTACATACAACCTAAATTAACTAAAGCTTCCATTGATTTTAATTACAATTTACCAAATGAACCTAATTTACTAATCAATTTTAAGTGCAAAAAATTAAATTGTTTCACTATTTTTCCCACTATGGAGGCTATTACAATAATAACATAAAAAAACTAAAATTAATACATGCCAATAGACTAGATAAATAATAATAAACAAACATAAAGAACATAAAAATAGAATATTAAAAAAAATAAAACAAAACCTGAAATCTACGTAAAATTTTACAAGGTTTTAATCCATGACATTCCGTGGATTTTTATGGTTTTCTTGATTCAATCACATGTTCATCCTCACAAAAGCATGAAACACAAAAATAAATAAATAAATAAATAAATAATCAATAAAACAAAATCAAATAAAAGAAATTAAAAAATAAAAATAAAAATTAAGTACAAAATATAATTTACAAGACCAAAAAAAGAGAAAAGAATAAACAAAAATGAAAGAGTAAAAAAACAATAAATATAAATATTAGTAAAATAAACATATGAAATAAGAAACTAAAGAAATAAATAAAATTTAAAAAAGAAATTAAATGAAGAAAATAATAAAAAGATAGTAAAAGGAATGATAACACAAAAGGAACAAAACAATTGAAATCACATGTTGGACTAAAAGAGAAAAAAAGTGAATGCATCAGAAAAGTAATTGAAAGTTATATTTTTGATGGGAAATTGATTTTTGTCATCCAAATGAACTAACACAAAACCAATAAATAATAAACAAAAAAATTAAAATAAATAAATAAATAAATAAAATTAAAATAAAATAAAAAAAGAGAGGAGATGAAGACGAGAATTGGGCGCAATATTGATTTCCCCTAAAAGTTTGATCAACCTTTGATGGAAGCCTATGACTTTTTTATATTGTTTGTGAGTATTAGTTTTAATTGGATATGATTTTATGGTAAAGAACTAAAAAGTATGTAAAAAAATAAAGAAGAAAAGACTGTACTTTGACTTTTGTCTAAAATCAAAACGACAAAGAGACTAAGAGAATTAAAAGTCCAAGAGCCTCCAATATGAAAAGAAAATGACGTATTTATAAAACAACACTCTAGTAACCTTAAATTGATATAGGATAAAAAAAAAAAATTATTTTGTTTATGTGTCAAATAAAACAAACACATTTATCAAATAAAACAAAAATAACAACCAATAAAAATAAGGATAAACACACAAATAAATTAAATTAAATTACGACAAAACTTAAAAAAAAATTATGAACCAAGCGGAATACTATATTTTCGACTAGAAACATAGATTTTTGATTGAAAATCTATATTTTCGGTAAAAAATATGATTTTCTGGCCAAACAAATTGCAAAATGGCCATAATAGCCAATCTTGGCCACTATTAGCCAATTAAAATTTTTACTTTCTTTCTTTTGGCCAAATTGGCCAATTCATTTTGCAATTGAATGGGCCTGTTCTTCTTCTTTTTTTTTTTTTTAAAAAAAATTATTTACCTTCGGCCCGTTCTTCTTTTTTTTTAAAAAAAATTTCTTTTATTTTTAAAAAAATTATTTATTTATTTATTTTTAAATTTTATCTTTTTATTTTTTGAATGTTTTAAACAAAACATAATTAAATAAATAAGTAAAAAAAATTTTAAAAAAAATTTATAATTTAGTTCAAAACTAATAAATCAGATCTAATAAATATAATTTCACGATTAATTTTTATCATTGGGTCATGTGTCACATATACACTCGACTATCACGAAATTAAGTGCTTACAAGATCTCCAATTTAAGGATACGTAATTACAATGGAAAACAATTATTCTTTGACATATAGAAAACATAATCATAGAAACTAAAGAAGACATGGTTCGCATAGGAGAAAGTTATTTAGGAGACATGGCTAGAGTTATGTGGGAATCTTATACAGATATATTCCCAAAAGATGTAGCTAATATGGTAGCCCAAGGAAACAACATTAATAACTTTACTCACCTAATGCATAGAATTATCACTAGTAGAGATGCTAATGCTAGTGTCATTATTAGACAACAAGAAGTTATGCGAGACTTAGAACAATTACAACTTGAAGATTGGAGATATATTTAATAATTTTTGAGTGACTATCTCTCCTAATCTTCCATAACAGGAACATTATGCAGTCAAAAAGTAAGGAATAGGCTTTTTGCTAAATTACATAGTGATTTAAGTAAAAAAATAACATAAGCTTGGAATATAATGAATATTCCACCTATTTATAATAACATTATTATTAAAGCATAACACATCATCAACCAGCTAAAAGCTCGTTGTTCATATATAATAACCTAAAAGATTTTGAAAAAAAAATCAAGTTTATTGCTCATAACTTTACATGCCATAATAATAAGGCTCATTTACTCCTAAAAGAAGAAGAACTTTTAGAACCAACATCAAAAAACCTAAAAAAAGGGTAAAAAAACTTATTACCTTAGAAAACGTAAGGCTAAACAACCTTTCTTATTTATGAAAAAATATGTCAGAAAATATAAACTTGGCAAAACATACCAAAAGGTCTTAACATGTTATGCATGTAACCAAACTGGACATCTATCTTCTGAATGTCAAAAAAGACAAAACATTTACTAGAGAAGGTGTATTAGTTAATTCAGTTAATTTGGATCTTATAAATATTGCTTCTAATGTTTCAGAAGGGTAAAGTATATATTTTATAGTTCGAATTAAAGAAATAAATTACATGCACCAGATTATAAGCGAAAGCATTGTGTGAACACGAATCCGATTAGAGTTAATTTCAAAAATTTTCTGTAGCATGCAACCCTTACATAAAAAGAAATAATTCCAAATAACCTAAAAGTCATATCATGTGTAATTTACACAACTAAATGCTTGCATGCTTAATAGACAACATAAAATAAAAATTCATAAACAACCAAAAAACACATAGCATGTCAAGAGAAGAGACCTACATCTAAGAGTTTAGTAACTCTTACATACTCTAAATGTGTGTAGTATGCTCAACAAGCTTTAGGAAATGGTTAATGTAAATCTATAAGCTCCTAGCTCCCCAAGTGTGAAGCCTTTAGCTTAAAACACATAAGTGGCACTGGAATGGCTCCAAGATTTTGAAGAATCTTTACTTGCAAGCTCCTTCTTTATAGTGACTTGAAAGCTTGCTAGAGCTCCTTTCTTTGCTTAGATGATGCATGACTTATTGCATCCTTTGGATGGATGTAGCTTAATATTACACAACTCTTGTATAAGGATTTAAGATAAGAGTTATCTAAAATAAACAAGAAAGGATTCTAATTTGGAATGAGAATCAAAATAGAAAAAGAAATTTAAACTAAACAAAACTATTTTGGTAAGTGGAGATGTATGAAAACCTAGAAAGGATGGCTATACATACATCTCATTCTCTAAGGTTTAGGTTTAAGGTTAAGCCACCTTTTCTCCTTTTTCTTCATACACTTCTTTTATGAAAAGAAAAGACATAGAGAGAAAATGTGTCATGAGACAACAAAGGTTCTAGCAGACCTACTTTGCTTTAGATCATCTTGTTCTTATGGATACTATAGAGGATGCGATCTTTTGATGAAATTTTAATATGATAAAAAGACATAAAAAAACTCAAGGTAGGGTGTCACTAGAGTGATCCCCCTCTCTTCCTTCAAACTATTTTTCCATTATATAATCTTGGTGAGTGTTTTGGAACCCTCTCAATTAATCTAAGTCAAATTACATGGATCTGGGTTATGGGTTTTGTGGTTAAAAGTTTTATTTTCCATTGTATTTTGGATCATGAAATCAAAGACTTCTAATGAGAGTCAAGAATTTTTAGACTTCGCTAAAGGTTTAGATGCTATTAATTTTATAATGGTCAACCTAGAAGTAGAATCATCTGAGTGCACGCATACATGAAAAATAAGGTAGGATTAGACTACAAAAAATGTGAATATTGTATATGGTTCCCTTCCATTAACTTAATAAGCCAGTGCTCTAAATGCTAAATTAAAATTTATGCACAA